>CM057456.1:771512500-772762500 GCA_016271365.2 Neoceratodus forsteri | reverse complement strand
ATTAGAGGGTGATCACACTGCCTCCCTCTCTCTCTCTCCCCATTTTACAACTCGAACTCCCAGTGGCTCAATTCAGCAGACATACATACTGTCTCTCTCTCTCTTCACTATGTCTTACAACAAATATAAAAATCAATAAAAAAAAAATCTCTGTGAGCTGCGGGGGGGAGGGGGGAGGGCAGAAGTGTCCCTTAATAGTGTTCCTAGCAACAGGGAACCTCTTCTTGAGGCGTAAGAATATATTCAGTAAAACTAATTTTAAATCACCTAAAACGACGATTTACTTTATTTGTTTCTTATAAAAACTAAAGAGGGAACATTGTATAATTGCAATAAACCACTCCAGGGTGTGGGTTATGCTGGGGTTTACACATGGCTGACCTGGTTTGACCACCCCAGTCGTGGGTAAATCCCAGCATAACCCACACCATGTCATGGTTTATTGCTTAAATATATCACAGAGATAGATCTTTCTCACCTAGAAATTGCCATCACTTATTTCTCCGTATACTAGTGAGTAAAAGTATCAATTGGAAAGGCTTTGCCTGGAGTTCGGTGGCCAAGCAGCCAGTCACTCCCACTTCCTGAGCTATAGAAGCAGTTCCTCTCAGCCTCATTGTGAAGCATTTTTACTTTGCAACCGAAGGCTCTGTCGGTTTGTCTTCTGAGCTGGTTGGGCCTCCCTGGCTGACTGGGGCCTCTGCCCCCCCACCTTGCTGCTCCTGCTTGTCTCTGCTGGGCTTCTGTGTTTATTTTCCTGCTTCTGGTTTGCATTTTGCCTTTGGCTGTGTGTGCTTGCTTCCTTGGGGGGGGGGGGGCTTTGATTCTAAGCTCCTAGCATACTGCTACTCCAGGGCTCACACTGCTTGCTTTCACTTACTCACAACTCTCAAATTACTTGCACTGCACCTGCAAACCTGATCTGTGTGTTTCAGCTCAACTACAGCTGTTTCATTTGGCATACTCTATGACTTTCACCTGACTCAGATTTACTTGACTCTAGCTATACAGCTCACTCATGTTTGTTCTAATTACCTCATTGCAGCAGTCTCATGGCACTGCCTGGTAATAGTGCTTTCAGAGCATTGTGCTTCCTTTTATTTTGTTTATTGCAGTTACAACTCAGTGTACTCAATTATTTTCACTACTGCTGCAGAGGCCTAATTGCTTCCTGCTACTGCTTTGTTTACTCCCATTGCTATTGTACCTTGTTCTACTCTGAGGTTAGCTAAAGCTCCTGCTGAGGCTATTAAATTAGCTTTTATAACTGCATGTGGTTCTCGGCCCTTTCATTGCTTCCTTGTTTGTCCTACGGCGGGGACTGGGAGGTGTTTGGGGAGTCATGGCCAATGTGGCAAATTATTTCTGTTCTAAATCCTGTTTTCGCCACTGAAAATCTTCAGAGTTTATCACCTTGATTTGGCTTTGAAATGCCTGCCTGGCTTGCCCCACTATTCAGTGCTGTTTGCTCTATGTTATGCAGACCTAAGTGCAGGTCCACTTATTACTATTCTGTTTACTGACCTACGTGCAGGTCCACACTTGCTTACACAGCCATTGCTCCTTGCTTACGCAAACCATTGCTTCATGCCTACTGCCATCCCCTCGGCTTTAGCCTCTGGGATTCTGCTGCACTCAATCTGCATTTAACCTTGCAAGGTCTCAGCACTCAATGCTCATTACAATCTTAGCACATCATGCTCATTCAGCTCACCAGCTTTTCAGCTCTCAATCAATTCTGGGATATGCCAGCCATTCTATCTGGCACAGGGTTCCTGCAGCCGACGGTCTCACTCTGCAATTAGTCTGCATCTTGAGCGTGTCCAACTTGGGGCAGGATCCTTCTCACCTGGCCCATAGCTGGGAATGTCCTTGCCCTGGGCTTGGCTTTAGCTGCCTACTACATGACAGCAGCTCCTGGTGTAGATTTTAATAATAGCGGTGAAGGGTGGTTACGACGATCTCCTTTGGCTCTAGTGTTCCACTATACTGGTTAGCCATTGACTTTAGTGGTTTCCCTAGTAAGGTACCTTCACCGCATTCTCCCTACAACTGCCTCTGGTTCACCTGGTTTGAGTTTAGGGCGGGTAGGCCAGGTGAGTGCCTCAGCAGCTGTTGCTCTCCTCCTGTGCCTTGGATGCACGTATTGTTGCAGAGTTTTCTCCCAACCTTCCATGGCGTTCCCACTAGAGGGTTTGAGTGAGAGTCTTCCTCCAATTTGGAATATTTTCCAGCTCCCTTTAATTGGGTTTTCCAAATTGCAGCTGCAAAGCTGTCACTAAATAAACTATCCCAAGGCTGGAGGGAAGGTGACCTAGGCCTTGGATCCCCAGAGATTTCCTCCTCGTAGGGTTTTTTTCCCTCTCCTCCATTGCCTCAGGTCTTAACACTTAGCATAGTTGTTTCCCCTAGTTTCTTTAGATAGATTCTGCTGTTGGATGGAGGCGGAGGATGTCCTGCCATTCCCTTTCTCCTTAGGGGATCCCCTAATCTCAACGCAAGTCATCAGTATCATGCTACGTAAACCTGGGCAGTCATTACATTATCCAACTGAGCTTCTCTTTGTATTATCAAACTGCCTATGCTTCTCTACTACTACGTTACAGTTATTGCTCCTATGTCACAGTTACTGCTTGCTCATATGCTTCATGTTGCCTCCTTCTTTGGGGATGATTATGCATTTCTTTTGGGGATTCCTAAGGCACCTTTAGTCACGGAAATCATCCCGTGGCACCTCTAGGGGCGGAACCCTCTCCGAGGGTTCCTTGTTTTTTGTAACCCTACAGGGTGGTAATTCCTCTGGAATAGAGAGTGCGAATGGCCAAAACCAAACTAACACAGTTGCACAAGCATAACGCCATACTGGCTGCGTAGGTCAGTGAATTGGAAAGGCTTTGCCTGGAGTTCGGTGGCCAAGCAGCCAGCCACTCCCACTTCCTGAGCTATAGAAGCAGTTCCTCTCAGCCTCATTGTGAAGCATTTTTTCTTTGCCCCACCATCCTCCCCTCCTCCTACTCCAGTGGCAGCACTCTTCCTTAGGGGGATTCCTAAGGTACCTTTAGTCATGGGAATTCTCCCTTGGCACCTCTAGAGGTGGAACCCTCTCTGAGGGTTCCTTGCTTTTCACAACCCTACAGGGTGGTAATTCCTCTGGAACAGAGAGTGCGAACTGCCAAAACCAAACTAACACAGTTGCACAAGCATAACACTATACTGGCTGCATAGGTCAGTGAATTAAAAGTATACATCTACACTATGTGAAAAGATATATCAACAGTATATAAAACTCTAGGGTACCACACATTACAGCTAATTACAAAATCAACTAATTATTAACATACAAGATAACATACCTACCAAACAAATAACACAAATGTCCACATCAATTAACACACTTACCAGAACACATTAAAAAAAAATCCCACACCTGCAAAAAATATAAAAATTAAAAAAATAAAAACAGTAAATGCAGTCTCACAAAAGAAACAGTTCCTGTCTTTCACCAAACAGCCATGTTCCTTGATGCTGCAGCTCTCTGCTCATACAGCTGGCCCTCCATGCTCCTGCTGCCATATCATTCAATGCCTGGCCCTGCATACTGCTGCCACCACCCTCAACACTAGGCCATCCATGCTGCTCATACACTGCTCCTGACCACAGACTCCAGCAGCTTCTGGTGACACATGCTGCTTCTGACCACAGACTCCTGCAGATTCCAGTAACACACACACACACCAGTCCAGACCACAGTCTCCTGCAGATTCCAGTGATACACAACAATCCTGACCACAGACTTCTGTAGCTCTTGACTGAACATGATGCTTTCAATCACAAACACCACTCCAGGCTGTGAACTCCAGCTGCATGTACAATGCCACTAATGCTCAATAATGCTCTGAAGAACAGACTACCACAGCCATACCACCTTATGTAGGAGAACCCTACACTATGGAAAAACACTAGGGCCAAAATACTGGCCATACCAAAAATCCTATTACACTACAGAAAGGCAGTAGGACATGTACTGTATATGTACATTTTAGGTACTGCTGCACTGCCACAGCCAATGAGAAAAGGGGAAGGAAGACAGATGGTGATGCTCACTTACTTGTTTCACCCCTCTGTCTCTTTGACATACACTCTTGCTTTTTCTTTCCATTACATGGTCTCTCTTCAAAGTGGTAGCACTACTATGGGGTATTTATACATCCTCATAGCGGATGGCTAGCAGGCTGGCTAGGCAACATTAAAGTCTCATGAGGCTTTACCAATTACCTTGTTCACACCACGGCAAGTCAGCCATATGAGGCACAGTGCTGCCATGCTGATGCCAACTCCCTGAACCGAAACAGCAAAATGTGGAGGAAACAAAGAAACATAGAACCGGTTGGAAGAAAAAGACCACTTGGCTCACCCAATCTGTTCAAGTGTTACCTGCCTATTCTGCCTCTGTAGGCCTTTACTCGTTTCCGGTTACCCTCTCTTCATCAGTTCTACAATACCACTGTGTTTTCACACACATGCTTGAAACCCTCCATCATTCTAGCCTCCACCACTTGGGCTATCAGTCAGTTCCATGAGTCTGCCACCCTTTCAGGGAAGAAATATCTCCTTACATCCCTCCTGAACTTCCCCCCTTGAAGCTTCATTGAATGTCTTGCAGTACTGGAGCTCATCCTCATTTGAAAAAGGCTCCCCTTCTGTACCCTGTTCATCCCTGTGAGGTACTTGTAGGTCTTAATCACATTGCCTCTCACTCACCTCACTTCCTGGGTGTACATGTTGAGATCCCTCAGTCTCTTCTTTTAGAGTTTCCTTTACAACCCCTGCACCATTTTGGTTGCCCTTCTCTGGACTGGCTCCACCATGTCTGAAGAGGGCGAACAATGTGCTGTGAGAAAACTCCACATGTCTGTGAAGAGAGACAGGCCAAGCCTTAAAGTAACATTACACTCACAAGCCTGGAACTGGACACTAGTGACTGAGTCCACATGGGTTCAAGTCCATGGGTTAATGCTGAATCGAGGGGATCTGATTCAAAGGTTAACACTCTGCGCATCCCTAATTATAAGTATTATTAGTTCTTATAAATGCAGCCTCACAAAAAGCAACAATTCCCCTGTCTCTCACCAAACAGCCATGTTCAATACCTCCCTGGACATGGGATGTGTACCACAGGACTGGAGAATGGCCCATGTGATGCCCATCCACAAAAGTGGCCCAAAGGATGAACCAGGAAACTATAGGCCAGTGAGCCTCACATCGATTATGGGAAAGCTCATGGAAACCATACAAAAAAAGAGAGGCTAGTGAGCTTCTTAGAGGAAAATGGTCTCCTGGATGGTCAACAACATGGGTTTATAGTGGGCAGATCCTGCTAGACAAACCTTGTAGAGTACATGACTGGGTGATGTGGGAACTGGACAAGGGCCATGCAGTGGATGTCCTGTATTTGGACTTCAGCAAGGCCTTTGATTCAGTGTCGCATAGGAGGTTGGGGAGGGAACTGGAATATGTGGGGGCGGGACGGCAGGACCAAAAATGGTGAAATGGATCACAAACTGGCTAAAGGGAAGGCAGCAAAGGGTGGTGGTAGGGGGGGACATCTCGTTACCCAAGAGCGGTGATGAGTGGGTACCACGAGGAAAGGTATTGGGACCGGTGCCATTTGACATTTTTAATGCAGATATCTGACACGGGATCCAGAACAAGATCAACCTGTTCACAGATGATACCAAGATGGGAGCTGTGGTTGATGATGCAGAGGGGTGGAAGGGGTTGCAGGAGGACCTGACTAAGCTGCAGGAGTAGGCGGAAACATGGTAGTTGGGGTTCAATGCCAAGAAGTGCAAGGTTATGCACTTCAGAGCCAGGAACTAGGGGAGGGATTATCACTTGAATGGGGTACAGTTGGGGAGCTCCACAGAGGAGAAAAACCTAGGAGTGATCATTATGGGGAGCATGAACAACTCTGCTCAGTGCAGGAAGGTGGCAGCAAAAGCCAACAAAATGCTGGGGTGTATTGCAAAAGGGATCTCCTCCAGAAGGAGGGAGGTTATCCTGCCCATGTATAGGTCATTGATCAGGCCCCTCCTGGAGTTCTGCATGCAGTACTGATGCCCATTTCTGAAGAAGGACATCAGATTGTTGAAGAGGGTACAACGAAGAGCCACAAAAATGATCGAGGGATTGGAGAGCAAGCCCTATGAGGACAGGCTGGGAGAGTTGAATATGTATTCACTGGAGGAGAGGAGGGATGGGGGAATATGATAGAGACCTTTAAGTACCTGAATAGGATAAGCAAGACCAACACAGAAGGGATTTTTAAGATGAGAAGGGGGAGGGACATGAGAGGGCATGGACTGAGATTGGAGGGGGGAGAGTCAAGAGGGAGATGAGGAGACATTTTTTCACGGAAAGAATGGTGGACAAATGCAACATGTTACAAGATGAAGTAGTGTTCTGAAAGATGGTGGGCAGTTTTAAGAGGGGTTGGGACAGGGTAAGGGTAAGGGATACTGGGAAGGGGCAGGCGGGAAGGGTAGCTGCATGATGAGGGGCTAGTTGCACACTCGAGCAGACTTGATAGACCATGGGTCTGTTTCTGCAGGCAATTTCATATGTTCATATTAGTGGTTATACAAATGCAAATCGAATCTCAGTTTCAAGGGACTGGCACAAAACTGCCTGCATGTCAGTTTATATAATTTTATTTCCTGCAACCCCTTGAAGTGTTCTTATAAGGGGTCACATCCCCCCCAGCACATTTATATATCACTATGTGAATGTATTCAGTTCTGTCACAGCACCTTGTGAACTAAGTCTATCAGCACTCAGAACAATATAACACGACTCAGTAGCTTACCCAGTGACCTTTTTTAATTTTTTTAAAACCACCACTTATAACAAGTGACTTCTCTTGGCAACATCCATAGGCAGTCTTGTACATAGTTAAAAATGTTCTTCTCAGCTTAAGTGTCTAATCCATATTGTTTGTGCATATCCATAGCGCTATCAGCTGCTAACACTTTCAGAACATTTTAAACACAAGGTTTCCACGAGCTCCCCAGGCTAGGGGCGGCTTCTAGCAGCGGGTACATCTACCGGCATTAGTTAACATGCTGGCGTTTCAGAGTCAGAATGTTCTGAAGGTGTTAGCGGCTGATAGTGCTATTGATATGTACTAAGAATATGGATTAGGTAATTGAGCCAGGAAGAACATTTTTTGCTGTGCACAAGACTGCCTATGGATATAGAGTAGAGAAGTCACTTGTTGCACATGGTGGGTTTTAAAATAAAAAAACATCACTGGGTAAGCTACTGTGTCCCGTAATATTGTTCTGAGTGCTGATAGATTTACTTCACAGGTGGCTGTGAGAGAACTGAATACACTGAACTTCCCTGCTATTTTTCACCAATACTAGGTCTCTAAAAGATTTAAGAAAAATCTCTATGAGCAGAACAAAACCATTTTAAACTTGATTACATCACTATGTGGATATGAAGGGGTGGTGGCAGGGGTCACCATGCTAATGGTCCACAGGACTACTCACAAGCATGTTGACCCTCCATTTAAGAGGTTGCAGACTTTTCTGACATTCCCTACCATATGAACTAATTAGGGGAGGCAGAAGGGGTGATGGGAAACTGGGGAAGCAGCAGTATCAGAGCTGTCGGGTGATAGAACTCAGCAAGGGAATATTAAAGGAAAACTGTACAGAACACTCCCGTGAGACACCACAGCCACATAATCACCTGATTAGGCAAACCTATAGTTTAAAAAAAAATTAGAAGTAACCTTTTTTTGAATATCTCTGAGTTTGTAATCCACAATGTGGTACCCTCTTCAGTGCTTGGAAACGTCATCTGACAATTGCGGCCGCACCGGAAGACTGTGCTGATCACATTCATGAGCTATCTTCCCACTTATGCTCAGTCTGTGTTGCTGTATATGCCATTTTTTCCCCTTATTTTCTGTGTTACCATGCACAGTCTCGGTGTTTCCTTGACCGAACTTGAAATGACCGAGCTGTGCCAAAAGTCCCCCCCTCGCTAACTGCCACCAGCACACAGAGCCACATAGTGACCAGAAACCATAGTTAGGCTTTTTAAGCTGTCTAAATGCATGACTGCTGAACTTACTAACATAATTCTTTAATTGAATGTGCTGTCAGAGTGTCTCAGAGAATCCCCCCCTTACTAGCTAGCTCACTGACAACAGCAACAGCAAGCATGGTACCAATAAAATTAAAACTAAAGGAAGACCATTACAAAACTGTTAAATGTAGTCAATGGTACTCCCAATGAATAGTATCACACTGGAACTCGTTACCAGAAAACATGGTAGAAAGTGAAACCATGGCTATATTTAAAAAGCAATTTGACATATATATGGGTAGTAAAAAATTCGATTACCACCCTAAAATGATGGCGAGTTCATAATAGGGCCCCAAGCCTCCTGGACTTGTAAACTTACTATGAAATTATGAAAAATGTACCTTGATTCTTTCTTTATCTTTAGCCCAGTATTGCTGTCAGGATGCCCAGGAACGAGAGACAGTATGGGATCCGGGGGTCTGGATACCGGTACAGGATTGGAAGCAATCGCAGGATGAGACAGCAGATTTTATTTTGTTGTAAGAATGTCTGGATTGGGATCACATGATGCATCAGAGTGGGAGAGACACATTTTTCTAGTTCTGCTTCTTGGCTCCGTAAAATGTTGTTTTTTAGCCCTAATTCAACCACGATTTGTGCCTGGCGGTAAACCCTCGGTCAGCTTGTGAATCCCTGCTGCCTCCGACTTCTGTTCTGGGCACCTGTCTCATGAAATCCTTCTCCCTCAATCGCTGATGAATGAAGATGGAGATGGAGATGCGGCCGGTGGTGCCTGTGCACACCCCACTAAACACGCCGGAAAAGGGGAAAACAGCCAAAATGTCCAAAACTAATATGGCAGCTATTTCTAAGCTGTCTGCTGCACCAATGCCACTAACTGAGGAAAAGTTTCTTGCGGAGTCATCCCCGATCAAGTAAGTGCTTTTGGGGATCACAGCTCAGCTCACGGGCCTGCAGGCCACCGTGGATACCCTGACAAGGAGGATGGGGGACGCAGAGGTTAGGGTTAGTTCCCTGGAGGACTGGCAGGGTAGACAGGAGAGCGATACAACTTCTATGTGCCACAAAATAGGCAGGCTTAAAGAGAAGGTCGAAGACCTAGAGGGCTAAAGCAGAGGAAACAATTTGTTGTTAATAGGACTACCAGAGGGGGAAGAGGGCCAGAATCCAATCTTATTCATTCAAACGTTCTGTAGCAAAGTTGCGGGGCCCTCCCCCAATGGCCCTAGCTACATTGTGGAATGGGCACACAGGGCACTAAGGCCAATGCCCCCCCCAGATGCCCTACCTCGACCAATAATCTTTAGATTGTTTAATATTTGGACAAAATGCACATCTTGGCCAAGCTCAGAGATTTGAAAGAGCTCATCTGAGAGGGCCATAAAGGATATACCACACTCCATATGACTGAAAAAGGTAAACTTCAACCCTTTTATCTCCAAGCTTATTGCAGCTGGTATACAATTCAGGATGCTTTACTCAGCCAAACTTCAAGTCTTACACCAAGGTTCCCAGAGGTCTTTCAACTCTGTAGAACAAGCAAGGCTGGAACTCCCAACCCTGTTCCTGGACTTGTTCCAGGTACCTAAATGACTGTCATTTGACATACTGAAATCGCCTGGCTCCTTAGAAGAAGGGCTTTAAATGAGTGGGAGTTTAGTTAAGAACCCGTTTTTTCTTGTTCTTGATTTACAGGAGGCGTTCACTGTTGGACCCCTGGACTTGCCAGGCATTACACCCTCCTTGGGCTCATGAAGTACTGGGACCCTCTACAGCGGTCCATGGACTCAGGCCACCTGAAGGCCGAAGCTGTTACTGGGATGATCAGTGTTGCTTTCACCACACTGGACAACTATTCCCACTTGGAAGGGGCACAGCTGAGGTAGTGGGTTGCCTGGATGCATGGAGGTGACTTGGGCAAAGCAAGGTAGGTGGTACTGTTGAGGGTGGGGGCCTGGCTCAGGTGGGCTTCCCCTCCTTCCTGTCGGGGCACGCTGGGTGACAGACGTCTGCAAGCCCCTGCCTATTCTGGGAGCTGCGGTGAGATTCGGGAGAGACAAGTCCCCTCTTGTTTCTGCCCCTTAGGTTGATATACCTGGACATGGGGCAATGCAGTAATGGTGGAAACTCATGGGCCTTCTCTCAGTTGGAAAAAAATTAGTCTGTGATGGTGCCTCCCCCCCACACAGCAAATGATGAACTAGCAGGTCTCAGAGAAGTGGGAGCTCTCCCCTCCTCTTCTCGGGACCCTACACTTATCTTCTCCTTGGGCTTAAGTTTTGCAGAGCTATTTGCCACGTTTATAACTGTACAACTCTCGAATTGACCATTGTGACAGCTCCTAAGTTTTGATCTTTCCTGAGGTGGAGAGCTGCCCTCAGGGAGGCTAATTGGGGTGTGGCTTACTGCACTAGCAAGAGGTTGGAGCCCTATTGTTTCTGCCAATTCATATGGAGTGATACTGATATGCCTGGTGATGGTGGGGGGGCTGACCTGGCTTGGAGTTCCCTGGCCCTCGGTGGTCAGCTCATGGGGTCTGCCCACCTAGGATGGTCTTCGGGAGTCCAGGCATCTCCACAACCTTGGATATGCGTGCCTATGCCTGGGTGGTTTGATTAATGGTGGTGGTTTCTGCACTGATACATTATTACATCTGATGGTCGTGAATTCTGTTTTTTTTTGGACTATTACATTCCATTAACAGATATTATAATGTATCTTGGGGGTCTTGCAGTTCATAAGCTAATAAAGTTATGGCTCTACAAGGGGGTATTCTCTGTTTGGAGTGTTAGGGCCTAGTCTTTTTTTTTCCCCCCCAAGTGTTGCCTAATGAAGAAAGTAGTCGGGGGGGGGCTGCCCTGAGGTGTACTACATCACGTTCATAGTAAAAGGTGTCATCGACCCTTTACGGCTGGGAGTAGTTATTCTGTACATAGTTTGTATTGTGGGGGGGTTCAGGTTTGGGGGGTCTGGTGCTGGGGGGAGAGGGGGAGGTGGAGGGGGGGCATGTGGACTGTATGGTTATGACTATATCTGCTTGGATTATTACTATTGTTCTTGTACTCTGTGGAGAGGGCGGGGAGATGCAGAGACACAGGAGGTGCTGGTAGTTGGCCAAGTGGCTTCCTCCTACACCTGGAGGGCTGTTTTTTTACCCTTTCTACTACCACTTCAGTATTGGGACTGTATTTAAATTTCTGTTCTGGAACATAAAGGGGGCTAATGTCAAACGCAAGCATTACATAATACTTCGTCACCTTAACAAATACCACCCTGACATATTGTTTTTGCAAGAAACTCATTTTAAACAAGAAGATTTCCTCCTTTTTTGTCGGGAGTAGTTTGGCCAAGCTTTTGGTACTGGAACCAGCAGTAAAAAAAGGTGGTGTATGCATTTTAATTAACAGAGGCATCTCATTTCTCCTGATCGATGAGATCCAGGACCCTGAGGGCTGCTTCCTTCTTTTGCATGGTTGTCTTGGCCTCACTGAAGTAATACTGGGGTGCATCTATGGCCCCAGCTCAGATTCTCCTAGTTTTTTTGCTAATCTCTTGTCTCATCTCTCTTCCCTTACAGCCTCTGTCCTGATTCCATGAGGAGACTGGAACCTTGTCTTCCATAACGACACTGACAGATTGGAAAGGGCATCACCGAGTCCTTTCCCCGGCTCAAAGGGGCCTTCGTGAGTTGACGGATACTCTGGGACTGGGTGACCCATGGAGGATACTGTCTATACCCTTCAGATAAACTGCACACATTCTTTTCTAACCTTCATAAATCCCATTCCTGAACTGACTTCTTCTTGACCTCCCTGTTGGCTCTCCCCGGGCTGCTAGTGTGTGACATTCTTCCCATGGTCCTTTCCAATCATGCTCCAGTTTACATGGAGCACTCTCTGGGGGGTATAGAGGCTCAGGACAGAACCTGGAGACTCAACTCAACCCTCCTATGAGACAAATCTGTGATCCAGTCTTTAGAACACTTCATAAACAATTTTTTCTCGGACAATCTGAGCTCGACTTCTTCACTAGACATGCTATTGGGGGCTGTGAAGTGTGCCATTAGGGGTGAGTGTATTAGGCTGGCAGTCAAAGCAAAGAGAATAAGAGAGGAAGCTTCCCTTTACCTACTCCACCAGATTAGGGTGTTAGAATGGTAACTCTCCACATCAGCCAGCCCGGACTGCTGGCCCCGACTTAATGCACTACGAGCACAATATTTTGGGCAGTTGGCTGAAAAGTCCAATCTAACTTTACAGCGCGTTAAATTTCACTATTTGGAAGTGGGTGAAAAGGCAGAGAAACTGTTGGCCCTGCGGCTTCAACAGCTGGAAGCCAGGACTATGATCCAAGGCCTTCAGCCTGCATCACCCAGACAGCTAGTAAGTAAGCCCTGAGACATAGCAGCAATCTTCAAGCAATACTACGAATCTCTCTATACTCTGGATGACCTAAATCCCAGTGAAGCTCTGGAAGTAGACCGATTCCTGGACTCCATCCCTTTACTGTCTCTTACCCCTGAACAGCAAGCATACTCAGTGGCCCCAATTTCTGTTGCTGAGGTCAAGCAGGTGATAGCTCAGCTCCCCAAGGAGAAGACCCCGGGCCCAGATGGTTTCTCTACCATGTTTTATGCAACCTTTCAGGATACACTGACCCCGTTTCTAACTCAACTTTTCAATGCCCTTCGCTCCACAAGTCTCTCCGACCACTTCTTCACCCAAGCCTGGATCACGGTTCTTTCTAAACCTGGTAAATCCCCCCTTCTGCTAGGTAATTACCATCCTATTTCTTTATTAAACTCAGATATCAAGATCTTGGCTAAAGTTTTAGCTAACCACATGCACCAAGTCTGGCAAAGCTTATTGAGCCGTTCACAGGTAGGTTTTGTTTCAGGGAGGGTTTCTTTTGATCATACTTGGAAAGTGCTGCACCTCATGACCCAGGTGAAACACAGTTCTATCCCTTCTGTGCTGGTTTTGTTAGACACCGAAAAAGCATTCAACCGTGTTTCATGGTCATTTCTGTTTTCAGTATTAGATAAATTCGATGTTCCTTCTTCCTTCTGTGACTGGATTTGAGCACTATATTCCTCTCTAACAGCCAGAGTGCTTTGTAATGGTGTTCTCTCAGATCCGTTTCCCTTAGTCTGGGGCACCAGGCAAGTTGCCCCCTCTCACCCTTCCTCTTCAACCTCTACCTTGAACCTCTCATTTGCTCCTTATAAGCACGTCAGGAGGTACAAGGTATACGGGTAGGACAACTCTCATTCTCTTTATCAGCCTATGCAGATGACCTTCTGCTTCACCTTGAACATCCTCAGTCCTCTATCCCTGCTGCCTTACAGATTATCCGTCGTTTCTCAATGATCTCAGGCTATAGGCTCAATGTGGGGAAGTCCTCTGTCACACTTCTCAATCATCTCATCCAAAAACACTGGGTTACAGTCTTGGTCTGACCGGGGAGCCCACTGCGCTTACTTATCTAGGGGTCAAGTTACCCCGCATTCTCTCACACACATTTAAGCTCAATTGCTCACCACTACTCTCTGCCATTAAAACTGACTTAGCCCGCTGGCAGCACTGTCCGATGTCCCTGTGGAGCTGGGTTAGTGTAATCAAGATGAACATACTACCGAGGCTGTTATATCCCATGGGCATGTTAGGTCCCTACCTTACTAAAAGATGGTTTCTCTGGTTGCAGTCTCTCATATCTGACTTTTTATGGCACTGCAAAGCAGCTCAGTGGGAGTTCTTGAAACTTACCTATCCGAAACATAGAGGTGGCCTGCGCCTCCCTAACTTTTTTCTGTATTATTGTGCCATCCATAGTAGCAAAATCTTTAGATGGTGTCCCAACCCAGAAGCAGAACACACGCAAGGCTATGTTCCCCTCTGGTTAACCTTGGAGCAACAACTTTGCAGGTCCCAGGGCCTAGACTTGCACACTCTTCTCTATGTTAAACTGTCAGTGCGCCCTCCCTTGCTTAAACTTCTCCCTCTCTGGTGGTCTGTTAAAGCGCTGCGCCAAATTTGCTCCTATCACTCTAACTCTCTTAGCAATGACATTGACCAGCCGGTGCTGGGAAATCTAAACTTCAAAATTGCAGGCAGCCCCATTCCGTCAGCTTTTTGTCTCAACTTGTGGAGAACACCTGTCACAGCATTGTTGGAGGATGATAACCTAATCCCAAGGGTAGGATTACAAGAGAAAGGCCTTAGCTTTTTGAAGGTGCTTCGGCTCAAGAGAGCTATCTCTTCCCATCTTGGTCCACAACCCTGGCCTCCGATATCCCACTCAGCTAAGTGATCCCTTGTGGAGACTACTTTACAACCCCACGCGAGTTCCCAATTTTACAAACTACTGCAGTCGCATGAACCTCACTTACCATAAGGCATTTGCTGTTACTGGCAGCAGGCTCTCAGCCTCTCAGTGAATCCTAAAGACTGGCATAGAGTGTGGCTGAGGCTGTATAAATTCGTAAAACAGGATCGGCTGCGGTACCTACAGTTCCGACTTCTGCACAACATGTATTTTTCTCCTGCTCATTTATACCATATGGGGAAACTCGACTCACCTCTTTGCCAGGTATGTGGCAAGGAAGATGGGACCACCAAACATTTATTTTGGGAGAGTGACCAGGCCTCCACCCTGTGGCAGCAAATCAAAATCTCTCTCGACCCTATTCTGGGGCTACAGCCATACTTCACCCTGAAAATTTGCCTCCTTGGTCTCTTTCCAAAGAGTATGTTAGGAGTGCACCAAGCGCATATGGCCATCATCGCAGTCAGAGCAAAACTTGTAATTGCCCATCATTGGTTAGATCAACACACCTCACTATTCTGGGAGTGGCATGCAGAGTTAATCCAGGCTTTGGCATTAGAAAAACATACAGCCAGAAGGAATAATCAAGAAGTGGCATGTAACACTTGTTGAGGTTCATTACTAGCCCTAGCCCCCCTTATGAACACTGTTAGTGCTGACCCCGGGGAATGGGAGAATGCCATTCCCTCCTAGTGAGTTGTTCTACCCGACCGTACTAGATAGCGTCAGGGTAGAGACCCTTTTGTTTTTGCCTTTTCCCTGCCCTCTCCAGATTCACTTTGATACCTAAGTATGATTCCGTGTCTCTGCATCCCCTCAATACAAGCCCTATGGGTGGGGGGAAGAGGAGGAGGATGGGGGAAGGGAGGGGGGTAGTTTTTAGTTTGGGGGGTTTAGATAGGTTGTAGCTCATTTACCTGGGCCTAATGTAAGACGGTGCATGCCTTCAAAGGTCATTTGGTTGCAGGCCCTTCAAATATGTGTTGGACATTTCCTTGTTGATTACTGTGATTGATAGAACTTTCTCTGTCGTTAATTGCTGTATTTGGAATTATATTCCAATGCATGGACTTTTGTCTTGTTGTAAAATGAAAAAGCAATAAAGTATATTAAATTGGAAGAAAAAAAAGAATGTCTGGATTGACTGGTACAGGGCACGGGGTGTAGAAAACCGTACAGAGTTCAGACTGAAAGCAAAGGGAGGACTCAATTGATAGCAGAGCAAGCGGGTTAACTTGCAATCACATGAGGTGAGGAAAGGTGTCAGCATAACATTGTACAATGGCAAGAAAGAATCTTGGACTGTGATTGGTCAGGTTGGGGCTGGACCCATGGCGTTATCCCAGCACGACGTCACAGGTCTAGTCCCAGCCTCACTGTGAACCCATGTAGATGTGCATTTTATGGAGCTTTTGATTGATTGTTTCATCTTCTCTTAAAAACCAAAAATATTTTTCCACACAAAAACATCTTTAAAATTATTTTTTTTATACTGTATAACAACGAGCCATTGTATAATAGGAATAATGCACTCCAGGGTGTGTGTTGTTTGGGATAACGCCACACCTGGGGCATTGGACGCACTCAGCCTGCAGCCTCGTGCCCAACACCCCAGGCATTGCGTTATCCCAGCACGACACACACCCTGTCGTGCATTATTCCTTTAATGCCACTGGATAAACTGCAACTTAGGTAACTAAAGGCCAAATGAGGTGCTGTGAGGCTTGTAGATGTGTATGTTGACTATTTCAATGTTGTTACTGTTGCATTCCTGATGAAAAGTAATTCATTTTGTTTTTATTTCATTTTATGGTGGTAATTTTGTGTTATTTCATGCTATTTAGCATTTGTGATTAGCACGGGTCTCTACTTATGGCTAATCTCATAGTGATGGCGCAAGGGCGAAATCAGCCAGGTGTGAACCACTCATCAATCTGCATTGCAGTAAATATAGCCAGCATGATTTTAAACTGATATGCAGTACATTCCTTTATATTTCCACTGTTTCTCTTAGAACATTGAGTGCAGCGCTTCCAGCTCTGCTTTGACATCCACAGCACAGTGCTGCACTCAATGTGCTCGTGAATGCAGGGCAAGCTGGAGCACAGAGTGCTGATTTTCATTTTTGTTGCGGCTGATACCTCTACTTGCCATGAAATGGTGCCATACGGGGGGTAAAAAAATGTGAATTTTAGGCACTTAGCTAGGAATTCCTTGGCAGCAACTCACACTAATAAAGTTACCAGGTGAGAAAAATGAGGATTAAAATGCAGGATTTGTACAATTTTCCTTTAAATTAAATACCATGTGCAGGAGGGAGCTACCGCTGGATGCAAGGCACATGCTACAGGATGGGGAGATGGAGCAAGGCTACAGGACCAGCAGGAAGGCCACAACAAGGCAACAGATAGTGGAAACACTTTGGCCAAGAAGTAGGTCTAAAAAGTAATAGTATTTGTGTTTATTTGATGCCCTCTCCAGCAAGTGCCTTACAGAAAGAACAAATTAACAGCAGCCATACATGCAAAAATATGTTTCTGACTAAATCTTAGCACCAATACATTAACATAATAAAACAAATGCACAATATAGCTAAATTTAACCCTTAAATGTAATACCCAAAGGAGTTAATCAGGGTAGGCTGGGCTAAACAGATAGGGCAGGAGTCACAATGAAGATGCGCTCGGCGCATCTGGGATGCCCCGGCGCAAATGAGATCACTGAGCACCAACTGTGGTATTCACAGAAGATGCGCTGGGATGATGCTCCTGGCGCAACCCTCTGTGAATACCACAAGTGCGCGAGCTGTGGTGCACTGGCGCAACCCCATGTCCGGGCTGGGAATCCAATGGGGCAGCACATCTCAGGATGCACTGCACCCAAATGTGCCATTCAGAGACAACAACATGCAAATGTGGCCATTAGACATGCATGGTGCAATGGGGCCATTTGCATGTCATTATGGAACATTTGCATGCGCCTTGCAGGGCTGTGCCCGGTGGAATGTGCCGGGTGTGCTGCATGTGTGGCAGTACAGCCACATTCCCAGTACCCCTGTCAGAGCATGGCCAGGCCCCCTCTACCCGGGTCCCAGTTAATATGCAACACACAGCGGCAGACATGTGCTGTGAAATGCCCCCCCGACCCATTAACAGAGTGCCCTGTCCCATCGTTCACAACCTGATGGTCCAGTGGACCCCCCGGCCACTCAGGCATCCTCCTCCCACCCCACATCCCCATCCCAGCAGGTCTCAACATGCAGCAGACAACACAACCCACCCGCATACCACCACGGCTGCCCACTGACAGAGCTGTCTGTGACTGACAGCTACTGTACACCCTGCAGCCCATTGGTGGACCCTGATGACCAATGGGCTTGCAGTGTGTACTGTACTCTGTCATTCACAGACAGCTCTGTTGGCAGGCAGCCATGGTGGTATGTGGGTGAGTTGTGCTGCCTGCCGCATGCTGGGACCTACTGGGACAGGGGGAGTGGGGTGGGAGGAAGGTGTCTGAATGGGAGAGGGGTCCACTGGACCACCAGGGGTATTAGGGCAGTGCATAACACACTGCAATTGGGTTGGGGTGGGGGTGGTCCCACTACACCAGCAGGGCTGTCTACAGGTGATCCACTGCTCCTTCGGTGATATGGTCAGGGAAGGGGATACCACCATACCACCAGGACATATCATGGAACACTAATGTCACAGTCGGGGATACGGGTAAGGGGGGACACTAGACTGCCAGGGTGAGCAGGCTGCTGTGCTGCTGTCTGCAGTACAGCAATCTGCCTGTGGGTGGCCACCCACTTAAGTCTAGTTGAAATAGACATATCTTTTGGAGGCACATCTCCAGACTTGCCCCGGGAATGCGCCTCCAAATTGGGCTGTGAATGGGTCTGCGCTCCATATGCATGGGCACGCCCCCTTCACAGCCCCTCCAGATGTGCTGCATATCATTATGGGTGGTATGCAGTGCATCTGCAATACATTGGTGCAGCAGGGATATGCTAGTGCATCTGCCCCCTTCCAGAATCGTGCCAGTGTGCAACTCAGGGTTGCGATGGTACATCTCAGATGCACTGAGCACATCCCTTTTGTGAATCCTGCCCATAATGTTTAAGCTCCAGTTTAAAATACTCCATAAAAGGGGCCTCTCTTAAAGGTGAAGGTGAGAGGGTGTGGAGACAAATACAGTGGTAGTCCCACTCCCAAATGGCCTACATATGGCAGTACCATCAACTGACAGTGCCATACACAGACCACCATAGGATTTGAAGTTGAGGTATTATCATGTGCAAACCCTGTTTGCACACACAAACATCAAGCAAAATTAATTTTAATTTAGCTAAGTTGCAGGAGAATCTCTTCCCACTGGTGACAAGGAGAGAGTTTTGTGTACTGCCATGAAGTGTAGTAGTTTAATAAGGAGACTGTTTTGCACCATGTTTTGTACCTCCATACTTTACAAATGAAAATTGGGCTCATAGTATTGTTAAAACTCGTTCATTTCTGTACTTTGCTGCATATTAATGTCATCATACAGGATTTCATTGTATATGTAAATTAGGCCAGAATAGTCTAGTTCCCTGTAGTCTCCTCTCTCATTTACATTAAAAATATATCATTAAAATCACTTGTATAATGTTTAACGTAGTAAGGAAGTCACATTTGGTAGTTAATTTCTCATCTGTATACAGCGGAAATTGGCTGGTAATTTTAGATACATGTGAAAAGCAAGGAACTGCATTCTAATTCAAAAAAGTAGTTTTTTAATGTTTAAGTGAATACTTTGCCATTTCAAATGAATACTTTAGAGTTCTGTTGCGGATGCAGTTTAATTAACAGACTGAGGAAAGGAGCAGATTTAATATAAAGTTTGAAAAAAATAGGATCTATTGCTTTTTCAAAGGACTCTATATGTCACTTGGTTGTTCTCTTAACACTGGCTGCACACTTTGGAGGCCAGTTCCAGTCAGATTACCTGAATACTTATTATTTCCTATAATGGAACAATGACTACTAAGTGCTATACCATTGTTGAGAAATTAGAACCTTGCTGTGCTAGGTAAAAGAATGGCTTTTAAAGAGCTAGGAGTGCAAAAATAGTAAGTACAGTAGAAAATGGTATTGATTGTTAAAAGCAGGCAGTTGTCACCTTTTATTTTTGAAGTAATTTTCTCTTTCCATTTGCTCATTAGATGGCTTTGTACCTGACAGTATGAGCTGTGATGTAAAGAGCAGTACAACTCATGAAGACTGACATGTCTACTTCTTTTCCTCTTAATACCACATCAGTAGTTTGCCCACAATTACTGTGGCATCACCTATTACTGATCCTGCAACAGGTGATTGGCTCTTTTTGTTCAGTTGTGATGAAACAGACAATGAAGTCACTGAGATCATATGAGGAGGACTAGAACTAGATATGTCAGCCTCCAGGTAGAGTAGTGTTTTACACCTCACACCAAGTATTGTCAAGCAGAAATTCTTCTACTTAGCAAAATGTTCTAATTAGCAAAAGGGAAAATAAAGAAATACTTCAGACATAAAATATATAAAGAACAAAAAAATAAATATAAGAAATAGTTTACACATTTTTAAAGTTAATATTAATTTCAGACAGTACACTACCTCATAACACAGTAAGGCATGATTGGGTTGTGATATTATACAATAACAGCACATCTCAGAAAGTGAGCCACAAGTTGTAGCCAAGTCACTTATGCACCAAATTGGTTCCATTATCCCATAATTGCACAAGCCCTGGAGTAAGGATGAGTTAATACTGAATTACTATTCAGTGAATTGGCTGATATTCTGCACATTTACCTTTGATTTGGCACACTTAAACATTTGGGCCACTTTGAAAAAACTTCAGCTTTTGGCCAGTTAATTAAAAAGAACACTTTAGCACTTCTTGGGTCAACAGGTCTTGCCCAGTGACCACCCCTTCATTCACCCCAATCATTTCTCACCCTCCTCCTCCCTCTCCAGACATTTTTTATTAAATGAAATTTCTAGAGCCTGGCAATGTTCCAGGTGCTGACTGAGTTTTTTTTCTGAAAATCTGACTAAAGGACCAGGAGAGCGCAGAAGAGGACTGTATTGACTGGGGTGGGCTGAGAGGTGGTGGAGGCACGCCATTTACCACTATTTGTAGCCTGCTAAACCTCAATGCCAACATCTAAAGTTGCAAAGTCAAACTGAAGACAGAAAGTAGAACTGAAGCCAAACAGAAGTTGCCAATTTCCACATTTACTCACCCTTACCCTCAAGTTCTTATTGCAATTATAAAATGACATTCCTGATTTTTAGTTTTAAAAAACTGATGGGCCAGGATCCAAATTAAGCCCAGATTCACACTTGGTTATTTGAAAAAAGGACTTAAGATAGCCCATGTCAATGCAAGAAGTCCTGTTAACAGATTTAATCAGCTTAAAGTAAGGATGGAACAAAGAGATTATGCTGTACCAGGGTTATCTGAAACATGGCTTTATCACAAAATCAAACATGATGAACTCAGTAGAAGGGTATCAATGCATAAGGAAGGAGTGAAACAAGTGGGGGAGGTATAATGAAAGAGGAATTGGGTTATATAAACTGAATGCATGCAAATAACATAGAGGGAATCAACTGTGTTAATTAACATCTTAAATATTAAAATTAAGGTAGCTTCAGAAACCAGTTTTAACAATTTGGCTCTGACACTGAACTCATATGTGGGGGATAAGAAATTGATTCTATTTGGGATCTTAATGATGACAGCAGGAACATAAGTGTATCCAAACTGCAAAATATTCTTAGTACTGTAGAACTGATTCAATTACTTTCTACCCAAATTAGAGAGGGAATGTCTCCAGATCTCTCAACTCAACAAAGGTGGAAGACTAGGTGTGCTGGCAAAGGCACCTAGCTTCACCTGAGCTCTTTTCTTCTAGGTTTGCTTATAAGGACAGAGCAAGGAACGACATCATCAGAGCAAGGACAAAGATTAAGACTTGTTTTGGCTAGGCAGATTTACTGTGTGTTCCTATATTCTTTTGTGCTCACATGTTTTGTTACTGTTTTTTGCTTACATTTTACTGCTTTATTGTTCTCTGTTTCAAATTGCTATTTGCAGGGTATACTTTCTGCTGCATTATTATAGGGTGCACTGATAGGTTTGTTACTGTTTTGTGCTTACAGATTACTACTGTAATCTTCTCCGATTCAAACTGTTTTTTGCAAGGTACATCTTCTGTTACTGCTTTATTTTTGTCTTTAGCAAAGTGTTTTTGTGAAATTGTTACAGGTGGTGCTTACAGGTTTTACAGTTTTATCTATCATTAGGCTAAATGTGACTGGTCTCCAATAAAACACACCCCAACCATAGATAAAGCCCTTGACTACTTCACTGGCACTTTCAACAATGTGTGTGATAAATTTGCCCCCCTCACTAAGGTTCTATCCAAAAAAAATAATGCCCCATGGGTCCCACCTGCCCTCCTACAGCAACTGAAGAACCGTGATGATCTATGGCACAAAGTGGTTGCCTCTAGTGGGATTGCGGACATGCTTGCCTACAAGACGGCTCGCAATAGTTGCATCTGGGTTATGCAAAGAACCAAATCTGACTACTATAAAGCTACCCTCACCTCCTCCTGGGGGATTGCTAGGTTGTTCTGGGACAATCTAAAAGAACTGAATGGTAAATCCAGGACACCCACCCCCTTCCAGCTAACTATTAACAATGACAATACCTCAGACCCACTTATCATTACCAACTGCCTAAATGCTGCTTTCTCTAATCTGAGTGCAGTCCTTCCAGACAATTTCTTTGACCCGACCTCTACGACCCCAGAGCCAAGCAATGCCTACCCTCCCTTCCACCTGAGGATTATATCAATAAATGAAGCAAGGCCATACCTTGCGAAGGCCCTTGGGGGCTGTAACTACTGCAAAGACTCCTTTGACATGAAAATTCTTCACCTGGTGCTTGACACTGTGCTGCCCCCACTGACAAATCTCCTCAACCTCTCCCTATGTCTGGGGCAGTTCCCCACTGACTGGAAGATGGCTACAATCACACAGATACTAAAGAGTGGAGACCCCACCTCACCCAACAATTACCAACCCATCTCCATTCTACCACCCCTCTCAAAAGCCTTGGAGAAAATTGTTGCCACACAACTCACAGACTACCTACTAACACACAATATACTTTGTAGTGAACAACATGGCTTCAGAACAGGGCATAGCACAACTACTGCCCTCACAGTGTTCTCTAACTCACTGCACAATGCCTTGGATAAGAAACACCTAGTAGGAGCTGTTTTTATAGACCTGTCAAAAGCATTCAACACTGTCTCACACACCCTACTCTTAAATACGCTCCGCCTCACCGGGCTGTCCCCTGGACCCATCTTGTGGTTTACAAGTTACCTCTCAGATTGGTCCCAATGTGTTAAGATAAACAGCACTCTCTCGTCTCCTTTGCCAGTCTGCTCGTGGGTCCCCCAGGGCTCCATCCTCGGTCATTACTTTTCAGCATCTTCCTGAACACCCTTCCTAAATCCTGCCCAAATAATCTTCTACTCTATGCAGACAACGCAGTACTGTTTGCCTCCCACCCAGATCCCACAATCCTACAGTCATCACTACAACTTGCCTTCAACCACATCGAAAACTGGTTTACAGACCACAGACTGGTAGTCAACATAATAAAGACAAAGTCAATGATCTTTGCCCACCGGCAGATCAAGGACTGTGATGCCCAACTAAAAATCTTTTCTAAAGCCCTCCTCCCACTTGAACAGGTTCATACCTATAAATACCTGGGCCTTACATTTGATCCCAGCCTCTCATTTCATCCACATATCAATAATCTCACCTCAGCCATAAATATTTGTACTGGATTACTATATCGGCACAGAAGCTGCCTCCTACCAGAGGTCCTTAACCTTGCTGTTACCTCCTCTGTTCTCTCTCTAGTAGATTAAGGACTAACTGTATACTCAGCCGCCGATCACACTGATCTAAATAAAATCCATCTAGCCATCAACAAAGCATTTAGACTCCTTGCCAGAGTAGACAGGTGCATCCACAGATTCACCCTGTATGCCCAAACAAATATCCTCACCCTTGACGAAAGAGTCCACTACCAAACACTTCTCCTCACCAAAAAAATTAATCTAGGCCTCTTCCCCTCTGGAGTTACTGCCTCCCTATGCACCGCACATGCCCCAGTGCACACCTGCTTGGCAAACAAACAGATATGGACTATTCCCAAAGTCTCTACCTCACTTGCCCAAAGGTCCTTCTCCTACAGAGCACCACTGTGGTACAATGATCTTTTACTGGCTGTTACCTTATCACCAGACTAGGCCCTTTTAAAAAAAGCCCTCAAAAACCACATACTATCTGCACACCGCTGTCTTTGCACCAGCTAAGTTTGTGGACTGCTGCACAACTACTTCCAGTAACTGCTATCTGATCCTAGTCAGACCTGCCTGGTCCAGTTACAATAGTGAAGCTGGAACCTAGATTTCAGCAGGTACATTAAGCCTTAAGCCATAAGCATCACCTACATTAAGTATGGACAATACTGTGCTGTATCCTAATGCTGTTAATTTTCCATTCAAGATTGACAGTGTTAATGACAATGTCGGTACCCCGACTGCTTGAATCATAGCAATTTCAAACTCTTTAGCCTGGCCCGACTAGCTACCTAATTGTATAGACTCTGCTCCCCTTATACATCTACTGTATGTTTTATCAATACCATGGAATAAGCATGTGTATTGTTGTATGCTGTTAATCTGTGTTCTGTTCTGTATGTTGACATGGAGCCTTTGTAAATGAGTCTTTGACTCAAAGGTTATAAATCTGATTTTTCAATAAATAAATACATAAATAAGTTTTCAGGGCTACTGCATTTGTTGTTGGTTGATTGTTTCTGCTCTTAGCTCCTTGTTTCTTTCATTCGTGGTTCTTTTTCAGCGGGGAAGGGCCCAACCACCCTGTGCCACACTCCTTTTATAGAGTAGCATAGTCATGACATTTCCTGTAGCAAAGCAGAAAGGGGAGGATCAGAGGGATATCCACACAGTGACCTCACTTACAGAGACACAATTAATTTAACTTGTTATAAAAAGTTATACAAGAACAAACAAAACAAAAAAGATATAAAACAAATGAAAAAACATCCTTTGCTTTCATTTTCCTTCTAATTACTTGGACCCGGTTATAAACTCGGCAACTCATCTGGAATGGATATTATTAACTTCAGGTACTGTGAGACACTTTTCAAAAGGGTAGTTATACAGGATTTAGGACACTATCCTACATGCTGGACCATTGGATATCTAAGGGATCAGATCCAGGCAACATGGGCAGAGATTGTGTGCCTCAAATCACATATTCGGGAGGAAATATATTACAAGAACTGCCCTCAATTTCCCCAACATCCAACTGAAGCACCTTAACCGCAGAGGGTAGTTGGTCCAGGAGGTTGGCAGGTGGTTTGGAGGGGCAAATTAGGTGCCCCATCACTCAATGCTCACCAACGTATCACCTCCACAAACCTTATACAAACTAAAAATAGGTATCTGCCTCTATCTCTGAAATCAAACAAAGGGGCAGAGGACACTGAAGAACAGGACACTGCAGTACAGGAGCTAGCACAGCAAAACTTACCATAAACAGGGACCAAAACAAAAAAGGCAAAAAGAAAATCCAAGAAAACTTCTGATCATAGGAGACTCCATGATTCGGGGAGTTGATACCTACCTCCGGCTGGAGGTAATGGTCAGATGTCTCCCAGGTACATCAGCATGGAGATACACTGACTGTATTGCTAAAATCATGCAGGAAGCAGGAGAAAACATCAACATCCTGGTCACATAGGGACTAATGATCTCACCAGCTGGTCAGTTGTGGAGACCAAGAAACACCTGCCTAGGCTGGGAGACAAACTGTCATCCATTTCATCCAGCATCTCCTTCTCTGAGATCCTGCTGGTCTGGGAGAGGGGGGCAGATGGACAAAAGGTCAACGAAGGGGAGCTAAACATGTGGCTCAAGGGCTGGTGCCAGGAAAAATAACACAAATTTGTAGGTAACTGGCAACAGTTTTGGGAACGAAATTTAATTAAATTCAATGGACTGCATCTGACTAAGGAGGGACTCAGTGCATTGGGGCAGAAGTTTGATGTCTTTGCAGAATATTTCAACTAGCAAATGGGGAGAGGCATGCAGCACCCGATACATCGGATGGAAAGAACACCCGTCCCCCCTCAGCTAGTGATCAAACAGGAGTTCAGCATGTTTGTAGTTCATTTGCATCACCAAGAAAGGAAAAAGATCCGGCTCCCCATACAATGCACAGGGAAAACACTGGACCTCACCCAACAACTAATGCACCAAAATCTGGCCAATGGAAAATCAGTACACAAATGCCCGCAGTCTGGGAAACAAGATCCCAGACCTGGAGGCAACAGTGACAGAGGCTAAACTGGACATAGTAACTATTAGCGAGACATGGTTCACCGGTAACCACACTTGGGAGACTTCAGTACCTGGTTATGTACCATTCAGAAAAGACTGAGGTGCAAAAAGGGGGGGGCCCTTTATGTCAATGAAACTATCAAAGCTACAGAAATTCAGAATACACATAAGAAGACAGTAGAACTGTGGATCACCCTGGAAACAGGAAATGGGACAGCCATATGAACTGGGGTTGTCTACAGGCCTCCAGACCAGGGGGAGGACATAGACACATTACTGTTAGAAGATATACAAAACATGACCGCTAAAGGGGAGGTTCTGTTAATGGGAGACATCAACATGCCAGATACAGATTGATCAATACCAGCAGGAACATCTGCCAGAACATGACACATAGTGGGTTCCCTGCAGGGGGAGGGCCTCAAACAACTGATACAACAACCCACAAGAGAGAGGACTAACCTGGTTCTAGTACTGACTAACAGGGAAAGGATCACAGATCTGCAGGTGGATGGCCATCTGGGTGCCAGTGACCACATGGTGTGGTTCAGTTTGGCCACTAGAACTAAATCATCCCATTCCAAGGCAAAAATATGGGACTTTAGAGGAGCTGACTTTGAAAAGATGGCCAACAGAGTTAAGCTAGCCCTGGAAAGAAGGAATACAGGTCAGGGGGTACAGGCAAAGTGGTCAGGCATTAAGGATGCAATACTTGAAGCAACATCCCATTGTGTTAGGGAGAAAAGCAAGAGCAGAAGAAGGAGGAAACCACTTTGGTTCTCAAAAACAGCAGCAGAAAAGATCAGAACCAAAAGGTAGGCCTTCAGGAAATATAAGGGAATGCAGGGGGACTAAGATAGGGATGCATACCAAACTTCCCGAAGGGAAGCAAGGAAGGCAGTGAGGCAGACAAAGGCCCGAACCAAAGAAACACTATATGAACAGTAAAAGAAGGGAACAGGACTTTCTATAGACACATTAGTGAAAGTAGAAAGTCCAGAGGGGGTATTTGCTAAGATCAAAGGGATAAGGGGGAGTATGTGGAGGAGGACCAAGGAAAAGCATCTGTCCTAAATAGATACCTCTGCTTAGTATTTACTGAGGAGAAGGCAAGGCAGGGTCCACAGCTCAGCACCATGGACGCAAGGGGGGAGGGAGGTGTGCACAAGTCCCTTCACAAAAGAAAGGGTCCTAAAAGAGCTCGCTAAGCTCAGGGTGGACAAGGCAATAGGACCTGATGGCAAACATCCCAGGGTACTAAAGAAGCTAAGGGTGGAACTAGCAGAGCCACTATCAGAACTGTTCAGTGAGTCTCTGAGCACAGGAAAGGTCCCCGAAGACTGGAGAAGGGCTTATGTGATCCTGCTCTACAAGAGTGCCAGCAGGGAGGAGGCAGTGGACTACAGACCAGTCAGTCTTACCTCAGTAGTGGACAAGATTATGGAGGCACTCCTTAAGGAAAGGATACTGCAACACCTGGAATCCATAGGAGCACAGGATCCAAGACAGCATGGGTTTACAACAGGAAGATCCTGTCAAACTAATCTCATAGATTTTTTTGACTGGGTAACCAGAGTGGTGGACCAAGGGGGTGCAGTTGATGTCACCTACCTTGACTTCAGTAAAGCTTTCAATACTGTTCCACATAGAAGATTGATTAATAAGCTGGGTAGGCTCAGGATGGGTCAGAGGTTGGTCAACTGGGTGGCCAACTGATTGGCGGGCAGAAAACAGAGGGTGGTGGTAAATGGTATACAGTCAGAAGAGATGCAAGTCACAAGTGGGGTTCCTCATGGATCAGTCCTGGGGCCAGTTCTCTTCAATATCTTTATCAGTGA
This sequence comes from Neoceratodus forsteri, assembly GCA_016271365.2. Classification (NCBI taxonomy): domain Eukaryota; kingdom Metazoa; phylum Chordata; order Ceratodontiformes; family Ceratodontidae; genus Neoceratodus; species Neoceratodus forsteri. Next base: position 772,734,735 of record CM057456.1, on the reverse strand, counting down.
CATTGCAGATGGACTGGAGGGTAAGGTTTGTCTGTTTGCAGATGATACCATGATCTGCAACAGAGTAGATGATTCAGATGGGGTGGGCAGAATGAGAAGAGATCTGGATAAACAGGCAAAATGGTCAGAAGAGTGGTAACTGGGGTTTAATTCAAAGAAGTGCAAGATCATGCACATAGGGAAGAGAAACCCTGAAGCTACCTATAAGTTGGGAGGGGAGTTGCTGGCAGTCACAAGGAAAGAAAGAGACGTGGGCATCATCATCACAGATGACCTGAAATCATCCAAGCAGATCACTAAAGCAGTAAGTAAGGCAAGAGGGAGATTGGGGTGTACTAGTAGGGGTATCACAAGTCATAAGAGGGAGGTAATAATCCCTTTTTACAAGACACAGGTTAGGCCCCATATGGAGTACTGCATGCAGTACTGGAGGCTGCACCTGCACAGGGACATTAACAAAATGGAGGCAGTTCAGAGAAGGGCAACTAAAATGGTGGTGGGACTGCATCAGAAAACATATGAGGACAGAGTAACGGAGCTCAATATGTATACCCTAAAGCAAAGGAGGAAGAGAAGTGGTATGATCGAAACATTCAAACATCTTAAGGGCATTAACAAGGTGAAAAAGTCTAACATGTTTCAATGTAAGAAAAATAGCAGGACAAGAGGACACAGCATGAGATCAGAGGAAGGCAGATTAAGGGGTAACGTGAAGAAGTTATTTTTCACAAAAAGTGTGGTGGATGCATGGAACGGCCTACCTCAGGAAGTGGTGGATATGAATTCAGTGCAGGGCTTCAAATAAGCATGGGATAGGCATAAGGGAGCAATACAGATGTGCATGAATAGATAAGCCATTGACAGAGTAAAGGCCTATGGCACATTCATAAGGTATAAAAAATGGGCAGACTGGATGGGCCTTGCACTCCTCATCTGCCGTCAGCTTCTATGTTTCTCTGTTTCTATGTTCTATGTTTCTATGTTTCAGTTTGAGACTTAATTTTTAAAACATGAACTCTAAAGGTAATAGAAGTAAAAGTCCATAACTAAAATTTAGGGAATCATCACACTATTATGTGTAGTCTAAAGCTGGAGTAACTGACAAATCAGAATTAATAGCTAACCACTTAAAGCAGCAGTGCAGTGAACGTAACCAAAAAGATAAATACCCCACCATATTTTAATGTAACATATTCCAGAAATCTTCTGATTCCATTAGCTAGTAAAATTGTCCAGTTCTACCAGAATTAAGGTATTTTCTAAACGTTTTAAATTTCTTTCCAGGAAGAAAAGATTGCCCCTTCATTTGGCTTAGAAATAACATTGTTTCGTTTTGTATTTCAGAGTTTACTGAGGTTCCATTAAAGATCTGGTACATGCGGGAGCCACCTGATAGACTAGCCAAAGTGCCACATGTGTTGGTGCTTGTGGCACAGGTTCAGAAGCTGACTTGGGGAGGCAGCGTGGGCTGCCAGCAGTGGCTGGAGTAGCGCTGCCATACAGCAGAACTCCTAGCCAGGAGAAGGAGATGCTCCAGTTATGGTGCAGTAGTGATCCCTGCAGTGTGCTGAGGAGCTGGTCTCTCCACAGGGTATCTCTATGTGCATTTCAGGGGGCATGCATGGGGATACAAGCCCTATGCTGAGCATCGGGGGGGGGGGCAAAGAAGAAAATACACAAAAACAGTCTATGTACACTGATCAATGTTTGTGATGGCACTGGTTTCCTTGGGTCCCACCCCATGCAGATCCGTGACTGTGGGGGGAAAGGTGGATGGGACAGGGGGAGACTGAGTCAGTCTGAAGCAGGCATGGTGGTGATTGAGGACAAAAACCTCTATCGCTAAAAAAAGATCTGGTACATGCATGATGTTGCAATATGTTCATTACCATGAAAAACCTGAGTGGGGGCCCCCTTGGAGATACTGTATTGAGGAGGCATGATGGTCACATGGTGTCTACAAAATACTAAAATTCCTGATTGTTGTGCTCCAAATGAAGTTTAACCTGTATTTGACCAAGTATAAAATGCAAATGCAATGAACAGAGAACTAAAGGACTATATCCCAACTGTTGTATCTGTACCACTTATGACAAAGGTCATCTGCATACAGGTTCCTATTCCACAGTGGCTAATGAAAGTCTGCAAGTAGACCCTGCTTCTAATGAGAGGGGAAGGGTCCCTTCAGGATTCAGCTAGCTGTGGTAGGTTCAGGTAGAAATCGCACCACAGAACTGACAAATGGCTAGGATAAAAATATATATAGTGAACAGAATAGGAATCACCCAGAACACACGATTTAACATGTATGCTATAATATTTTTTATTTTGTGAAGCTGGAAAGCCAGGCTTTTATATTTTTTGATGCATCGCTGCATTAAACACATACAATATTTTGCAACTTTCCCGGATCTAGAGGTCCCAAACCACGATTCATCGAAATCTGAATGGAGAAAATGAAGCAATGATGGATTTGCCAAAAGAGAAAAAAATAGATTTCGAATAATTAAAGTAAAAGTGGTCTGTTGTATAACACTCTAACCCACATAAATCAGCAGTTTTGGATGGAGTCAAGAGAAGTTTCTTGAAGAATGCCACTTTTGTCATTACAGCAGTGTAACATGTATATTTAATTAGAGCTTAGTAGATGGATACTTCCCTTCCCTGAATCCCTAAAACCAAGCTTAGTAGATGGATACTGCCCTAAAACGTGGATGTTATCAAAATTATTTCTATCCCTAAAGGCAGAGACCCACTAAATGTAACAAACAATGGACTTATAGCACTGCTGTCTATCCTATCCAAACTAAAGAAGTGACACATCCATTCTCAGTTTTATACTTCATGAACACAGCCTTCTTGGATTTACTGATATCATGTCATCATCTTTGGATCAAAAGCAAAAGGTGAGGGCTGTGTTCATGGACTTTTCTTAAGTTTTTGACCTGGTGGACCCTTCCATGTTGATAAATAGGAACACAGCAAAACTATGCACTCAGAATGATGCCAGCTTGTGCGGGCTGACAGAAGTTAACAAGCACAGAAGCTGCACTCAATCAGGTCAGAAAAAAAGGGATATCCAGACATGAAGTACCAAACTCACTGTTTTATTCATGCATGAAAAGCAAAGAAGGCTTAGCACTAGCAGCCCCGGTGCTTCGGATCTGTAGCGTGACCCTTTATCAGGGTTAAGGGTCACACTACAGACATGGAGCACTAAGACTATTAGTGCTAAGCTTTCTTTGTTTTTCATGAATGAAAAAAATCATGAGTTTGGTATTTCAAGCCTGGATATCTGTTTTCTTCTGACCTGACGGAGTGCAACTCCTGTGCTTGTTGTTCGTAATGATGTGTAGACTCTTGGGGTTTGGTATATCTTATGCAATAAATTGGTTTACAACATACTTGGGAAAAAGGAGTCTAATACTGCAGATATCAAATGTGCTATCTAATGCTGGATGTGCAGCTAAGGGAGTGCCACAGGGTCCGTTCTTGACCCAGTTTTGTTTTTTTTGCATACTCACTAGCTACAAATATATAAAAAAAGACTCCCAAATCTGCTTTTATGCAGCTGATGTGGTGCTTTTGACTAAGGACATGTCAATACAAAGAGTGCAAGATATATTATATGAAACCTTTACATTAATGCAGTTTTGGTACAAAGTATCCAAGTTATGAATATAAAAAAAGCAGTGATTACATACCATATAACTTACTCCTTTTAATATATAGGAGGGACTTTTGACTGGGCTCTGATTTTCAAGCCAGTATATTAAAACACTATACACTAATGCTGAAAGGCCCTAAAATGAGTAAATATAATAAATAAATAAAACCATTTTTAGCTCAGCAATTACTGCAAGTACAGTAGTGGAAATGGCCTACCAAAGTTTTAAACCTGCTGTAGAGTTCTGTCTTGGCTAGTCTAAACTTCTGATATTGATCCATTACAATCTTCTACCACAGTATAAGTGCCAGAAGCAGCACCAGAATAAGACACTGGTAATACTCGAGGAAATACAAAGAATAACTCCATATGAAAAATGGTAACCAAATCTGCAACAGTCCCTCATACACATTGAAAGAGTACCTCATTTAATGTGCCATCTTGACTGTTATGAGCATACAGCAGAGCCAGCCAGGATAAAATGCAGTAACTTGTACTAAATGACATGTCACAACACTGCAGTAAACAAACTCTGGCCAGAGCTGATAGGGCTGCAGCTACGGAATTTTGGGTAAAAATATTGAAAATTACCAAAGTTATAAGCCAGTGTTCACAAAATTCAATGTAGGCTCATAACTTTATTGTGTTTCAAGATTTTTGCACCAAATTTTCAACATAGCATCCTTATGACCCCACTTCATGAACAAGGGCAGAGAAAATGCTTAACTCCTGCCTGAAAGGTGATTTCACACAGGGACCATGAAATCACCCTTCGGAATGTTAAAAAAAATGGCTAGGATTTGAAAAATGACAGCTATCATATTCATGAGGTGCTGTGAAAATATGGCTATGTTGTAAATGTGGGGTAAAATATTGAAAATTACCGAAGTTATGAGCCTGCATTCACAAAATTCAATGTAGGCTCATAACTTTTTTTTTATATGTATTTTTACACCAAATTTTCAACACAGCATTCTTATGACCCCACTTCATGAACAAGGGCAGAAAAAATTTTCAGCTCCTGCCTGAAAGGTGATTTTGCACAAGGACCGTGAAATCACTTTTTGGAATGTAAAAAAAAAGGGATAGGACTTGAAAAATGACAGCTATCACATTCACGAGGTGCTGTAAAAATATGACTATATTGTAAATGTGGGCTAAAAATATTGAAAATGACCAAAGTTACGAGCCAGCATTCACAAAATTCAATGCAGGCTCATAACTTTGTTGTTTTTTAAATATTTTTACACCAAATTTTCAACATAGCTTTCTTATTGCCCCACCTCATGAACAAAGGCACAGAACATTTTCAACTCCTGACCAAAAAGTAATTTTGTGCAGGGATCGCAAAATCATCTTTTGGAATGTAAAAAATAACATTTTGATCAGGATTTGAAAAATGACAGCTGTCACATTCATGAGATGTTGTAAAGACATGGCTATGTTGTAAATTTGGGGTAAAATATTGAAAATTAAAAACGTTATGAGCCTGCATTCACAAAATTCTATGTAGGTCCATAACGTTGTTGTTTTTTAATATTTTTACACCAAGTTTTCAACATAGCCTTCTTATGAGCCCACCTTGTAAACAAGGTTAGAGAAAACGTTCAACTCCTGCCTGAAAGGTGATTTAATACAGGGACCATAAAATCACCTTTTGGGACAGATTTGCCTAATGTCAGTGCAATTGTTCATGAGGTGGGGTCCCAAAAAAGGCATGTTGATAATTTGGGCCAAAAATATGCAAAAACATTCAAGTTATGAGACTAAGTTCAAAACACCATTGAAATACACTGAACAGCATATCTGTTTCTTCAGTCTGCAGTCTGGCTTTGAAGAGTGAAGACTTGTCTGTGGTCCAAAGAGGATTACGGCATTGGACCCCCAAAGGGTAAGTAAGGGTTGGGCGGGGTGCGAGGTGGTGGGTGCTGAGTGGGAGGGTCAGGTGGGGGGACTGTAACAGCTGCAAAAGATATCAATAGACTTTTTTTTTTCAGGTTAAAAAAAAATGACTGAGGAATCCTGCACTGGGGGATTGCCCCTCCCCCCCAGTGTCACTGAAAGACATCGATGGACATTGTTTTTTACAGGTTGAAAAAAAAAGAACCACTGAGGATTCCTACACTGGGGAGATTGGGCACCTCCCAAGTGTCACTGTTATGTTTCTTGGGTTGAGTGGGGGGGGCTGAGAGGAAGAGTCAGGTGGGGAGAAAATTTTATTGTGACACTGGGATTGGGCACCCCTAGTGTCACTGTTATGTTTCTGGTTGAGGGGTGCAGAGAGGGAGGGTCAGGTGGGGGAGGAAAATATATATACATAAAAACTTTTCGGTGGTTATGGAAGACGGCACAGTCCGTCATGTCCAATATGGCCACCAAACTATACTGCACATGCTCAAGTAGTCGCGGATGTGCTGTGGAATTTGGCTGCTATCTTGGACATGGCAGACTGTGCCGTGTTCCACTGTGACTGTGGAATGAATAAAATAGTGCAGTGCAGTGCAGTCCTCTGGATGGCAGCAAAATAGTACCTATGAGAAGATTGCACTGACACAGCAGAGTGCTTCACAGACCATGGAGGTGACTGTGATGTACTATAACTCCTACATGTTGTTCGGTCAGAGTACAAGTCCTTTTTTTATCTCAAGAGGTCTGAAGGACTCCACCCACTGCAACCCTCAAAAAAGGGCTTAATGCATTGCATCCTGACTGATGCTGCTGTATGTAGCTAAGTGTTTGGCATAACTATCTCTATCAGGGCAGTGCAAGATTCACCCAGTGTACTGCCGGTGACTAATTTGAACACTGCTTCTGGTACTGCTACTGTGGATGAAGACTCTGGTGGATCAGCCACTGAAGTTCAGAATGGTGAGGCAGAACTCTGCACCAGATTTGAAACTCTGGTAAGCCTTCTGGCCACTCTGTTAGCTGCCATTTCTGCAGTTACTGCTAGTTTCTGAGCATGTGCAGTACACTTTAGAGAGAGAACAATAACAATCCTCTGAGCATGGACACAACATCCCTTCTAAAACAGTTTTACAAAATGTACTGCATGACTGCTGTGTGTGGAATTCAGTTAGCTGCTTTTAACAGTGTGATAGGTGCTGTACCCCCTATATAAATGTATAATATACTGTACAGTATTCATGCTGATAGTGTGAAATATGTTGCACCACTTCTGAAAGTGTGAAATGCACTGCAGATTGCACTACTGCCAACTATTCAGGCTTACAACCCCCCACAAATACTACCAGCAAGGTGTACAGCGGACAGACTTCTAGTCCAACAGACCAGGAAGGAGCACGACTCCGGCACAGTAGTATGAAACATGGCCAATAGCAAGCTAGTAGCAGTCACCTCCCCTAAGAAGATAATAAATGAGGCTGCATCAATTACTGTTTTACCTTTATATGCTAAAGTAGACTTGTATGCTGTTTTACCATTGTAAGTTAACGTAGACTTGTATCCTGTTTTACCGTTGTATGTTAAAGTAGACTTATACACTGTTTTACTGTTGTATGTTAAAGTGGACTAAGGTCACCATTGTAAATGAGCTGTGGCTCGATGGTTATAACCTTAAACAAACAAACAACAAACCTGCTGCCAGACCACAAAGATACCCACACTTCAAAAGTGTATTTTAAATAAATTACCTCACTTGATGGAGCAGGAGTGAAGTGAATTAGCAGACCTAACATCACTGGAGGAACTGAATAACTCCAAACTCTTACTGAAGTAGGGCATCTCCTGGGGAGGTGCACTCCCTACTGAATTTTATAAAACTTAAAAAGATATCCTAGTCTCCTAAGAATGAGCTATTGCTACATTTGGATTCTGTGAATCTACTAAAATTCTGACAGCTGAACTTCAGGGCCACTTCAATATCACATCAAACTCTGAACTTTGGGGCCACTTCAGGATCACTTCAAACTCTGAACTTTGGGGCCACTTCATGATCACTTCAAACTCTGAACTTTGGGGCCACTTCATGATCACTTCAAACTCTGAGCTTCAGGGCCATTTCAGGAGCACTTCAAACTCTGAACTTTGAGGCCACTTTAGGATCACTACAAGCTCTGAACTTTGGGGACACTTCAGGAATACTTCAAACTCTGACCTTTTGGGGCCACTTCAGGATCACTTCAAACTCTGAACTTTGGGGCCACTTCAGGCTAGTTAATTAAAACAAAAACACTTTAGCCCATCCCAGCTAGCCAGGGCTAGTCCAATGACTCCCCCTTCACCCACTCTGGTAATTTCACACTCTCCTCCTTCTCTAGCATTTTATTTAGGGAGAAAAACACTCTGGATCCTGGCATTTTTCCAACTGCTGACTGATTTTGTTAAAAAAATCTGACTGATTGAACAGGGGAAGGGGAAGAGGTTGATATTGACTTGGCTGGGGAAAGGACTGTTAAAGGGTACCACTTGTCCCTTTCTGTAGCCTGCTAAATTGCAATGCCAAGGACACAAATTGCCTTTGTCTAAAGCGTCAAAGCTGAGCTGTGATCAAACCAAAACTGCCAATTTCCACATTCACTCATCGTTACTCAACCTTCATAAGGTAGTTCAGGTGATGATTATGGAGAAGAATGAGCTATATCACTCCCACAAGTGTGTAATGTGCTATATCTCAGCTGAAAGTGTGAGATTTGCTGCCATGTTACATGCCATTTTTGAATTTGAGCATGCACGTCGAACTCCTTGGGATAGTGACTTTTGAGGGGTGTGACACTGTCTGTCCAATGCAGAGTGCTCTGCAAGAGGCTCAGCAGTATCACACCAATCATCAGCCAGGCTGGTCGTGCTGCTGTTTTGCCTGAAGTGGTCTGCACTTGAAAAGGAAAAGCCACACCAATCATGTGGTAGCTTTTTCCTTTCATCTGCAGGTCACCGCGCAGCAAACAGCTGTTTGTGTTGCAATCAGCCTGGCTGATGTCTCCACCCCTGCCACCCCACTGGTCCCTTCCTGGAAGGCGAGAGGAGGCACTTTCCTCACCTGCCTCCTCCACTTCCCGTTGACTCCTTTTGTTTGTTTTCTTCCACCCGTGCAGAGTAGGCCACAGCCTAAGCTCCATATGGGCTGGGAGTATACAGTGCCCAAAGGAACTTTGGCTCTAAATGCAATCACACTAGTGGATTCCCCCCACCTGCCAACATTGGGGTACTCAATCCCCATGTCAGCATGTATCCCCCCTCCCCCTTTAATGTGACACACTGGGAGCCCACCCCAGTGTGCCAAAAACTACCTATGGTGTTTCCAACACGGGATGCCCATTCCCGGTGTTGGATGCACCCCCATGCCCCTATATTCTCAGCTGACCACGGGGTGCTCAATCCCCAGGTCAGCATTAATCCTCCCCCCAGTACTCTGGCACACTGGGAGCCCACCCTAGTGTACCACAATTCGTGTTATAAATAGTTTACCTGTAAAAAAGAAAACAGTCCCATGACGCCTTTTTTTTTTTAAACCTGGAAAAAAAGAAAATAGTCCCTTGTCTTTTCCGCCGGACCCCCTTCCCCAATCTGCACCCTCCCTCTGCACATCCCATCACCCTGCCCCCCCTCACCCATACTTACTTCCAGAGGTCAGGAGCAGAGATCTTCTGTGGACTGGGAACACGTCTGCACTCTTCAAAAGCCGACTGCAAGCTGAAGAAAATCACGGTAAGCCCTATAATGGCAACCAGTGAGGGGTTTCAACTTAGGTTGATATCTCAGCCACTTTTTTGGAGTTTTGGCCCCAGATTTCCAACATGGAGTTCTTGGGACCAAACCTCATGAACACAGTCGCTGTCATTTCATTTCTCAGTCCCAAAAGGTGATTTCACGGTCGATGTGGGGAATAACCTTTCGGGACCAATTAACAAAATGACAATCCCACTGTTTATGAGGTGAGGTCCCAAAAAGCCCTTGTTGCAAATTTGGTGAAAAAAACTCCCAAAAATGACTGCGCTATGAGCGTCCATTGCGCAGTTTCTATGCATGCTCATAGTGTCATCAATTTTTATGATTTCCACTCCAGATTTCCAACATTGTTATTTTTTCACACCCTTTTATGAACAGTACAACTGTCATTTTTTGCATCCTTCCCGAAGTGTGTTTTTGCACCTGTGGCGCAGAATGGCATGGTCACAGTGCAAAATCAACTTTTAGGATAGATTAACGAAATTCCATTGCACTGTTCATGAGAGGAGGTCCCAAAAAGGCCATGTTGAAAATTTGGTGAAAACATTCCAAAAAATAACTGCGTTACGTGCATATGTTGCACAGTTTCTACGCAGACTTGTAACATCGCCATTTTTTCATATTTTCACTCCAGATTTTCAACATTGCCATTTATTCACACCTCCTATTGAACAGTGCAGCTGTCATTTTTCACATCCTGTTGGAAATGTGTTTTTGCACCTGTGGCATCGAATGGCACACTCGCTGTGTGAAATCACCTTTTGGGATTGAGTAACGAAATGATACTGCCACTGTTCATGAGGTAGGGTCCCAAAAAGCCCATGTTAAAAATTTGGAGCAAAAATACCAACAAACGCCTGGGGCATCAGGGTTTCCAACCGTAATGCCCACCCTGTACAGACTGACAGGCATGGGTGGGTAACTTGGGGTCGTCTGCCATAATGCTCACCCCATTCCAACCCCACCCCCATCCTGAAACCACTGACAGGCATCGAGGTGTGCCATGGGGTCTTCAGCCCTAACGTTCACCCCATTCTCCTATACTGCACCCATCTCAGCTTATTTCCTTATGGTATGGGGTTAGCATAAGGGCCAAAGACCTCAAGGCACACTGCAACACTGGTCGGTGTCTGCAGGGTGGGGTGAGGTGGAATGGTGTGAGTGTTATGGCTGATGACACAAAGGTACACCCCCAATGCCTGTCTGTCTCTGCAGGTTGAGGGTGGGGTTAGTGTTACTTCAATACTTCACTGCCATTCCTACTATGCATCTCTCTAACTCCTGCACTACCACTGCCAATACCAGCAAGCAAACATTCAGCATTGACAAATGTTTGATTTTCTAATGAAGTAAACCAGTGCTGGAAGAACATAAGAAATTTGTGTTGAGAGTGATGCCTTATAATGCAAGACAGAGGAATATACACAGAAAATAAGGGAGGCATGTAGAACAGCAATACCAACAGCGAACTTTCGGCATTGACAAATGCTTGTTTATTTATTAGTAGGTTTGAGGACACTCGCACTCTCTGTTTCTGTTTCACTCATTATCTTGTGCTTTATCTTTCATAGGGGCCAGAATAAACAGAATCAAAGCATTTATTCTAAGAATAAGGCAGCAGGACTGTAATTCACCAGTGGTGCAGGCAAGGGTAAATGATGAAAGTTCTGCCCCTCATTTATGGAATATTTTTCTAGTCAAGGTATTTCACAATGCAGTTTCAGTACAGACCTAATGTATATCTTGTTCTTTCAGTGTGATGAAGCAATTTGACACTTTTAGAAGCAGTGTAGCATGCATCACACCTTTTTATCTGTATTCTGTATACTATTTATTCTGCACCTTTATTTTTGCCTACTCCCATTCCCCGTCTGAACAGCACACATATAGAAATGAGCTGTTACCAGCTCAGCTTGTCTTTCCTGGTGAAATCTTTGAAATAAATACATAGATACATACATAAATACATACATACATACATACACACATACAACAACTGTGAAACACCTTTGAAACTCCAAGTAGTGGTGCAGCACATTTTACACTCTCAGTAGTGATGTAGTACATGTCACACTTTCAAATATGATACAACACATTTCAAACTCTCAGTACAAATGCAGGACATTTCACACTTTCAGTAGTAGTGCAGCACATTTTACACTCTTAAAAGTAGTGCAGCACACATCACACTTTTAAATATGATAGAGTACATTTTACATTCTCAGTAGTAATGCAGCACATTTCACAGTCTTAATAGTGATGCCAGTTCACACTCTCAGTAGCCATGCAGCACACATCACACTTCACATGGTGGTGCAGCACACATCTCACTTTCAAATGTGATGCAACACATTACACACTCAGCAGCAGTGCAGCACATTTCACACTCTTAGTAGCTGTGCAATTAATTTCACACTTTCAGTAGTGGTGGAGCACACATCACAATTTCAGTTGTGAAGATGCAGCATGATTCACACTCTCAGTAGTGGTGTAGCTCCTTTCTTTCTTTCTTTCTTAGTAGTGGTATTGCACATTTCACACTCAGTAGTGGTGTAGCACACATCAAGCTTTCAGTTGTGATGCAACACATTTCACATTCAGTTGTGGTGTAGCACATTTCACATTCAGTAGTGGTGAAGCCACATCACATTTTGAAATGTGATACAGTACATTTCACACTCTCGGAAGTGATGCAACACATTTCATACTCTCAGCAGTGGTGTAGCACAAATTACATTTTCAAATGTGATGCAGCACATTTCATACTCTCATTAGAGGTGTTGCACATATTAAATAATTTCAAATATGATATCGCATATTTCACACTCTCTGTAGTAATGCAGGACATTTCAAGCTTACTTTAGGGGTACAGCACATTTCATAATCTCACTAGAGGTGCAACACTTTTATCCTTCCAGTAGGGGCACAGCACATTTCACACTCTCAGTAGTGGTGCAGCATATTTCACACTCTGTAGAAATGTAGTACATTTCATAGTCTAGTTGTGCAGTACATTTCATACTCTCAGTATTGGTGCAGCAGATTTCACACTATCAACAGTGGTGCAACACATTTCATACTCTTAGTAGTGATGTAGCTCCTTTCTTTCTGTCAGTAGTGGTGCAGCATATGTCACACTTCCAGTAGTGTTGTAGTACACATCTCATTTTCAATTGTAATGTAACACATTTCACATTCAGTAGTGGCAGAGCCACATCACATTTTCAAATGTGATACAGTACATTTCACACTCTCAGTAGTGGTGTAGCACATTTCATACTCTCAGCAGTGGTGTAACACATATCACACTTTCAAATGTGATGCAGCACATTTCACACTCTCATTAATGGTATAACACATATTACACATTCAAAAATGATAAGCACGTTTCACACACTTAGTAGTAATGCAGGACATTTCAAACTCATAGTAGTGTGCAGCCCCTGTCATATTATTATTAGGGGGTGCAAAACATTTATTTATTTATTTTATTTATTTATTTGTTTACCAGGTAGGTGCACTGATCTAAAGGACCATTTTCAGGCACAACCCAGGCCATAAAGATGGTACATGGGTAATACAGACAAAGGAAACATACATACAATTCAAAAAACATTAGTTTGGGATGGTACTAGAATATGTAAGAGTCAAACACATTTGGGATACATTGGTACAACAGTTGAAAATACAAATAGAAAAGTGCAAGGGTACAATAACAGAAGTGTGATAGAGTCAGAACCCCTGTTTGAATTTGTGCTGTAATAATCTAGGTGTGTAAACATGATATACCCTATTTTCTAAAGAAATAGCATGATCTCATGTCAGATGAGTCTGCCTGTCTGTGTTTATTTAGGATGAGGCAGCCTGCCTGTGTTTACTTAGAGAATTGTGAGTCAAACAACTCACATGGTGCTGACATCATCAGTAGGCAGGTATAAAAGTCTACCTCCTGAGATGCAAAACAGATGAGTCAGATAAGTCAGTCAGTGGCGACTTGACTGTTGTGGAGGAAGCATCTCATAGTACATGCAGGTTTTCATGTGGTAGGAATCTGTTTGGCTGGAACTAAGCCTGGAAGTTGTGCACTGAAGAAATTGTGCACTGTTTGTGCAGAACTGAATGACTAATCTCCTATTTCCTTTCTGTATGTTTATTATTTCACTTTTTTAAGTTGGAAAATAAATATCACAAAGTGCATTCTACACCTTTTACCTGTTTGTTGCATCTGTCTACCCACTAACCTTCCCAAGTAGTACAATGCTTGTAAAGTGCAAGGTTGAGTAATGAGTTACAGGCAAGTATGCATATGATTTTTCCTTTTTTACCTGGGACAGTTCAGACATAAGATAAGGAATGATGGGAGGACTCACTTTCTTGGGGTCATCTGGATGGGAACTGACATTTCGATTCTACCAGGAGTCAAGTTTTGAAGTGTCCTTAGATGGTGGTGTGTGAGTCTAGAGAGTGGAGGGAGGCAGGGAGAATTTTCTAGAGGTGGGGAGTGACAGACATGGCATTACTGCTCATGCAAATGGAGACCCTGGGAATTTTCAGTGGAGGGACAGAGGATTGCCAGAGGTTATGAGAGGTAGTTTTGCACTTGTGCAGGGATGAGTAAGGGGACAGATTTCCATCCCTAGTGGTGTTGTCTACTATGCATCCAAGGGCATAGTGGTACCTGGCTTGTGGTGGGAGCCAGCCTAAGGATTTGTACAAGGCACAATGGTGCGTGGAGTAGGGAGCCAGTAGCACAAACCTGCAAAGTCCAATTCACACTTTATACAGTGGTGCAGAAGATTTTATACTCCTAGTGGGGGTGCAGCACACTTTAAACTATCAATAGTGGTGCAGCACATTTCACCTTCTCAGTAGTGGTGCAGTAGAGTCTGTTCACGGAAAGAGGTTACCAATGCCCAGCATAGAAACTACAGGCAAAACAGAAAAATCTGAAAGTTTCTGTTTTCCCATTTTCATTGCATCTGATGATGTGTGATATTAACAGATATAAAACTTAAGGGCATAGAATTATATGTTGTTTTTATATTTTTTTTTTATTTATTTATTTTTCTGCCTTTTTCCCATACCAAAATGTGACATTGCAACCCACATGTGTTTTGAGCTTATTTGCAATGACTCTGTATGTGTCTACCATTATTAAATGTTATTTTAAAGCAGTCTGCCTGTGTGTCTTTATTTTTCTTATGCAGTTCCCCCTTTCTGATGGCCAAAAGTACATATATTCACACTTGTAATTTCTGTGATGAATGTAACTGCTGATATCACAGCAGATTATGTTCATCCACAGCCTCCCCAAACATTATGTGGTGCTGCTCTCCCAGAAAAAAAAATTATGCTGCTCTCCCAAGCTCTGCAGATCAAATGCTGCCTCTCCCAATTCAGCAGTGGGCCCTTTGATGTTTGTGTGGCCCAAACTTTCACTCCTTGCTACCATGGTGTCACTCTTGCCCTGATGTTCATCAGTCACCTTAAGTGACCGAACCCCTGAGTTGTGCTGGGCAGCGATCACAATTTTTGGAATCAGTGGGTGGAGCCAAAGTGCAGTTTAAAAAACCGCAAATGCTATGGTTCATCCTCATTCCTCAGACCGATACAGGCCACAGAACCACATCGCGTCACAGCATTCTTTCACTGTTACGATTGCCAGCAGTTAAGGCCCTATTTATGATCACCACAGTCTTTTGGAGGTGTAGGGGAAAAGTAAAAGTTGGCACTGTTTTTAATTGGGGCTTTATTTCTCCGGGCTCTCTGCATGCTGCCACAAAGGGAAAGCTGGGTCCAAAAGTATGTTTTGGGTGGCGAATTGGAGTTTTACGTACTTTTGTGACACCAGGCACATTCATTTACATGTTTGCTCAACACAGGGTGTGCCTGGTGTCACAGTTACTTCAGAAACACCAGGTACATGCTTTCTGCTGTGTACATAGGGAAAGAAAGCAGTTTGTGCAAAGCCAGGTAGTTGCACAGTGCATGGTGCACGGTGTTTGGGGGAGTGAGTGAGGGGTCACAGAGTAGAGAATGTATTTAATGTATGCTTAGTATATGGGGCAAAACCATGGATCAATGTTTAAATTTGCTTAATTCTGGCACAAAGAAATCCCATTTCACAATGCATGTGTGTGTGTGTGTGTGTGTGTGTGTGTGTGTGTGTGTGTGTGTGTCGCATTACAGAGAATGGGAATATGTCTTTTGTTTAAATAATTTTATGGTATGGCTTTCAGAGAAAAACATAGATTAGGCTGTAATGGTGCTTTTCTGGCTTTGGGGGGTGATGTGGTGCGGTGTGGGCTTTTGATAGTGTACCACAAGGGGTGCTATGAAATTACTTTTAAAGTATTATGCTTTTGTCAAGGTGTAGTTCGGCCATTTTGAGTCCATGTGGCTTCCATTGTTTGTGGGAGGCAGGGGGGTTGGGGCCCGTAACAAACTACAATGAGTTACTTTGCTGCTGTGAATGTGTGGCCAAATGTAGAGACAAACACACCTGTATGTGTGCATTTCAGGCATTTTACATGATTTTTAAATTACTCTTATCATACCTCTCAACCTTTTGTCCCCCAAATGTGGAACATTGCCTGTCAAAATATGGAACAAATGGGCAAAATGTGGAACACTTAGTCAAATCTTTACCCAAGAAGCTCAAAACACTGTTAACATGTTGCATTTATGTTCAGAAGGTCTGTTATTAAATGAATAATATATTTTTTGCATCATTTACTATGGATTTTTGCTTTAAAATGTTGACTCTGAATGTGGAACAAGTCCTCACAATGTGGAACAGGGAGTTTTTGTGAATTAAAATGAGGAACGTTCCTCGTAATGTGGTACAGTTGAGAGGTATGCCTCTTATGACTCTGTCCAGGTGTGTTTGTTCACCTACATTTACCCATATTGAGAACCATGTGGCCTCCTTTGTTGGGTGGGGGATGGGATTGATATCCATCCTGATGTTGTGATTAAACCGTCTTGGCGAAAGTAGGTGAGCACAGACACAGCTGGAGAGGCATCGGCCTGTTTTTATTTTTTTTTTTGTAAACTGCACTCCTGCCTTTGTTCCAGCTGTGTTTGGTCATCTACTGTGTGTTCAGCCATTTTAAACACCATGCAGCCTTCTTTGTTTGGTGGTGGTGGTGGTGGTGAGGTTGTGGGATTGAAATCCAGCCTACTGTTTGGTTTCTGCTACTGTGATGGGACAGTCTGGGCGAACGTAGGTGAGCACAGACACAGCTGGTGAGGCATTGACCTGTTTTGATGGCTTAAAAGCAGTTAACATTTATTTTTGTTGTTGTAAACTGCACTCCTGCCTTTGTTCCAGCTATGATTGTTTGTTCACCTGTGTTCAGTCATTGTAAGCACCATGCGGCCTTCTTTGTTTGGTGGGGGGGGTTGTATGATTGAAATCTGGCCTACTGATTGGTTTCTGCTACTGTGATGGGACAGTCTGAGCGAACGTAGGTGAGCACAGACACAGTTAGAGGGGCATCAGCCTGGTTTGGTGGCTTAAAAGCAGGTTACATTTTTTTTTTGTAAATGTGCCTGCACTCCTGCCTTTGTTCCAGTTGTGTGTGTTTGTTCACCTACGTTTGGCCATTGTAAGCACCATGCGTCCTCCTTTGTTTGGTGGTGGTGGTGGGGTTGTGGGATTGAAATACGGCCTGCTGTTTTGTTTCTGCTACTGTGTTGGGACTGTCTGGCCAAAAGTAGGTGAACACAGACACAGTTGGAGGGGCATCGGCCTGGTTCGGTGGCTTAAAAGCAGGTTACACTTATTTTTTTTTTTTTGTAAATGTGCCGGCACTCCTGCCTTTGTTCCAGCTGTGTGTGTTTGGTCACCTACGTTTGGCCATTGTAAGTACCATGCGGCCTTCTTTGTTTGGTGGGGGGGGGTTGTGGGATTGAAATCTGGCCTACTGTTTGGTTTCTGCTACTGTGATGGGACAGTCTGTGTGAACATAGGTGAGCACAGACACAGCTGGAGGGGCATCAGTCTGTTTTGGTGGCTTACAAGCAGGTTACATTTTTTTTGTAAATGTGCCTGCACTCCTGCCTTTGTTCCAGCTGTGTTTGGTTGTTCCCCTACGTTCGGCCATATTGAGTACCATGCGGTCTCCTTTATTTGGTGGTGGTGGTGGGGGGGTTGTTTGGGATTGAAATCTGGCCTGCTGTTTTGTTTCCACTACTGTGTTGGGACTGCTGTCTGGCCAAATGTAGATGAACACAGACACAGCTGGAAGGGCATCGGACTGGTTCGGTGGCTTACAAGCAGGTAAATTTTTTTTTTTTTTGTAAATGTGCCTGCACTTCTGCCTTTGCTCCAGCTGTGTTTGTTCACCTGCATTCGGCCATATTGAGAACCATGTGGCCTCCTTTGTTTGGTGGGGGGGGAGTGTTGTTTGGCATTAAAATCTGGCCTGCTGTTTTGTTTCTGCTATTGTGTTGGGACTGCTGTCTGGCCAAATGTAGATGAACACAGACACAGCTGGAGGGACATCAGCCTAGTTTGGTGGCTTACAAACAGGTTAAATTTTTTTTATTATTGTAAATGTGCCTGCACTCCTGCCTTTGTTCCAGCTGTGTTTGTTTGTTCACCTAAGTTCATAGAAACATAGAAACATAGAATTTGACGGCACATAAGGACCGCTTGGCCCACCTAGTCTGCCTATTTTCCTACCTAATGGATAAGCTGCAGATCCTAGTTAACCAACAACCTACTTCCTCCAACCCTCCCACTAGAATTGCCTTATGCCTGTCCCATGGATTCTTGAATTCCCCCACTGTTTTTGACTCTATGACCTCCTCAGGAAGGCTGTTCCATACATCTACAAACCTCCCTGTTAAGAAATACTTCCTCACATTACCTCTGAGCCGTTCCCCCCATATCTTCAAATTGTGCCCCCTTGTTCTTGCACATCTCTTTTTCTGAAAGATGCTACCCTCTTGGACTTTGTTAATTCCCTTGAGGTAGTTGAAGGTTTCTATCATGTCCCCCCTCTCCCTTCTTTCCTCGAGGCTATACATCTTAAGCTCCTTTAGTCTTTCTTCATATGCCTTCTGATGCAGACCCTGCACCATTTTGGTTGCCCTACTCTTGACAGCCTCCACCCTGTCTATGTCTTTGCGGAGATGGGGTCTCTAGAACTGTACATAGTACTCCAGATGTGGTCTTACCAACTGGCTGTACAGAGGGCCAAAAACTTCCTGTTTTCTACTGGTGATGCCTCTCCCTATGCATCCCAGTATCCCCCAGCCCTCCTTACTGCATTCCCACATTGCTGGCCCACCATTAGGTCATCTGATATGACTACCCCAGGTCCCTTTCCATTTTTGTTGTTGTCAGTATCTCACCCCCCATTGTGTACTCTTGCCCTGGGTTTTTGTTTCCCAGGTGCATTACTTTGCACTTCTTTGCATTGAATCTAAGCTGCCATACATTTGACCATTCCTCCAACCTTGCCATGTCCCTTTTCAACCTTTCCACCCCACCTTGCATATCAACCCTGTTGCAGATCTTTGTGTCATCTGCAAGGAGACATGCTTTCCCTTCCAGTCCCTCTGCAATGTCACTTATAGAGACATTAAAAAGGACTGGCCCCAGTACTGAACCCTGCGGTACCCCACTAGTAACCCTCCTTTCTTCACTGTGGACTCCATTTACTACTACCTGCTGTGTCCTGTTGTCCAGCCAATGTTTTAGCCAGGCTACCTCCCTGTTTGGCCATATTGAGAACCATTCAGCCTCCTTTGTTTGGTGGTGGTGGAGGGGGTTGTTTGGGATTGAAATCCGGCCTGCTGTTTTGTTTCTGCTACTGTGCTGGGACTGTCTGGCCAAACGTAGGTGAACACAGACACAGGTGGAGGGGCATTGGCCTGGTATGGTGGCTTCAAAACAGGTAAAATTTTTTTTTTTTTTTTTGTAAATGTGCCTGCACTCCTGCCTTTGTTCCAGCTGTGTTTGTTTGTTCACCTATGTTCGGCCATTTTAAGCACCATGCAGCATTCTTTGTTTGGTGTGGGGGGGGATTGAGATCCATGTTGCTCTTTGGTTTCACCTTCTGTTAAGTGACTGTGTAAATTGCCTTTTTTGGATGTTTTGATTCTTCAGTGACTAACAACTGTTTACACATAATTCTGAATGCATCTCCTTTGCACTTCTGATTCTTGTGGCATGTTTAGCACATCTCTTTTGGTAATGTTTGGTGCATTTCCCCCTCGGTCAGTCTAGCTGCCTGAGAATGTGGAGTGCATTTCCTTCGGTCAGTCTGTCTGCCTGAGAATGTGGAGCATGTCTCCCTCAGTGGGTCTATCTGCCTGAGAATGTGGAGGGTGTCTCCCTTGGTCCATCTGTCTGCCTGAGAATGTGGAGTGGGTCTTCCTTGGTCAGTCTCTCTGCCTGAGAAAATGGAGCTCATCTTCCTCGGTCGGTCGGTCTGCCTAAGAATGTGGAGCACGTCTCCTTCAGTGGGTCTGTCTGCCTGAGAATGTGGAGCGCATCTCCCTTGGTCAATCTATCTGTCTGAGAATGTGGAGCGTGTCTCCTTTGGTTGGTCTGTCTGCCTGAGAATGTGGAGCACATCTCCCTCGATTGGTCTCTCTGCTAGAGAATGTGGAGCACATCTCCGTCAGTAGGTCTGTCTGCCTGAGAATGTGGCGCGTATCTTACTTGATCGGTCTGTCTACCTGAGAATGTGGAATGTGTCTTCTTTGGTCAGTCTCTCTACCTGAGAATGTTGAGCACTTCTTCCTTGGTGGTCTGTCTGCCTGAGACTATGGAGCGCGTCTCCTTTGGTCTGTCTGTCTAAGAATGTGGAGTGCATCTCCTTCGGTGGGTCTGTCTGCCTGAGAATGTGGAGCGCATCTCCCTCGGTGGATCTGTCTGCCTGAGAATGTGGTGCGTGTCTCCCTCTGTGGGTCTGCCTGAGAATGTGGAGCATGTTTTCCTTGGTCAGTCTGTCTGCCTGAGATTGTGGAGCATGTCTCCCTCGATCGGTCTGTATGCCTGAGAATGTGGAGTGCATCTCCTTCAGTTGGTTCGTCTGCTTCATGATGTTTGTCAGATGTGTACTTACCTCTCGTGTAAGTCCATCTATTTCCTGTGCAGCCTCTCGGTCTGCTGCTTTTTGAGAGGAATACCTAGCTATTATCAGACTTTTATCTCAGTTAGTTTTTGAAGCAATGGAGGTGAGAAGAAGACCTCATGTATCCACTGCAGATTTGATCAGAGATACACAGAATATTTCCCCCTGTGCACTGTCAGAAAAGGAGAGAAGTCAGCGGTACTGAGACAACGTGAAGAAGGATCCAGAACATTATGGCAGCTATTTGGAGAAATGCAAAGGTCACAGTCTTACTGAGATACAATGAATGAAGAAAAGAGTAAAAACTATAACGAGAAGGCCAGATTAAGAATGCAGCAATACAGAGTGTGAAAGGCCCAAGTTGCAGTGGCTTCAGACTGCACAGCCACTTCTTCAAAGGCAACCACCAGAAAAGATTCACAAAAGAAGAATGAAGAAAGAGCACATTAGAGGAAGAGAAAGCAAAAAGAATGGAGAAACATGTTTAGTCAGAAACGCAGATGATTGAATGAAAAAAGGTGAGAACTGTACAAGAAAAATAAAGAGAATGAGATACTGGTTTGCACACTTCCACCCCTACCCCCTGCCACCCGTGACATGTGCAATGCGTCTCTTGCAGAAAACACATGTGTGACCCAAGATACATCCTGTGACACCCCATTGGCTGACCTGACCCAGGATACATCCTGTGACACCCCAATGGCCGGCGGGCACTCACATAGCATGCTTAGGAAAGCAGTTCAGAGAGCACAACAAGGACTGCCACAGACACCCACACGGTTTGCTTGCACAATTGCAAAGGTAATTTTGTCATGCTCACCAGCAAAACAGAATGCCCTGTCTAAGCAAAACATGAGCTTGACCTGACGCACTAATCTTCAGGACAAGATGGTCAAGGTCATAAAGGATAAAATGACACAGTTGAAGGAATGCAATACCAAACAGCAGCAGGAATTAAGAAAAGAGCTTTATCAGCTGGAGGAGAATGATGAGGGAATCAAGGGGTGAAAGAGAGCCAAAGTGCAGGCAGCACAAGGCCACACTGTCTGCAGAAATAGTGAAGAATGGTCAGCACTTCTTTGAGGCTTCATCTACACCACTGCCTCATAAGAAGGCAGTTTCCAAAAGGACTGGGACAACAAAGACTTTCTTGGATAAGACCCTTAATAGCCTCCATCAGGAGTTTTGTCAGCAACACCCTGAAACAAAAATAGGTTCCATTAAGTTCTGCAGCCTGAGACCAACAAATATCAAACTCACCAGGCAACAAAAACTGGATCAGTGCCTGTGTGAGTACTGTGCCAGTGTGGAGTTAAAGCTGCGATCCTTGAACCAGTTTGCTGATATTAAACATTTGCCACAATGCAAAGTTATAAACATTTATAGGGCCATTGAGCTCACCATGTGCCCACGGATGCCTGGTAACAAATTATTAGCAAAAAATTGCATCAACAAAACTTGTGAGAACTGCATTACCAATGCAACATTTAAAAAAAAAAAACAGAGGAAGTTGTGCAGAAACATGGAAATGATCTAGTCAGATGGTTCCAATTGGAGACTGTCAGTGTGACCAGACGTGAATGACACAGTGATTAAACAGTCTAGAAAAGTGCTCCAATGCAAACAAACCACTATGACTCAACTTGTGGAATTGGTAACAGAAGATGTGTTTTTTGTGCCAACATCTGCACGTTGCATCTTGGCAACATAATCAGTTCATAACTCTGAAAGACCAAATGCCAACAGGTTGGGTCATAATGGTGCTGGACTTCACAGAGAATTACACTTGTAAGTTCCAAGATGAAATTCAGTCCTGTCATTGGCACCATGAACAGGCCACAGTACATCCTGTAGTCACGTACTACAGGTGTTCAAAATGTGAAGGCCTTGTCACTGAGTATATTGACTTTATATCGAATGACCTTAAGCATGACCACCATGCTGTTCACCATTTTGTGGGACTTGCAAATAGACATCTGCATAACATTCGCAAACTGAATATCGAACGAGTGATACAGTTCACTGATGGCTGCAGAAGCCAATATAAATCGAAGTGGGCTTTTAACTCTATCTCATCTTCACCGATACAGAATTAGTTTCAAACTAAGTGAGTCTCTTTTGGCTCACATCTTGGGAAAGGCCCATCAGATGGAGAAAGTGATGTCATCAAATCTGCTGCAAGTCTGGCGGTGCAGAATCGTCAGGTGGTGATTTGTAAAGCAGAAGAACTATTCAAATTTTGTGAAAGTAATCTGACAAAAGAGCCTGACAATGAAGGATGTAGACATTTGCTAAGAACCTTCTTTTGGGTGGGAGATGGGCAAATAAAACAGTGAGCAGGATCTGAAGTGCACACTATACCTGGAACATGGAGGATCCATAGCGTTAAGTCTGTGGCAGATGGCGTGGTTGCAACAAGAGGACTGAACTGTTTCTGTACACCATATCAAAGGGAAGATGGCCCATGTGAGAACTCTTGTCATGTGGAATCATGGAAGTTACATAAACTTGGGAAATCTTCTGGATATTTGAGCCATGACATGTCAGTTACACATGCGACCTCAGCATCTCCTATCACAATGCCTGATACTACCCTGCCAACTCATCCTGACAAAGACATGGTTTCTAAGACTCCAGCTGTTCCCTCAAGCAGCAGCAGCACTACCACCAACTAGAGCTCTGACACAGCCACTCCTTCATCTGCCATGGTTTCTGAGACTCCAGCTGTTCCATCAAGCAGCAGCACCACCAACCAGAGCTCTGATGCAGCCACTCCTTCTGCCTTTTCAAAGAAAGTGAAGCCAAAAGAACATATACAGATGAACAAATTTTATGCCATGTATTATTCAAAGGTCTTCTACATAGGTCAGCTAGCCACCATGGATGAGAGTGGCAAATACCATTTCAACTTTATGCAGCAGTGTGGGGCTAGCAGCTTCACATGGCCAGGATGTAAGGACACAGACTTATTATGGAAGACAATGCACATATTTTATGGGCCCACAGACTTTGGCAGGAAGGGCACTTTCAATCTTCTACCCAAGGAACTGCAGACCATCAATACCAAATACGAAATTCTGAGATGGTGCTGGAATTAACTGGTATCTACACTGCAATACAATAGCATCACTCACTAACAGGATTGAAAATAGACATCCCTATGCTTTGCTTTTCAATCTTCAAAAACAAGAACTGGTGGCAGAACTCCACAGTCACTCTGCTGCCCCATGGATTAATGCTAACTTAATATATAGCCTCACAAAGAGTCACTGCGCTGGCCCATGGATTAATGCTAACTTAATATACAGCCTCACAAAGAGACTCAACCAATCAGGTTGCCCATTCCTGTCAACACATGTTTATAAGTCAATATTATGTTAGCTGTTAGTAATGTTCAGTAAAGTTTTTAAAAAGTGAAACAAATTTGATGGGTAACTAGTTACAGTCACCACGGTAACTAGTTACATTCACCATGGTATGTTGGGTCAAACATCACACCTGTCAGTTATGTTGTTGTTGTCAAATTTCTCCAGGTTTTGTAGCACTATGCCAGTCATAAGTAGTGGCATGTTAGCTGTTAGGCACGTTTACTACAGTTATAGTGAGTGAAACATATGTGTGGTGTCACTTGTTACATTCACCATGGTATGTGGTGCCAAACATCAAATTTGCCATTAATGTAATAGAATTCTTGTAAATATTTATTTTTCATGTTTAATATAACTCATGACATATGTTAATAAGCTTTTTACAACTAAAACAAGTGTCTTGTGTCACATGTTACATTCACCATGGTGTGTGGTGTTACTTGTTACACTCACCACATTAGAGTTCTTTTATCTCAGGAACATGTGAAGCTTTTATCTCCCAATATGTTTCTTTTTTAATGTGTGGGTAATAGTATCTTGAAATGAATCACAAAACTAATCTAGAAGTAATTTGAAAATTTGACACTCATGTCACACTTTGGTAGCCCTTTTTCATGAACAGACCCAGTACAGTTCTTACTCTTAACTGTGATGCGGTACACTTCACACTGTCTGTAGAAGTGTAGCACATCACACTTAGAGATGATATGCAGTACATTTCACGCTTTCAGTAGTGGTGCAGCAGATTTCACACTCAGCAGAAATGTAATGCATGTCATGCTCTTAGTAGTGGTGCAGTACATATCACACTCAGTAGTGGTACAATACATTCACACTCTCAGTAGTGGTGCAGCACATTTCACACTTTCAAATGTGATGCAGCTCATTTCTCTTTCTCCAAAATGGTGCAGCATATTTCACACTTACAGTTGCTTTGCATCCCAGACTACACTTTCAAATGTGAAGCTGCACATTTTACACCCTCAGTAGTGGTGCTGCCCATTTGAACCTCTCAGTAATGCTGTAGCACATTTCACTCTTTGACTTATGATGCAGAACATTTCACACTCTCAGTAGTTTTGCAGAACACATCACACTTTCAAATGTGATGAGGCACCTTTCGCACTCAGTAGTGATGCATCATATTTCACACTTAGAGATGTTGTGAAATTAAATTTTGTGGGCAAAATTCCCATGAAGCGCAAAATATTTCCCGTAATTCAGTCATTCCGTGAAATATTTTGTGGGGTGTGAAGTTGCAAAATTTCACACACGAAATGTGAAGTTTCATCCAAAAATGGCAAAATTTCACCCACAAGTGGTGAATTTCACCATTTCTGGGTGAAATTTCATGGTCCGCGGGCAAATTCTGCATTTTGCTTCCATGAAAAATTGTGTGAAATGCCCCAATTACACAAAATATTTTGCATAATGAAATTCAGCAATTTCACATATCTCTATTCACACTCAATAGTGGTGCAGTGAATTTCACACAGTCAGTACTGGTACAACACATTTTAGTCCGTCAGTAGTAGTGAAACACAGTTTATGCCCTTTGTAGAGTGCAGCACATTTCACACTATCAGTAGTGGTGCAACACAATTTATACTCTGTAGGGGTGCAGCACATTTCACAATCTGTTGTAAGGCAGTACATTTCTCACATGTAGTAGTGGGGCAGCACATTTCAAACTTTTAGTAGACATGCAGGACACAACACACATAAATGCGATGCACCACCATTCATACTCTCAGTAGAGATGCAGCACATTTTACACTCACAGAAAACAATGTAGCACATTTCAGCTCATAGTAGTGGTGCAGCACATTTTTCTTTCTCAGTAGTGGTAGTGCAGCAGCAAATTTCACCCATTGAGTAGTGGTGGAGCACACATCATACTTTTTAAATGTATGCAGCATATTCTTCACTCTCAGTACTACTGTGGCATATTTCACACTCTCAGTAGTGGTGCAAAACATTTCACAGATTCAGTAGTGATGCAGAACATTTCACACTCTCAGTAGCTGTGCAGCACATGCTCCACTTTCAGTATTGGTGAAGCACACATCACATGTTCAAATGTGATGCAGGACATTTCACACTCAGTAGTGGTGCAGTACATCTTACACTTTCAGTAGTGGTGCACCATATTTCTCCAAGTGGTGCAGTACATTTTACACTTCCGGTAATGGTGGCTTGCACAGCATCACAGCAACAGGATTACAGTGCAGAGTCAATACAATGCCAGATTCTGCTGACAGACATTTTTGGCGACCTCTCTGTTTGCTGGGGGCTGTGCCCCCCCACACCCCCTTACTAAATATATCAACTATGGGAGGGGCGGACCTCAGGGAGGGGGGCACAGAGAGGTCACCAAAAATGTCTGTCAGCAGAATCTGGCACTGTATTGACTCCATGTTGTAATCATGTCACTGTTGCGATGGTATATGGTACTGGTGTAGCACACATCACTATTCCAAATATGATCCAGCATATTTTACACTCTCATTAGATGTGCAGCACATTTTCTACCTTCAGTAGGTAAAGAACTGCTCATGGCTAAAGTATATTCTGTCCTTGCTCAGAAGATTATTGTCAGCTATAAAAATGCTCTGCTCATGCCCACACACCTATTACTCTGCCAGATGTTGGCATGGCACTGTACTATACCTAAAATGTGAATTGCCTATGCTTTTGATGAATCACCTCTCCAGAAACTATCACTGGCCACTATACCCACTCTGTTTATGTGTACAGCAGTCCAATAACCAAATGACAACATTTTGAATTGCAGTACTTTGAGTCTTGCATCTCTACCTAAAGTATAATGTGTCCATAGGATTTTGGAGGATCATTCATCCCCTGTAAATTCAAAATGTATGTTTTCCTCCCATATTGTTCTTAGCCTCTTCAATAGTGTGGAAGATTGGTCCAGCAACCCCACATAGCAGGTTGAGGCAGAATTATGTAAACAAGTCAAAAATCAGACATTTACATTGCTATCGGGATGCCAGTTGCAAAGCAAAGTGAGACCCTAGCCTTGCAAGCAATGCCTGATCTAGAGACAGAAATAGAAGCATGTTTGTTTCACGTATAACCTTCCCCCACTGGCTCCCCTTGGTCAACTAGCAGGGCTGCTCCTCTCACACATGGCACCACCGAGAAGGATGAGGGTAGTCCCTACAAAACAGTTCTATTGACCCATATGCCTACTTCATAGCCTGCCATCCTTAGGCAGGCAAACCAAGTGTGGCAACTACCTGGCTCACACCTGGGGGGACCATTTAGCATGGCCATCAACCTGGGTCCCTGTGAGAAAACATTTGCTTAGCATTATGCTAGGTTTGAACTTCTGGTCAGAGGCACCCAAGTAAATCCAGACACTGGATGCAATAACTGTACTGTCCAAACCACGTTGGGATTCTAGAGTGTGGCTTTTATTGACATTCACAGAGAATAAACAAAGCAAAGGTGGACCCCCACAGGGCTACTCTCACTGGTAATGCAGATTACTGAGGTACAGAGCACACGCACAGTGAACCCTCAGGCTCTGAATGGATCTGGGTACACATGGCCCGAACTGGTACACTTCTCTTCTTTCCCTTGACTTGACACCCCGCCAGTACTAGGACACTTTCTCATATATCATGAGGAATTCTTGGTGGCTCCCTACCACCTCTGAGCACTCTCTGGCTCACAGAAAATCTAAAATCCCACATCTGGGTATTTTCTTCAGGCACTGGCCAAATGCACAGAGAGAAAATAAAGGTGCCCAAACTGAACCCGGAGAGGTAAACGTGGTTACTCCAGATGGGGGGGTCTCCCACCTTTTGCTTCCAATATTTATACTCGGCCATTTATCTGGTTACAACACCTTTCTCTGAAACACTCTTGTAGATGCTTTGTCAAAATGTATTTCACATTTAACATTCTACTTCTCACACCTTGGAGGTGTCATGTAATTTAAAGTTCTGTATATGGCTATGTCTTTTCTTTAGACCCCACTTTTGCAGATGCTTTTAAATCATACACAGTCTAAAAGTTCTGTACTTGGCAAGTCTCCCTCAGACCCCACAGTACACAGACACTTTTACTTGGAACACAGTCTTGGTGAACAGAGTCCCTTTGTCAGAGAAAACTCATCACTGGAATGCAGGTACCCCAGGGCCTTTTCCACAAAAAGTCTCGGGTACTCACAGAACAAATGAATCTAGGCAGTGTCACCACTTTCCAGGTTGGACCAGAGGATTGCCCCTGAATCTGGGAATTCCTCCCCATCCCTCCGGGAATGAGGCACTGGAAAACATTCTAGGGACGGTCTCTACCACTTCCTTCACTGGTCTTCTGTGTTCTTCTCTAGGGTGAGAACACACTGCCCCTTCTCCTGAGGTAGCTCTCTTTCAGAGCTAAGTCTGAGGAGCTGCACTATGCAGTACTCCTCACTCTTCAGACTCTCTCTTGAACTCCTCCTACTGAATCTCTCCCAACATTCTACTGCTAACCCCTGCAGCTAGCAATCCATTGTGGCTTATGCTGCTGCGAGAATTCTTAAGTGACATCATCCTCCAGCTCAGCAGAGACTGAAAACAGAGTGTGACAGTGTGAAACCCATTTAACTGGCATCTCACAAGCTGCCTTTCCTTGCCTGCCACTGATTCTAAGTGGGATTCTAGCAACCCCTGGGAACAAGGGGGTTACACATGTAATGCTTGCTCTTCAACTGTGTGGAGTTTGCAAAGGTTCCTCAACAAATGCCAGCTATTCTGTAAGTCATGCACTTATGGGGATGAGCAATGACCCCTTCCCAAAATCTGTGCACACATTATATGAGAGCTAGAGATGTAGGATTCAAAGAACTCCAGTTCAACATATTGTATTGGGTTATTAGACTGATGTGTGTATGTAGAGAGTGGGAATCACAGCCTGTGATAGTTGCTGAAGAGGTGGTATATGTCTTTTGAGCAGGGAAGATACACATTTCAAGCCAGATTGCAAGGTTGCTTTCCAGGATGTCTTTAGATCTCATCCACAGATTACTTTATTCTGATTTAGGAATGTTATGATGTTTTAAAACTAAAGCATCAGACAGGACCTCTAAAAGAAACATTTTCTTTAAATACCCTTGGGCTACAAACACATGAAACAGATTTTCTGTTTACTGGCAGGAGAATTATTCGGCTCATAAGTCAGTCAAGAAAACATTTGCCCATTTGCTCACATTAATGAGCTGATTATGGTGTGTGACAGCAGACTGCTACTCTACGAGGACATCTGCATAAATGAAGGCCAACCCATTGTGTAAGACTATTATAGTCTCCTGTACACACCTCAAACACACATTAAGGCTGCCTAATTAAATTAGTATCATTTTGTTGCCACAATGATTTAAAATGACATTACCAGCATTCCACTGTGTGGTCATGGAAGCTGGATAAATGCACCATAAGCTACTGATTACTTCTGACTCAATGAGAGGTGACCTTCAGGAAAGATGGAAAAACATCTAATGAGGAAATTACCATCCAAAGATAAGACAATCTGTTGTCATCTTTGCATTTATGAAGGAATGAATTCTAGACTAGTGCATCTATTAGGAATTCTACATAAAACTGTTTTATTTAAAGAGCATTGAAAATGTAATATATAGATTTTTTTGGTAGCATACTGTATATTAACAATAGAAACTATTTATGAAAAAAATGCTCATCAGACTTTCAATGGGGTTGTGACAAACATGTTTTTTTCGATTTCTGACTTATTCCCACTTTATATTATTGATGTAATGCTAGTCCTTGGGGCCCAATCAATGAAGTGATGCAAACCTGTAAAGGGGTGCCTGCTTAGGCAGGTAGTGCATTAAAGTCCCATTGCACACATGTGGAGACCTCCATGCATCTACAGTCCTTGATGCATGCCCTAGAAACTCTGTACCTGATCTAAGCCACCTGCACAGTTGTTTAATTTTAATTTTAAATTATGAGGTTCCATTCTTTCAGTGTAAAGCTAACTATTTGATGCCATGTGGAGATAAGGTAAGGGGGGGAGGGTGAAAACACTGTGGGTCCAGCTTTTTTATGAAGGGTAAGAAGCCTAAGTTTTATGGTGGCCTAGAAATCACCAGGTCAGACAACCAAAACAGACAAGGTCCTGCGTGATGAAATAAGGAAGGCAGCAGGCTCAGCTAGCACTGTCATTAGGTGAGACTTTAATCTCAAGCAGCAGCAAAGAGATTATAAATGACATACAGGTAACACAGCCTCTGGGGGGGGGGGTGACCACACCACAATGAGATTCAAGATTTTCCTGGGTGAGCAGCAATCAGATTTGTTGGTGCTGATCCCTGACATCAGAAAGGGAGACTTCAGTTACATGAGGGATAATATTCAAGATAGACAGAAAGGAATAAAGACAGTTTCCAGAGTGGAAAGCATATGGGAGATTATAAAAAAGAGATTGTAAGGGCAGCAAGAAAAAGCTGTAGATACATCAAAAAGGATACAAAAATATAAATGACCAATCTGATTTAACAGCAATGCCAGAGAGTCTGTCAGGGCAAAGACTGCAACATTCAAAGAATGTGAAAGTGGGAAGAGAGAGGGGAGCTGGGAGGAATGCATATTATTAAATTGCTTAAAACGACTCATTAGGAAGGCTAAATCAGACACACAGAACTGAGGCTAGTGAAGGGAGTCAAGGAAAATGACAAAACTGTCTTCTGCTACTTAAGTGAGAAAAGGAAGTCTGGTGGGGATAGAGAAAAGGTCAAGGGGTAATAGTAGAAGACAACACCGAGAAGGCAAATATTCTAAATGAATTTTTCAGCTTGGTCTTCACAGTAGAAGCAGGGTCCAGCTACCTAACAGCAGGGTCACATTCAACGAGGAAATGGAGCAAAACTCTGTGTGCAGAAGGTTACTGAGATCAGAGTCCTAAAAGGGATCCAGGATTTCAATGTAGCTTAATCCCAGAGGTCAGATGGTTTACACCGAGAGTACTAAAAGAGGAAGCATTGGTTCTGGTAGGGTTGCTAATTTACCTATTCAATTGCTTTCTGCAGTCAGGAGTGGTGCCTGGGGACTAGAGAGT
The DNA here is from genome assembly GCA_016271365.2 of Neoceratodus forsteri. NCBI lineage: Eukaryota > Metazoa > Chordata > Ceratodontiformes > Ceratodontidae > Neoceratodus > Neoceratodus forsteri. Next base: position 772,703,833 of record CM057456.1, on the reverse strand, counting down.
GGCAGATGTGGTGCCACTGCATAAAAGCAGAGGTAGGAATGACCTCGGGAACTGTAGGCCAGTGAGTCTGACAGTCATAGTGGGGAAGCTGCTGGATAGCATAATCACAGAGTGGTTAGTGGATTTCCTGGAGCTGCATGGATTGCAGGACAAATGGCAGCATGATTTCATTAAGAGATGGCCATTGCAAATGAATGTAGTAGACTCCTTTAATTCAGTTACAAAGGCAGTGGCCATGGGGCTGGCAGTAGATGTCCTATATCTGAACTTTACTAAGGTCTTCAACACCATGCTGCACTAGCGACTGGTAAAAAAGTTGGGGGATCTGGAGATAGGGGATAAACTGTCAAGGAGGATCAAGAGCTGGCAGGGTGGATCACGAGCTGGCTGGAAGGGAGAATCAAGAGGGTGGTAATTATGGAAAATGCTTGGTAATCAAGCAGATCTCTAGGGGGCTCCCCACTCTGTCCTGTGAGCTATGCTTTACAACATGTGCACTTCAGATATAGAGAAAGGGATGAGTGGCAATGTGTCTGTTTTGCAGATTATACCCAAATCTATTGGGTGGGGCAGTCAGATGGAGTCAGAGGATTTGGTCACTGATATTGAGAGGTTAGAAAGCTCGTCAGACATATGGCAACTCAAATTTAATGACAAAATGTGCAAGATCATGTACATAGGGAGGAAGAACCCAAAATGGAGTACTAAATATATTGGTAAAGGGTAACAAGTCAAGAAAGGAGAGAAACTCGGAGCTGTAACCAGTGACAATTAAAACAGAATGTTCAGTGCATTAAAGCATATGGGAAGGATTTATTTTTTTCTGTTTCAGCCACATTCAAAGGCAGCAACCCAACAAATTACTGTGATGATATCCATTGACTTGCCAGATGGTTTTAATATTGTTGATCATGGAAAATTACTTTCTAAACTGCAATACCTTGACCCTGGTATAGATCAACTAATTATGCTTAAGTTATATTTTTTTGGGGGGGATAGAAATATAGAATAGTGCTGAGACTGAGACAGAGAGAGAGTGAGAAAGCAGCCACAGCTTCCTTGAATCAAGGAGGTTATTTTCTAGACTACACTGAACTTAATTATTGTGTTTTGGACCTGTGTAAGTAACTAGTATTGATTCTGTTTTTGGGGTGACTTTTCTTAGTTTTAACTTTAATTTGCCAGGGAGGAATTGTAACTGGGAAATATTTGCAGTCACTTGTGACTAGACCTGTTACTTAGCCTTTGTGAAATAGGTGTCTGTTAAGGGAAGGAGCTGAAAGGGGCCTAGTTGAACTGAGGATTTATAGCTGGAGTTGTTTGTGGTCTCTATCTGCTGAGACTTAGACAGAGAGAGAGTGTGAGAAAGCAGCCACAGCTTTCTTGAATCAAGGAGGTTATTTTCTACACTACACTGAACTGAATTATTACTTTTTGGACCTGTGTAAATAACTAGTATTGATTCTGTTTTTGGGGTGACTTTTCTTAGTTTTAACTTTAATTTGCCAGGGAGGATCTGTAGCTGGAAGATATTTGCAGTCAGTTGTGACTAGACCTATTACTTAGCCTTTGTGAAATAGGTGTCTGAAAGGAAGGAAGGCACTCCTGGGGATGGAGGGTAAGAGTTGTAGGTGATTGTTTCTGGACGTCATAAGTTTACTTCCACCCACCCTTCCCCTCATTCCACCCACCCCAAGCACATAACTTCCTTTATAGCAGGGGCTCTGACATCCCTTCCCCAAAACTGCTAACAACATACACCTGTTCTTATCCTTAAAGGCACAGCACACTGAATAGGGGGTAGAGACACTCACAAGCTTGCACACACTAAAACAAGAAAATAAAACAAAAAAGCATCTGTAACTGGAAGGGACACAGACATGTGGGGAGTGGTGCAATGCACTGGCTGTGGAGCAGCAGTCTTCTGGGAAACATTCTGGAGACTGCATTGCTGAACCTATTTGCAGGCACCTCTCTGGTCTGAGGGAGGAGGTTGTTCGTCTTCATGCTGACCTGGCAAGGATTTGGGAAACCTGCTCCCCCACCCAGGGACCACCCAGGCCACTGCCACTTGTTCAGAGGTTGCCAAGAAAAAGGAGTGGTTGGACCATGGTGGACTCAGGGAGGGTGAGGGTGGTGGAACAGAGGTGCATCCCTGCAGTTGTGCTTCTCCACAATTCATTCACCACTCTGGTGAAGCATGGTTCCTCTATGGAGGCACCTGCAGTGGAGACCAAGGAGGATGCTGGGAACCTCCACAATGGAGACCCACAGGAGGGTGGCCCAGGACCCCACAGGGGAAGGAAACAACTTCTGGGGGGGACTCAATTGTTAGGGGGTAGAGCTGGGGGAGGGAAGGGAAAGGGAAGTAAGGTGCCTGCCTAGCTCCAAGGCTTGGAGGGACAGGAAACAAATCCTCAGGATCATGGGAGCAGCAACAAGGGGGAGGGAGCTGGATGTCATTATCCACCTAGGAACGAATGACCTGGCTGAGAATGGTATCAGAGCAGTGCAACAGGAGTTTGTGGAGTTGGGGAAGGGCCTTAGACAAGTAGCACACATGGTAACTTTCTCAGAAGTGCTACCTGTCTTTGGCATGGATGAGGCTAGGGTACTCTGCACCATGGGATTCAATGACTAGTTGAAAAGCTGGTGCAGAGCTCAGGGATTTGGCTTCATTGGGGACTGGGGCTCCACCTGGAGGGATGCAGGCCTATTCAGGCATGATGGTCTGCATCTATTCTGGAGGGGAACCAGGATCCTAGGTGATAGGTTTAAATGCTTCATTGGCAAGCATTTAAACTAGCAAAGGGGGAGGCACTGAAGAGGAGAAGGGAAATCCTAGCCCTTCCCCCAGAATCAGGGTAATTAGTGAGGTAAACACCAAGATAGAGCAGTTGATAGGGAGAAGAGCAGGGGTAAATGGAGAAAAAGACAAATGCAGTAGGGACAGAGATGGGGCAAAAAGAAACAAAACCATAAAAAAATGGAGGGTAATGAGTACCAATGACCGTAGTCTAGATAAAAAGCTCCCTGAAATGGTGGCCTTGATGGATGCCTGGATATTGTGGCAGTCACAGAAACATGGTACACAGAGAACCATGATTGGGATGTCAACATACCAGGGTACACAATCTACAGGAGGGACAGAGAGGGAAGAAGAGGAGGAGTAGCTCTCTATGTAAGGGAAGGGATCAAAGCAACAGAACTAAAGGGTAAACAGGGAGGAGAGGAGGCACTGTGGATCACCCTGGAGATTGGAAATGGCTCCACAATCTGCACAGGGGTTGTATACAGACCCCCATCTCAGGGGGAGGAAATGGACAAGGAAATGATAGAAGGCATCCTTGGGATGGCAGAGAAAGGGGAGATATTGCTGATGGGGACCCGAATATGCCAGATGTTGACTGGAGCACCTTTGCTGCAGCCACATCCAAGAGCAGGGCCATTCTTGATGCCCTACAGGGGGCATGTCTCAGACAGCTAGTTTTGGAACCCACTCAGCAGAGAGCAATCTTAGACCTGGTACTCTCAAATGAGGATGGAGAGAGGATCTCTGATCTTGAAGTGGGTAGCCATCTGGGAACAAGTGACCACCAAACAGTGTGGTTCATGCTAAACATAGCTGTAGAGTCAAGCCACACAAAAGTGAAGGTACTGGACTTCAGGAGGGCTGATTTTGTCAAAATGGGAGAGTGCCTCAGAAAAGCACTAGCAAACAGGCAAGAAGGTGGGGTGGAGCAACAATGGGGAAACATCAAAACTGCCATCACAGAGGCAACAAGCCTTTGTGTGAAGCAAATAAACAAATCAAAATGAAAGAAAAAAAACAGTATGGTTCTCAAAAGAAGTGGCAGGAAAGGTAAGTGAGAAAAAGATAGCATTCAAGAAGTATAAGGAAACACAGAAGGAGCAGGACAGAGAACTGTACCAGTTAAAGCAGAAGGAAGTGGGTAAGGCAGTCAGAATAGCAAAGGCCCAAACTGAGGAAAAGATAGCCAACTCAGATAAGAAGGGGGATAAAACCTTTTATAGGTACATTAGGGAGCAAAGAAAGACTGAGACAGGGATACTGAGGCTGGACAAAGAGGAAGGTGGTTGGGCAGAGAGCGACAGTGAAAAAGCAGGGATACTGAATGAATACTTCTGCTCAGTATTCACAATGGTAAAGTAGAGGGAAATACCTAATCTGGTCAATAGAAGCACTCTGGATAGGGGGTTTGGTATTAGTTCTTTCACAAAAGAAAGGGTTCTGAAAGATCTCTTAAAACTGAAGGTGGATAAAGCAATGGGGCCTGATGGGATTCACCCCAGAATTCTAAAAGAACTAAGGGAAAAACTAGTAACACCATTGACTACCCTTTTTAATAAATCATGGAAGGATGGTGTGGTACCTGAGGACTGGAGGAGGGCAGATGTGATTCCCCTTCACAAAAGTGGGAGCAAGACAGAGACAGGAAACTACAGACCTGTCAGTTTGACTTCAGTAGTAGGGAAAATGATGGAATCACTTCTGAAGGAAAGAATTGTTGAATTCCTAGAGTCCAGTGGGGCACAGAACCCAAGGCAGCATGTATTCACAGCAGGAAGGTCATGTCAGGCAAATCTAATTGATTTCTTTGACTGGGTGACCAAAGCAGTAGGCCAGGGAGGGTCTGTGGACATGGCCTACCTAGACTTTAGCAAGGCATTTGACACTGTCCCGCACAAAAGATTAATAAACAAATTAGCCAGCCTGGGAGTGGGTCCCAGGGTGGTAGCCTGGATTAAACACTGGTTGGACAACAGGACACAGAGGGTAATAGTAAATGGAGTCCACAGTGAAGAAAGGAGGGCTACTAGTGGGGTACTGCAGGGTTCAGTACTGGGGCCAGTCCTTTTTAATGTCTCTATAAGTGACATTGCAGAGGGACTGGAAGGGAAAGTATGTCTCTTTGGAGATGACACAAAGATCTGCAACAGGGTTGATACACAAGGTGGGGTGGAAAGGATGAAAAGGGACTTGGCAAGGTTGGAGGAATGGTCTAATGTATGGCAGCTTAGATTCAATGCAAAGAAGTGCATAGTAATTCACCTGGGAAGCAAAAACCCAGAGGAAGAGTACGCAATGGGGGGAGAGATACTGACAACAACAAAAATGGAAAGGGACCTGGGGTAGTCATATCAGATGACCTAAAGGTGGTCCAGCAATGTGAGAAGGCAGTGAGGAGGGCTGGGGGGATACTGGGATGCATAGGGTGAGGCATCACCAGTAGAAAACAGGAAGTTGTTGGCCCTCTGTACAGACAGTTGGTAAGACCACATCTGGAGTACTGTGTACAGTTCTGGAGACCCCATCTCCAAAGGACATAGACAGCGTGGAGGCTGTCCAGAGGAGGGCAACCAAAATGATGCAGGGTCTGCATCAGAAGACATATGAAGAAAGACTAAAGGAACTAAAGATGTATAGCCTCAAGGAAAGGAGGAGGGGGACATGATAGAAACGTTCAAATATCTCAAGGAATCAACAAAGTCCAAGAGGGTAGCATCTTTCAGAAAAAGATGTGCAAAACAAAGGGGCACAATTTGAAAATAGAGGAGATGGCTCAGAGGTAATGTGAGAGTATTTCTTCACAGAGAGGGTTATGGATACATGGAACAGCCTTCCTGAGGAGGTCGTAGAGTCAAAAACAGTGGGGGAATTCAAGAATGCATGGGACAGACATAAGGCAATTCTAGTGGGGGTAGGAGGAAGTAGGCTGTTGGGTAACTAGGATCTGCAGCTATCCGTTAGGTAGGGAATTGGGCAGACTAGGTGGGCCAAGCGGTCCTTATCTGCCATCAAATTCTATGTTTCTATAAAGCATTGGGAAGTGTGGTTAAGGAGGATTTTATGCACACCCGAGGTGTGTGATGCCCATAAACCCCGAGGGCAAAGCCCAAGGGTTTATCTGGGTATCACACACCAAGGGTGTGCATAAAATCTGAGTTCCCAGAATTACCATTTTTTTTGTATATTTACTGGTTAAAATTAATAAATGCAGTAAGATGAAATGCATGCAGGAAGGTGAAGAGCGCTGTATCACTATTTGTTTTTTTAAAAGTGTTCTTGTTTTCTTGCTGTTCTATAAATTTTTGCTTTTCTGATTCATTCGGAGGCATGAAATGGGATGAGATTGCCATTCTAAGATAACTTTCGGTCAGACATTTATTTGAACAGAGCACCCCATTTATGTTTTAGTTTCTTGTGCGAGAAGGTTGTCTTTTGTGCTGGTGGTTCGCTGAAAGCAGCACGAGTGAATGGCCAGTGCGAGGACAGTTTCTCGGGCAGGAGCTCAGGCACAGTCTATATTTTGGAACCATGGTGTACGGAACTCTGTATTCACACATGTGAATTACATAGTTTTTGAGGCTATGCCAGCAGTTCATAATTGGCACTAACCAGTAAATATAACAATATACTGTATGCCTCAACTGTTGGGAAACCCTCTGCTGCACAGGAGGCATCAACAGGGGTCCAACAGATCTGTGTTCTGGGGCTCACTGTGTTTTCTAGCTTTACAGGTTAATTATCTCTCTAAAATCTGTGATAACTCAAAAATAGGCATACTTTATAGGCAGAAAATATCATTGTTTGTTCATGTAATGTCTGTTTCTAATTTTTTAAATAATTTGTTTACCCAGGGTAACCCAGCTGAGATGCAGCATGTTGTTTTCATTGGGCTCCTGCCTCAGCTTTAACCAGTTTTAAAGCTGGATGCCAAGACACATGAAGGTAAACTGACGTACCGTACTCAAGGTCACACAATTAGAAAATTAATCCGGTGGGGTTTGAAACTGGGTCCCCTCGATAAAATGCCTGCACTCTAACCACTAAACCACACTTCCCCTGGGGTTGTGCACATCAAGCTTTAGGAGGATTTCCTTAAAATACTTCTGTGGTTTCTGCATAATCCACTTATTTTCTGTATTATGGGAAAAAGCTATAACAACAGTCCGAGGTGCTAAAAGTAGGGCAACAACTGCACTGTCCAAATTTGCAGTTCAAATATTGCAAGCTCATACCAGGACTACTAAATTCAATGTAGACTTCAAAGCAAAACTTTAAGAATACAGTGACTGTCTGTAAACCCTGGGTGTACAGTAACTGTTTTTGACTTTCTGTATATACCTTCCTTACCTGCGTAAAACCAGCCATAGAGAAATGCTTTTGCTGAGTTACCTTGTGACCTGGCTGCTACTGTAAAAAGGATTCTGTCTCAGTGAGGCTAGCAGGTTAACAAATAAACAAAACTATTACATCACACTCAGTTTTACATACATTGGCATGCAGACTGAACAACATATCATTCAGTAACCATACTGATTTAATCAAAATCAATACCCTGTAGGTTTGCAACAATATAGTGGAACATATCACTCCTAATATTTAATTGCAGAAAGCTGTTTCTTTCCTTACAGGGTTGTATTGATCTGGTTTATTTAATTGCCTCTAACACAAACAAAGAAAGCTGGATATAGCTTATCATATTTCTGATTAAATGAAAACCTGATCTGCATGGCTTTTCTAGACCAAAAAAAATGAACTGACTTCCTCCGCCAGACCAGAGATTATCTTACTGGTTGCTGTTCACATCAAAATGTATTAGCATTATGAGACCAAACTTTTTGACATCTCAGGATTTTTTGCTATAGGAACATAGACTTTGACTGCAGATAAGGACCGTTTGGCCCACCTAGTCTGCCCATTTCCCTACCTACAGGATAAGCTGCAGATCCTAGTTAACCAACAGCCTATTTCTTCCTACCCCCCACAAAAATTGCCATATGTCTGTCCCATGTATTCTTGAATTCTCCCACAGTTTTAGACCCCACAACCTCCTCAGAAAGGCTGTTCCATGCATTCACCAAGCTCTCTGTGAAAAAATACTTCCTCACATTGCCCCTGAACTGCCCCCTCTATCTTCAAATTGTGTCCCCTTGTTCTTGCACATCTCTTTTTCTGAAAGATGCTACCCTCTTGGACTTTGTTGATTCCACTGAGGTACATAAAAGTTTCTGTCATGTCCCCCCTCTCCCTCCTTTCCTCAAGGGTATGCATATTAAGCTCCTTTAGTCTCTTCTCATATGGCTTCTCTTGCAGACCCCACGACATTTTGGTTGTCCTCCTCTGGACTGCCTCTATCCTGTCTATGTCCTTGCGGAGATGGGGTCTCCAGAACTGGACACAGTACTCCAGATGGGGTCTCACAAACTGTCTGTACAAAGGGATAACAACTTCCTGTTTTCTGCTGGTGATGCCTCTCCCTATACATCGCAGTATCCCCCCAGCCCTCCCTACTGCTTTCTCGCATTGCCTGCTAACCTTAAGGTCATCTAATATGATTACCCCCATGTCCCTTTCCATTTTTGTTGTTGTTACTACCTCCCCCACCATTGTGTAATCTTCCCCTTGGTTTTTGCTTCCCAGGTGCATTATTTTGCACTTCTTTGCACTGAATCCAAGCTGCCATACTTCTGACCATTCCTCCAACCTTGCCAAGTCCCTTCTCATCCATTCCATGCCTCCTTGTGTATCAACCCTGTTGCAGATCTTTGTGTCATCTGCAAAGAGGCATACTTTTCCTTCCAGTCCCTCTGCAATGTCACCTATAAAGACATTAAAAAGGACTGGACCCAGTACTGAACCCTGCGGTACCCCACTAGTAACCCCTCTTTCTTCAGAATGGACTCCATTTACAATTGCCTTCTGTGTCCTGTTTTCCAGCCAATGTTTTACCCAGGCTACCACCCTGGGACCCACTCCCAGGCTGGTTAATTTGGCTATTAATCTTTTGTGTGGGACTGTGTCAAATGCCTTGCTAAAATCTAGGTAGGCCATGTCCACAGCCCCTCCCTGCATATTGCGTTGTATGAATTTCAATCACAACACCAATTTAATATGTGTTCTGGGGCGTAATCTAACCTTGGTACCTTTGCATTTCTTAATAGAGTAGCAAAGGTGGCTCAGCATAAGCTCCCTTGATTTGTAAAGAAAGCCCCTTTAAAAAAATTATAGTTAGGTAGCTATTTAAAGCCAATCTTATCTTGTCTTTCTTCCTCCTCCTCTCTCCTGCCCTTTGCCCTCATAAAATGAACATTTAAATTCCCTCCAACATGTCCTGTCACTTATCTATGCTTCCAGACATGTTGTGATCTTTAAATTGAATTTTGGAAACTCTAATGGTAATCCTGCCATTCCCCCCTCATCCTCACAGGATTAATGCGGTCAGCATGTCCTTCACTCAGTAGTGGTGAACACTGGCGAGCCGGCCACACTTAGCAACTGAAGATCATGGAAAGGGATGGCAGGGTCACCAGATGTTTACAAAATCCAGTTTACAGAACACGATGGGCCCAGGCAGGGTCACACATAAGTGACTGGATTAGGTGGTGGTGAGGATTTACGTCACAAGTTACATAGATTTGCATGACAGAAGGAACTAATGGGCAAGGGCAGAGGGTGGTACTTTTTTATGGACATTTAAAAACAATTTTTACACAAAATAAACTATGAGGGATAGTTAAACTCATTATTTAAACATCCAGTTGTGGAGGTTGCTACAGCCGAGGTGAGGAGGTAGCAGTTCCATCATCTTACTGCCTCCTCCAACAAGCTTCTCTTATTGCTGTCTGCAAGAACTTGGCCCAACCTCTTCAGCTGGCTACAGAGCTCAGCAGTGAGCCAGCAGCTGGGCATCATCATCAGAGGATGGAGTTTACAAGCTCAATAGCCCATGCCACCCGGCAGCATGAGTGCTGTGGCGCTAGTGCGACTCGCTGAAGAACAAATGGACAGTCTACAAGTAAAGACTTGCAAAAGGCTGTTCAGCATGCCTGGGGTTTTCTGTGAGACATTTGTCTGACTGTCACAGCTTTGGTAACTCTATAATATTTGGAATAGCTGTCCCATTTTTTGTGCTCTTATTTATTGTTTTTTAACTTATTGGTCCCTGAGCAGGAACCCTGTTATCACAGACTCACAGATAAGTAGGTATGAACTGAGCATTCCAATTGATGCAAAGACCAGTAGTTACAAATAGAGTTCTATAACTGAACTCTCAGCTAGAGATGTTGCAAAGTTTTACTTCACCAGTGAACTTCCGGTGAAGTTGCAAAGTTCCCACATTGTAACTTCTGCTAACTTTGCCTAGAAAAGTGGTGAAGTTAAGGTGAAGTTAGGCCAAGACAGGTGAAGTTAAGTGAATTTAGATGAATTTAAGTCAATTCACCTAGAAAAAAGGGCAACTTCGCCTTGTGAAAACTTTGCAAAGTCGGCACTGCGCACTTCGTGAATTTCGCTAACTTCACGAATTAGTTTGCAAAGTGAATTTTATCCACTTTGCCCATCTCTAACAACTCTTGTGTTCTTATTTAGTGTGTTTTTGCTTTATTGATCATTGACAGAGAACCTTTAGTTATATTGATTAATCGACTGCTAAAACTAAATGATATATTTGACTCATAGACCCCAGCAGCAGCTATTAACAGAGTAATTGATAACTGAACTTTTAGCTTAGTTAGAACACTTAACCATTAAGAACATAGACTGTAGACTGTACACTGCATACTGTGGCCCAGATATTCAAAAGGGTTGTGCATGGCGCAACGGTATTGCACCATGCACAACCCACTGAAGTGCCCCGGTGCGATATTTAAAAAGGAAAAGTGCGCCGCTTTCGTCGATCTTGGCGGGCACATCAGTAATGTATGCAAGCACAGGTAGGGGGCGTGCCCATGCATAACCTGCACAGCCCGATATTCAGCTGGGGCTGTGCAGAGTCATGCATGCGCAACCTCTACTTGCGCCTGCACAAAGTTAAGCCCCCCAAAAAAGGAACAAGTGATGGCCACTCACAGATGAGCTGCCGCATTGCAGGGCACAACACAGCAGCTGCCACCTGTGGGTGGCCACCACTTGTTCCTGCCACACCTGGCAGCCCCCCATGCCCCGATCGAGGGCATCAGTAATCACCCCCCCAAGTCTGATATCCCTGGTGGTCCAGTGGACCACGCGGAGCCCGATCGTGGGCAGCATTCACCCCCCAAGTCCGATATCCCTGCACATATCTGGACTGACTAGTATGGTATGGGCTGCACACCCATTGGCTCATGCTCTGAACCAATGGGCATGCAGCCCTACAGAGCTGTCAGTCGGCGGGCAGTGGGGCGGCAGGCGGGTGGGGTGCTGCCGCCTGCTGGCTGACGGGGGCCAGAGTGGTGGGGCTCAGTGGGTGGGTGGGGGGTACACTAGATCACCAGGGATATCGGACTTGGGGGGGTGAATGCTGCCCGTGATCGGGCTCAGTGCAGTCCACTGAACCACCAGGGATATCGGACATTTTTTGTCCCTTACGGGACGTCCCATGATCAGGCTACAGGGGGTATCAGTCCCCAACGGCTGCTGCCTGGCAGGGTGCCAGGTGCAAGTCATCAGATCGGCGATTTGCATAAAGAGCGAGAGGCAAATGGGGCTATAATCAGATGCAATGGCCCTGTGCAACTTTGCATAAATTATGGCCCCATTTGTATGTCCCTTTGAATATCGCAGGGTGCTGTGCATGGCAATGGCATGCACACCTCATCTCCATGCTCCCTCTGACCACTTGCGCTGGCGCGGTGCCCCTGCGCCATGCACAGTGGGGTGGCCAGGTGTGATATTCACAGTTGGCGCCGCATAGCGCAGTCTGCTGAATATCGCCCTGGCCACACCCATGCGCAACAAAGTTGAGCTGTGTCCAGGCTTGTGCCACAGCCTGGCACAGTTTGAATATCTGGGCCTGTATGTTTTGATTTTATTGTTGCTTATTTTACTATTACTGCTTGTTAAATTTTCCATGAGAAGTTATTATTTATGGTCAGCATTGTATACCCTAAAACATCTTCTTATAATATTTTTTAGAGTTTGTTGTTTATGAACCAGGTTCATAGTGGAATTGTACTTTGTCATGTTGCCAGCAGTGATGAGTTTTGATGAAGCAATGCATCCCTTTGACAATTGATATTGTGTGTGTGGTCTTCAGATGTACTGATACTTAAATTGTAGTAAAAATAAGGCCATTGTCTATACTGTTGTTAATGTCCCTCACTATTGGATCCCTAAGGCTGGGTGAGGGGGTGAGGTGAGGGATTGCCAGAAAAAGGATACTGATATAGTTAGGCCTAGCAGTGATACAAGGTCACTACCACATGTGAAGTGGCAAGATACACTTCCAGTAAGGTATCTTCTGCTAAGGGATAACAGCTTTCCTCCAGCTTGTTAACAGATATACTCAAAGCTGTGCTGTAGACACAGGAATTGGAGAGCAATAGGGTAGGGAGGTACATAAGAGAAGTTCCACTGTTTGCCTGGAGCTCTTGTTGGGAGTTAGGCTTCTGCTTAGGATCTATATCACACTTAGCTTGCTACACTATGGAGATATTAGCCCAAATCCCGGCCCACCTGCTTGTAATCTGAAAAATAGGAATGGTATTTTATTTGTCTTCTCTAATGTAAGAAGTACGCTTCCTAAAATGTACTTAATTAAGGATTTTGTATTAGATTGTGAACCAGAATTTATGATTTTTACCGAAACATGGTTATGTAATAAATATGATGATGCTGCTTTGGCTTTTCAGGGGTTCAGTTTGATTAGGGCAGATGGGAATATAAAATGGGTAAATGGGGGTAATATATTATTAAGATAGGATTATGTCCAAACAGTTTCAATTAGATGGAAGGCCCCCTCAGCCTATTATTCTGTTTGCCTGTGTAGTTTGGAGGCATGAACAATGATTGCCTCTACTGCACCCTTCTAAGTTCATCGGGATTTAAATGTAAATGAAGGTACTTAAATCTGATGTGAAAACCTGCTTGTCTTCACTGCAAAGGTCATTACTCTACTCTTGTAAGACATCCTGGAATTTTATGATGTTTTAGTGCTACAGGTTACAGTAGTTATACTGTATTGTCAGTACTGTTGATGTCCTCTGGAGTCCCTATGTTCTTGTCTTATGCTTGCCATGAAACCTTTAAAGGCATAGTAAATGCCCTGCTGCTTTTTGTAGTTTAAAGTGTATTTGAGTTAGAAAAAATATGAGACTTCACAAGACATGTAACAGAACTGAATGAGAGTAGCTTCTGCTGGCTCGTGCAGGTTTACACCATCAACTCCCATGATGCCTTGCAAGAGTGGGGTTGTTACCTTTGCAATGGAGACAAACAGATTTTTGCACGAAGGCAAAACAGAGAGAAGCAACCTTATTTATGTTTAAATTAGAATGAAATTAGGGGGATGCAAGGGAGGGAATCATTGTTCATGCCTAAAAACTATACAGGTATACAGAAAATAGGTTGAGGGGAAGTTCTCTCTAAGAGATAATTCCAACTGTTGTGAATACATTGCACTAGAAATTAAGTTACAAATTGGGGATTGCGTTTTATTGTTTAGAGGTTATAGGCCACTAATATTCTTAATGCAGAACATGCTGTCATTAGTAGACATTTTTCTTCTCTTTTCTGCCACTCACAAGTTATTACTGGTTGTGGACTATAATGTGGATTGGTTATGACAAATGAAATCTAAACACATTAGAACAATTACTCTAAGTCTTGGGCTGGAGCAACTAATTGTGGACCCCACCCAGATAAATGTTAAAAGTCCAGAGGACTCTTCACTAATTTAGTTGGTCTTGACTAATTGTACACATATTTACATGGAGTCAGGTGTGATTTCTGACTTATTTAGTGATCACAGTGTGGTATATTGTGTTAGAGGCAGAAATAGGGCAACAGGACCACCAAAATGTATTGAAAACATTTGATAGTCTGGCTTTGTGTCAGACCTAGAACAACTAAACAGGGAGAGACTAGAACTGATCCCTAACATTAATGAGGGGTGGACATACTTTGTCTTGGAACTAATGACAATTTATAACAACATCTTCCCTTAAAGACCAGAAAAATTAAAAATAGATCAGCACCATGGTATTTACCTTACTTAACTCATTCAGCCCCATAGCGCATATATGCATCATCATGAAAATTCTTTTAGTCCCCATAGTGCATATGTGCATCAGGTATTCACTTCATCTCATCCCCAGAGCGCATATGTGCGTCCTGCACTTCTTATGTACTTTCTGGATCAACCAATCAGGGATACGGTTATTGGAAAGTGCAGGTCAGTAGGAAACATTCCTATCTACCAGAATATTGACTTTAAGATAGGGGTCACCATTGAGTTAAATAAAGTAAATTACTTGTTTTTAGGTTTTAATTTGGGTTAAAAAGTGAAGAAAATGCTATTTTTTCTCCGTTACTAGAAACTTGTGATCCCTAATTTAAAAGCTCTTTTCACTGTGAAAAATTAGTATGCTAGTGTCTGGGAGCTAGGAGGTGTACTTTTTTGTTTTAATTTTTTTGGGATAAAAAAGTGTAAAAATGTGATTTTCCTCTGTTTCAGGTACTGTAAAAAAAACTGTAAACACTAGGAATGTGTGTGACACATCATTTGAAAGGTCTCTTTAATGTGAACAATTATCATGCTGATGTCTGGGGTCTAGGAGGTGTACTTTTTATGATGTAGGTTTTTATTTGGGAACAAAATGTAAAAAAAATAATCTTTTTTTATCATTTCAGGAACTGTAAAAAAATATTTGCAAATGCCACTAACATGAGTGACCCATCATTTTAAAGCTCTTGTTGTTGTGAACATTTTCCATGCAGGTGTCTAGGGGCTAGGAGGCATATTTTTTCAGTTATCGTGGTTTGTGCGTCATGTGGGCAGTTGTGCAGATCATTTTTCTGAATTCAGTTGGTTTGCTGGCATTATGTGTTGGCACATGCCTTAGTTTATGGTCTGTTTTATTATGTAAAACAGCTCAGAAATACTCTAAACTGTGGCAGTGTAATGCACAGACGTTGGTGTGATGGAAAACCATCATACAACAGACATTTGCCACTTCTAAGGTGTTTTTTTAGGTTTTGTTTAAAAAAAGAAAACAATTTAAATTTTTATTGTTACATGCTCTGTTAAAAAAAAAAACATTAATGCTACTAATATGTGTGACCCCTCATTTTAAAGATTTTTTTATTGTGAGCAAACTTTGTGCTGTAAGTTCTGTGATAGGAGTTATACTTTTTTAGTTATTTATACTCCAAGTCGGAGTATTACCACTTTAGTTCTGAACATTCTAACTGCTCAGGAAAACAGCCATTTTTACACAGGAATACAGCACTCACTCAAGATTCCTTTCTAGAGCTGAGTGAGTTAACGAAACTGAAAAGGGATAAAGCATGGGAAAGGGCTCAGATTTCTAAGAGCACTGCAGGATTAACAGTTCCATAAGAAATGTGGGAACAAATACCTGGCTGGGTAAGAAATGAAAAAAAAAAGGATTTTTTTAGGGATAAAACAGTGAAGCCTGCATGAGACCCAAAACAATTCTGGTCAATTATAAGGAACCTAAATGGCCAGAATAAATGTAATATGAACCCTCAGATCTCCACTGATGAAGAATTAAAAAAAGGGATCCTACTGTACTTACTGACAGATTTACTAAATTAATTTTTGGAATCTGGGAATTGTGGGGGGCAATGAGCACAGAAATGACAAATTCCATGGGATTGTGGGGAGTTAGGTGGCAATACCCCATTTAATTTCATATGATAGAACAGCATGAAGTCCTGTTGAATTTAAAAACTAATAAAAAAAACTGTGGTTTGGATGAAATGACTACTGATATGTTGAAATACTCAGCTCTCCAAATAGTTGAACCTCTTACCTATTTCTTTCATTGGTCCTTTCCCTCTAATCTTATCCCCCAAGCTTGGAAGCCAGCCAGGGTTATACCAATTTATAAGGGGGTGGGGCACCTGGCCAACTGACTAACTAGCATCGTATTTCCCTACTTATTTTGGTCTCCTAGTTACTGGAAAGGTTATTGGTCAATCAGTTAACAGCCCAGCTACAGAACCATTGCCTGTTTGATAGTTTTTAGTCAGGGTTCCATAGGCATCATGGTATGGTGGTCTCCAAGTTGAGGGTGTTAGATGACATCAAAAAAGTAATTTTCTAGGGCCATCTTTGTTGACCTTTCCAAGGCCTTTGACACAGTTGACTACCAAATGTTATTATACAAACTAGTTGAGGTGGGACTAAATAGGGAAGCATTAAACTGCTTTTGTTCATATCTGTTTCAGAGATGTCAAACAACTGTGGTAAATGGAGTTGAGTTTTCTCCACTGGTAATTTTGAGAGGGGTACCCTGGGCTTGGTCCTGTAGCTGCTCCTTTTTTTATTTATCTGAAAGTAATGTGGATGACTCACTATACCATTTATATGCAGATGATACATTAGTCTACAATTCAAACCCTTCAGTTTTGGAGGATCAGGATAAGTTACAATAGGTTGCAGGCATTGTTTATCAATTCTAAATTGAAACTGCACTCATCTAAGATGACATTTATGTGTTTTGGTTCAAGTTTCTGATCTTAAAGACTGTAAAAATGTATCTGTAAGAGATGCAAACAGGATCCCACTGGAATGCATAGACACCCACAAGTACCTGAGATTCAGGCTACATCCTACAGGGTCAGGAAATAAGCATGTGGATACATTGATTGTATAGGCGGGTAAGAGGGTCAGGTTGCTGTACAGGAATCAAAATTTTATGGCCTCTGAAACAATTAACAAATTGTTCAGGTACAGGTTTTTCCATTAATTGGTTATGCAGATGTTCTGTGTGATTATACCATAAAGGACAGGTTATAAAAATGAGAGGTCCTGCACAAATGCCTTGCCAGATTGATACTTACATGCCCTAGGGACACACAACTGTGACCTTTATCATAGGTTAGGGTGGATTTCCTTGCCTGATAGAAGGAGGTTGCATAAGTTTGTGTTAGCATTATAAGAGCGTTCTGGGCCAAGTGCTAGAATACCTGAGGAACAAACTCTGTCCTAGGAGAATCAATTCATTTCTGAGGAATTCAAGTCTCCATGAAATGGCTATTCCAAGAACAAAAACCCCAAAGTCATTGTAGTTTTCTAGTCAGTATGTACCCATTTTGTAAAATCAGTTCCCAGTAAATGTTTGTTAACCAGACTCAAAACCTCCATCAGTTAGTCTTAAAACATTGGTTTCTGAATTAAATTTCAGCACAGGGAGGTTGTTGCAATGCACCTTCAGCTTTCATGTAATTGCACTGTTAAACTGTGTAAGTTATATAAATTGTGTACTCTTATATTAACTGTAACTATTTATGAATGTCTATTGCAACATGTGTTTTGTTCTGTGCTCCCTACTGGTCACTACTGGAAAGGAGTTATGCTCAAGAGTTACAACCCATTCATAAATGAAACCCCAGATGTTTCATGACTTTGCAAACCACTTGGGTTTTGCTGTTGGTGGATGTGGTTATCACAGATAATGGGTAAGAAAAACTTGTTATTCACATATCCTGCACTGTATATCATTCTCTACCCCTCATGCTTAGTACTGGGACTAGTCCTATTTAATGTCTTTATAAGTGACATTGCAGAAGAGCTGGAAGGAAAGGTCTGCCTTTTTTGCAGATGGCACCAAACTGTAGAATAGGTTAGACACTCCAGAGTGGGTGGAGAAAATGAGTAGAGACCTGAGAAAACTCAAGGAGTGATCAAAGGTATGGCAGTTGGGTTTTAATGCTTATAGGGCACAGAAACCTAGAGGTGGAGCATACATTTAGGGAAGAGGTATTGATGGTCACAAAACAGGAAAGGGACTTTGGAGTAATCATATTGGATGACTTCAAGGCAGAGAGGTAGTGGGGCAATGCAGTATAGGGCCAGTGGGATGCTGGGCTGCATAGGGAGGGGTATCACCACCAGAAAGACAGAGGTGGTGTTAATACTGTATAGATTATTGGTGAAACCCAACCTGAAGTACTGTGTCCAGTTCTGGAGATCACTTCTCAGGAAGGGCATAGACAGGATAGAGGCTGGCTGTCCAGAGGAGGGCAGCTAAAATGGTGTAAGGGCTGCATCAAAAGCTCTATGAGGAGAAACTGAGGGATCTCAGTATGTACACCCTGAAAGAGAGGGGGGGAGAGGGGGGCATGACAGAGACCTATAAATAACTCAAGGGTATAAATAAGGTACAGGAAGGGAACATTTTTTAGAGGTGAAGCTGCACTAGGAAAAGGAGGCATTCAATGAAGCTGGAAGGGGATATTTAGGAGGAATGTAGGAATGTACTTCTTCACTTAAAGAGTGGTGGATGCCTGTAACAGTCTTCCAGGGGTGGTAGTTGGGGTGAAAATAGTGGAGGGCCTCAAGTGTGCATGGGAAAGGCACAAGGGAATCTTGGCAAGGAAGCAGGGGTGATGGAGTCAGAGATCAGGTAGGATATATGGTGACAGTATAGGCAGAGAAAAATGGGCAGATTAGGTAGGCCAGGCAATACTTATGTGCCAAGAAATGTTATGTTTCTATGTTTTTCTATAAGTAAGTAAGTAGTTCCTCTGTGTGATGTATGTTATGGTACAAGAGACTCTGAGGTTTGGTTGAGAGGACCACAAAGGGAATCTTAGTGGTTCTGACTGGCCAAACTTCATGAGAAGAGTCACTTGTACCATAACAGACTACCAATGAAGGCCCTGCTGTATTTCATTATTTCTTTATAATGTATGGGAGAGGCTTATTATTACCTGAAATTGCTAACTTTACAAAGTTAGTATGGTATCGTTGAGACATCAAGAGGTTGTTAATCCCTCTTGACTACATCACAATGACTTTTTTATGCCCCTTTTCTAGATTATTTACTTGATGACTCCTCTGCAATGTGCTGCAAGTTCCTCGGATGTTTACACCCTCCCCAACCCGAAGATGACACTGACGTTACCCACAATCCAGCAACAACGTGATCATCATGGATCAACCGGATCGTTTGACTGAATCATTTGTTTTGAAATTTTAAAGAAAGTGCTGAGTTGATTTTGCTTGATTCAATAGCTATACAAGAGTTTTGCTGTTATTTTATTGTACACATTAAAGACTGATCGTTGTTTAGGTAGTACAGTTGAAGAATTGCCAGTGTTGGTTAAGAGGCAAACAAATAAATGTTATAAACTGCTCTCCCTGACTCATGACTGTCTTGGTAAGGTAAGCTGTAACAGTAAATAGAATTACTGATTGCAGACAACAGTGTGTTTGGCCCATACACTATAAAACATACCAGTAATGCCTGGGATGTGGTTGTTAACCATGCTGCAAGCACCTCTTGCAGTTGCCAGGACAACTGTAAACCTCTTCAGCTGCACTCCCGAGGTTTACTATGTTGTCCTCACAACTGCTTGAAGTGATTACAGCATGGTTAACAACCACATCCCAGGCATTATCCTCTATATCTCCTTATGTACCTTATATATTATTATTTTATTTTATTTATTTTATTGAATCTCAGAATTAACACCTTTGAGCCAGGGGCTCATTTACAAAGACTCCACATCAACAAGTGAATTATACAAAGGAGGGAAAAACAGACATAGGTACATTGTGAACACATTAATAGGCACGGTGAGATCAGACAAGCAAGATGTTAGACGTATAATCAATTTTACAAGTTAAAAGCAATGATTAAGTGCTTGTAGTGAGAGAGAAGTCAGAGGTTGGTAGACATAAAAGACAAAACGTACCTTTCTGTTTTAACACTATACTTTACATTCTTGCTGTCTTTCTTCCTGATTTTTAGCTGTTGCTCATGAAGTATCACACCTCATTCCTCTCATCCCCCCCACCTGTCTTTCTTGTACTGCTGCAGTTAGAGCCTTAGCTAATAATCCTTTGTGACTTTGGTTGCTGAACTGCTGTCTTTTTTTTTTCCTTCTGCTTCCCTGTATCCTACAAGTTAAGTTTTCCTTCCCGGTATTTTACTGTCGGTTTATCTTCTGATTTCCCCTCTTTATCTGTCCTCTTGTTACCTTTTTATTTCTCCTCATTTTACTTGTCACCGAACAGTGACATTTTATTTTTCCTCTTCCTGTTCCATTATGTTGTTACTTTCTCTGGTGTTCCTTTTTCTACTCCACTCTTACTTTTTCTTCTCTCATTCCACTTCTTTCTTCTCCTTCCCTTATTTTAGCAACTTACCGTCCTTGTCCCTTACCCTTCCCTCTTCCTTTACTCTCTCATAGAGATGCTGCAAAATTACATTTTGCTGGTGAAATGCCATGAAATCAGCAATTTCTTGCTTTATTCTCAAAATTCCTGGGTTCTGTGAAATTTTGCTGGGTGCGAAGTTGTGAAATTTTGCCCATGGAACGAGGAACTTTACTGCGAAATGCACAATTTCACTGGAAATGGCAAAATTTCACCCATTAATGCATGGAATCTTGTCGTTCAATGTGTGAAAATTAACATTTAGTGGGCAACATTTTGGGTTCCATGGGCAAAATTTTGCATTTTGCACCCGTAAAATATTTCACGAAATGTGTGAATTTCATGAAATATTTTGCATAACAAAATTTCAGAATTTTGCATATCTTTACTCTCTTACCCTGCCATTTCCCCTTTTGTCCTTTCTGTCAGATTCTTGCTGCTCATTGGCTTCACTCTGAAGCTCTTTGGTGCTTTCTATCCCTTCTTTCCACCATTCTCCCACCTTAACCTCTCTCCAGACCCCCCTTTTCAAACAGCATTCTAGCTCTTTAAAGATCCTTGCAACCTTGCTTCTTTTATTAGCAGGTGACATTTAACTTAATCCTGGTCTCTCATCTACTCCATCCTTACAACTTCCTAAAGGTTTGAGAGTATCCCATTTAAACATCCACAGCCTTCTCCCTAAGATTGATCTGTTGCAGCCTACCATGGTTAAGACTGTATTTTTTTTCACGGCAAAAACTACATGTTTTCACGGCCCATGCACGGCCAAAACTACGTTTTTCACAGTAAACAAACTCGAGGGGAGAATAAATTGTAAAACGTATTTTACTTCATGTTTTCTTCTTGTAATAAGAAAAACAAAACAGCTCCGTAGCTCATGGAGGGTGCACGTATTCAAAATGTAACTTAAGAGCACCAAAACACAGCACACCATCATCTTCACCTTTGTCATCAGGGGTGTGTGATAATAAACATACTGTGCTATATTGAAAATGTAAAAGTGAGAGCAGAGTTGCGATCCTACTGCATTGTATGTCTTTAATGTAGGATTACAGCTCAGCACTCGCTTTTATATTTTCCTCAAATATTGGAATGCTGCTACATATTTCTTCCTCTTTGCAATTGTGCTTGTCCTAGATGGGTGCCTTTCTCATATTGTGCATGGCACACCCACAGTTTTTCTGAGTTTGGAAGCAGAGATCAGCAGAGGTTGGCTTTTGTGGCTATGACAGGATGTGGTCTGCTAATGCTGATGTTTAAGCCTGCTAAAGCAAGACGTACTGTAATAAAGTAGTTGGTCGCACTTAATTAGAGGGGAATGCAAGGTAAACGGGAGATGAACTCAATGGAAAGTGAGCTAAAGTAAGTGAATATCACTAAATTTCACTAACTTTCCAGATTTGGACTAATTCACGGCATGGGCCGATTTTCATGGAATCCGTGAATTCCCGTGCATGCTGTGAATTAATTACAGCCTTAACCATGGTTAAGCTTCGTTTGGATGTCCTAGTACTATCAGAATCCTGGCTTTCTCCTAAGATTCTTAATCCTACTTTAACTATCCCTGGCTACGTTATGTTAGGCAAGACCACACTAGGAGGGATGGTGGAGTTGCTGTCTATATTTCTTCCAAAATCCAATTTGCTACAGTTCTTGCTGTCACTTTCCCCTTTCCTATGAGCTACTTCTTCTCAAACTCTCTTCCTTTTTCTGTCCCCTTTTTTATTGCTGGCATTTACTGTTGTCCTGGTATTTCCTCTGCTTCACTTACTGAGTTATTTTCTTCTATCTGTTCTAACTCTTCCAAAGGTGAACTATATATTCTTGGCGATTTTAACATAAACTGGCTTTCTCCCAGCTCTAACAAAATTATTGAAAATGCCAAGTAACTTCATTTGGCTCACTTGATCTCTGAACCCACTCGCCTTAACTCTAAATCATTAAATCACTCACTGCTAGACTGGGTCCTTTCTTCTCACCTTCATCGTATTGTGGATGTTGGCATCCTTCCCAGTGCCCTCAGTGACCATCGCATGGTTTATTGTGTGCACAGAATACATTGTCCTAAGGCCCCCCTAAATTTATTCATCTCAGATCCTTTAGATCTTTAGACCTGCACTCTCTTCTAGCTGACTTAGAGTCAACTGATTGGTCCCCACCCTCTCATGACAATAATGTCTAGAACTGAAAATAATATACATTAAAGATTTCATTAATAGTGATTTTTCCTGGTCACAGAACTGTATAATCTGCCATAGAATGAAACTGATGAAATTCATTACATAATGTTTTCAATACTGTAATTTATTGTTAAGCAGTATTTATATGTAAATTAACTTATACTGTAAGCAATTTTTTTATGATTTCAACTGTTGTATTACCCATAATGTTTGTCCCATTGTGGTTGATCAAAAAAATTGATGTATTCATTCAATAATTTAAATCTAGCTCAGGAATATTTCCAGTCCAGATTCTTGGCTGTTTGAGATTGTTATACCCCCCTGAGAAAAAAAAGCAGAGTCCAGGGCTGTTACCTCCCCTGGGTTACAGCTGAGGTTATGGCATGTCTACATACTGGAGATCTTGCCTGGTATTCCTTTAAGATCTCTGGCTCTCCTGATGCTTTGGCAAACTATAATCAGCATTGTAATGCTTGTACCAAAGCCATAAGACTTGCTGAATTGGAATATTTTGAATCCACACTCCAAAACAATATTAATCATCCCTCTAAATTCTGGAAGGTTATCTACTCCTTGTTCTCCCCACCAAACCAGTCTCCCCCTCCTGTTCTCAGGATTGTAGACTCCCTCATCTCTGATCCCTGTATTGTTGCCTGTACCTTTAACTCTTATTTTACTACATGTGCCCTCTCTCTTATCACTTCTTCCTTACTGCTTCTTCACTTATACTTCAACCTTCTTCTACTAAGCTCACATTTTCCTTCTGTGCTACCATTGTTGTAGCTACATTTAAATCATTGCTTTCTCTTAATCCTCATAAAAATGGTAGCCCTGATGCCCTTGATCCCAAGCCTCTACTTCTTTCTGCCCCAGCCAATTACCGTTCTCTCTGATCTTTCATTTTTCTCTGCTACTGTTCCTGATGTTTGGAAACAGGCTACAGTCATCCTATACCTAGAAGTGGAGATCCTACTTCTCCCAGTAACTACCACTCTGTCTCTGTCCTTCCTACACTAGCTAAGTTACAGGAACACCTTGATCTTTCACAATTTTCTACCTTTCTTGACTACTCCTCCTTCTTCACTCCCTTTCAGAAAATCGCATTCCACCTCTGCTTCCCTCCTATGACTCACTGACTCCATTCAGACTGGTATGGATTATGGTCTGATCACGTCTGCAATTTTTGTTGATCTTGCTAAAGCTTTTGACACAGTACCACATCCCATCATTCTTGTTTTGTTATAAACAGAGAGTCTCTCTGACTCTGCAGTCAACTTGTTTAGCTCCTATATGGAGGGTAGATCACAATCTGTTCAGATAGGCTACTCCACCTCATTGCCTCTACCTATCTGCTCAGGTGTCCTTCAAGGGTTTGTCCTGGGTCCTATTCTTTTTTCTATTTTATTGAATGACCTTCCCTCTGTCTGCTACTGTACAATACTTCTCTCCATATATATGCTGATAATACAGTTATTTTTGCATCTGGCTCCTGTTCTCAAGATCTCACTTCACTGCTTCAGCTTGACATTGACAATGTTCAGTGCTGGTTTAAATCTAACCAACTATTCTTCAATGCCAAAAAATTATCTCCATGACTTTTGCTACTTGCCAGAGGCTTCTAGACTTGCCTCTCTCCCCTCTTTTCACACCCATGATGGTGCTATTATTGGAGATGTTTCCTCTTTGAAGTACCTTGGTGTCTGGCTTGACTGTCATCTGGATTTTTCTGTTCATATAGATGCAATTCACCAAAAGCTTCACCCCAAGCTTGGCAATCTTTTTTTTTTTTTCTTCTTTTTGTGCCTTCCATGGCACCTACTGGTGGGGGCATCCAGCCACCGGTCCTGTCTGTGGGAAGAGCAGCAGGCTAACTCACATGATGGGGGGTCCGGCGTGGCTATAGCTGATCCACTGGAGGACTCCCCCATCCCTGTCAGCCAGACCGGTGCCAAACCTCCCCCAGGGTGATTCCATGTCATTCCTCCCAGCATGGCAGGGGGCAGCCATCAAGCTGCTCAGTCGCACTCAGCCTTTTCCCATTTTCTCACCAATGGGAGCATGGACATGCAATGATGTCTATGCTCAACCATGCAGATGTCCGCCATGCTTCCCCCCTTCAGACACTTGCATGTCTGCGGTACCACTGGGTGTCCCCAGGGACCGCCAGAGCGCGGTGTGGATCCCACCCTTTCCCTCAGGACTAGGAAAGCAGTTGTCAGATGCTTGATCCTAGTCCTCCCCTGTCGACCCCAAACTATCTGGGCTCATTCCCGAACCTGGGTCACCGGCGTAGAGTGAGGTGTGGCATCCAGCGCCTCAACCCTCAGCACCACCGGGCCACCAAGTTTGGCACTCTTTACAGGAACAAATCCAGTATTTGCTTCCTATACAACATGAAATTATTTATTTATTTATTTTTTGAAATTTAAATTTATTGATTTTCCAAAAAAGACAACCAACAACATATGACAGAGATAGCAATCCTATAATATACATGGTATAAGATAAACAAAGAAAACACAAAATAACCACCCCTCCCCCAACCACATCCCACCCTCTCCTCCCTACCCCCCAAATTGGGTGTGCTAAGCACGTGACACACCTGATCTGGATACTAAGAGCAATAACAATTCTGAAAATGCTCTAACCTCCGAGTAACAGAAATGCAAGTACCAAAATAGAGAGACAAAAATCACTGCAGGCGTCAGAGGAGGCCAAGAATCACTGATGAAGATATAATGAGTACAGCTTACCCCACTTTTTGGAACAGGTCCATACGGTTTATGCGAGCTGGCTGCAATCTTTCAGCGTTGAGGCAGGCAGAAAGCTCGGTCAACCATTCAGCATAAGACAGGGTCAATTGGTCAGTCCAATGCCTAAGGACCAGTCTCTTAACCACAATAGACACCATAGCCATATGATACCGACGCTCCACACTATCTATATTAGCATAGTCCCCAAAATACAGATCTCGGGAGCAAAAAAATCTGAGAGACCCAGTAATGGATCTAGATTGTCCCTAATAGAGGACCACAGAGGGGCAACCTTGTTACAACCCCAAAAAATATGCAGGGAGTCTCCTTCACTTTGCATACACCTGGAACAGAGGGGAAGGGGAAGTTTTTTGAGCTGGAATAGCTTCTTAGGGGTGTAATACATGTTATTTACAATGTAGTATTGTGTAAGTCTTAATCTGTCCTGGGTATGTAATTTATGGAGGTCCCTCCAAATACGGGGCCAATTCAGAGTAGAATCAGGAAACAAAGAGGGCCAAATATTAGAGCCCACAACAGGCTCCGAAAACTTGTAATTTAGGAGGAAGGAGTAAATTAACGAGATGGAATGCGGTTTAGAAGCAAGTGTTAATATTTGAGAGAGAGAAAGGGGCGGACTACCGGTTCCCTAAAGTGAGTGCCGAAACATGAAATTATTTTAAAAATTATCCTCCCTATTTTTTTTTATGGTGGCATATTCTACAAAGTCCACCCTTGCTAGACTTGACCCTCTTTTTGTAGATTTGTTTTAGATTGTTCACCCCATGCCCATCACTGCTCATTCTACTCTGCTCTTTCTCTCCCCTTTCTTGGTGCTAGGTGCCTTTCCCACTGTGCCTCCTTTATATCTAAATTCTGGTTTGGTCCCCTTCCTTTCTACCTTACTTCCCTTTTATTCTCTCCCTCAGCATCCTGCAATCTTTTACATAATATTGTTTCTTATTCCCCTGCTATTCCCTCTAGAAAATCTACTGCTGGTCAATCTGCCTTCTCTTATTACTTTCCTAAACTCTGGTCCTCCCTTCCCTTGTCTAGTCACGCTGTCTCTTCAGCTTCTCCTTAAAGTCTCCTCTTCATGACTATTTTCCCCCACCTGCAGGTGTCCTTGACCCTTTTCCTTTGCCCTTTATTAGCTTTGCCCTGGCTATTTATCTTCCCCTTATCTATACACTTCAATTGATGAGTTGTAAATAATGTTTTTTTTTATATTTATTCATTTATATAGTATTTGCTGTATTTTCTTTATATTTATTGTAATGCTTTTTTATGTTCCACTTCTCCTTCCCCCAGGATGCATCTGGAAATGAGCTGTTAACAGCTCAGTATGCCTTTCCTGGTGAAACTTTTGAAATAAACAAATACATTTCAAATCACTCGAGTTAGCTTCAGTAGAGTGATTTATAAAAAGGTTCAAGTCTTTTTTTTTTACTTCAGAAGTTAAATAAAGCCTGTTCTCCCTGATTTTGAAGCAGAATGGGGTACTCCTAACATTCTTGAAAGAGAGACCAAAACACACCGTAAAAGAGGTACAGTGGCTCTGTCCACTGATTAGCTAAATAATGTAAGTGGTTTATAATAGGTATTATACAATGGCAAGAAAATGTCCTGGATTCTGATTGGTCAGTGTGTGCCTGGGACAGTGAGGTTATTTGAGTATAACCTCACTGTATTAACTCCAGGCACACACATGACCGTAGCACATCCACATTAATCACTCTGGCCGCAACACACACAAGCAGAAACTGCCAGCTCCAACATGCCACTCTAACACCTGCTGTATGAATGTCCACTTGGCACCCATTCACTCATTCCTGCTGGCAACCCGCCTTCACTGTGTACCCAACTCACTTGCTGCCACCAGCCACATCAACCTACTACCCCCACACTATTGTCACAAACAGAAAAATCTTTTCATTAAAAAAAGCCATCATGTAATATGGCATTTCTACTTCCCCCTTGGTGGTAGTGCAAGCTTTTTCAAACACCCATGCCCCCACCCACTGCACAGACCATTCGCTTCCTCAATACAGCCACCTTGGGAAAAAAAATCAGTCAACAAAATTGGACACAGTGATACAGCCATTGTAGAGAGATAATTTTACCAGTAACTGCCATCAGTTTCAAAATGATGGTCAAACTCCCCGTGAGTGAAATCAAAGTTCCTGAACATCTTTGTAGTTCCTTCAGATCTATGGAAACCAAAAAAAAAAAAGCAAAGGAAAAAGTACTGCTAAAAGCTACAGCACGGGTCACACTCCAGATGAGAAAACAACATGATTTCACAAGCAGATAAGAGGAAATGCATAAAGCCAGCATCACCAATCCAAAAAAAGCACACAGTTCCACCTACTGGAGAAATAGAAAAGGCACTATTGTTTATGTAAATATGCTTTCATGGTCAAAAATGAAAGACAAACACTATTTTCTTAGTATTTTTTATCTTCTTTTTATTTTATTTACAAATGAGCCATTGTATAATAGCAATAATGCACTCCAGGGTGTGGGTTGTGCTGGGATAACCTCACTTCTGGGGTGTTGGACGCACTTGGCTTGCAGCCTCCTGCCCAACCACTCCAGCATGAGGTTATCCCAGCACGACCCACACTCTGTGGTGCATTATTGCTTAAATATATTGTACTGCACATTGGATTCAGGGCGTCTCTTACTGTAAAAGAGTGACAGCTCAATTGCAGTTTGGGTGACAGAACTATACGAACATACGAACATACGAATGTGCCAGCAGAAACAGACTACCCGTATAATCCAATGGTGAGTAGTTCTGGCACCAAAACTGCAAATGAGATGACCATCTTATCCATAATAGATGCCCTGGTCCCAACATGTAAACCAATTGTACTGTACATAACCTACCCAACATAAGAAAAAGAAATAAATACTTTTTGGCCATCTAAAGTGCAAAGGTTTTAGGGCCCCATACATAGTTGCAGTTGATGGTGGCGTAATTGTTAGGTGCAACATGCTCCCTGAAATCCCAATGTCAAAAATTGCTATACCCAAAAGGAAACCTTATTCAATGGGAAAGGATCCTCTCTAGTATCTGTCACAGTGCAAATGAAAGTTGACAGTAGTGGTTACACGCATGGTTCCCAACCACTAACACCCGATATGTGACACCCATAGAGGATGGTGTATGGTTTAGCACTAGTCATATGGCCCTATCCCATGCACAGTATCCCATGGGATTGGCCCTGCTGTCACAGACTTCCCCCTATTAACCTAACCTTTGCTTTTTGACCTGCTTCTGGGATGGGAAACATGTAATTATCCTGCGGTCCTTCTCTTTCTCCTGGTGTCCCAGTGTCCTCCTACTTAACTCCAGCCTATTTGCATTCTTTGGGATCAAGTGGATCCCTCCTTCCTAGCCACATTCCTCCAGGCCATGTAATTCCTATAATGGTCTCTCATCTGTGTCTGTTCCCCACACACTTTTGTGTTCCCTGCCAAATGCCTTCTCACCCCTGTAGAACTGCTTCACAAAGCTCTACAGGTTAGGATGGCAGTGCGGTGCACATGGGCTAGTGTCTGAGCATGGCTGAGTGCCACATTTACATGCTGGTCCTCCTCCTCTTCTTGTGCAGTCACAATGCCTTAGAAGGATGCTTCACTTTTGTAGGTGGTACCCTTTGGATGATATGTAGAATCATGTTCACCTTGTCAGTTAATGTTTTTTGTGCTGGTCAAAGATAAAGATCTGTCAGCACTTTTCAAAAAGTAAAGGGATTGCGCTGGTGTAATGGCTAGCACTTCATCTCTCCATAAAACAGGAGTAAATGGAATTATCTGTAGCTATACAGTATCTGTATGCTTTGCATGTTTTATAGCTCCCACCATGTTACCCCCATATGCAGTCCCTGCACTATCAGGATCTCAGGTGACAGTAAGTAAAGCACTTTGCAATACCGTTTGTATTAAAACCAATCTAAATTCTATTCTTTCCTGTTAATGCAGCACCAATGCTTTATAATTTCCTAAAGAAGCAGATGCACTGTAGATCTGTTGCAGAACTCCCTTTGTTCATGACTTGGGCATGGAGAAGCCATAGATAGACAATATACTGTGCATGCATACAGTACATTGCATGGGAGCTTCAACAACCCAATATGTGCTGTCATACCTTGTGTAAAGCACTAGCATGATGCACTTGGAAGGTCACAGTTACACTAGGGAGATAAATAGTCCTGTACAAATGTTTCTACTCCCCCGACCCAATCTCCCGGTAATACTGGTTTCAATTTCCCTGGTGGTCTAGCAGCCCCCCCAAGCCACGATCACCTGTTATAATAATTGAAAGGTCCCTATTAGTCTAGTGCCCCATGCCCTGCTCATCTGTTATAATAATTGAAAGGTCTCTGGTAGTCTAGTGCCCCCCCAAGCCCTGATCCGACATAACATAACAAATTATCCCTAGTGGTCTACCAGACCACTCCAGTTCCAATCCCTCAATTTGTGACACCACAACATATCTGGTGGTCTAGCAGATCCCCCACCCTACAGTGCCCTATCACCCCACTCCCCCCATTCTGTTACTGATCCGGCAGCTGGCGCAGCCCACTGCTCACCACCACAGCCAGCCGCTGAATGAGCATGAGTGCATACTGTATACAGTACGCGCTAATGGAGTGCTTGTTCGGTGGCTGGCTGTGGTGGTGAGTGGAGTGGGCTGTGCCAGTGTCCGGATCGGTAATGGAATGGGGGGGGAGTGAGGTGGTAGGGCACTGTTGGGTGGGGGGTCCACTAAACTACCAGGTATGTTGGGGTGTTACAAAATGGGAGATCAGGACTGGAGTGATACACTAGACTACCAGGGATATTTTGTTATATTATGGGCGATCGGGGCTGGGGTGGGACCTAGACTACCAGGGACCTTTCAGTTGTTATAATGGGTGACCTGGGCTTGGAGGGGCACTAGACTTCCAGGGACTTTCCTATTAATATAATGGGCAATTGGGATTGGGGGGGACACTAGATTACTGGGCGTGCAGTCCAATAATAAATTAACATGGGACTTTGGGGCTTTGGTATTTCTGTGGTCACTCAGGGTATAGAGGATGGTGGGACTGCTTGCATTTTCTGCAGTGAGCCTGTGTCAGACTGTTCCCATATACCATGTGTTTGCCGCAGGGAGAGATTGCTGCAAGTGTGGGGACTTAAGCACCAGGACCTCTCCTGTACCAGAATCTAATACATGGTCCCTGGTGCACAGGGCTTCAGTGCAAGTTGCTGTATGCTGCAGCTTGCACCAGTCTAAGCCCTCTTTGTGAATTGGGTCCGTATATTCAGTGTTAAGCTCCTGTTTATAAACTATTATGAGTTGGTCAAATGCTACATTCTGATTGCCTTTCAATGCCACAAAACCATGGGCTGTATTCACAAAAGAGTTTAGATTGGCTCTAGCTGTGGCAAATGACAGCTTGTGCCAAAGCCCGGTGCACCACGGACCCAGGACCAAATTCATGTACAGGAGGGGTCCTGGTGCCTATGTCTCCACACTTACCCTAACTGCTTCCATGTGACAAACACAAGGCATATGGGATGGGTTTGCTGCAGGCTCCCTGCAGCACAGGCTAGCGGTCACCCCCTGCCTGATCCCAAAATATCATTATAAGACTGAAGATGGATGCCCATTTCCCTGGTATTCCAGTGGATCCCCCCTCTCTGATCCCTGATGCCCCAAAATTCATTTATGAATAATAGCCTGGTGGTGTAGTGGACCCCCCGCCGTTCCCAATCCCTGATCAATATCATAGGAATACCACAGGAGCACCGTTTCCCTGGTAGTCCAGTGGTCCCCCCCTCTCTGAGCCCTAATGTCCCAACATTCATTTATTAATAATAGCCTGGTGGTCTAGTGGACCCCCCACCATCCCTGATCCCCGATCAGTATCATAGAATAAAGCAGGAGCTCCATTTCCCCAGTAGTCCAGTGGTTTCCCCCTCTTTGAGCCCTGATGTCCCAACATTCATTTATAATTAGTAACCTGGTGGTCTACTGCCCCCCCCATGTGGCAGTGCCCTACCACCCCACTCCCTCCCTCCCTCTGCTAACAGAGCCAGCAGCTGCCATAGCCCACCACTCACCACCATGGCTAGCCACTGACAGAGCACTGAATGAGCATGTACTGTACATAGTATACGACCAGTGAGCTGTCATTCACTGAGCGCATACTATATACAGTACGTGCTCATTCAGACCTCAGTCCATGGATGGCCGTGGTGGTGAGTGGTGGGCTGTGCCACTTTCTGGCTCTGTTAGGGGATGGGGGGTGGGGTGGTAGGGCACTGTTAGGTGAACAGTCCACTAGATCACCAGGTTATTAATAATAAATGAATGTCGGGACATCAGGGCTCGGGGAGGGGGGAACCACTGGACGAGTGGGGATATGGGGCTCCTGCTTTATTCTATGATATTGATCAGGAAGGGGGAGACCATGGCACATTGCTACTGCCATGTCAACTCCCCCGGTGGTGATCTTTCTATGTACCCTTAGACCACCCCTGGATGGTCTTAGGCAACTTAGAGATTTCACCATCAGGGAAGCTTTTTGAATCACGATGTAGAGGAATTGGCAGGCTATGTCTGCTGCAAGCCCCTGGCACCATGTTGCAGTACAGTGTGTGGCACAAGGGTGGTGCAAGCACCGTTAGGTGCAGGCTGCATGCCATAGGCACAGCCTGTCTTTATGAATTACTTCCAGGGCATTGTTTGGTGCAAGGGGCACTTTGCACCAATCATTGGGATGCAAGCCCCTTGCACTTGGCCTGGGAACTTTGGGAACTGGACCCCATATATTTATCTCAGCATAACCACACAGTATGGTACTGTTTCAAGGAACCCCATTAAAAGTACTCACTGGCTCTCAGTGTCTGAAAGCCATATGATCATTTTTAACTCCTTATTCTGTACTGTTTTGAGGACTGTCAATCATAGTACTCATAGAAGGAAAAAACAAGATTTTCACTTTCATGTTTCAGACAATAGTCTCTCTAGTTTTTTCCCATTTGTTAGTAATCAGTGATATCCATTTTGCAAGTGCAATAACACTTGCCAGGGTTTGGGGGTTGTGCTCCACTAACCCACTTGACAGCAGCTGAAGCCATTGGACTTCACCTCCTTGTGGCTAAAAGCTACCAGTCTTGTGGATAAGACCACAACACACACTCCGTTGCGTGTTATTGCTTATATGCAGAATACCATAATGTGATCATGACCAGCCTGAGAAATGCAATCCAAGCACTAGTAGGGCTCCTAGTTCTACAGGGATTCTTGTATTTTACTGGGAGATGGAGCCACCTACAGGGAAATTGTTTCCATAGATGTGCATTGGTTATATGGCAAAACAGATCAATTTGGCTTCCACAGGGAATAATGTAATCTACAGGGAAATATAATAAAATTGCCCTGGAGTTACAGGAAAAATGCCAAATCAATTTGAGATCACTAGCACTAGTTTTGGATAATACAGTTGAAGCCACTTAATCGGGACGCGATTAATAGGGATGTCTACTTTATTGAGACAGCCCACTGAGAACTGATTAAGTGGCTATGCTTTTCTATGGAGATGATCTCTGCTTGAGGGAGACATGGATGATGGATATATGGGATGGTTTGTTCTTGCATTCTTGTACAAAGCACTTGTTAACAGGCTGAAGATTACCACTAATTGGCAACTCGACCACCTTCAGCCTGCCATCTCCTGTTCTTTGTTCCTGGGCTAGCATCCTCCCTCTTCCCCTTCTGCTTCACTGCTTTGTTTTAGCCTCACTCACCATGTAAAAAAATGTTGAACAGTTCTCTATGTGTCCTGTGCTCATTACCCGCTCCCAGTCTCTCTGTGTCTCTTCCTAGTTTTTATTGTGTACTGGAACTGAAACCACCTTCACCCACATATGTCACCTTCTCACCTGGTGAAAAAAGTCTTTAAGATTTCTTACTTGCTTACTTACTGCAGTAGCTCTTAGTTAGCCGATGATTGTTATGTCTGACTCTTGCTCTTTTGGTGAAGCTCAAAGTCATTTAACAGTGCTCGTTGGCTGCTCCTAGTCTCTCTAGTCTCTGTCCATATTGATAACTGAAACTGCCATCACCTGCCTCACTGTACAATGACAGAGAGATTAAACTGTCACTACTCTATATGTTTAGATGTTCCCATGCCTTGCCAGTGCCTAAGTGTGACTGCACCTACCTACTACCATGTTAATAAATGGACTTCTGATATTTGGGATGCTTGCTTAATCAGGATGAAATGCCTGTCACCAGGCCATCCTGATTAAGCAGCTTCTACTGTATTTTCATTTTGTTGGTGAAATTAGTTTGAAAATAATTGAAAAATGTTTTTATCCCAGCTTAGCGATAAGGATGAGCAGATGATAAATTTGTAGTGGAAGAATATGGTAAAATGTGGTACTTTTACCTTTGCTATGGCAAACATTTGGGCCTTGTCAGATCACATCAACCTTTAGCAAATTAATTAAAATAATTACACCCAAGCCCCTCCCAGGGGGCCAGGGATAGTCCAATGGTCACCTCTGTCCCCACCCCTCTCACTTTATACTTTCCAACCTCCTTTTCTTTAAAAATAAAAATTGACTGCAGGAATGGGAGAGGATGGGGGAGAGGTTGGGATTACAACTGGGTGAAGTTTATTTTTCACCAGCAAAATTTTGGTGAAATTCTGATTTCATGTCTGTGAAAGTTCACAAAATTTCCACGGCAATTCTGTGAAATTGCACCAAAATTGTGATTTCAGTTAGTTCTGTCTAATTTAAAAAGTGCTTGCCCAAATTTCACCAAATGTAGTATGATGGCTTTACCAAGCTCTATAAAGAGGTGTACTATGTTACAGATTTGTATCATTAAAGGTGACTGAGTTATATGCATCCAAACATAAAGACATTTTAAAATTACATTTCGGAATTATGTCAACTGCAGAATGTTAAGCCCCTATAAAGAGACTATAATATAACCATTTTTTTAGATTCATTGCCCCTAAATAATAAGCTTTGAGGCCACCCCATGACCCTGCAGCAGAGCGTGTTGTGCTGCTGTGCTGATGGCCGGGGTTTGGAAGTGAGCCCAGCATGTCATGTCAAGAGGCAGACCATGGCTGAGACAGCTGCCACTCCACAGTGCGTCTCGGTCAGGGGGGTTGGCAGTAGATTTCACCAACACAGCAACCCATGTGGCTGGGCCAATCCTGCCATAGGGGAAGCTGTGGTTGTGACATGGGAGAAAAACCTGACAGCCAACTGAATGATGGCTGGGTTCAGCATGATCAGGGAATATCCCTGTGAAAAGGGTATATTTCTGAGACATGAGCTGCCTGCCAGGAGAAAAAACAATATGAAAAAAAAAAGAGGTTGTGTATGTCAGCTCTCTAATTTCTTGCTCAAAGGCTGGCCAAGTTATAAGCAGTCAAAGATTACAAAATAACTTCAGTAATTAAAGTTGAATTTCATAAGCTTTTGTGAAATTGTGGAATGTTGTGATACTTTTGTCAAAGCCATGCCCATGCACTTTATCCAGTCAAACTCTTGAGTTGCCATTGCAGTGGAAGGTAAAGGTTGGGTAAAGTGGCAATAATATAGCATTCATAGGCAGCACCATAGTAAATGAACAGTGCTACTAAGTGTCACGTTACTATCTTGAGTGGCAAACCATGAAGAATAGTCATGGACATCCCTGTTCACTTGCCTGAATTTTTGTAATGTGCCAGATAACCTCTAGAGCTCACATAATTAATGACTTGTGGAAGAACATGCAAGTGCAGCATTGTTTCTGTACATATACGTTTACTATTTGAAAAAAGTGGCACCAAGTGACACCAAGCCTCAAGCCTTATACCTAGTTGGGATTTAGGCCATTATGACAGAAGTGTCTGGATATATTTAGTCATGGTGGAGCAAGATGCTAGGCATGTGCCGCAGGAGTGTTGGAGAGGTATTGCAGGGCCATGATGCTAATGCAGGTAAGGTGATTCAGTGATGTTAAGTACTCCATGAAAGTTAAATTCCACAAGTGGAATTATAGTAGCATTATCAATTATGCATCCATGAATTTTTTAGCAAATTTTGCCATTGAATAATTTTGGAAGTATCGATAATAAATTTGAACCTACTAAACCACATTTATCCAGCTTAATTAGATTCTGGGACATACAGTATTTACTTTGGTATGCATGATAAATTGTGAGTGTATACATGCAATAGCAGTGGAACTATAAACATCCAAATATTATGAAAATGTTCATACAATTTAACAAATAATATAATTGTTAAATGTTGAACTCCAGTAACTTACAATTTACATAACCAACTACCTCTTTATTTAGCAGTTTATTTGACTCTTCCGAGAAAGTGTGCATATAAATTTTCAAATTATCTGGCTCCAATGGTGGCTACAGTAAGTTGTAAATATAGAAATGTTTTCAGAAATGGTCACATGAATGATAAATTGCCAGATTTTGAGCCCCTATAACTTCCCTACTCCTCATTCAAAAGTCACAATATTTGGCAATGTTTTGGGGCATCTTCCAAGCAGTATATCTGCCAAATGTCACATCTCTAGCTATAGAAATGTAACATTAGGAGGTAGTATAGTACAGTGGTTTGAGGCTCTGAGCTGCAAACCTAGAGACCTGGGTTTGAATCCCACAGTCCCCACTTGCATACTGTGTGACCTTAAGCAAGTCATTTAACTTCCTTGTGCTCCCAAGTCACACCTGTAAATGAGCTTCAGCTTAGCGTGCCTCTCCTGGTAAAAAAAAAAAAAAACATTGACAAGTTATGACCAATTAAAGCATTTTGGAAAATTCTGCAAATGTGTGTGAAACTGAGATATGTTAATTCTGACTAGCCACAGCTGGGATTGATAGAAGTGGGCAAGAGGTGATGAAGGAATGTTACTTATCCCCATGGTTATCTGCTAGGCCCATACCAAGGACCCACAATGTCTTTGGCTGAAATGTCAAGGCCAAACCAAAGACAGAGGGCCAAATCAAAGCTGAATCAAAGTTGCCAGTTTTTACCTTCACTCACATTTAACCCACAATGGGTGGAACAAGAAAAAAGCTGACCTGCCATGTTAGATAACAGCCACAATCCCTCTCCCCATGTTCATAGGCATGCGATGCCCTGAGGCTCCTCCATTCAGCACCATACACACTGGGCACTTCCCCTGGTGATGGCAGGAGGGTGGCCCTGTGATGATATAGAACAGAGGTCTCTCTGATGGATAGTAGGACAATGGAGAAATCTGAATGGGGCCTTCAATGGCCAGCAGAGTGCCCAAACAGGCTGAGAGGCTCAGGTCAGCCCGAGGCAGTGACCTGGCAAGACCAGAGAAACAAAAAGGAATAAAAATGTTTATACTTCAAAATGTAAACTTTGCAGCATTTTCACCTTATAGATTGGCTGAAAACAATCTGCAAGTCCCATACTTGGCTATTTTTAGTGGGTTTACCTATAGCAAGGTGACATTTGCCTCGCCGACATCCCCGACAGTGACAGCAGCAATGCAAAGTGTCAGTATTGCACTGTTGGGGATGCCTCCTTGATTTTAGTGGGGGGGGGGCTGTGCCCCTGAACCTCCCATGTGGTGGTCTCCGCTCCCCACATCCCTGGACTCTAGGGATACAACTCTGAGTCAGAGTTGTCTTGG
Organism: Neoceratodus forsteri; assembly: GCA_016271365.2. Classification (NCBI taxonomy): domain Eukaryota; kingdom Metazoa; phylum Chordata; order Ceratodontiformes; family Ceratodontidae; genus Neoceratodus; species Neoceratodus forsteri. The sequence continues at coordinate 772,667,064 of CM057456.1, read as the reverse complement.
GGGAGGGGGTGAAACACCGGGTGCTACAGTCCTGGTGCCAACAGAGACCATCACAGCAACCGGAGGTATTTCTTCAATTCCTATCACTGTGATGGTCTTTGCTCTCAAGGTTTCGCTGTGCAGTTGGCATACCTTTTAGTGTTGTGCAAATTCTTAGTAATGCTGGCAAAGTGGATGCAAAATTACCTACTTTGCCAAGTCATAGTGCCACAAAGTTCACTACTCTTGCCACCTGCCAACATACTGACCCTGTGTCATCCCTTCACACAAGACAGTCACCTGCCCACCCACCCCCTCTTCCTCAGAGAGTAACAATGACTATAGACAAAATGAATCTTTTTTTTAAAAAAAAGAGAGTCAGGCTCCTAGCACTCCTAGTGTCTTTAAAATCCAATCTTCCTCAAGTTCGACACTTTCATTCCCCAAAAGAGCCTCATTAATTGTTGCTCCGGCCTTTACCCCTGATCCTTGACTGAGAAGCAGTAGTCCAGACTGTGGGCTAACTCAGTCACCCCCCCCCATGTCATTACAATGAGTGCACAAAGTCTGATCTTTGCAGCCACACCTATCTCTTCTCTTCCATTGAAAACATCTGTATGATTACCAAGCAGAGCATGTGACCAGGAAGTGAATTACTAGATCTTTCTTTGTCACTGAGCTCAACAGATCACTCCATTCCCTCCCATCCTGGCTATGTACTCATGGTACAGTAATGGAACATGCTTTTTTTCAGTTTAAAAGGAGACAGACGTGGAACAAAAGTTTTGATTTGTGTTTTCATTTTGATGACCAGAGGGATGGATGACTGAGTTAGCCTGGAGACTCGACTACTGCCCAACAGTTTTGAATTGGAGATGGGGTGGGGGGGCAGTGATCAACAAGGTACTTGGGAATGAGGGAATCAGAGTGTGGGACCCTTATCCAAGATCTCATGTTTCTTCAAAAGAGTCTGGCTGGCAAAAGCTATCTTGGTACTATCTTGAATGAGCAATATACATACCAGAGCATATGGAGCTCAAAATTAGTAGAGGGATTCCTGGTTTTGGTTTCATGCTCTGGTTGTAATTCTTGTGAGAAACAGCCAAGAAAAAAGGTTAACACTGACTGTGGGGATCTGTGCTGGAAGTCTACGTGCCCCAACTGGTTGTTAATCCCTCGAACATGACCAGCTTCTCACTCGTTATTGCTTAAATTACTGTTGTGCCAGCCTGAACAGCACATAGTGCCCAAAGAATGGTACTTACCTCATGAGGATATGTGGGGTTCAAAGAGTAACGCACATTTATGATGCAAATCTAATTTATTTCAAGGTTACAAAGACTGAAAATTGCATCTCAAAACACAGTTTTATTCATTTTAGGATTGTGATCCATTTGCCCATATCTGATATAGTGTTGAGAGAGCCAACATTAAAGTTATTAATTTCTCTCTGGAAGCCAGCATGTGAGAAACTGAAGTCAAATCCACACCCTATGCATGGGCCACATCACTACACATTACATCTGGTTGTGACATGTTCTGGTCACAGAGGAACTTTTTCACCAACTGTCTGTATGTATTTCTGTCTGTCTCTCTCTCTTTAGATATAAATATATATATCTTGCAGTCACCCCACTGGCTGTACTGCAGTTAATGGAGAACAAGTAAGCTTATGGCTTCCATAATCATCCACTTATTGGCCAGAGATACAGCTTATCTGGTGTTTTTCAAGGTCTGGGGTGCAGTTATCAAGCTAAAAGTGATTGCTGAGCTCCTGAGTTGTGCTTATAAGAAGGATATGTGCTTATCAGGTGTGTATTTAATAGGCAATTGTAAGATTGCTGGACATGTAAACAGTGGAAGACAGGGGAAGTATGCATTTATCTGGGATGTGCATGTATCTGGAGTGCATATAAATTGGCTTCACTGTACTTTTTAACCAATGTTGCACATTTGCATGTCTTCTGTAGATGTTATTGATGTTTTTAATGAAATATATGAATGCTAACTCCACACAGGTCACCACCACTACCCCGTACAATACAATAAGGTAGTCTGGCCACATGGACAGAGTACTGAACTGTGAAACAAGTGATCACAGTTTTGAATCCAACAGCTTGGGAAGATTAAAAACTCAGAAACTGGACCAGGCAGCCCACCCTGTCTGGATGAGTCTCATGTTAAACTCAGGTTCTTTTTTAAATACAAAATGGCCTCCTTGAGGGTCTCAACCTTATTTCCTGACCCAGTACCCTCTTGATGCACACTGAGGCATGCATTCTACCCTATAGCTACTGCAGGCCCTGATTTCCCTCAACCCATGCTCACAAACAACAGCATTTAGCTGCTGATGGGGGAGTATAGAAGAGGAAGGAACTCTTTAGGACCTCACTGGGAAACAGTTAGCTAAAAGTGGGCAAGATTGCTGACAGTAGGAGTTGTATGTGGTGGCCTAGAAAGGTTATTATGTAAATTAAAAACTTGAGCTATGGCTAGACCAGACACCATGGGCTCAATTTTAGAGGGGGATGTGGCAGCGCAGTGGACTTGTGGCAGGCATTTTGGTGCAAGTTGAGACTTGCACCACACATTGCAGCAAAGCACAATTTTAGAAGAATGTTGCCACAAATGTCCACCGCAACTCCAGAAGGTGGGATGCAGGGAGTTAAACCAGGTAATCCCTGATCTAACTTTGCATCTGGGATCAGTGTACTTGCACCAGATCTTTGTCGCAAAGTGCCATAAACCTGAGAAAGTGTTGCAACTGCACCAGTCCTTCTAAAATTGGACCGACTTGCATCTGATGGCCTTTGGCGCAACTGCATCACACTTTGTGTTGGACATAGGGCATGCCTCAAGCCCTGCATACACTTTATAAAATCAGGCCCCAGATGTTCAAACACTGACTACATCAAGGTTTCAACATGTAACTAAATGAGACAAATGTCAAATGTAGAACAAACTCTGGCCAGAGCCAATAGAGCTGCAGCTATGGAATTTGGAGTAAAAATATAGAAACTTTGCTTTTTAATATTTTTCACCAAATTTTCAACACTGCCTTGTCATGACTCTGCCTCAAGAGGAAGGGCAGAGAAAATGTGCAACTCCTGGGCTAAAGGTGATTTTGTGCAGGGACTGTGAAAGCAGCTTTATTAATATTAGGAAATCAGACATACAAAAATGAACAAGCTAAAAAATTTAATTTTTGGCTAAGAAAATTTTGCCTGATAGAAAATATACGGTATATGGATAATACTCAAACTTTTAAAAATATAAATTGTTACAAAAGGGATGGCTTACACCTCAGTCGGATTGGTATTAGGATGATGGCAAATAAAATCAATAGGGTAATAGCATTTCATTTAAACTGGACGTGGGGGGGGCAATGCTTTACCTCCAAAATAAAAAATAATCCTAGACACTACGATAAAATAAATGATTATGGTTGGAATGGGGTTCTAATAAATGCACAAAGTTTAACAAATAAGTTTGATGAGTTCAAGCTTCTCCTTGGGGTGAACAACATTCACATTGCCCTTATTACTGAGACCTGGTGGGATGCCAATGATTCTTGGGATAAAAATATCCAGGGATACAATCTGTATCTCAAAAACAGAGAGCACAGAAAAGGTGGTGGGGTGGCCATATATGTACATCAAACAATAGATAGTGAAGAGATCTCTGATGGTACTGATCTTGAAACCCTTTGGGTGGAAATAGAACCCTATATGGGCCCACCATTTATTCTTCATTTAGTATATAGACCTACTTCTATGACTCCAGAAAATGATGAAAAACTATTACATTATCTTAGAAATCTTGATCCATCCAAAAATTATGTGATCATGGGGGATTTTAATTTTAACAGTGTTAATTGGGTCCATGCATCTGCATCTGTTAAAGCAGATCAATGCTATGTGGAATTATTCAATGAAATAGGATTAGAACAACTGGTCCAACACAATATTAGGAGTAATAAAATATTAGATTTTATATTAACAAATATTGCCCATTGTATAACTCAAATTGATGTAAAAGCACCACTAGGTAATAGTGACCATAATACTGTTAATTTTCTAATTACAGAAAGCAAAACCTTACCATCTACAGGGGTAACCAGAGTTTTAAATCTTACCAAGGCTAACTTTGAAAATATGAAAAATACCATATGTTGTTGGGATTGACAGGTATTATTTAGAAACTTAACAGTAGAGGCTAAATGGCATCTTTTGGTTAACAAACTAAAGGACCTAATCAAAACAAATATTCCAACTAAAAATAAGTATGATCCTAAACATAAACCTACATCAGGATGGATGTCCCCTAGAATAAAAGCTCTAATTAATAAAAAGAATAAACTATATAAGCAAATTAAAAAGGGATTCACACATCTTAATTTTAAATATAGGGATTTACTAAAAACTATAAAAATCAAGATAAGACAGGAAAAAACTCAATTTGAGCGAAAGTTGGCATCAAGGGTGAAAGACAATAAGAAAACTTTTTTCTTACATAAATAAAACTAAAGGCAATTCTAAGACCATAGGCCCATTCACTACACAATCTGGCTGTGTAGCAAATAAACACGAAATAGCAGATATTCAAAATCAAAATATTTCTCTTCAGTTTTCAATACTATTTCCCAAGGTGAAATAAAAGAATTGGATGGTTCTATGCCTGGACGACTAGTGATTCAACCCAAAGATGTCTTGGCTAAACTAAGGCCCTGTACACATTACAACTGAAGATTTGTACCATTTTAAATAACGGTTTCAAAATGTTTTCAAACTCACCACAGCAGCCCGTCCACATTATTGTTCACTGAGTTCGAACTCGATTGTAACACGGTAAACTTCCGTCTGCATCAGCAGCGAGGAACGTTTTTAAACCCGGTAATCTTCCATGATTGTAGCACGGTTATGTTGGCACTGTAATAGATGGAAAAATCGCACGCCCGTCCACACCACATGGTAACATGCTTTCCTCCTTCAAACCGTTTTTAAAAACAGACTTGAGACTAGCTCACAGCAGGGTTTAAGCACGGTTTCTTAACACGCTTTGAAACCATGCTTAAATGCGGACGGGCGCCGTGTTTGCGCTAGTTAAAATGTTTTAAGCACCTTAAACCATTTTAACTAGCCTGATGAGTACAGGGCCTAAAAAGAATAAATATCAATAAATTCCCCGGCCCAGATGATATTCATCCAAGGGTATTGAAGGAACTCGCAAATGAGATTTATTTACCCATGACTAATATATTTCAACACTCCCTAGATACAGGGGAAGTCCCAAATGATTGGAAGGTGGCAACAGTTGTCCCTATACATAAAAAAGGCCCTACAAACAAACCTGAGAATTTCAGACCCATTAGTTTCACGTCACTGATCGGGAAACTTTTGGAACAGTTTATTAAGGACTTCATTTTGGAACACATAAATCATAGTGAACTCACTGATAGTTTCCAACATGGCTTTACCAAATCAAGATCATGTTTAACCAACTTATTAACCTTTTATAACAAGGTAACCGAAGCAATTGATAATGGCAACTCAGTGGATTTAGTGTTTATTGATTTTGCAAAGGCTTTTGATAAGATCCCGCATTTTGAGCTTATCAACGTCCTAAGGGAAGCTAAACTAGATACAAATATTGTAAATTGGATCAGAAATAGGAAGCAAAGAGTTGTCATAAATGGGGTACTTTCGAGTTGGGCCCTTGTGGCTAGTGGTGTTCCCCAGGGATCAGTGTTAAGTCCTTGTCTATTTAATATTTATATTTCATCTTTAAAATCAAATGAAGATAATATCTGGCTGTTAAAGTTTGCAGACAATTGTCACATAGGCTCTGTTATCAATAAAAAGGATGAAAGTATTACTCTACAAAATTTTCTAGACGAAGCTACAAACTGGGCCCATGGGAGAAAGTTAACATTGAATAATGACAAATGTAAGGTAATGCATTTGGGAAAACATAGCCCATACTTTCCATATAAGTTGGGGAAAGAACTACTATACCAAACTATTGAAGAAAAGGATTTTGGCCTACTCATTACCCCGATTTAAAATTTAATTCACATTGTAACAGACAAGTAAAATAGGCAAATCAAAATCTGAATTGTATATTCTGACATGTGGCCAGTCGGTCATTGGAGGTGTTATTACCATTATATAATGCTTTGGTCAGACCTCATCTTGAATATTGCATACAAGTATGGTCCCCCTATATTAAGGATGATATACATAAAATTGAAAGAGTTCAGAGAAGATTTACTAGGGCTATAGTAGGGATGAAAGGTAAAACTTACGAGGATAGGTTAAAAGCCTTGAATTTATATACTTTGAGGTACAGAAGGCAAAGGGGAGATCTGTGTCTTAAATTATGGTCTATTACAGGATTTAACCCTTACTAAGGGGATGGGATTAATAGAATACGAATTTAGACTTGGTAGCCATAAACATAAAAGACACCTATTGATCAGAAAATGGCATTCACTAAGGAGAAAAAATTGGTTTAGTGTAAGATCAGTCCCAATATGGAACACTCTTTCTACATTTGTGGTAGAGAGTCCAAATATGGATCTATTTAAATCCAATTTGGATCTAGTGATGTCAGATTCAGACAAATATGTACAAATATAGGTAACAGATCAAATGGTAAGCATTATGGGCTCATTGTCTTCTAGCTTGAAATACCTATGAAACCCATGAAGGATGCAGAAACACATTTTGTGCAGGAGATGAAAAATGACAACTGTCACATTCATGAGGTGATGTAAAAAAATTGCTATGTTTAGAAGTTGGGTAAAAATATTGAATATTACCAAAGTTATGAGCTGGCATTTGCAAAATTCAACATTGCCTCATAATTTTGTTTTTCCTTTTAAATATTTTTACACCAAATTTAAAATGTAGCCTTCTTATGACCCTGCTTCATGAATAAAGTCAGAGAAAATGTTCAACTCCTGTCCAAAAGGTGATTTTGTTTGCAAAGAATGTGAGGAATGTGGAGTTATTTTTTGAAAGCAAGAGGTCTGCAGGGCTTTGCCCACTGCAGTTCTAAAAAAGTAGAAGAAAGACTGACTTAATGGAGATTGAAACTGTGAATGGTGCCTCATGAATAAATACATCTCTAAATCCCTTTCATTCCATAATCATATCATCTACAGAAAGTTTTATTGTTGCACTTTATTAGTCATTTGGTATTACAAATGATTCCCTCCACTGCAATTCCAGATGACTTTTACCACTGTAATAACAGTAATCAAAGGTAAGCAGAAGCCCACTCAATAAAATAAATTGTTCGGACTGTGGCCTCACAGCTTATCTGACTGCAAGCGACTTACAGCTTCCAATTGCTGCTTAGACCTAATGCATAGCTTGTAGAAGTCTTGTTGTACAACATACTATTACTGGCACAACACTGCCCTATATGCACATTGTCCTTTACTAACTTGTTCATTCAGGTTGAACCAAGCTATAACATTTAACATATTTTATGACAGAATGACCAGCAGCATTTATTTCTTAAGTGGCACACATTCTCTTTTGATGGCAAAATGTCACAAAACGTACCATACAAATCTTGAAAAAAGCCTTTTATGCAAATGCATGTTTTTCTCTCAGAATCTTTGGCTCTCTTTCTTAGCAGGCAGTCACATATTTAGCAAATGGTGAAGATGTCAGATGATTTCAGGCACCATTTTAGCCTGTTTTTAGAAACAGAAGTTGATGTTAGACAAAGGCCATTGGTCTAGCCAGCTTGCCTGTAATACACTGTCCTACCACTGAGACCTACTCTATATGATACCACCCCCATATCCACCTTGCTGCTAACCCCCCCCACCAGTGACTATTAAGCCTTAACTCTGCTCCAGCCATGTTTTAAGCTGTTAAAAATCTTGGTGCCCACCATCTTAACTGGCAGGCTGTTCCATGGCTCAGTCACTCTCTCTGTAAAAAGAACTTCTTCATGTCTCCCCAGAATTTCCCTTCCACCAGCTACCTCTCATCCCTTACAGAAATAATTATATGAAATGTTTTCACGTGCGGACATAAAACTACCCATCTGATATACGTGCTGCAAGCATGATTTAAATGTTAAATTGGAACCAGTTGCATGCATGTGGCATGCGTGCAGCAAGCAAGTGTGAAAAGCATGATTTTTTTGTTAAATTGGAACAGATGGCATGCATGTGGCATGCGTGCAAAAAGCAAGTGGTCACTGATAACTGCACACATAAAAGTTAAGTGACTTGCTCAAGATAACACCGTATACAAGTGGGGGTTGAGAGGTTCAAACCCAGGCCTTTAGGTCTCCAGGTCTGCAGTTCAGTGCCTTTAACCACTAAGTTCTACTACCTGCACACATACAGTATGGCTCAAGTGTACTTCAATACAAATCTGCATACATCTGCACGCATGCGGCATGCTTATAGCAACTGTTATACTTTTTAGTTTTCTTGTCCTCCCTCATCTCAGCTGCACAGCTTAACTGCAGCACACATACCAATGGAAACACATGTGGTTCTTCCCACCCCCAATACACACACTTACTCACAAAACTACTTAATTACTTCTGTCTGGCCTGTACTCCTACTATTTTCTCCCCATAGTTTTGAATGCTTCCATGCAAACAGACTTTAAGGGACAAACACAAAAGTAGCAATACCTAGACATGCACCCACATTGCCAGTCCCCCCACCCCATGTACACACACTGTAGTGGGTGTGGCCATGCTGCTACAGACAACACACCAAGTATAGATATAAGTCGATAGTCTCTTACCTGAGCACTAGGAAGCCAGAAGCAGGAGTCTTTAAGGGGTGATATCTACGGGTCAGAGTGCAGGGGCATACCCCCTTGAAATGGTGATGTGGCTGTGTGATTTATCTTAAGGAACACCTTCAGGGGCAGCTAATACCACCTACTCCCTCTAGTGGTGGCGCCCAACTTCTAGCAGTAAAGATTCTGCTTGGGTCAAATGGAAAAACACTCACAGTGGCATCTGTTTACATTCCCCCTGGGACCCAAGATACTGGGTTCAAAGTTGTAACTGACTACCACACAGCCCATGGGTCCAACTCTGAGATTCTAATTCTGAGTGACTTCAACATAAATTGGAACTCATCCAAAGCTGACCCTTTCAAGAACACCTTCTCCTCTATCAATGCAATGCAAGTTGTTGACTCACCCACCAGAATAAACTACCACATGGGCACTTGCACCCTCATTGATTGGGTTATCACAAACTTCCCCAACAGAGTAACCCACCTAATAGTTCTCCCAGACTCCCTCAGTGACCACTCCCCAATCCTACTCACTTGGTGTAGCAAACCACCTAAGGTCACACCGAAAATTATAACAACAAGATTTCTTAAAAAAGGGAAGCTTGGTGCCCTAAAAACACACCTAAAAAGTCATGACTGGAGTTATCTAAACAGCACAACCAATGTGGATAATGCCTTAGATTACTTTGTCACTAAGTTTAATAAGTCCTGTGATATTTATGCTCCACATACAAAATGAAAAATCAGATGCTCCCCAAACCCCTGGATCTCACCAACACTATTAGATATGATTAAACACAGAGACAATCTCTGGAGCAAGTCATGTAGTACTGGCATAGTCACTGACACCCAGCTGTATAAGGCAGCCTGAAACAATTGTACTTGGGCTATTACGCAAGCTAAAAGTTTACACTTTAAAAATGAGATGGAAAATTCCCAGAAGGATAGCAGGTGACTCTGGGACAATATCCAGGCCCTATCCAGTAAGCCCAACAAAGCGTCCCATCACAAAAAAAATATATAAATCATACCCTAACCCATGACCCAAAAATCATGGCTGAAACTTTCAATCAGGCCTTTACCGACCTCAGTGGTGTACTGCTGCCTGACTTCCTGCTCCCAACAGGCAGTAGCCTAGCCCCAACTCCAAAACGACCACCCCAGAGCCACCTCCCCCCTTCTACATTAGGATATTTTCCCAGACGGAGGCCAAAAAATATATTACTAAGGTGCTCAGCAAGTCAAGAGCGAGTAATGACAAGTTCGATCTTAAGTTCCTAGAGCTCACACTTGAAGATGTACTCCTTCACCTAACCAAGATCATAAACTTATTCCTCATTACAGGCAAGTTCCCAGCTATCTGGAAAGCAGTGGTTGTCATCCCAGTGTATAACAGTGGCAAGAGAAGCAATTATGCCAATTATCACCCCATCTCAGTTCTCCCACTGCTCTCAAAATTGCTTGTACACGTCATCTTGGATCAATTGTCTGCATATCTCAATAAATACCAACTGCAATGTAAGCAGCAGCATGGGTTTCCCAAACAACATAGTACAGCGACTGCACTTTTGGAATTCATCGGATACATCCACAGTGCTCTCAAGCGGGGGCTCTTGGTGGGGGTTACCTACATGACCTCACCAAGCCTTTGACACAGTTAACCATGAGCTGCTTCTACATCAGCTATCCGACCTTGGCCTCTCCCCTGAATCCACTAATTGGTTTAGGAGTTACCTCCAAGGGAAAGTGCAAAAAGTAAAAATTAATGACGTTTGTTCAAGCCATGGGAGCATTACCAATGGTGTACCACAAGGCTCTATACTGGACCACTACTTTTTAGTCTGTTCTTAAATTCACACCCCCTGTCAGTAACAGACCAAGTCTTGCTCTATGCAGTTGACGCAGTACTCTATTCATCCCACTCTGACCCCACGGAGCTTGAATGCTGTATGCAATCCAATTTCTCCTCAGTGGAAAATTGGTTCCATGAATCTAAGCTACTCCTAAACTATAAAAAAAAACAAGACAATGGTCTTTGCATCAATCCATAGCAGGCATAGGAACTGCCAACTTTAAATTGTTAATAATCAAAACTCACCCTTCGAACTTGTTACCCACTTCAAATACCTAGAGGTAACATTAAATTCAGCATTGTCGTACACACAACGTATTGATCTGGTTGTCAGAAACTCAAATGCTAAACTAGGTCTAATCTACTGAAATAACCACTGTTTCACACCTGACGCCCTAAAATTGGCTGTGACCGGCTCTGTACAGACTATCATCGACTATGGCCTTGCGATCTATGGTGCAACAACTCCCACTGCTCTCAAAAGGATTAAAACTACTCTAAATAAAGTTTGCAGGCTTGTATTGGGGATGCATTGCCTAACCCACACTTGTGAGCTCTATGCCCAAAGCAGTTGGCTCAACCTAGATGGTCACATCTGTTATCAGACATGCCTGCTTGCTAAGAAAATCCATACTTGGCTTTGCACCCCCAGGGGTTCAGAACTTCCTCAAAAGCCCTAACTAAGCCAGACACACCAGGGGCCTAAATCGACCTCACCTTGAAAGTCCCATTCCGGAGAACCTCCCAAGGGCAACTTTCCTTCGAATACGTCGCCCCCATCTGGCTAAATCTCCCTAGTGTATATTTCAAAATGCAACAAAGCTGGGCCCATATAAATCCCTACTCAGACTGTCCATTGTCCGTGTGTATGTGATTTACTACCTAGTACTCCCCTCCCCTGTCTCCCTCCAGTTAGCTCTCTCCATCTCCTCTCTTCCTTCATTGCCCCTGTACATCCAACCCTGCCTCTCTCATATCCCCCTCCTACTCCAACTCTACCTTCACCTTATATAATCCTCTGCTGCCTGCTTCCCACATCCCCTCCACCCCCCCTCACCCCATCATTTCCATGGACTGTGAAATTGCTCACCCCTCCCTTCCTTCCTTCCTTCCCTCTACTCCTTCTCTCTCCATCCACTCTCCCTCACTCTACTCTCCCTTACTCCCCTCAGTCCATGTTCTCCCCTCTCCTTCCTATTCTTACATTTCCCACCTCCCTCTGTCTTTAGCACCTCCCCTCCCCACCCTCCCCACTCACCCTTACTGCCTTCTACCATATATCTTAACCTATACTCTGCTGCCTGCCACCAGCCTGTACCCTCCTCAAATGGCACCTGCTTTCGGCTTTTGCTAGGTACCTTGACAAAAGAACTGTTTTACTAAAACAATTTTGGCTGTCTTTTATTCTATTTTGCATCAGTATTACATTATGGCTACTGACCTTGCAGTCACCTACTTGTCCATTGTTTACTCCCTCCACTTTACTGTATATATTGCCTGTGTGTTTCTATGTTAATTGTGTGGTTAGTTTCAGTACTCTGTTATTCGACATGGGACCTTTGTAAATGAGTCTCTGACTCAAAGGTACTTCTGAGATTGTAATAAATAAATAATAAAAAAAATGAATGGAGTTATTTTTTGTTACTGTTTAATAGGTTATGATGGTGAGCTGCAGAATAATGAAGGCAACTGTTCTACTAACAAGACTCTTGTTTGTCGAGCTGTGGCCTTCATTAATCTCCAACTTTCCATCAATAATGTATAAAATAGTAATAAAAAATATCCCCATTCATTTCAAAGGGGAACAGACGTGCACTCTCCTTTGCCTATGTCATAATGTGACTGAGTGTGAGGATGGGGAGGTCAGCTTCACTGGGGTGGTGGGGCATAAGCCTGACTATAGTGGGTCTCCAATACTCTGTGCATACCATACCACTCAACTGTCCCTGAATGCAAGGGACAGTCCTCATTTTATCTGTGAAAACTGCTCTGCTCCTCATCCATCCCTCATGGAAAACATGCTGCTCACACATAGGATGTCCTGTAAATTTAGACTTTATGGCAGAGGCACCATTTCAGATTTCAGCAGGGGGGAGCCAACAACCAGTGGAGGTCAGGTGCTAGTTAGCCAATAGGTGGCAAGCTCTGGAATGTCTCTAAAAGGTAAAACTTATTTGTTGTGACTGAAAGTGATATGCAAATCAGAAAAGTTCAAATGTATAAGATTCATCTGTCTATACCCCAGAGCAGTACATCAGATTTGGGCTTAAACCCACACAGTTACTAACCAATTGTTTTCCTGACTGAAGTTCTTACCCCCAAAGAAAAGTCCCAATTTCTCTCCCTAACTCCATTTCATTCAATATCCATGCCATATGGGTCATGAAGCTGCCCAAATGTGTAGAAACATGAAAAACACATCAATATTTTAGTCCTTCCTCCTTCCCCAATCCCCCCTGTAAAAAAATTATTTACTTTTACTTTCCAGCCAGCTGGCCCAGTGTGCCACCAGTCCCATTTTCTGTCCACTCCTCCTCTGTCCTTCTGCTTGAAGTTGGATGCTAAAACCAGCCATCCCAGGTCCCCAACGTGGTCCACAACCAAGTCACCTCACTAACCAAACCAATCCAACCTGTGTTGCTTGCTTCTTATTTGGCTGCTGCTGCACTGCACTGATCAAGGCCTATGAAGGCTGCCCACAGCTCTATCACCACTGCTGTTAGGCTTAGCTTGCTGCTGCAGGGGGACTGTGCTGTTTTTTTGGGGAGGTGAGCTTAGTAGAATAAGCAGGTAGCCTAGTCTTGAGTTAACTTCCAGCTCAGCCCCAGCCCCTTCAGCAAACAAGGGAGACAGAGACTCAATATGAGTAGACAAACAAACATATGCCACCACAACACTGCTATTGAGAGTTCAGTGCTCACCATCTTCTCCAAGCTGTAGTGTGCAGCCTGCCCACTCTGTGGTAGGAAAGACAGTGTCATACTTGCATGACTCATGTGCTCTTACCTAGCTGGAGCTCCTCCACATCATGTGTGATGGTGGTGCCACTAATAGGTGGAGAGAGTGGACATCACAATACAGACACAGTCAAGTCAGGATTGCACCTGCAGCGTGAGTGTACACAGGCCGGGGGTACTTATTGTGCCATTATTGCCACACCATAAGAACAACCTAGGCAGAAATGTGGGGGGGGCTCTGCTCCCCTCTGCCCTACATAAATGGCACCCCTGCTTTATGATAGAAATTCATTCTCAGGTGCTAACATCAGTACAAGTAAATACAATGGTTTCCACTGTGTTCTGAGGTACTGTATCTCCATGTTTCAGGACATGTCCTAATCATCATGATGGTTAGTGTCCCTCATTGTCCTTCATTTTGAGTGTCCATGTCCCTCATTTCAGTGACAAAATGTGTGGTATGGTGCATGCTTCCAAGACCCTACTCAGCACAAAGAGTGCTGAGTGTGGCCATAGTGTATATGCTCCATACAGTATGACAAAGGGAAAGTAAGTGAGCCACAACAGTCATGGAGAAACATTTGCAACACTAAATATACATAGGGGGATCTGCATGGCTGAAAACAAAAAGGTCAGGCTTTGCAACACAGAGGCCTCTCTTCAGACATCTGGAATGGGGGATGTTGGCTGACTATATCCTAGGCATTTAGTGCAGTAAGCAAAAAAGGATTTAGAAAGTAATGGCAATTTAATGACAAAAAACAACTTGCAAAAGGATCAGAATTAATGAGTTTACCTAATTTTAATTGGAAATCAATGAAAAAGTTATTTTAATGGCTCTAATTGCTAGCAGGAGTATGAGAAATAGAAACTGATGTGCTTTTTCACATGAGATTTGCACCAGCTTAGTTGCTGCACACATGGCAAGCATGCAACATGTGAACCTGATGTGATTTTTAAATGATGTTCACACCGGCTTAACTGCTGCACTTATGTCAAGCTTGCAACACACGAACCTGATGTGATTTATAGAAGATGTTTGCACCAGCTCACCTGCTGCACACATGTCAAGCTTGCAGCATGCAAACCTGATTTGCATTTTAGACCTGGTTCACTTAGGTTCACTTTGTGTATGTGAACTGCATTCAAACATTGCACAATTAAACATGTGGCATGCATTCTGCATGTACACAGCACACTTATATTTCTGTAAGGGATGTCCCTGTATTCTAGATTTGCTATTCCTGTTGAATAGTTTCTCACAGTTTACCTTGTTCATTCTATTCAAGAACCTGAAGGTCTCTATCATTTCACACTTCTCCCTCCTGGCCTCCAGTGTGTACATGTTCAATGCCCTAAGCTGATCTTCATAGGCTCTGTCCTGCTGGCCATGAACAGTTTTTGTTATTCTACCCAGCACTGTCTCCATCCTGCCCCTTTGTTTCCACCTGGATAATGTGGGCAGTCCTATACCTCCTCACTTTCCCACCAGAGACAAGCTCAGGGCTGTGCCATACCAACAGGAGTGGGAGATCAGAACACTGACCAGGCTGACAGGAGAAGCAGAAATTCCAGAAATAAAGCTTATTGGTTGAGCACAGAAAAGAACAAGACCAAGTGTGCAATAAGGGCATGTCTTCCAGAAAATTCCACCTGGAAATACAGAATGGGTAGGTGGATAGGTGAGCCATGTCCCTATGGAGAAGATTCTCTTGAAGAGCTACTGTTATTGGCAAATAACTAATCTGTCTTCTTCAAAGACATCTCCCTCCATACAGCTACACCTTTGGAATGATTCCCAAGCAATACATGGCTGCAGAGTGGGAGGAGGTCCATACACGAGGGACATAATAACCCTTAAGACAGTAGGCCTTGGAGAAGCCAGCCTGTCTATGGGACACCAGATCCAGACTGGAGTGTTTAGTGAAAATATAGACAGAACTCCATGTGGTGTCAGAGAATAATGTGTATCTGCTGCCAAGACTGAAAGACAGCAAGCCACAGAAGTGGCTATACCACAGGCAGCATGTCCAAGAGAGGATCTGGAAGTTGCCAACCATTAGGAAAGGCACTGATTACAAACAGAGACACCCATCATTTGAAGGAAAGTAAAACATACGGAAAGGTAGATAGCCTGGCTCAATGTGAACTAGAAAACAAACTGGAAAAGAGCCAAGGATGGGTGTACAGTAAAACCCAATCTGGGTGAAAAATAAGGTACAGGGAGTACACAACAAAAGCTGGCACCTCAGCAGCTCAATGAGCTGAGATAATAGCCACTGCAAAAGCATCTTGGGGTGCACGAATACCTTATTCTGAATATGTGGGCTGAATATTCTATTCGGGGCCCCATATATTCAGTATTTATATTTGTTATTTGGGGTAAGTGTTCAAATAAAAACAAAAGAAACAGTCCCTCACCCATACTCTATAATTATACAACCCCCTACCCACCCTTTATTTAGAATCATCCACCCTCCTCCCCACTCCAGCATCCCACAATTTTCAATACAAAATTAATATTAAACAAAAACCTCCCATGATGGGCATCTGGCACAACCTGCCGACCTCCACAGCCAGCTGCAATCCTTCAGTGCCTATTTGTACTAAATGAAATATATTTCCTACCTGCCACCAAGGCAGCACCCCTCTAGGACCCATCAGCCAGTGAATGGCGAGTCTAAGGAGGAAAAAGAAGGTGACTGACATAACTCACCCTCCTCCATGGCCGGTCTGCTTCTGAATGAACACACTCATGCACTTGCTCATAGTACAACTAGCTGATCCTAAGATCAACTTGTTTTACTATGAGAAAGAGCATGAGTACATTTATCCAGAAGAAAGCAGCTGGCTGAGGAGGAGGGTGGGTTGCGTTGGTCTTCTTCCTCCTTACACTCGCCACTCACTGGCTCTTGGGCGCTGGAGGTATGCTGCCTGGGACAGAGGAAAGCATTTTATTTACTGCAAATAAGCAGTGAAGGATGGTGGCTGGCCACTGAAGTAGGTGGGTTGTGTCAACCACCCATCATGGGAGTTTTTTTAACATTGCTAATTGTATTGAAAATTGTGAGTGCTGGAGGAGGAGAGTGGGGTTGATTCTAACAGAGGGTGGGGGCAGGGAATTGTATATTTTACAGAGTATAGGGCGGAGGGCTGTTTCTTTTGTTTTGATTTTTTTAAATATTGTGTTTTCAAAATAGGAATAGGCATGAATAGTACCACTATTCATTATTCAGATCTTAATAAAGAATAGTGCATTATTTATGGTATTCAGAAAATAATATCACATACTTGCACACCCCTAGCATTGTCTATGAAAAGAAATGCATATCATAAGTGGCAGAAGGTTCAAAAGGAGCTTATGTAAGAGACTCCAGAAGCTTGTTAAGGTCCTACAAAGAGACTGACCTATGGGCTGGGGGATACACATGCAGGACCTCTTGGAGGAACCTGTGGGACAACACCAACTGAGCCACACTCTTGTCCCATGAGACAACATAAAAGGCACAGATGGCTGAAACATGTACCTTCACAAAGGAGTACCAAAGGCCAGAGTCCAATACAGGCAAGAGGCTGTCCAAGATGCTTGGTACTGGACACAAAAAAAGATTCAAGGCACAAGATGTGTGCCAAATACTAAAACAGTTCCATTTTGGGCAGTAAGTTTGCCATGTAAAAGGCTTACAAGCCACTACTAGTACATCAGAAACTGCCTGGGAAACATCAAAGCTGAACAGTTCTACTGCTGCAGGAGTCAGGCATGAAGTTGCAGGAATGTAAGGCCTGGGTACAATAGACTGCTCTGGTCCTGCAACAGGAGCGCCACACATAGAGGGAGCAGAACAAGGAGTCTTATTGCAATATGGCAGAGTAGATGGCAACAAATTTGTCTGGGCCAGAGGTGGGTCACCAATATCATCAAGATCCCATCCGCTTAAAGCTTGAACAATATCCACTGAATCACAGGGATTGGAGGAAAGGTGTACAGGAACTTCTCCTTCCAGGATAGGGGTGATTCATCGTACCAAGATACTCCAGGCCCTGGAAGGAATGAACAGAAACCCGGCAGTTGTTTTGTGGGGAAGCAAAAAGGTCCAACTCTGCATAGTCCCAGCAGATGAAAAGGTCTATGACTATATCATTCAGAGCCTCCCACTCATGGAACTAAGAAACCAACTTGTTGAGATAGTCAGCCAGGAGATTCAGACTGATGGCCTGAAAAGTAGCAACAAAGTATATGTGTGGTCACTGTCATGGCCTATTGACACAACCATATGGCTTCTCTGCAAAGAAGGTAGGAGTGGCTACCTCTCTGTTTGCTGATGTAGTGCATGACACTGAAATTGTCCATCAAGACCATCATAGGATGGCCCTGAATTTGAGGTGTGAAGGCCTGTAAGCCAAGAAGAACAGCCCTCAGAATGTTGATGTGATGACAACAAACTGATAGGGACCAAACACCCTGGGTCTTTAGTATACCTAGATGAAATCCCCACCGTATTCTTTTACCTCACAGCTCCTTATAAAATAAATCTCCATTTACATAGTATACACTAAATGAATTTCCTAGTATATTCACACTCATAATACAGATTTTATTTTTTCCCTGTTAATAGCAGGGAATGACAAAGGCAGCAGCATGTGAAGACTTATACAGCCCAAATGTCTTCATGTGCTACAACCTCTATGTGTGCCTGCATTCCAAGTTCTGTTTTGTTAAAATGGGCACCATTTAATAACTGTCATGTCAGCACAGGATATAGACCATTCTTTGTACAGCAATATAAGCTATCAAAATGGGTACACACAGTGAGACATTGCAATGCAGGGTTCACATATTTAAAAATGCACTTGTTCATCAGCACAGTTAATCTAGCAAATCACTTAATACTTTTGTTTAACATTTTTATCTAATAAATGATGCCCAATATGTCACAAATATAAAAAGTTCCTAAATTCTGTAGGCTGTGGGACACTTGTCTCCTGAGATGAATGACACTCCTTGTTATGTGATTCAATTACAAGTTATTACATTCAAAGTATACTGTGCTGCTTTGGTCAGTACATATATTTTACTTTTTATTTGTAAATAGCTGGCATTACACAATATGCTCTTAAGATAGGCACTTACCTGACATGTTGTTTTTTAGGTTGCAGCTTCAGGTCTCAAAAGTTGTTTGTCAACATAGGGCCTAAACTCTTGGATGGTAATGCAATAAACTAGTTTCAATCTAGTTGTTAAAAATCCACACAGGCAAATCCAAGAGTAGGTCAATTGAACCTGTAAAATGGCACATTGGACAAGTACCTATATTAAGAACATATTGGGCCTGATTCATGAATGAGCTGAATTTGCCACAAGTCCCCAGTGTGCTGAACAGATGGAGCAGGGGACTTGCAACAGACATTTGGTGCCAATCGCAATTCATGATCGGGTGTGCCAGACACAGCAAGTTAGAGCAGCTCCCCCTGGTCTAACTTTGCATTCAAGGGGAATCCAGATTATAGGGTTTGCATCAAACCTTTGGTGCAAGCTGCCATAAACTGTGTAAATGGTTACAAATGCACCAGGTCTTCCTGAATTGGTCTGTGTTGTGCAAAAGGGCTTTGGTGCAGCTGCGCCAAACAGTGTGGATGATGTAAGGCTTGATGGAAGCCCACATGTCATCTTTCCTGAATAGGGTCCATTGTTCTTTGCCTGCTCTTTACAAGGAAAAGGTTAAATATATCTACCAATGAAGAAGCGCAGTATGCTTAAGCAATATACCATGACAGGAGTGGGTATATTGGTGGATTTACCACTCCTGGTGTGGTTCAGTCATGTGGCACATGGTGACTTAAGCACCAGAGAAATAAATCACCCTTACTCACTCCCTATGTAATTTTATAATAATGTTCAACTTTTTTTGTTTTTATAGTGATATAAAACTTTTACAGTGGGTGTACTGGAGGATTTACCATAGTCATGTGATCTGTTTTGACCAATGAGGTTACAGGATTTTCATACCCCATTGTATAATTCGAATTTAGTAACTACTAACTCAATCACATAGCAAGGTGTGCCATTCCCATTGGGAGGCAAGTGTCTCCCCAGCCTAAAGAACATAAAAGTTTTCCATTCTTGAACTAAAGATCCATAGTACTCTGCCTTACAAAACAAAAAAGAGCAAGATATACCCTCCTTAAATTCTATAAAACATGATTATTTAAAAAAACATTGATTTAACAAGCTCATCAAAATTGAATGGCAGTGAAAATAAGAAATTATTCTGTCTGTTGGGTTTGTTTGCAAGAAGAGTGGGCTGTGAGTAGTAAAGCAGTCAACGTCATTGTTGGTGCCAGATAGGTGGACAGTGAGGAGAGTGGATACTGATAGTAAAGTCACTATGCAGCACGTCCATGCCATCTTCAATGTAAACTACAGTGTAAGTCATTTTTAATGTTAAGACACTTACATGTAGAGACATTTGATGGGGAGTTTGAGTTCCCTGAGAGATTGGCAGAGGCAGGTAGGTGGGTTGCAAGAGGCAGAAGGGTTTGAAAAGGATCCATGTTGGTGATGACTCAGAGCAGCTTGTGTGTAATGTTGGAGTTATTATTAAAAAAAGAAGTTGGTGGCCATGCTTCAGAGGAATCTGTGTGTAAATGAAGAGTTGTTACTGAAAAAAGATGTAGCAGAAAACAAAAGCTACATAAAAAGTAAATGGGATAACAGAGACATCCAAGGCTAACAAAGAGTATCATCCCATGAGTTGTGAAATTTTAGGTTCCAGAACTACTCAGCTTTGCTTCACAGTTCTCAGATCCCTAAGATGTCATAAGAAAACACTCTTGATTAGCCAAGAGACAACTTTGATATCCCATTTACTTATAGAATTTAACTCCCATTGGTCCTTTTAAAGATGAGAAACTGCCAAGTGTCTATCACGTGTTTGATTGGTACTCCAAATAACCTTGTGGCTGCATAAAATTATTCTGGTAGTGGCATATGGCCACATTGGCCTTGTGTGTGTAATACACTGTTTTAGGATGTTTTCATAATGTTGCTTAGCTTGGGAAACATTTTGTGCTATTTTTAAAGAGGCTTATGTATAGATACCAAGTTTCCTTAACTACACTGTAGTTATTGTGTAACTACACTGTAACTGCATTGTAATTGCAATGTAGTTACATGCAATAAACATGTAACTCATTCCTGTTGCATATAATTAATGATTACCTGCCCTGCTGTTACACTGAAACTGACACTTAAAGTGTGACCAATACCAAAAATGCTTCTTGGCAGAAAGAAGTTTCAAAAGAAAAGAATGCCAACTGAGGGGAAGCATTATATACTGTATGTACAAATGTTAAAAAGAACCACACTCCCAAATAAAACCTGTAAAATGTGAGATGTGATGTTTACTCATAAGCCAACAACAATAAGCCCTTTTTATCCAGAAGGGAACAAACTGCAACAACCTTTTAAGTCAGTTTGGCAGCTCCCTGTTTCTACTGACTGTCATCAAAGACACCAAACAACTGCACAAATTCTTCAGTTTGTTCCAACAGTAAAAAAGCCTCCGGGTTTCCTCTAAGACTATTGTATGCGTACTTCCAGACACCCCTCCGGGCTTCTTTTTTGGAGTCCATCAGTGCTTTGGTGAACACAGAACTGAAGGGGAAGGTCATAGAGCATCAGGCTTATGACTCAATTCAGCACACCACACAGGAATCCCTATGGGAGATCTCCAGCTCAGGGCCTTATCATTTATCTGCAAACTCAAGTGATGCTGAACCATGTAAAATTCAGGTTATTATAAGCTATGGTGCCACTGACACACTGGATACACATAAATAAAGGTGGTGACCTTTTCTAGGCTATTTTAACTTATTAGGCCACTTCAAAATATTCACTTCCTAACACTCTTAACCTTTTGAGTGTTAGCTTCAGGCTATCTGATGATATGACAGGATTCTTTTATTTTGACAAGTTGGATGACAAGCCAAGACTATATCAAATGCTCAAGGTCTATTAGATGATAGGTGCAATAGATACAGCAGACGGAAGACTCAAACTAAGAATCCCTAATGATGAAAGCCACTGTTGTAGGGTTTTCACCAAAACCTCAGGTAAAATCATGGAATTTAACTATCTGTACACTGTTAAAAATCAGAGTAATTCAAGAAATTTGACATTTTATAGCAAAGTAGGGCATCTACAATAGCTGCATTTTGCTGTGAATTATTTTCTATACAATATTTATTTTACTTTAATTTGCTGCTTTTTTTCTTTGTCTTATATTCAACACATATAATAAATCCTTGACAATCAGAACCTGATAAAATCCAAAAATTGGCATGGTAATCGCTGGTGCAATTCCCAGAATTTCAATTCTGAAAAATGGAAATTGGTTGTGTTAATTTGTGTAAATTGGTGCTCTGAAAATAGACCTACACAGTGTTGTATATGTACAGTGTTGCAGGCAGTGTGATCTAGCAGAACAGCAATGGCATGGGAACCAGCAGATCATAGGTTCAAGCACTGTTAGGACATAATACCCTCTGTGTGTCTTTGGTTAAATCACACAGCCTCCTGGTGCTTCAAACCACCCAGTTGTTGAAAGGGGTATAAGCAGGAGTTAACTGGAAGCAAGATGTTGTAACACAGTTGTGCTAGCCTTGGTAAATAAACTGTAACATGAAAAAATTCAAATATGAGAAAAGCAGGACATGGGTAGCACAAAATATATATGAGATGTCTTAGTAGCAAAGGCCTATGCCATTGAGGCATTGTAGCAGTAGTACCCTGGATCTACTGAATAAAAAACTAATGTAATGGAAATGCTAAAGTATTGTATATTAGCACCTAATAGATGAGGATTTCCTTTATGCTGAATAGCTATACTTTTTTTCTGTCCAATTTTACCAGTTCCTCACTAGGCAGCACTACTGTTGCAGTTCCCTAGCCCTGTAGATGCTGTTATTGCATCTTCTTTCCTCTAGATGGCACTGTTTGCATGTTATCTTTCACATACATGACACATATTAGACAGAATATATATATATAACACCCCACATCAATTTTCTTTTTTCAGCTTGCAAAATTTTTGTTTTGTTATGGTTTTGTGACTGTTAGTGCTCAAGAAAGCTCATTGTTATCTCACAAAGCCAACTTTTTTTTATTAAAGCATAAAAATATGCTTTTGTGAATGTTCACTTATCTTCAAAAATTTCATTTTCTCTACTGTGCATGAGCAAACACTGAACACCTTTTAGCAAATATCTCACAAATAGTAAAAGGAAAGTAAAATTAATTAGCAAAAAATCCTTGGCCCAAGTCCTATCAAACCAGAACATTTCAGATTTTAAATCCCTACCATTTTTGATCTATTGATGAGCAAAAATGTCTCTGGACTTTGTCCCCACTTAATTTACAGATCTCAAGATTTGAGCACTGAGTCCATGCATGCCAAATTTCAGACACATTGGTTGGAAGATAGCAGAGCTTTTAAAGTGCAAAAATAGAGGACTAACATTGATATGTCGAATTAACTTTAATGCAGGTGTAACAGGCAGGGCCTATGTTATATATCTATATCTATATTTTATTCTGCTGAGATCTTATTTTGTATTTATTAATTGATTTTAATATTTGATATTACTATGATATGATTTTATTTATATGCATTACTGATTTATATTTGATGTTGTGGTTTTAATGTGTTCAGTGCCTTGGTATGCTGAAAGGCGCTATACAAATAAATGTATTAATTATTATTATTATTATATCTATACCTGTCTAGAATAAATAAATGGTAAGGGTGGTATAGAAGGATGTATACCCATTGAGGGGGCTAATTAGGGCTACAAGGCCACAAGCCCGAAGGCAAGTGGCTTTATTGCCCTAGTTAGCCCCTGAGATGTGTATACTTCCAAGTGTACCACCCGTACCGATCATTTGTTGAATATAATACATTAGGGTGGTTGTGGTTATGGAGATCACACAATCACATTATGGTACCTGAAGGTCTCTTGCAGCAAGGAGAGAATGGTGTGTAGTGAATGCAGGTAGGAGTTTGGGAGATTTCTGGATGCGGGAAAGTTTTGTGTAAGTGTCTTTTTTACAGGTTTTTTTGCAGCTTGTTAATTGTTTTTGGCTAGCTTCCTATGCTGTATTAATTGTGCTATTAGCGGTATCCCACTGGGTTTAATGTAGTGCAGTTGTGTACTTTTTTTAGTGCAGGTACAGTATATACTTTTAATTGATTGATTAGTGTAGAAATATAGCTTTAATTAGTGTATGTATGTATATAGCAGTAATTGTTTGATTAGCATAGATATACAGATGTAATTGATTGATTAGTGCAGGTATTTAGCTGTAATTGACAGATTAGTTACAGATATACAGGGAAATAAATGATGGCCTTTTCTATGGGGAAATGTCACCATACATGTATTGCATTCTTTCCAAAAAAACTTTAATGCACTAGTTAAGATTGAAGCCACAAAAGTAGGGAAATGTGGTGTTAGGGTTTCCAACCCTAACACCCCACCCCCACCCTACAAGCAGCAAGAGGTGTGACTGGTGTGCCTTGGGGTTATCACCTCTAAAATTCACCCTATTCCATGAGCAAATACAGTAAGCTGAGATGGGCACAGAATATAAATATGAATATGCATATGAATATGAACATGACTAGGGTGAACATTATGTTATACTGTTACTAAAATAAGAGCTAGCTGATTTAACAAAAAGGGACTACTTTATGTCCAAATGCAGTTATGGATGGGCAACAGTTAACAGTGCTGTGTTCACTTCAAGAGGTTGTCATTGCAACCTAGTAAACCTTGAGAATGTATATCAAGAGGTTTACCATTGTCATGACACCCTCAAGATGTGAACTCAGTGCTGTTGTTAACTGTTGCTCATCCTTTGTGTTTTGTAGTATATGGGCAGCAGTACAACAGTAGATGCCATTGCTCACTAAAAAAAATAATAATAACCTTTGTTTTACTGGTGGCTTCTTTTTTATGTACAGTGCTAGTTACACTGCCAGCCTGATTCCCCTCAAACAAAATCCCAATTGTTGAGTAGAGAGACTGCAGTTCAAAAAACTCTGTGTTTTTACTTATGGCACATGTTTGAACTGCCAGACTGCTGTCCCTCAACAAGAAAATCTTGAGTTCAGCTGTTCTTGAGACAATGAAGCATAAAAAGACTGCATGTCAGAAACTCTGCTTTTTAATTTTCAGCATGCATTAAACTGCTAATCCGCTTCTTTTGGTTTAGGTAATCCCCCACCCCTACCCCACCAACCACATACACACACACACACATGAAACTCCTGGGTGCTGCTGTTCTTGAAACTGTACAGAGTAGAGAGACGGCAGTTCAGAAACTCTGCATTTGTGGGCAACAGTACAACAATGGAACCAATCACTCATTTTCAAAAAAAAAAGTGCAATGTGCTATGTTGCCATCGTAACGGAAGTGCAAGGACATTTTAACTTGTATTATCAATGTGATGTACCCAAGATGGTATAACAACACTTTATTGTTACCACTGATGGTACAACAAGGTTAGGACGTGATCAAATTCCATGCATAATAGCCCTCTCCCATATACTATAATAAATTACAATGTTTTTGAAAGCAGTTTTATGATTTAAAAAAAATTTTACAGCTTTAAAAATTTTTCTACACAAGTTATAATTTATAATAAAACTCATGTAATTTATCAACTGCCCTACAGATGGCAGGAGTGATCAGTTCTAGCCAGGGTAAGTATATAATTTATAATGGAACTCATGTGTAATTCAGTGACTGCCCTACAGATGGCAGTAGCAAGCATTAAATTTTGCACTTTAATATTTTTGCAACTGTTCAACAGATTTGCATGAAAGTTTGCAGGCCTTATTAGACAGGTTTCTTGATGTGCCAAGTTTTCTCCAGTCAGATGTGCAGAGTCTGAGATGTAGATAGTGAAAAAAACATTAAAAATTGCTATTTTATCCTTTTTTTTTTGTCATCACATTGCACCCAGATGGTTTGAAAATTTGGTCTGAAATGTTCAGAGTAGAAAGGGCTTGGCCCACAGATGTGGCTATCCCTGGACTGGTGAAAAATATTAATCTGTTCCAAAGTTATTATTAGGCATGTGTAAATCCCACAACAACACAACCCCTGTTGTGCATTATTGTTTAAATGAAACTCATGTAATTCAGTGACTGCCCTTCAGATGGCAGGGGGATCAGTTCTAGCCAGATAAATGTATAATTTATAATGGAGCTCTTGTGTAATTTAGTGACTGCCCTACAGATGTCAGGGGGGATCAGTTCAAGCCAGGGTAAGTGTATAATTCGTCATGGAACTCATGTGCAATTTAGTGACTGCCCTACAGATGGCAGGAGAGATCGGATCTAGCCAGAGTAAGTGTATAATGTGTTATGGAACTCATGTGTAATTCTGCAACTGCCATAGAAATGGCAGTAGTGAGGATACAATCTTGCACTTTAATATCTTTGAAAATGTTCAATGGATTTGCACGATGGTTTGCATACGTGGTCTCATGGGGCAGATCCCTTGATATTCCAAATTTTATTTTGGTGGATGTACGGATTCTGAGATGCAGATAGTGGAAAAAAGTAAAAAATTGCTGGTTTTTGCTGGTTTTTTTTGTCTTTGCCTTGCACCAAGATGGTTTAGAATTTTGGTCTGAAATTTTCAGGGTAGAAAGGGCTTGGCCCACAAAATTGTTTTTCACTTGTTTGGTGAAAATATTAATCCATTCCAAAGTTATTTTTAGGCGTGTGCAAATTTCACATCAGCACACCCCCTGTCGTACATTATTGCTTAAATGGAAATCATGCCTAATTCAGTGTATGCCTATAGATGGCAGGACAGATCCCTTCTTGCTGAGTAAGTGTATAATTTATAATGGAACTCATGTGCAATTTAGCAACTGCCATACAGATGGCAGGAAGGATCAGTTCTAGTAGTGCAAATTAATAATTTATAATGGAACTCATTTGTAATTTAGCAACTGCCCTACAGACTGCAGGAAGGATCAGTTCTAGCCAGGGTAAGAGTATAATTTATAATGGAACTCATGTGTAATTCAGTGACTGCCCTACAGATGGCAGAGGTGAATGTTAAAGTTTGCATTTTAATATCTTTGCAACCATTTAACAGATTTGCTCACAGTTTTGCATGTGCGCTCTTGTGGGGTAGATCTCTTGATGTGCCAAGTTTTATTCTGGTCAGATGTATGGATACTGAGATACATATTGCAAAAAAAGTGAAAAAGTACTGTTTTTTGCTGTTTTTATGTCATCACCTTGTGCCCACATGGTTTGAAATTTTGATCTGACATTTTTAGGATATAAAAGGATTGACCCACAGTCAATGTCACACAAGAAGTGTGCACCATTAATTCTCCAGCAATAATCAGTTGGCACATTAGTGGGATACACCTTCACATATCCTTTAAATATATATACATAGTGTGTGTGCATGTGTGTATATATATATATATATATATATATACTGTATATATATATATATATATATATATATATATATACATATATATATATATATATATATATATATATACACACACATATTCTTCACAAAAAACTGCATTAATGCATCATTTAGGTTTACAGCACAAAAGTCAGGAAATGAGACCTTTAGGGTTGGCCCTACCCCCTTTCATATGCCCCACCTCCTCCACAGACTGACAGATTCCCGGTGTGTCATTTGGGTTGTGAGGCATAAATGTCACCCCATTCTTCTTTACTGTGGCATGTCAACATCTTGCACATGGAATGGGTGACATTTGGACCTCAAACCTAATGACACACCTCAGCATCTGTCGGTCTGTGGAGGAGGAGGTACATGAAAGAGGTAAAGGAAACCTAAAGGTCTCATTTCCTTACTTTCTGTGCTTTAACCCTAAATGATGCAGTAACGCAGTTTTTTGCAAAGAATATATATATATATATGTATGTACACACACACACACACACTATGTATATATATTTAAAGGATATGTGAAGGTGTATCCCACTAATGTGCTGACTGATTATTGCTGGAGGATTAATGGTGCACACTTCTTGTGCGACATTGACTTTTTGGTGTCCAGCAATGTTGCCAATCTGTGGTTGACTGTTCTTGTCACCGGGGTGTGACCTGGTGTTTATTATACAAATAAGTTGGGGGTGCAGTCACTCCTACTGCTGGATGGCAGATAGTTGGAGTGCGGTACCTGGTGTTGGCAAAGTTCTGGTGCTGTACTTTACCCTGGCAAATTCATTGTTGCTGCAGCATGGCTGAATCATGTGAAGGCGACCTGTTGTGTAAATGATTTATCTTCAGAAGAGCAGTTTGACCTTGAGTAACCTCATGAGTAGCGTAAGCCACAAGTCATGTGCCCGAGGTCAAACTGCTTGAGAGAAGAAAAGTAATTTAAACAAGAAGGTCCCCATGACACGTTCCATTTATGCAACATGCTTTCTGTGCTAAAAGTTTTTTTATTTATTTTGTTAATGGTTTTATAAATACGGTTAGTATGTGGGTTTACTTTGTCAGAAAGCGCCATTGTGCTTTGTGTTTACCTGGTTGCTGGCCGTCATTATGGATGTGGGATCCTGGATGTGCGCAAACTGCTTTTTCAGTCCCTGCATCCTTGTTGATTAGTGAATATTGGGCAAGTTTGAAAGGTTTTAAGAAGATGGCATCTATTCTAAATGAGTGGTGAGGAGAATGTCGGCATCAGCTCCATTTCTTCAGCAGCTGGTGTCAAAGAGTTGTGGTTTGTTTTTTAAATTAAAATAAAAAAACGTGACCAACCAAATAAAATTGGAAGCTCTGAGCAGCAAGAGGTGAGCCAGTGGTAAAACCACAATGCTGACAGAATGTGAATGAGTGCGGTACTGAAGGCTGTGGCTGGTAGCACATTTAAAAAATATAAAAGGTATCAATTTATTTTGTTAAGAAGAGCTATATGAATGTAGTATTAGGCAAAAAGCAATGTAGGCGCTTGTCATGAAGTGGAGGTTCTATAGAGTTACTTGTGATCTGTGGGAAGAGAGGAGTACTGGCATCACCTTCTTTTCCTAGGGAGCTGGTGTTCAAAAGAATGCAGTTTGGGTATTTTTTTTTGAGAAGCAATCAAATAAATAATATCTGACAGATCATTTGTAAAGAGATGCTCTGAGAAGCAAGAGGTGAGTGACAGAATTACAGCACAACAGTGACACAAAGTGAGCGAGTGGGATTGCAGGCTAGCAGCATTTTAAAAAATGTTAATGATTTCTCTTTTTACAGGAGAATGTAGCAGCTATATACACATAGTACTACACAAGACTGGTTAGACTGGATGGGGAAAGCATACTGGACTCACAGAAGGCCTATTTCTGCTCTCAGCACACTCTACAAGAGTGTTTATCTGTCAACACTTTGCGTTGACTCCCCAACTGCTCCCCCTCCTTTTATTAATGTTACTGGTCATGTAACTTGTCACATGATACCCCTACCCCCTTTTCTAAGTCCCCACTTTTCCATCAACAAGTTATTAGTCATTGCTACCAAGTGTTAGCACACCCTTGTAGTACATATGTGCTTTCTTCCTACTTGAGATTCAATCCCTGTACCTTCTACCCTGAAGTCAGCAACCTTACCTCTGTAACAAGAGACCAGACCATCTCTCTCCCTTGCATTAAGCATCTTAGCCCCACAATTTAAAGACACAGGGCCTGAAATTCTGAGATCTTGACCTAGGTCCATAAAATATTTTACTTCAAGTTTCAAACAGTATCTAGAACAAACCACAGATACATTGCCACCAGGGAAAAGCACACCCTTGTAAAGCCTACGTGTTTTCTCCCTGCATGAGATTAAATCTCAGTGCCATCTACTCTGAAATCGGCTGCCCTACTTCTGTACTGTTTTATCTGTCCATCTGTCTCCCTTGCATTAAGTATCTGAACCCCTTCCCCTGGCCTTCCATCACTATGCCTCAACTTTGGGGCCTGCCATTGTTCATCTGGGGCCTACCTCCTCTCCTCCACCATCCAAACATCCTCGTCCCACAATATCCATTCGCTCCTATCATTCCCCTCATCCAGATACCTTGCAGTACGTCCAACCTCACTGAGCAAGAGTGGCTCACCACCCCCTTCAGTAATCCCATCTACTATCTCCCCCCACCTTTACCCTCCTCCATCCTACTGCATTTCACCCTCTCCATTCCCACTCCCTGTTCTGCCACAATACCTTCCCCCTTCAGAAGTCCCACAACCCCTAATTACAAACTTGCTAAAGCAGCCTTTCTATGGCATGCCCTCCTCCTCCTCCTACTACTACTACTATCAGGAAACGTACACCCTAATCCTGGGCCAACTCTCCCACACTCCCCAGCTAGCAACAGGACACATGGGCTCTGGCTAACTGCAACTAACATTTGCAGCCTGCAAAAAACGTTTACCTTACTGCAAGGGTGGCTAGCCCAGCATTCCCCAGACATACTCACCCTAGCAAAGACATGGCTCTCCCATGACACCCCGGACTCGGCCGTGACCCAATCTGGCTACTCCCTTTTCCGTGCCGACAGATTAGATAGACAAAGTGGTAGCTGCACCCTCTATATTAGGAACACCCTCCAATCACTGCCAGTTTACCCCACACCAAGCACGGCACCCAAACACTCATAGCCAAGATACTCTCTGGCAACCCTGGCAAAACTTATATGTCATGGCTGTCTATATCCTGCCATGAAATCAGAAACTTGCCTTCCCTTCACTCATCTCCTGTATCTCTCAACTCCCCTCAAACAGCGAAGTAATCACCATGGGAGACTTTAATGTCAATTGGCTGTCCCCGTCCTCCGTTCCCTATTAGAACTCGGCTGCTGCTCTCAATCTCACTCAGATTATACAGTCTCCTACTAGGCCAAACAACAAATCAGACACCTCCTCGTTGCTGGACCTTATTCTCACCAATCGCCACAACAACATCACTAAAGTCTCAGTACTCCCTGACACCCTTAGCGACCATTGCTCAGTAACCTGCTTTTGGTCCAATAAAACTCCCACTGCTCTCCCTACTGTCTCCCACCATAGACGCCTAAAAAAAGAATATGCTTCATCAATTCAAAACCTACCTAACTAACTGACTGGTCCCCCATGTATAGCACCCAATCATTTGATACTGTCCTCTCCCACTTTATAAATACCTTCAACATCACTTCTGACATCTTTGCCCCTTTCTCAAAGCAAATCACTAAAACCCATAAAACCCCCTGGATATCTCAACAGTTGCTTGACCAAATGCAACACCGTGATAATCTCTGGCATAAGGCCTTAGACTCACAACTCCCACTAGATAGAACATGATATTGTGAGGCCAGAAACAGATGTACCTGGGCCATTTGCTATGCCATACATGGTGCCCTCGAATGTGGTCACCTTGTGGGGTCAGTGTGCATCAACCTCACAAAGGCATTTGATACCATTAATCATGCTATGTTTCTTGCCTCCCTGCCCTCCCTGGGACTCTCAGATGAAACAATAACTTGATTCAAAGGTTACCTCTCTGACAGATCCCAGTTGGTGAAAATCAACTCCACTCTATCAACCAGCCTCCTGGTCCATTCAGGAGTACCCCAAGGCTCCACCTTGGGACCCCTTATCTTCAGCCTCTTCCTAAACACCCTTCCCAGCTCATGCCCTGGAAAAATTCTGCTCTATGCGGATGACACAGTAATCTTCTGGAGCCATCCCAGGCCTGATTCTCTCCAGCGTGCCCTGCAGGGTTTTTTCACTGAAGCTAAGAAATGGTTCAGCTCTCACCTCTAGTTCTAAACTATAAGAAAACTAAATCAATGATCTTTATATACCATCAGAGTCCTCATCGTGACTTCCCACTGACCATCATCAACTCACTCGGATTCCCACTTGAGCTGGTTGATTCATTCAAATATCTAGGTATCACCCTTGACACATCCCTCACCTACTATGCGCACATCCAACAACTGTCCTCCATTATCAACTCCAGACTTAGGCTTCTGTACCACCACAAACACTGCCTTCCCTCAATGGCTATCCACCTGGCCATTACCTCTTCAGTCCTCTCCCTGGTAGATTATGGCATTGTCATCTACGCACTGCTGACCCCACTGCATTGTGATGTATCAAAGTCACCCTAAACCAAGCGTGCAGACTGGTCACAGGTTGTGACAGATGGACACACTCCTGTGAGCTCTACAAGTCTGCAGAATGGTTGCCATGTGATGCCCATCTTAGATGCCATACTTGCCTCCTGGCCAAGACAATCCACCTTGGCCAAGCCCCGCCTGGTCTGCATACTCATTCAACCTGCCCTGATGATCAGAACCTCCCATAACTCTATTGGGACCTCCCTACTAGTCCCCCACTGCCGAACTTCCCTTGGTCAAAGAGCCTTTTTCTACAGAGCCCCCCCTCCATTGGCTCAACAGCCTCCCCCCCATCCCCCTGGAGCCCAGGATAGGTCCCTTCAAGACCAGTCTCATAGCTCATCTGGTTGAATCTTCAGCCTGTGACTGTCCCTAACCCTCTCTTCCTACTGGTCCCCCCCTCTTGGTGGGGCTCTGTAGTATAAATCTACCTCATAAATGTTATGCTATATATGGAAAACAAAATGTGCATTCAAGCACTACCTAAATATTATGCATATTATGGATAACGCTAGGTCCTCCTCACCCAAAGGCTATTGTCCTGTATCCCCCCCCCGTCTGTGTGGTTTTGTGTATTGTCTTTCCTCCATGATCACTGTATTTATAATATTATATCATTTTTTGTATGCGTAACCTCCACTACTTGTTTTCTTTCTATTTTCTATTACCTGAACACTGTACTGCTTAATACTATATGTAAGTCCTTATTGTTGTTTGATGTGGAGCCTTTGTAAAGGAGTCTATGACTCAAAGGGTTGTAATTCTGAATGTTATTAAATAAAAAAAAAATTAAAAAAAGTAAGGGGAATGGCCTGCATCTGTATGAGAAAGGGAAAGCAGTCTTTGGTGGAAGGTTTAAATGTTACTTGGTTGAGCATCTAAACTAGCAAGAGGTGAGGCCGGCCCATTGGCATACTGGTAGTGCTAATGCTCATGACCCCAATGACTTGGGTTCAGGAACAGGCCCAAGTCATTGGAGGGTTGCCAAGGGAAGTGATATAAGCATCCCAGATGATGCTGTCCACCTCAGGGAGGGAGTTCAGTCTCTGCTGCACTACTCCCACCTGGGTGACCACAGGTGGTGGTGGTGGTGCAGCTGGAGCTGAGGATCAGGGTGGGAGGATGCTGCACTACTCCCACCTGGGTGACCACAGGTGGTGGTGGTGCAGCTGGAGCTGAGGATCAGGGTGGGAGGATGCTGCACTACTTCCACCTGGGTGACCACAGGTGGTGGTGGTGCAGCTGGAGCTGAGGATCAGGGTGGGAGGATGCTGCACTACTTCCACCTGGGTGACCACAGGTGGTGGTGGTGCAGCTGGAGCTGAGGATCAGGGTGGGAGGATGCTGCACTACTCCCACCTGGGTGACCACAGGTGGTGGTGGTGGTGCAGCTGGAGCTGAGGATCAGGGTGGGAGGATGCTGAAGTGCAGTACTCACACAGCATGCACGTGCAACAGGGGCTCATCGCTGTGTCCAAGGGGCTGGGAAACCACAACAGTGGTCAAACCTGAATGGCTGCAGGAGGATGTCTGCCACTCAGTGCAGTCCCCATTCCACTGACCATGGATCTGTCCCCAGTGTACAGTGACTGAGTCACCATCAGGGCTGTGTTACATCTCTAATGGCACCACCATGGGGGCTAGCCATGGTGGATATGGAGCGAGGTAAAACCTAGAGAAGGAGGATAATGGAACCAGGTGAGCTGGTCATGACTGATGAGGGCTAGTCAGACAAGGGGGAATAAAGCATACAAAAAAATAACTAGCTGAGAAGGGGAGGCAGTAAAGCAAAGGAAGGTGAAAATTGCCCCCCCCAATGATGGAGCAGCAAGGAGGGAGGGCCTGGAGCAGAAAACATGCTTAGCACAGGAGCTCAGAAAGGCAGGGATGGCACAAGACAAAATAAAAGGGGGAGAACTCTAGTAACAGAGGGCTGAGGATTGAAAGAAACAAAGAATGAGGAAATTAAAAAGATAGGAGGAAAGTCAGGGGAGCTTCAGAGAAAAACACGGTAAGGAGTGGGAGGGGGAAGCAGGACAGCAGGCAGGGGAGAAGGAAGGTGTAGAGA
This sequence comes from Neoceratodus forsteri, assembly GCA_016271365.2. Classification (NCBI taxonomy): domain Eukaryota; kingdom Metazoa; phylum Chordata; order Ceratodontiformes; family Ceratodontidae; genus Neoceratodus; species Neoceratodus forsteri. Next base: position 772,633,223 of record CM057456.1, on the reverse strand, counting down.
GCAATGTACACTAATGTCAGGAGTCTTGGAAATAAAATTCCAGACCTGGAAGCCATCAGGGCAGAGGCTGACCTAGATTTTGTTGCCAGTACAGAGCCATGGGTCACTGATCACTATGATGGGGACGTGGCCATACCAGGCTACTCTCTGTTCAGGAGGGACAGGGCAGGGAGGAGGGGTTGTTTTGTATGTGAGGGAAGGAATCAAGGCCATGGAGGTACAGTGGCACCAGGAGGAAACAGAAGGGTTGAGGGTGCTGTGGGTCACTGTGAAGACAGGCTCCAGGGCACTGTCTGCACTGGGGTAGTGTATAGGCCTCCATCATCGGAAGAGGAGTTGGATACAGTACTCGGGAAAACCATTATCAGAATGGTGAGTATGGGGGAGGTGTTCCAGTTACTGACTTCAGTCTGCTGTATGTGAGTGGAGACTTCCAACTGCAGCTTCCGCAAGGAATAGTGCCATTCTTGACTCCCTACAAGGCGCTTTGTCAGGCAGCTAGTCAGAAAATGCACTAGGGATGGGGCACTGCTGGACTTGGTGCTTACAGACATGGACAGCTTGCAGACATCACAGTGGGGAGTCCCTGAGGTGCCAGTGATCACCATAGTGTAGTTTAACAATAAGATAGGAACAAAGGCTAACCACATGAGGACGAGGGTCTTGGACTTTAGAAGGGTGGATTTTAAAGAAATGGGAGATTGCCTCAGAAATTGTCTTGAGGGGGGAATTGCCAGGGAGGGTTGGAGGCTTAGTGGGCAACAATAAGGTGGGCATAACAAAAGCAATTAATATCTGTATTAAGGAAGTGAGTAAAACCAGAAGGAAAAAGAAACCTCTATGGTTCTCTAAGGAAGTGGCAAAGGTGGTGAAGAAAAAATGGTGGCACTCAAGGAGGTATAATGAAACAGAGGGAGAAGAACAATGAGGTATATCTAATAATGCAAGCACAGGGATGCAGGCAAGGGGAGAGGGGAGCAAAGCCACAGAGGAGAAAATCATCAAAGGGGTCACTTAAGGGGACAAGACTTTTTTTAGGTATGTGAGATGAGGAAAGCAAGGGATTAGAAGGGCGGGGGAGGACTGCATAGAGGAGGACTAAGAAAAGCAGACATCCTGAACATGTACTTCTGCAAAGTCTTCACAGTAGAGGGAGAGGGAACAGACCATCAGGTAGAAGCAGGAACAGATGGAGGGAGGTGGTCACAAGTCCATTTTCAGAAGAAGACTAGAATGGATTTGCAGTTGTGAAGATGGACAAATCTATGGGACTGGGCAAAATGCATCAAAGGGTTCTAAAGGAAGTCAGGGAGGTGATAGCTGCCCCACTGACAGCCTAGATCACAGTACCCTGGAAACAGGTGTGGTTCCAGAGGACTCAAGAAGAGCTGACATGGTCCTTCTATGTAAGAGCGGCAGTGGGGTGGAGGCTAGCAATAGCAGGCTGGTCAGTCTTACATCAGTGGTGGTGAAATTAGTGGAAATCCTGCTTAAAGAAAGAGTCGTTGAGTATCTTGAACCCAATGGGCTGCAAGACCACAGGCAGCATATATTCACTGAGGAGGAGAGCTTGCCAAACAAATCTGCTGGACTTCTTTGAACTGGGTGACCAGGAAATAGAACATGAGAAGGCAGTAGAAGTGGCCCATCTTGACTCCAGCAAGGCCTTTGAAACTGTGCCTCATAGGAGGCTAATAAAAAAAACTGCACAGCTTCTGGTGGAATCCAAAATGGTGAATTCATTTAGAAACTTTTTAATGGATAGGAGACAGAGGGTGGTGGTGAACAGCACTCACTCGAAAAACAGGCGTGACCAGTGGGGTGCCACAGGGCTCGGTACTGGGAGCAGTCCTCACAAGTGACATTGTTAGAGACTGGAAGGGAAGGTATGCCATTTTGCAGATGACACCACAATCTACGATAGGGTGGACACTCAGTAGTGGGTAGGGAGAATGGACAGTAATCTGGGGAAACTCAAGGAGTGGTCTAAAGCATGGCAGTTGGGTTCAGTACCAAAATGTGCAACATCTTGCACGTAGGGCATAGGAACCCAGGCTCTGAGTATTGGAGGGGGGTACTGACAGTCACTAAACAGGAAAGTGACCTTGGGGTTATCACATCTGATGACCTCAAAGTGGCAGAGCAGTGTGACACAGCAGTGGATAGGGCTAGTGAGATGCCAGGGTGCATAGGGAGGGTTATATATAGCAGGAGGTGGGAGACAGTGTTGCTGCTATATCACTCACTGGTGAGACCCCATCTGGAGTACTTTGTCCAGTTTTGGAAGCCACACTTCAGAAAGGATGTAGACAAGGTGGAGGCAGTCCAGAGAATGGCAACTAAGATGGTACTGGAGTTGCACAAGAATCCCAAAGAGGAGAAACTGAGGGATCTCAACATATACACCCTGGAAATGAGGAGAGCAAGAGGTGACATGATAGAGACCAAAAAGTACCTCACAGTGGTGAACAGGATGCAGGTAGAAAGTCTCTTTCAAATGAGAAGGAGCACCAGGACCAAGGGGAATGCAGTGAAGCTCGGAGGGAGTGTAACAGAGATGTGAGGAAATGTTTCTTCACTGAAAGTATAATAGATACCTGTAACAGACTGCCAGCAGAAGTAGTGGAGGAAAAAACAGTGTGGAGTTTCAAGCAGGATTGTCATAAAGGCGTATTAGAAAACAGGCAGGGAGGAGTGAGGACTTTCGGAGACCAGTTATGGGCTGCGAAAACAGATTAGACAGGGAACATCTAGGCAGACAGGGTGGGCCAAACAGTCATTTTCAGTTGATCGGGTTTTATTAGAAGCAAAAACATAAGCATTCATTCATGCTGGGCCCATTATACTGAGGTGAACACTGAATGGAGCAGATTCTCTGCACTGAAGGACTGTTTTCTTTATTAAAGGTGACATACAAAGTATTTTTTCTGAGTGCTGATGGGTGGATAAAGGTGGTGGGAGCTGGGGGAAGGGGTTGTGTGGGTGGTCTTCTATTTGTCATGGACCTGGTGCTTGGGACTCGGGTGGGGAGGAGCTGAGGGGAGTGTGTTTGGCATGCGGATGCGGGGAATGTTAATATTAAATCATCATTAATATATACAGCTTCATTTCTTCAGTTCTTTCATTAACACGCACTTATGAAATTCACCATGGCAGGGGGAAAGGTGCCATCAGGGGGATGCAAGGGAGTTATATGACTAAAATGAATTTTGGGAGGTGGGAGAGTGGTGACATTACATCACAGTGGGTGGAATTTCAGGAAAAGGCAACAGAAAAAAATCCACAAGGTGAAAAAAAACAAGCCCCCACTGCCATGTAGCATGATCCCCAACAGTCTTACGGGGGCAGTGCATGGATGGTTGGTGTAACTACCACCGAGACCCACTGGCATTGGGAGATAAAATACGTTAAAAAAAGACTGTTGGAAATTTGGGTGAAAATGTCGGAGCCCACTGAAAATTAAATACTGCCTTTTAGCTAGCCTGTCCTGGGTAAATACGATCAAACATGTGTAAAAGCAGGACACCACTGACACCACTGAAAATGAAATACTGCATCTCATCTGCTCTATCCTGGGTAAACATACAATAAAAATGTGTACAAGCAAGACATGGTACAACAGCAATGCAAGTGACGGACAGTCAGCATTGACAAATGCTTGTTCATCTAGAGATTCACAAAGAGAGTGCCTTATCCTACCTAAGCACTGGATAAAATCAACATACATAAGGCAATATTATGTGTCTGATCATGCATCCAACTAGTACCTTAATTGGGTTCTATATTATCTGATACAGATCCAATATATTGGGTCAGATAATTGTATTATACAAGCAATCTGACCAAGGAGTCTGAATAATCTGAACACCTTTCATACCAACTTTTGTTAAGCATGTGGCTGACATACATTCCGTATCACCCAAACTTCCTTCCATTCTTCCAAACCTGGCTTGTTTTCCATCCCTCTGTCAAGGTTGCGACAATCTGGGGACAAAGCTTTCGGTGTTGTCGTGCCTATCCTATGGAATGCCTTGTCACATTAGATTTACCTGCATGGTAGAAGCCTCCAAGATCTCTTTGAAAACGTATCTATTCCATGATGCATTTCCCTGATAGTTTTAAATTATTCCTGAAATTTGTGTGTATTTTACCTGCTTTGTTGTTCACTCTGTAATTAATAATTTATTGGGCAGTGCCCTGAGCTTTTAGGAAAGGACACTCGATAAATAAAATTGCCTTGCCTTGCCCATTTGCAATTCTCTACAACTTGATGAACAAGAGCTGCTTAAACCTAGGAGCAGAGAGTATAGTGCCTGCAATGTATGTGGAAGCAACAAAGAAGTCTCTGTGAATTAGGGATTGAAAAAGAGAACAGTACTGTAATGGGACATCAAGAAAAGGAGAGGTGGGATGTCAGCATGTGGACTACTTGAACAACAAAAAGCCTGGGACTTTTTGACTACCCCTAGTGAGAACTCATCTCTAGAACAAAGGTCTTAAATAACTCACGAACTGGCAAATGTATCCTCCTCTAAGCATTCCATTTTTACTGCTTCAAAGAGACAAGACAATATAAAGGAAATCAATACCTCAAACAGTCGCCCTTCTTATAAGCTCTGCCCAGCAACTAACAGAAAATCATTGCACAGCTTCCCTGTTCAAACAGTCTTTCAGGCAAGCTGAGAAGGTTCATAAGTTTCCCCACCACTTTGCTAAGAACTATATACTGTGTGTCTCTTTGAATATGTCTTTCTTTTCCCCATGATGATTATATTAGGGGAATGAAAAAAGAAATAGTATTCCACATAATTCACTTTCTCTTCATTTTCCTCAGTATTATTTTATTGGTACTTGCACATGATATGCATAACCGCTTTCCAGATTACAAAGTTGTGCAACAACAAGCGCTGAGTTTTTTTGCCACTGTCCACAGCCCCCAAACACAGGGTATAGGTTTGTTTTTGCTACAGCAAATTTTACTGAGGGTTAAAAAATATTCTTATGGGCCACCAAAAGACACAAAGGTAGCAAGTTACTTTATTATTCTGTCAACCTGGGTTTGGAGGTAGAACTGGGACACTGGTTATTGGGTGCCAGCTGTGAAATGCATTGCTACTGGGAGCAAACCCCAGCCCAGTTTAACTCATTTCCATGCAGTTTACAGTTCACATTCCCCATTAGTAATTTCCCATTAGCACACTGCATTGTCATGACTTTTTTGCTTAGCTCCCGTGCCACTGCCATGACCACCACACAGAGAATACTGAAAGATCGTCTCTACTATGCAGTCTTTAACTAAAAGTGACATTAGTTACTATCTTTAAAGTGTGTCGCCATGGCAACACCACCAAATGTGTATCATTTATTTATTTATTAGCTTTTGTTTACCCGGTAAGCACACAAGACAAGGAATGCCTATTTTCAGGTGCGACCCGGGATCATAGCACGTATAGACGGTGTTTTGCAGTGTGTGGTCTATTTGGATATTGGTGTTGAAAATTAAACATTTAATGATGGGAATAAAGTGTTTTTTTTAGCCACAAACAAATTGATTGTTGTACTGAGGACCAACATGATTGCCAAATCTTAAACTACCCAGACGCGTGTCACACTGAACAGCCTCAGTGCTCTCAGAATGGGCATGCTCAATTGCAGTTCCAAGCCAGCTCCAATTTAGAATTTAACTAAATGGATGGAGTATTTAACATTATCAATAAGGTATTTACAAGAAACAAAAAACTGAAAATGCATTATTATGGCAAAAACAAGGTTTCCTACTGCTATAAAAGCAATATGGCACTCCCAGGTGTTACATCAATTATATGTTAATCACCCCCTGGGGTACTGTGGCACTTGGCTTCTTCTTCTGCCACATTACACTCCTAGGGGTTGATTATCATATGATTAGTGTAACCCCTGGTCGCACCTTATTTCTTAATTGTATTCTGCTTTATACTATGCCAATTACTGCATTTTGAGACAATCTGGTTTAACTTCATTGTCAAAGCCGGACTGAATTCACAGGCCCCAAAACTCAAAGCTAAACTGAAGTTACCTCTGGCCCAGTTCTTTCACCCTTACATGAGTTATTTCACGCAAATCCAGCATGCAAGTTGGCAACCAAGGAGTGCTGTTCAGTGACACTATAGTCTCCTGAAAGAGAGCGAGAGAGAGAGGGGGCCCTGTCCTCAAAGCTTGGTGCAGGGTGCACACAGGTCATGCACTGATGATGCAGTTGCCATGAACACTTGGGCTCACGGTGCACCCGATTCTTGTAGGTCGCATGCTTTTACAACACCACACCCTCTTTACAATGGCTTGTGCCAAGTACCGGCGCAAGCCCTGTTAAAAGGCAAGCCATGGTACACCATCGAAAGCTGGTCTAACTCTCTGTGTTATGCACACAGAGGGCTAGGGGTTTGAAAATCCCAATTGCAGCCCATGGATTGCCGCAAGCCCCCCTGTGCTGTGTGTTGGGTGCAGCCTGGGCTCGTGGCAATATAAATCCTTTGAGAACAGAGCCCAGAGAGTGTTAGCACACATGAACTCCATGATGTATCCACTAATTCCACTTACAGAAAAGCAAAAGTCTGAAGACCAATTGCAAACACATGTCCCCCATATAACACAACACCATTGATTAGCCACTACTGTAGGTCAGACTGATTACTTATACTGATCATTAGGAGAAACTGTGTCCCTTACTCTTCTTTAATTAGGACTGTTCTCTAGCAGTGTTAGACACAATAACATGACAGTTATTACTTCCTTGCTTCCAGTTTTACTCAATACTTTGAGAGGCAGTGCAACATATTGGTTGGAGGTCAGATTTGTGAACTTGGAGACCCAGGACTGAATATCATCTCAACGGCTACATATTCACTGTGTGACCTGGAACATGTCACTTAGCCTCCCTTTGCTGAACCCCCCCCCCCCAACTTCTCTTTAAAATACCTCTATGGTGTTTAAAATGCCCCAGTGTACCTAACAGTAACAACATTTCTCTCCCTCCTTCTTCTAGGTTGCAGTGAGCTTTGGTGAATAGTTTTCATGATAGTCATGGTGAAGAACCTGATTCCCTTACTTTACTTTACTTTATCTCAGCTCGCCTCCCCTGATGTCCTCTCACCTCACCTTGCCCCTCCTTACCTTAATTTCACTTCCCATCCCTTACCCTACCCACTTCACCTCCTCCTGCTTTATGTTTCTTTGTCTCACCTTACTTCTCCTTATCTTACCATGCTCTGCTCGAGCAGGATGAAATGACAATGAAGTAAATGGAACACCATTAACACTATTTGTCCTCCACACTGTATGTGAACATTGCTTTAATCAAAACCCGTATTTGATTCCCACTCATTTAGCATTTTTAATGAACACTGTTTTATGAAACAAACACAAACTGGTTATTGCTTCAGTGCAGATAATATGAGCAATGGTTGTTGATCAATTGACATGTTCACAATGTAGCAGCTTGCCAGTTTGTACTAAATGCCATTTCAACAAACCAAATACCATATGAAAAACAACTAACCAAAATAATAGCCCATGTCTGAAGGACATCCAACCCTAGATTCAGTGATAATTGAGCATTTCAGCTGGGCAAGGAAGGTGGTTGTGGAACTGAGTGGATGTGTAAATTTCAACACCAGTGGCAATATACCTTAATATTATCAGGATCAACAAAACTGTGACTGGAATACCACTAGCAGTCTAATTTGTGATGACAAAGCAAATTATAAAATAAATTGTTGTACAATCCACAGCATCCTATCTGCTGATTACAATTAAAAAGAGAGAGATTAGAACACCACTGCCATGACCAGTACTGAAGCTTCATTTGCATAAACATTTAGAAAATAACAATGAAGAAGCAAAATCAATCCTGCTGCTACCTCATTCAAGATGGAAACAGGCAGCCAATTACTTGTGTGCATTTTAGCCATTTCCCAACACTCGCTATTAATTTCCACTTAGACGTACTCATGTGTAAAAGGTGCAACTGCATCTTAAGTTTCCACGTGAAGAAGAAATCATTAGAAATATGAATGTAGGTTTTAAAGGTCATAGTTCTGTGTAGCTAAATCTTAGAGATGGTTTCTGGGCTAATGATTATGCCAATAGCAACAGTTTAGAAAGGATTTAAATGGAAGGTAGGATTACTGTCTCTCTGTTTGTGTAATATATTGGTAACAGAGAAAATTATATTTTCTAATATTTGTTCTGGGGATTTCAGAAGCTGTGAAAAGGCAGCAAGACTCTGGCTTTGAAGCTCCATGAATGCTACTTGTCTAAAGCTAAATTTAAGCATCTTCCCAGCCTTTGACATGTCTTCTTCAGGAAACCAGTACATTTATTGTTATAAAGCTGCTGGGATACCCATTCTGAACATTTAGCAAAACATTCATTATTAAATTAAAAAAGCCTAAGTTATAGCCTAGAGGTTAGAGTAACAAGAGTAACAAGCTGTGAACAAGCTTGGTGCATCCAGCAGACCAGACTTGGGCTTGACTCTCACAATCTCCACTTGCATACTGTGTGACTCTGAGCAAGTCACTTAACCACCGAGTGCTCTCAGGTCGCCCCTGAAAACAGGCACTTGTGCCTAGTGGACCTTACCCAGTTACAAAAGACTAAAATAAATGAATAAAATAAAAAAAGAATAGTATTGAAATGTAGCACTTTTGTCACTGTTGTCCTTCCTGAAGTTCTCAGTATTGCAAAACTCAGCATGAACAAGTGTGATGTCATTTTAATTAAAGCACAGTTTTCCTCCTATTAAGAAGTGACACATTTAATATATATATATTAATTTAGTTTTTGCTGACTGAGAAAGTAGGGCTAGGAAATATATCCTTTTATATGTCTTACATTGTATACAAATCAGTTAATTCTATCACTGCAAGTGTTTATTAACTCTTGGATTGAAATGGAGCCCTCCTTTTGGCTAAAAACCAATCACATGATCAAACATAACCTGCATGATTGCTCTTCAGTTGATAGCAGTGGGCAATAATGCATTGCAATGGTCAATATTTTTAAAACTGGGCCTCCAACTCAGTTATGCACCCGTACCTACAGCAGAAGCTGGAGCCAGCACAGGCAATGTGACAGCAGCCACCAACATGGATGCAACTCACATGGCTGTTTAAGAAAGCCCAGAAGGGCCTTTTTTATTGTATTAAAGCTCTGAAGCAATGACATGCAAGCTACTTCCACAGCTGTATGGAAAACCTTAAAAGGGTTTAACTTAAAAGACAGCTCTTGGTGTGGGGGGGGGAGAAACCAGGCAGCTGTGACCACCAAGAACATAAACCACTGCACTTTCAGACCATAAATATGAAGCTATTTTCTTTTATTTGTATTTTGTTTCTTTGGTTCATGGGCATACCCCCTCTGGGTCAGCACCCATCTCCTCCCCTTCCCCATCATCCAACTTCTCTGGATCTTATCTATACTCTGGTTATCCTCTGCCACAGTGTCTGGATCAGAGGTGACCAGTCGTCATGTGGGCCTGAGGCAGGTCAGACCATCATCTCACCACAGCTATTAGGTTTTTGACCGTTTTTCTCCCAGAGAGCTCCCACTACATGTAATGACATGTGTGCAAGTTCCACCTCCATGGAAATGCCGCCTGGCATCTGCTGGCAGGAGCCTTTTCTCCTGGCATCCCACCACACTGCCATCAAGATTCCTCTAGGTGGCAGCCACTGAGGTAATCCCCACCCTGAGGGAGCATAGTCATCCTAGAAATGCTCAGATCTCCCTCCCTAACCAGCCTTTGAGCAACCTGTATCGATTCCCAATCCTGGGTCACTGGTATAGTAGAAGGTGAGGCACCCATTGTTGAGCCGGCCTTAAAGCTAAATTTGTAATGAACTTTAAGCTGGTGGGGGGCTAGGGTTCATAAAACAGATATTGACCAGCCATCCTGGTGGTGCAGAGGGCTGAGGCACTGGATGTCTTACCTTGTGCTAAGCTGGTGACCCCGGGTTCAGGAATGGACTTATGTCACTCAAGGGTTGGCAGTGGTGAGGAAGGACTGAGCATTCACTGACAGCTCTCCTTCCTCAGGAGCGGGGGGACTCAGTGCTGCACTGTATACTGACACCCAGCCGAAGCCGGGTGTCAGTACAGGCATGACACTAGAATGGGGTAGACCCGAGGTCTGGAAGCACTACTGATTCCCTGCCCAATATGGCTGCCTATCCCAGACACTAAAACTGGCACAACAGGTAAGACCCTGCTTTTTTGAGGGGGAGGGCTACATACATATCAAGTAATGAATTATAGCAGGTCTGTCAGGGAGTATGGGTTTTAAGTCAATGTTCAATAAAACAGCTGTTGATAAGAGGGTTAAATTAGGGGTGGTAAGGCAGACCACCAGAGCAGAAACGGGAGGGAGGCAAGAGTGTTGAGGGAAGAAATCAGAAGAGGAGCCACAAAAGGAAATTTGGTGTTAGTAGATGACCTGAACCTACCCAATATAGACTGAAATATCTAGGTGGCAAAGAGCACATGGAGTCAGGCACTCCCTGATATGCTGCAGGACTGCTTACTGATTCAGTTTGTCAAGGATCTCACAAGACAGGATGCCATACTCAGAACTGTACTCACTAATTCTGAAGTGGTGTCGGTGGTGGGGTTATTAGCAAAGATCCATTGAGGTCCAGTGACCACAACACTGTGTGGTTCAAACTGGCAGAGTGGAACAATGGACCCCTCCCCCAAGGCAGTGGTTCTGGACCTCATACATACAGTTTTTGGGAAGATGTGGTAACTACTTAGGAAATGATTGGCAAGGTAGGCAAGATCGAGGCAGTGGAAGAACAGTGGGGCAGCATTAAGGGGGGAACTCCTGAAGACAAACAAATCTTATGCGAGGAAGGTCGCCAAAAGGAACACACACCAATGACTCATTTGGTTCTTGAAGGGGGCGAGGGAGGCTTGAGGACAAAAAGAAGGGCCTTCACTGAGTACAAGAGGAAAAAGAGGGAAGAAGCCTGGTAGGATTATAAGGCTAAACTCAAGGAGGCAATGGTAGAGGTCAGGAGGGCAAAGGCAGATGCAGAGCTGCGAATTACTGAGGAAATAAAAGGTGAGGAAAATATTTTTTTAGGTACATAAGAGAAAAAGGAATATGAAGGAATATGAGAAGGACAGTTAGGCTACCTGAGGGAGAGGAGGGTAGTGGGAGAGAAGAGCAGAAGGCAATTTAATAAACAAGTACTTCTGTTGGTATTTACAGCAGAGGACAATGGTTGCCTGTAGGGGAGTGAGAGAAAGGCTGCTACACATGAGTTTCTGAAAATGAAAAGAGTACAAGTCATAGTTTTTAAGGGTAAAAGGATTTAGAAGCTGCCAGTGTAGACAGTGCACCAGGCCTTGGTGACCTGCACCATGGGTACTTAGGTAACTGGTTGCAGAAATGGTAGTACTTTAAACCTATCTGATGACTCGCTGATGTCCAGAGTGGCGCCAATGGATTGGAGATCCACCAATATAGTAATATTCCTGAAAGGGGCATAGGGAGGAGCCAGACAACTACAGGTCTGTCAGCCTTACCTCCATTATAGGTGAGCTGATGGAGACCACAGTGAAGGAAAACTAAGTGGCGTACACAGAGGACACAGACCGCAGAACTGCTAGCAGCACAGATTTTGTGTCATGAAGGTCATGCTAGATCAACCTGATGAGGTTTTTTGATTGGGTCACCAAAACAAGTGACAGAGGACAGATGAAAGATGTGCCCTATGAAAGATGTACTCTACTTTGACTTCAGCAAGGCCTTTGATTCAGTAGCACACAGGAGACCTCTGAAGAAGTCAGAGAACTGGGGTGTACACTGGGGTTTAGATAGGTGAGTAGGAAGTTAGCATGGGGAGTAACAGAGGATAGAGGTAAATGAGGCTATATCTAGAACAAAGAGGTTATGAGTGGAGTGCTGCAGGGCTAATCCTGAGATCTGTCCTATTTAATATGTTACACAGAGGAAGATATCCAGCTAAAACTGTGTCTTGTTGCTCGCAACACAAAGCTACAGTATGTTGCAGGGTAGATAACAAGAAAGGGATGCAGAAGCTCCAGAAGCACCCAGAGAAACTAAACACATGGGGCCCAATTTTCAAAGCTCCCACGGTGGCACAAGAGGATTGTGTCCCAATGATTGGTGCAAAGTGCCCCTTGTGCCAAACAATGCCCAAAGACCAATTCATAAAAGCAGCCTGCATCCACTGCCAGCTGCCTGCACCAAATGGAGCTTGTGCTGCCTGTGTGCCACTAAATGGGCTGCAGCAAGATGATAGGGGCTTCTGACAGACACAGACTGCCAAAGCACTACAAACCATATTCTCAAAGCTCAGTGAGGTTATATAAGGGGACATTGGGGCTCGGGCTGTCCACTAGACCACCAGGGTTCTTGTCATTCCGGAGATCAGGGCTGGAGGGGTGCCACTAGACTACCAGGGATACTATATGGGTATCAGGACTGGGGAAGAGCCTCTAGACTACCAGGGATACTATTTATATTTTAATGGTGGATTAGGGCTGGGGGGACACTTGCCATATGGCACCTGTCCCTGGTGCAATTGCCACACAGCCGACCCATGGCTTGCAACAAACCATCCTGATGTGCCCTCTGTTTGGCGCAGGCCAGGTTTGCCACAAGCCACAGGTTTTTGATGCTGGGACCCTATCCATTACAGAATAGGGCACAGGGTCCCTAGTGCACTGGCAGTTGGTGCAAGCCACCTTTGGCGCAGCTTGCACCTACTTTTGAGAATCAGGCCTAAGGTCTAAGGTCTGCCAAGAAGTGCAAAGTTATGCACTAAGGGAGACAGAATCCACACATAGAATATTGGATGGGATGATCAAAGAACTGCCACTTTGACAAAGAAGAGGGATCTAGGGGTCATTCATTAGTGATTCCCTCAAGCAAAGAGCCTCACTATGACAAAGCATTCAGCAAGGCATTGAAGATGCTGGGGTCATATAGGTAGAGGTTTTGACAGTAGGAGAAGCGAGGTGATTCTGCCACTGTACAGCTCCCGGTGATGCCTCATCAGGAGTACTGTGCCCAGTTCTGGAGTCCTCACCTGACAAAAGACACTGACAATCTAGAGTCAGTACATTGAAGGGTCACCAAAATGATTTAGGACCAGCAGAGCAGATCCTATAAGAATCATCTGGATGCCATAAATATGTACTTGCTGGTGATCAGGCAGAAGTGGGGGAAAAGACAGAAACATATACATTTCTCAAGGGTATAAACAAGGTGAATAGTGAAGAACTGTTTGTAAGAACTAGTAATGCTGCCACTAGGGTGCATGATTGGAGATTGGCGATTGGAGAAGGGTATGTTCAAGAGAAATGTGAGGAGGTTTTACCATCAGTGAGAGCGTGGTGGAACCATGGATTAGACTGCCAGTGGAAGTGGTGGGTACAGCTACCCTAAACAGATTTAAACACAGTTAGAATAGGGCAAGGAGAATCTTAGTTCCAATGGGGGGCTCACAGGTTTGAGGGAAACAGCTGAGGGGGAAACAGCCCACTAACAGAGCAGAACAGTGAGGTCAGGTAGTATAGTAAGGGCAGACTAGCTGTACCTTCAGTTTCCTTTTGCTGTCAGATTCTATATTTTCATGTTTTTATGTTTCTAGATATTGACTGGAGTTTTTCAAAATATAGGCCTGTATTCACTGACATTTCCTCCAGTGTTAAACCATTTTATTTCATCTTAGGTAACACTGATTTAGCAACGTGTCAATGAATAACATGGGTGATTGCTGAATAGGACTAGTTAAAGTAAAGTAGTGTTACTGCTGGAGGTAATGTTAGTGAATATAGCCCATAGTGTGAAAATTTAAACCCCTTGGCATAAACTGTTGACCTTCTATAGTCATTTTTTCTATTCTTTGGTAACTGGATAAGACCCACTAGGCACAGGTGCCTGTTTTCAATGGTGACCCAGGAGCACGAGGGAGATTACGTGATATGTTTAGAGTCACAATGTATGTAAGTGAAAGCTGTAGGAATCCAACCCATGTCTACCAGATGACCAAGCTCATTTGCAGTTTGTTATTCTATCCTCTAGGTTATGCTGTCAGCCCCAGCTTCAGGCAGTGTAACTATTGTCAGTCAGTAGTTCAATCCTCTGGTCAGTATTGTTCAAAATATCCATCAACTCCAGTCAAAATTTGTATAAAAACAACTGTTATGTAAACAGTATGAAAAGGGGATATACAATAACATCACAGTTAGATAGAGGCAAAAGGCGTTAGTCCTCTTCCTCAGAAAAAGACAGCTCCAAGTTCTTTAGAATGACCAGATACAGGCTGCTGTCCTATTCCACTATGAACCAAACAGCATGAGGCCACGCTAGGCTGGAATGTCAGACAGCTGCATTCTTGATCCAGTACAGCAGAAAGAAGAATTATGTAAGAACTTACTGTAACAGTAGACCTTCGAGATAATCTCCTCCATTAGGCCACACATTTAGAATTATAAACTACCAGTGTCAGGACCACTCAGAAACGTTTTGTTAGTTGGTGGCCACCCACAAGGACATACAGTGTGTCTACGGATATATAACATGGGCAGCCCTCACTCCTCTGTTCCCCACTGGAGATTAGCCTTGCAAGACCTCCATCCATGAGGAACCAGGAGATATGACCAGCACCAAGCATACAAGGACAGGCATAGGGCTGGAGACAGGATGCATGGAGTAAGGTTTTAGGCACGGCATCAGATATGACCCTCACTGAAATCAAAAAGGAGGGGAAGGAGGGAGGGTACGGCATGGCCTAATGAAAGAGATTCTCTCTAAGATCTACTTTTATAGTGAATTCTCTACATAACTGTGAATGACTCTGAAGCAGTACATTGTAAACTGGGAGGATGGTAGAGTCTGATATGTAATCATGACAGAAGGCTTGCAGTACAACAAGACCAAAACCAGCAAATCTGCAAGAGATAATGTTCAAGCTGTAATGTTTAGTGAAATTGTGAACAGTGCTCCATTTGGCTGCAGCACATATGTCAGCAGGAGGGACATTTTTGAAACAAGCAACCAAAGTAGCCATACCCCTTGTGGAGTAACCACAAATGACACCAGGAAGTTCACTACCATACTTCCTATGACAGAACATATTACAATGTGACAGGATCCTCTTTCAAAGGTGAATGAAATAAAAAGCAAAGAGGACTCTCTGCAGTCCTTGGTGTGATCAGTATAGTATCTTAGTATTCTATGTACATCCAAAGTATGAAACAGCACCTCACCCTGGTTGGCATGCTCGGGATAATACTCAGAAAGTTGTATCATTTGATTCAATGTTAATTCAAATACCACCTTTAGTAGAAACTTAGGATTTATATGCAAAGAGACTCTGTCTTTGTGAAAAATCAAGTAAGGAGGCTAACACATTAAGGCCTAAAGCTTGGAAATCCTCTGAGTAGAGGTCATCACAACTAAAAATAACATTTTCCATTACAGGTAATGTAAGCCACAGGCAGGTTAAAAAGTAGTCAATGTCAATTTCTCAAGAATAAAATTCATGTCCCAAGTCAGGACAGGATTATGGATATGAGGTTTCATATGAAGAATACCTCTCAGAAATGTACGGGACACCTCTAATTGGGTAACTGTACGACCATCGGTAGAGGCATGGAACGCTGTTCTAGCAGCCAAATATACCTTAAGGGAGGAATAATGCAAGCTAGAGTCAAACAGGAAAAGCAAGTATTCCAACACAACATGCAAAGGACAGATAAAAGGGTCCATATTCTAGGAAGCAGACTACAAAGTGAAGCGTTTCCATTTCAGGGAATAAGAATGTCTGGTAGAAGGCTTCCTAGCCACAATTAGAACATAAACAACTTTAGGGAAAACCCCAAAAAATATAGTGGCTATGTTTTCAGGAACCATTAATGCAGGTGTAGTGACTTTAGGACCAGATGGACCACAGACCCTTTGTTCTGTGACAACAGACTCCAACACAGAGGTAGAGGGACAAGAGACTCCACTGCCTGAAGGAATGGAAACCCATCTGGTGAGGCCAGAATGGAGCAATGAGGATGTGAGTGGCACTCTCCACCCAGAGCTCAAGCAGAACCCTCTTTTAATACAGAGGGTTCTGCTATGTATTAAAAGAATGGAAGGAAATGTGTATAGGAATTTCCATTTCCAGAAGATTGACAGTGTCTCATCAAAAGCTCCAGGCCCTGGGGAGAGTGAGCAGAAATGCAGCAGTTTTGCATTGTGGAAGGATGCAGAAAGGTCCCACTTTGGACAACCTGATCTTTGTGAAGAGGTTGTTTACCGTGGATGACAAAAGTTCCCATTTGTGAACGATTGACTAGGACCTGTTTAACCTGTCTGTCAAGTTGACATTGTTTCCTTCAGCAGGTCAAATGAGGATGATCAACAGCAGGAAAAAGAACTAAGGAGTGATGGGGCCACCTACATTATATACACCTAGATGATGCATCTTATTGTGGGTGGCCCCTGGCTAGCAAAAAGTTTCCAAGTGGTCCTGATGCTGATAATTTATATTTCCAAATGTGTGAGATCTAATGGAGGAGATACCTCAATGAAGATCTAAGAGAAATTTCAGAATTGCTTTTTATGTAAATTACCTTCTGTGATGTTTTTTTATTTTGTTTGTAAATATTATGTTTCTTAATGTTTTCCCAGAGATGCCACTGTTTTTTATAACAACGATGTGAAGCTACTGAACCAACATCATTAAAGAGATAGTGCACTGCCTGGAATTAGTAATAACTGTTAGACATAGTCAGCTATCACTTCTTATATCTGAAGTATTGTTTTCTTTTCTGTTTTACTAATTTAATTACAAGATTTTCTAGTGGACAGTACTAAGTGTGAAATGCGGAACAACACTCTTCCCTGATGCTGACAGTTTTATATGTTCCTCTGCATCATCAGTATTGTGACATCACAGACAGTGACATCACTGGTACTTTATGGGGGAAACAGGGTGCAGGAGGGGAGACTCTTCAAAATGAGAAAAAAACCTTAGGACCAGAAGACATATGATGATGCTGGAAGAAAAGAAGTTTAAGAGGGATGTGAGGAAGTATTACTTAACTGAAAGAGTGGTGGGCACCTGGAACAGACTGCCAATGGAAGTGGTGGAGGTGAAAACTGTAGGGTGTTTCAAGCATGCATGGGATAGACATGGGGGATATTATTAAACAGGTAGTGAGAAGGGAGGGTCTGTGGAGAGACCAGTTAGGGTCTGCAGAAAAAAAAGGTAAGCAGGGACCAGCTGGGCAGACTGTGTGGCTCAAATAGTCCTTTTCTGTTAATGAACTCTATACTTCTATATTTTTATGTAGTAACCAAAAAGAGGCAATCTTCTGTTGCTTGACTGATAACTTGTGCACATGTTACCAATCAGGCAACAGGGCTTGGGATGTAACGATGAGTGAAGTCACATGCTGATGATGTAATGGAATGACCAAAACTAGATATGTCAGCTTTCAGTTAAAGAACTGCTTTTCAAATCAAACCCAGTATTATTATGTAGAAAACCTTCTAATGAGCACACAGGAAATCAAAAACACTTCAGAAATAAAACAGTAATTAGGGACTAGTTTAAAAAATTAATAAAATATGTTTTGACTGCAACTAGCTCTTTAAAGAAACTAGAAACTGTGCAAGTGATACAGTATAATAGTTCTGCTGGAAACAATATGAGCTTTTTAAAGAGACCTATCACAAACATAAAAGAGACTTAGAAAAAAAGGAATACCAGAAATGAGTTTCTCCTAAATTATAAGGGACAGCAGGATGTGCTTTGCATTATTTTGAAGATCTTTTTTTGTGAAACACACAAAACCAGTCATTACATTCATAAACATCCACGTTGTGAGTTGTTGTAAGAACTATAATAATTCTATCGACTTCTATTTCCAAAGAAACAGAACTGGCCATTGATTTGTCAGTTTGATGAATGCATTTATGGGAGGAGGTCATGCCAGATGAATCTGATTGTTTTCTTCGACTGGGTGACCAGGGAAATATATCAGTGGAGGGTAGTGGATATAGCCAATTCAGACTTTGACAAGGCCTTCTACATTGTGCCACTCAAGATACTAAACAAAATTAAGCAGCCTAGGGGTGGGATCCAAAGTGATGAATTATGTAAGGAACTGGTTAATGTATTGTTGATAAAGAGTGGTGGTTAATGGCACTCACTGTAATGAGGGGAGAGTGACCAGTAGGGTGCCACAGGGCTCAGTACATATAACACAAATTCTAATTTATTTGAATAAACTCAATATATGCTCCTTGAACTCTTCATTCAAATATAAGCATGCATCTGCTAATTTACATCTAGCATACTAAGTGGTACATGGAGATATCAAGAATTAGTCAGTTCCTAATAGGAGTCTATGCTTATTAACCTTCTCCCTGTCTTTACATTTTTCTAAGCTTACAATCTATTGAACTTGAACTTGTTTACTGCATTTGTCCCCCACGATTATTTATTTATTTATTTGCTTTTGGTAACCAGGTAAGTGCACTAGACAGTATTGCCTATTTTCAGGCACGACCCAGGAGATTACAGTTCAAACAAGTTACAAACAATAGAACAGGGAGCAGCTGATGCAATGCAGTACATAAAGAGATCAACAACCTTACAAGACAGTAGAATTACTTAGCACAAAAGTGATAGCATACCTAGCATACGCATTATGGTACAAAAGAGATAAAAACAGCTTGCAGAGATCAGTAACATAAGTGCATAACAGCAGTGCTGGTGGCATAGGATGAGGGTATGGGGATAGTGGTGCAACGGCAAGTAAAGAGGTATGTTCCATGGACTAAAGCAAGTAAAGAGGTGTAATACATGAACTAAAGACATTTACATGTGTCTAGGGAGGTGAAGTAATTAAAGAGTGCATGCTTGAAGGCAGAGTGAGAACTGGATCTTCTAAGGGAAATCAGAAGGGATCTCCAGAATTTGGGAGCATAGATGGAGAAGGCAAGTGTGCCCATTTTGGTGGAGCAATTAAGGACAGTGACCAGAGCTGCAGTTGAGGACCGGAGGAGTAGGGGACAGTCAACTGAGGTGAACATGGCTGCAAGGGAGGAGGGGAGAGAAGAATGAATTATATTGTCGGTCAGGCAGCCTATGGAATATAAACGCCGGAATGAGGGGGATAACCAGCGAAGGTCAGAGTAAAGTGTGCAGTGGTATTTAAGCTAATGGGCAGACAAGGCAAATCTGCAAACATTGTTATAGGCAACATCCCATGCTTGAATGATGTTTGCCTGCACTTGAGCAAAGACTGGCAGTGCATAGCAAAGACCAGTGAGCAGAAGTCCTTGGGCGATGGAGCTCCTAGTGGCAGGGTCAGGGCTTGGCAGACATGATAAGCCAACCCAATTTTGGCATTGACAGACTTGCATACAGCATTGACATAGAGAGAAACTGAGACATGGATCCAGAGTGACCCCTAAGTATCTGAAGGGGTTGGTAACTTGTACCAGGGAGCCATCGAGACAAGAGACCAGAAATGAGGGGTTTAGGGCACTGAGCATCCTGTGTGACCCAAAGAGCATGGCCTGGGTCTTGGCAACATTTAATATGAGGTGATGAGATGTGAGCCATGTTTGGATTTGTTGCAGGTCAGAAGAGAGGTGGGAATTAATGTCAGAGATGGTGCTAGAGGAGGTATAGAGGACCAAGTCATCAGCATAGAGTAAGGTGTGACAGTGGGTGGGAATGGTATGTAGATTGTTTATAAATACAGAAAAGAGCACGGTCCCTAGGATGGAACTTGTGGAACACCAGTGGATAGAGGGGCAGGAGAGGAGAGGACTCTACTGTAGTAGACAAACCAGGTGCGATTGTGCAGATAGCTGGAGAATCAGGCAATAGTGGACTAGGAGGCACCCAGTGAATCTAGCTAATACAAGAGCAGTGAATGGTTGACTGAGTCGAAAGCCTTCATTAAGTCAATAAAAAAAGCCCCCATAAGTAGGCCTCTATCCATGGTAGTTGAGATATTGTTAGAGAATTGCGCTAGGGCAGTCAAGGTGCTATGGCCTGGTCTGAAGCTGTGCTGAGCAGGAGATAACAGGTCATAGTTGGCTACAAAGTCTGACACCTGACAATGAATAAGTTTCTCCAGAAGTTTACTAAGGGTAGACAAGCTTGCTATAGGGGTTTGTAGGGGTTTCAGTGTCACCCTTTTTAAAGACAGGTATAACCCTGGCTTGTTTCCAAGAGCAGGTCATGGTGCCAGAGCTAATGGAGAGATTGAAGAGATGCAAGATAGGGGTGACAAGAAGGGAGGCACCAGGTTTGAGAATTCTAGGTTCCAGACTGTCAGGACCAGTGCTGCCATGAGGAGACATAGTGTTGAGGATCCATAGGACATCAGTTCTAGAGACAGGGGTGAGAATAAGGGGGGATGAGGCAGAGGGAGGACTGGGGAGGGAGGGGGGAGGGAGGGACAGAAGGAATGGCTGTGTTTGAGGTTGAGGAAAGAGGGGAGGTAAGAGTGAGTTAAAGACATTGGCTATGGTGTTGGGGTTGTTACAAGACATATTGACAAATAGCATGTCATGAGGGGCTTGAGAAGCATTGCAACCCAGAATGTGGTTTATATGTGCCCAGTACCTTTTTGGGTAACAGGCAGAGGCATGGAGAAGACCTCTATAGTAATTGCTTTTGGCAGCTTGGATTGCTTTCTAGCATGAGTTCCTAATGGAGCGATAGGGAACAAAGTCAAAAAGAAGGGCGGAGGATTTCCACTTGGCCCAGAGCTTGTTTCTGTTAAATTAACCTAACCCATTATCTAATTAATTTTAAAGAGATCTGGGAGATAAGTTGGGGGGGTAGTGCTTACCAAGTCAGAGTTTACCTGTGTCTTCTTTGTGTTCCCTTTAACCTTACAGATCATTCTGCACTGATATGCTGTAATTTATTACAAGAGCTGGAAGTGGAAGTGGCGATGGTCATATATTTAGGAACAGAGGGACAGAAGACTCCTGGCTGTTAACTGGCCACCAAGTTCTTTCTCTGCTATGCTGGCCCTCGGAGTAACTGGCTGCAATCCCAAATCTGTGACATCTACCAGAGACTTTACATTGAATTCACCTAAAAGAGTAACAATTTGAAAAGAAAGATGCTTGTGTATTGTTACCCCTAGACTAACAGACATATATATATATATATATGTATATATAAATGTATATATATATATATATATGTAGTTCTACAGTTTGATCAAATTCATGAAGGGCTAGTATTGAAAAAGAAGTGGACTATATAAGAAAATAGTAATCTTTTTTTGAATTCAGTATACTTTATTGAAATTTTAGAAATAGAAATAACAAAAAATGCACAAGCACAGATACACTAGAAATAATACAATCAAACTAACAATAACAAATCTACCCCAATAACAAACAAGAAATTAAGAGGCATACATTGAAGCCAGAAAAAAACACCCTGTCCCACCCCACTAACCCCACCAGCCCAGCAGTCCCTGCCTACCCGCTTAGTCTCAAAAAGGCACCACATGATCCAATGGGAAAGAGAGAAAGCCAAAATTAACATTAAAAAGAGGAAGGAAAAGAGATGGGTGGAGACATCACTACAAAGGAAAGAGGACTAACTCTGAAAATCTCTTGTCACCCAGAACTAACAGACAAAAGAGTATGAAGCGATTCCTAACTGGCATGGAATTTATGGAGATGCTTTCTTTGACTGGCAATATATTTTTCCAGCATTAAAACGGTCATCATTTCAGTATGCCTTTCCCTTACAGAAGGAATCACGTCATCCAACCAGTGTCTTAAGATCACTAGCTTAGCCACTGCAGATATAAACACCATATGAGCCTTCCAGATAGGAATGAGTTCCTGTGGGAAGTGACCAACAAGATAAATATTAGGAAGAAAAAACTCCTGCAACCCCAGAAGTGGATCTAATGAATCCCTGATAGCATTCCAGAAGCATAGCATTCCATACTTTTACACAGTCCCACAATACATTTTTTTTAAATTTCCTTCCATCTGAAGATACCTGGTGCATATAGGGGAGCCAAGTTTCCCCATTTTGAATAATTTATAAGGGTAATAATAAAGATTGTGCAAGATTTAAAATTGTATCAGCCTGAGTCTACCCTGTTTCACATATTGATAGAGATGTCTCCATATCTTCTGCCAAGGTATAGAGTTAGCAGGGATCTCTATTGCTTGAGTTCAGTAACAGCACACTCCTGTCGGAGTGAGAGTACCCATAGTCTGTAGGGCTTTATACAAAGTGGATACCGGGTGGGGTTAGGCAGAGATCATCAACAGCTTGTCGAGTGTAGAGCTGTCTGAGAGGTTCTATGGCTTGGGGCCTAGCATAGAAAGAGCAGCCTAGGAAATCAGCAAAAGTTTGAAGCAGGAAACAGTAGAAAGAGAGTGAATCTGCTTTACAGCCTGGAAAGGAAGTATTTTGTCACCATCCAACAGCTGCGATAATGTCGTTCCCTTCAGTGGGAGAAGAAACAAGGGCGGAAAAGTTTGCCCTGCAATCTTAAAATTAAAATTCCTGAAAATAGGCTGAGGCAGCACTCTCAACCAGTCCCAGTGCAAGTTCCATTCAATTTGTGTTTTGGCTTTGAATGATCAGTTTAAAGGAGTGGAGCGCAGATCCACAGGAAGCTGACCCAGTTTTACATACAAAAGGCTGGAAAGTGTAAAGCCATATGTCTTAACTAGGGACAATTTGGCCTCTAACCACTGTGGAAAATAGCCCATCCTTTGAGATAAATCATTAAACAATCCTCAGAGAAGAAACTTGTGTGCATGTAAGGCACAGTAATAGAGAAAGAAGTTGGGGAGAAATAATCCTCCATGTACTTTAGGGGCAGTCAACCTGAAATAAGACCTTTCTAACTGCTTTACCTTTCCAGAGGAAAGAATTCAAGATAGTCTGTAAATGAGAAAACCAGGACTTAGGCAAAAAGACATCCAGCATTCCCAGAGGGTAGAGTAGGCGTGGTAGTACGTTCATTTTGAGAACATGTACTCTGCCCCATAGGGAAAGAGGAAGTGAAGACCATCTCTCCAGATTGAATTTGAGCTGCTGCAACAAATGAGTAAAAATTTCCTTGATTACAAGTGGAACATACTGCATGAGATAGACACCCAGGTACCACAAAAGTTTGGGCTCCCAAGAGATGCCAAGACCTTGAACTCATGTTTAAGGACCAGACTATTTAACAGCAAGAGCTTCATTTAAGTGACATTTATCTTGTAAGCAGAAAGAACAGAAAAGCAATGTATCTCAGATAAGATCATTGGCAAGGTTTGAGCAGGATTTTCGAGATGTGAAAGAATGTCATCAGCATAAACTGATAACAAATACAGCTTTCCCATGAGAATAATGCCCGCATGCCCTTGAATACTTTGGAGACTACATAGGAGAGAGAAAACAGTAATCTAACCTTTGGGTCTTTTTAGTTAGTATCTCTGATTAATTTTTACTTCACTGCTGTCACATAGCTAATTTACCTAAGTAAGATGTTTACTAGAAGTGGCAAACAAGTAATTAAAGAAGGGAAGTAAAAAGAATGGTAGTGTGTATATGGAAGAGTTAATGCTGACTTTCTCCACCCCAATTGAAACCAATGACTCTTATACATTTCCTAATATTTTCAAGGGACCCGGCCCTTTACATTATCAATCCCCTGAAGCATCAAAATCTAATACCCCTGTTCCAAAATCAACCAAGGACCCACTGATGAAAGATAGTGTTTCATCTTTGCAAGCTTCCACCCTCCCCCAAGACTAGGGGGAAGAAAGTGGAACGATTTCGGGAGTCACCCAAGCTTTCTGACTCTATCCATAGAAATCAAAATAAAATCTCAAAAAAGGACAAAGAGAAAAGAAAAAATAAAAAGAGACTGGAGATAGACCACATAAAAAAAGAAGTGATCGTGGATTATTTATCTCCAGTAAAATGCACATTATACTCTGGGTTAATAGAGGGGGAGGAAGAAGGAGTAGCTGATAGTCTTGTTGAGCATAATAAATCTCCTAAGCTCACAAGTATAGCCAGCCTAGAAGAGATTCTAAATCTGGGGGAAGGTACTATCCAAGCTACCAAACTGAAGTTGTTTAGCCCTTTGGATTTCTCGATAACCTTCAGGGCTTCCCTTTCAGAGGTTTTCGAACATTCCATAATGGCAGGATCTCCATACACAGTTTTTTGAAAAACTAGACAAGGAAGTTGAAAAAAAATCAAACTAGAGGCAGACTTTTTGGCCCAATGCCCAGACACTCTTTCAAAATATACCATTAAAGCCCTGGCCCATCCTGTGATGGCCAATATAGTGCTGCTTGAGGCTTATTCTGACCTCAAACACCACTTGGAAGGCCTAGCTACCCTGTTCACTGACTATATAAAGGAGTTAACAGCAAAAATGGAGACCCTGAAGAATAAGGTAAGGCCTCAGAAACTTCAAAACTTGTCATTTTTGACCCTTAACATCCCAGACTCCCTAAGGATAAATCCAGAAAAGAGAAGAAGGGTCTGAAAAAAGGAAAAAAAAAAACAAGAAAAATAAGGAGAACCCCCTTAAGCTAGAACCAAACAAAAAAGCTCCACCTCATAAGACCAGCTCTCACCCTGGTATTACTCCACAATTCACTGTGGTAAGCAATAAGAAATTAATGAACAGTATTAGCCCCAAACCAGAAAACTCAGTCGGAAAAAGTCTTCTATCTACAAGGACCCCTCATCTGAAGGTACTGTAATTGGATTACAAATTCCAAACTAAATGGTACATAAACCTATTTGACTCCTCAAACCAAAGTAAATAAGAAGGTTGATGCTGGGGAGGTCCTGGACAAAGAAAAAATGGTATCACTAATGAACCAACACAAGATACCATCCATACCGATGGAAATGAGGTATTAATTAAATTTGAGGGAGTATATCTAAAATCATATGAAACTCCAGAAACTCTTACAGAACATATTTCTTATTTGTTCAGAGAAAGTGGTCAAAAGTATAAAGGTTATTTTTAGAGATAGGTAGGATTCCTTACAATCTTTATATGTAATGGTTTCTAACATGATCAATGCCAAGATGATATGGGCATAACAGCAAAGGTTGAACTACCCTGGACTATCTATTCTATAACCAGTTACTTGGTGAACAATATGGAAAATGATTTCTCCCCACCAAAAAATCTCTTCTACTCTGAAATGCAAAGATTTCTGCTCAGTACTCACTGACCTAAATTGGAGGTTTGAGAAATGCCCTGATCCAATATCGGAACAAGATGTTTGTAAAACGCTTTCTATTTCTGGAATAAATTGATTTGAGGGTGAAAAAAACTAAATGTTGGCACCTTATGTCTTGGCTTCACTGGCAGGTATTATGAATATTGAAATTCCCACACAAGAAATTTCACTAATAGAAAGAGCATGACCCTTAACTGAGGGAAGTCAAATTGACATCACTGTTAAGACTTGCAACTTATTTGACAAATTACTCACTAATACCTACAAACTTGACAAAGCAAATATCTTGTTGGTGGACCTTTCAGATTTAAAACTTCAAACAGACACTAAGTCAGATCTTAATGAAAATAATAGAATATCTGAGCACTCATATTTTTCAATAAACTCCCTACCAGCCTCTGAAGCCAATACGACAGATGCCAACACCTTAGTATGGAATATAGCTGGATTGAAATATAAGCTTATTACCCTAAATAGAGCGCTTTTGTAGAAAATTTTGAAATACTGATTTTCCAAGAAACATGGTCTCCAGATATATATATAAATGTATATGTATTATAGTGGCATGGTACTATATTTAGGGTTGCATAGCCATGTCTATGTTAAATTTCAAATTTTGCACTTTAATAGCTTTTGAACTGTTTGTCCGATTTGTCTGAATCTACCATAGCTCTCTGGATCTGGAATTTTTTGTGTTGGTTGGATGTACAGTTACGGAATTGTAGTGCACTCAAAAAGTGAAAAATCCTCAAAGTTGCGATTTCTTTGTCCACCCATAATGCACAGAAGAATGCATTTGAGTGAATTCAAATCAGGTTGTCTGCATGTATCCTGGGATGCACTGGTGCCTTTTGAAGATCTGGTGAAAAAATATTGCTTCACTCAAAAGTTATTGCATTTTGTCTGTCCCATTATAGCCTATGGGAAAACGTATACAGTACATGCACTACAAAAACAATTGCGATCACATTTTTTGATTGAACTTGGCCAAAAATGTTGTGCTGTCGACATCTTGTTTTCAGTTAGAGAAAGAGAAAAAACAGTATAACTCAAAAAATATTGCACTTTTCAACATACCAACCACTGAGTTTACCTAATCAGGTCACGAGGAACATGTCCATGGTATTATTTATTTTTATTTATTTATTTATTTAGTTTTTGTTTTATTAGTTTTTACCCAGCTAGTCCAGAAATACGTTTTTTAAATTTGTTTCCATTCCTTGATCATGCAAACATTTTTATTGCCATGCAAACTATGGCACAAACTCTAAATATGATTACGATAAAATTTTTTGTGCACACTAACATTCCCACTATAGAGATAGGAGAATTTTGCTACGTGTTTCTTTTTTATCACTTGATTGTGGAAAAGTGGATTGTGCTATTGGCCTACAATTTTCAGGATAGGAATACCTGGTACCATGGATGTGCCTTTCAGTGGTTTGGTTTGAAAACGTTCAACAGGTCCATAGTTACAGCATTCTGAAGTTCTGAATTTTCCTCATAGGATAACACTGCAGCAGTTGTCTTCTTTGTCACTTCATTGTGGCAATGTAGATTGTGCTATTGGCCTGAAATTTTCACAGTGGCAAGCCCTACTGTCATAGGAGTGCCTTTTGGTGGTTTGGTATGAAAACATTGAACAGGGCCACAGTTACAGTATTCTGAAGTTCAGAAATTTTTCCATAGGATAACATTGCTGTGCCCATGACGCGTTTCGGGGCCCATATCTCGAAAATGGTTTGAGATTCGGACTTTTCATCACAAACTTTTTATGTAGGTTGGAAAGCCATGAAACCCATGACAGATTTTTTTTCTAGCTTGTACGGTTCCTGAAATATTTGTGAATTACTGTTCCAATTGCTCATTTTCATGTGTGTAGGCCACTATTATGCCTTCAGAGTTAGCAGTCACAGCTCTTTCCAGTGCCTATATCTCAGAAATGATGCAAGATACAGGTTCAGTCATTATTGTCATGTGAACTACTCACTCTCATGATTACAATGACACTTGATTTTTTTTCTATCTGCTACGGTTCCCGAGATATGGGCAAATTACTGTTACAAGGGCTCCTTGCCTTATAGGGCTGTGGTATGGTTCCATAGCTATGTGTAAGTGGGACACACATACCATTATGCATGAATGAGCAGCTTGGTGGTAGTGCGGGGCTCAAAGGGCCTCGCACTTCCACCAACACATTCCATTTACTACTTACATTACACTTTAAAAAAGAAAGGATATTCTTTGTAAAATTATTATCGTATTGTTAGGTTGTTTCATTATCAACAAAGTGTGAAATTCCACATCAGAGTTACCACCCCACCACCACCCCCACTCTCCACACACCTCCAGGCATTGGGGTATGCATTGGGGAGGTTGTCCCTTACTCTCACCCCATTCTCCTACACTGCACCACCACAGCTTCTTTACAGATGGAATGGGGTGAGAGTTAGGCCGATGACCCCAATGCACACCCTGATGCTTGGTGGTGTGTGGAGGGAGGTGGGTAGTGGTGGGGGTGGTAACCCTAACATGGAATTTACACACTTTTTTCAGTGTGGAAACAACCCTAACTGATGCATTAATGATGTTTTTGTAAATAATATATAGCTATATATAAATATATACTATTTCAGCTACCAAACACAAACATTATGGAAGACCAAAGGGGGTGGGGTCTGGCCACTTTTGAAAAATAAGGAAGGGACTGGAGGTGTTGGATCAGGATACCTCAAAATCAGGAGTACATCATTATTGTTTTAAAGTGGGATTGCTTATTACTTATTCTTGTAAATTTTTACATCCCACCTAAATTTCATATAAAAATGAAATATGATATACGGGCCAAGATCGCAATAGATGTTGACACCATGTTAACTAAATTTCCAGCAGACACCGTATTACTGGCAGAAGATTTCAATTCTGGAATAACTAATTTTGAAAACTTATCTAATCATCAGACACATATGTACTTGGGTAATTTATGCAAGAGGAACACACTTAATAAAATTGGTAATGAACCAGGAAAGAACTTACAGAATTTCATTGAACATAATAGCCTACTGATTTTAAATGGTAGAACTGAGGGAGATTGGGAAGGACAATTTACATATCTTTCAGCTAATCGCCAAAGAGTCATTGACTATTTACTTTGTAGCCCTGAAAGACATGTTTTTCCAAAAAATTTAACATCTACATGAGACCCAGAAGTAATCATGTCCCATTACTTTTACTACTAGGCACACAGAAAAAAAATCTAGTGACCCTGAAATAAATAACAATCCTTTATCTTCATTAGCAATTAGAGGGAAAACCAAACTGTTTTTTAATAAAAAGAACCAGAAGTGAAGTTTCAGAGGTGCTACATAGTACCTCCTCTTATTTTCCCTCAGTTGACAAGGAAAATATCTTTCATGTAAAATATCTCCAGAATCAAATAGAGTATTATTACAGTTTAATCACATAGAAAATATACAAAGAAGAAGTAAGAACCACATTGAGAACACTTGGTTTGATTAGTATTGTAAAAGGGAGAAAAGGAAACTGGGGAAAATAATTAGAATGATCAAGAGGGACCCCACTGGAATAAATTTCAATTAATTGAATAGGGCCAGGAAACATTATAAAAAATGTCTTACTCAAAAAAAAAATGAATATATAAAAAAACAATGGGCAAACATGTATCAAACTATACAAGACAATGATGCCAAACTTTTTTGGTTGATGGTGGCAAAGGGAGTAAAACAATACCACCCATCCTTAGCAGTTCAAATTCTTAAAGATACCTGGGTGAAACATTTTAAATTAGTATTCAACAAAGAAGCTCTTACAGGGCAGACAATGGAAGCTCCCTTATGGCTTAACAATGTTAATTACCACCCACTAACCATCACCCTAGGGGAGGTGGAATCTGCCATTTCTCAATTGACTAATAATAAAGCACCTGACCCTGATTCAATGCTGGCAGAAATATACAAGGAACGTAAAATCTACTGCATCCCAAAATTAACTTTATTTTTTAATCTATCTCTTGCTGAAAAAGTTTGTCCTCAGTCTTGGACAAAAAACATAATAATTCCCATCCACAAAATAGGCACGTATAATGAACCAGCAAACTTTTGCCCAATCTGCCTAATTGATATCAGTTGAAAGATTTTTACCAGAATATTACTGGAGAAATGGCAAAACTGAATAGATACAGTAAGCCTGCTATTGAACTACCAAACTGGCTTTCATCATGGCTTTTCCACAATCGACAATATTTATGTTTTGGCACATCTGCTTGAAAAATACAGATATTACAGAAAAATGAAATTGTATGCCCTTTTTATAGACTTTAAGGCTGCCTTTGACTTTGTAAACAGAGACACCTTATGGGAAATTCTGTACAAAAAAAATGCCTTCTTTTGGACCATTTAATCCCTATATATCTAGTCTAGAATAACACTTCAGCAATTATAAGGTATGATAATAAGGGGAATTTAACCCAACACTTCAATACAAATAAAGGAGTCAAACAAGGCTGCCTATTGGCCCCACTTTTGTTTTATACATATACATATATATACATATTATGTATATATATATATATATATATATATATATATATAGATCACTTCTTCAATATGACACTTTAGATTCATTGGATTCACTTAAAATCAACAATACTTTCTGTCACTAAGTGGCATATGCTGATGACCTTGTTCTTTTTTCCTTATCTAGAAATGATCTTCAAAGAAAAACAGACCAACTAAAAGTAAAATGTGACCTCTTAGAGTTAAAAATTAGTCTAAAAAAAACAAAACTTATGTTTTTTGGAGAACGTAACTCACAAGCAAAGATTTGCCTTTAAAAAAGAACAAATTGAAGTAATTTCATCCTTTGCCTTTTTGGGAGTAAAGTTATCCACCAATGCCAAATGGGCAACACATCTTAAGGAGCAAATCACAAAAGCCAGACATACCTTATTACCATTCAGTTTCAAATACGGAGGAGAAATGGTGATCCCAGACTTAATTGCAGGTGAAGCAAAAATTAATCCATTACTCCTCTATAGGGTAGAAGTATGGGGTCTACAAAATACAGTTAACCTTGATCAACCCTTATCCTATTACTATAAAGCAATACTACAAGTTCCCACAGCTACTTCTAATGTGATCACAACAGCAGAATTTGGTAGAAGCCCTATATTACCCCTAGCAGAGACAACAGTGGTAACTTATTGGCTTAGAATTTCCAGTAACGGTAAATTCCATTCAGCGGGAATGTATGAAGGAAAAGATGATGTGGACCAAGAATGGTTTTAATTCTACTTGATTAAAACAATTACTTGACAGTCTAACCAAGGCTGACTTGCTCCACCTTTGGGAAGAATCTCTTAAGGGAATCTCAGTATCTCCTTTGTACAAAACAAATAAAAAACAAACTCTTTCAAGTTGCACAAACAAAAGAAATGATGAAAGATAAAGAACAAAAACAGGCACAATGGTATAGATTAAATAAAGTTGATATAGCTAAAGAAGATTACCTCACACTACCTATACCACCGACCACTAGACAATGGATAACATGGGCTAGATTTAGGCTCTTAACCTCAAAATAGTATTACTTTAACAAAAAACTGTATTGAAGCAACCTCTACAGAAAGAATATGTCCATGTAACAGAAGGTTTAGTGAAACCATAAATCATATAATAACTCAATGTTCGATTTACAACCCACACAGGGAAACCATCCTTAAAGATTTCTTGATGAAATATGCCAATGCACAATATGACCCTGTCTTTATGCTACTACATCCTTTGAATAAAGATGATGCTCAGATGGTTTCAAAGTTGCTTTCCCAAGTGGTCAGACGCAAAAGAAATAGACAGCAAAACTAACATAGACTCAGACAGGTAATGGCCATAAAAGCCAGTTCTGAACAAATTATGTCTGTGACCCTGGAGATTTGTAAAATTATACTTTTTATTCCTGTTTTTATATACTGGATTTTCAACAATCTGATTTTTATTTTATTTATCTTATTGTTTTAACTGTGCACTAATTATAATGTCCAAACCTGTTATGTTTTGAATGATCAATAAACCTACTTGAACTTAATAGGGAGTGGGGGTTAATGGTACTCACTCTAATGAGGGGAGAGTGACCAGTAGGGTGCCACAGGGCTCAGTAGTGGGACTGATCCTCTTCAATGTACTCATAAGTGACATTGCAGAAGAACAGGAAGGGAAGATATGCCTCTTTGCAGATGACACTAAAATCTGTAGAAGGGTACACACTCAGTAGGAAGTGGAAAGAATGTGGTGGGACCTTGGGAAATGCAAGAAGCAGTCAAATAGTTGGAGTTCAATGCCAAAAAGTTCAAAATCATGTACCTAGGGCATAAGGACCCGGGAGCTCGGTACAGGATGGGGGGAGGTATGGACAGTCACTTAGCAGGAAAAGGACCTTGCGGTTATCATATCTGATTATCTGAAAGTCACAGAGAAGTGTGACAAAGCAGTAGGTAGGCCTGGTTGTATGCTGGGATGTCCTAGGAGAGGTATCTCCAGTAGGAGGAGGGGGGAGGGAAGAGGGGTTGCCAGTGTATTACTGGTGTGTAAGACCCCACTTGGAGTATCATGTGCTGTTCTGGAGGCCGCACATCAGAAAGGACATAGAAAGGGTGGAGGCAGTTCAGAAGAAGGCAATGAAAGTGGTTGCATCAAAAGCTCTATCAGGAGAGACTGATGGATCTCATCATGTAAACCCTGGAAGATAGGAGAGTGAGAGGTGACATGATAGGGACCTACAAGTACCTCATGGGGGTGAGCAGGGTGCAGGAGGGGAGCCTTATTTAAATAAGAAAAAGCACCAGGACTAGAGGTCATGCAATGAAGCTGGAGAGATGGAAGAGTTTAAGAGGGAATTGAGGAGGTACTACTTCACTGAAATAGTGGTGAATGCCTGAAATAGACTGCCAGCAAAAGTGGTGGAGGCGAAAACAGTAGGGGGCTTCATGCTTGCATGGATAACATAAGGGAATATTAGTAAACAGGCAAGGAGGATGGGGGGTTGCCAGACACCAGTTAAGGTCTGCAAAAAACGACTAGGCAGAGACCATCTGGACAGGCTGAGAGGACCAAGTGGTCCCTTTCTGCTGACAAATTCTATGTTTCTGTTATGATGCCTACCATATGTGCAGATATTCTGTCAAACACCACCTCAAATACAGTATGAATTTCTGGTCCTAATATGTGAGCAAAAATATTGACATGATTTGAAAAAAAAAAGATTAAAAGAGCGTGATCAATAGTGCTGTATGGAATGCAGAATTCTGCCAGTGGAATTAGCACTGAATGACCATTCTGCCAGTGCAATTTCCACCAGAATTTTGATGGGCCTTCTGTGGAATTCAGTCTGCTGTGATCCCATGGAATTATATTCCATGGAACAGTGTTTTTCAACAGAAAATCATTCTTCAACCATTTCCAGTGAAAATATTGAGATTCTTGAAAACCCATCCTGCATTTTTCTGCTAAGGAATTCCACCATTCAATTTCTGAAGAAATTTAGCAGCATTTTTGTGGACTGTTGAAAATTCTGCAAAATTCCTTTCTGCCAGAATATGAAAATTCTGCACACCACTTGTGATCAACATGTTTAGAAGGATTTGGGGAACACTGACTAGTAGACAAGGCTAGCAGACTTGGGATGCTTTCTATGGAAAAAGGAAGAAAGCCAAGGGGCATGATCTAACACTATCAAGACTAAATGCAGCTCTTCAAGATGTACAAGCATGCAAGGAAAGTGGATACACTATGTTACTGAAAGGAGCACATTTTGTGAGAACCCTCATGAAACACTACTTCACAGAACAAGTGCTGGAAATTTGGAATAGAGTTCCAGAGCAGGTGATATCAGTTGATACTCTTACGACCTTCAAGCTCAAACTTAAGAAGTACTTTAAATAAAAAGTGATGACAGGAGATTCTCACTAACCTGGTTGGTGGGGGGGGGGGTGGAGGGGGGGACCTCAACAGAGCAATGGTCTTCTGTCCACCCCAAAGCTAATATTGTGTATTTCTTATTTATGTGTGTAACTATGTCTTACCTATGACTCTTTGATCAGTTTGACTAAGGCCCCTCTTTCTCTCTCTCCTTCCCGGAAACATGGTCTTTGGCACACAAATAATTATTTATCAAATTAAAAATGATACTCTTCTAAAATCACTATCAATGCTTCATATTCGTATCTGTAATGAAACACTACAAAATGTAAAAAAGTGAGACTACAGTAATAAAACCAATCCATAGCAATGTTTGTATTGTGAAAAAAGATTTTACATTTTCAATGAATGGTTTGTCACAGCAATAACTTCTTCAGAATGATAGTTGGTTTATGGCTATAACCATGGGCAGCAGAAATCCATAAACAAAGAAACCCAACAATTTTTGCAACTGTGAGCTTTTACTAGTGGTTTGTTTGGACGACAGAGAATCTAAGCTTTCACCTTAGAAAAATACATTTCAATCCCTTTTTGCCTCCTTTAGAAAAAAAAATCAATGTACTAATGCTTTATTCAATCAGTCTTTATAAGAACTGCCTGCAGCTGATGGGCAGCAGAAGTGGTAATATCCCCAATTCACTGTAATGGATCACTATCTTGAAAGGTTTGCTGTGAGTGCTATTAGTAGGGTAAGTTTTATTTTTCCAAGCACTGCTTTAATTGTGTTTTTGTTCAAGCTTCTCCATCTACCCAGACCTGTTGCATGACATACAATAATCCTGAAGCTGGTTCTTGCATCAGACTTTCACTTTTTAACAATATAAGCTTTAGTAATGCAATATGTGGGCAATACCAGATGACATAATGTACATTCACTGGAGGAATATATGCACTTTTTATATGTGCCCTGAAGAATGAAGCGACAGATTGAATGCTCCTCAGCACACACTGGAGTAGTGCCTCTATCTTCCAATGAATACAGCACTCTGGAGTGTGTTATTGCACTTATAAAGTTGGCAAGTTGGAATATATCCAGATATATCATGATATGTCACGACATACTATAGAAATGAAAATCTGATAGAAGTGAATAGAATTTCCCCTAATATAGTTAAGCAATAATGATCAAACAAATAGTCATGTCCTGGGGATTAATGACTAGCTGGGGGTAAAGGATGACTCAAGGCAGAGCTCAGGGTTAACTCCTTCCTAGCAGTCATTAACTCCAAGGAAATGACAGGTTGGGAAGATGTTACTGTGATTATAGGTCTTATTGCAGTAGCTATCAGTAAAAAAAGACATTTTAAAATCAAAGGAAATTTCAAATACATTTTATTTAGATTTTGTGCTTTATCACTCATTACCATGCATCATGATAGTTAATTAAGGCCCAGTTTAGAATTGTTCAACCCACATTTCAGGAGGGAAGGGACTGTAATTCAGGCCAAACCACCAGCCAGCCAATCCCTTCCACTTCTTGGTCCTCCAGTCCCAACCCTGCACTGAGATATTTTATGAGGTCTACCCAGGGAGAGCACAGTAGTGTGCCCCATTATAGTCTATGGGGGTCATTTTTGAAATTAGTTTTTAACTATTACATCAACCATTGATTTAAATGAATGTTGCCACTTAACTAATTAGGTCCTGTTATTTGAACAGTGGCTTTAATTTAAAGCAAAGAATGCTGTAACAGTTAAAAACTAATTTTGAAAATAACCCCCATAGACTATGATGAGGCCTGCACTCATCCAGGTTAGATGTCATAAAATCTCTGAGCACGGTGGCAGGACTGGAGGATAGGGAAGTGGAAAGGATTGGATGGTCAGCAGTTTTGCTCACATTATGATCCCTTCCCTCCTGAACTGAGGGTCTTGAAACATTCTAAACTGGACTTTTATTGACAAAATAAGATAATGGGTAACGGGCTATAAACCCCAATACTTAATGTCTGAAATTTCTTTAAGTTTACAAACATGTATGCCACTCTAAGCTGTACCAGGCATTTCTTAGGGATTAATGCCTGGGATAGCAGCCAATCAGAGCATCACATTGCCTAATGAATAATTATTTAGACTTATAATGTGATATATCTGGATATAATCAAAGCCCTGATTTCTCCACAGGTATTTGTGTCTATATTTTGCAGCAAGTTTCTCTGTTGCCATAGAACCTCTGTGCATTATTTTCCCATTTCTGTGGTAGTTCTGTGTTGGAAAGTGGGGGCTTTTGCAGGTGACAAGGCCCCCCCCCAGCACCCAGGTAGGGGAAATATTTTTGTTTTGGAGCTGGGCCATGTGACCCATGGTATGTTGTCAGTTAACTCCTGAGTTCTTACACATGCAGGGCTACAAAGTAAAAAAAAAACACTCCATCCATCTAAGCTTTGTCACCCTCCAGCCACATCCTGACAGCCCCCAGGGTCAACTTACTTGAAGTACTGCCAGCCCAGAATGCAAACTTCTCGCTCCAGTAGTCCTGTGTGCAGTTGTGCATAAAGACACTTCTGGGATAAGAAACAGGAGATAAATCATGGGGTCATTGAAAATATTAGATTTTTTTTCATGAGTACTTTCAGAACCCTTTGACTTCATGTGGGGCATAGACATGAGTGAGGTCATCAAGTTCTGGGAGCATGAATGTAAATAAATGATATCTTCAGTGCAGCCATGACATGCTCAATTTATGCAGTGGCCTTAATTTTTTACTGTTTGTGTAGTGATGCGTGCACAGTACAGGCTTTATTAGAGCTACTGTGTGTGTGTTCATCATTTTATTTTATAACATTTTGTGGAATGCTGTTTGTGCTTCACCAGTGTACTTCCACTTTGTTCTGTCTATTGATCGTTGTTCGTTTTGGTTGCCACAGCACTGTCAGAATGTTGCCATATAATGTTTGTGATATAACATTCAGAGTCAGCTTGGGAATATTTTAACAGCTGGTTTCAAATGAAGCTTCAGTTGGAATTCTGAATTTTTTTTACGTAATGACAGGTCAGCTGAGAGAGTAAATGTTGATGACAGGTCAACTGAGAGAATAAATGCTGACGACTGTGCAACTGAGAGAATAAATGGTGATAACAGGTCAAATGAGAGAATAACCTGGTTATTCTCTCAGTTGCCCTGTCATAAGCAGAGATAACATCATTTATCTGGGCAAATGTGTATTCACACTGACATTGCAAGTATAATATATGTCATGACTGCACTGAAAATATCAGATTTATTTTATGAGTGCTTCCAGAACATTATGAACTTACAAGTGGCATACCCGCAAGTAAGGTCACTGGGTCGTGAAAATATAAATGAAAATAAATCTAATATTTTCAGTCCCGCCATAACATATTTGGTTCATGCAATAGCCTTCATTTTTCACTGCTTGTGTGCTGGTGCATGTACAGTCTTTATTAAGTAAGCAATAACCCACAACGGAGTGTGCATTTATTGAGGATTAATCAACACCCCGGGTGCATTGTGAGGCACAAGACTACAGGCTGAGTGTCCTCACAGCACCCAGGGTGTTGACTAATCCCCAATAAATGCACATCTTGGAGTGGGATATTATACTTATAACGTGGGACAAATTTGGGGACAAATAGACAAAAGCTGTTGGTATAACACAAAACATTGAGAACTACTTGGTGTTCTTCCACTACTTTTGGCTGTGGAACCAGTTTTTTGTGTTATGCCACAGTAAAAATAGTTCAGGACACAGAAGTTTGTGGTGAACAGGCACAGATGATTGAATAAAGCAGCACCTGGAACTTGTTATTGTGCTGTCAAAAGTATGCACGGTGCTGTCTTTCTATATTGCTTTCTATATCCATATTTTGTGGTAACACAGCACATGTTGTTTTTTCTGTTACACTGCACTGTGTGATTTGACAGATGCCCCCCAAATGAACATTGTTGCTTTTGAAATTCCAACTGTGGACAGATTAAGGCATAATTCATAGAGACAGGTATTATTTTGTTCAATGTCACAATGCGAGTTCACGCATTATGGTGCATGACGTGCATTCGGCACTTACATGCGGCACATCGGACACCCGCGTCTCCTCCACTACAAGTTACCTTTCCAACTGCACAGTGACCCCACATAATGGTATTACTGCCACACACAGGCACTACTTTGTAACAATTCACAACACACGTTGACACATTATGCTGTGAATTTGCGACTTACATCCGCAACATTGAGGACTGTGATCACTGTTACAGAACCACCATAGCTGTTGCTTGCCATGACTCACTGACTCCATAGCGCTATTAGCCTGCTACACTGTGTGTGCATGTACTAATTTGGACTTCCTGCTACATTCACTTCCACTTACCACGCTGCTCTACAGTGCCCACCACATCACTCACTGTGAGGGACAATTCCCTCAAAAGGTGAGTGGCAGATCTTTCTGTGCTACTGCTGGAACCATTGGCATACACTATGTAATTACTGCCCGGGGACCTGCACGATAGTACAGCCTTGACCAATGTGGTTAGTGGAGAACCGCCCGATACTACTGTGTCCAGTGGGTGGGTGGGTGGGTGGGTGGAAGGACAATATACAGTTCAGCAGCAAATCCTGCTAGCATGTGTTTCTGGACTATGTAGTTACAGGAGAAACTATGTGGTATCATCGCTTAGTGAGACGATTTAATGGCTGCTGCTCAGGATTGAAATTCCCCAGAAATAACAAGTGCTGCTGTTAGGCTTTCTACGCTGCAGTCTGTTCTCCACAAACACATACTGTTCATCTATCAGACATTAATGAATGGTCACCTGCTGTGTCTGAACCAATCATGCTGCTGACAGCTACTTGCCAATGTTATAATGCTATATATGCATGTTCAGTTTTTTATTTTGTAATGTTTTATATCATGCTACTTGTGCTACATCAATGCACTTCAGCTTTTTCAGTACATTTATTCATGTCGGAACGTTAACATATAATGTGAAAAATTAGCTTGTGAGTGTTTGACCAGCTGGTTCCAAATCAAGGTCCAGTTGGAATTTTTTTTTGTTACAAGTTGATGACTGCTCAACTGAGAAGATAAATACTGATGACAAAGGAAACTGAGAGAATAATGTATTTATAGTGTATCATGTGGACTTGTTTAGCATGGCTTTCCATGCCATGGAGAAAGTCATTCTATTGCAGTGGTGACATTTTACTGCAGTAGAACCTCTTTTCATTCTGCTGCAGTATGGACATCACCTAACAATGTCACCGACTGTAGTGCTCTAGCTAACTGCATAGTTTGTACATTTAAAAAAAAAAACATCCTTTTTCAGAGGGTGGAATGCATCTGGTCACAGCAATAAATGAGATGCCTGGTATGCAATACTTAGATCAGTTTGAAAAAGCACAGTACTGTGAGATAACATAGATTATGCAGAGTCAAGGAGGGCTGGAGGCTGCAAAGGGCAGTTGTAGCAATAAAGAACTGTGGAAACCTGAAAAATAGATCTGCATACAGTAGCAACCATGTTCCACCAGGGCTATTTTAAGTAACTGGTTTTCTTTCTCTTTTTGTGTTTTTCCTGGCCAATATCTAGATGACCGAAAACAGGAGTTACAGAGTTTGAAAATCAAATTGTTTTGAATGCATAGCTGAATAGAGCTGAATATTGGCTTCTTTGTAATTTTGTTGTGGAATTGGCTGTTAATCATTTCAAAGTAAAGACTTCATAAACAACATGTGTTTAGTATTTTTTTCACCATACGCTATATAAAATAGTGTATGGAAGCCTTAATACACAACAAGGCTTCATTTTCACCTTATAGTTACCATGACAACAGACAGACCTCTCGAGCTTTGCTGTTGAGGTCCCTGCCATCATAGTAACCACTCTGTGAAACCATTTGTTTTGTATGATCTGCCATGCACCATTCTATATATTCTCTCAGTTGTTCTGTCATAAGTAGAAATAATGTAATTTATTTGGGCAAATGTATTCACAGAGCCTTTGCATAAACCAGAATTTAGGCCCATGGTGAAATTAGAAGGCTAAGGATTGCCACACAGCATAGGATCTGATAAAAATATTACTACTTTAAATAAGGAACTTGGAAGGCTCTGAGGCAGGGTATGGAGGATGTGGGGCTGTGCTGGGTGAGGGGTAGGATTTCCCTGCTTTGGTTTTTAAGGTGAATCACTGGCAGGCAAACTAACTGGCAGGGGCTATTAAAAAATGCTTTTCAGAATTTTTATTTAAATTCCATGGACTTCTGAGAAGCATTCTGTGGAATTTAATATAAACCGATGAATTATTTTCAGTGGATTAATCTTTCTTGGTGTACATTGAAGAGTCAATATAAACTGTAGATTTGTTTTTTTCATACTTTATATTGACTCTTCACTGTAAACTGCAAAAAACTATTTCATAGTTTATGTAAACTGCTGTTTATGTAAATGGTGGAAAAGAATTCCATGGTTTACATAATCTCCCCAGAAGCTGAACCATGGAAAAATCGAGGCCTTGGATATAATGCAATGTTTCAAGGGCAGTAACAGCACATACATAACAAATAATGGGCTGGATTTTCAGAGCCTGTGTCAGTCTCACAGCTGTGGGAAAAAATTGGCACAAGAGGGTCGTTGCTTGCCAAGCTGCAGTTTTTCCTGCAGTCATGGTATTTTCAAAGCTTGAGCCGGTTTATGACTGGCTCCAGCAGCGAACGACCATTTTCTTTGGCACAGCTGCAGGAAAATGTTATACCTAGTGGGACCAGACATAACATCCCCTGCAGCTGCTCTGGCTAAAAGTATGCAAAGCTTCATAGGTGTGGAGATTTTGTCCCAAAGCGGTGGCTGCAGCATGGGACTTAGTTCCTGGATGGGCTGAAAATCCAACCCAATGTCTCTGGGCTTGATTTTCAAAGTCCAGTAACAAGGCTGTGCTGGTACCAGTTTACAAAAGCAGGCAGCTATGGACCCCGTGGTAGCCTGTTTCCACTCCCTTTCTTCAAAGACATCAGGACAGATGTTTGCAGGTGCAGAAACATAGAAGATGTCGGCAGAAAAGGACCTCTTGGCCCACCTAGTCTGGTCTATTTTCCCTACCTACAGTGCCACCATAGACCCTGCTTGATTTATGGTCTCCCCCCCTTGCTTTAGTTCTAAGGTCCCCTTGTGTCTATCCCATGCATGCTTGAATCCTGTTACCGTTGAAAGAAAGCTGGCACTTACCCTTTATCAGCAAGAAGTATTACACAGCAATGATGCTGTGGTGAAAAATATTTATTAAATGTCCAGTTTCATTCTGACAGAAAAGCTGTCTTGCAGATACTGTCCAAAAATTTACAAAATAGCAAGCAGCACTTTCTATATAAAGTGCACTAGAAAGTCTATCTATTGACATGGCTGCCACTAAAAAACTGTACAGTGGCTTTATACAGAGCATTTTCTGCACTAATGGTATGTAATGCTGTATGTATTAGCCTATGTATTTATTTGTTCATTGCCTATCTGTCCTATCTGTATTTCACCATCCATGTCAATCCCCAATTCCCCTTCCCCCAGGTCACAACTGGAAACGAGTCTGCCCCTCACTCAGGAGATCCATGATGATTTGAAGTCATGGTCTACTTTACCGTTATCATTTCTGAGATGGGTGGAGGTGATTCGAATGATGGTATTACCAAAAATTCTTGTTTTATTGCAAACACTTCCTGTTTTTACAACATAGGCAACTGTTAGGGAATTGCAAAAATCCTTTCTCCATTTTAACTGGCAGGGCAGGTGACCCAGGGTCTGAGCGATGGCTCTTTATTTGTCCCCAGCACAAGGTGGAATCAGACTGCCAAACTGAGAGTGGCATGCTAAAGCAACGTTTTCATGTATACTCTGTTACTGGACTAATCCTGTGTATTCAGCACACTGGAAGGATACAGAATTTGTTTTGAATGATTTACATGATGTGGGTCATATTCTTTATGCAGCGTCCATCCCTCGAATTCCTCTTGCTCACTTTTACCAGTACACTAGAGTGGTAATGAAGGTGTGGTATTGGTATTGGACCTCTCTTTCCCAGCACAATTTATTAATAACAGCATTGGCATGGGATGGGGCCACACCATTCTATAAAGCTGAGGTGTTTCTTCAAAGATGGGCTCATTTGGGGTTAGAATATTACTTCCAACTTTTTTTATTCTATGGGGCATCTCTCCTTTGGGGAGATACAAGCTCGTTATGGGTTGGGGAAGGAGGTTCATTTTAGGCTTTTGCAATTGGGTTCCTATTTGCAAACTACTCCTTATTTTCACTCACTTCAGGATGGTTTAAGCATTCCAGGGATTCAGATTATAGTAGCAGCACAGTAAGGTGAGGTGATCTGTCATTTAATTGGGAACTGGTATGCAGCCCTACATGCACCCAAATCGAATGTTGCCAAAACTATCTTTTTTAGGTGGGAGCAGGAGTTGGAGGAGGAATGTACGTGGGAGGAATGGTCCCAATTTGCATCAATAAGCTGTTGATTATCTTCCTCCCCTTATATAAAAGAATTCACCTGGAAATGCAGGTCAAAGTTTTTTCTTATGCCAATGCGGGTGGCTAAGTATAAGGGTCCACAATATGCCTACTGTTGGCAGGGATGTGGAGAGTTGCAAGCTGATCAGATGCACATATTTTGGGGCTGTCCAAAGGTTTAAGGTATTTTGGCAAATGGTCCAGAGAGATTTGCAAAGAATGTTCATGGAGCAATTAATCTTGTCTACTAAGCTGGTACAAATTTTGGTTCCACCAGAGATTCCTGTTATCTAGATGTCAAGGTTGATTGTTATTGCTTTTGATATTGTGTGCAAAAAAAGCATTAACTAAATTTTGGTTACAGTTCAGGGTACCAACTCAAGATAATTGTTACGAGGTTGTCAATTTCATTTTTTGGTGTGGAGAAACCTTATTATAGGTCTCTGGATAAGGAACCACTGTGTCTAGAGAATTGAAGGCCTTGGATTAATTTTCAGCTGGAGGTTAATCCTACTTTTGTGCCATAAATATTTTGTACTTTGGTAACCTCCTGAACCTGGAGTATTCCCGGATATATTATGTACTAACGGTATGTAATGTTTTCCCTCTCTTAAGTGATACAAATTAGCTCTAGCCCCTTTTAACATATGTTTCTTGTCTACATTTTTTGTAGTTTATTTAAAAAAAAGTTTCTTCGATGACTGTCTTATTGCTTTATTTGGGCTTCAGATTTAAGTACTAGATTGTACTGCATTATTTATTTTTGCTCTGTTTATGTCTGGTGCTAAATGTCCGCTAAAGGTTTGTTCATTTCTTATACTGTTTTGTTTGTAAAATACAATAAAGTATGATTGCAAAAAAAAAAAAAAACTACTGGAAACGAGTCTGCTAGGACTCTGCTTGTTTACCTGGTAAAATATTTATTTATTTATTTATTTATTTGAAGGGGAATAGCAATACAGGCAAACCAAATACATACATACAAAAATATGATACAGCAAAGTATATTAAAATATATCAACAATAATACAGTATCTGTTTAGATAGACAGCATGATGAACAGAAGATATACTGAGTGACCTAGTAATCAATCAAACAGGCACTGTACAATTACAGTAGGACAGCAGAGATTTTTTGAGTTACCATTTGGCAGTAGTAAGACATGAAATCAGACTACTGCCTAAATAAGGGTTATTCCACACTTGAGGGAGAGGGGAACTGAAAGTAAGTTGTCCAGTAGATAGTTTGCTTTGAGGAACGACAAACCTATTGCCAGCATCAGAGTGGAGATGGTGCCCAGAATGTGGGGATGGGGGAAAGGAGGGAGTACAGATAGTTTGGGAGCTTGTTTAATCAATTCCTGAATTCAAGCAGAGCTAAGTGTTGCATACATTAATCCTGCAGCAAGCGCCAACCCAGTTGGTTATCAAGAGTGGAGTGATTGGTGCAGGCAGGGACATTGTAAAGGGTGTCAAGTTTTGGCAGGCTGCATTTTGGGCAGCAGCATGGACTACATCTCCAAAGTCAATGACTGGCAGTATTAACCTGTCAACCAAGCTTTTACGTAAACCCAGTGATAGCCAATCGCCCACTCCATAAAGGGCACCAAGATTTCAGTATGATTTTGAGATCAACACCTGGATGTGCAGGGGAAAGTCAAGTAATTTGTTCAGGGTGACCCCCAAGTACTTGTACTGGGTTACAGAGGTTAGGGAGGTACCATCAGGGGTACAAATAGGTCAGGAGCAGTGGCAAGAGATATTTTGGTACTGAAGAGCATGGATATAGTCTCTGATTAAGGGCCAGGCAATTAGTCTTAAACCACCTGGAAATTGAGTTAAACTCAGTTTCAAAGGCAGTAGAGATGTCAGTTAGGCAGCTTCCAGAGGTGAATAGAATAGTATCATCTGCATACATGTGGATGTTGCAGTGTTTTGTAGTACACAGGAAATCATTTATAAAAATGGTGAATAGAAGTGGTCTTAGAACATAATATTGAGGTACCCCCATAGAGATATGCCTAGTATCAGATAAAGCAGAACCAGATTTGACAGATAGTGAATGGTTAGAGAGATAGGATGTGAACCAGGAGATGGATGAGCAGAGGATGCCATAGGTAGCAAATTTATTTAGTAATAGAATGTTCAGTGATGTCAAATGCCTTGGCCAAATCAAAGAAAATGACACCTGTCTGAGAACTCTAATATCTGTTAGTTAAGGTATGATCAATAAGTCTGAGGAGGGAGGTAGATGTGGAATGTGAAGTATGGAAACCAGGTTGATAGAGAAAAAGGCTGTGCTAGAGAGGAAGTCTGAAAACTGAGTAGTGACTGGTCTCTCAAGTAAGTTGGAGAGAACAGGGAGTAGGGATATGGGGCTAGCAGGACAGAAGTCGGGGCCACCTTTATGTAGAACAATGTTAATGGTGTGCTTTCAGAGTGCAGGGAAAGTCCTGATGGCTAGGGAGAAGTTAAGGGTATGAGTCAGCAGGGCAGCAATGCTTGAGGCTCCAAGTTTCAGGAGGTAAAGAGGGAGAGCATCAGGGCCTGCATGGGAACTTTGTTGTGGGAGAGCTCACAAAGAACTGTCTGGTCAGTAATGCTATAAAATGTAAATGTCTCACCTGCAGTGTGGGGGTGAGGAGGACAAAAGTCTGGACTCAGATAGGGAGGGACAATGCTCAAGGGACCATCAATGAATTGTGAGTTTTTGGCATTGGCTTAGGTTTCAAACAAATAAAATAAAAATGCACCTTGCAGTGTCTCCTATTCATGCACTGTCACTTTAAGATTGTCTCAGCATTTAAGTACATTATGTAACTGTAGGTGGCACTCTTGACAGAGCACAAAGAAGTGTGAAATGCTGAGCGTGTGTGCTGGGTGTTGTGTCTGCTGTTAATCAACTTTTAAACTCGGACATGAAATAAATGCACCACTACACCATGACTGTGGAGTGCTTCTTTCTGGTAAAGGGCGAGTGCCCAGCTTTCATTTTTTCTGTATTGCATTTTCACTGTAAGCACACCATAACATATGCTCCCTGATATGACATGCTGAGCACTGTTGTGAACTGTAAAGCAGCAGAATGTTTGTAAAAGTTTGTTTGTAAAAGTTTGATCCTAAAAGAAACTTCTAAGGAATAGGATT
Source organism: Neoceratodus forsteri (assembly GCA_016271365.2). NCBI lineage: Eukaryota > Metazoa > Chordata > Ceratodontiformes > Ceratodontidae > Neoceratodus > Neoceratodus forsteri. Next base: position 772,588,339 of record CM057456.1, on the reverse strand, counting down.
GCCCAATTGAGCAGAAAAACTCATTTAAAATGGGTTCCCGCATTCATACGATGTAAAATACAATACAGTTTCAACAAGTACAAATACATAGAATATCCTTTTTCTTTTTTATAAAAAGGTACATTTAAGATACATAAAAGGAGGCACATACATATGCTTTACCATTCAAACATAGGAGACTACATAAAGGAAGTGGCTGTAACACCTGTTCAGTCCTTTCTGATGAAGTGTTATTAGTGACAGTCTGTTTACCGTAATTATTATAATATGCATGGAGATGTGCTTGACAGAGAAAATAAGAACATGGGTCTAAACACAATTGATATGTGAATAATGTGCACTGTGCCTACTTGTGGAGATGACCATGATGTATGATACACACCTTGTATGGCAAATACCATTGGCTGGATGGTGCCATGGCAGAGCAAGCCTGAATTATATGGGGAATGTCCTGCTGCCTCAACCCTCCGCCTCCACCACCCAGCACTGACTGCAAACACCAATTGTGGGTGCCTGATAGAGATGGGCGAAGTCCACAAATTTCGCTCCATGAAATATTTCACAAAATGTGCACATTTCGAAAAATATTCCGCGGGTGTGAAGTGCGAAATTCCACCACTGAAACACAGAATTTCACCTGCAGATGGTGGAATTTTGCAACTCACGAGTGAAATTCTGCCATTTGAGGGCAAAATTCTACCAATCGCGGGCAACATTCTGCAGTTCATGGGTGAAATGTCACATTTCGCACCCACAGAATATTTTGAAAAATGAGCAAATTTTACGAAATATTCCACGGGGCAAAATTCCAGACTTCGCCAGAACTTCACTAGCGAAATTAAACATTGCTGCATCTCTAGTGACTGATCCTTCAGCTAATATCCCTTGCACAGCCATTCACTGTGCACATCTATTCTGCTCTGGTGGGGCTCAGACATAATACCATAGAGTGGAGGGGGGCTGTACATCAAAGCTGGAGAGCTGTAAGTACTGAGGACTGTAGCTGGGGGACCAGGGTCATGGTCAGATGACAGCCACTATGCTCTGGCTGTGATGTCTAGTAGATAGGTCTGATGCTGTGACCTATATATGCCATTCTGCAACCAGAACTTCAGTTTACTATCCCACCTAATCTTTTACACAGTAGCCCATAAACCATAGTAAAATATCATCATACTTTAGGATCCCTATGTGAAATAGTTACACTGTACAATGACAACTGCAATTCTGATGTTCCATATTACCTTGGATACTGGAAATATGCAGCATCTCCCAAGGGTTCTATATCTTATACCTGTGCTGGAAGTGATCGCCTTGTGCCAATACTGATGGCAGTATCGTATTGACTGCAGGACCCTTGATCCACCATCAGTCCCCTCCTCACAAGAGCTCCAGAGGTGCACAATATCACTAATACCTACGGCACTCTGTCAAACACTGTAAACTACATAACAGAGTTCTAAAGTGAGCAAACTGTGAATTCCAAATCTATATGTACTGATTGCTGAACATAATGTTGCCAAAGTAATATAACAGTGTGATCTACAGTGCCAGATCCTTTTTAACTACTCCTCCCTCCCACAACGGAGGGAAGATTCTTATCTGCATATCTGCCATATGTCCTATGGGAATGGCATGCTGCTAATTCAGCTGCATACAAAGGAACCTTCATTATCATTGCTAGACAGCTGCCTTTGGTATGGTAGTGCATAATACCCATTTTCTGGGAGGTCTGGCTGCACTGCAGATGTTGTAGGCATGTTTTGGGGTGCACTGTGCTGCTATGTCCCACTGTCACTAGACTGCCAGTTTGGTGGTTTACCATTGTGCTGGCTGATTCCAGCACAACCCACAGTCGCATGCCGAATACGCAATAAATATACAACTGAGCTCCCCTACTGGCTCTATGACTGAACCGTCTGAGGTTGCCCAGACCTTCAACCTAAAATTCACGAACCTCACTGCTCACCTCAACAAGCTACCTATCAGTCAACAAATGAGACCTAGACTCAGCAAAAGTGGCCCGCCTGTTTCCTCCTCTCCTATTGCTACCCCCCACCTCCACTCCCTTTCTACTTCATGGCTATCTCCCAAAAGGATACCATCAAACTCCTTAAGAGTCTCCCAAACCGGGGCACCCCAGTATAGATGGCTTCGCCCCCTCCCTGCTCAAGCTCATTTCCCCTGCCACCTCCAAATTCCTCACATTTATTTTTAATCTGGCACTGTACACCTCCTCCATGCCAGTGTCTTGGAAAACTGCCAAGGTGGTACTCATTCAAAGCTGGGGCCCCCTACTCCTCTGACAATTATAGACCGATTTCCATCCTCCCCACCTATGCAAGTTCCTTGAGAAAATAGTCCACCACCAGCTGTCAGATCATATTGAGAAGCACAACCTAATGTGCAGTCAACAGCATGGGTTCTGTAAAATACACAGCACTACAACTGCCCAGGTGCACTTTACTGACCACTTCCTTAGAAATATGGACCGGGGAGAGCCACTGATGCTGTGTTTGTGGACCTGACCAATGCCTTTGATCTGGTCAACCACTCCCTCCTTGACACCAAACTCCACCTGCTCGACTGCTCTAATGAGACCTTCAATTGGTTTCGGAGCTATCTCTCAGGCCACTCCCAATCTGTGTGCATAGGTACTGCTCTTACCTCTGCCCTGCCCTGCCCTGCCTGTCTCCAGAGGCATTCCCCAAGGCTCCATTCTGGGCCTGTACTGTTTTCTATCTTTATCAACTCCCTCCCCACCGACAGCCTCAACTATGATGCACTTCTCTATGTGGATGATCTTGTCCTCTTTCATAGCGACAAGCCCCTATCTAACATATCCTCTGTTCTCACCCAGAACTATGGCTCAGCCCACCACTGGTTCATGTCTAATTTGCTTCTGGTTAATGAAAAGAAAACCAAAGCCATGCTGCTTGGGTCTGAACCATACTTTGCTAACATTCTAAAATCAAATTCATCCCTCCCTTTCTGTGCTCTCTCCAGATGGTCCTGCCCTGGAAAATGTTGCTACCTTTAAATACCTGGGTGTAATGCTTGACCCTTCCCTCTCCTACACAGAACACATCAACCTCATTGTTTGCAGGGTTAACCAAAAACTTGGGGCCGCCTATCATCTAAAACATTTCCTGACCCCTGAAGCTCACCTTGCTATCATCCAAGGCAATCTGCTTCCCATCATCAATTACTGTTCCCCCATCTACTTACATGTGTCCTCCGCCTTGCATGCAAGACTAATGTCAGTCTAAAATAGTGTCTGCTGTTTTCCTCTCCTGGCTCCATTCTCTACCCATCACTGTGACCTATACAGGTCGCTTGGTTGGCTTCCTCTCCAAGGCTGCTTTGGTTGTACCCGTGGCAGCATTATGGAAAACACCCTAAGTTGAGGGAAATTGTCCCCATACTCGTCCCTCCTCAAGGTCAGAACCATACCCAGGAGTCTTCCTGAATCCTCTCTTCCCCCCCTTGAGGTCCTGAGAGTCTCCACTAATATGGGAGGCAAAACCTTATCTATAGCAGCCTCCTCCCTGTGAAATAGAATCCCTGTGCCCATCCATTCGTGTGACACGCACCTCATTTTCAAATCCCATCTCAAAGCCTGCCTTATGGTGGAAGCTAGTTGCTCCTGTTCACCAGGGTAGCCCCTTGCTACTCATCCCCATTTTCTCTGTCTCCTGCCCTTGACCTCCTCAAGTTACTAGTCCTCTTCCTGGGGGGTGCATCCCTTTCTGCTCACCTCTGCTTGTTCCCTGCTTGCAGTAGTGCTGAGCCTATCTACATGTGTCTGCCCTGGCACTATGTCCATGCACCTAACGTGACCTACCAGTTTGACAACTTACTCCTTCTATATGCATCTTGTCTCATTTGTCCAGCTGTATGCGGACACTTGACCAAGCACTTGACCCCCTACTGCATGGCATGCTGTGCCCTACCCACCTAATTCTGGAGTTACCCACTCCCTTGGGGGTATCTATACCACTTTGTAGCTTGTATTTTCAGTTGTTACTGAGATGATTTCACATGTGACTTATATTTATTTGATCTTTCTTATACATTCAGGTTGTATTCCCAAAGATGTATCAGTACCATCTGAATGCTTGCATTTTTCATTTGTAACTGTGTTTGATTTTCTGTGTATTTAGTTCTGTATTGCTGTTTCTCATACATTTGTATTGTATGCTTCCTGTGCCATCCTATGGCCCAGGTCGTGCCTGAAAATTGTGCTTTGGATCAGTACACTTACCCGGTAACCAAAGACATAAATAAATAAATCAATCAATCAATCAGTCAATCATGACCAGTGGTCATAAAGAGACTACCTAATGGAAAATAGACTACAGTACCACCAGGTTCATTTGGGCTGCTACAGGTGCAGGCAGATCACACAGTATCAATCCCTTTGAAAATCTCACCCTCTTTATTGCAAAAGCACCCCCTGATAATCCCACTGTCCCCCATCTATGGTATTTTACAGTAGTTTGCAACAGAGGAATGACTTCAGAGCAGGGGAAGGAGCCAGAGCAGACGAAGTGTAAGAAGTAAAGTGTCTGCTTTCATGCAAACGTCTTTAGTAATAAAGAATAAAATGTCCAAATAATTTTAATTTTTTTGAATATGAGATTTAAGTCATTGATGCTGCTTTGTTTTTTTGCAGGAAACCAGATGATCTGACTGTTAAGAACATGATTGTTAGGACACCGGAGGGTCCCTGTAACATCAAGGAACCACAAGAGTGACGCTTGAACCCTTTGCTATCCTAGCAACTATGTTTGTCACAGTCAGAGGTTTAAAATTTTCATTAAACTAGATGACTAGCATTATTGCAATAAAAATACTAGCATCAAGGTTTACAACACAGATGCCAAATCCGTTAACTACAGAGACAAGTGGGATTACATTTTTTCCCTCTTGCAATTTATCACCCTTATATCCCTGCCTGCCCATATGTGGAAGGACCACCCCATTACAGTCACCCACCATCCCTGGCACTTACTCTAATTTCCCCAAATGTGCCTTTCTTGGTGAGGCTTGGGGGGACTTGCCCTTACTCACTGCCGTGTAGGATCCAGTTGGTGCCAAGTTGGTGATGCCAGGCCTGCGGGAGGGCCATCTGTCACTCCACTGTGGCTGGGATTTTTTTCTTCCATTTTTCTGTTGCCCCTGGGATGTCAATGTGCAATGCCATGGAGCATCTGTCTAAGTCCCACATCCTTCAGGGCCTCCCACCTGGCAAACTACAAAGACAAGCACTCCAGGTCATAGATATAGCAGCAGAACAGAAGGTTGAATAAAAAATAAGATTTATTTTAGAATCAAACACAGTATGGAGACAAGTGTCCATCCCCAGTGCTTCAGCCACACAATTGGGCCTTTGTCAGGGGACACCCCCTGATGATGGCCCAATTGTGGAGCCGAAGCACTGGGGACAGATGGCTGCATCCACACTATGTGTTTGATTCTGGAATAAATTCTTATTTTTGTATTCAACCTTCTGGAGTTTCTGCTGCTGTATATGTGACCTGGTGTGCTTGTCTTTGTTGCTTGCCACTTATCCTTGAGGGCCAGCTTGCCTCCGAATAGCACCCATGAAGTTTTCCTATGATACACCTGCATTTTTGTTTGTAGGGCCTCCCACCTGCCATGACACATTGCCTCCTCTCGGTGTCAGGTGCAGTGCTGGAAGTGCAACCCTCCCACCCTGAGAGAGGAGAGCTGTCCCTCCAGAAAATTCCCCATGGATCAAGTTCACTCCAAAACTCAGGTCACTGGCATGATACGTGCAGGCTCACCTCAGGAATACATTTTCAACTGTTTGACAGATTGTAAAGAAGGTTCAAAGAAACCGTCCCATGCACATTTTTTTTCACTCAGTCTCCTTGGAAACTCATTCTGCACATTTCATCTAACTCTGCACATTTCTACATTCTGAAAAAAATCCTTTTCTTGGTTCTGCATGAAAGTGACTTTCATAAACCCCCAGTAAAATGGGTGAATCATTTATAACACAATCTTTCCTTGTCTAGTGCTAGCCATTATATTACAATTATGTTGTATATATGAGTTGTTGCTCCTCCACTAGCCATTACTTTGCGATTATATTGAATATATGAGCTGATGCCCCTCCACGGTTGTGATTTGGTAGCTTTCTGCTACCACATTGTGTTTGTACATACAGTACCACCATGGTTTGTAGAATCAACTGCTTGTAATATACATTTCCTCCATTTCCCCTTCCTCAGGCCATGCCTGGAAATGAGCTGCAGCTCAATGTGCCTTTCCCGATTAAATTTTCAAACAAATAAACAAACAACTGCTCAGAAACGCATCAAAGGAGCTACACTGCTCTAGGGTATCCACAACAGCTTTCTCATCAAAGGACAAGTGTACTGATAAATCTTTTGAAGGCTGCCTAGAACAAAGCAAAGGCAGTCAAAACTAAACTTAAATCCTACAGAAGATACAAATGTGCCCTAGACAAAATACAAAATATATGCTATATGACAACTGAATGTTTACCTAATCAGTTTATAGTAGTGTCTCAAAATGTTCTTTCTTTTTATGAAATGTTCACATGTAATACTGGTTTAGAGCTAACTTTTGTATTACTGTTACTTGCAAATGCCTTTATTTAAATTCAAATTTTTGTCCTGCACAAAAGTAGTATGTAAACAGAGCATCTGAAATGTTATCTTATTTAATAAGGTTAATGTGTCTGTTCTACTTTTTATTTAAGGTGTGATTTACTACTCAAATAAAGTAATGTCATTCAACTACAGGAGCTCTAGCCAGCTGATTTTTTTTACAGAGCAGTGTAAACTGACCTTTCCACTACAGTGCTCCTCACTTATTTACCCCTCATTTATCCGCCACCCTCCATTATCACCAGTATTACCTGCCGTCCTGAATGCAAGCCCATTATAGCACACTCCGTCATCTGCCTCCCTCATTGTCTGCCATCCGTTGTTGATTAATGATCCTAGTCATACATATTTTTTATTTGTATTGCCCTCTGTCTTCTGTCATTGGCTGCTACTGCATACGTCATCTCGCCACCCTCTGCTCCACTTCCACCTCACAGCACAGCATTCGTACTACAGAAATCATTGTAAATGCTGAAATAAATATGAAATAAATAGAAAAACTTTTCAGCTTGTATCGCTTCATTCCCCATTTACTCTATGTACTCATTTTTTCTTTTTTAAGTGCATCTATTACTTAATTAGTAGCTCTCGGTACTGTATAAAGCCAGGCTTCAGGGGTTGAGGGCCAGGGTGCTTGGGGTGATGCTGAATGTGTGAACCAGAAAGTCAGTAGCAAAAGTATGGTGGAGCCGGCATGTGAAAAGAGATCACATCTAGCGCTTACTGCAGCTCAGAAGAGCCTGATAGTTAAGTTTTCAGCAGATAACCTGAAAGCAACCCATCAGGAGGTTGCTCGCCATTTTTCCACACTGTGGTGCCATCCCATGGACCATCAGTGATGTCCTTTCGAGAAGAGAGGAGTGGTCCGACGCTGTAGCTGCCAACCCAAAGTCAAAGAGAATGCCAAAACACGCTGATTTGGAAGAGGTGTAATTCATGTGGTTCAGCAATGCCAGAGTCCAGAATATTCCTGTCACCGATGAAATACTGAAGCATAAAGCTAAGTGCTTTGGGGGACAATTAAATGTTTCTGATTTTTCATATTCCAATGGCCAGCTCCAGAAATTTAAGAGCTGAAATAATATTGCGTGCCACATTATATCTAGGGAGAGTATGGGAGTTAGTAAGGAGGTTATCAGTGAAGGCATGCTTACTGCCAGACATGTAGCAGAGCAGTAGGAAGCTCGGGACTGCTTCAACATAGATGAAACTGGACTTTTTTTTTTAAATATTGCCTGACTGCTCACTGACCACCAATGATTTCAAAAAAGGTGTCAAGAGATGCAAAGACAGAATTACTGTTGCTGTAACTTGCAGTGCAGATGGCACTGAAAAATTGAAACCCTTAGTTACTGCAAAGTCTGCAAATCCCAAGTGCTTCAAATCATTCAGTGCTGGTCTTTATGTAGATTACAGAGCAAACAAAAAAGCACGGATGGACTCTTCCATTTTTGTTCCAACACATATTGTCCCCAAATGTTTTGGAAATGTGAAAATTAATTTTCTACCACCAACCACCACAAGCCACCTTCAGCCTCTAGATGCAGGAATTATTCAATCTTTTAAAGGTCATTACAGAAGGCAACACCTTCAGCATTTAATAGAATGCAATGACTCTGGGAAACTACAGGCACTGCTACTAAGTGATGCCATTAGATTTATCAAAATTGCTTGGGATTCTGTTACAATAGAGACAATTCAAAACTGCTGGTTTCACATTGGCATAATTCCTAGGCCATTGTCAGTGCCAAGAGTGATCCCAGAACTTACAGAGCATGAAGGCACTGAATTGAATTATCTGATGAGAACTGTATCTGGTTCAATGGCTATACAAACTGAAATTAGAATTTCAGCTGCTGAATATTTGTCTTTTGAAAATGACTGTGATGTTTATGAAAGTGTCACTGATGATGATATTGTAAGAATGGTAGCCAAGTTAAAGGTCCCAGATGATTTCTTAGAGCCCCAAGAATCACAAGATGAAAATGATGATACCCAAGACAGCCAAGAACAGGAGATAAAACCTCCTTTTGTAGTTGAGGCTAAGGAGGCAATAAATACTGTGCTTAGATTTGTTGAATCTTATGAGCTTGCAGATGAGGCAGATATTCAGAAGTGCCTTGCCGTACATTGCAAGATAAGCCAACTTGTTTCTGTAAGAGCTAAGCAAATGTCTATTACAGATTACTTTAAGCTTACATAAATGGTGTACTGTAGTTTTGAACCTCATACTGCTCTGCTATACTATGCTGCTATGCTATGCTTGTTGTCACTGAGATGCACTTTAATGCACTGTGTTACTGAAATGTATTTGCTCACTACTGTACTGTACCGTACTGGACTAATTTGTTATGGTACAGTACAATAATTTAAATAAAACTGTCAACTGTTTTTAAAAATTCTCCGTACAAAATAAAGAGTATATACTTTATAAGCAGAAACACAAAAAAATGTGTCCATTGTGTTACTGTTACATCCAAGCCAGCCAGTTTAGGTTTTCATTTTCAGGTACCCTCTATTATCCACTACCTTCTCTTTTCCACCCAGAAACAGTGGCCCCAAGTTGGGCGGATAATGGGTGAAGCACTGTACTTGATATTTCAGCTTTGCTTTCCATTAATCATGATCAAACTGTTACATACACTTCAGTTACTGAAAAGCCAAATAGACAAAAATTACATCCTAGACTTTGCTTTAAAAATGTTCAGGATGATGAAAAACTGCTTGGTTTTATATAGTACCTTATGCACTCAATGTATTTCAAAGTACTTTTTAAAGCAGTGAGTTACTTAGTTACATCAGCTAAAGTTCTTCTTCCAAAGTCTTATCATCTGTTTTTTTTTAGATACTGTTACTTGATTGCCGTCTTTATTCTTATATTTTATCTAGAGACATTTTTTTGTGTTAACTATGTTTATTAATAGTCAGAAAATGTATTAGTTTGTTTTTTTGATGCTTCATTGTTTATTTGGTATACTTTGTATTCTTTTGATTTTCTATATCTGTGCATGTATTGTAAAAGTCTCAACAAGCTGATCAAATTAAGCTGAACATGAGCAATAAATTACATTCTATAATTCCAGCAATTCACACAGGGTTGTCTACAGGCCTCCAGCTCAGGGGGGTGAGTTGGTTAGGGTGCTAGTGAAAGAAATACATGACATGGCAACAAAGGGGGCAGTACTGCTGCTAGGTGATTTAAATATGCCAGACATGGATTGCTCCATCCCACTAGTGGCCTTAGCCAGGAGCCGAGTCATCCTGGACTCCCTGCAGGGGGAAGGTCTCAGGCAGCTAGTGCTAGAACCTACCATGGACAGGGCAATTCTGGACCTAATACTAACCAATGGAGACAGAATCATAGATGTCTGGGCGAAAGGACACCTGGGGTCCAGTGACCACCACACAGTGTGGTTTAACAAGGGTACAGGATCACAGTCAAGCTACAGAATGGTGAGGGTCTTTGATTTCAGGAGGACAGACTTTGCTATGATGGGAATATGTATCAAAGAAGCTCTGGCAAGAAGGATGCAAGCTGGGGGTCAAGGAGTAGTGAGCATGCCTAAAGGAGCCACAGAGGATGTGACAAATGAGTGCATTAGGCTGAGAAATAAAAGTAAGAGAAGGAACAAACCACTGTAGTTCTCTAAAGTTGTAGCAGAGAAGGTAAGAGTCAAAAGGAAGGCTTTCAGAAAATACAAGGAGACACAGAAGGAAGAGGATAGGGTGGGGTACCTAAATTGTCTGAGGAGGGCAGGGAAAGCTGTTAGGAGGGCTAAGGTGCAAACAGAGGAAAGATTAGCACAGACAGTGAAGAACAGGGACAAGACATTCAATAGGTACAACAGTAAAACAAGGAAGGCCAAGGGTGGGATTGTAAGGCTCAGAAGGGATGAAGGGGAGTGTGTGGAGGGAGACTTGGAAAAGGCAATAGTACTGAATAAATACTTTTGTTCAGTTTTCACTGAAGAAGGAAAGGGACAGGGACCACAGCTTGATGTCAGATATACAGAAAGGAAAGCGGTGAACACCACTCAATTTACAGAAGAGAGAATCCTAGAGTAGCTCACAAAATTGAAGATGGATAAGGCAATGGGACCAGATGTTATATCAATCCAAGAATAGTAAAGGAACTTCAGATGAAATGAGCAGCACCACTGGCAGCCTTGTTCAGTGACTCGCTCAATATAGGGGTGGTTCTGAAGGACTGAAGGAGGACGCATGTAGTCCCTCTTCACAAAAATGGAAGCAGGGAGGAGTCAGGAAACTATAGGCTGGTCAGCCTCACCTCAGTAGTGGGTAAGATTGTGGCTGCACTGTTTACGGAAAGGATTGTGGAACACCTGAAATCCAATGGAGCACAGGATCTGAGGCAGCATGGATTCACAGCAGGAAAGTCATGTCAAACAAACCCGATATATTTTTTTGACTGGGTGATGAAGGAAGTGAATCGGGGGAGTGGCAGATGTCACCTACCTCAATTTCAGCAAGGCCTTTGTCACCATTCTGCATAAAAGACTGGTGAATAAGTTGGGAAGTCTGAGCATGGGCCACAAGGTGGTGAGCTTGGTTAAAAACTGGTTTGGGGACAGGAAGCAGAGGGTGGTGCTAAATGGGATCCAATCCAAGGAAGGAGAGGTGACTAGTGGGGTACCTCAAGAATCAGTCCTGGGGCCCGTGCTATTTAATGTCTTCATCAGTGACACTGCAGAAGGGCTGGAAGGCAAGAGTTGCCTGTTTGCAGATGACACCAAGATCTGCAACAGGGTAGACACTCCAGATGGGGTGGAAGAAATGAGGAGGAACCTGGAAAAGCTGGAAAAATGGCCAGAAGTGTGGCAACTGAGGTTCAATGTGAAGAAGTGCAAAATCATGCACCTGGGTTGCAGAAACCCTGCAGAGAGCTACAGGATGGGGGGGGGGATGCTGACAGTCATCAGGGAGGAATGGGATTTGGGGATTATCATCTCAGGTGACCTAAAGGTGGCCAAGCAGAGCACAAAGGCTGTAGGTAGGGCCAGTGGCATGCTGGGGCACTTAGGAAGAGGTATCACTAGCAGAAGATGGGAGATGGTGATACCACTATATAAAACACTGGTGAGGCCTCATCTGGAGCACTGTGTGCAGTTCTGGAGGCCACACCTTTGCAAGGACGTAGACAGGGTGGAGGCTGTTCTAAGAAGGTGAAAAATACTGTGTAGTGTTAGAGGCATAGGGCCAGATTTTCAAAGTCTCAGTGCAAGCTGCAACAATGGCAGCTTGAGCTGAGTGCGGTGCCCCCGGGACCCTGTGCTCTAATTTCTACTAAACAAGGTCCTGGCACCTAAGTCCAGCAGCTTGCTGCAAAAGGGGTGCTGTGCCTGATGTATGGCGCACCCACCCAGAATGCCACAATGGCTGCAGGGAGGAGTCTGCAGCACCCATGGACAGGGCTGGCAACTGGCACTGTTCCCCCCAACACCACCGTGCCAACAGCACCAGTGCTGCAACATTCCCCATTACCCTGGTGAGCTAGTGCCCCCCCTGTACCCACCTCAGCACACCCACCACCCTCCCATACCCTGATCCAGCGACCGGCAGAGCCCTCCATGCCCACCCCAGTCAGCCGCTGAATTGGAAGTCCATGCGCTACTGTATATAGTACATGCACTGATGGCTCATTCAACGGCTGGCTGTGGTGGCATGTGGAGGGCTGTGCTGTTCGCTGGATCAGGGTAGGGGGGTGGGAGCGTTGAGATGGATACAGGGGTTGGCAGGACGCAGGGATGTGAGTGTCGGGGACTGTGACAGGGGTGAGGGGGGACCACCAGGGAATACCCGCCGGGGATGGATGGGGTGGGCCACATGGTGGCACATACAGGATGACCCCCAGGAGCCATCGAAGTCCCCTTAGACCTGCCTCTCACTGGTCTAGGGGTACTTGGCACTTGGTTCCTGAGGGGGTCTTTCAAATTCCAGATCCGAGGGCTGCTGCAGTCTGGGTCTGCTGCAAGCTCCCAGTGCCATGCCATAGTCACTTTCATGGCATAAGTCTGGCACTAGTACACATTGGTGCAGGCAGCCTGCTGGGTGATGCAGGCTGCCTTTCAAAATCACACTTGACACAGCCCTTGGCGCAAGGTGCCCTTGCATCAGATCTGTTTGACGCAAGCACCTTATGTCAATCTAGGGCCTTTGAAAATCCGGCCCAGTAAGTATAAGCACCTCGTGCTTAATAACATAGATCAGAAATGCAATTAGTGGCCAATAATCACACACCCTTGTATGTCTTATTGGATATTTACACAACACTAGGCATATAGTAGCAGCTAGTGTACAGGATTCCCAATGCTGGCTGACACTATATACAATATACATATTACATGCTAAATAGGGAAAAAAAATACCAAAGTGTGCAGATTAAAGCCAGGGATTCAGTTAACTAAGCTTTGGTGGAAGACACATTCTTCTGTGATTCTAAACTTAGACATCATTCCAAATTGCTGGAAGTCAAAATACATTCCAGGTCCCACATTTTGGAAATCTGTAGTAAATTCTAAGACAGTCCAATTTTTAGATGATATTATAAATATTAGTGCTAAAATACCCTTTCCTTCAAAAAAAAATCAGTAATTTCTTAACTTTCTTGACTGCAAATTTGGAAGTCATCTCATTTTTTCCCCTTTGTCTCTATTTTGGAAGGTTTCACATTATTTTTTGAAGTCAAATACTTCCAAAATGGAGTTAACTGAAGCCCTGATTACTGCATATGCTGGAATACAATTTAAAAACTTATATTAGATTGGCAGAAGGTACGGTAAAAACAAAATGCAATGCAAATAGGGTGCAGTCACAATGAGATGTAAACAATATCTTGAAGGATTGTTTGGTCAAGGGAATGTTGGTGGGCAGAGTGGCTCCCAAGGGTGAGTTATTCCATTGCTTTGGGAGCCTATAGTGGACAACGAGTTGACTAAAATGTGTTTTTCCCCTGGGGGAAAAAGGAACAGGGTTCCAGCTTGAGAACATTGATTGTACCCCAAGTGAGAAGCAGGGGTAGGTATATCGGTTAAAGTGGGGAGTTTATTTATCCGGTAGTTAAGAACTGTAAACTGAGATACTGGGAGAGACTGCAGTTGAGTGATGGTCAATGCAATGTGTCCTACATAATGCAGTGGTATGTACAGAGCGAGAAAAGGAGAACAAAACAGCAAAGGGAATTGAACAACTGAGGTCACTTATTTATCTGTATTTTAGATGTTTATATCTATTTCTGTCATGGTTGTGTTGTATTAGAAGGTTAATTTTGTCCAACAGAAATGTAAACCTGTGATATTCCATGTATACATATTAGTGTGAATCAAAATGTTCATTATCAGAAAAGGGATTGTGGTTATCTTTAATCATAACCAAGCAGATTTTGGTAGCATAAGTGATAACTTACTCAGTGGGCCTGGCAAGCAGAAATGTCCAGTTTGATCACTGAAAACTGCAGGTTAGCACACTCAAAAATAAATTCTTAGTGCTCCAGGAAAAAATATATCCCTAAACAATCGCTATTCAATAAAAGGTAAAATGCCACCATGGTTTAACAGGAAAATAGCCAGTGTAATGCTTCTAGTTTAGGAAGAAAAGGGATCATTGGGTCATGAAGAAACTCTCATCTGCTAGTAACACCACTAGAAACAAAAAGTCAGCTAAAGAGTGCAGAATCATGATTAGGAATGCTAAATGGGATTTCAAAGTCAGAATAACTGGGGCAAAACAAAAATCCCAAGGCCCTTTATAGCTATATCAGTTCCAAAATGGTGATGGAGCTCAAGTTGGTTCACTTGTCAGTGGATGTGAAGTAATATTGTAGGAAGTTCATACAACAAATGTTCTTAACGCCTAATTTTGCTCAGTTGTTAAGCCTAATGACAAACACCCATGTATTACAAATCCAAAGGATACCTACACTCTGCGGTACATAATCACTAAAGCAAATATCAACACACGCTTAAATAAACTAAATGTATTTAAATCAGTAGGATCCAATGATTTAACATCGAGACTATTAAAGGGACAACCAGCTTAATTTCAGCAGTTTTGCAGTGACTCTCTGAACAAAGTAAGGTTTCTGGGGACTGGAAAAAGGCAGAGGTGATATCAATGTTTAAGAAAGGTGGTAGGAAAAACCCCAGCAATTACCAGTGTATTAGCCTCACATCTGTGATTTGTAGAGTTAAGGAATCAGCAGTGAGTGACCTCTTAAGCTGAGACTTATGGTATACTGTAATGGACAGACTTCAACACTGGTTTATAAGGGGAAGATCATGTGCCACCAATCTGATATTGTTTCTATGAACTAGTCCGCTTGGTACTATATAAAGGGACATTTATGGATGTTGTCTTCCTGGGTTTTAGTAAGGGATTTGACACTGTGCCATGTGGTAAACTTAAAGAAAAGTTAAATAACCTTGGGAGTGGTAAAATTTCACTTAAATGGATCTAAAGGTGTCAGTGGCTCATCAGTGTTGGTGCCTTAGTAGGTAGCAGGCTCCTCTTTTGGGCTGGAAGATTGGAAGGTTGTGGGTTCTAGCCCCACATCAAATACCATGCTCTCTCACTATAACATCCCTTGTTATAGTGAATCTTGGTTATAAGGAAGAGTTGTGATGGTTCTCATTGTTTTCAGCTTAATCCTTAGGTGCTAATTGGCAAAAGCAATGCTTCATCATAGCTGTTTTCTACTGCCACTGTCACTCTTTCCCTTTCAGCCTTTACATGGGCAGTCTCTTAATGCCCTTTTCCCTAAAGTCATGGCTGTGTCCTTTTAAAAAAAATAGTTACTAACTCACATCACACTCCTGTATGCAGAGTGAAGAACGAAGTCTGTGCCTTGAACTGAGCAGAACAGAGTGACATCAGCCAGCATTTACGGCAGTGTCAGTGGCACTCACCAGCAGAAGGGCAGGGCCTCCATGAGAAAATAAGTCTTTCAGAAAATAAAATAAATAAGCAAGCAACAAAAAATGAATGACAATGCCCCACACATGTGGATGAGCTGTTCTCCTATCCTCACTTCTCAAACATTGGCATGATATGCGGTCCCTTCTTATAACAAACCCTCACTATCAGAAACAAAATGGATGGACCCAGATGTGTTCATTATAACAAGAGACCACTGTACTAGGATAATACCCATAACTGACACTTTGTGCAGTACGATGGAGGCGCTGCACTGGTGAGATGCCACCCTTTGAATGAGACATTAAACTGAGGTCCCTTCTGCCCATCTCTGCTCATTGTCCAGTGGAAGTAAAAGATCCCATGGCACTTATCAATGAGAAGGGGAGTTTCTCTGGCATCATGGCCAACATTCCCTTGGTCAATAAAACAGGTCCATGCAATCCATCCCCAAGGATGCACCTTGAAGAGAGCTATAATGCCATAATGTGCCTTTCCTGGTCAAAATTACAAATAAAAACATAAATAATAAAAAATAAACAATGGCATAATGACTGTATGCAAAAGTTTCATATAAATGGCTACAAATTTGGGGAGTGCATGGTGTCTAGTGGTATATCTCAGGTTCTGTTTTGGGCCCAGTGCTATTTAGTCTGTATATATCCAATATGGGACAAGATCTAGATGCTCAGTGCATGAAATCTACAGATGACACCAAAGTTCAGGGCTGTGTGGTCTCTATTGATGAGTCTATTAGACTACAGGATATCCCGTCAAGAAAGCACTGAAACTAGGACATCATAATGTGGGCGTCAGCATGAGTGCATGTGTCATTTGGGCATCATGGATATGAGAGCATCTGGTACTGTGAGCATCCTGAGGATGGGGCCATAAGTGTTTTACTCCTCTTCATCAAACTTGCGTGACTGGGGGGATGTCTATATATATTTAAAGAGGGGTGTGGGGGCAAAGAAAATGCTGGTGACAGCAGCAAGATCTGATCACTACATGCAGCATGTGATCTGGCTGCGGGGGGGAAGGGGCGACACAATTGCATGTCACTTATCTTGCTGTCACCAGTTTTCCTGTGCTCTTTTTTACTGCACAGTGTTTGTTTTCACCATAAAGTGGGTGAATCTGACTACAGAAACATTTGAACACACTTGCTAAATGGGCAAGGGAATGGGGAATGACATTCAATACTGAGAAATGCTCACTTGTGCTTCTTAGAAAAATCAGTCTAAAATTCCAGTACAGTATTAATCTTAAGGTTCTCAGAGAAATAGTAGAAGAGAGAGAGAAAGATTTTGGTATAATAATATCTACAGATTTTAAAAATACTAATAAAAAAACAATTGCTGGGATTTTTAAAAAGCAAACCTTCTTCTTAATATTATATGAATACATTTTGTGCACAGATCCCGGGATATAATGTAACCCCCAGGGGGCGCTATCCTAAGAGTTACTGCCCCTGCCTGCCCTAACTGTAACAGGGTGAGGGGCCTAGATCTGTTGGTGGGTGCCTCCACCCAGAGGTTGGGGTTAGAACGGTCAAGGATGACTTGGTCACAGTCCTCTGGGTTGCTGCAACCTCCCACTTCTTCCCACTAGTGGCCCACACAATTCAATTACAGTGTCCTTACTATATACACTTACCCCCCGGCTCGAACCAATCAGCTTGCTCCGGGGACCCCCTGAAAAGTTAGGTGCAGTTACACAATATTCACTGTGCAGTAATTCACCATTAACACACAAACTAGCCAGTGTACCTTTGCAAAACAAGCAATCTGATTTATTTAAGGGGAGATAACAAGGACCGGGGGGAATCAGGTTGATTAGCTTACCACTACAATATATGAGTATCTACCTAGGGCTCTGTGCACAGGCCTAACCTATAAGTTACTGTCTATGGGTACCCAAGTCCTAAAGGCTAGTTCCTCGATGCAGCTGGTTGGGGCCCTGACACAAATGAGCATTTAATTCCTACAAAGATTAAATGGAGCCGGCAGGCCCAGATAGTGTCACCAGTACAGAACCCAAACCGTCCTGCCCTCACTAGGGCCATTGGCCAGGGAGCTACCCTGATTTAGTACTCATGACTCCAGCAGACAGAGCGCTCTTTCACCTCTCGCAGGACCGAGCCTGTACTTCAAGCACTTTTCTACACATTTATATACAAGGCAGAGGGGTACCATACCAGGCAGCTGCTGTCCTTTTCGATCACCTGCCCACCATACACTGGGCCCAACCGATGCAATTTCACTATTCCTGACAGACCGAGTGCGATTCAAGCAGATTCTCAAGTCTTCTACAGGGTGAGCCTGGTAGGTAGCCATGCTCCTGCATGGCCTCCTCTGACTGCTTCCCAGCGGATTTAGTCCGAAAATTACTGGTGTTTAAAAACACCCGACGCTGGCCTTACATGCACTTCCCACGTGACCGCTCAAATGGCACCGGAGCCCCGAGCTCCTTACTTGCTCACAGCCAAAACATCTCTGCCCCTTGGACAGTATTGGGCAAGACTCTCTGTTCGGGCGCCACCCGATCCCATTGGTGGGCTGCTGGAACCAGCCACTAAGTTCGCCCCTCATTGGTGCAAAAAAGGTGTCATGGTCCAGAACTTCACTTCCCAGAACCTCTAGCTGTATCCCCATTGGTCAGCAGGCTCCATTGAGAGTCCCTATCCTGGTTGGTCACCAGTTACTCCATTTTAGATACCCCCTGCCCCTATTGGACCCTTCAGACAGTCCTGGTCCAAAATGGAGGGGCACAGCACACAAAGTCCAGCTGCAAGAAAGGCAGGTTAAACAGCTTACATTCCCATGACCACATCTAAAGGTATGGGACAAACAGTTACACTTTCTGGAAAGTGCTCACTCTGCCCCTTCAGCGACGGCTGAAACCGGAGCAATTAGTCAGCGACTTGAGTGGGACTCGAGCAGGAGAACACACAACCCCCCTCATAAGCAGTGAACATGTCTGCAAGCAGACAGCTCTTAAAGAAACAGTATGGGGAGGCTCTACAAGTACTCACAGAGCCATTTAAACAGCTTTAAGCGCCGAACGCTGACCACCAGGGGGACGCTTAGACAGCTCCTTGATGGCTGTTAGAAACCCTCATTTGTAGGGGGGTTACAATAATATTATCACATTATAGAAACTATGTCTGATCCCATATGGACTATTGTTCTCAGTTCTGAGGTGTTTTGAATGAGGGAGAGAAAACCAAGGTTGAGAGGGTACAAAAAAGCACACAGGATGGTCAAAGGTCTGGAACACAGATACAACATTGATAGGCTTGAGACTTTTGGACTACATAGCTGCCACTGCAAAAGGATAATGGGTCATTATGTCGCTTTTTAACATCCAGAAAGATCATACTCTTATTCTAGATCTGAATCTTGAGTCAAAATCAAATGTCTTCTGAATTTTAGGGCACAAAAGACAGGTATGAATTTGGAATTTTAGGATGGTTAGAATGAAGAGTTCTCACCCAGTGCATTTTGCATGTATGGCATGCCTTATCAAAACATGTGGTAGAAAGTGATAATTTCAACACTGTTAAAGCCAGATTGCATACATTTATGGATGGGGCAGTAATTATAGATTACTACCACTGAGAAGTAGGGGGACAGCTTTTTATGGACTTTTGTTTTCTGTCTTGAAATTCTAAGTATAATTCCAAACAGGGTTTCTCTACCGTCATTTTATAACATTTTCCAGGGCATCCTAGAAAATGAGCTTCTCCGAATGGATCTCACCCTGTAAAAAATGCATACAAAACATAATACAATACTGGTAGTGTAGGGATTAGTTGAAGTCTTGAAGCCATTCAGGATATTGCATACACAGACATAGACAGCTGCATTAGAATCAATTTTATGGAAATCTCCTAAACAGAAGTGCCAAGGGATCTTTGATTTCCACCAAGATAACCTCCAGAGACTGGACAGACAGGACTTCAGCTTAACATTCCACATAAAGAATAACACCTCCAACAGCATTCTCATCCCCCAGGTGTTGCACTGCAGTGTCTGTAATGGGTATGACACCAAATGCCTGATACAGAATTAAATCCATGACATTCTGGCAGAGGCACAAGCATTTAAATAAGGAACTGAGAGAATACTGTGGGCAGCTGCAGGATTTAAAAGGTGCATTTTAAATAATCTTTAAGTACAGACAACAATTTGTGTGAAGTAAACAAAAAAATGTAATATTAAATACACGCTGAAAATTGAAATAAAATCAATGCTTCACCCATAGGTCTTCTTCAGGAATTATCTAAAAGATAAAAAAGCAAAGTAGTAGTTTTTTTCTCCTTTAGATAATCCTGAAGAAGATCTATGGTCAAAATGTAAATTTTATCTGTTTTAAGTATGCATTTAATATCACCATTTTGTTTTGTTTTCAGACCACATGCTGATGCAGCACCTTCTTACAAATTGTGGGAAATGTCACCTTCAACCTTCCCAAAGATTGTACCTATTTGTTTCTGGCCACAAAGGTGGTTAAACCAACTGAGACACACTGACACAACATAATATCATGTTATATTATGACAGCATGCCTACTGCATGGTAGTACATCTTAATTCAGGAAATTTGTTGAAGTTTACTGGACCACTGTAAAGTTTTACTCGTGGCTTACATTTAGTTTGACAACCCTATATGAGAACATGGTAGTCCCACTGATTTGACATTGTGCTTAGGTCCAGGATAAGGACTGGCAAAGATTTTGCTAGTCAATTAAATATATAGTAGAAAATTATTACTTTCAAATAAACTTTTGACACATTTGCTGGGACCAGCATCTCAGTGACATTTATTGTGCAGTAAGTGATCCTTACCTTGGTTCAGCAGCAGATAGAAGCTGTCTTCAGTGAAATTATTATTATGCAAATCCACTGTTACCCCTAAGGTTCAGTGAATCTTTTACTATATAGTAAATATTTCAAATCTTCTGTCATTGAGCAAAATGTGTAGCTTGCCAGTGGCATTCTGTCACTCTGGCAATTTAAAATCCAGTGCCCCTTTTAATATTCATCTCCTTTCTCTTGTATACCATCTGAAAGTAGTAATCTGCAATCATGTTTTAGCAACACTCACTAGGGGCATGGCCACAACTACTAGCTCCCCTACAACAACGTTCACAGAGTGCTCTCCCGAGATCCAGATATGTTCACACAGGGATCCACGAGTACACTGAAAATATGCCAGAAAAAATATATCTCATGACCTGTGATTCTACAATCTGAAAACTTGCAGCATTTATTTACATCAAAAGTTTTAACAGGAACGACTTACTGATTTTGTAACAGCTCATTTAATGATGCATCTGGGGGGATAGGAGAAGTGGAGTCTACAAAAGATGATGTGCAAATGAAAATACATAACATAAAGTGTAATAGTAATAAAATTAAAATACAATAAAACCATACAATAGCATAAAAGTAAATATAAACATAACAATGTACAGTCATAATTTACAGGAAGATTGTCTGAGCAAACAAAAAGTAAAGGTGAATAACAGTTTGGACTGAAGTACACGTTCTATACAATACTGGGAGCAATGCCAGGTAGTAGCAGGTTACCACCACTCAGACTGCTAAGGTGCAAGAGCTGTCAAAGCTGGTCACACTGCTGGTAGCACTACTGATTGTGAAGCTACTGACCTGGATTCGTGAATAAGCCCAGAGTGACAGATGGCTGGCAGGGGGAAGGTTGGATGAGCATCCCAGGGATAGCTCTCCACCACAGAGGGGGAGGGTTGGTGGCATTCGGTGCTTGGGTGACACCCAGTGGAGACCAGGGGTACACCAAATAGGGACCACAGAACAGAGAAGGCAGTGGCCGATATCTGTGGGGCATGGGCGGGAGTGCGCATTCCTGCATGCTGATGTCAGTGCATGTCCATGACTTGGGGGGGAACACACGAAAAACAAAAACCCTGTGTACCATGATTTGCTCCAACCCTGCGCCAAATGATGCCTCAGCCAGCACTGAGACTGTACTTGGTAGATTTTGATCTTTCTTTCAGAGGTTCCTCCTTGGGGGGCAAGTCATGGGCCTGGCTTCTGTGTGGTTACTAGGGGATGTCGGTGTCATGCACAGAGATACTGAGTCAAGGATATCTCCACCAGGATCACAGTGAGTGAAAAAGAATTGAAAATACAGAACAGACAAACAAAAAAATTGAGTAATCAAAGCCAGTGCAGGAGGTAGGCTCATAAGAGGGTAGTAAAGTCACAAAGTAGGGATTTAATGAAGGGGGAATGAAGAGGCTTAGTGGATAGATATGGGAAAAGAGGACCAGAGCTAAGGAAAATGATAGAAGGTAACTTAGCCCACTGAAGTTTTCCTGGAGGAGAATGATATGTGCAGTGCATCCAGACTTGAATACAGGCCTTTCAAAACAGCTTCAGCTTGAGTTTCTACCTGGCCTTCCATGACTAACTTTTGCAGGTGACTCATAAGCAGATGTCATGTCTGGGAAGCAGATAAGACCAGTGGTCAGAGCCCAGAGCTGTGAAACTAGAGACCCAAGTTTGAATCCCCAAACTGCAACTTACTCTGTGACCTTTAGCAACTCACGTAACCTCCATATGCTTAACTTCTATGGACCCTGGGCACAATTTTCAAAACACTTTGAAGGTGCAAAAAATGTGCAAGTCCCTATATTTGTGCAGTTGTGGGAAAAAAAGGGGTAATTGTGCTGCATCAGATACACAAAACCTCTACAGCTGTGGGAAAAATACAATGTAGACTGCAGAAAAAACACAGTTGAGGAAGTTCCTACACAAAATAAAAGCATTAAAAAGTATGCAGTTGCGGAAAAAATGTTAAGCACTTGCTGCACCAAGGAGAGTGAGGCATAACTTACCCTGAGCTAAAGGCAGTGTACTAACAATTGGGAACAATCATAGTGGGGGTTCAGGCACCAAGCAACAGCAAACCTGTGGGCTGTATAGTAGTCCCAGTTATTACAACAAAAATAGCACACATTGCAGTTGACAGTCAACAAACCAGAACCACATGAACCAGTGTAGCCCATAAAGGAGCTCAACAGGCAATAGAGGCAGTGGTGGTAACTGCCAGAAGTGTGTACTACAGAGGCAGGCAAAAGAAAACCCTCAGAGAGAGAGAGAGAGAGATACAATCGATTGCTACAAACTTCCACTGTGTGCAAAGTTCTGCTGGCACAGATGGTGTTACTGTGGTCCCAGTTGTGGGACTGACTGCTGGCCTCGCTGGGAGTTCTGGTTCTGCTGCAACTTTTTCAAGACTGTCAAAGTCTCCTGCTCCAGTTAATATGAAACACCTGTAGTTCTGCCTGCTGTGCCATTTATAACATCTGTGGAGCTGCACGGGCGCATTTTCTGCACTTGCGAAATTTCTCAACTTGCTGTTTTTGCAGTTTTCTGCACCTGCTGAAATTTTGACTGTTTAGCAGTTTTGCAAGCCTTTTCTTCTGCATGTGTGGATTTTTTTGCTCTCTTTGTGACTTTAGTCCGTCTCTTATCCATCACCATTCTGCATCTTGAATCTCCCTGAGTGTCTAAAGTAGCAATATTCTCTCTCCTCCATTTTTGGATTATAATCTGTTTTGGATTACAATTTTTATAGAAGGTGCTATAAAACCAAATTCCACTCCTTTCCTTTCTTTTTTTTAGTTAGCAGTTATTGAACTAGGAGGACTTAACGTTCTACATCCTGTAATAGTTAGGAGTTCAGGATCCATGCACTGTGAAATTAATGCAATAAGTATGTATTAAATGTCAAAATAGAGATAACATAGAAGTTGACGGCAGATAAGGACCGCAAGGCCCATCCAGTCTGCCCATAAACAGTACTATTGTGGATTCCAAACTGGTTGTCCCCTTACTGGGAGAAACAGTATATATTCCTGTTACCCCTGAAAAAGTATTTCATGATAATCAGAAAGACCTAGGAAACGTTTGAAGGGAAAAACTATTTTGAAGTAAAACATTCCTAAGAACTGGATTTTTAGAAGGATCCTCAGATGCACGCTGAGGATTTGCAACATGTTTGTTGAACAATTGCATAATTATGGCAGATGTTAGACCATGTAAAATGTGGTCTACCATTTTGACACAGGTACCACAATGTGCACTAAGCAAATTACGCATGTGTCAAAAAATTATGTGTGCATTAGGGGCCCCATATTCAAAAGTCCCAGACTGCATCATACAAGTGCCTGCACCACACAACTGAGATGCGCCTGCACAAAATAATGATATATTCAGAAGATGCACCATGAGATGCAATCATGCAAGTCTGTCTGAATATCCCAAACATGAGCGATTGCACAGTGGGAGATGCGCAGCATGGCAGAAGACCTGAGCCCATACAGAGCATAGGGAAATGTGCATTGCAAAGCCACCTGCACGGTGTGCAAAACTGCAATATTCAGCTGGAATATGCAAATTGACTCATTGTACATTCCAAGCCCATTCTTCACATGCACAGCTCATTACTGTAATGTACTCAGGCCATTTGCATACCTCTGGCATGCTCAGTTCCAGCTTTGCAGGGCTGCCCCACCTCCCCACAAAGGTAAACAGGAGGTACTGCAGCCTAACAGGCAGGTTTGATGGGATGTTTGTGTGTGGGTAGATGAGTGGGTGGGTGGACTGCATTGGCCTAGGAGCAGTGCTATTATCCATAGCCATGTATAGTGTCAGACAGTGGTACAGGGGGCCCACCTGGACAGTGGCCACAGGGGCCCACCTGGACAAGCAACAGGATAGGGCACAGGGTGACACAGTCTGACTGGTATATCACATGAATGTGATACACCAGCCCCATATGCTGTATATAGTCACCTGCAGTGCCCCACACACCCCCATATGAGAGAAACATGGTGAGAACTGCAAGGGATGGCAGTGTGCAGAAGTTGACCAGGTACCCGGGTGGGTGGATCCCACCTGTGTGCAGCTATGGTGTACCACTGTGGGTGTGTATCACAGGTCAGTCCCTGGCCCGTGACATGTGTCCACTAGTACTACCAGTCTACCTGGGCACCATTGCCACAGACGTCACCCTGGGTGCATGCCACTACCAAGTGACATCCTGCAGGCTGCATGGGTGCAGGCAATGGCCCCTGGTACATGTACTGCAGTGTGGCTTTCCACTCCACTGGTGTGCCCAGGGGGTACCCAACAACACTGGCGTGTGGCTGCTGGGTATCCACATCCAGGGTACAGTGTTGGGGGTTGCCCTCTGGAGGATGCAGGTGGTGACAAGCACCTGTGGCTCTGGGTACATCCATCCTAGCATGACTGCTGTGTGTGGGTGCCTGGAACATGTTCTGGTGCACCTCCTAGGACTGTCTCCAGATGGCCTGCCTGCAGTTCTGTGGCCTACCTGTGGGTGGTTGGCCGATTTATTCTATCCTTTTTGTTTGCCTAACTTTGGATGGCTCATTCCTGAGATGTGCAGCAGATGGGCCACACCTTTTGGCTGAATACAGTGCAAGCCACTTGACGTGGACACAGTTTGCATGGACAATCAGTTTCCACGGACAGTATTTTAAAACCAAAACCAAATCCTATACTTCTTTAACACTGTGTGCCTTTTAATGCAGACCTGGTATGCCAGCAACTGCGGACAATGGAAGGGCAGTTAGTAGGCAATTACACTGCCTTCACACCTCCATTTAACACTTCCTGACGTGGAGGAGCCAGAATAAGACCCCCCCCCACCGATGAGCCAGACCTACCACCTGTTACCGTGACTGATGTTTGTACTGCTCATCACCTCAAGGAGAGCCATGGGACAAAGATTGGAACATGATGGCTGCTGTGGAAAGGAGTTTCTGCGCTGATCAGTAATAAGGCTCTGGTGCCCTCTGCCAGCAACTGCGGACAACGGCTACTGCGGACATACTTTACCTGCACCGAGGTGTCTGCATGAACCAGCTTGCACTGTATAGCAATGTGTGGCATAATCATGGAAACGCCCCCTTTATTTGTGCTGCATATATTATTTCTATGTGATAACACATTTGGAAATGCACATCCAATCTCTCCCTTTCAAATATTGCACTTCCACACATTTTCTGAGATGCGCAGCACATCTCCATTTTGGGCTATGCAGTTCCTTTGAAAATGTGGGCCTAACTTTTAACCGTAAAGCAGGGAAACTCACAAATGCAGAAAAAATTTGAAAACAGTATTGAAATAGTTTGGGATATTTACAGTATTTTGACACTGGAAATCGGGAATTGTACCTATGTCAAAACATTTGAAACTCCTGTCTTATGTATTTGTTACCCATTTGCAGCATAGAGCTGCAGCCATGTAGTTTTAGTGCTGCAAAGGAACTTTGTAATATTTTTGAGTATGTTAAGCATAGAACACTAGCAAATATATACACTCCAAGAGGGAATACGTTTTTAAAAGAGAGGTGTAATAATGTATGGGAATAAAATCTGATTACCCCCACCTGAGTAGAATGATTTTAAACATCTTTCATTTTTGATCATCTATATGATCCGTCAGTTCCACTAGCACTTTTGTATTTTTTAAATGTCCTGAATTATTTTTGTGGGGAAAAAAAAAACATCTGAGCCCTTCCTTATTTATTTTTCTCTGTCCTGCTACCATCTCATTTGATTGCCATCAGTTTCCACATACTGTACTAGTTTGTGCAATATCTGGGTCACGGCAGTACTGTTCAGCTACCCTGGCAGCTTGCCCTGCCTCAACTGACTTAGACTTGTCATTGTCAGCCTGCAAAGGGAACTGGAGTGCTCAAATAAAGAACGAGACAGTGCAGAGAATACCAAACTTAACTGGTATCCTAATAGTGTTAATCATTTTAGTTGGAATTGGAAATGAGCTTTGTTCTGTGGTATTAAAGGTTTCAAGACTACTTTCATGCTGTTCAGTTTTTGAAAATGTACTAAGTAATGTTTGACTTCATCTGTTTTATTGGCTTTTTCTGTTAGGAAAGGGCAAGAGTGACACAGTTCTTTACTTCAAGGGAATTCCCTTCTCCTGCCAACAATCGGTAGGCATATGGCAGGCCTGAATCAAGGATACTCCCTGACAATTACTGCACCATGGTAGCCCTGCAGTTTAGCTTTTCTGATTCTGTGTTTAACAATAAATCCCATCCTGCAGCAGAACTTGCAATAGTTGTCACCACTTACAAGGCCAGCTGGAACTCCAGTCTTGAGAATGCCAATGGTGCCTACAGCTTTTGAATAAGGGATTCATGCTGTCATTAGAGGAACTGGCTCATAGGGTTACCACCTGTCCTGATTTTTGCAGGACAGTCCTGATTTGGGCTGCTGTGTCCTGCATAAAAACATGAAAAATACTACATGTCCTGACTTTGTAGTAGAAAAAATATTTTCTAATTTTCCACTAAATGTTGCAGAAAACTATAGTACCTTAACTAAAATACCTTAAAAATGATAAGACACAATAGCAGAAACTAAGAAACTACAATACTTAGCCTTAATTTTGATTATACAGAGAAAACAAGTCTGTTGCATTGGTTGAGGTCATATACTGTCCTGCAAAAAATCATGCTTCAGTAAGAAATGTCCCATTTTAGGCTTCTTAAAAGGTGGTAACCCTATTGGCTCACGTTGAGTTCTTTGACTACCAGGAGTCAGGATTTGATCTCATGATCCTTATTGCTCAAATTTCCGATATTCAAAAGGTGACATGCAAATGGAGCCATAATTCATGCAAGGCGCCGGGGGGGCCATTTGCATCTGATTATGGCCCCATTTGCATGCCATTAGCATATAGGTGCGCCAATCCCCGAGGACTTGGGCCTGGCCGCCCTGCCAGGCAGCAGCCGTCGAGGACCGGCGCCCCTGCAGCCCGATCAGCGGGCAGAGCGTATACTGACAACCCCCAAACATCTCCCAATGCCCGATCGCGGGCAGAGCGTATACTGACAACCCCCAAACATCTCCCAATGCCCGATCGCGGGCAGAACATAAACAACCCCCAGTGCTTGATCGCGGGCAGAATGTAAAAGACCCCCAACCGAATATCTCCTGGTGGTCCAGTGGACCGTAATGCCCGATCGCTGGGCAGAATGTCAGTGACAACCCCAAACATCTCCCTGGTGTCTAGTGTCCCCACCCACCCACCCACGAAGCCCCAACACCCCACTCCCCAGCAGCCAGCGAGCGGCAGCATCCCACCGCCTGCCGCCCGCCGCCCACCGACTGACTGTCCGGTGAGGCTGCATGCCCAGTGGTACCAATGGTGTGCAGCCTCACCGACAGTCAGTCGGGGCGGTGGGGGCGGCAGGCGGGTGGATGCTGCCACCCGCCGCTCCCGGGGAGCGGGTGGTGGGCTGTGGGTGGGTGGGTGGGGACAGGACACCAGGGCGATGTTTGGGGGTTGTCACTGGACATTCTGCCCGCGATCGGGCATTACGTCCACTGGACCACCAGGGAGATATTCGGTTGGGGGTCTTTACATTCTGCCCGCGATCGGGCACTGGGGTTGTTTCACGCTCTGCCCATGATCGGGCATTGGGAGATGTTTGGGGGTTGTTATTATACATACTGCCCATGATCGGGCATTGGGAGATGTTTGGGGTTTATTATTATACATACTGCCCACGATTGGGCATTGGGAGAAGTTTGGGGGTTGTCAGCATACGCTCTGCCCGCGATCAGGCATTGGGAGATGTTTGGGTGGGGGTTGTCATTATACATACTGCCCGCGATCGAGCATTGGGAGATGTTTGGGGGGGGTTGTCAGTATACATTCTGCCCGTGATCGGGCATTGGGAGATGTTTGGGTGGGGGGGTTCTTTTCACGTTCTGCCTGCAATCGGGCTGGTGGGGGGGGCACAGGGACTGAGTTGGGGGCCAGCCACGGGTGGCAGCTGCTGTGTTGCGCCCTGCAATACAGCAGCTCACCTGTGGGTGGCCCTCAACTTGATCCTTTTTTTTGGGGGCTCAAAGTTGTGCAGGCGCAGGTCTGGGGTTGCGCTTTATGGTCTTCCGCACAACCCCACTGAATATCGGGTGTGCAGTTTATGCATGGTTCTCCTCCTGTTGAGCATGCATTCATTTGCATTGCACTGTTGCTCAACCGCTTCTCAGTGGCGCAACTGCCTCCTGCTGAATATCGCAGAATGGCGCAATGGGAATTAAGATAAGAACCCTGTTGGCGCATGGCGCAACCCTTTTGAATATCCGGGCCTATCTCTACATTTTTTCAGTTGCAGGGGTATATGATTGATTATAACTTTTTTATTTTTTATAATTTTATGTTACTGAGAAAACAAACAAGAAAGAAAACACATTACATCAATGGAAAATAATTGCTTTCTCAGTACATAATTTCGGAAGGGTTAAATTCATTCCAAATGTGTCTGTTTTAACCTATGTCAAATGCTACTACTTTACGCCACCCTTCATTTAGTACTCTGAAGCAAAGAGCCAACTTCCTCAGGTGAAGACTATCCAAAGTGGTACTTCACCTGTGAAGTGTCACTTGACCTAGGGCTTCATCTGGCAAACACTCAATAAAGTGGCACTGACAGCAAAGTGTCACTTTGCAGAGTGTTTTCAAGTTGTCTAAAAACAAAATAGATCCCCCACCCTCTTGAATCTCTACCACACTTTTCCTCACCCTCAGTACAATGACATCCTTCCCACACCCAATGAGAAGAAACACAACCCACCCGCTTATCATCCCATGCACCCTCCATATCTCAATGATTTGCAGAGTAAAGGATATTGGATGTGAACTGGTCTGCAGAGAGGTACAGCAAGCAGCACCGATCCTTCTCTCACACTGCAGTGAGCTGTGATCTGTATGAATGCTCATAGTAATCAGCAAATTACTTTGAATACATACTCCTATTTATTCAGATGCTGTTTCGCCAAGGTGGTGAGAAGAGAACATGTGCCAGCTGCTGCACCTCTCTAGAGACCAGTTCATGTCCAGTATTCTTTTCTCTGGGTGGCATGGAGGGGTTGAGTGTTGACTGGGTGTTGAGTGGGTCAGTGGGTGGATGATGGGGGTATACATGTGATTTCTTGGCCTGGGTGGGAGGTTGAGACAGGGTGCATGTAGGTGGGGAAAGGGTAATTTATTTGGAGGATTCTGCCAGGGATGCAGGGAAGGAGGAGAAAGGGCCCTGTTGCCCAGCAGGTGGGGAGGGGTCTTTTCACTGAAACTGGATAGGGCTAGGTGGGGGGAGGAGAGTGGTAGGGAGCTTCAAGAGAGTGGGGGGAAAGTAACACTATATTCCAAAATACAACCAAAAGGTACTTTGTGCTGTGAATTGCTGATTAAGTGTCAACTATGCATTAGTTATGGCACTTCACCAACAATTTGCCAGAAAAGTAAAAATTTGAAACACTTCTAGTCTTGGTTCCATTCCCAGGAACATCCATCTACCTTCTGGATGATGGGTATGGGCTGCATGGATGAAAGGGGACACTAGTAACATAGAAGGGGGCAGGTGATAACTGGAAGTCTGGAGTTATCAGTATTGCCACCTGCTTTTCCTTACCCCTCACATCACCCCAGTGTGCATGTGCTGTACTCCACTAACAGCACTGCACCTGTAGAGGGTGTCCCAAAGTCATGTGGTCACCAACCCTCAAGGCTGTCCCACTTTCCACAGGAAGTACTGTAGGAGTGGGCACAGTTAGTGTCCTCTCCTGGAAGCTGACAGCATTGCCGTCACAGTGTTCCCACGGTTCCATCACACAGATAGAAGATAACAGGTTCCTGTTCTATCTTAAATAATGACTCACTGTGGGATTCTAATTAAGTGTCTTGATCCCCTTATAGAAACATAGACAATGATGGCAGAAAAAGACCAGAGGTCCATCCAGTCTGCCCAAGTTCCCTGTAATCTCTGGAACCTACTATTCTTCCAGGGCACTAACCCTCCCCATCCTCTCTCTATTCTCCTCCTTGGTTCTGTTGCCCCCAGTAACCACTATTCCCTTCATTATGTCTCAGCCCAGCTTGAATCCCCTGACTATTTTCACATCCACCACTTCAGCCGACAGACTGTTCCAAGATTCCTCCACCCTTTCCATAAAATAGTACTTCCTCACATTTCTCCTGAACCTACCTCCTGTTAATTTCCATTTGTGTCCATGTGACCTCAAATTGGTATTCAGGTTAACTAGTTCTCTGCAGTTCACTTTGTTAATTCCTTTAAGGAACTTGAAGGTCTCTATCATATCACCCCTCTCCCTTCTGGTCTACATTGAGTACATTTTGCTTCAATATTCAGTTATAAAATTGGGTTGTAGGAAGACGCTATTGCAAAAGATGCTGCATCTAAGTTAGGCTATCCTAGGAAAACAACTTTTAAACTAAACACAGCTGCAGTCAGGAAGGTATGAACAGTAGCAAGAGGAAAAGTAATTACT
The DNA here is from genome assembly GCA_016271365.2 of Neoceratodus forsteri. Classification (NCBI taxonomy): domain Eukaryota; kingdom Metazoa; phylum Chordata; order Ceratodontiformes; family Ceratodontidae; genus Neoceratodus; species Neoceratodus forsteri. The sequence goes on along the minus strand of CM057456.1, from coordinate 772,557,347 downwards.
TGAGCTCTGAAGGTTTTTTCCAGCATACAACAGACATTTGTAAAGGTATGGTATAGTGTGAAATCCAAATAAGAACTTTTGAATAAATACTCAACAAGAAACAGAACCCTTTAAGCCCTGTTTATATGGTTGCATTTGCACTGGAGTAACATGATCACTTGAGTTACTCCAGTACAAAGATAGCCATTTAGACACTGATTGTATTGTAAACTGGTCACAGCTCCACATCTAAATCTGCAGGAAAATTGGGGACACTGATCAGATTGAGCGCTGTAAGCAGCCATATGGACAGGTTGCACTGCTTGTTCTGATGTAAGTTAACAATCCCATCCACCTCCCAGGATCCTCTACTGCCTCCCATTTAGACATATGACACTTCTCCTATGTGGCTTGCATTGGTGCTGAGGTGGACTGCGTAGGCAAACCTCTGACCATCCCTGGCAGTCACAGTAGGTTTGGAGCACTGCAGAAGTTGCAGTGCACTGGTTGTGTAAACATGGCTTTAGTATCTGACAGTCACTTGAACAAATACCATCTTATAATATTTTTATAATGCCATTCAATTTCTTCTAAACTTGGTTGAATTGGTTACAAAGGAATGGCACTGGTGAGCAAAGTTTAGTAAAGTTCCAACACAAATTTCAGAAAAATAGAAGCTCTGACTTCAGGAATATAGCCTTCTTGGCCATTCTTTCAAAATGGAGAGAGAGAGTACAAACATACAAACAAGATTGTGGAAGAAGGCTTGTTGCCCATTGGGACCACCACTCCATCTTCTCATTTGTTTCCCAAAAATATATCCTCATCCCTTTCTTAAATGCTGCTATCATTTCTGAATCTGTTACTGTACATTGCTTAGAAGTGAGTTTCAAATTCCCACTACTCTCCAACAGAAGCAATATTTCCTCCTGCCTTCCCTGAATATTTCCCCTTTTAAATGTTTGTTATGAACCCCATTTGTCATCTAATTGGAGATCCTGGTTACTGTTGATACATATTATCACTGCCAATACAATTGCCAAAAATAGCACTGTCTTTCAGCATAGGAAATTAGATCTAGGGTTCTATTGGCAAAAATGATTTGCCACTGGTTCAAGACAAGAAATCTCTTGAGTGTGGAGTCATTAGATTCCTAACATACAGTACTGAAGATTAAACGTATCAAGGGAATTAGAACCAAAATCATGTTCCAAAATCCAGTTATTGCACCTCCTGGGACCAATGTTCCATGGTACTGTACCCCACATGAAGTTCTTGACTGCCGGTTCATGGTGTGATGCAGCATAGTATAACAGATGGCTTGAACTGCAGCAAAGTAAATGCTGCATGTTGCCTCTGTGGGCCATAATTAATCAGATTCATCAGAGAGCGGTGTGCAGTACTACAGTTAGAAATTATCTCCACAGCGAATGCAGTGTGTGTGACATCTCTTGATGAGATGAATTTTAATCCATAAAACATAGAGCTTACTATGGCCCCTTCAGAAACTTGTAGAATTTAAATACTGGACTTGCTTAAGACAGCACCCATCCTCCAGGGGATTTTGTTTTATTTTTGTAACTGTAAGGATACATTAACTTGCTTAATGGATACGATTTCCCACCCAGAGATTTAACCACAGAGAACCCTGTTGCATTCTTTACCTTGTCTTAGCAGTAAGTATCCTCTATTCTGAAAAACACTCAAATGCCATTTTCAGGACCAAAGTAGAATGGAAAGAGATGAGGGCTATCTCATATTGGTAGTCATCAGATTGGGCTAGTAGTGAAACCTTCCAAGTCCCAATGTTTTACATCTGCTACCATCTACTTCAGGTTGTGGACCACGAAAGATCTTTTAACTTTGTGATAAATTGTTGTAGCACATACATGTCTCTGCGTTTCCTATAACAATTAAGAATATGCCCATATAGTTAAGTTAGTTTAACACAGCCGGCCCGTTGGCATTGAGGGTTGAGGTGCTAGATGCCACACCTTGTGCAATGCCGGAAACCCAAGTTTGGGAGCAAGCTCAGGTGCCGGGGTCAGCAGGAATGAATAAAGGATTGACCATTCATAGGGCGGCTGTTCTCCCCAGGGGGAGGGGAAGGGATAGCCCAGTGCTCCAGCGGCTCCCAGTGGAGATCGGGAGCACTGCAGTGCATGGGCTGCACATTGTCCAGTGTGGCTGATGCAGGCAGGGTTGCCATGTGCCATTGCATCAGGTGTGCCCATGCAAGGGGGGGGAGCCAACACCAGTACAGGGAAAACACAAGCTCCATGGAACAGGCGATGGCACCTGTCCCCCATGCCCTCAGCCGGATTCACCTCAACTGGCATTCTAGTTCCTCCATCAGGGCCCTCACCTGCAGCCAAGAGACTGATTTAGAAGCGCGCCCAAAGAGTAGAGGGTGACCCACCCCAGATGGGTTAAACTGGGGGTGCTGGCTGTGGGGAGTGGGGGAGAGAGCAGGCATAGTTTGAGGGAGCCTCAGGCTGGCAGAATACGGGCAGGATGCCCGAGATAGGTTCCTCGGGCTGTGAGCGGAGTGAAACAAAGTAAAAAAAAAGTTAGTTTAACACCAGACCTTTGCTTTCAGTACCCAAGGTCCAAGTCCATATTTGGACAATAATTTTTAGGAAGGTTATCAAAATTCAGTCTGGTAATTTTTGAGGCAAAAAAAAAAAGTACAAGGAGGAAAAATAACTGACAGTCAACCTAAGCCATTATATGCAGAGCCTCTATACATGTGACAATTAACTTGCAGGGAAGCAGGCAAATGCAAAGGATTACGGGGAGCCAACAACCTCTGGCTGCATCTCAGGTTACCAAGCATGCAATGGTCAATTGAGACACCAGATTATTTAATCCCTTCATAAGTTATCTGGTGACTAGAGATGCAGACTTCGGAACAGGAGACCCAGACTTGATATTCCAGCAGAGTCACTGCTCAGTATGAGGCATTCAGCAGGATACTTGGCCTCCCTATATCTAAATGCCTTATAGCTCTATAATTGGGTTGAATAATAATTCCACCAATAATGAGATATTTTATGTCAGTTAGGCTAGCCAATTTTTCTCTTTTTTTCAGAATCATCTTCACCCCCTATTATCTCCATTATTTCTGTGACTTTGATGAGGAATCTAAAAAGGTCTCTGGATTCACAGAATTTCATCTTTTTATTTGCTCTTGCCTTTGAGCAGGGTTAACCTCAAAGGTTCAGGGAGTTTTCTGTCTGGACACAAGCATTTTAAATTTATATAAAGGCACCATCTACTTGGCTAAAAGCTATATCTGCAGTAAATTATACTGTGAAATTAGCATATACCCTGAAAATGGTTTCCAAGCTCTTTCTGCTACAAAGTGATTCTGCTTCCCCAGACGCTACTGTTTTGAAAGATGGAAATATTATGATCACTTCATTTTTGTGACTTTTATTTTGAAACATGTAATGAAATGTGAAACGTCTCATTATCAGCAAGGTCTATTAATCATCCAATTAGACATCTGGAGCTCAATTTTCAAAGAGTCATATCAGTAGGGTCAATCATTCACCCAATTAGACAGCTGGAGCTTGATTTTCAAAGATCCCTTAGGTCACTGCATTTTGTGGCACTCTAGGGCTACAGCACTCTTGGGGTGCATCAGGGACCCCATGCCATATTTTAAAAAAATTAGGGTCCTTGTGCCCAAGACCTGAGATTTGCCACATCCGCTGCGTTGTGCCAGACAGGAGGCACAGCTGTGGTGTTTGGTGGAAGGCTCTATCAAGCCCCCCTTGGCAGAACACTTGAGGAGCTGCGAAGGTGGGAGTGTGTGAATATGCTTGCAAGATTAAGACTGGGGGCATAAGATGCACAGGGGGTGGCATAAGTCTTGCTGTCTTGACAACCTCATGTACCTGGGCCAATTGACTGCCAAAACATCTACAGGGCACCCCTGCAGAGTGCCACCTCAGCATCCTTCTATTGCCACCATGCCCCTGTCACTCCTTATGCCACCCCATGTGCTCCTTATGTCCTTGGTCCCCATCTTGCAGCCCCTTCAATCATTATCCTGCCCAGCAGTGGCACAGGGCCCTTAGACCACCTCCGGGCTGGTCTAACTTGTGCATCCTGTTGCAGCTATGGTGGGGCTTACAGAATCCCAAATAAGGGGATGGTGCAGCCCTGCCATGGTGCAACTACCTTGTGACATGGTGCATGGACACTTTTGATGCAAGGGTGGCACAGGGCAGCTTTGTCACATGGCATCCCTCTTTCACTGCAGCCAGCATTTGAAAATCAGGACTATCACAAACTATGACGCAAGGTGCCACTTGTGTCATACACCTTTAGTGCAGGCACCTTGCATCATAGTTCTCCATTCAAAAATTGAACCCCTGGTGACAAAGTGAACTGCTGATTATTGTGAAACCCACTGTTCTGTGCATAAACCAAACTTCTCTAAATAATTTTCTTTAAAATAGCTGCAGTATCTCTAGCTTGGACCTAGAGATGCTTAGAATACCTGTGGAGGTCACTGAATGCCCAAATAGCAAATCTGTAGGAGCACTACTTGGCTGACTTGGTTCTTGCATGCATGTTAATGTCTCTAATGGCCATTTCTGTCTGTAGAACTTCTTACCTCTTTGTCCTAATTGAGGTTTACTGGGTGGGTAACTTGCTGTGTTTTACTTGAAGTTTGTTGAAATACTTTTTTAATGGTAGCATGCCCCTTTGCATCCTGTAGCAATCATTTTTGTAATACCAAAATAGCACAATTTATTTATTTATTGAATTTTATTGACCCAGTAGGCCCACTGAGACTATAATTCCCTTTTTCAGGGCAACCAGGGAGGGCGGGGAGGGGATACAGATGGTAACCAACTGAAACTGAACCAGATTAAGCTGTTGGTGGTATTTTTAGTGAATAGTAGTCCTGATCAGTCAAATATGCAGTTGTCTGAGCCAGGACACACTGGAATCCTTTTGATGGACTGAATATGTTATATCAAATTAAAAATCTTACTAACCTGTAAAAAAAGCAAAACACCAAACCGGCTGCAGGCAGGGAGAATTTGTACAGGGGTATAACATTTATTCTTCTTTCTGTACTATCTATCTATCTATCTATCTATCTATCTATCTATCTATCTATCTATCTATCTATCTATCTATCTATCTATCTATCTCATAATGCAAGCCTGAAATTCCAAAGAAGGAAACAGATGTATTCCTTTATTGTTGACATTTTGTCCTCACAGGATTATCCCCTTAAGCCAGGTAACCTCCCAGTTCAAACATTCCCCTTTCCTGGCCGGATGCAACTCACACAGAACATCCCACCCCTATGGAGTATTTACTTAGTGCCTTGCTCAGTTTTTTTAGGTTCTTAGGTTTTTAGATAGATAGGACAAAAGAAGGTAATATCTGTCCATCTAGATTGTCCCCTATATGAGTGGGAAATTCAAACCATAGTATAGTTATTTTGGTAACTCTGGTCTACGGCTCTTTTAAAACTAATGAAATCAGGCTGATTGACAATGGTTGGGGGAAGTCTATTCCATGCTTTAGCCACTCTAACTGTATAGAAGTTATCTCTTTTACTTGTCGATATCTGGGGGATCATGGAAGTGCAGAGTCTCAGGGTGCAGACCTCAGGGGAGTAGACCTTGGTACACAGGCCAGCTACTGGACTTCTTTTGTTTCCACTCACAACTGAGACAACAGCATGCTTTTTCCCTTGAACAAAGCATGACACGATGTGCCACCATGAAGAACAATGTTCCTGCCCCATGATCAGGTGCTGGAGCATGGCTGATCCACAAGTGGAAAGTCAGATGCCAAGTTAACAAGCTACTCATCACATGGAAGTTAGAAGTGTCATATTAGATGCTACAATAGTATCCTGCTGTCCACAGTAGTTGTTTTACAGTTTTAGTTGTGTTTTCAGTACCTTGATTTGGCTAATACAGTGCTCCATCATGACTGGAACACCTTTGATGGGTACCTACCATTGTTATCCAATTAGGCATGTTAGCCCCTCACTATAGTGAACCATAGCTATAATGAACAAATCACCTAATGGAGATAAGGAGGTCGCAGGACAAGGGAACAGGGCTGTGTGAAGCAGAATATCACAGATTCAAATGCTGCATATCCACATCCAATTAATATGAGCTGAAGGAAGTTTCTTGATTTTCCAGTGTCTCACTGCTCCCAGTTCTAAAGTGGAAAAAGGGTACCCATGGGGGGGCAATGTTGTATCTCAGGTCATCTGGACAAAAATTAATAGTAGAATAACACAAGTAAAATACTGTGTCAGTAACTCTACTTGTAGGTATAAACTGAATATTCTAAGACAGATCATATATACATCATGTCTATTCTGGTTCTGACTGGGAAATTAAAACTAACCACCCTCTTTGGACATCTCAGGCAAACGTTTACTCATGATCTAGTTTGATCCAAACTTGAAACCAGAGTGGTTGAGGAGCATCTTCATGACTGAGTAACAAACAGCTGGGGAAGCAAAAGAAGACCCCAAGCTCTTTGGAATGAAATGAAACCAGGGGCCTATTCAGGCTCCAGCTTTTTTTCATTTAGAGGGCCTCACCCTCTTAAGCTGCTATTTTCTGATCTGTAACGTCTCCAGCTCTCTAAAATTGATATCAGTTTCTCTGTATATTTTGACAAATGTTTCTGTTAGCAGTGTAGTCTCACAGCATACCACTACCTCAACAGAGTAACACTGACAACATAGTACATTTAACTGGCAAAATTATGTCGTTCATTCTGTGAATATGGATTCTAGTCAACCGGTGAAATTTAATTTGTAAATCTGTACAACCTTAATATAAATAATCTGCACAAAGCAAGCAATATTAATCACTTAAACACAGCTACTAACAAGAGCATCTACTGTGAAGGTGGGTTTAATTCAAACGGAAAAGTTCAGCACTCACAAGTTCTGAAGTTCTGACATGCACCATATCTCTACTAATGGCTTACTGCCTCCCTGTTACTGCGTGGGTCACAATATAGAGAAAACAACTTTTTAATATGATTTTTTATTGGAATAAATGCCATACACATGATGAGGAATTTTTTTTTTCATTACTTAATTTGTAGGAAAATTCACTCATCCACAAATTTATCCCCAAATTATACCCTAGCAGACAGCAGCAGCAATGTTATAGTACACAAAAAATGTACAGTATTCACTAAATATAATACAAAATAAACAGTTTCAGATATGAAATAACAATTCAACTCCCTTAATTAGCTGCTAACCAGCAGGGTTTGTGTCACCACTGTCTTGGATTTCTTGTTTGATGCTGGCAATTCTAACTTGATCCAGGTTGTGAGATCTAAAATGAGCTGAGGCAGAGTTCCAAAACTAGAACCAAAATTCCTAAAAGCCTTCATACCCAGCTGTTCTTCTGGGGCTAAGTATGGTCACAGAGGACTGTACTTAGCCCAGGGAGGACAGTGGAACCAGCAAACAAAGGACCAGGGGCTCAAAATTCAGAGCAGCACAAAGTGGAGATCAAAGGTGTGCACTGCACTTTGCAATTGCCTAGGGCTCCAAGGATACTATATGCAGTCAGATGGTGCACTCGTGCTATCTGACTAAATATATGGCCATGTCAGCACAGCGCTAAGTGAAGTAGCACTGCCCAGACATGGCTCCCAAAGTGGGCCTGAAGAGTGGATAGCAATGGAGTACTAGCTACAATTTTCAAAGGGACCCATGCAAATGAGTTCATTGGGCATGCAAGGCACTAAGAGGCCATTTGCATGCCCATTATGGGCCCATTTGCATGGGTAGTGGAGGATGGTTAGTGTGGTGCTGCCTCCTTTTCCCTAGTCCAAGACATGTGGAGATATCTGTGGTGCCTAGTGATCCCACCATCCACTGATTGCTGGCTTGTTATAGGACATAAAAACCCTACTGGTGCTAGTGAATCCCCCTCTGATCACCAGCCCATAGTGAAATGAAACCCTCACTGGTGCTAATGGTCATCCCTCCCTTGGATCACCAGCTTGCAAAAAAAATAAAAAATTCCCTGGATTTAGTGTCCCCCCCCCATATGCCAGCTCATAATTTAAAATAAAAACACCTTGGTGCTAGTGGTCCCCCCTCCCTTTGATCACCAGCTTGTAATGTATAAAAAACCCTCCCTGGTGCTAGTGGTCCCTGCTTCCTGCGATCACCAGCCTGTAAGGTAAAAAAAAAACCAACTCCCTGGTACTAGTGGTCCCCACTCCCTCTGATCGCCAGCTCATAATAAAAGAAACCACACGCTAGTGCAAGTGGTCCTCCCCTCCCCCCCAATCACCAGTCTGTAATGAAAAAAAAATCCCTGGTACTAGTGCTTCCCCCTCTGATCACCAGCCCTTAATGAAAAAAAAAAACAAAACCTTCCTGGTACTAATGGTTCCCAATCCTCCTCCTTTCCTTCTGATTACTACGCTGTAGTAAAACATACAACCCTCCCTAGTGTCCAGTAGTCCTTGCAGGGCACCGCTCCATGATACCACCACTCACAAAGGGCACCACTCCACAATACCACCACTTGCAATTCCAGAATCCCGGGCTTCTAGCATCCCCATGGTGGCACTGAACACCTACCCTCCCCAGTCACCTTGACAGTACCCTTGGTGCCGCGGGTGTGCATACGGTGAGTGACACAACCCTCCTTACACCTCCTTGGCAAGCTGCTGCATGTCTAGGCAGGCAGTGTGCCTTTTATTTATAGGACAGGGTGACTTGCCCTGTCCTATAAATAAGAGGCGCACTCCCTGCCTGGACATATGGTGACCAGCTGAGGAGGTGTGAGGAGGGCTGTGCCAGTCATCGTATGTGCACCCATAGCACTGAGGGTAGTGGTAAGGTGACTGGGGGTGGGTGTTAGGTGCCACTGAGATGGGGTACTAGATGCCAGGGATTATGGAATTGCAAGTGGCGGTACCATGGATCAGCACTCAGAGGGGACCACAGGATGCCAGGGAAGGTTGTACATTTTACTACAAGCTGGTGATTAGAAGGAGGGGAAGGGCACAACTATCAGTAGAGAGGGTTTTTCTTCATTACAGGCTGGTGATCAGAGGGCGGGAGGGACCACTAGCACCAGGGAGTTTTTTTTTTAGCATGGGCTGGTGATCAGAGTGGGGCGACCATTAGCATCAGAGAGAGAGTTTTATTTCATTATGGGCTGGTGATCAGAGGGTTGGGCTACTAGCATAAGGGAGTTTTTTTTTTGGTTTTACTAGGAGCTGGGAATTGGGGGGGGGAGGGAGTGCCACAAACCACAGGGGCAGGTGTGTTCCCCCAGCAGCCAACCAGCTAGTTGGCTGAATTACAGCTGCAGCTGCTAGGCTTGCACGGAATAAGAGATGGTTTTGTTCAGCAGTATTTGCATGGCACAAAGGGACTGCGCTAAACCCTTTTGCATGGTGCAGATCTGCTGAATATCAGCTTGCACCAATATTCCGTCCACACCTCACCATTTGCAGACCCCCCATTTTCTTTGCATGGGTGCTAACCCTGTTTGCCAGCACAACCAAACTTATTTGAATATTGTACTCCGGCACAAAACCCGGTTTACGTGGGCAAACACCAGTTAATGCCTGTGAAAACTTTTGAATATTGTGCCCCAGAGCTTATAAAAACTCTAAAATGCACTGCAAGCTATTAAAGCTCCCACTGCTGCAGCCTTCTCCTGATGTCAGCTGCAGGGGATTCTGGAATTTGTAGTTACAGTAGAATTCAGTTTATAAGTCAGTAAAATTAGTCTGATGCACAATCCCTTATACTGCAGTAAACAGTAAGTAAAAAAATGTTTTAGCACAGAATGCAAATTGGGACCGGACCCACACTTGGATGTGGGGCTCTTTGTATTAACTGTTCCCCTTTAATGACTTCTTTTGAATGAGTACTACTGTACCTTCCTGCTGTGCCGCAGTGTGCCACATTGTGTTGTAAGACATGTACAATTGCCCTTTCCCCATAAAGAAAGAGGTGCATTCAAATCCCATTATACCACTGATGTGACATCCAAAAATGAAAATAACATAGGCATTAGATCAATGGCATTATAGGATGGAATGTTTGGAGAGTTCTTTATACAGTCCACTCCAGATATAGTGACTGTGACTATTGCTGGCAATCAGTTTGCTCGGGCAAAACGGCAAATCCAATTTCCATCCTGATTAACTACAATGTAATTACCATCGCTTATATCAAATTGCTGGATACTGGAACCACTAAGTAATAGTGATCATAATACAATTACATTTGTTATGAATCACAAAGCACATTTGTAAAGCTAGGGGAGCCACAGTAATTTAGTTATAATATGGTGAACTGGGAAGAGATTGCCATTAAACTCAAAGACTTAGACTGTACAGCATTTACAGGTTCAAACATACAATTCGCCTGATCCTTAATAAATACTTTGCATCAGCTTTTGTAAATACACCAACTCCAATTATTAATGCTAATATTGCAACTTCAATGATGGGGTGAACAAATTAGTGGAAGCAAAACTGGCAAACAAAATTAAAGCACTAGACACAAAGAAATCCATGGGTCCAGATGAAATCTCACCAAAACTGCCCTAGGCAATATTGTGAAACCACTTGCTATTATTTCTAACAAGTCACTTATATCAGGGGTAACATCTATGGATTGGAGACGTGAATGTCAGTCCCATTCACAAAAAGGGTAATAAGGACCAAGTTGAGAATGACTGACCCATCAGTCTCAACCCGAATTACAGTTAAATCATGGAGTCTTTAACAAAAGATAAAACTGAAGGGCAACTGGTAAAGCATGGCTTTTGTAACAAGTCACACCATAGCTTTCAGAGGGGTCGGCCATGTGTAATGAATCTGATTTGCTTTTATGAACAAGTAAGTGCATCCTTTGATGAGGGCAAAGCAGCAGACATTGTACTGCTAGACTTCAGTAACCCCTTTGACATTGTTCCACATTCAGGCATAATTAACACACTAGTAAATATGAATTTAGATACAATGTTGGTCAAATGGGTGAAATCATGGCTAACAGACCAAACTCAAGCAGTGGTGATAAATGAATGCACATCTAACAGATTAGAAGTCACAGTGTACCACAGGGATCATTTTTCGGTCCATATCTTTTCCAGCTATACACATCCAACATGAATCATGAAACTGACAGCTGGCTCATCAAATATGCAGATGATACCAAACTAGGTAATCTGGCAAACACATAGTGAGACATTGCAAAATGACCTGAACAACCTACAGTTATGGGCAGACTCTAAGGGCATGAAGTTCAATGTACAGTATTCAAATGTACAGTTACCAACATGGGATATAACAACCCTGAACTGAACTATTTCTTGGGTAGGTCTATTCAACAGCCCACTAATGACAGAGGTACTTCTGAAGGTCTGGAGGGTGGCAGACATAGTTCTGCTCCATAAGGTGGGGGGACAAGGAAGAAGTGGGAAACTACAGACCTATCAGTCTTACCTCTATTGTAGCGAAGCTGATGGAGTCACTGGTCAAAGAGGACCTTGTGCACTACTTGGTGAGCAATGGTTTCCAGGATAGCAATCTTGTCAGACTAACCCGATAGTTTTCTTTTACTGGGTGATGACTTAATTGGAAAAGGACCACGCTGTGGATTTGCTCTATTTTGACTTCAGCAATGTTTACATCTTTGTGCCTCACAGATGCTTGCTGAAGAAAACGGAGTACTGTATATGGATGCAGCCAAGGTCACAGTAAACTGGGTAGGTAACTGGCTAAAGAGGAGGCAATAAAGGGCTGTGGTCAATGGAGTCAAATCAGAAGAGAGGGAGGGAGATCATGAGTGGGGTACCACGGGGATCTGTCCTTGGTCTGATCCTCTTCAATATGTTCATCAGTGACATTGTCGAGAGAATCTGGTGTGGGTTGTGTCTTTTTGCAGATGACACTAAGCTCTGTGAGAGGGTAGATAATGATGAGGGAATTAGTGAAATGCAGAGTGACTTACAAAAACTACAGGGGTGGTCTGAGGTTTGGCAGTTGAAATTCAATGCCTGAAAAGTGCAAGGTAATGCACCTAGGGAACATGAACCCCAGGATAGAGTACTGGGTGGGGTAGGTGAGACTTAGCAGTATTACTAAGGAATAGGACCTTGGAGTTATCATAAGTGACTCATTCAAAGAACTGAGTCAGTGCTATGAGGCATATAGCAAAGTGAGTAGTATGCTGGGATGTATCAGAAGGGGTAGTGATAGCAGAGGAAAGAGATAGTACTTCTATATAGATCCTTAGTAAGGACACACCTGGAGTACTGTGCCCAGTTCTGGAGTCCTTATCTCAGGAAGGATAGGGATAGGCTGAAGACAACACAGTGCGGGGTAGGAAAAATGATTCAAAGCCAACAGGGCGGGTCCTATGAGGAGTGCCTCAAGGCACTGAACATGTACTCGCAGGATGTCAGACAGGAGAGTGACGATATGATACAGACCTTCAGGTTCCTGAAAGGAATTAACAAGGTGAACTGCAGCAAACTTTATCTTGACTACTAGTTCTCAGTCACATGGAGATGAGTGGAAACTGACAGAAATGAGGTTCAGGAGGGACATTAGGAAGTGTTATTTTACTGAAAGGATGGTGGAGATGTGGAACAGTCTAGTAGACAAAGTGGTAGGTACTGAAACCATTGGTGGTATCAAGGATGGTTGGGACAGAATGAAGGGTATAATGATTGCTCAGGAGGCAGAAACCGGGAGGGGAATGTGGGGAAGGATACTGAGGGCAAGGAATGCAGGCAGACTGGATGAACCATTGGTCTTTTTCTGCCATCATTGTCTATGTTTCCATGAAACAAAAAGCTAAGTAGCCAAAATGAAGAAAGGGACCTGGGCATAATCACTGATAACAGCTTAAACATAAGATCACATTACAGCTCCATTATTAGAAAGACAAATTTTATGATCTATAATACAAAAAAGGCTATAAGCACCAGAAATACTAAAATATGGAGTGGTATATAGAGAAATTACATATGACCACACTTGGACTATAGGTCCCAGTATTGGTGCCCATACTAACTGAAAGACATCAAGAAACTAGAGAAAGTCCAACCTAAATTTACTAAAACAATAACTGGTTTAAAGGATATGATATACAAAAATAGAGTTTGGCTTTAAACATGCAGAGTCTTGTCCCTACCTCTGCAAGCTATCCCACCAGCCGTGGCATTTATTCCCCTGCCCCTCTTCGGTAACACCACTGGCTCCCTCCCTCCCTCTGCAAGTTTTCCTACCTGTCAACTCTCCATTCCCAGCCCTGTCTTCATCTGCCAACCAACATGCTGTATGATGGGGCCTCGATCCCAACTGTTACCACCCAACATGACTATGCAGGTGGGGCTTGGCAAGTTTTGCAAGGTAGGCCATCTTGCACCTGCTTGACCCTATAACTGATGCAGGTAGAGAAGCCCAGATTATTGGGAAAGAAAGGAAAACTGCTAACCAGTGGAAGTCTGGAAGTCCATGAGAGACCTCCCACCCAGCTGTGCTGCATGAATCTGCTTGGAGAGACAGGATAACTGCTAACCAATGCAAGTCCATGAGAGAAACCCTCAGCTGTGCTGCATAAATCTGCTTCTTTATTTATATATTTTATTTGTGCACTTTATAACTATTTGCACATCCTTAGTGCTAAAATAAGGAAGACTCATTGCTATTGGTATTATACACTTTGGAAATGGAAATGCTGATATTCTGCAGCCTAACACTGAATGTTACAGATTACACTGAGCAAGCCAACTTGTCAGTGCTGACTGCCACAGAGCAGCAGACACCAGTGCCGGAAGCTGAGGTACAGTCCCTGGCTCATTTTCATTATGTTGTTCTTTCAAAATACAGATTGCTCTGAGTTCCTTGAATGACCACAGTTCATTAATGGTCTAGATGCTACATGGAAAACTGCAGGGATGTCATTAACGCTGTTTGCATATAAATATGAGCTTTTTAAAATTTCAAGTAAGCTGCCAAACTTCATGGATTGTAGTAGGTGGCTTGTTGGTGTTTGCGACTGAGATCGTGGTAGATGCATGTGGGAGGGGCCTTGTGCTGGTCAACAACCATAATTGCAATTCCTGTTAGGTGGCACGCTGCAAAAGTGATGTATATACATATGTACTGGTGTAAAAATATTGTATTTGGACCAAAAAGCAGCAGCTAGGACCTTATAGCAGGTAGGGGGATGGACTGTTTTTTTTCTGACAGCTTTACTAAGTAAACAGCACAACATGTGTTATCAGATTGTTTTCAAAGATGATGAAAATATAGGATTCTGAGTAATTTTCTATACTTTACATAGGTGGATGTGTGTAAAATGGTAGGTGCATGGCAGGCAAGAATACAGAAAGGAAATAAGTGCATGCATACTGTATTATTCTTGTGATGTACAGTAGCAACTGTTGTGGACAGGGAGGGCAGTTTTGATTTTCAGTATCCCATCGAAGGAGTGATAGAATGAGGGAAGGCAACCAGTTCACATATCACAGTGGCGAACTGATTGTCAGGACACCCTGCAGTGAGAGCGCCGTATGAGTGTTGTGCCCCCTCCTCGATGAACCTCCACCATGGAGGTGACTATAGTCATTTTTGGGGGGTCAGTCAATGGGCATTTAGTGAATACAGTACAGCATTCATTGACAGCTCAGTCAGCAGCTGGCCATGCTAGTGAGGGTGAGCTGTGCCAGTCGCTGGCTCAGTTTGGGGATTGGGGGTGCCAGGGTGGTGGAACACTGCCTGCTGGGGTGGGGGTGCACTATACATAGAAACACAGAAACATAGACTTTGACGGCAGATAAAGACTGTTTGGCCCACCCAGTCTGCCCATTTCCCTACCTATTGGATAAACTGCAATCCTAGTTAACCAACAGCCTACTTCTTCCCAACCCCTACCAGAATTGCCTTATGTCTGTCCCATGCATTCTTGAATTCCCCCACTGTTTTTGACCCTACAATCTCCTCCAGAAGGCCGTGCTATGTGTCCACCACCCTCTCCATGAAAAAATATTTTCTCACGTTGCTCATGAGTCATCCCCCCTCTATCTTCAAATTGTACCCCCTTCTTCTTGCACATCTCTTTTTCTGAAAGATGCTACCCTCTTAGACTTTGTTGAGTCCCTTGAGGTACTTGAAAGTTTCTATCATGTCCCCCCTCTCCTGCCTTTACTCGAGGGTATACATATTAAGCTCCTTTAGTCTCTCTTCATATGGCTTCTGGAGTGGACCCTGCACCATTTTAGTTGCCCTCCTTTGGACTGCCTCCATCCTGTCTATGTCCTTGCAGAGATGGTGTCTCCAGAACTGCATGTAGTACTCCAGATGGGGTCTCAACAACTGTCTGTACTGAGGGATAACAACTTCCTGTCTTCTACTGGTGATGCCTCTCCCTATACATCCCAGTATCCTCCCAGCTCTCCTTACTGCCGTCTCACATTGCTTGCTTACCTTTAGATAATTTAATACGACTACCCACAGGTCCCTTTCCATTTTTGTTGTTGTTAGTACTCCCACCCCATTTGTGTACTCTTCCCCTGGGTTTTTGTTTCCCAGGTGCATTACTTTACACTTCTTTGCATTAAATTTAAGCTGCCATACTTTTGACCATTCCTCCAACCTTGCCAAGCCCCTTCTCATCCTTTCCACCCCCCCCCTTGAGTATCAACCCTGTTGCAGAGCTTTGTGTCATCTGCAAAGAGGCATACTTTTCCTTCCAGTCCCTCTGCAATGTCACTTATAAAGACGTTAAAAAGGACCAGTCCCAGTACTGAACCCTGTGGTACCCCACTAGTAACCCCTCCTTTCTTCGGAGTGGACTCCTTTTACTATTACCCTCTGTGTCTTCTTGTCAAACCAATTTTTTACCCAGGCTACCACCCTTGTACCCACTTCTAGGCTGGCTAACTTGTTTATTAATCTTTTGTGTGGGACTGTGTAAAATGCCTTGCTAAAGTCTAAGTAGGCCATGTCCACAGCCCCTTCCCAGTCTACTACTTTGGTCACACAAAGAAATCTATCAGATTCGTCTGACATGATCTTCCCTCTGTTAATCCATGCTGCCTTGGGTCCTGTGCCCTGCTGACCTCTAGGTACTCAACAATTCTTTCCATCAGAAGTGATTCCATCATTTTCCCTACCACTGAGGTCAAACTAACAGGTCTGTAGTTTCCTGCCTTTGCCTTGCTCCCACTTTTGTGAAGGGGAATCACATCCACCCTCCTCCAGTCTTCAGGTACCACACCATCCTCCCATGATTTGTTAAAAAGGGTAGTCAGTGGTGTCACTAGTTCTCCCCTAAGTTATTTTAGAATTATGGGGCAAATTCCATCAGGTCCCATTGCCTTGTCCACCTTCAGTTTCAGGAGTTCTTTCAGAACCCTTTCTTCTGTGAGTGGACTGGCATCGACCCCCCCCATTCAGATTGCTTCTATTGACTGGATTAGGCACTCACCCCTCTTCTTTTGTGTACCACCAATGAACATCATAATATTGCATAACAGGGGATCAGGGATAAGGGAGGGAGGGAGGGTCATTAGACCACCAGGAAATATGTATATGTATTACTCTTAGTGACATCGGGATCAGAGGGGTTACATATATCAAAGGGGGACCGGGGTATGGGGCGCTCACAACCAGGGATGTGCTACAGCAGTGCACAGCCACCACACAGCTTGTGGCATATCCTCTGGATGTGCTCCCTGTTTGGTGCATAGCCAAGGTTGCCACAAGCTGTGGGACTTTGCCGCTGGAACCTGCCCAATAGAGAATCACGGGTAGTGTCCCTGTCACACCAGGCTTTGATGCAATCTGCCATTTACCACAGTTTGCATCAGTCTAAGGGCTCTTTGAGAATCGATGCCTCAGTGTACTTGTACTCTAGCAATACAATTTCAGACATTCTAGCCTTCAATTCCCACCCCAAGACAGGGCATATAGAGTAGTTGGAAACCCTTCCAAATGCATTTTTGGGCATTAAAAACCCTTCAACTTTTAGTGACCTAGGATGCTCCCTAAACCCCGGTCTATTGCTGAAGTCACAGGGACCCCACCATTAAACATTACCCATGGCCTCAGAAGTTGTTAATCTGGCCTGAACCCAGAATAGATTGCTGTCCTGTAACTGAACTACTGTGCCCTTAATAAGTCCTGTTTGGAGAGTACTGAAATCACACATACCCATGATGCAAACACCTAGTCTCTTGAAAAAGCTTATCACAAAAATGACAGTTATTCAAACATTCCGTTTCCTGCACACAAAGAAATCCTGTGCCCAACTTGACATGGAATATTAACAAGAAAGGCAATTCATTAAATAGCTTGGTGGGAAAAGGAATACTACTCCTGTGAAGAAGCCTTGTTATACAATATGTCATAAACTCAGCAAAGCTTGGTAAATATTTCCTCTGAGGCAGTTGCTTTACAGTGACTACCTGCAGAATGAATTAAGTACCTGTAGAGCACCATTCACAACTCTTTAATTCAGCAATTTCTACTTGTGTGCAGGTGTAAACCAAAGGAGTTATGTGCAATGGACAAGATAATTAAAGGCAACCTGCTATGCAGCCTACCTGGGGTGTTAAGCAACTTTGACATCTTGCAGGCATATGAGATATACTGCTCACAGTACTCAGCACTGTCGGTGATGGCAGAAATTTGGTCCACGGAGGCGCTGTAATTGAGCTGTAATGAAGATCGCTTCTGCAGGCTAGAGCCAAACACTGGAGACTGCTGCTGCAAGTCATGGGACACAATAGTCCAGACTTTATCCTCTGAAAATAGAAAGAGTAGACTGTTTTACAAATACTGCTGGTTTATTTAGCATGTTGTTGTACTGTTTTGGGCTGTTCTAGTGTTATCTCTGCCTTTTTACATTTCCTCAGTTTCTGAGTTTAGGCAGTAGTCTAGCTAAGCATTGTAATCACTGGTGCCACTAAGGGTTACTCACCCAGGCATCTTTCTGCAGGCTGCATTCTTCTACCATGATGCACTAGCCTCAGACCCATTGTTTTCTCCCCCCAGTTGGCTACTAGTTCATGCATTTGCACTGGGACTGTTCCTACCCTCAGTCCGCGCATGTGCACTAGCGTCTGACCTTCTCCCGTACACAGCCAGGCTCCCACTGCATACTAATGTTCCCTTTGTTTGCTGTCCCTATTTTAGGCTGTGGACCCCACTCCCCAGTACACAACACAGGCACCTAGCAAGCAACACTTCTGTGGGACAGATTGGACCACTGGAGCCTTAAAGGTAATCAAGGACTACTTCCTGGAGAGCTTTTGTGATGGGTGTTAGTCCGTTGACACCGCGCTGGCCGACTGCCCCCCCCCCTCCTGGAAACTACAGACCAATCTCCATCCTTCCTCCCCATCCAAAGCCATGGAAAAAATAGTCGCTGACCAAATAATGGACTACCTCACTGCACACAACCTCCTCTGCATAGAGCAGCACGGCATTCGCCGTGGTTTCAGCACCACCACCGCCCTCCTAGAATTTTTCACATTCATTCACTCTGCACTTGACAAAAGTCACCTTGCTAGCACAGTCTTCATTGATCTGTCGAAGGCTTTCAACACAGTCTGGCACCCCTTCTCATAGACACCCTCACACAACTTGGTTTCACCCCATGCCCAGTAAACTAGATCTTCAACTACTTCACTGCTCGAACGCAATGCTTAAGAATCAACAATACCCTCTCAAGCCCCCATCAGATCCACTCTGGAGTCCCACAAGGCTCCATCCTTGGGCCTCTACTATTTAGCTTATACCTAAATACACTGCCCAACTCCTGTCCAGAAAACATACTCCTCTATGCAGATGATACGGTCCTTTTCACGTCCCACCCAGATCCTGTCCAGCTTCAGCATGCACTACAAACCTCTTTTGCACAAACCTAGCAGTGGTTCCTAGACCACAGACTTGTAATTAGTCTAAAAAAAAAAAGCAACACTATGTTTTTCACCCAGAACCAAAATAAACTCAAGGGCTCCGCACTGTCTGTTCTATCCAACTCCCACCTCCCCCTTGAGCAGGTTAATACCTACAAATACCTTGGTATTGTCTTTGACTCAGCCCTCACCTTTCATGATCACATCTACATCCTCTGCTCAGCCATCAGCACATGCATAGGTATGCTGTACCACCATAGGTCCTGTCTCCCCCCAGAGGCACTAAGACTTGCTATTGACTCCTCTGTTCTATCCCTTGTGGATTATGGACTGCTGGTATGTGGTGCAGCTGACAACACTGCCCTTAACAAAATCAAGCTCTCAATCAACAAAGCTTGTTGGCTACTCACAGGGGCTAACAGGCTCACCCACACCTGTACACTATACTCCTTGTCAAACCTCCTCTCTTTTGATAAGTGACTGCTCTACCAGTCCTGTTTACTCACTCAAAAATTTCTCAGAGGACTGACCCCTCCTGACCTGACTATGATACTCAGCACATCCCTTCTGACAGCCTCCACCCGTAGCTCCACCAAAACCTCACTTTTAGTACCCAGGGTCGGGATGTCCCTGGCACAGAGGTCCTTCTGGTATAGAGCCCCCACTTGGTTTAACACCCTCCCTCCTAGCATCACTTCTGAACATAGGATTGGGCCCTTTAAATCATCCCTCCATAACTACTTGGTCAACTCCTGTAACTGTAGCTGCACCTAACTCAGCCCCTTGCGGGTCCTGACCCACCACTGTGACCTGTCTTACTCACACTGTATTTATGTTTCTGGGTACTCCTTCTTTCCTAGCTACAACATGTCTAGGTCTCCACATTGTAAGTATTCCTTGTATATTGAACCTGACATTTTTCTCTCGCTGTTATTGTTCCAGTTTTTTATATAATGCAAATAATGTATGTACACACACACTGAAGTCTGTTATTCCACTCACTGGATGGGATATTCAGACTGGGCCAGGCTGTGGTGCTAGGTTGAAAATTTGGGGTAAAAATATGAAAAATCAACAAAGTTATGAGTCTAGGTTGCAATTTTTCACTGCACACTCATAACTATTGTAATTTTGAATATTTTGACCCCAACCTTTCAACATAGTCATTTTTTTACATCACCTCATGAATGTGACAGCTGTCATTTCTCAAATCCTACCCAAAATGTGTTTTAACACTTGTGGTGCACAATAACATTTCGGCCATTGTTTTATAAATGTTACCTGTCATGCTCAGAAGGAGTGCTCATAAAAACATTATGTTGTAAAGTCGGGTTAAAAATCTGAAAAACCAGTACAAATGCAATGCCTTACCAGCGGCGAACATTCGGTACTGACAACTGCTTGTTCTTTCTGGAAGTTGCTGCAGCAAGTACTGCTTCAGTACATAATACAGAAAACAAAATTACAACTTTAAACTAACTAAAACACAAAAAGTGCCACAAATAATTGATGATCTAGAGGCACAAGGCACAGTAGACACTTAGTGGAGTGATTTTTTGGAAAAAACTGTATGTTTTAAATGCTTTCCAAAAGCTTTTAGGCATAAAGATACAGCACAAACTTAACACCAACTGTCTCTTCCTCACACTGCACTGAATTCAGCCTATGCATGGCAATACCGCTCATTGAAGCACCATGTGACATCCAATCCCATGAATCCTTGCAAACATCACCTTAAAGTTCACAATTACATCATTAGTGAAGTTCTCCTTTGAGGCAGTAGAACTTTGCCTTAAAGGAAAATTTAGCAAATTTGGTAAAATTTACAAATTTTACCACGAAGTGAAGTTTTCTAAGTTTGACAATCTCTAACTCAATGGAATGCCACTGTTCTGCTGGGGTGTCTAACAAGGACTGAAGATGAGGGCTCCCCTATAGTTGTATTCTAGCAGTAGCTAAGATAATCAGTTGAATAACCAGATGTGTGCTGGTCAACTGGGAGGGAATTTGTAATGTGGGGCTCATTTATTTTAGGGCTTAGTACTGGGCTCAGAGTACAGACTGGATGCCCATACAGTGATGTTTGTGCTCTGGACTGACTTTCACAAGAGATTTTTGGGGAGGGTTTTAAACCAAAATGAGCAATAACTGGGAAAGGTTGACCAACCCTTAATATTTACACGATGCCTTCATAAAAACCAAGATGCTAAAAAGTTTAATACTTTCCATCTTGGACTGTACTTATCATAAATAGAGTTCTACCTGTTAGTTTCAATTGCTGCATTTTGGCATATGGTATATCAGAATCCTTATGTTGCAATAACTCGATGCACCAAGGGTAGAACGTAAAACATTTGCATTGCTTCTACAATACACAATGGGCATTCTTTTGACATCTATGATCTGTGCCAGATTTTAGCCTTTTACAGGAAACATGTCTTCCAAAAAGTTATAAACTGCCTAATACCGATATGCTTTAGATGTTCCCATAAAAAGTAGCTATATTGTACATGGAACTGGCCCACTGGCACAGAACAAATTGTGAGTGGGCATGTGACTCCTTGAATCCCACACTGAGTCTGCTCAGGGGCCAAGCAAGTGATAGACAAGAATTGGTGTCATCGAGGATCAGATAGTGCACCATCCACACTGTTCACACTTC
Organism: Neoceratodus forsteri; assembly: GCA_016271365.2. NCBI lineage: Eukaryota > Metazoa > Chordata > Ceratodontiformes > Ceratodontidae > Neoceratodus > Neoceratodus forsteri. The sequence continues at coordinate 772,535,771 of CM057456.1, read as the reverse complement.
CTCAGATAGCTTGTCTGTCTAGTAGATATCCTTATCTGAGGTAGATCCCTTTAGGGGAAAATTCCCAAATAGTTTCTAGCATGTCTGGAATTAATTTTTTTTTATTTACTTAAAAGCATTCACTAGGAAAATCATACTGAGCTGAGAGCAATTGGTTTCCATATGCATCCTGGGGTAACAGTCATGGGGGATACATTATCCTTATCTATGAATACCCTGGATAACTGTAAATCTCAGGCATGTATTTGTTGGGATCTGGCGAGGAAAATGAAGTAGCCTGGTCATTATCTTGATGTTATAAAATGGGAACAGGAAATCCTGCATCCTGTTTTTTTTAAGCCATTCATTAGAAGTGTCTAAAGCACAGCTAAAAACAGGTGCTTTCACCTGAATGCAGGACATGAAACAAAATGTTTGAGTGACAACAGAATGTTTAAAAGATTTCAACTGCCATTTGTTTTCTCCCAGTTAGCAAGACATCTTTTATTAACCCTTTGACCCCGCACACTGTCCTTGCTGCACTGAAAGATGAGACATGCTTGTAGAAACGCAGCTCCTGTATTCATCTACTATGTAAATATTTTGCTTATATTCAGTGAAATGATGGTCATGGCTCCAGTGTACCCATCGCAGCTTTCATCTTGCATGCCCACTCAGTCAATTGTGCACCCACCCACTCACAAAGCAAAACAGTGGCAAAATCAAAAAAAAAAAAGAAAGAAAATGAAATACAAATAAATGCAGCTACTCAGCCAACTCAGCACTGTGAGAAGTTACAACACTTCCTTCATCTACCGCATAGCTGCTCTGCTATAACCTTTCCTCCTGAATGCTGACTCATTAACACTCTCACACCTGCCAGAATGGGACAAAATAAATAATAATAAACTGAAATACATACAAACTAAGCTACAAATGTAAACAATATTTGTAAATAAATGTAAACTATTCTAAATTACAATTAGTGTATTGAGGTGGGGGTGCATGGTAACTATGACAACCAGCTTCAGAAATGGTGTCTACAGTAGGGAAAAAGTTCTCATGGCAAAAAAAGTACAGTAACCTTTAGGCAGGGAATTATTTTACAACTAACTAAATACATTAAAGATTTAATTTTTCTAATATATAAACATGGAAAGTTAAAATGTTACATGAATGTAGAATATATACAGTCCCAATATGACACATCGGGGATGTACATTAGACACTTTTACCACTAAGCCAGGGGCTGAAGGCACTCAGTCTGTAACCTCGTACCTTACTATGCCACTGTCTATGCATTAAAAGTGTTTCATGCACACCTTGTTGTGTCTTATTACTTACATCTTTATGGAACTATCTGGGGCTATCCAACCAATATTTAAGGGATAATGCATGAAAAGGTATGTGGCTAAAGGGGAATAATGCAGGCCTCAGGGGATTGTTTGGTCTGAGGTATAGCTGAGTGCAGCAACCACCTGAGATGGGCCTTATTTCCTTATGACCACAAACCCCAAAGTGTGTTATCAGACTTATAAAATAGGCTTATATTTGTTAAAAAAAATATGTAGTTCAGGTGAGGTGTGTGGTTGTCAGAAAATAATCAATGGTCATGTGACATTCTTCAACCAAGGACATTACAGAATTGTCATGTCCCATTTTATAACTAGGACACTTTTCATGGATAGGTCTGATAACAGTAAGTATTTACTCCAGAAATAAAACTCTGGGTTACTCTGGTATAGAGCCCAGGATAATGATTTTAAAAGGCAAATGACTTTTGTGCTCTTTTGCGAATAATGAAAGTAAGCGTTTTTCTGAACAAATAACATTTATTGATTTTCCCCAAAATAACAAAAAATAAATAGCTAAAATTATTTCTTAAGGCTAAAAATATAAATTACTTATAGACTTAGACTATTTGGATGAAGAGTTTACCTGGAATATCAAATATGTATTGATGCAATCCTGTCCATAGGTGATCTAGCCTTAATTTACTGTTATACAGTTTAGTCTACAGTATTGAAGCTTGAAAATAATTGCCTATGTATATAACACCAACTTTGTTTTTGTTTTCATTTTAGTTATAAATCACCACTGCTTCCCTGAAGAAGTTACATTTTTTTTTCAACAAAACGATGGAATTTTAAACAGTGGACAAATAAGAATGGATATGAAAAAGCACTTAATTCTGAGATGAGTTTGGCTTCATTTGCTTATATGTATGCTTACCCACTGTAGTTCAAAACCATTGCTTGTCCATGTCTTCAATATATTGAAGGACTCAGTGGCTCCTGGTTCCATCTTTTCTAACCATATTACTCACCCAAGAAATCATTAAATCTACTTGCATCCCAATGTGTTGACACAGTCTACAATCATCTCTAACTGGCATTAGTTACAAAGATAGCCACATGCTTGCCCTAGTGGCTGAAGAAAGGGTTCAGCAGTGGTGATCCCATTGTCAGGGGATTTGATCAAGAGACCATCCTTTTGTAAGTCAGGGGCCAAATGTAATGGAGGGTTGCAGCCCATGCCCTAAGGTTCATAAGTGGGTTGGCATGATTGAGAAGATATATCCAGAAATGTAAAACGTATATCCAGAAATGTAAAATGTAATCACAAGATAAAGTAGGACTGATCTGTAATGGTGTCATCATGACCACTGTGGTGACAACCTCAACAATTAGTAGCAAGGAATAGATAAGCCATTGTCAAGATATAGGTTAAAATGAGATTAACTAGGGCCACATGATGACTCTGTGGAGTTGTCCGGTCAAAACTGCGACAGCAAATATGCACGATGAGAAACCGTGCCCTCATAACAGCGCCATGTGGTTTTGGAGTTAGCATATCTAATCTAGCACAGTTTTGAACCACATGATTTTGTACTGACCATGTGGCACGGTTACTGACCGTAATGTTTTTTACCAAATAGTCTTGACATCGTGCCCTCAGTGGAAGTACTGCACACTTCTGTGCCAGTGACCTTGGTTTGGGAGTAGACTTGGGGGGGTGGGGTGGAGACAGGATCTTGGCAGCCAGGGCTGGGGAGAGCTGCTGCAGGTTGCTGAGAAAAACAGTTGATTCGTTGCATTATAATTGGTCGTGGTCAAACTGTAGCGTTGATTTCATTGAAATGTCATCTTGTCACCGGTAAAACAGGTAGCGGGCATAATGCAGCCACCGCAACCAGATACCCGCAACATTTTATCCACCGATGTACAGCGACAATACTAACAGCATACATGAAATGGCAACTAATTAACTACATCACAAACCTGATATTGTGTTATGATGTCTATTTAATTTAGTCCAGCTCCACTCTGTAGCAGAAAATTCCCCTACGTTACTCTGGCCGAATCTTGGTGTCTAAGAGGCCGATTCCCAATGGGAGTGAAAAAGGTGCCAAATTTAAATCGCAGCTACGACTCTGTCTGCAGCGGCATCCTGGAACTCCAGTCCTGGGCAAGGGTAGGTAAGCTGCACTGTTGGGGGGGTAGTCCATCTGATTTCTGCAGCGGCATCCTAGAGCTCCGGTCCCTGGGCAACAGAAACAATGCTCACACACAGAGCTATTACCAAAAGTAACAAGTAATAATAGGAAAATCTAATGAATGAAAAGGATTTCAGTCAGAACACCTCTCAGACTCATTAATAAAAATAAAAAGTGAGCGGTGGCTCAAGAGAGAGGGGGCAGGCAGGATATTTATTTGTTTGCAAACAATGAACACCAGATGGCAGTACCATGCTATTGTTTCACATTTCATATTGGTATCATACTGTTTTAGCATGCACTTAATTTTATGAGCTATTTTCACCATATACCGCAAGGGCAGGTAAGCTGCACTGTTGGGGGTAGTCCTGCTGATTTATGCGTGGGCATCCTGGAGCTCCTGTCCCTGGGCAAGGGCAGGTAAGCTGCACTGTTTGGGGGATAGTCCAGCTGATTTCTGGGGTAAGTTGGGTCTTCGGCTATTTGTCCAGTTTCTATATTTTTACCGCGACTTCTTCTCCTACCTACGAGTTATGACGATGACTGAATGTACAGCTTTTATTTGTCCCCACGACGAAATGTCTGCATGATTTTGACCATGACATTTTGTCCAGGGACCAATCGGCCGTACACGATGCAGGTGAGCTCATTAATATGGCTGCAGCTACGAAGAGTGGTGTCAGTGTCAAATCAGCTCAGGCACCTGTCGGTATACCACAAATGAAAGACTGTGAAACCTGAAAAGTAGCAAATATTGCTATCCTACCAGAACTGACAATTATCTCTATTAGAGATGGGTGAATTTTGTCTTTTTGCCAGTGGAATTCTGTCGAAATGCTGATTTCACTTCCATGTAATTTCACAAAATTTCACAAAATTTTGCCAGAATTGCAATTTTGGTTATTTCCATCTAATTTAAAAAGTGTCTGTCCAAACTACACCACATCTGGTAAGTTAGCTGTCCTGATGCCTGCACAGACAAGTACCAAGTTTCAGATCTCTATCTTAAAAGCAACTGAGTTATAAGCCTCCAAACATCTGGAAATTTTAAAATTACAGTTAACAACTACATAAACTAAAAGCATTTGTGCAAATTGCACCACATTTGGGTAAGGTGAGATTATCCATGGCCATACATAAATGTGCCAGGTTACAGATCTCTAGCCTTAAAGGTGACTGAGTTATAAGCCTCCAAACTTTCAGAAATTTTAAAATGACATTTTGCAATTATGTAAACTGCTGAAGTTTAAGCTTCTATAAACTTAAAGTTAGAGAACAGGATATCACCAATGTTGTTAGGTTCATTGACCCTAAATATTAGGCTTTAAGACAACCACCATGGTCTAGCATCAAAACGTCATGCTGCCATGATGGCAACGTGGGTTTGAAAGTGAGCCCCTGGAAGTCAAGTCGGGACACAGGTCAATGCTAAACCTTACAATCTCTATTTAGTAGTTTCTGTGAATCTTCCAAGAAAGTATTTATCTATGTTTTCAATTATCTAGCACCAAAGGTGGCTAACTTGCAAGCACAGAAATATTTTCAGAAATGCTCACATGAATATTAAATTGCTAGAATTTGAACTCCTATAACTTCCCCACTCTTCATCCAAATGTCATGAAACACAGCAAACTTTAACGACATATGCCAGACAATATGCATGCAGCATTTCAAACCTGTAGTGTTACCTTGGACCGAGTTATGACAATTTAAAGAATTTCAGAAAATTCCAAAAAATGCCATGAAATTTCATGAAAATGTGCAGAATTTCACAAACATTCCACGAATTAGGAATTTGATAATTTCATCCACCTCTAACCTCTATGCAAGAGGGGAGCTCCTCCTCCTACAAACGTAGAAATTGGAAATACAGTACAGGGCTATGAGGGCAGCAAACAGCCACAGAATACAAAACAAAGTCTCACTCTTCCTCCACAAGTGTGAGTATCAGCTACTTTACTTGTGCCTGATTGCAAAGGCACTCCCAGACTGCTTGGACCAAACAACTGATTTCCGCCACATTAGACCATTTTCCTTCTTTCTTGAAATGCCATTTAGCACCTATTGCCTTTCCTTCCATTAAAAACAAACGTATAACTGTTTGTAGTTACCATTGTCCCATAAGCAACCAGCTTCTCCAGACTCTGGGCAAAGGTTTACAAAAACAGTTTAAAAGCAGCTTGCCAGCAAACAGCAAGCTAGGTATAAATTCGGTATACGGTTAGAGGGGTGCCATCATTAGGGTGCCATAATATGGGTGCCGCAACCAGTTCACCTGTCATACTGGTGAACTAGATTTTGCAGCACTGAGTGTGAATGGCACTGTAGGGTGTTGCACCACTTGCCCCATACGTCTCTGACATGGAGGTGATCATATAATAGTTTCAGGTGGTGCAGGGGCAAAGCCCCCCCTAAACAGCCCACACTGGTGACACAAAGGCCGAGCACAATGATAGCCATTGGCATTGTGCTGGTGCCCTAATGTCCCTCGCCCTTTTGCTTGTTGCACTGACAGGGGTGAACCTACAAATTCCACTCCAGTCCAGAGACAAAGAGACAGAATGCTACTGTCCCTACTCAAAATCAACTGGATCACTACCCTCAGTCAGGAAGCATATTTGCCTTTCTGTCACATATTGTGATTTATGCTGCTGTTCTTGGATGTTTGCTGTTACAGTACATACTGTAAATAAATACAGATTAAGTCTATATCACAAGTTTATTTAGTTTCAACCAGCCAGTCACCTTCGAAAGGAGAACATAACAAAATTACAGTAGTAGCAATGAATTAGTCAAAGGATTTTTAAGGATTTTTAAAAATCCTTATTGAGAATTGTGAAACTTTTAGTTAGGGATTTTGTTTTGTTTGTTAGTGTGTTCACTGCTACCCAGAGAGGGTTGTCTCATCTGATAGTGTAATTGAAAATCTACCAGATGGCACTTAAGTACTGTAATATGAACTGGCATCTTTCAGTAGGTATAACAAAAAGAATTTTAGAGGATTTGTTTTCCCTAAATTTTGTGAAGGATAAATAGGGAATCTCACAAAATTGCTTGACAAATTCAGTGCTACTACTGTACTGTTGCATCCTGTTGATTTATGAGAGCTGGAGTCTCTGGAGGTAAAATTAACTGTCCACTCTGTTTGTTATGGTTTTATTTGCACTGCAGTGTTTGTTGCCAACTAGCACTACAGTGTGCTACTTTTTTGGCTGTGTTGCATGTACTGTTATGTCAGAAAAGAAGATTGTCTTCATGTCAGTAGAAGTGACATGGCATATCTATACTGCTGGAAGGCTGGAATCCTGAGAAATCCCTTTCGCATGCCTTTTCCCCATAACAAAATTCAAAACCACTTTTGCCTAAAAAAACAATAATGGATTATGAATTCACTGTTGTGTGCCGTAATCAAAATGAACATTAAAAAAATGAAATTCTGTCCTAAAACAGATCACAGCTTTGATATGAAAATACTAGATTTGCTGAGTACCTATGAAAGTGACATTGAACCTCTACAGTGACCTACTGTCCCACTGACTGAACCAGAAGAAGACCCTGTAGGACAGAACCCTTCACTGCTAACCCCTATAGCTCTAGATAATATTGATGATAAAAAGTAATATATAAAAATTCATTCAATCTAACAACAACCATAACACTGAATGCAAAATGATATACTATATCAAACTTACGAAATCATGCACTGGGGCTTCATATTCTGATATCACAGTCTGCATGCCATCCTTGTCAACTTATTAAACAAATACCTATGTACTGTACATACTTTATGACACCCAAAACAGTTGAAAAAAAACTTTAAGCCAGTCACCCTCTAATGTATATTTCAGAGCATCGAGAAACACCTAACAATAAATGGATATGGTGCCTCTCTATCTGTGGGTATCAAGTTTCAAGATTATAGGATCCCATCCTGTCTTACTGTCAGTATCTATACAATTTTCTGATAGTTGTGGCATTTTTGTTAAATTAAAAATATAATTTTATCACCTTTATATCTACCCTGAATCTCCCTCTACTCAGTGGTTGCTGTACTCCCTTTTTATACTGCCTGAATATTCTATGAAATCAATAACACCATTCCAGGCCATTCAGATGAATAGCATTGAATGGTATTATTGATGTCATGAAATATGTTAAAAATATGAAAAGAAAGAGCTCGTGGGAAGAGAAGAACTCTATGTAGATCTAAAGGCACCCAAAATCTAGGTTTATTTATTTAACAAAGATTGTTCAAAATATATCAAAACACAACTGGCACAGAAAAGAAAATGGAAGGGCAGTTAGCTATGTAAAAATAATTTCCTATCTCTTTTAATAAAATATACTTCTTCAACATGAGACAGCAGAAAATTAAGTTAAAACAAATGGTGAAAAACAAATCAGAATGCATACGTAACGAGGAGACCATGGCTGAGGTTCTGACAACTTTAAAAATTAGTAGCAGGTAATTGTAATGTAATTGAGAAAGTTGTTTCAAAATATAATCCAAAACAAAGTTGGAAATATTATAACTATTCAGAAGCCAGAATGCTTACAGGATATGTGTTCCAGTGGGCTTCCTGCTACCAATGTCAGGAGGATGATGAGACTATGGTATGTTAAGATGGCTAGGGGCTGGTTAGCCTAGTGCACTAAGGGATAAGGAGGTGAGGTGGGCACAGGGCCACCATCTGGTATGATAGGCAGTCATTTTCTACATTTCTTAATGCCCTCTCTCTGTCCACCTCCCACAACATCATGTATGTTATGGCATTCAGGGGATGGTGCATGGTCACCCATAAACATAGAAACATAGAATTTGACGGTAGATAAGGGCTGCTTGGCCCACCCAGTCTGCCCGTTTCCTTACCTAATGGATAAGCTGCAGATCCTAGTTAACCAGCAGCCTACTTCTTTCTACCCCAACCCCCTAGAATTGCCTTATAGCTGTCCCATGCATGCTTGAATTCAACCATTGTTTTTGACTCCACAACCTCCTCCGGAAGGCCATTCCATGCATCCACAACCCTCTTGTATCACAACCCCATAGCATCAATAACACCACAACCATGCCACCAACAGGAGCAAATTGAGCAGAGTACCACTCAACCTACCATACCCCAAAGAAAGTGTCCTTTTTGGATCCTTCTTGGCCTTAATTCCTGGCCTTTACTCTTCTTCCTGGACTCAGAGCATGAACCATGTCCACCAGCATGCCAGAGGGGTTCCATTCTCATTACAGAACCCGGAATGGAGTTGATAATTTAACAACTAATCACAAGCCAAAATGCACACATAAATAATGTCCTACTAAAGAAGTATTGACAGCATTGAGAAATAGTAGCAAGGAATAGATTTCATAAGCTTTTATTATAATTGAATATACTGTTCCCAAAATATACACTAACTCAAAATGGAATCGATCATTTAACAGCCAGTCACAAGCAGGCATAAGTGCATATGCAGTTTGATGATCAAGGGTGATGCATTAACAGGTTCAGGAATTAGCAGCAAGAAAATCTACAGTATATCATGTTTTATGACAATTGAATATGTTGCCAAGACATAGCACCAAAGGGACTTGAATATTAAGCAACCATCACAAGTCAGAAGGCATACATAATTAGGTTGTAATGGCAGAATTGCTGACACATTTGAAATAGTAGAAAGGAACATCTTACCAAGTCTGATTAGAAATCAATGGCTTATTTTTTATCACACTTATCACGTTTACAGGTCCCATTGGGAAACATTCGACACTTTATTATCCCTTCAACACTGGTCTCTAATACCTTTGATTATTTCAGGTCTACATTTTCCCTTGGAACCATTGGATAGTTTGTTGGTTTTCTTTTTCTTTTGTCACCATTAGTTTCTCCACTATTAGATGTGGCTTCAGTGGCCCTGCATGTGTTTAGGAATGTGGATGGGAGTAGGGGAAGGGTAATTAGGGCATTTGTTATCTATATTTACTTAGTTGTTTGTTATTCTTATTTTTTGTATATACTCTGTGTCCATTGTTGTGGTCATTCTTAAATTTCAATAAAGTATACTTCATTAAAAGGAAAAAAGAAATGAATGGCTGAGGTCCTGAGTTCCTTTCAAGATGTTGTAGCAAAAACAGCCATAACATTTTGATTAAACCCAGATATGTTATTTCCAAGATATAGCCCAAAACACAATTGAAATTAAAACAGTCTCTCAGAAGTCAGAATATACTGCATGCATAAGTAGGTGACCAAACACAACATGCAAACAGTTTTATGAATTAGTAGCAAGGAACGTGCATACTGTACTATGTTTTATGTCAATAAGATATATTGTTCTCAAGATTTAGCCCCAAAATAAAGTTGAAAATTCAAATAGCCAATCAAAAGCAAGAAACTATGAATCATCAGGTCACCATGCCTTTGGTGTTGATAGTATCAGGAACCAGCAACAAGGAACAAGTTTCCATATTGATAACTCATTCTGAAGGTACACTATAGGCCAAAAAAGAGTTTAAAGATTTTACAACCAATCAGACACCAGAGGCTTGATATTTAAAGAGGCAGAAAGTGCAATGCAAAACTTTGCACTGTGCCTTGCACCTGCCCGGGTGCCCAAAGATGGCATATTCAGTGGAATAGCACACCGGCACTATTCAACTGAGTATAGGGCCAAGGGTGCCCAACTAGCCCAGAAGATGATCTTCCCCAGTTTTGACTACTGCAATGTAGTCTATGGTGCCGCTCCCAAATCCTCCCTAACCAGATTGGACACTCTCTTTAACTCCTTCTGTCGCTTTGCTCTTGATGCTCCATCACACACTCATCGTTGCAACCTCTACCATGCCCTGTCCTTTCCCCGCTTGCCAACAGGTGCCTCACTCATTGTGCCAACCTCACTTCTAAATTTTGGTTATGAGAACTTTCCTCTACCTCTCATGCTCCCTCTCTTCCCCCCCCCCTCCCATTCCCTCAGATCCACAGACACTCATACTTTGTTGGTCCCCATCGAACCACTCTCATTGATCAGTCAGGTTTCACCCGATTCCTGAAAATCTGGAACTCCCTCCCCCCCAATATGGGACTCCTTCTCCTCCTACTCCCTAGCCTCTGCCTTACGTAACTTTCTCTCATCTAGCTGCTCCTGCTTTAATCCTCCTTAACTAGTTCTCCTATGAGCCTGCTCTGCTCCACTCCACACCATCTCCTACTTAACCTTTCTCCCTCTCTGAGCCTGCTGCCCAGTATGCTCACCTCTCCCCCTACCACTTACCCTCTACCTCTGTCCTTCATCTACTCCCTCCATCCTTCATTACCAACTTGTCCTCACTTAGTTTTACCCCCTGGCAGGGTTCTCAGCATCCTGGTGGAGTCTAGTACTGGGCAAGCCTCTCCCTTCCCTCCCCATCCCCTCTATCCTTTCTACCCAACTTGTCCTCACCTAATTCTGCCTTCTGGCAGGGTTCTCAGCATCCTGGAGAGGCCTAGATTTAGGCAAGCTTCTTCCTTCCCTCCTCCACCACTCATACCCACCCACCAAATCTATAGCCACCTACCTAATCTATTATTCCCCTGACCTTCCTGTACCCTACACCCTCTTTCCCCCCCATTCAAAGTCATCACTTCTTTCTGCCGCTGGCAGGGTTCTCTGCATCCTGGAAGGGCCAGCTCTAGGCATGACTTGTCCTTCCCTACCCAATCCCTCACTTCCATCTCTCTCCTGTCCCTCCTCTCTACCCCACTGCACCTAAATAGGAATTAGTTCAACTGAACTAACTACTTGTGTTTTTTGTTCTGTCTGGGCTGCTTCCAGCTTGCACTAGCCCTGCACTAACTTGCCACTCACAAATGGATTTTATTTCAGTTATTCTTGCAATATTTCCCCCATCGTATTAGCCTCTCCTTTCCCCAGCTGGCATCCCCTGTCCACCCCTCAAACCTCTTAGATGTCCTTTCACTGCACCTCATTCATTAATTGCTGAATCACCTGTCTCTTAATTGCAATGCAATTCAGCAAGGAGTTGGCTACAGTGTTGCATTAAATTTCTGTACGATAATCCTCAGATATGTCAAATGTAATTGCATGTATACTCACCAAGTATGTTAAATATTAACTGTATGCCATTTTACAAATGTAATTGTAGGTTTATTTTCTCTGTTATGTTAAATTTAAACTGTATGTTTAATTCAACATCCAATTGTACCCCTCCAGGTCACACTGGGAGACACACAACTTGTTGTTTAGTGTGCCTTCCTGGTAAAACATTGCAATAAATAAATACAATAGGGCTGGGCAGACATGGCTCACAAAATAGGGCACCACAAAGCTTGCACCTTCTCTAAATATCAAATATTAAAATGGACCCATGCAAATGAGCACATTGGGTATGCAAGGTGCTAAGGGGCTATTTGCATGCCCATAATGGGCTCATTTGGATGGGGATCAAGGCTGGATTGCCCAGTTCCAGAGAACTATCCCTGGTGCTAATGCCCCACCCCCCACTGATCGCTGGCCAGATGGTAAACATAAATCATTCCCTGGTGTCCAGTGGTCCCTCTCCCCACCTGCCCCCATTCTCAATGTTGAAATAATGATTCCCTGGTGTAAAGCGGACCCTCCCTGCACCCATGCCAGATGTTGAAATAATGATTCCCTGATGTCTAAAGGTCCCTCCCCCCACCCACACTCATGTCTGAAGTTGAAATAATTATTCCCTGGTGTCCAGTGATTTCCCCTATCCTGATATCCTGTATAATACAGTAAAACAATTCCCTGGTGTCCAGTGGAACCCTCTCCCTCTCCCTATCCCCAATCTCCTGTATAACCAAGTAAAACCATTTTCTGGTGTCTAGAGGACCCCCCACCCCCACCTCACCCCACCCCATCCTGACCCCAAACCAGTGACTGGCACAGCCCTCCGCTCTCAACCTCAACTGGCCACTGACTGAGCTTTAATGAGCACATACTGTAACAGCTGATTGTACAGTAAGTGTGCATTGACAGCTTAGTTGGTGGCTGGCCATAATGGAGAGCAGAGGTCTGTGCAGTCGCTAGCTCAGGATTGGGAGAGCAGGGTGATAGGGCACTATCTCCTGGTGTGGGGGGTCTCCTAGACACCAGGGAATGGTTTTACTTTGTTATACATGGGATTGAGATGAGGGAAAACAATGGACACCAGGGATTGGTGTTACATTATTATACAAGGGATAGGGAGTGGAGAAACACTGGACACCAAAGAATGGTGTTATTTTATTATACAGGGGATCTGGATGGGGGGGCGGGACCACTAGACGCCATGGACTACTGTGTTGGGATTGGGGAGGATGCCGCACTTCTTCCACAAATGGCTAGGATTCTGTAGGAGTGAGTCATGCTTTCCATTGGTGGTATTTGTGCCACACAAGGGGACCACTCAAGGCGCCCTTTGACTACGCCAATATTCAGGTCCCTACCCCTCAGTTTGCATTGCACCTCCCTCCAAAGTTTGCCCTGGCACAAACCATGTTTGCCCGCATTAACAGGGCTTTTGAATATGGAAAATTCCTGCAAAGCCCGGTCTGTGCATGCAAACTAGGATTTGCACCCTGGCAAACTTTGGAATATCTGGCCCCAAATGTCTTGCTTAATTGGGTCACTATGACAAATATTCTGTTTGCTCAAGAAGTAGTTAAAAGAAATTTTTTATTAAGTTTAACCAAAATAGGATGTGTTTTTCAAGATATAGCCCAAACTGTAATAACAAAACATAGGACAGAACATATGCATAAATAGTGCTTCAGTGCCAAGACTGATAACAACATCATGAAGTAGAATTATCAATAGACTGTACTAAGGAATAAGTATACCAGGTTTAATCTCAATTACATGAATGGTGCATAAGAGACAAACCAAAGGCAATCAAAATACCAATGATACCAAAAGTGCCAGAGAAAGTTAGTATGAAACAATTATGTGTCCAGAAAGACGGGTGAAAGGCTTCCCTGGCAATGAAAAGGGAAGTGGCTTGGGAGATGGGGTCTGAGACACAATATCTATCAACTGCACTAAGAAATAAGCACATGTCCTGCTTTGGGGATCAAACCTAGGCCTCTTATCTTTTTCTGTTTGGTAGCCTGTAGTTCTGCCACTGTACCAAGCTTCCAGAGCAGAAAATGCATACTGTGGCAAAGGACATCCAGCAGGGAGTGCAGCCCCCCTCCCCACACACACAGACAGTTGCAGTGAATTTTTGTAAAGGACAACAATGCCTATTTGAAGTAATGTTTAACAAGTTGTATTTAAACCTCAGAGTCTGAACTGGAACTTTTCAAGGTATCAGCAATATAGAACTTCAGACCTTGCAGACAGTGTATCACTAACATAAGCATTGACACCTAACAACGTTTCTCCTACTATATAAACTGTAGTAAGAAAGAAGAATATGCCCTGCTCTGGGATCAAACCCAGGCCCCTTATCCTCTACTGCTTGGTAGCCTGTAGCGCTACTGCTGTATTACTAATCTTTGACTGGAAATGCATGCTGTGGCAAAGGATGTCAAAGCAATGAGTGCAGATCCCCCCACACACACACAGCTGCAGTAAATGTTCTTAATTAACAGGCTGTCTACCTGAAAAAGTGCTTCCTAGGTTACATTTAAACCTCAGAGTCTGAGATGGAACTTTTCAAGTTATCAGCAATTTAGAACTTCAAACTTTGCTGAAAGTCTATTACTAACATTAGCAATGATATCTAAAGTGTTCTCTCATACATAAATTGTAGTGAGAAAGGAAAAATAATGGTCAGCTCTGTGGATCAAATCCAGGTCCCTCACCTTGTACTGCTTTGTAGCCTGTAGTTCTGCCACTGTACTAAGCCTTCTATACAGGAATTATATGCTGTGGCAAAGGATATCCATCACTGAGTGCAGACCCCCCTACACAACTGCAGTGGAGGGTCATAATTAACAGTCTGTATATTTGAAGTGGTGTTTCCCAAGCTGAATTAAACCTCAGTATCTGAGCTGGAATATTTCAAGTTATAAACAATGTAGAACTTCAGACCTTGCTGAAAGTCTATCACTAACGTCAGCATTGACATCTAACAATTTCTCTTATACTACATAGATCGTAGTGAGAAAGAAAAATATGTTCCACTCTTGGGATTGAACCCAGGCCTCTCACCCTGTAATGCTTTGCATCCTGTAACTCTACTGCTGTATTAAGCTTTTTATACAGGAGATGCACAGTGTGGTAAAGGACATCCATCAGGGAGTGCAGTCCTCCCCAGACACACACAAGCAGCTGCAGTGGATGTTCACAGTTAACAGTCTGTTTATTTGAAGCAGTATTTCCCAAGTTACATTTAAATCTCAAAGTCTGAGCTGGAACATTTCAAGTTATCAGCCATCTAGAACATCAAACATTGCTGAAAGTCTATTAGTATCATCAGCAATGACATCTAAAAACTTATCTTATATTACATAAATTGTTATGAGAAAGACAAAAGTGTTCTGCAGTGAGGATATAACCCCTCATGTGTAGGTCTGAAACCCTTGCCAATACTTAAAGCCCTATCACTGACATCATTAATTACATCACATAGCTAAATCACTCACAGTGAATGTAACCTTGTACTTGACTAAATGTACAAAAGAGTACATAGGACCAAAATAGGTGCTTATAGCTATGCTGTTGGTGTCTAAAAACTAACAAGAAATCAAAACTGATGCATAATTCAGTCTCCTTGGGCAAAAAGCTAAAAACTCCAAAAAGTCAGTGGAAGTGATGTTTGCTCATACCAACTCTGATCATAATAATATCAGTCATCTTCAAACTATGCCCCCAAAACCCATAGCAAAAATAGCATATCCCGAAGTTTTTTTTGTTTTCAGAATGACGCACAAGTTCCTTGTGAAACCATGTTCTGAAGATGTCACAGGTCGTCCATGCATTTCCACTATGTGTGTGACAGTGGCAGTGCATGCTGATTGATGAGGTGAAATCAGAGAGTTTATTTAAATTTGCTGATACAGAACAGTTTAAGGTTGTGTTCACCATAAGCATAGTCAGCCTATCTTCAAAAAGCTCTTGAGGCATCCACCTCAGTATGAGCTGCCGGGGTCCTATCAGGTAAAACTTTTCAGGAGAGGATCATCTTGTTAATGTTAAACAACTGATCAAGAGAGTACCCACTGGCATCCAAAATTTCTGCTACCTTTGGGAGAAAGGCTTCAACTGCAGCAACATCAGAGGAGTGCTGCTCACTGGCAACTTTCAACTGTCTTATCCCTTTGTGTTTCTGGAAGCATCAGAGCCAACCTGGAGATGACTTAAAATCACATTTGGATCCAAAAATCTGTTGGGAAAACAGAGTCTTCCTTCTGTTGAAGGATAAAACTGGACAGTGGCACTTGGCAGGGCTACCCACTCTCACCACTTTTGTTTGTCCTAAGTATTGAGCCCTTAGCAGCATTTATTCGACAATCTCCAGAGTACGAGTGCATCCCTATATGCACATGATATCCTTTTGTATATAATTGATCCTGTCAAGATGGTTCCCAGGGTATTAAAGATGTTGGAGTACTTTGGGTCTATCTCTGGATTTAAAGTTAATGTATCTAAAATGGAGATGCTCCCTGTAGGCACAAATAGAGAGTCTCTCCCTGTAGATATGAACAGGCTGCACTGGGCTACAAATGGATTAAAGGGAGTCTGGATTCTGAGGGACATTGCCTAATTATACCACACCAGCTATCTCAAGTTCCTGCACAAGGCTCAGTCAGACTATAGAAGGTGGAGGGAGTTGCCACTGTCCCTCTTTGGTAAAATCAAAACAATTCGGATAAATCTATTTCCGAATTTTCTTTTCCTTTTTTTAGTAGTGCCAATTAAACTTCCGGTGGTGTTCTGGAAGATGTTAAGGTCATTCTGACAAAATTTATATGGAGTGGAAAGAAGCCTAGAATTTGATGGCCAGTTTTGATAGTGCATAGGGGGTTGGGGGGCTGGTCTTGCCAGATTTTAAATTATATTTCTGGGTGGCCCAACTTGGAAACATCATCCCACATTTGAGGCATGATGACCCTCCACTGTGGATTACTCTGGAAAGGGAAACTACTAGGGCAGCATACATTAAAGATATACTATTTATGGATACAAATAATATTAAGTTATTACACACAGGGAATATGTGGGCAACTTTACTTAAACAATCTTGGGTGGAGATATGCCATAAATACCATTTACAGTTGGTCTTGGCTAGGCACACTCCACTACGAGCCTGTATAGATTTCCTCCCCCTTCAAAATAGAAGGGCGTTGCAGATCCTGGGAATGGTATGGGCTGACGGCCATAGGACAATATATACCTAAATCTTTCTCTCAACTATGTCTTGAGTATCATCTTCCGAGAAGGGACCTGTTTCGGCGCATGCAATGTAGGCATTATTTGCTAGAACAACCTTGGAGAGCTCAACTAGATTTGGCCCCAACCCTCTCAAACAATTACTCATAACCTTGTCTGGGTCAGCAGATGCTAGAGGTAGAATCTCTAAGATTGCCCATTTGCTCTCTGACTTGGAGCATGATATGGAGCAGCAAATGCAAGACAAATGGCAATCAGAGGTGGGGAGAGAAGTGCAGGAGAGGGAGTGGGCCAGGATATGGGAAGGAGTGTTCACCACTACAGCATCCCCTTCATGGAAGGACTTTCGGTGGCAGGTGGTGGCCAGGTATTTTCATACACATATCATAGCAAAGCATTTTGGTGCTCACCAGTCAAATCAGTGCTGGAGGAGATGTGGGGAGGTGGGGACATATACCCTCATTTTCTGGTCCTGTCCCATTTTGGAATCTTACTGGTGGGAGGTGTGACAGGGATTGGACTCATAATGGGGATCGATGTTCCTTGGCAACTTCAAACCCTTCTTTTGGGGCACCCCCCTAATATGCTGCGCACAAAAGTGCAGACGTATTTATTTTACATTTTGATAACTGCAGCCTTAAAGGCTCTTACTCGGCTCTGTTTGACTCCCAGGAAACCTTCCATTGCTACCTGGCATGAGATATGCCAGAATATAATGGAAATGGAACATATGGCAGCTAAGTTGAGGCTTAAAAAAGATAAATATATTAGTCATTTTCACCCTTTTTCCACTATTTGGCAGCAAAGCAAAACAGAGATATAACTGAGATTCTGGCTGAGCAAGGATAGAGGAAGCCTTGCAATTCCTGTGCCTGGCCCTCCCTCCCTACTCCCACTCCAAGCACACTGCATGATCTCCTTGGAAGTTTTTGTTAACAGGCTTCATAGAGGCCCCAGGGCTTTTCCTTTTTGGGTTTTGATTAATTTTCTTTTTAAGCTATAACTCTATCGAATCAGTTTTATTATAACGGTGTCGCTGAGTTATATTGATTTTCCCTTGGTTTTAGTTGTGTTGTTTACTGAGTACAGTGGTTTTGGATTTATGTGACTAACTGATGATGATTGTTGTTGTAATTTTTTCATGTTAGTATGAAAACTATGCAATAAAATGTCAATCAATCAATCAATCAAAACTTTATTTGTAAAAGGCACCTTTCTAGAACTAAGGTGCCTGTACATCACATAATATAACAATATTACTAAAAGCAATAAAAATTATCCAAACTTAATAACATTTAAAAATCATTGTACGCATGTTTAAAAAATATATGTTTTAAGTGCTCCCTTAAAAGTTTGAATGGTCGGGCAGACTCGTACCTGACGAGGTAGAGAATTCCACAGGGTTGGGGCCATAAAACTAAAAGATCTGGCCTCAGAGGTCTTCAGACCAACCCTGGGAATCTCTAGCAATCCCTCGTCAGTGGATCGGAGACAGCAGGGGGGGACAGTAGGGACGAAGAAGATCTTTCAGGTAGGCAGGTCCCTGATCATGTAGGGCCTTATAGGTCAGCAAACCAACCTTGAAGGTGAAACGCCAGCATATTGGAAGCCAATGCAGTCCGCGGAGCACAGGCATTATATGACCGGAGGAACTAGGTCTAGAGAAACCAGTCAATAGTCTGGCTGCCGCATTCTGCACTAGTTGCAAGCAGCGAATATCAACCCCCGGTAGCCCAAGATAAAGGGAATTGCAGTAGTCAAGACGGGAAGTAACGAAGGCGTGGACCAGAGTAGGAAGATCATCAGGAGGAACCAGGTGCTTCACCCGAGCAATGTTCCTCAGATGGTAAAAAAAGGCTTTGACAACTGCCAACACCTGTGATTTAAGTGTTAAACAGCTATCAAAAACAACGCCCAGATTCCGCACCCAGTCTGAGGTAGTTAGCTGGACACCCCCGAGCCATAAGCCCGTGGAGATCCCACCAACAAGCCCGCCTCCCGGTGACCTGGGTCCATGACCAACACCTCAGTTTTTGCTGGATTCAACCGCAGCCAACTCACATTCATCCAGTCATGGATTTCCGCAAGACAGTTGTTAAAAACCAAAAAGACAGCATCTTGGCCAGGTACAAAGGACATGTACAGTTGAGTATCATCTGTATAGCAGTGAAAACTCAAACCGTACGGCCTAATGATCGATCCCAACGGCAGCATGTGCACCGCAAACAACATGGGTGCCAAAATGCAGCCCTGCGGCACCCCACAGGATAGGGGGAATGATGTTGAGGAAAAAATCCCAGATACCACCCTCTGAGTCCTACCCTCGAGGAGGGATCGAAACCAACTGAGGACTGTACCAGACAGTCCACAGATAAACCTCAGGCGCTCCAACAGCACACCATGGTCCACGGTTTCAAATGCCACAGGGAGATTAAGAAGGACCAAGATAGAACAGGTCCTTCGATCTCTAGCTATCAGGAGATCATTTGGTACCCGGACCAGAGCGGTCTTGATACTATGTCTCTTCCTAAATCCGGACTGAATACAATCATAGACATCATGGCTGGTTAAATGATCAGCCAACTGCAATGCTACCACCTTCTCAATAACCTTTCCCACAAAGGGTAGGTTAGAGACGGGTCTGTAGTTAGCCAGACAGTCCGGGTCCAAGGAGGGCTTCTTAAGAAGGGGCTGAACCATAGCCTCCTTCAGAGGATTTGGAAAAAAACCCCTCTCCAAAGACCTCCAGACTATCTCAGCCAGGACCGGGACGATTTTATCTACACAGCCCACTAGGAGACGTGTAGGGCCTGGGTCCAAACCACAGTTGGTCAGATGCAATAATCGGATGACCATCACAATGTCATTGATTGTGGGAAGGCTGAAGTCGGACCACACGAAACCAGTGTCCAACATCTCCTGTCGACCATCACAACTCCCATTAGAGAGAGTCAAGCGGACATCGGACCTGATTTTGGCAACCTTATCTGAAAAGAATTGAGCAAGCTCCTCACACCGTTCTTGAGAAAAGGCTCTTCTGGGCTGAAGACAGATTGGATTGCACAATCTGTCCATGGTCTGGAAAAGCTGAGCCGGTCTATTCTGTGCAGCAGCAATCTCTCTGGACAGGAATTCTGCCTTCTTATGAGAGATTGCTGATTGATAGATTACATAATGGTCCATCAAACTAAGTTTGTCACAATCCAAGCCCGACCTCCGCCAACATCTCTCTAATCTTTGTCCAACTCTCCTCAACTCCCTTAAAGTCTCATTAAAAAAAATCATACTTCAGAATCTACCTCAGTATTGACGGGTAATCAAAGTTTGTTTCTTTGGAGGCCATCCTTTTCATAGCACCTAGCAGCAAACAACCACAGTGCATGCACCTGTTGTGACAGCCAGAAACTTTTGATTTCAGTAGCTTGTATTAAAACAACAGTTTCATAAGATATTTGCCAATATTAATTCTGCATAAGATGTGTCTTTTTATTATACCATCAAGGGTTTTTCTCTTTTTTCTTTTTTTTTTTTTTTCTTTTTATTAGCCATGGTAGTGAAGAACCAGAAAACCAAAGGAAAACAGAAGGTATTAATAGTGGGCTACTGTGGTAA
This sequence comes from Neoceratodus forsteri, assembly GCA_016271365.2. NCBI lineage: Eukaryota > Metazoa > Chordata > Ceratodontiformes > Ceratodontidae > Neoceratodus > Neoceratodus forsteri. Next base: position 772,515,355 of record CM057456.1, on the reverse strand, counting down.
CTAGAGGTGTTCAAAAAAAATCTTCCACGGGCAGAATTCAAGTGAATGTCTGACTTTCGCTTCCACAAAAGTTTGGAAATCCATTTCCAAACTATCATGGAAATTCCACCTGCCCTGCACCTTGGCCTATAGTAATATTTGCTTCCCTGAATCCCTGGTGTCTAGTATTCCCCCTCCCCCACTGGTCACCAATTGCTGCCTGATTACCCAACAAAAACACTGGTAGCTAGCATTGCCTCCTCCCACCTGATCACCTGCCCTAGTGACTAGCAATCCCTCCCCCCACATGATCACCCGCTCGATGAGTCACTCAAAAAGCCCTGGTGACTAGCAGTCCCTCCCCTCACCCAATCACCTGTCCTATGTTTCATTCAAAATGCCTCGGTGGATAGCGTCCCCCCCAACCCAGTAACATGCCTGACATGTCATTCAAAAAGCCCTGGTGGCTAGCGGTCACTCCCCACACCCAATCACTCACCTGATGTGTCATTCAAAAAGCCCTGGTGGTTAGCAATACCCCCACACACACACACCAGCAAGCATGGGCTCATTCATTGACAGCTCAGTGGGTGGCATGGCTCTGGCAGAGAGAGGAGAGCTGTGCTGGTCACCCACTGGGGTTCAAAAATGGGGGGACATTACCTGCTGAGGGGGGCAGGGGGCACTAGACCTCCAGGGAATAACATTTTAATTCACAGACTGGGGATCGGGGATAGGGAGGGGGAGTTCACTAGACTATCAGGGAAACAAGTTTAGAATACTATACAAGAGATAGGGATAGGGGGTTATACTGGCTGGACATGTCAGGCGGGTGATCAGGTAGGGGGAGGGACCACTAACCACCAGGGCTTTTTGAATGACTTGACAGGTGGGTGATCAGGTGGGAGGAGGGACCGCTAGCCACCAGGGATTTTTTATTTTTATTTTGGGCAGAGCTGTGGTGGGGGGCACAGGACATCACATAATTTTTTTTTTTTTGCCTATATAGCAGAACAGGGTGAAATTTTGCCCAAAGCAGTCAGAGGTTTTCCAGTCTGCCACAGCTGTAAGTTTGGAAACTTCTGCAAAAGTTGTAACATTTCGCAGAAGTTCTGCTAAGGTGAAAATAACTTTCATCCACCTCTAGTGGTAACTGACAATGTGTGAACAAGACAATTAAATAAATGGGAGCCACATCAACTGTTCACTATAGTTGAGATTCACTATACCAAGGGATGGACATTATAGGAAGGGACCATTGCAATTAGCTGCATAAGGGAAAAAACACACACTGGCTAAAACTTGCAGAACTTGAGGCATAAACTGATAACCCAGCCTCTGGAATAATTTCATTCCAGCCTGCTATTCCTCCTCTTCTTTCATCTTCTTTAAATCTATCCTCTGGTATCTCTCTAGTCACATCTGACCCTGCAACTAGCCACTTCACTACTTTGTGCCTTTTCAATTTCACAAGCTTCTATTTTCTCCCCTTCTTATCCACGCTTTTTTCTTCTGTCTCCATCGAGCTGCCACTGCACATCCCATTCTCATTCTTGTGAGCCTGCCTCTTACTCACTATGTACCCCTTCAATCAAAGCAGATATCTCTCTCCTGGCTTTATACTAATTTGTTCCCTCCACTCTCCTACCTTACTGATCCCACTATACTGTTACTTTAAATCGTGCACCTTTTAGTATAGGCATCTTATTTGTATATTGTTACTGCACCATTACCAGTTGAACAATGCATATTATTTCTGTGACGTTTCATCATTGTACCATTTATGATGTTTGATTGCTGAAAGCAATGCAAGCACTGGTGTCATTTGTAGGAGAACAAGAAGCTTGACTGAGACAGCCATTCATGGAGCAGCATTTGGGAGCTTGATTATCACCCAGTTGGTTTGAGAATAGTTAAGTTTGTTACTTTATCCCTACTTACCAGCCACCAGAGCAAAACAGATCACGTAGTTCCATGTATGTTTCATGTTAGGCGGAAACAATATATGTCCTGGCATGTCATTAAATGGCTTTTACAAAGAGTTATCTGTGGTAGTATGTTTTCATCTCTAATTCTTGCTTGTGTGTACTGCAAGTGAAAAATGTTCATTGGCGATGGCTGTTAATGTGCACAAAAAAAATTTCAGTTTTTATGGGTTATGTGCATTTATCAGCCAGTCAGAGTGCAAAAAAATGTTTTACCATTCTGCTATTTCAAGCCATTGAGAGGGCTTGATGCTCATGCTGCAACATATCAATTGGTCTGTCAGGTTACCAGTCACTTTTTTTTTTCTTTTGGATGAGATAGCTCAGAGCATGGGTGCTTCAGTCATCATATTGCCTCATGAAGACTTTGTTTACTCCATCATTGCTAAGTCACCTTTGGCTGAATTATCCGAAATAGCCAAAAATGGTTGCCATAGTAATGCAAATGTATTAATCATTTTCTAACAAATAAATGAACTTGTCAATGTTGCCATGATCAAGCATCCTCTGGATCCATTCATTATAGGTTGGGGAAACAATGTTTTTCCACAGTTGTAAAATTATTTTAATGGTAACTAAAACACCGGTATTCCACATGATTTTCCAATATTTCAGTTGATCCTGAGGTTCTACTGGAAAGCCAAAAATAGCAATCCCAGGATCAAAGGGAAAGTTGTATCCCAACTCCTTAGACAATGTGGCCCAGATGGATGCCAAATATCCCTCAATCTGAGGGCAACCTAATAGCATGTGATGGAGAGTCTCCCTCTCTTACATTTGTGGCAGAGCTCAGGAATCAGGGTGTTGAATTTGTGAAGTTTGACAGGAGTGAGGTAAGTTCTATTTAATAAATTAAAGTAGATATGCAATAAACGGTTGTTTTTAATCATAGTATTTTCAAAGTTAACAATATGAGACCTAGTCTCCTCCGAAATTTGAGTATTTGGTTCCCTTTCCCAGGCTATCTTAGTTGGCTCAGACACATGTAATGCTCTGCCAACAAGATCTTATATAATCTAGAGATCAGGTGACTACTGGTCTCCAGATTTTTAAAAAGATCTTCCAGTGGGGAGGTCGAAAGACAAAGTGACTTATGGTTCTAAGTTCTTGACCTGTATATATATTGCCATCTTTGAGTAGATGGAACATCATATTTATTCTGAAATTGTTCAAAGAACATGAAAGTGGGACCTTCATAAAAGTTTCCAATTGTTCGAATTTGTTTATAAAAATACCATTTTTTTAAAATGTTATCTCCCATAGAGGGTGGAAAGGAAGTGCTTATATTGTATATTGGAGTTCATGCAGATAGTTTCTCTGAGAATTTAAGTATTTTTAAAGCATGGGCCCAGGGGTAAGCAGTTGTATTAGTAGCATTCAAGGTGCCTAAGATTGGGTTGGTGGGTCTGATGGGAGATAATGTCAGGAAATTGGTTAACATAAAGCCATTAAGTGGTTCTTCCTCTATTCCCATGCCAGCCAATGTTTTATTTTCTGAGCTATAAAACCAGTGATATAAAATTTCCAACTGGGCTGCCAAATAGTATGCCCAGAAGTTTGGACACCCTAGTCCTCCTTTTTCCTTACTGTAATAAAGTTTACATAAGGGAACCCGAGAATGGCTTCCCTGCCATAAGAACTTCTGTAATAGCTTATCCAGATCCATAAAGAATTGTTCTTTTAAGATGAGAGGGATAGGTGCAAACAAAAAGAGGAGTCTGGGTAGGATGTTCATTTTTAATATATACTAATTCTGCCCAATAAGACCAATGGGAGGTCTTGACGTTTTGTCAAGTCAACTTTTATCCTGGACAGCAAAGGGCTGCGATTAAGTTATATTACCCTGTTAGTGTCCTGGGTTAGGATAACTCCTAGGTACTTACTTTTATTCCTATTTATAGCTGATAGTGTTATATCCATTAGATTTATAGGCTGTCCCAAATACAACATCTCACTCTTATCCCAGTTCACTTTATATCCCCAGAGGGTGCTAAATTCTTCTAAAATGTTATTGAGAATGGGATAGGAGTAATTAGGGGTTATTCAGAGAGATCAATATGTCATCTGCGTATAGCATGATGATAGTATTACCAGACCCCAAAGTAAGGCACAGTTGTTGAGCTTTTGATCTAATTTTAATGGCAAGTAGTTCCAAAATAAATGCAAAAATTAAGGGGGATGGGGGCAATCCTGTCTTGTCCCTCTCAAAAGCTGGAAATATGGGGATAGCCTTAAGTTAGTTCTAACACGAGCTAAAGGGCTGGTATAAATTAGTTGTATCGATTTTTGAAAATTGCCTTTAATGCCATAGCTTTTTAAGGCTTCTAAAAGGAACAGCCACTGTACCCTATTGAAGGCTTTTTTGGCGTCGAAGGACAAGAGCGCAGTGTCCGTTCCCCGAATATGCCTGAATAATGTTAAAGGCCTTTCTGGTATTTTGTTGTAGTCTTCTACCCTCAATAAAACCAACTTGGTCTTGATGTACCAAACCTGAAACAGATTTGGCTAGCCTCCCAGCCAAGATTTTAGTGAAGGTTTTATAGTCACTGTTCAAGAGGGATATAGGTCTGTAAGATCCCCAGTTTTCCAGGGGTTTATCCCTCTTGAGCAGTAGAATAATCTCTGCTTCATTAAGAGATTGCTGCATCTTGCTGTCCTCCAAAAAGGACTTAAAGAGATTAACAATCCAGGGAGCTAGAGTATCAGTAAAATTTTTATAAACTTAGAAAGGGAGGCCATCTGGTCCAGGGGATTTACCATTAGGCATATTTTTAATAATTGACAGGATCTCTTCTACAGTGATTTCTGCATTCAGATCATTCAATTCCTGCTCTGAGATCTTTGGTAAATTAAGATTAGTAATATATTCCCTGATCCTAGTCCTTTCTGTCTCTTTCTCTGGAATATGTAGGTTACTATAGAATGAATGGAAAGCTGACTTTATCTCTTCCTATGACACTAGGCAGCCATCTTCTCTTCTGATATTATTAATCCTATTTCTATTTTTTTCTGATTTAAGTTGATATGCAAGCAATTTGCCTGGAATATCTCCATAAAAATAATATTTCACTCTCACTTTATCCATTTCTTTTTCAGATTTATCCTGAGGCAACTTTTCCCACCTATTCCTTGATAGCATTAAGCTTACTTCTGTTTAATCAGACCCTACAGCTGTGCTGTATGTTCTGCTTCAGTAGAGGCCAGTTCATTTTCTAATACAGATAATTCATGATCAAACTTCCTCCTTGTTCAGTCTACACCTATATAATTGTTGAAGAATTTTTAGTCCTCAACCTTTGAAGAAATACTTCTGTCCAAAACAAGTCAGGTGGGACTTGATCCGCATGTGTTCTCTAATAAATGCCTTTTTAACAGTGTATCTCTTTTTGCGTCCCATTTTGAGGTTAGTGTGTGCTGGAAACTTTTGTATTTGGATTTTATAGTAGTTTCTAAGCACCACGCTCCTAGTAAACACTCTTCCTTGTATTTGAGCCTTACTGAAATCCAGGTAGGCCACATCCACCACTCCTCCCTGATTCCCTGATTCACTTCTGTGGTAACCCAGTCAGAAACACTCTCTAAGGTTTGTTTGGCAAGATCTCCCCCCCCCACCCGTGAACCCATGCTGCCTCAAATCCTGCAATCCACTAGTTTTTAGGTATTATCCAATCCTTTTTTTGAGTTGTGTTTCCATAACCTTGCCCACCACCATCAGGCATACAGGTTGGTAGTTTCCTGCCTTCTCTCTGTTCCCACTTTTGTGTAGTGGGACCACATCCACCCTCCTCCAGTTCCCCAGAAATTCCCCTTTGTCCAGTGAAAGATTGAAATGAAAGACAGAAAGATTATCACATATGTTAAAGGTACAATGTAGCAGTGCAGCTTCAATCGGGGCATAGACTGACTGGGAACAGTCACAGATGAAAGGTAAGTTTCAGAATCCCCCTTAAAAAAACTGTCTGTTAAACTTGGAATGAACAGTTATTTTATAAAATAAGATAAGGAGAGGTGGCCATGCCAACTCATATTTTTAACACACCCTAGATTTGTGGTGACTTGGCAAATCAAATGTTTGAGGTTATAACAAGACTTCTGTGTAACAGTACCTTATTATGCAGTATATGTCTCCATATATTAGTCTATATTTCATGCACTACAACATTTTTCTTTACTATATTCACTCACTGCATTTTCCCTTCCCCTGGGTTGACACTAGAAACAAGCCTTGGATCAGTGTGCCTTTCACTGTCAACAAATTGAAAAAAAATTGAAAACAAATTGCAAAACATAATTATACAATGGCAAGAAAAATACTATGACTGTGATTGGCTACTGACCCAAAGAGACAGTGATGTTATTAGACAATAACACCACTGTCTCTAGGGTAGGCACAAACATGACCACAGCACACTTAAGGATACCCTTCCCTGCTGCACTACCCAGATGCTAACACAGCTTCACATTCACACACTAAGTAAAGAGATTTAAAAACTGCCACCTCCACTATTCAAAAATCAACATGGAAAACCCCATAAGTGTCACAGCCTTTCTGCTTTCTTAAAATAAAATAACTCTGAACACACGCTTGACGCTACTTATGCAAAGTGCTCCCAGAACTGCTTCTGCTGTACCTCGCCCCAGCTCACCCATCCCACCACGAACACACACTCCTGCACATCAAAGTTTTCCTCCATGCCAGTAGTACCGGGAGAACCAGAAGCACTTACAAATGACTGCTGCTTGTAAGCGGAAGGTATGAGTGGTACGAGTGGTGACACAGCTTTGGTTTGAAAATATCATTCACTGTTCATGACTCCCTCAGTGCGTGCTCTCTCACTCCTTGGCTCTCCCCACAGATCACAATTTGAAACAAAAAATGACAACAATCTTCTCCTGCAATCAGGGCTGTCACAGAAACCAGTGCAACTAAATTATATGGACACAATAAGTGTATGAGTATTGCGCGTGGGGGGGGCACATACAAAGATAGACATTCAGAGCCTGAGAGAAAGATGCAGGGGACAGGGAGCATGCAGCACCAGCACCACCTGCTGGGGACTACTTTTCCTCCTTGTTTCAATATATATGCCTCCCAAAGAAAAAAAGAATACAAATGTAATGAAAACACAATTTTTGAAACTATTTATTATTTCTCCATAATGAGCCATTGTATAATAGCAATAAGGCATGAAAGGGTGTGTGTTATTATGTAATAACATCACTCCTGGGGTGGTGGAAGCACTCGGCTTCACCGAGTGCATCAACCCACCCCAGGAGTGACGTTATTACACAATAACACACACCCTTTCGTGCCTTATTGCTTAAATAAAAATGTGTTCTAATATGAAAGCAGACCTGGAAGGTTTTTGTTTCACTGGGCACAAAATTATGTTGCAGGAATTTAAACCAGGCTCCCCAGGTCCATGGCTACAGATGTAGTGAAATTTAATTTCCTTGGCAAAATTCTGCCGAAATCGGGAATTTCGCCCTGCAAAATATTTTGTGAAATTTTTGCATTTTGTGTAATATTTTGCATTTGCAAAATGCAAAATTGCACTGGCAAAATGCAGAATTTTGTCCATGAAATGCAGAATTTGATCCATGAATGGCAGAATTTTGCCCACAGGTAGTGAAATTCCACATTTTGTGGGCAAAATTCCACATTTTGTGGTGGAATTTTGCATTTTACACCCACAAAATATTTTTTCTAAATGTGCAAATTTCACAAAATATTTACCAGAACTAAATTTTCCAATTTCGCCCATCTCTATCCATGACAGATCCCCTACCAGCAGGCATATGGCAACAGAGTTCCCCACTCTAATGATATGAATATTTTGTTTTAATGTCTTTACATGAATAAAAAGTGTAGTAGACTTTGAACTTAATTGTGAAATGCCCTACAAGAAGAATCTTTATTGCTAGGTTGTGTCTCAGTCCCATAGCAAAAACCCTTCATTTCTGAAATTCTGTGAAGATGTTTTATATTTTCCTTGGTGCCAGCGTAACTTCTCTGTGGCCAGATCTATCCTTGGGGTTTTGGATGTCAAATAAGGGGTGGACAGCAAGAGCAGTTGCACAGATGGTCTGTTTCTAGACCTTGGCACAAAAGTTCCAATGATGCACCAAAGCAGAAAAGAGTGGGCACCTCAGGAGCCAGCATACCTTATTCATGATAGTGTCGTGAAGAACTGTTAGCGCATCCCTTTGGCACCATGACTTCCTGAGACAGAGATGCTAGAAAGCCTCATAGAGAATAAGTGGAAGTCTTATAGGAATCTTCTATTCTGTGTTTTGGTAAACAAGCAGTGGCAGTATAAAAACCACAAGAGTACCTTGAGCTAGGGATGAAGGAAATCTGCCTCTAGATCAGCCTGGGATGGTATCAGTCTACATGTCAGGCACAGCCCACATGACAGACAGGGCCCCTAGTTCTCTGCAGCACTTCAGCCACAATTTCTGCAGCAGGACTCCTAAGCTTTTGTGGCAGCCTTTGTTGATTCCTGCGGCATGATATATTTATTTCTATGGCAGAATACAGTCCTGCCATTGACTAAAATAGGATGTGATGTCATCTATGATATTATGTGCTGAGGACAGAGGAGGATAAACAAGGAGGGGAAGGGCACGAGCAATGAATTTGGTAGCACTACATGTGTTCTGCGGCAGGATGCAAATTTTCCAGAAATTTCTATGGCCAAGGAAACATAGAATTCCAGAGGCCTTGAATATAAATATTCTAATATATGGCCACCTGGCCAGAGTTATCTTCTTTAGTCTACAGAGCACAGCTGATGCCCAGTAGAGGATCTGCATCTATATCAGGGCAACACGAATGGCCTTAGCATTGGATAATTAAATGTATTGAAAACAGCTATAGTTTATATAGGATTGATTAGTACAGTAACTGAGTTTGGGTACTGCGTGACTTATTTTTGTTGTAAATTGACTAGAGTCCCTCATTATATCAAACCACAGAGAATGAAACCTCCATGATTTTTTTGTTTTGAGAAGTGCAATAAGGTACATATTAGGTAGAAATATTTATCTGATTTACTCTTCAAATTTGCTGACCTGAATAATTTCATATGTGGCTATTACTACACCTCTGACTTCCCTGGACAAAATAAAAAAATATGTTTCCACAACACAGCATGGTTTTGTAAAATCCAGATCCTGTATGACAAACCTGCTTGAATTTTACTGTGGTGTCAGCTTAGCTTTGGATAGGGGTGAAGCAATGGATGTAATTCTATTGGACTTTTCAAAGGCCTTTGACAAGGTGCCACATGGTGAACTAATAGATACTACAATAAAAATGGGACTGGACGGGAACATTACTAGATGGATAGAGTCATGGTTGTCTGAGAGGACCCAACGAGTTTGTATAAAGGGCTACTACTCAGAATATGAACCAGTGACTAGTGGGGGTTCCTCAGGGATCTGTTCTGGGACCCTGTCTTTTTAATATCTATATCTCCTCACTGACGTCTTCATCTAACGTCTGGTTGACTAAATTTGCTGACGACACTCGTATAGGCCACAAAATTAATAAACCCGAAGATGTAATTACTTTACAATATGCATTAAATGAACTAGAAAATTGGGCATTAACAAAAAAACTCATGTTCAACACTGAGAAATGTGTTGTAATGCACTTTGGAAAAAGAAACCCATTAGCCAATTATCAAATGGGCAACAAAATTCTTAAGGTTGTTGAAGATGAGCGAGATCGGGAAATTAGAGTAAAAAATTATTTAAAATTTGGTCTACATTGCCAACAAATAATTAAAAAAGCTGGGGGTATTCTCCACTGTATAAATAAGCATATCAAAAGTACAAGTAGCAAGGTCCTAGTTCCACTGTACTTCTCACTGGTTAGGCCTCATGTTGAGTACTGTGCCCAGTTTTGGGCTCCTGGAGACAGGGGTTCCATAAATGCCCTTGAACGTATCCAGAGAAGGGCAACCAAAAAAATCGACGAAGTTCAGGGTCTAGATCATGAAACTAGACTTATAAAACTTGGACTATACAGTCTTGAATATCGCAGACTGAGAGGTGACTTGTGCTTGGTGTATAGACCCCTATACGATACTACCTTATGGGATTCCTTAGGACTGGTTTTTAGAGATGTGACTTATGAAATTAGGGCTCACCCACTACAATTATCAGTTGAACGATGTAGAACTAAACAGAGAAGTTCTTGGTTCTCTGTCAGAGTATCTAAAATTTGGAATGGTCTACCACTCTCTGTGGTGACCAGTGAAAGTATGAATTTATTTAAAACTTGATTGGATACTTTTCTAAGTGACAAATCAATTAAGGGTTATGATTAAATTTAATTGGTGAGCAATATGTACTACAGTCTTCTTGGCTCTGACTTACCTATGATACCTATGATGCCATCATTACTTCATATTAGCTCCTTTCTTCTGGCAGCACTTATGCTAATATCAGATTAGTGGTGACACTGTCATTATTTGTTCAGAAGGTCATTGTGACACCAAGTCCAACACTAGAGCCCTAGGCTCACACCAGCTGCTAACAAAGTATTGTATTAGTGTGGGAGAACTGCACTGGTCTGTGTGACATCCTTCAGATGCAAAACAAAGATTTCTTGTTGCTACCTCTGATGCTTGTTGTCAAACTTCAAATTAAAGATCGCAAGGCAATATTAGCAAAGCACAGGGGTCACATCCAGCTAGCATTTCTCCTCTGAACAAAACGTAACCTCATCTAATGCATGCTTTAGTGTAGGATGCTGCTTGGTGAATAATGGCTGCCCTGTCTACCCACAGAGCCACTGTAGTAGATATATTCAGTAGAGCTGTGTGGAATGTGAAATGCAGAATTCCAGCATCAGAATTCCTGCAGAAAGGCAATTTTGTTTCCAAATGTTTTTCAAAATTTCTTTTTGAATTCTGCAGAATTTCGAAATGCATTTCCATGGAAACTGCGGAATAATGTTCCATGAACTAAGTAAATAGCAAAATAATTTTCTGTGGGATTGCAGAAAAGGAAACCACAATTTACCTAAATCACAGATTACTAATATGCAAAAAACATTCTGCTTTTCAAATTTTGGAATTCCACTACCAGTGGAAGTCCACAGAATTAGGCAGAATTTTCCCAAATTCCGTGGAGTTCTGTTCAATCCAAATTTACATATTCTGCACAGCTCTGCTGTTTGGCTCACTGCTTTGTTATGCATCTTTAGATACAGTGAGAAAGGGAAGGCTGTGTGGCTCAGTGGTGTTCCAGCACTGCTCTGTTAAACATGCTGGAATCTCACCATAGGAACATAGAAACATAGAATTTGATGGCAGATAAGGACTGCCTGGCCCACCTTGTCTGCCCGCTTCCCTACCTACTGCATAAACTCCAGATCCTACTTGATCTGCAGCCTACCTCCTCCTATCTGCCCCTGGTGTTGCCGTGTCCCATGCATTCTTGAATTCACCTACCGTTGTTGCCCTCACAACCTCCTCAGGGAGGCTGTTCCATGCATCCACCACCCTTTCTGTGAAAAAATACTTCCTCACATTGCCCCTAAGTCTTTTCCACTCCAGCTTCATATTGTGACCATTTGTTCCTGCACATCTTCTTTTCTGAAAGATGCTGCACTCTTGAACTCTATTGATCCCCTTGAGGTATTTGAATGTCCCTATCATATCCCCCTCTCCCTTCTTTCCTCCAGTGTATACATATTGAGTTTCCTCACTCTCTCCTCTTATGGTTTCTGGTGTAGCCCCTGTACAAATTTTGTTGCCCTTCTCTGGACTGCCTCCACCCTGTCAATGTCCTTTTCGAGATAATGTCTCCAGAACTGCATGCAGTACTCCAGATGAGGCCTCACCAACTACCTGTGCAGCAGCATCACCACCCCCGGACTTTTACTGATGATACCTCTCCCTATGCACCCCAGCATTCCCCCAGTTTTCCTCATTGCCTTCTCACATTGTTTGACTACTTTTAGAGCATCTGTTTTGACTACTACGCAGGTTTTTTTCCAGTTTGATTGTTGTTAGTACCTCCTCTGCGCATCGTGTATTCCTCCCCTGGATTTTTGTTTCCCAAGTGTATGATTTTGCACTACTTGGCATTGAATCTGAGCTGCCACCCTTTTGACCACTCCTCCAACTTTGCTAAGTCTCTTCTCATCTTCTCCACCCCCCCCAGAGTGTCAACCCTATTGCAGATCTTGGTTCATCTGCAAAGAGACATACCTTTCCTTCGAGTCTCTCCACAATGTCACTAATAAAGACATTAAAGAAGGCTGGATCCAGTACTGAACCCTATGGTGTCCCACTGGTTACTCCCCTTTCTTCAGACCAAACTCCATTTACCACCACCTGTGCCCTGTTGCTAAGCCAATTTCTGACCCAGTTTATGACCTTGTGACCAACTCCCAGACTGCCCAACTTGTTTACTAACCCCTTATGCAGGACTGTGTCAAACACCTTGATAAAATCTAGATAGGCCATGTCCACCACCTCTCCCTGATCTACTACCCTTGTCACCTAGTCAAAGGAATATATATGATTCATTTGACAAGACCTTCCTGTTGCAAATCCATGTTGCCTTGGGTTCAGTGCCCCACTGGCTTCTAGATATTCCACAATCCTTTCCTTTCCTTTTGCAGTGATGTGATCATCTTTCTCACCTCCGAGGTCAAACTGACCAGTCTATAGTTTCCCACTTTTATCTTGCTTCCACTTTTGTGAAGGGGTATCACATTCACCCTCCTCCAGTCCTCTGATACTACCCCCACCTCCAACAATTTGCTGAATAGGGCTATCAGTGGTGTCAGTAGCACCTCTCTGAATTCTGTTAGTATTCTGGGATGTAACCTGTCCAGCCCCACTGCCTTGTCCAACTTCAGTTTCAAGAGTTCCTTTAGGACTCTCTCTCTTCTTTGAATGGTGTGGTGTCTACCCCTCTTCCCTGTGTGTATCTGTTGGATAAATCCAGTCCGTCTCCCTTCCTTTCATTCGTAAATACTCAGCAAACTAATTCATTCAGCATCTCAGTTTTTTCCAGGTCCTCCTCCACCCACTGCCCCCCTCCTTAACCTCACTATCCCTCCCTTGGCTTTTCTTCATTCCCTTATATACCTGAAGAAGGTGTTGTCCCCCTCCTTCACTGTCTGGGCTATCCTTTCTTCCGTTTACATAGAAACATAGACTTTGATAGCAGAAAAGGACCACTTGGCCCACCCAGTCTGCCCATGTCCCTATCTACTGGATAAGCAGCAGATCTTAGTTTTACCAACAACCTACTTCCTCCTACCTCCCACTAGAATTGCCTTATGTCTGTCCCATGCATTCTTAAATTCCCCCACTGTTTTTGACCCCACAACCTTCTCAGAAAGGCCGTTCTATGCATCTACCACCCTCTCCATGAAAAAATACTTCTTTGCTGTGCCCCTGAGTCATTCCCCCTCTATCTTCAAATTGTGCCCCCTTGTTCTTGTAAATCTTTTTTTCTAAAAGATGCTACCATCTTGGACTTTGTTGATTCACTTGAGGTACTTGAAAGTTTCTGTCATGTCCCCCTCTCCCTCCTTTCTTTGAGGGTATACATATTAAGCTCTTTTAGTCTCTCTTCATATGGCTTCTGGTGCAGACCCTGTACCATTTTAGTTGCCATCCTCTGGACTGCCTCCATCCTGTTTATGTCCTTGTGGAGATGGGGTCTCCAGAACTGCATGCAGTACTCCAGATGGTTCTCACCAACAGTCTGTATGGAGGGATAACAACTTCCTGTTTTCTACTGGTGATGCCACTCCCTATGCATCCCAGTAACCCCCAATCCTTCTTACTGCCTTCTGACATTACTTGCTTACCTTAAGGTCATCTGATATGACTACCTTCTGGTCCCTTTCCATTTTTATTGTCATTCATACTTCCTTCGACATTGTGTACTCTTTCCTTGGGTTTTTGTTTCTCAGATACATTACTTTGCACTTCTTCATATTGAATCTAAGCTGCCATACTTTTGACCATTCCTTCAACCTTGCCAAGTCTCTTCTCATCCTTTCCACCCCCATCGTGTGTACCAACCCTGTTGCAGATCTTTGTGTCATCTGCAAAGAGGCATACAGTACTTTTCCTTTGAGACCCTCCACAATGTCGCCTATAAAGACTTTAAAGAGGACCGGTCCCAGTACTAAACTCTGTGGTACTCCACTAGTAACCCCCCTTTCTTCAGAGTGTACTCTGTTTACTATTACCCTCTGTGTCCTGTTGTCCAGCCAATGTTTTACCCAGGTTACCACCCTGGGACCTACTCCCAGGTTGGTTAACTTGTTTATTAATCTTTTGTGTGGGACTGTGTCAAATGCCTTGCTAAACTTGCTAGGACATGTCCACAGCCCCTCCCTGGTCTACTACTTTGGTCACCATGTCAAAGAAATCTATTAGATTCATCTGACAAGATCTTTCCGCTGTGAATCCATGCTGTCTTGGGTCCTATGCCCACGCTGGCCTCTAGATACTCAACAATTCTTTCTTTCAGAAGTGATTCCATCATTTTCCCTACCACTGAGGTCAAACTAACAGGTCTATAGTTTCCTGCCTCTGTCTTGCTCCCACTTTTGTGCAGGGGAATCACATCCACCCTCCTCCAGTCCTCAGTTACCACACCCTCCTCCCATGATTTGTTAAAAAGGGTAGTAAGTGGTGCCTCTAGTTCTCCCCTTAATTCTTTTAGAATTCTGGGGTGAATCCCGTCAGGCCCCATTGCTTTGTCCATCTTCAGGTTTAGGAGTTCTTTCAGACCCTTTCTTCCATGAATGGACTGGTATCAACCCCTCTATCCAGTGTGCTTCTATTATTTGCTTTAGGTACCTCCTCCTCCTCCTCCTTTTCTTTTGTGAATACTGAGCAGATGTAGTCGTTCAGTATTTCTGCTTTGCCACTGTCACCCTCTGTCCACCCCTTCCCCTTTATTAAGCCTCACTATCCCTCCCCTGGTTTTTCTTTGCTCCCTAATGTACCTATAAAAGGTTTTACCCCCTTCTTAACTGAATTGGCTATCTTTTCCTCAGTTTGGGCCTTTTCTATTCCGACTGCCTTCCCCAATTTCTTCTGCTTTTACTGGTACAGTTCTCTGTTCTGCTCCTTTTGTGTTTCTTTACACTTCCTGAATGCTATCTTTTTCTCCCTAACCTTTCCTGCCATCTCTTTTGAGAACCACTGTGATGTTTCCTTCATTTTTTGCTTATTTGCCTCAACCAAAGGTTTGTTGCCTCTGTGATGTCAGCTTTGATTTTTCCCCATTATTCCTCCACCCCACCTTATTGCCCATTTGCTAGTGCTTTTCTGAGGCACTCCCCCATTTTGCCAAAGTCAGCCCTCCTAAAGTCCAATACCCTCACCTTTGTGTGACTTGACTCTACAGCTATGTTTATCATGAACCACACTGTTTGGTGGTCACTTGTTTCCAGATGGCTACCCACTTCTAAATCCAAGATCCACTCTCCATTCCATTTGAGAGTACCAGGTCTAAGATTGCTTCCTCCTGAGTGGGTTCTAACACTAGCTGTCTGAGGCATGCGCCCTGTAGGGCATTGAGAATTACCCTGCTCTTAGATGTGGCTGCATCAAAGGTGCTTCAATTAATATCTGGCATATTCAGGTCCCCCATCAACAAAATCTCACCCTTTTCTGCCATTCTAAGGATGCCTTCTATCAATTCCTTGTCCATTTCCTCCCCCTGAGATGGGGGTCCATATGCAAACCCTGTACAGACTGTAGTGCCATTTCTTGTTTCCAGGGTGACCCACAGTGCTTCCTCTCCTCCTTGTTTACCCTTTAGTTCTGTTGCTTTGATCCTTTCCCTTATGTGGGGAGCTACTCTTCCTCCTCTTTTACTCTCCCTGTCCCTCCTGTAGATTGTATACCCTAGTATGTTGACATCCCAGTCATGGTTCTCGGTGTACCATGTTTCTGTGACTGCCATGATATCTAGGTGTCCCTCTTACATCAAGGCCATTAGTTCATGAAGCCTGTTACCCAGACTACATGCATTAGTACTCATCTCCCTCCATTTTTTGATAGCCTTAACCCTTTTAGCCCCATCCCTGTCCTTACTATCTTTGCCTTTTTGTCCATTGACCTCTGTCCTGCTCCCTTTCAACTTTTCTGCCTTACTGTCTACCTCACTAATTACCCTGTTTTGTGTGTGGGGGGGTCTGGGATTTCCATGTTTCTTTTCAGTGCCTCCCCTCTTAGCTAGTTTAAATGCTTGTCAATGAAGCATTTAAACCCATCACCTAGGATCCTGTTTCCCCTCCCGGACAGATGCAGACCATTGCACCAGTATAGGCCTGCATCCCTTCAGTTTAACCCCCAGTCCCCAATGAAGCCAAAACCCTGAGCTCCGCATGAGTTTTTCAGCCATTTGTTGAATACCATGGTGCAGAGTACCCTAGCCTCACCCATGCCACAGACTGGCAGCACCTCTGAGAAGGTTACCGTGCATGCTACTTGTTTAAGGCCCCTACCCAACTTTACAAACTCCTCCTGCACTGCTCTGGTCCCATTTCCAGCCAGGTCATTTGTCCCTAGGTGGACAATGAGGTCCAGCTCCCTCTTCCATGCCACTGCTCCTGTGATCCTGATGATTCACATCCTGTCCCTCCCATATATAGCACCAGGCAAACACCTTATCTCCCTCTCCCCTCCATCCCCCAGTTCTACCCTCCTAATTATTGAGTCCCCCACCAGGAGTTATTTCTTCCCCTGTGGGGTCTCATGCCACCTGCCTCTGGATCTCCTTTGTGGAGGTTCCCAGCATCCTCCTTGGTCTCCACTGTGGGTGCCTCCATAGAGGAACCACACTCCTGCAGAACAGCGTATGAATTGTGGAGAGGTACAACTGGAGGGATGCACCTCTCATCCATTACCCTTACTGAGTCCACCATGGTCCAACCTCTCTGCTTTCTTGGCAACCTCTGAGGCAGTAGCAGAGGCCCTGGTGATCCCTGCATGGGGGAGGAGATTTCAAGAATCCTTGCCAGGTCGACCTGGAAATGGGCAACCTCTTCCCTCAGACCAAAGAGGTGCCTGCAAATAAGGCAGCATCCCAGCCTCAAGAATGTCTCCTGAAAGACTGCCACCCCACACTAAGTGCATTGCACCACTCCCTACATGTCTCTCTCCCTTCCTGTTTATTTTTTTTTTCTTTTCTGTTAGTTTGTGTGAGTGTGTGTGTGTGTATGTCTACATCCTATGCAATGTGCTGGGCTATTAAGATTAAGACAGGTGTATGTCCTTTGCCCTTTTGGGGAAGTGATTTCAGAACCTCAGGTATAAAGGAAATGATGTGCTTGGGGTGGGTGGGACCAAGCCTGTGCCCTCCGGAAACAATCAGCTACACCTCTGACCCATCACCCCAGTGAGTGTTTTCTTTCCTTTCAGCAAGACAACCTGCACAACAATTTAAAAGAAAATATACCCTGCAAAAACAATTTCAATCAGAGAAAAATAAATCAGTAAACTGTACAACCTGTAAGCACAAAACGGTAATAAAACCTGTAAGCACAAAACAAAATAGTAACATAACAATAACTCTGCTTAGCCAAAAGAAGCCTCAATGTTTCTTTTGCTCTGTTAATGTTGCTCCTTGCTCTGTCCTTTCAAGTAAACCCTAGAAGAAAAGAGATCAGGTGAAGCTCGATGCTTCATGCCAGCAAATCTAGTCTTCACCACAACACACCAGCTACCCTGACCTTTTAAATATTCCTCCTGTTGAAAGGTATCAAGCCTTTGTTAGCACCCCCCCCCCAGTTACACTACTAATCCCCTGGAAGAGCTGTGGAAGAAAAGGAATTAGGTCCTTCAATGTGAGAAAGAGGCTGCAATACATTTATGCCCAAAACAAAAACATGTAAGCACAAAATAAAACAATAACAAAACAGTAACATTGCTTAGCCTAAAGACAGATCAAAATTTAAAACTTGTAAGCACCAAACTGTAACAAAACCTGTAAGCACAGACTGTAACAATTTAACAGAAAATATACCTTACAAAAAAAATGTGAATTAGAGAAAGATAAAACAGTAACCTGTTAGCTCAAAACAGTAACAAACAGGTAAGCACACCCTGTAACAATGTACAGAAAATATACACTGCAAAAAAACTATTTAAATCAGAGAAAAATAAAGCAGAAAACTGTACAACCTGTAAGCACAAAACAGTAATAAAACCTATAAACACAGCCTGTAAGCACAAAACAATATAGTAACACAACAGTAACTCTGCTTAGCCAAAAGAAGCCTTAATGTTTCTCCTTGCTCTGTTAGTGTTGCTCCTTGCTCTGTCCTTTCAAGTAAACCCTAGAAGAAAAGGACTCAGGTGGAGCTAGGTGCTTTATGCCAACAAACCTAGTCTGTCTGTGTCTTTGCATGTCTGACTGCTTTTCCCACCTCCCTCTGTTTTTTCTGATACAGTTCCCTGTCTTACTCCCTCTGCATTTTCTTGTATTTCCTGAATGCCAGTTTTTTTCTCTCTAACTGTCCCAACAACTTCTTTTGAAAACCATAATGGTTTTCTTTGTCTTCTTGCTTTGTTAACTTGCTTTACACAAAGGCTTGTTGCCTCTGTTATGGCTCTCTTGAGGTTCTTCCACTGTACTTCACCTCTACCTCCCTCACTTTGCCAGTGTTTTCTTGAGGCATTCTTCCATTTTAGCAATGTCTGTCCTTTTGAAGTGTAGGACTCTTGCTTTTGTGTGGTTTGACTCTTCTTCTCTCTTTACCTTGAACCATACTGTATGGTGGTCGCTGGACCCTGGATTACTGCCCACTGATACATCCATTATTCTGTCTCCATTTGTGAGCACCAGGTCCAATATCACCCCCTCCCAGGTGGGTTCCACTACTAGCTGCATAAGGCATGCCCCCTGCAGGGCATCCAGGGTGATCCTTCTCTTGGATGTGGCCACAGCATAGGTGTTCCAGTTAACATCAGGCATATTTAGGTCCTCTAGCAACAACACTTCCCCCTTTTCTGCCATTTAATGGATGTTATCTACCATTTGCCTATCTGTTTCCTCCCCTTGTGCTGGGGGTCTGTAGATAACCCCCATGTGAATAGTTGCCATTTACTGACTCAAGGGTGAACCACAGCTCCTCTTCTCCTTCCTGATTTCCCTTTATTTCAGTTGCTTTGATCCCTTCTTTGATGTAGCTCACTATCCCTCCTCTCTTTTTGCCCTTCCTGTCTTTCCTGTATACTGTGTACCCAGATATAGTAATGTCCCAGTCATGGCTTTCCATATACCATGTTTCAGTGACTGCCACAATATCCAGGTCTCCCTTTGCCATCAAAACCACCAGGTCAGGGATCTTGTTACCCAGGCTGTGGGCATTTGTACAGTCATAGTCCTCAGTGTGTGACTTTGAGCAAGTCTCTTGACCCCCCCCCCCAAGTATTTTAGTCCTCTCAGTTGGGACACTGGGCAGAAGCAGAACTCCTTGGCAGGAAAGATGCCTGCATCTAGTCTGGTTGCCCGAGGAAATAAATTGTAAAACAAAACCTTTTCTTGGTCAAAAATAATATATCAAACCAAATTCTATTCTAGAAAATGTTCAATTGCTTAAAACATGAGGGAGGCCTAATTCAAGATATTAAGGGAAAGAAATACTATTACCCAAAAGCCTTGAAGGAACCCTCCAAAAGGCCAACAGAGTCAGTTTCAGTAAATCTGAAGCATGCTCCTGTGTATATTACCTGGTGGCTATCTCAGACACATCTGAAGGATGACATTTATGCTAGAAAAAAACATCTGAATGCAGTGTCATGACGCTTTTGTGAATTTTTCAATTCTTTCCCCTGCTAATGTTAGTATGTTTATGCCAAGCTGTCATTATGTTGCATTTCCTTGAAATGGATTAAAATAAATATTTCAGGTATCACAGTAGGACTTTAAGCAAAAGAAAAAATAAATTGTAATGAAATGAGAAGTCTGTTCCACTCTGCAGTTTGACAAACAGTAACATTTAAAATGCTGACACTGTGAGATGAGCAGCCAGAACTGTTAATAGACAAAGTCTCTCTTTTATAGGGCATGCTAACATTTTACTTGCTGAATACAAACAGCTATTTGCCCAGCTTAGTGTTGCGTACAGATGAGAGGTTCTGGATCACATTGGAGATGGCACAGACTTAAATAGCTATCAGTAATGGAAAGGAGCCATCTCGATATAATTACAGTACTTTAAACAGCTTTATTCTACACTATTTGCAAGTGATGCATGATGTGTCAGCATCAGTGGCAAATGATACAGCCCAAAACTGTTCCCACATCCCTTTCACATTATGGTAGTTCAGCATGGCACAGTAAAACTCACAACAAAAAAAAAATACTTGATCTGCTACTGGAACTCTACACTTGCTAAAATGCTGTATGATACTTTTTTCGCTCACTGTCTCCTTATGCTATTGATGCTCTCTAACACAAGCAAATGTTGGCAGCATGCCACACCAACTCTGCAAGTCTCCTGGCACTTGTGCAGTGCCAGTGCCAGCCCACATTCAGTAGTATGAGCACTGCTGACTCAGCAATGGCTCAATCACTCCACTGGGTCAGAGCACTTAGGGCATTTCTGAGAGTTAAAATCTGCTCCTCAGTGCAGCAGGCAAAACCCATTGTAACAATAATAGAACTAGCAACCATCTACAGTATGTGGCTAAAAAGGCTACAGCTCCTGTGATGCCTGAAATGTACCCAAATGTTTTACAGTACAGCCAATTTGAAAAGCTAGAAAGAATTCTTCCTCTTTTGTCTACTAAGTTTTCAGTCCTGAAACTTCTTTAAGTGCCAAATAAGAATGATATTTTCTGACATGGATTCAGTTGCATAATACTAATTCTGCTAAGGGGAACTCATGTCAAAAAAAAAAAATCTCATTGCATTTTCTGTCAAATGCCACTGGGAAATTCAGTGTGGGAAAGCTTGTGGATATCATGTACAGTATCAGAACTTCACATCATTTAATACTGTACCACATACAACGCTAGTTTATAACCTTGGTATGACTGAGGCAGTAATTAAAAGAGTTCAAAACTGGTTGCAGGATAGGAAAAAAAGGGTCATAATAAATGATAACCAATTAATGTGGAAGCAACTGACTAACACAGTTGCATTGGGTTCTATCATGTGAGCCACATTGCTCTATGTATTTTTATAAGTGACCTGGTGGTTATCATTAGCTGCTGGATTACAGAGTTTGTAGATGATGCAAAGATAATAATAGTTAGACAGCAAGAGGAAATATGTAGTTTGCAGAGGGATCTGTATTGGCTCCATAAGTGGGCAGAGAAAATGTAGATTAATTTCAATGCTAAGAAATGCAAGGTAATGCATCTAGCAAAGAGCATGAAGGCAAAATGCTACCTACTGTAAATAACATCAGGATGTGGAGCTCTGATCAGTAGCTAGCAAAGTGAACAAACTCATGGCATGCATCAAGAGAATATTTGTGAGGAGGCTGAGAAATGTTATATTGCCCCTGTGCTGATCTTTGGTCAGGCCCCAGCTGGAATACAGAGTGCCATCCTGGTACCCATATCTGAAGGAATATATTTACATGATTAAGGCTATACAGAAGAAAGCATCCAAGGTGACTGAAAGTTGGAAAAACATGGGCTATGAGGACTAGCTGGCAGACCTGGGGCTATTTTCAATGGGAAAACAAATCGGAGCAGACATGGACACATTTTTCAAATATCTGAAAGTGATGATACCATCAGATTAAATGCAAATTGTCATGAATCAGGATAAATATAGAAACATAGACTTTGACAGTAGATAAGGACCTCTTGGCTCACCTAGTCTGCCCATTTCCCTACCTACAGGATAGGGATGCACAAACATGAAAGAACAATGAGATGCACAATGTCATAAAAAGGTGGGAAATTCATGGGAAATAACAACTTCACAGCTTGGGGGATAGACACTTGGAACACACTTCAAGAACAGGGGATTCAACCAACTTTGCAAAATGACCTTCAAGCCCAGACACACCGAGTAGAGTACACTGAAGAAAAGAGTACATTTCCATTGAGTTGGTGGTGGTGACGATGGTGGTGGTGATGGGGGGAGGGGGGAACTCACTGGACCAATAGTCTTCTTTCCTTCCTAATGTTGTGGTGTATGTATTTATGTTACAGTTTCAATGTTCATCATTTTTGCTCCATGTTACAGAACAAAAACTGGTTTTAGCTCTGAATCCATGAGAATGTTCGACTTATATTTGACTTTCCCAATACAAAACCATTCAAATCTTTGGCATGAAACCAAATCAACATACAAAATTAAGCATATATCTTTGACCTTGTGTTTTACTGCAATAAAAGACCATATATTGATGTAGTACATAGCACTGGATAAAGAATATGCGGTTATAAGGCAAGGGGAGGGAGGTGGACCTGAAAAACCTAGAGTCCATTTGTACCTTAACTCATTTTCACCTGGGCACAGTAAAACTCACAACAAAAAATACTTGATCTGCTACTGGAACTCTACATTTGCTAAAATGCTGCATGATAACTTTTTTGCTCACTGTCCCCTTAGGCTATTGATGCTCTGTAACAGAAGCAAATGTTGGCAGCATGCCACACCAACTCTGCAAGTTTCCCAGCACTTGTGCATGGCCATTTTGTATCAGGTGAAGCAACCAATTTTTCAGACTTCCTGCAGAGATATTAGAAGTAATGAAGAGCAGCCCTGCACTTCAGCATGCATTTTCATCAACACAGTGTTTCAGCTCTTACAGTTCACTAGAGAATACATTTTTTATTTCTAAGTAGTTTTCCTGTTCATGGTTTATACCACATCTTGGTAGCCTGTCTAAAATGTCTACCTAAAAAGTATTTGACTGACCTTTACTGATCTCATAGTGCATTGGTTTATGACATCATAGTACTCACCATGGCAGCAAACTGCAATATCACAAGCTGTAATTGTGAGGTGAATAGGGAACATCAGAGTCCTTTTGAAAAGCAGAGTGAAATAAGTACTGCATTAACAGTTATATTTAATAAATAGAATAACAGATAGGCATCCATTTGTTGCAGTGTGGTATATCCATAGAATATGGAGCTATGCTCTCAAGGTTTATGATGTCACAGAATTCCAACATGGATTTATGGCACCAGTAACATGGGTGCATGTCTATTATTTTTTGTAATATATTAGTGCCATTTTTTCTAAAGACTTGCCACCGTGCCATGGTTACTACTCTGCTTAGTTTCCATTAGTTGCAGCCAGTTCCTTACACAGGAAGCAGAACTGATGGAGTTGTGTAACCCCTCCCCCCAAAGCAACCACACTCAACCACCCACAATGAATACAAACAGCAATTGAACCCTTGCACAGATTGAAATCAGTTGTCAGATCATTTTCCCTCACAGTCCACATAGCGGATGGCACAAGATGAGGCAGAGAAAGGGTCAGGGCACTGGCTGCACTGATATATGAAGTGGATATTATGGAGGGGATTAGATTTTGCTTATTTTAAGACAAGCAGGAATAGTTATTTATAGCTTAATCTTTCTTAACTTGTGCTTTATGACACCATGCCAGCTATTGCAGCAGTTCTCAAAGCTCCTGTCACTTATCGGCAAAGATTTGAAAGTCGTGACAGAAAGCGATCACTGACGACAGCTGAGCACAAGCACCGGCTGGCTTCCAATCTGTAATACCATAATTTTGACATCAGGACAATAGTATTACAGATTCCTGACTTCAGAATGATGGTATTACAGATTTCTATGTGACTGATTGTTACATAGAAAAAAACACAGCAGCCATGCATTACATACCTATAATAGGAAAAAAGTACACAATGCTGGAAAACTTTAATGTTAAAGAGGATTATTGGAAATATAACAGTTTGTAACATTTAATTTTAATAGAGACTAGCTTGTTAAATTATTGTTTCTGTCTGTGCTACGTTAAAGGGGAACAGTCAGAACTAAGTAAGCAATAACACACAACAGGGCATGCAGTTATTAGGTAATTACCCCCTCCCCCCCCACACTCCCTGGGTTGGAAGCAAAGGCATCAGCTGAGTGCTCTTCAACAATGGGTTGGGGAGGTGTGTGTGGCAATTACCTAATCACTGCAAGCCCTGGAATATGTTATGAACATACGAACATACATAATGTGCCAGCAGATAAAGGCCTACAGGTCTATCAAGTCTGCTCGAATGTGCAGCTAGCACCCCTTATCCTGCAGTTATTATGTTTATTAAAAGGCACCTAAATAATAAAAAACACAAGACTAAATAAATCTTTAAATTAAGAATAAATAAATCTGGTAAATTGGTTTACGCACCAAACAGCTGGGTTAGCCCCATCAAAGAAGCCAAATTATCTGGTGGGCAAGTCACTCATTTTGTCAGTTGAATTTTGTTGCCCCCCCCCCAACTGTCACAGTTACTGGGACACAGAAAACAAGTTCCAAGACTTGCAAGGCCTTTCCAGAACTGTGCAGTTATTGTTCAGTTACTACACAGGTCTGGATGCAGTAGCTATTGACCAGTCAGATCACTGGATTTGTCTTGCTCATTTCATAAGACCCCCCCATAACCAAATGTGGGGCTTTTCCCAATTTACACTTTGTGTGCAAAAGCTTTTTTTTTAACTTACTAACTACATATCCCCTGCAACTGACATCAGATCAGTGTTGCAGCAGTGGGAAATTCAACAGCCTGAAGTACATGTTAGAGATTTTATATTTCCTGATCTTTAATCTGATGGTCCTGTTATCCTACCTTGGCTATGCACAGTCAAATAGGGCTGTATTTAGCCCTAGGAGAACAGCAGAACCAACAAACATCTGACTGAAGCATGTAACAACTCTAACATACACTGCAGGCTATTGAATCTCCCACTTCTACAGCCCTCCTCTGATGTCAGCTGCAGGGAATTCTGGGATTTGTACTTACAGAAATTGTCAGCTTACAAGTTAGCAGAATCAGTCTGATACAATACACTATGCTGCAGTAAACAGTAAGTAAAAAAAATGTTTTTGCTCACAAAGTGCAGATTGGGACCCTCCTCACAGTTGAGTGTGGTGCTCTTAGTGTGAGCTGCTCCCTTTTAAAGAACAATGGCAAGTACTGTTACTGCACTATGTTAAAGCACAATGGCAGCAAAGGAGAGTGCACGGGTGCTGAAAAAGTCAACTGTTATGCAGAATGAGACATATTAAGCTGACAGAATATAGACTGGTTTTGTCTTAACAGGGCTGTCTCATGTGCCCAAGAGTCCTTCTGGGGTTGCAATTTTACAGCAGTTAAATATGGTGATCACATCTAACATAACTTTTGGTGAACTGTAAAAGTGGCATGGGGATGGACATAAAGAATAAAGTCAAGCTCTCACAGTAGCTAAGCATCTCTCAGAAACCCACCTTCCAAGAGACAACAGAGAGCAGTCAGCATTTACGTAAGTGTATGAATAATGGCAATCACCTAAGTATGGCACGGGGTCATAATGTTGCAAGACATTATGCCACAGCAATATACAGCACTGCCAATACAGTGCAATATATTGGCAGTGACACAAGTCTTTGTTTTGTGGGCTAAATCTGGGGGAGAAGTTAACATTAAATTCACAGAAATTGCGAAAATTAAAAAAAATTTATGTGTTTGGGACCGTGAATCGAAACCCGGTCCACAGACGCACTGCCTCTCTTGCTGCCTGTGGCTCATTCCATCAAGCCACGGCAGCTGCTCGCTGGTCCCTCATCCCAGCAGGGTTCTTATCCTGTACCTGGGAAAAGTGAGAGGTGCACTACCATGTATACATCGTTTCACTGTTTTGCACCCTCTCACTCTTCCCTACTGCACTGTTCCTGTTATGTGGTTATGTCGTGCACTGTAAAGCATACAACATATTGACCTTGTAGACCTAAGTACTTGGCAACAATGAATTCATAGGCTATTCAACACAAGTTGCATGGCATAAACCTAAACAGCTTCTATTTCACCATGTAGGAAATACATTGTGCCCAGTGGCTGCTCCAGGCTATATTGTATACCAGAGCATTGTCAGAGTACAAAAGCTGGCAGTAAGGGCACCTTTAAATGGTTGTTATAGACAGCTCTGCACCACATGGGGCAGCAACTGAGGCACAACATTTTATCATCAGCACACTTGTTCAGGTGTAGAGCCACCATTAATTGCATTCAGAATTCCAGAGAAATCTACAAGGCAGTAAAAACCGTGTTCCACTAGTTACTGTTGCTGACTTACTGCTAGAAAACCAATAAAGTGTAGTGACCAGCCTTTCTTCTCAGTGCCTACAGGAACTGGTTAATAAATTAGACAAAGCAGAGGGATTGATACTAGTGGACAGTAAATCCTCCAAGACCCTGTAAAGTAGCAGTGGCCAGGAAATATTATGCTGCAGATAATGCCTCAGACATACTGTGCTGTACAGTATAGATAGCATATGTTTTCTTGGTATATTGTAGCTCACCACTTAACTCTGTACTGAGCGTCACAGATTATTTTGAATAGGTGATATCTATTGAGGCATTGTTTCTCAATGAAGCTGATGAATAAAGTGCGTGTATTATACACTCTGTTGGGTGGGTGTGTTTTGTGCTAGAGAGCCCTTCTTTTTTGACAATGAGTGATATCACCCCTCTTTCTCCATGGAATGGTCCAGCGAGCCTCTTGCTGTACAGCTTGATAAGCAGGTCTTGCCCTGGCCAGCCTATGTCTATTGTCTATATAGCTTAATAAATGTTAGTCACAAGCACTTTTAAACTGCAGCTTGGAATGCAAAAAAAAAAGGAAATGATTATCAGCTCACACAGAAAGTGACACCACTTACTTGTCAACTGCCAATGACTTCTTTTGTTTGCATTCCAAGCTTCAGTTTAAAAGTACCTATGACTACAGCTTGTGTAGATTGTGATTAATCATTATAATGCAACATTGTGTACAGCAATCTGATTAGTTGCCAGAGTTCTAGTAGGGTTATAGTAACACACATTAACCTACCATGTAGAGCCTCTTTGCAGCGTAGTCATTTTTTTTTTTGCCAGTATTAATGAATGAAGCTCCAGCTATTTTTAGCTGTCCCATTATTAACCACCATTCCCATATTTTAAAATAAACATAATCAGAACTGTCATCACACTGATTCTTATTGCGCATTCATGGTTAAAAAATAGTAAAACCAGTTTTGTGGCACATTTCATACGTTGTCTGCTCCTCCCCACCCCACTGCTCCAGTGGTCAGTTCCCTTCAAAAAAAGTAATCAAGCTATAGCACTTTCTAATTAACTGAAAGTCAGATACAGTAATAATTCTGTGTATTTGCTTCTTCTTTTCTTTAGCTGACAGCAATTTGAGCAGTGACAAGCTGATTAACATGTCCTCACAGTAAGAAGCAAGCCAGGCATATGACCTGCAACTCTGTGTCACATTTTGAAAACTGCAAGAGCCACAGGCTTCCTGAAGGCTAATCCTTTCTGGGTGACATGGATTTCAGGAGTATTTAATTCATGATGTGTCCCTCCCCCCCCACAGTAACCTGAAGGACCATTGCTTGTTCTTACTTGAAGAAATGCTGCTTTTCATTGAACAAGAGCATGCATTAAGCAGTTGTTTTCCAACGGGCTTTCACAGCAGGTAACTCATGTAAAGTTCTGCATATGTTCATTATTAAACTGAGTTTTCTAAATTTATTAAAATGAATACTTCTAAGCCTTGGTTTTTTTTTAATTCTTTCAAGTGGCTGTACATACTAAACATCACTACAGAACATAGGCTCTTAAATATGCACCTTAAAAACATCATGAATGCCACTAAACCAGTTTGTATGTCAACATATCTACAGATCTACCACACAATAACAAGGTGCAGGGACTAGCTAACATCAAAATGGAAATTTTTAGATAAATTCTGCCACAAAAATGAAAAACAAAATATTATTTTTATATTGTAATAATATCAACAAGGAAGATACTAGTACATTTTTTCCTAACTCCAACTATCACTAAACATTTTAGAATCACCTCCTCTGACCTTTGCTGGAGGAACTGTGGGAACCGAGGGACACATTCACTAATGTTTTGGGCCTGTCCAATAATTCAGGGATTCTGAAAGACAATATACACACAAATTCAAAATCTTACAGGTATCCATATTCCCTACACAGGTCTTGAGTTGGTGCTAGGATTCCCCGTACACTTACAGGAAACAAACAAAGGGGGACCCTGGGTCAAATGCTCAGATTACCAGCACTGAAGTGTATAACCTCTAGATGGCTTTCTCCCCTCCCACCTTCTTTGCAAGGTTGGCAATCAAGGGCGACAGAGTTAGAATGGATGAGGCGTATTTCTAGTAAACTCCTACTGTATCAGGAAAAATGTTTCATTAGATCTGGCACCAATGGCATCAACTTCACATTAACGCCACACATTAACACAATTAGGTCATTTGGACATCGATCTGCGGGAAACTGACAAATGGAATTATGCAAAATTAATGTTTATGTTTTTGGTTTTAGATTTGTTAAACAAGACCTAAACTGTTACTATGGAGAATTACTTTTAAGTATCTAAAAACTCTATAAAAGTGACACTAATGGACATTAACATTAGTGACTGTGAGATAAATATGACTATTCATAAAAATGCTTTGTATTAATACATAAAAGATGAACACTGTAATTGGAACAAAGTTTTAAAATATGGTGTATTGTACGCTAATAAGATGTTCAATAAAAGACTATGAAGTTAATAATGATATCAATAAGGTATTTACAGGGGTTAGATTAACAGTCAGTTAATCACCCTCTTGGGGCAATATGACACTCAGCTGCACCTAGTGCCACATTACATCCCAAGGGAGTCATTAACAGATTGTTACTCTAACCCCTGTAAGTACCTTATTTCTTAATTAGTAAACAACATTACATTCTAAAAGCAGATTACAGCAGTTATTCCTTCTCTGTGTACTGTATGTAAAGTATGACTGTTTAGATGTGTGTTAGGATGTGATAGAGTTAGTTATGTATAAAAAGTGCTGGCCTGGCTGGCCCGGTGGCACTGAGGGTTGAGGTGCGGGACTCCACACCTCATGCCATGCCGGTGACCCGAGTTCAGGAGTGGACTCGGGTCATTGAGGGTTGGCAGGGGAGGAAAGGATTGAGTGTCCAGAGGACAGCTCTCCTTTCCTGGGAGGGAGGGGAATGTAGGTCTTGCCGTCTGGTGACCCCTAGTGGTGAATAGGGGTTCAGCAGTCAGGTACAGGCAAGTGAAGGGACATGGCCACAGCGGCGCTTCTGCGGGTGTGAGAGGGAGAGCTCATGCACCACGCTGGAGTGCATTGCACTGCCAGGGCAGTGGGGGGATAGTAACACAGAAAAAAGAAAAACCTTCCCATTGGTAGGATAAGGTGGGTCTAGGGTACTGGCACCATGTCCAATTCCAGGCTTAGAAGCCCACTGGCTCTCTTCCTGTTTGTCTCCGCCAGACACTATAGATAGAGTGCCAAGTGGAGTGGTGGTCCTTGCTCCCGGGGGATTCAGATATGGGGAGGTTCGGAGGTATGGTGAGGGGGAGGTGACCAGGAGTGGCTGAAAGGCTTCCAGAGGATGGGATAAGCCAGCATGTGAATGACCAAGTGGGAGAGATTCCAATGTGGTAAGGGTGCAAAAAATAAAGTCAACAAAAACAAAAAACTATCCAGAGCTGATACGGCTGCAGTTGAGGAATTTGAGGTAAAAATATTGTAAATTTGTTTTTTTAGTATTTATACATCAAATTTTCCACATAGCCTTGTTATGACCCTGCCTCATGAAGACAGGCAGAGAAAATGTTCAACTCCTGGCTTAAAGGTGATTTTGAGCAAGGACTGCAAAATCAACTTCCGAGATGCTAAAACATACTTTGAGAAGGAGTTAAAAAATTGCAGCTGTCACATTCATGAGGAGCTGTAAAGAAATGTCTATGTTGAAAATTTGGAGTAAAAATATTGAATGTTACAGAATTTGCAAAATGTCACAAAATTCAACGTGGGCTCATAACGCTGCTGAGTTTTAATATTTTTACACCAAATATCTAACATAGCCTTCTTGTGACACCACCTCATGAACAAGGGCAGAGAAAAATTTCAACTCCTGCTGGAAAGGCGATTTCTCTCAGAGACCGTGAAATGACTTTTTGGGATGTAAAAAAACATTTTGGCCAGGATTTGAAAAATAACCGCTGTCACATTCATGAGGCATTGTAAAGATATGGCTATGTTGTAAATTTGGGGTGAAAGTATTGACAATTACCAAAGTTACAAGGCTGTGTTTACAAAATTCAATGTAAGCTCACGACTTTATTGTTTTTTAATATTTTTACACCAAATTTTCACCGTAGCCTTCTTAAGATACCACCTCATGAACAAGGGTAGAGAAAATTGTTAACTCCTGCTCTAAAGGTGGTTTCAAGCAGGGACTATGACATCATCTTTCAGGATGAAAAAAAACATTTTGGCCAATATTTGAAAAATGACAGCTGTCACATTATGAGGTGCTATAAAGATATGGCTATGTTGTAAATCTGGAATAAAAATATTGACAATTACCGAAGTTATAAGGCTGTGTTCACAAAATTCAACATAGACTCATAACTGCATTGTTTTTAAATATTTTTACACTGGATTTTCAACATAGCCTTCTTAGGACCCAACCTCATGAACAGGAGCAGAGAAAGTTTCAACTCCAGCCCAAAAGGTTATTTTGCACAGTGACTGCAAAAATCACCTTTCCAGACAGATTTGCCTAACAACAGTGACATTGTTTATGAAGTAGGGTCCCAAAGAAGGCATGATGAAAATTTGGGCCAAAAATATGCAAAAATGGACAAGTTATGCCATTAAGTTCAAAACCCCATTGAAATACATTGAACAGCATATTTGATTCTTCAGTGCATGGCCTGGTTTTGTAGAGCGAAGATGTGTCTATGATCCAGAGAGGATTATGGTGTTGGACAACAGATGGGTAAGTAAGGGCTTGAGGGAGGTGTGGGGTGGTGGATGCTGAGTGGGAGGGTCAGGTGGGGGGGCTGAAATGGCACAAAAGTGATCAATGGACAGTTTTCTTGTTACAGGTTATAACAACAACAAAAAGCAGAAAACAGGACCGAGATGCCAATTGCAACACTGGGGGACTGGGCACCCCCAGCGTCACTGTTATGTTTCTGGGAAGGGGTGCTGAGAGGCAGCATCAAGTGGGGGAGGAAAATGAACAAAAGAAAACTAATAACAACTGCGCATGTGTGGTACTGGGGGAGAGGAATGAGGATTCCTGCACTGGAGGATTGGGCACCTCCCAGTGCCACTGTTATGTTTCTGGTGGGGGAATGGAATGGTGGGTGCTTAGATGGAGGGTCCAGTGGGGGGAACTATAAAAATATATGTTTAAAAAGAAAATAAAGTGCAACCGCACATGCAGTGGGGGTGGGATTTTGTGATTGGGACACTGGTGGATTAGACACCCCAGTGTCACTATTATGTTTCTGAAGGGGTGTGGTGGGTGCTAAGAGGAGGGTCATGTGGGGGTTATGTATTTCTGCAGTTACAAGCCACCAAAAATGAAAACAAAATAGTGCAAGTGCGGAGTGTTGCATGTGGAGGTAACTTTTTTTGTCACTTCAATGTGTTGTTCATTTGTAAGGAATGCAGGAGTCCTTTTTCTCATAGTGAGAGGTCTGCAGGGCTCCGCCAACCGCAGCCCTATAAATGACATTGTGACATGTCGGTCTGTCAGTTAAAGACTATATACAGTAACTTTCTAAACTCTGTATCCAGAAAATAAATCTGTTCCCCTCTTTAACTAACCTTAAAAGTGCTGGTAGATTGCCTTAGTGTTGACATATGTTGAAGACTATAATCATGTATGCCTGCATAGTACTGTAGGTTAGTATTAGTCAAAATTTAAAATACACACTGAAAACATATTTATCATATTTGTGAATTTTGACAAGATTACTATTTTATATCAATTATTTCCTGTCTAACAGTGGAGTACATAATATTATAAAAAGGATTGAGAAAATCCTCCACTCTGGGTCATCAAAATGTGCCTGATGACCATACATTGTAAAGCTATAAGTGCATCATCAAATGTTAGATCTACTTTCTATAATAAAAAAACCTTTTTATCAAATAAAAGCCAACATTTTAAAGGTGGAGTAACACAGTCCAGGGTGTATGTAAAGTGAATTCTCAGTGCACTTCCTATTGTACAAGGACACTCAGCCTTCAGTCTCATGCCTCATACCCTTGTGACATGCATCCAGAATGCTATTTATACACACCCTGTTATGTGTTATTCCTGACTCCTTTCTTTGTTACTGTATGGACAGAGTCTGTGCCAAACAACTCCTGCCCATGGCCATTTTAGTGCACAGAGGAACCTACATTAAGGATTGGCAAATTTACTGGCCTGTCAGTACAGCAGGAGCACTACCACTCATGACGCCCATGACCCGAATTCGAGAATGAGCTAGGGTCATTAGTGGCCAGCTGGGAGGAGGAGGAGAATCAAATGACTCACGGCATGGTCTCTTCCACCAGGGAGGGGAGGGCCATCATACTGCTCTGTCACTGCTACCTGTCAGTGCATGGGTAGAAGTGCAAGGTGATCAGTGTAGTGAGGGGGAGGATGCCATTAAGCACATGGTTGGGGCATGTGTCAACATGCTGACAGACTGGACATATGTTCTTGTGCTGGCACCCTTTGGAGGAAGTTGGGCAAGGGGCAACTAAAGGGTTAATCCCTCATTGCTGCAGCACTATAATGGCAGCCCCCACCCCAAAAAAAAAATTGGGCAACTTGAAAGACAGCATATCTGTCAATCACCGGTAATGGGTACAAAAACCATATCTGAAAAAAAAAAAGGAGTGTCAAGTATCTCCTGATCAAGGTATGGCATCTGAATATAATTAATCTAAGAGAACAGTAGAGGGGCATTCGAAGAAACCATGACCTCACTCTGCTGTATAGCTGGATGCTGTATCAATAGGATAAATTTAGCCTTTGCTTTCCCTGTCTACAAAGCAGAAAATCAGCTTGAGGACCATACAAAAGCTTTTAGTAATTTCCACCACATCCAACCACATAGCCAGCTTATTCAATTAAGATGAGTAGCACACCACAATATAAATCAACTTGAAACAAATAATCCTTAATGGCCTTTGAAAGGGAGGATGCTGTAACACCAACAAGGGCTAACTGCAAAACAAAAACTGAAACCTAAACACCCAACAAAAACTATTTTACCAGTAGAAAAACTGAATGAGTCCATTACTGTAAAATGAGCTGTCTGGGGGTCTTACATATTTAAGAGCTGTAGACAGTAGGGGCAAAGCTGTTTGATTTATGAAAGCTATGCCACAACTAAACAGGCATGTTGGCTGCTTGGAGGTGCCCTGAACTGTCTCCCCTGGCAGTAAGTTGGAGCAGCTGTCTCTCTATTAGCTTCATGTTTCAACATACTGTATTACTGAAGAACTAATGAGTATGTTTGATTAGCTGTGTACTAATTGCAATACAAACATTATGATGAGTGCACTTTGCAGTCAGCCATAGGCTCTATACCATTTTTATCATTCCTGTGATAAGGCAATACCATTAATTCATACCATGCTGTAGAGGAAGGGGTGTTGGCTATGACCCTCTACATGGAAAAGTAGAAAGTACTACAAAAACACTGCCAAGCAAGACTTACACAAACTGTATCTAACATACATTTGCTTAGACTTGTTATAGTAGGCATACTGCACTGTATGATGCACAGTATGGCAGCTAGCCATCCAAGTGTATACATGTACTTGTATTATTTACCAGTATTAGTCATTTTATTTGTATAAGTGGATATATGAACTCTAATGAGTTATTTGTCCTGCTCATTTTGTTTAAACATTCTCAATGGTTACTTACTGTAAAAAGAAAACAATAAAAAACAATAAAATCATCAATGACTGTATATGCAATACTCTGAAAATGATTTTGCTGCTTTTTTTTATTCAACATACTTTATTGATTTTTGGCAGCATATGAAAATGGATAACACATTAATATCAGTACAGCTGCAAACAAACATATAACAAGTAAACATACATAAAAAAAAAAACAGCCAACTAGACACAGTACTAACAAAGAACAAAAAGACCCCCCTCTCCCCAATCTCCCCCTCCCAAGACCACATGTCAGGGTTACCAAGACGTGAGTAGCATGGAGACAGGTATTCAGGGCTGCCAGAGGGATAGCAGAGTCAGGAGAGGCTCCCATAGTGATCTGTAAACATCCAATCTATGCCGGATGCTAGCAATGTGCTTCTCCAATTGAATGGCAGTTAAGATCTCACAGTACCATTCCAAGATCAAGGGAAGGGTTTCGTCCTTCCAGTGCCTGAGTATGATTAGTTTGGCAGTGGCTGCTACTAAAGTTAGGTGGGCTTTCTGAGCTTTAGGTGTGCCCTGCAGGAAAAGAAATAATTAACAGGATTTTGGAGTAAATAAGGGGTCTAAACCCAGGATTGGGTCCAGGGTATTTTGGATGGCTCTCCAGAATGCTTGGGCTTTCGGGCATTCCCCACAGCATGTGAAAAAGGGATCCTATCGTTTCCCCACATCTATGACAAAGGGGCGATACTAGCTTCCCTATATTTTGCAGTCTAACGGTGGTATAGTACAAACTGTGCATAATGTTAAATTGGGTGAGTCTCAACCTATCCTGTTTAAGAAATTTGTAAACAGTTTTCCAGACTTTGCCCCAGTAGACCGGGTCCTCAAGAAGAAAGAGTGTTTGCTTCCAGTAGTAACAGACCCCTTTGGGAAGCTCAGGATTGAGGTCTTGCAAGAACGTAAATACACCGGAGACCGCGTGTGGTTGCTTCGCCAGTGGGCAAGTCTTCTCGGGGTGGGAAAGGCCAGGGTTTGGGACCTTAAAAGGTCAGGGCAGCCTGTCTTATTTGCCAATATT
The DNA here is from genome assembly GCA_016271365.2 of Neoceratodus forsteri. NCBI lineage: Eukaryota > Metazoa > Chordata > Ceratodontiformes > Ceratodontidae > Neoceratodus > Neoceratodus forsteri. The sequence goes on along the minus strand of CM057456.1, from coordinate 772,480,382 downwards.
TAAAGATATCGGTATTGGATAACTGAAATTTCTCTTGCAATGAGGAGAACGGTAATATGGAGTCCCCATTGCAGAGATCCCCCAGTGTACTATGTTGTAATCTAGGGAAGAAAGAAGGCAGGGTTATGCGGTTTCCTGTCAGGAAATGCGGATTATTAAAAAGGGGTTGGCTTATTGAGTTACATCAGTTAAATGTTAGGTGTTTCTGTACCCTGGTGTAGAGCACTGAGGGACCATTCAATGGGAGAATTTTTAAGGCGGCGAGGGAGATGGTGAGGAAGTTGGTACACCAACGCCAAGAGGGAGCAATGGGTTTATTGCACTAATGCCCTTTCAATTTTCACCCAGGTGAGAGTGTAGGAGCAAGCCCAGTCTGTGACTAGGTCATCCATCCATCTAGCCAGCTTGCTGATGTGCTGGGCCCCGTAATAGGTAAAAAAGGATAGGAGGGTGAGACCCCTCCCTGCAGCTTAGGTGCAGTAAGCTTAGAATATCACCTTCTGACACCTTTATTTCTCCATAGAAATTTGTTGAACATTCTCCACAACTGGCTAAACTAAGTTTTGGGAAGAAAGAGGCTCAACATACCCATTGGGTACAGGACCCACGGGAGGACATTTATTTTGAGGACACTTAAGCATCCCCAAAAGGACATTGGCAGGGCACTCCACCTATCCAAGTCCATTTTGAGAGTGGAAATCAGTCTGATGAGATTCTCCCTCATCATTGAAGGGACATCCCTGGCATCCATGTCAACTCCAAACCTGAGAGCTCCGCCCTCGTTAGACGATGGTTAAGAGGGAAAATCTGGTATTTTGAAAGATTAAGTTTATTAGAGAAGACTTTGGAAAATGAACTCAGGTTATCAAGTAGAGCGGGTATTGTGGAAGCAGGGTTTTCCACATGTAACAATAGGTCATCCGCGTAGGCTGAGAGGAGATCTTTGGATACCAGTCAGGCTAGCAGAGCTAACTAGTTTACGAATAAGGGGTTCCAAATAAAAATTAAACAAAAGAGGAGAGAGCAGGTATCCATGGTGGGTCCCATGATGAAGAGAGAAAGGGGGTGAAAGGAGACCATTACTCCATACTCTGGCCATTTGGGCCAGAGTACAGTATCTGGACCCATTTAACAAAATCCTCAGGGATCCCAAAACTGGCGAGGGAAGAAAATAGAAAATTCCCAGAGACTCTATCAAAGGCTTTCTCGGCATCGAGGGAGACCAAGGTCGAAGGGACCTTGGATACCCTTGATGCCAAGATCAGATGCAGGAGTTTCCTCATATGATCTCCTGAGGAATGATCTGACATGAAACCAACCTGGTCATGCCCGATGACATCTCCCATGAGTGGGGCCAGATGAATAGTCAAAATGTTAGCCAAAATTTTAAGGTCTGAGTTGAGTAGGGAGATTGGACAATAATTGTTGAGAAGCAAGGGATCCTTGCCAGGTTTGGGGATTAAAGTTATTAGTGCCTCTGAGAAAGATTGGTCACTCATCCCTTTATCAAACCAAAGGTTATAGACCTCAACCAGGAATGGTGCTACCTGGGCACAGCATGTTTTATACAGGTTGTTTGGAAGATCATCTGGGTCCGGAGCCTTGTCAGAAGGTAAAAGTTTAATGTCATGTTCTACCTCTGCAATGGTGAATAAGGATCCTAGACCATCAACCAGCTGGGGTAAGAGACTAGGCAAGTTAACCAAATTCAGATATTGGGGGATACTGGGATCTCCAGGGGCAAGTGAATCTTCAGTTGCATAGAGGGTTTTGTAGTAGCTGCCAAAAATTACTACAACATCTTTAGGATCAGATATAATATCTTTTTCAGGGGACAGACGCAGGCTAGGAATAAATCTGGCAGCCTTGGCCTGTCTGAGCCTGAGGGCCAGAAGCTTCCCTACTCGTTCACCTGACTCTAAGCATCTCATTTTAGTGTAGTGATGAGAGAGCTCTGCTTTTTGGGCCATTATGTCCTCATATTGAGACTGGAGCCAGTGTAGCTTGGCCAGCTCTAACTCAGGGGAAGCATGATGCAGAGAGCATTCAAGGTGTTTTATATCTCCTAAAATAGAGTTCAGCTGAGCCTTGCCCTACTTAGCATGAATAGTCGCCAGATGAATAAGATCTCCCCGAAGTGCACATTTTAGCATAGCCCAGACAAGATCAGTCCTAGCAACAGAGTCTTTCTTAGACTCAGGAAAAGAGGTAATAAAGTTTTGGACATGTTCAACCAGAGAGGGCTTCCATAACAACTGCGTGTTATGGCACCAAAGGGAGTCCTTCTTAAGCCCTGGTCCAAGAAGGAGGGAAATGCTAACTGGGGAATGATCAGACAGGACCCTGGGATGAATGTTGGCCTCCAAAACCCCCAGGATGGAGGCTGTGCTAAGTAGAAAATAGTCTATGCTGGATAAGGTTTTATGTGGTGAAGAGAAGTACATACATTGGTGACTCGAGGGGTTCAGAGTACACCACACATCCAGCATCCCAGTGCCTGCCCTAGGGTCCCTCACTGCTCTTTGGGCCAGGGATAGGCTCACTCTTCTACTGTCTGAGCGATCAACTTTAGATCGGAGTACTACATTCCAATCGTCACCGAGTATTGTGAGTTTAGGGGGGATCAACTGGTATTAATGACATCAAATTAATGAAGAACTGCAGTGTCTCAGCATTTGGGCAATAAATAGAACCCAAACTACAGAACTAACTTTCACCCCCTTTTTCACTCCCCCCTTGCCCCCAAACTTCAACAAACAACAGATAATTAACAAACAAGCATCCCAAAACCCATAACAACCCCCCTCCCCATGCCTTAACCCCAGTCCTCTAGACTGAACCACCGTGGGATGTGATTCACCTACACTGCCCAGATCACATGCCCCTCTCCACCCCTACCTCTGTTCCACCAAATATAACTAAACTATTCACATTCGTTATGGGATCTATTGAATCCTCAATGAGAGAAAAGGAAATACACTTATAAGGCTGCCCTAGTCTTTAAGCACAATAAAAAGAGGGCATAGGAGCCCCAAACTAGGGGAATCGAGGATAAAAACTAAAGAAAAAGTTAGTGCCCTCTGTCTCCCTGGAAACTTGGGATATAGACACACAACAAAAAGGAAGGGAGTGGCTCATTTTCTCAAGGGGCCTTTTCAAAATTAGAAGTTCATAATTTTAGTATATAAGGCCTGTGAGGTAGAAGTAATCTGGAGTGACAACTATTGGCTATATGAGCCCTTTTCAGATTAATAAATAATAATTAAGAAGGGTAAATAAACAATCAGAACCTCCAGTGATCCTCCTGAAGCAGTCCATAAGATTAATATCAGCAATGAGAACTGAGTAAATAAAATACTTGTCCATCTTAAGTAAACTTAGCCCTCTAACCTAAAAAAGAAAAGGAAAGTAAAAAGGAGTCCATAATCAAAGTGTGCAACTACAGTACATCTAGTATTGTCCCAGAAATGTCCACTAGATGGAGTCAAAGCCATTTGTAATCGGGCACACAGTTATTATTTCACCCAAGCCCTTGCATTTATAAGGGTAAAAGAAAACAGAATCAGTTCTCCCTAGAAACCTGGGATATAGACACACAACAAAAAGAAACGGAAGGGCTCATTCTCCATAGGGATCTTTTCAAACCTAGAAGCTTGTAATTGTAGTATAGAAGGCCTGTGATATAGAAGCAATCTGGAGTGACAACTATTGGCTATATGAGCCCTTTTCAGATTAATAAGTAATAATTAAGAAGGGTAAATAAACAATCAGAACCTCCAGTGACCCTCCTGAAACAGTCCGTAAGATTAATATCAGCTACGAGGACTGAATAAATAAAATACTTGTAACCCTCTAACCTAAAAAAGAAAAGGAAAATAAAAAGGAGCCCATGATCAAAGTGTGCAACTGCATCCAGTATTGTCCCAAAAAATGTCCACTAGATGGAGTCTAAGCCGTTTGTAATCATGCACATGCATTTATAAGGGTAAAAGAAGACAGAGTCAGTTCCAGAACTTATAGACAGAGATTTCCTTGATACTGTCTTGTGCTCAAAAATCAAACAGCAGAGATTCTTAGCTGAACGTGAGCTCACTGAGGCAGCTCCAAGTGGTCCCTGATGCGCACAAAACAAAGGGAGAAAGACAAGATGAATCCCGACCTTAGAGTAATCTGAGGCACAGTAGAAAAATCCCCCAAGGTAGCTTGCTCATATTTAAGCCACTGTCATAGTAAAAGTAAGAGTGACCTTCGCTATCCGCACTGCATGGTGTCTGAACTGGCAAAGCACAAGAACACTGTCCATGCACATTACAGGAATCAAGCGATCCACAGCTTCATCTGTTTCCCACTTAAACAGGTCTAGCAGCAAGTCCTGGAAAGCAGTCTTCGCCTGCTCAGTTGAGTCAAAGGAGTACCATTGATCCTTCAGGTAGACTTGCAGTAAAGTGGGATATTTAACTTGAAATTTAATACCAGCTGCAATTATTTTAACAATCAAAGGGTGTAAGGCAGATCTCTTTAACCGGATGGTGTACGGGAGGTCACGGGCAGTCCTAAGCTTCTTGCCTCCCACTGCACCTCTTTTGACATCTTTAATTGCATTCAAACTGTGTTGCTTATCCAAAAAGTAAACAAACGAAAAATCAGTGATCTGGGTCGGGTGCCAGGTGGGGGGTTGGATGGAGGGCCCTGTGCGCCCACTCAATAATGTAAGCGGTCCCATTGGGAGAGGGGCCTGCGAGTTTCTCACACAGCTTTTGGATGAAAAGAATAGTGTCTCAACCCTCCTCCCTTTCAGGTAGGCCTAGTACCACCAAATTGTTCCTTCTGGACCTACCCTCAAGATCTTCCATCTTTTCTTCCATTTTTTGAGTCTGTGGCATAAGGTAGTCATCTCCAGTTCCATTCTGTTGCACCAATCATCCAAATATGAAATCCTGGCCTTGTTGTCCCTTGTGTGGGTAGAAAGCTGTTCCACTGTGGATTTAATAATGTGAAGATCAGCCAACAAATTGGTGAGTATCTCCTTAAGTGAATTAAGGCCTTCCTGGAATTTGCTTTCAGTAAGTGTGGCCTGGGATGCTGGTAATGGCGCCACCTGGGCCGGCTGCACTTTTGCCCGCTTAGCTTGTCTATCCCTCGTCGGGGCTGTCAGCGGAGTATGACGTGGTGTATGATCCTTCATTTCTGCCTCCATACAGTTGCAGTCTGGATTTTTAACTGTTCTCTGACAATATAAGGATAAACCCTCAGGTGAAGTTAAACAGCTGAACTAGGCTGGGAGGTAAGAAACTAGTTAAATTAGTTAATTTAGAGGCAGGGGCATGGAAGCTCTCTCAAGGCATGTCTCCACTCCTAGGCAGCCATCTCGTGACCCCTGGTTTTGCTGCTTATTCCTGATTCATGACGGGAAAGCACTGGAAGATTTTAAGGTTATCTGAAGGGGAAATAAGGATTTTATGAAATTTGATTAGTGCATGTTTCAAAACAAAAATAAAACCTTTATTATTTCTGCTATGTGAAATAAACAAAGCAGAAAAAGTTTACTTTTTTGTTGAAGTTCTTAAGATGTCTTTCTGTCAATACAGTGTAATTATATAATACCTGTGTTGATGCAGTATAAAGTATATTTCCACTATACTGATGCACTGAAACTGTATTCTTCTGTTAATATAGTGGAAATGCATTGTAAGCACATTGATATAGTAAAAGTGCATTTCTAATATATCAATACATTGAAAGTGTATCAAACTGTGATGAAGAGTTGCTGAGCTGATTTCAAGTGTTCATTTAATGGTTATGAAGTTAGACCCTCACCCTGACCCTACACCTCACTCCTTCATTGCACTGTATTTCTCTCACCCTTGCTTCCCTCCATCCTATTCCTACTGTGCTTCAACCTTGCTACTCCTCTATCTCCTGTCTGTCTCATGCTCCAACCCTGTGAGTTAAATTATTGTTGAAATGCTTCCACAATGTTTGAGTAGGCGACTTAATTATAAATTTCAGTGCCTGTACCTATGGTTCTGCACTTGTACCGATGTTAATAAAATTGTATATATTGTATCTATGTCGCAAAGTCTCTTGACTGTATTCTCCAGTGACCATATTTGCATATTGTATCATATCCCTGTTGCTCCTCATCCACTGTATTATATACACTATGTTTGTTTGCTTATAGTGTTAATAACTGCCATTGCACTGTATATCTCACCCTGCTTATTTTTGTACCTAAATTATGTTGTAGTTTATTAACCAGGTATAGCACACTAAGCTGAAAGCTTTTTTACAGGAGCGACCTGGGAGCACAAGTAGGTTAAGTGACTTGCTCAGGGTCATACAGTATTCAAGTGGAAGCTGTGGGATTCAAACCCAGGTCTGGTCTGCTGGATGTCACCAAATTTGCAGCTCAGAGCGTTAGACCACTGCGCTATACTGCCTCCTATGCTGTATGCTGTATTGGGGTCTGGTATGATTTCCCGACTTGCATTCTCCCGTCTAATACTATGCTGATCTTCTTTTATCGACTACAGTAATCCTGGCCTCGCACTTGCCCATTCTACTATCGGCCATCACATAGTGCAATCCTATTGATACAACTAATTGTTGGACCGCCATGCAAAAAATACTTCAAGCAGCAGAGAAACTAATAAAAAGCACTGTAACTGCATTAATTAGAGATCCGTATGGACAAGTAAGGATTTTCATAGGTTCCCTGAGCAAGCATACTTCGAGCTGCATTCAGCATTGAATAAAAAAATAAAACTAATAAAAAGCGGTAAAACTGATTTGCAGCACTAGCTCCAAACTGCATTAATTACATATGGCTTTTAAGATTTTGCAGCACTGAATAACCCTAGTTCCAAACTGCATTAATTATGCAACTAATTGTTTACCTGTGCAAGCATACTTCGAGCTGCATTCAGCACTGAATAAAAAACTGCAACTAATTGTTTACCTGTGCAAGGATACTTTGAGCTGCATTCAGCACTGAATAAAACAGTATGTGTGCTGCAAATCTATTGATGAAATTCAGTTTCTACTGCTATTTGCTTAAAATCAGTTTCCCTATGTGTGCTATAATATAGTATGTGTGCTACAAATCTATTTCTGCTGCTATGTGCCGCTGTGTAATGAAATTCACTTTCTGCTGCTATTTGATTAAATTAAATTTCTGCTGCTATTTGCTTAAAATCAGTTCCCCTATGTGTGCTATAATATAGTATGTGTGCTGCAAATCTATTTCTGCTGTTATGTGCCACTGTGTGATGAAATTCACTTTCTGCTGCTATGTGATGAAATTAAATTTCTGCTGCTATTTGCTTAAAATCAGTTTCCCTATGTGTGCTATAATATAGTATGTGTGCTGCAAATCTACTTCTGCTGCTATGTGCCGCTGTGTGATGAAATTCACTTTCTGCTGCTATTTGCTGCAAATCAATTTATGCTGCTATGTGCCATGTCGGGATAACAACATTCGGGAATTTACATGTCGGTGAACACGGTTTATCGGGCAACCGACGTCGGTCAAATATTTGTCCCCAAAACACGCTACGGGCAATCGTACGGATCCCCTGTATTGTATCTTAAGCATCCAGCTCAGAACCTCCTTGCAAATGAGCTTGCTCAATGGAGTCTTCATGCTTAATAAATTTGAAGCTTGAATATTGCACACTATACTCAAGGTGCAATCTCACAAGAGACCTACTGTATACAGTGCAAGAATGACCTCTGCCTTCCTGCTGGTAATTTGTTTGGCTATGCAGCCCAGTATCCAATATGCTTTGGCTACTGCTCTCCTGCAGTGTGCCAAGTGTTTTAGGTCACTCATAAGGATTACTCCCAGATCCTTTTCTTTCTCTGACCTGGTTACCTACACACTGCCCAACCAATATTTGGACCCTAGGTTCTTCACCTCCAAGTGTGTAACCTTACACTTTTTAGCATTTAACCCATTGCTAAATGCCAGACCACTTCTCCAGCCTAGCCAGGTCTATCCCCCTCCTCCATGTCCACCCTTCCACAGAGTTTTGTGTCATCCATGGACTGGCAGAGTTTACCCCGATCCCATCTGCAATGTTGCTTATGAAGATGCCATGCAACACCAGACTGAGCATCAAGCCCCGTGGGACCCCACTGGTCACAGGCCTAGCTTCTGAGAATTCCCCCCAACTACCACCTTTTGGCTTCTGTCATGCAACCAGCTTCTGACCCACCCAACTAACAACCCCTACTACCAGGTCTCCCAGTTTTCTGATCAGTCTTCTATGAGGTACGGTGTCAAAGGCCTTGATCAGCTTCAGATACAGGACATCAACTGCTTGGCCCTTGTCAATTGTCTTAGTGACCCAGTTGAAGACGTCAATTAGATTAGTCTGGCAGGACCTCCCCAAACACAAACCCATGCTGCCTCACATCCTGAAGCCCATTTGCCACCAGAAAGCTCACCAATCTCACTTTCAGGGTGGTCTCCATCGGTCTGCCCAATATTGAGGCCAGGCTGACATGCCTGTAGTTCTCTGGTTCATCCCCTGGCCCACTTTTGTGGAAAGGCACCACATGTGTAGTTCTCCACTCCTGTGACATTCTCTCTGACTTCATAAAGATGTTTAACAGGTTTTCCAGGGGACCTGCCTGTACCTCAACCAGTTCCCTTCAGATCCTTGGGTGCACGCCATCTGGCCCTGGAGATTTAAACACCTTTAGCACCCTTAGGCCCTTAAGCACCTTGTCAGCTTGTATTATGCCATCATTGACCTGCCCTCTCCCAGTGCCCACTCCCCTCCCTCCCATAAGGCACTGGTCCATCCTTCTCCCTAGTGAAGACTGAACAGAAGTATTTGTTAAGTACCTCCACTTTCTCTTTATTACATGCTACCAACCCCCCCATCCTTTTTGAATCTGATAATCTCATCCTTTATGTTCCTCTTTAAACCTCATATACTGGAAGAAGGCCTTCTCATCTGTTTTAACCCCCTATTCTAGCTATACTCCACTTGTAGCCGTTCCACTCTAACTACTCTGCTTGCATCCCTTGACTCAGCAGAGTAATCCTCCCTATCCTCCTCCTCCTTCTGAGTACATTTTTATTTCCAAATGGCTGTCCTATTGTCCCCAACCACTTTTGCCACCTCCTTTCCGAAACAGCTGAGCTTTTTGGCCTTAGATTTCTTACTTTTGATTCTGGCACACTCAGTAGTGGCCTCCAGTAACCCCTCCATTATTATGATCCATTTTTGTTCCACTTCCATTCCCATTCTGATTCCAGAAAAGTGTCTTACTAGAATGTCTGTTATCCTACCAAAGCCAGCCTTCCTGAAGTCCAAAACCCTTGTCTTGATCCCAACCATTCTTATGCCCATGTCCAGGCAGAACCATATCATGTGGTGGTCACTTCCTGCAAGCAGCATTTCCACTTTCACATCCTGAATGTGCACACAGTTGGACAGGACCAGGTTCAGTACAACCCTTTCCCTAGTTGGCTCCCTGACAGCTTGAGTCAGGAACCCACTCTGGAGTGCATCCAGCAGTACTTGTTCCATAGTGCAGGAGGTAGCTGGGATTTTTCAGTCTGTCCCAGGTAGATTGAAATCCTTAATTATTACCACCTCCCACATGCTGGACATTGCAATGACTAGGACCCTAGTACCCTGTCCAACTACTCAGCCTCGTCCCTAGCAACACACCTAAGGTGTGCTATTACTGGCCATACTTACACACAATGTTGTATCTTATTGCTTACAAATTGCATCTCTCTGGGCTATCCTGGGTAAATAAGTTATAAACTAAAAACTTCTTTCTACCTAGCTAGATACTTCTGATAAGTCAAACCCACTCCTATTCTGCAGCTGCTGATTTCCTAGAAACTAAAGATCTAAACTAGAATTAGACAGAAAAGGGAACAATAGTAGTTTATGATCAAAAATTGTCAGCTAGCAAGATAGCGAGATATAATATTTTATGAACAGGGTGTAAGGTTACATTGATTAAAATAAAATATTGCATTTGGAGGAACAGGCAGATTAAAACAAAATATTGCATTTGGAAGAACAAGCAGCTCTGCTGGGCCTCAGATTTCCAGATAGTTTCCCTCTCCTTAGAATTCAAACCCATACTAGAGGGTAATAATAATAATAATAATAATACAGTACACCACTTTATGAACAACTGAAACACATTAACTAATTTCATGATGTAACTATCTCCAGGACAGGGGCTAGATTAATGAGCAAGTAGGTCTGATTATATCTCCTGAATCCTATGATCCCATAAGGAGTAATACCTTCAATTTGACAAAATGCTGGAATATTGAATGTCTTTAGAGAGTGGAGTTAAATATGCCTGAAGGATCCAATCTGGTCCCAATGCTTTTGAGGCTTTGTCATATCATTAAAGGGTAGAACATTGTAGACACACACATCTTCCTTGTTGAATAGTGATACTAATCTGCATATCCATTTGAGATAAGAGCATTGCTAGTAGATGATGGAATGTTCTTTGTTAAATCCCCTGCTACCTAGGCACCAAATTTATTAAGAAAAACCCTTGCAATTACAAGAGTATTATTAATTTATCACTGAAGTTCATCATAGATGGATTTTCCATAGGATAAGCCCAGGATAGATCTGTTACTTTACTTCATCCATTCATCATGCTGTTACATTTCATTGGATTAATCTGGTATGCCATGGACAGCAGCCTTATAAACTGGAGTTACTGATCACCTTAATCCAGGCTATCTTTTAGATAAAATCCTAAATCACAGGCATATTAAGTTCTACTCTGTAACAGTCTTACTTTCTTTTAGCATTGATTACATCAAAATGAAACACATTTAATTGCTGGGGGGAACCATTTAAATCTTCTTATTAATCATGGTACATTAGCATTCAGAATATATTTTTTAATGAAGCTGGTGTGCTTGAAACTTTCAAACAAAATGTAAGCCTCCCTGTTCTATTTCAAATTTTTGTTAACACCTCACTGCTACTCTTATTGAGCTCTGTCTTGGTTCAGAGTGGCCTCTACCATGCAGAAGAATGCTCAACAATGAACTGTCAAATGAAACCATCTCCAAGAAAGGGCTGAATAACTGGTAATTTGCATTTCTCAAGAGGACCTGTAATGAAGTGGTTCTAGTGAAGTGGTCATTGACTTGATTTCATGAATGCCAGGACCAGTCTTGTTTATTTATTTATACTTTTTCCCCATCCAGGGGCTGTAGGCACCAGTCCTTCCACATCGAGTTTCCAGCTCAACCCTGACCATTAACCTCCTCCTGCTGCTATCACTTCCAGATTTCTATGAAGCTTTACCCTTCATTGGGTTGTCTTCAACACCTCCTCATACACCAGGCAAGGAGAATAGATCCCTGTAGGAAATGGTGGGGCAATTGAAATGGGGTTGGAGACTACTTAATTATGACATGCTTCTGGCCATTTCTTCCTTTTCCTCCAATCCAGCTTCCTTAATTGGAGCTGACCACAATACCACGCCATTGGAGAGGACAGGACATGGTAGAGTTACCTTCAACATCCAATGCTGCTCTTGTTCAGCAAAGAAGGTTCATATGTTGCAAGACAGTTGCAGCCCTCTTCCTGGAATCTGAGAGTTATAGCTTCAAAACTCCTACAGCCTAGGGCTGGGAGAGAGATTGTAGCATCTCCCACATAATAGCAAAAGTACTATCACCTGTGCCACAAGGCTGGATACCAGGAGCAATGTTATTGAAAACAATTTTCTGAGGGACAATAACAGCCAGTTGGTTTACAGTACAATCGCCACAAAAGCAGCACATCTAGGAAGTCAGGGTGGGTTCCTCACCAGGATGTCTAGTCCTTATTGATATCTATAAAGCAAACACAATGGCACTTCAGGGGACATGTAGCAAAGTAATAGATGGCCCAGATAGGTAATCTTTGTGCAAAAATGTTTTGTGAGTATAAAAAGCAGGCGAACACTGGCAAACAGCCCCATTGCTTTTACCACAGGTGGTCTTTGTAAGGGAGGGAGCATGGCAAATTCAGGGAAATGCATCATTTAACTACTACTTATTTAAAGGTGTACAATCTTATTCAATGCCCTTATTAATTTCAAAAGACAATAAAACAAGAAAACAATTTGCATCCTAATGGGTATAAGTGGGTATTAACCAAGATAACAACATTTTATAATTACCACCGTGGACTTTAGCATAACAATATATTCCATTTAAACAATATGCTTGGAAAAGGAGTCTCAGAATTAAGCAAGACATAAAGCACTACATAACTATGATTAATATTGTTTTTGTAGTGTATAGTAGAGCATTGTTCTATATAGAATTCCATCCTTTTCAAAATGCTGTTGTACTACAGTTCAAAGGTCATGGAATGTGATTGCACCCTTCTGTAGCAGAAAAGCATTCTAGAACCGCTAGAGACTGCACAAGTCAGTTTCATTGTGAAAGAGCATAACCAGTATGTTCTGCCAGCTTGGGATTCTGATTCCCATGGACCTCTCAAGCTTCACTCTCAAGGTCAGAGGGAATCCAAACCCCTCTGTTGCAGAACACACTAGTTGTGCATAGTTGCCCGTCCAGTATTCTCTATACTCTTTTTTTTTTAGATTTAAATGTAATAGGAAACAGTTTGTTGCACCTCTAGATGCCCTCCAACTGTCCCGTAGTATCTATCCAATATTCTGATATGTTTTTGACCTTTTTTGCTAAATCAATAATCTAATGCTGTCTTTGTAACTACCCTGAATCATTCTCTCCTCAGCAGTTGCTGCTCTCTCTTTTCATATTGCCTGAACATTCTATGACATCAGTATTACCAATCCAGGCCATTCAGATGAATAGCATGGAATGGTGTTATTGATGTCATAGAATGTCTTAGAAATATGAAAAGAAAAAGCAGTAGCTGATGAAGAGAGTGGAACTCTATGTAGATTTGAGGCTACCCCAGAGCTAGATAATTTATCAAAAATTGGTCAATGCATGTCAGAATACATAATTGTTATGGAAAGGAAAATGTAAGGGCAGTTGAATATGGTAACATTTTTCCTATCTCCTTTAAAGGCAAGAAAAAAACAAACTAACTAACACACTAAACAATCTAAACTAAACTCCTCTGTCCCAGGGCTGGAAATTAGATTGTGGCATCTCCCAGACAGTAGCAAAAGTATTAACTACTGTGCTAAAAGACTGGGTACCAGGAACAATGTTACTGAAAACACATTTCTGAGGGAGAACAGCAGTCAGTTGATTTATACTACTGTTCTCCAAAAGCAAGCTAAAAAGATGAGTTGCCTATGACTGCTGAAGGAGTTTGATGGATGTTGAACAACCCGTACTGTATTTGGTAGCAGCAATATGTATGCTTTAATGCACAACAGGGCATGGTACTCTCAAGTATCAATTCATGCCTTGGGTGGTTGTGAGGCACAATGCCAAAGGCTGAGTGTGCTTATGACCACCTGGGACATGCACTAATGCATGATACACCCATGCCTTGTCATGGGTAATGCATTTATAAAATGGATAAATGTTAAAAAAATAAATGTTTATGAGTCCTTTCTGCCTAAGAAAAGGAAAACATCTGTGTCCTTTCACTTCAATAATTCAGTAAAGTAATTCATTATAGTACAGTCTAGTAATTTCTTTATTTGTGCAAGAATATGTTAAAGTTAAGTAAAAGTAACTGTAGTGAACACTAATAATTTATGTTACTGTTGCTTTAAATAAACTGAGGTTTCATTCTAAAGTGCTGACTTTCACTTTGATGTACTCTATCAGTTTCAAGATGCTATAGCTTTTGTGTTGTTTCCTCAGAATGTCAATGCTATATAAGCAATAAGACTCAATGGGCTGTTGGTCGTGCTGCCACAACCTCATGCCCAGCAGTGTAATAAGGCACGAGTTCACAGGCAGAGTGTCTTTAGGCGCTGGAAGCAGGATTGTAGCAGCACAACCAACACCCCATCATGCCATATTGTGCTTATCAAATGGGTTTTCTGTTAAGAGTGTGAGAACATTAAATATAAAAACTGAAATATGTGTGAGCCACTATAGTGTGTGTAGCTTTTGTGCAAACTGTCTCTTGGAGTCAACCCAAGTCCCCCCCCCTTCCCAGTTTTAATCTGCTTTTTTTCATTTAATTATTCTTTTGGTAACCAGGTAAGGCCCCACAGACACAAGTGCTTGTTTTCATGGGCAGCCCAGGTGCACTGAGGAGATTATGTAACTTGTTCAGAGTCATACAGTTCACAGCTGGAGGTTGTGGGAATCAAACCCAGGTCTGCTGGATGCACCAAGCCCATTCACAGCTCATTACTCTACCTCTAGGCTATACTTAGGCAATGCCTTGATATTGTTTTACCTTGTGGATTTGAATTCTAAATAATTGGAATAAAAGGAAATTATCTGAGGATCAGTGGCAGGATTTTTAGGACAGTAAATTAATAAAAAGGGAACTAGGAGAGCTTCAGTAGCAGACAAGTAGTGGAATAGCAGTATAATTGCATTATAATGTGGGGAGTGGTGCAATGCAGTGGCTGTGGGGCAGCCATATTCAGGCAGACCTTCTGGACACTGAGGTGCTGCCCTATCTGCATGCATCTCTCTGGACTGCGCGATGAGGTAGCCAGACTCAGAGCGGAAGTAAACTGGGTCAGGAGTACCATCACGTTATCCAGAGACTACCCAGTCCAATGCAACTGCCTCAAAGGATGCACAGAATGAGGAGTACTTGGATGACAGTGGGCTCAGGGAGGGTTAGAGTGGTCACGCAGAGGCACATCCCAGATCCTATTCCACTCAAGAACTCATATGCCACACTGGCAAATGAGGACAACCAAATAGAGGTACCCAGAGAAGTGGAAGGAAAGGATGTGGAGGTTAACCAAGGAGGTAACCTCAGCGGGGGAAAGCAGTGGACCCCAGAGGAGGAGGAAGCGAATCCTGGTGGGGGACTCCATCATAAGAGGGATCCAGCTAGGAACACAGGAGGGGGAGGACAGGGAGGTGAGGTGCCTACCAGGTGCCACGGCATGAAGGGGTGGAAGGAAGATCCTGGGGATCACTAGGAAGGCAAGATGGGAGGGTGAGCTGGATGTCATTATCCACCTAGGTAGTAATGACCTGGCAAATGGGGAGCCAAAGGAAGTTCAGGAAGAATTTAGGAAATTGGGGAGGGGGTCTCAAGCAAGTAGCTACTTCGGTCACTTTCTTAGAAGTACTTCCTGCGAGAGGCAAGGGAGAGCATAGGAGTGCATGCACCAGGAACTTTAACTCATGGTTGAAGAACTGGTGCTGTGAGGAAGGGTTTGGATTCATTGGTGACTGGGGACCCACCTGGAGGGATGGAGGTTTGTTCAAGCCTGATGGCCTGCATCCATCCTGGAGGGAATCAAGCACTCAATGATAAGTTTAAATGCTACTTTGACAAGCATTTAAACTAGCAAGGGGTGCAGGCCAGCAAGGAGGGTACCTTGCTCACCCCCACAGCTAGCAGTGGAACCAGTGAACCAGAGGGTGGCTATCTCTGCAAAGCAGTGTGCAAAAGATGGAGATTAGTGCCCAAGAGGTGGATAGGCAGATAAGGGGCAAAATTCAGCAGAAGGGCAGACAGCAAGGAGAACCAGGGATAAAGGACAACCAAGGAAGGGGCAGGAGTAGAACAGTGAAACAGTCTAGGGAGGTCAAATCATGGAAAGCCATGTGTGCAAATGCCAGGAGCCTTAGCAACAAGATGGAAGATCTGGAGGCTGTCATGGTGCAGTCAGACCTGGACATTGTGGCCATCACTGAAACCTGGTGTAATGATAACCACGACTGGGAGATGGCCATACCTGGCTACAACATATTCAGAAGAGACAGAGCAGGCAGGAAAGGAGGAGGAGTGGCACTGTATGTGAAAAATGACATAAGGGCCACAGAGATCCAGGAGGAACAAAATGGGGGAGAGATACTGTGGGTTAAGCTGGAAAGGAAAATGGGGACAGCCATCCGCACAGGTGTGGTCTATAGACCACCAGCCCAGGAGGAAGAAACAGATAGGGAGCTGATGCTAGCCATCCAAAGGATGGCAGACAAGGGTGAGGTAGTACTGGTTGGAGACTTCAATATTGCAGACGTGGACTGGAGCATCCCAGCAGCAGCATCAACTAGGAGCAGATTTATCCTGGACTCCCTTCAGGGTGCCTTCCTCAAGCAACTGGTCATGGAACCAACTCGGCAGAAGGCAATACTGGACCTTGTGCTCACAAACAGGGACAGTGTGATGGGAGTAACAGTGGGGAGCACCTGGGGAACAGTGACCACCAGTCATTGTGGTTTGAAATCACAGAAAGAGCAGAACCAAACCACACAAAACACGATCCTGGATTTTAGGGGGCAGACTTTGGGAAAATGGGAGATACTTGAAGAGACATTAAGGGAATGGGACAGAATCAGGGGTTGAGGAACAGTGGGCAGTATTTAAAATGGGGATTACAAGAACAACAGAATTATGCATTAAGCAGGTTAGCAAAAGAAAAGGAAGAGGAGGCCATTATGGTTTTCCAAAGAGGTAGCAGAGAAAGTGAAAGCCAAAAAGATTGCATTCAGGCAATACAAAAAGACACAGGCAGAAGGGGATAGGAAGAAGTACCAGGAGAAGCAAAGGGAGGCAGGGAGGTCAGTAAGGGAAGCCAAAGCTCAGACAGAAGAACACATTGCAAAATCAGTGGGTAGAGGGGACAAAACCTTTTACAGGTACATAAGTGAAAAAAGAAAGACAAAGGGAGGGATAGTGAGACTGAAGGGGGAGGATGGGGGCCGCGTGGAGGAAGACAACAGTAAAGCTGACATATTGAACAGGTATTTCTGCTCAGTCTTTACTGAGGAAGAGGAGGGTAATGGGTCTGAAGGGAGTACAAGGGGTGAGAATGGTGCAGAAATGGATACAAGTCCCTTTACAGGAGAAAGGGTCCTGAAGGAACTGGAAGTAATAAGAGTTGATAAAGCAATGGGGCCAGATGGGGTGCACCCCAGGGTCCTTAAAGAACTAAGAGAGGTGGTGGCTGAACCTCTGGCTATCCTGTTTAGCCGATCACTGGAAACAGGGAGGTAGAAAGACTGGAGGACAGCAGATGTAGTCCCTTATACAAAAGTGGGAACAAAGAGGAAGCAGGAACTACAGACCAGTCAGCCTCACCTCAGTAGTGGGAAGATCATGGAAGCACTACTGAAGGAGAGATTGGTGGAACATCTGGTTGTCAATGGACTACAGGACCCAAGGCAGCATGGTTGCACCAGGGGAGGTCATGTCAGACCAACCTCATTGAATTTTTGACTGGGTGACTAGGGAGGTGGATCAGGGAGGGCAGTGGACATGGCCTATCTGGACTTCAGCAAGGCTTTGACACTGTACCACATAGAAGACTATTACACAAACTGGGGAATATAGGTGTGGGCAGGACAGTAGTGTGGTGGTAGGTAACTGGCTGGGTGGCAGGACACAGAGGGTGATGGTAAATGGCTGTCACTCCACAGAGGGAAGAGTGACCAGTGGGGTACCACAGGGATCAGTGCTGGACTGGTCCTATTCAACATCTTCATCAGTGACATTGCGAGGACCTAGAAGGCAGAATTTCACTGTTCGCTGATGACACAAAGCTTTGTAACAGAGTAGACACACCAGAGGGTGTAGACAGAATGAGAAGGGACCTGCAGAAACTTGAAGAATGGTCAGGGGTTTGGCAGTTGAAATTCAATGCAAGGAAGTGCAAGATAATGCATATGGGGCACAAACACCCTGGCACAATATATCAGTTGGGGTGAGGATATAGCATGCACCAAGCAGGAAAGGGATCTTGGGGTTATCATCTCTGATGACCTCAAGGTAGGGAAACAGTGTGACAAGGCAGTAGGTAAAGCAAATAGGATGCTGGGATGTATAGGCAGGGGCATCACCAGCAGGAAAAGGGAGGTCATAATTCCGCTATACAAGACACTAGTGAGGCCCCACCTGGAGTACAGTGTACAGTTTTGGAGACCATACCTACGTAAGGACATAGACAGGGTAGAGAAGGTTCAGAGGAGGGCAACAAAGATGGTGCATGGATTGCATCAATTGCATCACAAGTCCTATGAAGACAGGTTGCAGGAACTGAACATGTACTCCCTGGAGGAGAGGAGGGAGAGAGGGGATATGATAGAGACATACAGGTATCTTACAGGGAGGAACAGGGTGCAGGAAAACACTATTTTTAAGTGAAAAAGATGTTCCAGGACTAGAGGGCATGGGATGAAGTTGGAGGGAGGACGATTCAGAGGAAACATGAGGAAGAATTTCTTCACAGAACAGGCGGTGAACAAGTGGAACACCCTGCCAGAGGAAGTGGTGGGGGCTGAAACAATCACGGGATTTAAGAATGCATGGGATAGACATAAAGGAATTCTGGAGGTCAGGGATAAGGGGCAACAGACTTCTAGGAAAACAAACTGAACTTACAAGCTCAAATGGGCAGACTGGGTGGGCCATAGGCCCTTATCTGCTGACACCATCTATGTATCTATGTATCTATGGTTCAGGTGTTTTAGTTCAGTGACAGAAGATCAGCAAGGCAGTAGTGTGCATGAGAGTGAAATTGGGATTAGTGATTGCATTATTGAGGAGCTGCACAACTAGCAACATTACGTTTTCATACCCACTGGTTGTGCTTTCTCAATCCAATGGGTAGGAACTAGTTTCAGGCAATTAGGATGCAGAAATTTTTGTACCCATTTTATAATGATGTAGTAAGTAACAGTCATTGCATGGGTTGTAAACAAAGAGAAATGTCCTTCTCCAGTTTATGGACATCATCATCATTGCATGATCTTGACAAACATTCTACCCTGCTATTATCACCATGGTGATGTCACCATCACAAGCCGTATTGTTGTTTGCATCTAGTGGGTGATCTATCTACTGCTGTCAACTAAATGAGATTGCACTAAAATAATAGTTCAATGTGCTTACACAGCATAGTGTGGTGTTGTGCTTATGCAACTTGCTGAATAAACTTTGTTGTAGCTGCTGAATATACTTTATTATGGCTGTTCACTTCTCTGTGCCCCAGGAATACCATCCTGTAGGGATGCTGAAGGCAGAAACCCTGGAGGAGTGTTCCACCTCTAGAGGTGCCACAGGAAGGATTCCCTTAGGCTAAAAGTAGCTTAGGAAAAGCCCCTGATGACAGAGGCTAGCCACTGGAGGAGGAGGGGAGGATGGTGGGGCAAAGAAAAGAGCTTCTGAATTAAGCAGGAAGGATGAGTTTAAATAGGTCAGGCAAAAGGGTATGGCTGTTGCTTCCACCATTGAACTGCAGGCTACAGCCTTTCAATTCAATGTGCTTACACAACATAGTGTGGTGTTGTGCTTATGCAACTTGCTGAATAAACTTTGTTGTAGCTGCTGAATAAACTTTTTTGGCCTTTCACCTCTCTGTGCCTCAGGACCACCCTATAGGGATGCCAAAGGCAGGAACTCTGGAGGAGGATTCCACCCCTAGAGGTGTTGTGGGAAAGATTCCCTTAGCTTAAAGGCACCTTAGGAAAAGCACAAAAAGAAAATAGATTAGAAAGCATTGCAGAGGTAACGAGTTGGTATTCAGACTGGAATATACACATGGTCATCAGAGATGAGGGTAATGGTCAGAGATAACTGAAATGAGTAAAAGGATTTAACATAGGTTGAAAGAATTATAATGAGAGGGCATGACTTCCTAAGGAAAGAGGGAATGAAAAAGGAGGGCCACCATCCATTTCCATCCAACAGTGGAAACCTACCTAAATAACTATGGAAACTACATAAGTAATTTAGGGGGTAACTAAAAATAATGACCTTTGGTGCTGAGGAGAGGAAAAAACCCCTTTGAAGAGGAAACATCTGGGGATCCGAGGCCTAGATTGCTTTCCCTCCAGGCTAGGGGTGTTTTATTCAGTGATGGTTTTGCTCCTGCGATTTAGAAACCCAATCCAAGGGCAGAAAAATATTCCAGTTTAGTGGAAAGTTCTCACAGTCCCTCTAATGGGAATGCCATGAAGGGTTATGAGAGTTCTCTGCAACAACAGAAACTCTGAAGCTAGAGCATGACCTCCAAGGTGGGAGAAGGAGAGCAACAACCGCTGAGGTACTCACCTGCCTACCGACTAAAAACAGACTGGGTGAACCAGATGTGGTCATGGGGAGAATAGCATAGAGGGCACCACCAAACCTGATTCGGCTAGCTAAAGGAGCGCTCTTAGGTGTGAGGGCCCAACCCCATAGCTGAAGTCTTACATTCTACATCGAGAGGTGCCATCAGTGGCAAAAATGGCTAAAGCTCTGCCCAGTGTAAGGACATTCCCACTATGGGCCAGATGAGAAAGAACCTGCCACAAGTTTCACATGCTCAAGATGCGGACTTCAGTGCAGATCAAGACTGTTGGCTGCAGGGAAGCCCTGAGCCAGAGAAGGTAATGGTCATGGTTGACAATCCTCCAATTTATTAAGGAAAGCAGACAGATAACTATGAAGCACTACATGTAAGGTGTCTGTGAGAAGCCAGTGGCCATTGGGTATGTATTGGTGTACGGTGTGATTGTCTGGGATGATTGACTGATACAATGGACTGATATGATTGGCTCATGAGACTGATCAATAGGAATGCTTAATATGATTGAGTAATATGAGCAAAGGACTGACAGTATAGCCTAGAGGTTAGAGTAATGAGCTGTGAATGAGCTTAATACATCCAGCAGACCAGGGTTTGATTCCCACTACCTCCATTTGCATACTGTGTGACTCTGAGCAAGTCACTTAACCTCAGTGCTCCCAGGTTGTCCCTGAAAACAGGCACTTGTGCCTAGTGGGCCTTACCTGTTTACTAAAGACCAAAATAAATAAATAATCCAGTGAAAGCAAGCCAACCGATACCACTATGAAAGCCAAATAATGGTGTCATGGAAGATAGGTGATTGAGTAGTGAGAGGCTATGAAGCCATTAAGCAGTGAGAGGCTGTGATGTCAGAAATTGATTCAATGAGGTTTGGTAAATTGAATTGATCAGGTTTAGCAGGGATAGCTATGGTTGCAGCATAAATAAAGAATTGATATGAGTGGCATAAATACATTAAATGCATTTAAAGCGGAGTTAGGTTATTTGAGTAAGGAGCTTTTGCAACACGTTAATGGAATGGAATGAAAATCTTGAAATCCATGCAATGAATATTGTGAAAGCCATGTAGGCCACGAGGTTGATATATTTGTGTATAGATAACTGAAAAGCCATGTAGGCAATGGAGCAGGGATCATTTAACTTACATAAAAGCATGTTCCTGCTGTCTGGAGCCATGATGCCCCACCGTGACATCACAGTCCCCCACTGTGGGAATAACATGGATGCCACAAGCTGAACACCATGAGACAAAATAGCTAATTTAATGACAGAAAGTTGCAGAATAGATAGAAGGAACTGTGATGTTGGTAGGGTAGAACTCCCACCCCCCTCAAAAATAGAGTTAATTGAATGGTTAAAGTTTCAGTATAGCAGAAATCAGAAACAGACTGCAAGGGTTTTGGTAAAAGTATGGTTTGGTAAAATTCTGAGGCTGTAGATTAGGTAGCAGGTTACTGATGAGGAGGCTGGGTGAAGCCAGTGGCCAAGGAGAGGTAGGAGACTATTCTGAAATTGCAACAAATGAGCCTGAATAACACTAACACAGGGAGTGGCAGCTATGCTGAGCAGTATGAGCCTGGCCCAGGTGCAAACAATTAAGATGGAAGCACAGGAGACAGCAGATAAACAACAGTGACAGCTTGAAGCATATGAGAACAATTGTAGGAAAACTGAAGATTGCTAAGATGGGAAGCTGGAGGCTAAGTTGAAGCATACAGATTACAATGTAGTAAACTGAGGGTTTGCATTATCTGGTGAGTAACTGCATTATCTGGTGAGTAAATTGGAGTCTGAGAGCTCAGGCATAGGATTAGGAAAATACATACAAAGGGCAACAGGATGGTAGGATACAACCGAAGGGCAACAGGATGGTAGGAAAACTAGAAAGTCCCCCCAAAAAGAAAAGCACAAAACCAAAAGACATACACAGGAGAACAGAAAAACAAACAATACAAGAAGCATGCAGCAGTCGGAAGCAGCAAATACTGACCAAAAGCAAGGCACAAACACTACTGGGGGAGGCAAGCTCCAGCAGGCCCCAAGGGAGAAGACAGACCAACAGAGCCACTGGCCAACTAAGAAAAAAGCTTTTAATGAAGCAGGAAGGATGAGTTTAAATAGGTCAGGTGGGGGGGGTGGCTGTTGCTTCAGCCATTGAACTGCAGGCTACAGCCTTTCAAATGCCTTTTCACTTTCCATGTGAGCTAGATGTAAATTCATATTTCTTTAGATGAAAGACAGTTTTTTAAAAGTCACTGTAGCCCCCAACCCCCTTATATGAACATGTACTGTACAAAATCATAAAAATATAAGGACATATAAAAATTAAAGTAGCTGTGGCTTTAGGCTGTCCCTGTCAACAATGCTTGTCCCATTTCTATGAACATCATGTACCTAGACAGACATTTTGATTGTATTTTTTTTTATTTATTTACCATGGATAGCCTGATAGGAATGCAGCATCTCTTTTGCAGTGGGGTCCTGCTTCTGCCAGTGTATGGCTGTGAAGACTAAAGCAGCACATGGAGATTAAGTGATCTGCTTGGAGCCCCAGACATTGATCAGTCAATCTGCTGCTGATGCTGAGATGACACCGCCTTCATCTGGATGATCCTGATTCTGCAATATTGATCCTTTGTATTGCTGGGTTTGTGTCCCTTGGTCTCTTCTTCATTCATGATGTCAGCATATGCTGTTTTCCTGCTAGTGTTCTGTTAATGTGAATCAGTGCTCAACACAGCGCCTAATAAAATAAACAAGTAAACAATAAGATCTGACAGGGTGTGGGGTACTGATGGATACCCACACACCCAGGGTGAGATGAGACCTTATGCCACAGGCAGATGGCCTCAATGCCCCTGAAAGTGCAGGCAGCCATCAATACCCCACAGCCTGAAGGGTATTCTGCACTTAAAAAATGTATCAATGATAATAATAAAACACTGACAACATATGTTGAAGTTCAAAGTAAATTTTCTTTATTTAATTACCGCTTTAGATGAAAATGAAAAACAAAATAGTTCCAACTTGGGCACAGGATGGCTAAAACAAGAAAGAGGTAAGTTTTCAATGTTGCACTAAGATTGGGGAGGACAAAATGAACAGAACAAAAAAAACAATAAAATGTCATGGCTTTGAATAATAGATGAAATTGACTGACACAGCAAAAGAACATTTGGTCAAATGAAATGGTTTAATTGCTTGCAGCACTAATAAGTTTTGGTTGACTGATTCAGAAGGTTGTGGATATTCTGGATTGTTTGCAGTGGTTGATAGACTTTTCTTCTCTCCAGATAGCAACTTGCCCCACCTGTTTTAATCTCCAGTACATGCCAACTAATAACTCCTTAAACTGGACTCACACTTGAAACTAGTGACAGCCTTGATTTCTCTTATTTCCAAATCTCCATTTGGAAACAGATGTACTGTGGTAGTACGTATGCTATGGTTCGTGTAGCGACACAAGACCTAAGCTTCCACACCCAACTGAGGCATCATAGAACTGAGGTAATTCCTGCCCATAGGATCCAGAGTGTACCATACAGGATTCAAGTTGAGGAGTGACTGTGGAAGATGTTTCAGATGTATATAAAATGTAGGTTTTGTGGTAGCTTCGCCAGATATTTTTCAAATGTTTTCACATGACAGAGTGGATTCTCAGGTTCTGCATACAGTTGTAAACTCAGACATTGCAATCTATTTCCAGATATTTCACAAAATTTCTGAAGAGTTTCTCTCTGCTGCCCCTACTGTTTAAATGCAAAAAACTTCAGATATTTCTGGAAATATCACAGAAATTCTGGGAAATAGCTTGCAGTGTCTATGGCTACTACTGTATATGAAGCCTCCATTTGCCTCTTTGTTTGATTCATGTGAAACTTTGTGATTCTTTGTGTTGTGAGTCATTGTGATGTACTCTCTCCCATTTTCATCTGTTTTCACTATAAATGAGTCTGGGTATAATTCTTGTTGAACTTCTCATCCTCATCTGGCCATGTAAATCTGTTTTGAACCAGTCTCACTTCACTAATCCAGGTGCAAAACTGGGGGACTTTGCATCAGGCATCATAGTTTTTTAGATCAGAAGTAGTTTTTGGCAGATGATGATACATCTTTGTTCTTCTTTCTGTGTTTTTACAGCATGGACGTGAAGGCATGGTTGGCTGGCTTAAAAGTGATGTTGGTGATTATATTTAATGTGTGAGCAGCTGCAGGGATATTAATGTGTTGCTGAAGACCTACATGGGACCCATTGAACCCAGCTACCATATAACGGAATGTGAGTAAAACCACCACATTTCAATGCACCAACAATACTGGTGACATTGTCTGAAACCACAAATTCATCATCAAGTCCCAGGGGCTCTAACCACTCAGAAATGTTGTCATGCAACTCTTCTAAAATATTGTTAGCGGTGTGGTGCTTACCAAACATGCTCATGCAAAGAGCTGCCATTGCTTGTCTACCTTCCTCTACACTGCTTTCTGTAGTGGTATTTGAAGGTGATCGTGACACCCAATGTTCTGTGAATCACATATAATCAGTGGTTTGAGAACTCATCCACATGTCTGTGGTCAGGTGCACAGAACCACATTCACAGTCTTGAAGAGCCAACTTTATTTTACTTAGCATACATTCATACATTTTGGGAACAGCCACGGTCACAAAATATTTACAGCTTGGTATGTTGTAACATGGAGCAAAAACATTTTAAAAGGACTCTAAAACCAGCATTCTCCACCACAGAAAATGGTTGCAGATCCTTGGCAATAAATTTAGCTATTAATCGATTCATGTTTTAACGTGACTTGATGTGATCTACTGTAGTCAGTCTTTTGTTCAAGCATCACATTAATGGTCTGCTGTTTAGTTCGTGCAGGAGGGCAAAAACCACAGGATTGTAGTGGCAAAGCTGTAGCTTGTCCAAATACTTTTGTCAATGAAGTTGAACGTGTTTTTTTTTCTGCTCTGTCTCTCAGTCTTTTCACCATCACTGCTGTCTGTAGGATTATTTTCATCACAGATATTTGTCTCTTGCTTGGGACTGCTGCCCAGCTGAATGATTGGATGTGCTTTTTGCAAATGCCTTTTTAGTAATTTTGTCCTGAACTGACCCTTCACTTTCCCCCTGCTAACTTTACAATGACAAAAGATGCAGACAGCAACAAATTCATTTTTGGGACTTACATGAAAATAACACCACACAACTGAGGTGGAATATTTTGTCATCATGCCAGGAATGACAAATTTTGGTGGCAATTGTTTCTGACCCTGGTTCATGCACACTGTGGCTGCCCTCAGTAGAGTTATCATAATTATTGATTTTCTTTCCACTACTGGCTGTGGCTAATGGTAGTGATTGGTGATTGCTGTATGTGTCTTTTCTTTTTGGGTGGGGGAACCCAGGTGGCATTCTCTATCTCATCAGTATCACATTCTGATTCATCATCTTTGGAAGAGTGTAACTGATACATTGCAATCGTGATCTTATTATTGTACATTTACAACCTCTTCTTCTTCAGAGGCACTGCTTTGTTATGAAGGAGCCCAATATGCATGAGTAGCATATAATGGAGTGCCACGTCTAGTGGTACTACATAGAACCTTTCCCTTAATCATTGACTTCTACTGTAGGTCTAGGTGTTTTGGCTACCTGTTTTTGTGTTTTACTTTTATCTGATTTTTCTGGCAATGCCAATAGTGCTGCACTGCTTTGATCAGGGGATTCACAAACATTCTTTTCTTTTTCTGGTTGCGTTGCTTCATCTTTTTCTGGTTGTGTTGCTTAATTTTCATCAATTGTATTAATGACATTTCATGTATTGAATTTCCCTTATATTCTGAATTTGTTTTTAGGAAATATTTTTACTGTTACTTGTACTAGTTTCAGCCATACTGCTGGTGTTGACCACATGTTCCATTTCCATAACCGACTCTGATTCTGAATCTATTTTTTGAGTTCCAACTTAATTGCTTACTTAGCAGTATTTGTTCTGATGCAGAGATGGGCAACTCAGAGTCTGAGACATGACACACCCTCTATAAATACCTGAGGTACTATATGACCTAGTAGTAGTTCAGGCACAGAAATGGGAGACACAGAGTCTGAGATGTGACACTCCCCTCTCAAAATACGTGAGACACTATATGACCTAGTAGTAGTTCAGGCACAGAGATGGGCAACAGAGTCAGACACATGATACCCCCCTTTCAAAATACATGAGGCTTTATATGGCCAAATAGTTCAGGCACAGAGATGGGGAACACAGAGTCTACGCTACATCAATATAACCTAGCAGTAGTTCGGGCACAGAGATGAGCAACACAGAGTCTGAGATGTGACCCCCTTCTCAATCTGTATGTCAGTATGACCTATTAATAGTTCTGGCACAGAGATGGGCAACACAGATTCTATGCTATGGCAATATGACCTAGTAGTAGTTCATGCAGAGATGGGCAAAACAAAATCTGAGATGTGACCACACCCTTCACAAATCTGTATGGCACTATAACCTTCAGACAGAGTCCTCCTGTCCTGTCTGATTCTGCTCCCCCTAATATATATATTTTTTATTTTTATATTTCCGGTATTCTGCTGTTGAATTTGTTGGTCTCTCTAACAAAAACAGGTGTTTTTTTCATATTTTTACTGTGAAGTCTGCAACATCTGTGCTCTGCTGCTGTCTACTCTGCTGTTGAATCAGTTGGTCTCTCTATTCTCTCTCTCTCTCTTTTTAATGGAAAAACACTTTTTTTCTAATAAGAGTACTCTGCAGTCTGCCGCAATGTCTGCACTCTGCTGTTGAATTTGATCTCTTAGTCTCTACTCCCCCTCTGTTCCTCTGTAACAAAATGATTTTTGCCATTTTTTGGAAATCTCCAGACACGCACACACACACACACACACACACACACCACCGACTGTCGTTGAATGCAAAGCCCCAAATGTGCTCCACACTCAGTTTCCTAGAGATGTCCTGTGGTGGCTGACAAAGGGGATTGGCTAGAACATGTGTCAATCACAGAGCAAAGACCCTCATTGGTTTGCTCCCTTCAGTGTCTTGCTCAATGCCAGGTAGACCACATACACCACCACCACCACCCCCATTATCCACTGCCTTTGTAACCCAGTCAAAGAATTCAACCAGATTTGTTAGACAAGACCTTCCCACCATGAAACCGTATTGTTTGGGGTCCTATTGATCACTGGTTTCCAGTAATGTTAATATCCTCTGTTTGAGTAGAGATTCCATAATTTTTCCCACTATGGACGTGAGACATACAGACGGTAGTTTCCCACCTCTTCATGGCTGCAGGATTTGAAACATAGAATTTGATGGCAGATAAGGACCACTTGGCCCACCTAGTCTGCCCATTTTCCTACCTAACAGATAAGCTGCAGATCCTAGTTAACCAACAGCTTACTTCCTTCTACCCCCACTAGGACTACCTTATATCTGTCCCATTCATTCTTGAATTCCCCTACTGTTCTTGACTCCATACCCTCCTCAGGGTGGCTGTTCCATGCATCCACAACCCTCTCCATGAAAAAGTACTTCCTCATATTACCTCTGAGCCATCCCCCTTCTATCGTTAAATTGTGCCCCCTTGTTCTTGCACATCTCTTTTTCTGAAAGATGCTGACTCTTGGACTTTGTTGATTCCCTTGAGGTACTTGAAAGTTTCTATCATGTCCCCTCTCTCCCTTCTTTCCTCAAGGGTATACATATTAAGATCCTTTAGTATCTCTTCATATGTCTTCTGATGCAGACCCTGCACCATTTTGGTTGCCCTCCTCTGGACAGCCTCCACTCTGTCTATGTCTTTGCGGAGATGGGGTCTCCAGAATTGCACACAGTACTCCAGGTGGGGTCTCACCAACTGTCTATACAGAGGGATAACAACTTCCTGTTTTCTACTATTGATGCCTCTCCCTATGCATCCCAGTATCCCCCCAGCCTTCCTTACTGCCTTGTCACATTGCTTGCCCACCTTTAGGTCATCTGATATAATTATCCCCGGGGCCCTTTCCATTTTTACTGTTGTCAGTATCTCACCCCCCATTGTGTACTCTTCCCCTGGGTTTTTGTTTCCCAGGTGCATTACCTTGCACTTCTTTGCATTAAATCTGAGCTGCCATACATTTGACCATTCCTCCAACCTTGCCAAGTCCCTTCTTATCCTTTCCACTCCATCTTGTGTGTCAACTCTGTTGCAGATCTTTGTGTCGTCTGCAAAGAAACATACTTTTCCCTCCAGTTCCTCTGCAATGTCACTTATAAAGACATTAAAAAGGACCAGTCCCAGTACTGAACCCTGTGATAGCCCGCTAGTAACCCTCCTTTCTTCACTGTGGACTCCATTTACTACTACCATTTGTGTCCTGTTGTCTAGCCAATTTTTTATCCAGGCTACCACCATGGGACCCGCTCCAAGGCTGGCTAACTTGAGTATTAATCTTTTGTGTGGAACTGTATCAAACAAATGCCTTGCTAAAATCTAGGTAGACCTTGTCCACAGCCCCTCCCTGGTCTACTACTTTAGTCACCCAGTCAAAGAAATCTATTAGATTCATCTGACATGACCTTCCCATCATGAATCCATGCTGCCTTGGGTCCTGTGCCCCACTGGCTTCTAGGCACTCAACAATTCTTTCCTTCAGAAGTGATTCCATCATTTTCCCCACCGCTGAGGTCAAACTAACTGGTCTGTAGTTTTCTGCCTCTGTCCTGCTCCCACTTTTGTGAAGAGGAATCACATCTGTCCTTCTCTAGTCCTCAGATACCACTCCATCATCCCATGATTTGTTAAAGAGACTAGTCAGCGGTGTCACTAGTTGTACCCTTAGTTCTTTTAGAATTCTTGGGTGAATCCCATCAGGCCCCATTGCTTTGTCCACCTTCAATTTTATTAGTTCTTTCAGAACCCTTTCTTCTGTAAATGGACTGGTATCAACCACCGTCTTCAGAGTGTTTCTCTTGTTTGGTTTAGGTGCCTCCCCCTCCTCTTCCTTTGTGAATACTGAGCAGAAATATTTGTTCAGTATCCCTGATTTTTCCCTGTCACCCTCTACCCACATTCCCTCCCCTTTATTAGGCCTCAGTATCCCTCCTTTGGTCTTTCTTCGCTCCCTAATGTACCTATAAAAGGTCTTACCCCCCTTCTTAACAGAGTTGGCTATCCTTTCCTCGATTTGGGCCTTTGCTATTCTGACTGTCTTCCCAGCCTCTTTCTGCTTTAACTGATAAAGTTCTCTGTCCTGCTCATTCTGTGTTTCCTTATATTTCCTGAATGCTATCCTTTTCTCCTTAACTTTCCCTGCCACCTCTTTTGAGAACTATAGTGTTTTTTTCCTTCATTGTGTTTTGTTGATTTGCTTTACACAAAGGCTTGTTGCCTCTGTGATGGCTGTTTTGATTACTTCACATTGTTCCTCCACCCCTCCTTCTTGACTGTTTGCTAGTGCTTTTCTGAGGCACTCTCTCATTTTCCCAAAGTCAGCCCTCCTAAAGTCCAATACTCTTGCTTTTGAATGGCTTGATTGTATGGCTGTGTTTATCATGAACCACACTGTTTGGTGAAGTGGGACCACCGTTGCTCTTCTCCAGTCCACTAGAAGCACACCACTCTCCAGTGGTCTGGTGAATAGTTTTGCCAGGGGGGCCTGACACTTCCATACCTGGTTCCTTCAGGATTCTGGGGTGTATTTCATCTGGTCTCATGGCCTTATCTACTTTAAGCTTGTTTAGTTCCTCTAAGACCTAGCCCCCTGTGAAGGGGCTAGTATCGACTCCTGGTCCAGGGGTGCAGTTTTTTGGTATCACAGGGCCATTCCCAAATTCTTCTTCTGTAAACACAGAGAAGATGTGTTTGTTTAGGACCTCTGCCTTCTCATGATCCCTTTCCACTGATTTTCCTTCCTCAGCTGTAATTCTTACCATTCCCCCCTTTACTTCCCTTCTCTCCTTAATATACTAAAAGAAGGTTTTGTTGTCTCTTTTTGCCCCTTCTGCTATCCTCTTCATCATCATCAACAATCCAGAAGTTGGGGTCTCTAGCAGGTTGCTTAAGTTTATAGATGACATTAAGGTATTCACCATGGTGGACTTCCCTGAGGATGGAGACGAAGTTCAGGAGGACCTGAACAAGCTTAGTGATTTGTCTTGCTCCTGGAACATCAGAATCAATGTATTATTAATAATAATAATAATAAATGTTATTTGTTGAGCACCTTTTGAGAACATCAAGACACTTTGCATAAAAATAAAAACGATAAAATATCATACATAAAGCTAAATGCAAGTTGTTACATTTGGGGAGGGAAACCCAAGCTAGGACTTAAACACTGTGTGTGACTCCTCTTAATGCAGTCAATGAGGAGAAGGATCTGAGGAATATAATATCCAAGAGGCTGAAGTAGGACAAGCAGTGCGTGGCTGCTGTCAAGCCAATCAAAAGAATGCTGTGATGCCTCACATGAGGGTGACAAGCAGATCAGGGGAAGTAATCTTGCCATTTTCAAATCCCTGGCCAGTCACCATCAGGAGTGGTGCATGCAGTTTTGGTCTCCTCAATACAAAAGAAACATTGAAGAAGACAAGAGGGTGCAACACAGGGCCACCATTATGAAAGGGGGGGGGCAGACTCAATGAACCTAGAGTCCTTTCTGACCTTAAAGTATTATGTATGTCACTTTGCTAAGGCACTAACTGATTACTTAATTATAGAAATGCAGCTTATTTTTATAATTAACTTGTAGGTCAGTTTTGCAGATAAAGTAACTTGTCTTAAGGCAGGGTGATCAGTATGGGGGGACTTTACAATTATTATGTATCAATAAAGATCAATTTAAATCAATATACATGCTGGTGTACAAAATTAACTTAAACTAAGAAAAGCAAAGGGAGGGAGATTTTAACAACATTTTTATAATAAAAAATAATTTAAAAAAACAAACACAATTTTTGTTTATTTTTATCCCTGTCTATTTTATTAGAAAGGAAACACACTCTAAGGTGTGAGTTATACTCCAACAAATGTGCTTTTGGAGTGTTTAAAGGCACTCAGTGTAAGTGCCTCACACCTCAAAACACAGCCAGGGCATGCATGTATTAGTGCATACCCGCACCCTGTTGTGTGCTATCCATTACATAGGGTCACCACCTTTGGATGAGGTAAAAACTGGATGCTAAATCACACCCCAAACTTCGCCTCTGGCCCAACCCTTTTTATGACTGATGAGCATATTGCTATTTGTAATGTCAGAATACACATTAATATTGATAGGAAATAATTTTATGCTGTTATTTTATTTATTTATTTTTATTCTTTGGCGACTAGGTTAACTCCCATAGGCCACCTGGCACATTTTACAGGAGTGACCCAGAAGCACAGGAAGGTTGAGTGACTTGCTCCGGGTCACACAGTATGCAAGTGGAAGCTAGGAATCAAACCCAGGTCTGTTGAATGTGCCAAGCTCATTCACAGTTTATTGCTCAAACCTCTGTTAAACACTCTCCCATTTTCCTTTCCTTGTCAGTTAGTATTGATATCGTTTGACCAATTTTTGATAACTTAATTATTGATGCTTGTGGTACCCTCAATACTGCATTGTGTTCCCTTTACCTCATCAGCTACTGCTGTTTCTTTTCATATTTCTAAGACATTCCACAATTTCAGGCACACCATTCCACACTGTCTATCTTAATGACCTGTAAAAGTGTAGCTAATATCATGGAATGTTCAGGTAGTACAAACTGAGAGCAGTAACTGTTGAGGACTCAGGAGAGAAGTAATCAATGTAGTAATAAAGGCAATACCATTAGATCATTAATTTACCAAAACTGGTCTAAAATATATCAGAATGTAGGACAAACAAAAAGAAACATATGAGAGCAAGGGGTTGGTGGAAATGAGGAAACTGATACAGAGGTCGGGGGAAGGGAGTCGGATACCCATAGGGCATCACAGACTGGCAATGGAAAGGATAGAAATAGTCCCAGAGGGAGAAGGGGAAACATAAATGTTAAGCAGATGGGGGAGATGCAACATATTGCAGACATGATGGAGGAGAGCATGACTGGAGAGAAACTGGGAGACAAGGACGTGGGAGAGGAGCCCCCCTTCAGCAGGTGAGTCAGTACCAAAGATGGGGCCCTAACTAAAGGGGACCCACAGAGAGCCTCTGGAGGCAGGGGTACTATTACAAGGGGGGAGGATGGTGGGGTGGGGGAAGGGGAAACCATCAGGGCCAGGATAAATGGTTCGGATAAGAGAGGGTTAAAGGGGACACCTATTCAGAGGGGGTCTGAGTTAAGGGGGCAAAATAACGAGGAAGGCAGAAAGGGGAGGGTGACAAGGGGGTCTCTAGTAAGGCAGGAAGACTCCCATGGAATTGAGATCACGAATAAAGGGGGGATGGGAGGCTGAGAGGGCATAGTGGAGGTAACCATAAGGATGATGGAGGTGTTAAGGTTCTGTTATTGGGAGACTCGATGATATGGGGTATCCAGTGGGAGGGACAGGGGGGTGGATGCCATAACCAGGTGAAGGTAGTGAGTATCTCTGGGCTGACAGTGCACAGAGCAAAGTTCATGGTGTATGAACTGGTTAGGGATTGTGGAGAAACCGGATTTCCTGGTGCATTTGGGAACTAATGATCTAGAGGGAAATAGCGTTTTGGAAATCCAAGCAAGGTTCAAGAATTTGCCAGAGTCTGTTGGGATAATGGATGCAACATTTCCTTTTGGATATATTGCCAGTACCAAAGGCCTCAGTGGAGAAAAATGAAGATCACAGAGAGGTTAATGACTGCTCAGGAAGTGGGGTGAAGAGAGTGGGTTGGGGTGTTAGGAACTGGAAAGGAGTTTGGGAGGATAAGGGACTGTATGCCAAGGACAGGCTTCATCTTGCCCCATTAGGAAGGAAGTCCTTAAACAGGGATAACTGACTACATTCAAGAAAGGTGGGATTTAAACTTGTGAGGGGAAGGGATAGGGAGGGCTGACCAGAAGCCCTCTCCTCCAGATGAGGGAGTAGCCTTCAAACCCGAGGGAGGGAAACAGACTGGGGTGGAGGTTTCAGGAGGAGCAGAGGGAGGATGGAAGTATAAGGAACCTGGGTGGGGTTCAACAAAGGGGATCAGGGATAAGGGGTGGGGGTTGGTTTAGTAAATGCCAGGAGCTTGGGAAACAAGTTGCAAGAGTTCCAGGCCATGCTGTTCGAGGGGTGGATGTGGTGGCGGTCACGGAGACATGGGCCAACAAAAACCATGACTGGGACCTAAACATGCAGGGGTACACTATGCTTAGGAAGGATAGAAAGGAGGGCAGAGGGGGTGGAGTGGCTATGTTCATTAGAGATGACATAGAAATTGCTAGGGTAGAAGAGGCAGAGGGAAACGTGGAGGCCTTATGGGTCACCTTACGATCCTCAGCAGGAGATAAGGTCAAGCTGGGTGTAGTATATAGGCCCCCCGGGATGAGTGATGTTCTAGAGGATGGTTTGCTGGACAACATCATTGCCCAGTGTGGACCAAAAGGGGAAGGAGTGGTGTTGATGGGGGACCTTAATATGCCAGGTACAAACTGGGGAACCATGTCCTCTAAGGTGGCCAAGAAGCAGAGGCTGCTGGACGGCTTCCAGGATGTGTCTTAACACAGCATGTGATGGAGCCCACAAGGGAGGGGCATGTCCTGGATGTGGTTCTGGCAGATGGGGATCTGGTAAGGGAACTGGTTGTAGAGGACCCCCTGACTGGGAGCGACCACAATACTGTCTGGTTTCAAATAAGCATGGGGGAGGTGAGATCTAGAACACTGGCAGTGGACTTCAGGGGGGCAGACTTTGTGGGCATGGGAAATATTCTCAAGGATTACTTGAAGGGGATTACATCAATGACAAGTGTGGAAAGGAGATGGGAGGTCATAAAACAGGGACTTCATGAGGCAGTCAGGATCTGCGCTAAGTTGAAACGTAAGGGAGCAAGGTCACATAAACCATGCTGGTGGTCCAGTGAGATACAGGTAGCGGTCAGAGAAAAGAAGGCGGCCTACAAAAAATATAAAACAACAAGAGGGGATAGGGATAAGGACATGTACCATCTTGCATCTAGAAAAGTCACCCAGATGGTGAGGGGAGCAAAGTCCAGTAAAGAGCAGCGGCTGGCACAGGGGATACATGGAGGGGAAAAGGGGTTCTTCCGGTACATTGGGGAGTGGAGAAAAACTAAAGGCCATCTCAGCAGATTGAGATCAGAAAGAGGGTGGGTGGAAGAGGCGAGGGACCAGGCAGAGGTATATAACGAGTACTTTGCCTCTGTGTTCACTAGGGAGGGGGATGGGATATCTACAAAGCAAGGCATGATGGGGATAGAAGCAGCAGTGAGTGGGATCAGGGGAGCAACAGAAATGGAGCAAGAGGGAGGGAGAGGTACCCCAGGGGTGTCACATCTCGATAAGGATAAAAAGGCCAGTAAGGTGGAAGGGACAGATGATGCTATCTCCACCAAAAGGGTGTGGTTAGCCTTCAAGGCCCTAAAGAAAGACAAATCTCCTGGGCCGGATGGCATTCATCCGAGAGTACTATGGGAACTGGTGGACATACTGGCTGCACCCCTGGTGGAGCTCTTCAACAGGTCACTTGAGACAGGGAGGGTACCTAGGGATTGTCGAGAGGCACATGTGGTGCCAATCCATAAAGGGGGGGTTGAGGGAAGTACCAGGTAACTATAGACTCATCAGTTTGACCTCAGTGGTGGGAAAATGAATGGAGAGTATATTAAAGGAACGATTGGGGTGTACTTGGAGGAGGTGGGAGGTCTGGATAGTCGGCAACATGGGTTTGTGCCAGGTAGATCATGTCAAACCAATCTTGTGGAGTTCTACAAATGGGTAACATCAGAACTGGACAGGGGAAAGCCTGTGGATGTATTATTCTTGGACTTCAGCAAGGCGTTTGACTCTGTCCCCCACAATGGTCTGGTGGGGAAACTGATGGGGTTAGAAGTAGGCCCTTTGATGGTCAGATGGATTGAAAACTGGCTAGCTGGATGCACCCAGAGAGTAGTAGTCTGTGGGGAGCTCTCGAACCCTAGAGAGGTTGGTAGTGGGGTACTGCAGGGCTCAGTCCTGGTTCTGATCCTGTTTAATGCATACATATCGGACATCAGGGAGGGTATAGGGTGTGAAATGAGTCTCTTCGCTGATGACTCCAAGATGGGAACAGTAGTTGAGGGAGAAGAGGGGAGGTTGGCCCTGCAAGGGGACCTGGACACCCTGGAAAGCTGGGCTCACACATGGAAATTAAATTTCAATATCACCAAGTGCAAGGTGTTGCATCTTGGTCGGGGAAACCCTAAACACAGGTACACCCTGGGAGGGAGGGAGGTGCTGGAGGCCTCAATAGGGGAAAAAGACCTAGGGGTCATGGTGGATGCATGTATGAATAACTCTGAGCAGTGCAGGAGAGCGGCTAGCAAGGCAAACAGGATGTTGGGATGCATCGTAGGGGATCACCTCTAGGAGCAAGGGAAGTGATTCTGCCGCTGTACAATGGACTGGTTAGACCACATCTTGAGTACTGTGTACAGTACTGGAGACCACACTTGAAGAGGGACATACAGCTCCTGGAGGGGTACAGAGGAGGGCAACTAAGATGATACGAGGGCTAGAGGATTTGACGTATGAGGACAGACTTAAGGAGCTCTGCCTGTTTTCATTGGAGGAGAGGAGAGACAGGGGGGACATGATTGAGGTCTTAAAGTACCTCAAGGGAATAAATAGGGTAAACATGGAGGGGATCTTTAGACTAAAGCAGGGAGGTATCATCAGAGGCATGGTTTGAAGTTGGAAGGTGGAAGGGTGAGGGGAAAAGAGGAGGAGGTTTTCACTGAGAGGCTGGTGGACCCTTGGAATGCACTGCCTGGCGAGCTGGTTCAGAGATCCACAGTGGAGGGCTTCAAGAGAGTGGGACAGACACAGAAAGTGGATGTATCAGATGATGGCCTGTCCCAGGGGGGTGAGGATGGATGATAGGGGTTTCTGGAACACAAGGGAAGGGAGGGCCTCGGCACCCAACTAGGGATCTGAGGTTTGAGCAGACTTGATAGACCGTAAGGCCTAATCTGCTGGCAAATAGTATATTAGTATGCTAGAGCATATAAAGGTGTAAAAGTTATTTCCTGTCATAGCCATAAAAGATCATACTTAAAATTCAGAGTAGAAAATATTAGGTTAATTTACTGCTAATTGTCTTAATGGCCATACTTTACACCTCCCAGATAGACTGGTTTTACAAACAAAGGCAGGTCTGAATGACATCAGAACTGTATAACCTGGACATGTGATGCAGCCAAAACCATGACTGATCTGATACAGTCAGTTTTAAGAGTATATGAGCACTCATAATGGCCCAAAAATCAGACTACATTTCATCAAAATTGGATTACCAGATAGGAACCCTAAAAACTGGATTATCCAGTCGAAAACCGGATAGGTGGCAACCCTACCATTACACCACCATTTGAAAAGGAATATTTTGCTTGGGTTCCCTGGGTACTCTTTTGAATTGGAGTGCCTGGTCAAAGTGCAACCCAACATGTGCTGACACCATATTATGCAGATATACCCCAGCTACCTTAGTTTTAGCTGAAGAAAGCATGAGGAAGACATATATATTAGCAAGCACTCACCCTATAGGAAAACAGGCAAAGAGATGATTGTTCAGTTAAACAACTGTGCACATTTCAAACAGAAATAGCCAATGCGTAAAATAGATATACTGTACAGTAGTAAAAATGGCCAGCAGCAACATGATAACTGCATATCCTGATTATTTCTGTCCCTTATTACTATTTTTGTGTTTGTTTCAGAAAGAACTGACCCAAGAAAGTATTCGGAGAAGACCACAGAGTTGATCTGGAAAACAGAGATACTCCTAATTTGGGAGAGAGTGTGGTGAGTGTGACTATGAAGGAGAGTCCCTCAATGATCTAGTAACTGGTGAGTATTTTTCCTATCTGTTTTCAGTATACTGCATCTTCTCTACTGAGATCCACTCTGAGTATTAATGGGCAGACTGGGTGGGCCAAGCGGTCCTTATCTCCCGTCAAATCCTATGTTTCTATGTTTCTATGTATCTTATAAAGAATAAAAAATTCTTTCCTAGGTAGGGAGTCATAGCACTGGTAACAATCATCGTGTTAAATTGGGGTTAAAAAAATAAATCAGACATCAAAACAAATGCTGCATCCATATAATTATTGTTTAACACTGATGATAACACCTACACTAATGGATGTCGTTATTAATAAAAATAACGCTACACTTTACAGAATGCTCCCAGCATGAGGCATTGTGTGAGACCATCTAACTCCAAAACAAGTATTGGAATATCATGCTTTATTTTGTTGCTCTAAATCTGTGTATGACCATCAAGCACTTGGCAAAAAAGTATAAGTTTGACATGGAATGTAGAAATACTAGGGAATGTCTTTAAAAGGCCTTTTCATTGACTTTGAAACCATGATGGGCTCTGTTCATAAATGTTTCACTTGAACTCTAGGTCTAAAAGAGTGATTATTTTATCCTTACTGCATAGATTGGTATGCTTGGCTATTTTAGTCTCTACCCTTTCACAAAGTTGACCGTGTCTGCTTATAAAACATAATATAGCTACAGTACTGTATATAATAGGAAAATCAAATTTAATAGCTCTTCAGTTCATTTAGCCGTCTCTCTGGTTTTAAGACATCTATGCTGTTTGTTTCTACATGTTATTGAACATTTGGAACAGTAGTTATCTCTTCAATTGGATTTAGTCATTAGAGGTAATTTAATCTGCTACACTGCAAAAAGAGAAGTGGAGGTTTGAGTACTTCATAAAGGATTCTCTGGGATGTTGACCATTTCAGCAGAAATCAGTATCTCTCTGCTACAACACTCATCAATTGGACCGTAGTATTGTTTAAATGTCATGAGTGCTTTCTCATAGTCTGCTGGTTTGGGAGCATTTTAATGATTACTGTAAGATTATGAAATATTCTATCTGTTGCACTCCTGGCAGGGTAGAGGAAGGGACCATACAAGAAGCCAACATTATCAAGGACTTAGGAAATTGCGTAAGCACTGTACTTGCTTCATTGGTGTCATGGCATAAATGGTTTGACAGGTCCAGATGTCCAGAGGGAGCAAAAAAGGAGGCAGTGAGTTCTGCCCCATAATCACTGACTCAAAGTGCATACAGTAGACAACACTTCATCTCCAGCTACATTTTGTTTGTAGGTAAAATTGGCAGACCATTAGGCAGTGTAAAGCTGATGGGCCAGATTTTCAAAACAACATGGGACTAAGATCCAATATACAACTCCAGTTGTGGACCAACATCTCAGTACAGTAGCTGTGGAGATTTGTACTTTCAGTCCACCGCAGCTGCAGGAGATATTACGCCTGGTCCCACCTCCACCTGGTATAACACTTTTCCACAGCTGCGTGGAACTCCCACAAGCTGCTGTAAATCATTGGAGCTGGTTGCAAACTGTCTCGACTTTTGAAAATACCACAGCTGTGAGGAAAAACTGCAGCTCCACTAGTGGCAACCCACCTGTGATGGGTTTTTTTTCCACAACTGTGGGATTCTCAAGATCTTTACAAATCTGGTCCTATAGGTTTTATTTTAGATTTAACAAATCAGTCTCCCCATGAAATGCTGCCTGTGCAAGCCTTTCTCACCCATGCTCTCTGGTGATCTGTAAAGTAAATGTAGTAACCTGCTAGTAATCCGCAACAAATATAGAGTGCTTATAGTCAACCATACACAACAATGCTTTGTTTCCATTGAGGGGTTGAAAGGACATTATAGGGACTGTGACAGCAAATAGGTCCCTGATTGGAAACACATGCTGAGCTGTGTATAGTTGTTCATATTCTATCTTTATAGTAGGTGGTCATTAAAACTGAACAGAAACAGGCAGGCCCGGTGGCGTTGAGGGTTGAGGTGCTGGATGCCACTCCTCGCACTACACCATCGACCCAGGTTCAGGAACGGACTCACGGTTGTTGGGGACCAGCAGGGGGATGGAACATTGAGCATCCCAACAGATGCTGTCCTCCTCCAGGGGTGGGGTATCGGGGGGTGTCTCACACACCCCCCATGTTCCTGGGGGCTAGTGGAAGCATGGGCTTACAGGGGCAATGGTGGCTCTCCAGAGCCAGGGAGGGGAGGACGCTCTGGGTGCTTGGTGATGACATGCATCAGCACATCATCTGCCTGGACGTATGTCCTTCATGCCAGCCTCCTCAGGGGTTAAGGGGAGAAAATAGGGAGAAAATCACATACACTCCTGACCCCTGAACATAATGAAGCTGGGGTAGGGGCAGCCTTGACTAGCCCAGGCAGACGGAGTAGGAGGGGGTACGAGGCCTCCTCCGAAAGCCATGGGAGCTGGGCAAGTGCAAAAAAAAAAAAAAACTGAACAGATACCATTACTTACTCACTGCTGCTGCCCTCAGTGCTAATGTGAACTGACACTGTTGCTTTGGTTTGGTTTCATTTGGAATGTGTACACCACTTTAGAACCTATAGTCCAATTTGTAATGTGCACAACAAAGATTTTAAACTGTCCAATTTCCAAGCATAACAATGGGTAACCATATACTTTAGAATTATGGTATGGCTGTGCATAATATGATGTTCAGTATCAACTCTTTGCAAGCAGAAAACCCAGTCATTTACAGGCATGGGCACTTATGCATTACGCAGCAGAATGCCTATGTGCTGCAGATCTGTGGTGCATATGCAACCTGAAATTAGGATGCCATGTATCAGGAGTCCCATGGATCCCCAGTGGAATTCATGGAAAGGATATGCACCCCCTTCTGAACTTGACCATTGGACACTTGCACAGTTAGGCATGCAGACAGTCTGGGGGAGTATCAGGGGGTATGCCCACATTCCATGTTATTCCTAGAGACTGAGAGTGCAGGGCAAGGGGGGGGCATAAAATATAGTAGTAGGTGCTGTATCCATTGTGTGTCCCTCCCCCGAATATACCTGTCAGCTGTGGCAGGATGAAGCACCCCCCACCTCTGGGGAGGCAGGAAGGGCTGGGGCAGCCATTCAGCCCTCACCCAGCTATTTTGAAATACATGGCCCCATGCTGTCCTACACTTCACTGCTCCACATAGAGCAAGGAATCCACTATGGGACTAGAACAGACATCCAATTGTATGCTCACCTGTGTCCTGTGATCCACCCCTCACAGTCCTGCCTGCTGGAAGGGGGGGTGGCTGTGGACAGGCATTCAGAGGTGGCCAGTGTTCCTAAATGCTGGCCACCACATGCCTGTTATAGGGTAACCTGTGAGGTGGGTGCATGAGGAAGGGCACCGTCCGTTACAGCGACTCCTTCCTGGCACAATCTCTCACAGTGATGGGGAGGGTAGGGCGACCGGATGAGGCAGTGGGTGAACTGGGAAACAGGATGTTGCTAGCGTAAGCATGGGGGGGTGGGAGTGAGCACGGCCAGTGTGGGCTGGGAGGGGGTGGAGAGGCTGTAGAGGGTGGTGCTGTGGTGGCTGGCCGAGCTGCTTCATGGCGTCGGTGGTTGGCTAGTGGTTGCGATGGGAGATGTACCAGGTTGGGGTCTGAGCATGGGTGCGATTTTATTGCATCCAGTCTGACACTTTATTTTTTTTCCTGCTTTCACCCCCCTGACATGCACCCCCCTGGAGTTGAGAATCCTTAAGTATGGGTGTGCAGGTGGTGAAGCCCCCCCACAGAAAGCAGTAAAATACTGTCCTGGCACCATTGTCCTGAGGCGCCGGGGTTGTCAGAGTGCCGAAAATGTTGTTGGCACTCCGACTGAGTGATAACGGTGATCGCCTTTAGGCAGTCACCGTTATCACACAAACCCCCTGTGCAGTGGTGAGGGGCTGCGTGGGCCAGGTATGGACCTCTTGCACATACCTGGCCCCCAGTAATTCTTAGCTCCTGTGGTGAAAGCAACCTGTGGGACACAGTCTAACACTAACAGTGACTACTGTAAGCCAGCTTTGTGGGTTATTTCACTGGAAAAAAGTGTACAGCACAGACAGATTAATATTAGCAAAAGCCTGGAAAACCAGTTTCTTTTTTTAAACATTTTAAAGTCCCACAGTGATTGATTACCACAACATAAATATAAATTTGTGTTCATAGAGTTTACAGTGCTAATATATTTATGAGCCTACAAAATTAAGTGTAACAAAGTACATGAAGAAAACTCTAAATGGTATGACATGCATGCAATTACTAATAAACTAATAAAAACAAGTATAGTAATTCAAGTTAATACAAATGACCTCTAAAACTTCAAATTACATTATTTACTGCATGCTTAATGTAGCTTTAAAGTAATTTACCAGCTTTCAGCAAACAATTTCAGTTGATATCAGCAAGAATGCAATCTCATGACATTCAAACAATTGAATGTCAGTGCATTCCATTTTATATTACTGCAGGCATATGAATGAACAAATGATTTTTGTCTCTTACACTTTATCTGTTTGGTTGCTTCTCCTTCCCTGAAATTGGTAACACTTTAAGTTTCCTTAACTACACTGTAGTTACAATATAGCTACTCTGTAAATGCATTGCAGTGCAGTTACATGCAGCATATAGAATAGTGTATGGTAGCCCATATACACAAATGCTATTCTTACATCGAGTGGTTATTATGACATCAAGGACTTTAAGAGTGAAGCTCGAGAGGTCTCTTTGATGTCTTAGTGACCACAAGGAGTAAGAAGAGCGTGGTTGTGTACCTGGGCTACCATACACTTTTCTTTATAGTGTATCGTGAAAACCAGCAAAGATCGCTTACTATCAGTGGTACAAAAAGCTGTCCTTTCTTACCACAAGCTGCACTTTACCACCAAATGCCTACCAACCTGCTCAATCGTGTGGCTCGCCAACCATCACTAGCCCTATCAACAGTGTTGTTGGGGTCACTTGTATTGTGCCGTCCTTATTGAAGCAGAACAAAAAGTCTTTCTGCATTAGTAAGGACATCACTACTGCAGCAGAACAACTGTTTATGGTGTATGGATTTCCATACACAACATTGCTACACCATACACTTTAAAGAGCCACTGATGCTACAAGTCCTACATTGCAGAATCCAAATATGCATACTCCCAGTAAATTTCATACCAAAAACTAGAGTTTTACATGATTTTGTTTTTAAGTTATTAGCCATTTTGTAACTTTGATTGCACTACCTGTGCAATAAAAGCAGGTGTCAGTAAAGAGCTGCTGATGATGTCATGTAGGGACCTCAAAGTCTAGTAACCCCTATCAGCAAGCTTATAGTACCCATTTCTCCAAAGTTGTAAAGATCATGTGCTATGCCTTTCACAAGTAAAACAGGCAGCACCAGTCAATAAACATTGCTATAAATATTATATATGTTCCAGGTTTTGTAACAAAGTTGATAAAATTGTATTATTTAATACTGTTTTTGTGTGGTCTATTTCTCCAGGGCTGTTGGATGCTAAGTCAGCATGCCTCCAGGCTGCTGAAACCATTTGGAGTGTTACTTTAATGTGCCTGTTAGTAAATTGTATTTGCTGCTAGTATTGTAATATTGATACAGTCATTTTTCTGCTGTTTTGTCATTGTCTGCTTTACAATATGTTTTAATAGTGGCCTTATATATGTTAATTCCTACTAGGGGGTTGAAGTGTTACCTCTGGTAAAATGATCATTGTAATTTAGAGTAGAACATAAATCAGTCTGCCCACCCCATTGACAAGGAGATGGGATAATTGTTTTAAATTGCCATTCTTAGAAGTTGCCTCAATTGACTGACAGGTGTGAATGAGCTCAGCCTTTCACTACATCAGAAACATATTCAGTCTGCAAACCTCTCAACAGTGTGCTATTACCCAGCATTGAACAACCCAGGAAAAAAGGACCTCAGTAAAAAGGCACCCAGACAAAATATTGTCAGCTCTGTTACAAAGCCTGCAACACAAAGTTTTTAAAACAATATTACTAACTCGTGCTGCCTGTTTTACTTCTGAAAACCATTGCACATGATCTATACAACTTTAGAGAAACCGATTCTATAAGTTTGCTGACAGGCAATACTAGACTATTAGGTCCCTAGATGACATCAGCAGCAGCTCTTCACTGAAACAGGCTTTTTTTGAACAGGTAGTGAAATCAGGGTTACAAAATGGCTAATAACTTTAAAATGAAGTAACGTAGAAATCCACTTTTTGGTATGAGATTTACTGTGGATATGCTTATTCTAATTCTGCAATGTAGCACTTTGGGTCAGCTGGTGTCAGCAGCTCTTTAAATGTATAACTACGGTGTAGTTACCCCTGTTGCACATAATTAATGATTATGTACCCTGCAGTTATACTGAAACTGACACTTAAAGTAAAATGTGACCCTGAAGTTATAATCCTCCATTTGTGACCTCAGAATTATTCTCATGAGAACAGATTAAGATGTCATAAACAGAGGATAATGATTTCACAGCATATATAAGCATCATGCTCAGATGAAGTGAAATGTTGTAAGGGGGAACTCTCATCCCCAAGGGCTATAACAAGTAGCTCTGCAGGGATCAGTTCTGGGTCCAGTGCTGTTCAGCATCTTCATTGCTGACATTGCTGATGGAGTTAGTAACAAGATCAGCCTGTTTGCA
Organism: Neoceratodus forsteri; assembly: GCA_016271365.2. Classification (NCBI taxonomy): domain Eukaryota; kingdom Metazoa; phylum Chordata; order Ceratodontiformes; family Ceratodontidae; genus Neoceratodus; species Neoceratodus forsteri. The sequence goes on along the minus strand of CM057456.1, from coordinate 772,436,521 downwards.
GATGACACAACGATTGGAGCAGTGGTGGACAGCACAGAGTGATGGCTAGGACTGCAGGAGGACTTGGATAAACTAGAGGGCTGGTTGGACACATGGCAGCTGGGTTTCAATGCAAAGAAGTTCAAGGATTTGCACATGGGAACCAAAAACCACAAGTTCTTTTACAGACTGGGGTGTGGGGTACAGTTATCTAATACAGAGGAGGAGAAAGATCGAGGGGTGATAATCACAGGGCAAATAAACCACTCAGTGTAGTGCAGGAAGGCAGCAGCTAAGGCCAACAGAATGCTGGGGTGTATTGCCGGGGGCATCACCCCATGAAAGAGGGAGATCATTCTGCCACTGTACAAGTCACTGGTCAGACCAAACCTAGAGAACCGCGTACAGTTCTGGAGGCCCTACATAAAGAAAGATGTCAGGTGACTGGAGGAAGTCCAGTGCAGGGAGGTCATTCTGCCACTGTACAGGTCACTGGTCAGACCAAACCTAGAGAACTGCGTACAGTTCTGGAGGCCCTACATAAAGAAAGATGTCAGGTGACTGGAGGAACTCCAGTGCAGAGCCACCAGGATGATCACAGGAATGGAGGACAAACTCTACGAGGACAGACTGAGGGAGCTCAACATGTACTCCCTGGAGGATAGGAGCGATAGAGGAGATATGATCTAAACCTTAAAATGTATGAGGGGCATAAACAAGGTTAGTACAAAGAGGATTTTTAGATTAAAGGGAGGAAGAAACACTAGTGGGCACAGTCTGAAATTGGAGGGGGGACGTTCAAGAGGGAAATGAGAAGACACTACTTCACAGAAAGGGTGGTGGATGGGTAGAACACATTCCCAGAGGAGGTGGTAACATTGAAGTCGGTGGCCAGTTTTAAGAAGATGTGGGAGAGGGTCAAGGGGAAGGTCAAGGGAAAGGTCACTACCAGACGGGGGGTGGGGGGTGAGCAGCTGCAGAGTAACACACTGCTAGCTGCACAATTGAGCAGACTCAATAGATCTTAAGGCCTGTATCTTCTGGCGTTTTTCATATGTTTATATGTTCATAAGTCAATGGAAAACAGAGTTTGGTTGGGAAAGGCACACTGAACCAAGGTTCATTTCTAGGTGTGACCCAGGAAGGGGGAACAAATAGGGTACAAAGTAACTATGAACACATTGCAAGGTACCATATTGCAACACATAAACGACACAATCATTAATACTGGGACAATAATTAAATGGGTATAGTGGACAAGATACTATACAGTGGTGCGACCCTAGGGCAATTCTAATTATATACAGAGAATAGGGAAGGTCAAAGTATATCATAAGGCAAGCTGCAACAGACAGACAGACAGACAGATAGATAGATAGATAGATAGATAGATAGATAGATAGATAGATAGATAGGCAGGCACTAAGCAATATCTCCTTGATCACCCTAAGCCTGTATCCCATCAAAAGGGCAACTGAGATTGAGCAATTCAAATATAAGTGACTCAATCTCAATGCCTGTGTTATGGGCTACCCTGAAAGGGTAGTGATGGGCAAAAAGGAAGCCAACAAGGGTGACCAGATCCACACCACAGGTGATGGAAGAGGAGGGAAGGTACGTGGGAGGCAGTGCAGCCGAAGGCTGCTGAGCTGGCCATGTAGTGTGGTGGTAAGGGTGGCAGACTATGGTTGGGAGGGTGCAGGGTTGGGTCTGGGAAGACATGAATGTTTTTTGTCATCGTGGTGGGTTTTATTTTTTTTTTACTAGTTTTCTCCCTCCGCCCTACATGCTCCCCCCCGGAGTTGAAAATATTTAGTTAGGGGGGTGCTGGGGGCGTGTTGTGTCGGTGCCGTTCTTTTCGCCATCAGTGTACTTTGCCATTTTTATTTTCAGTTATGTACACTGGCCCTAACGGCGATCACCGTTATGACATAGAACCCCCTAAGCCCCCTGTCTGTGTGACCTTAATCTGCTCCTAATTATGTTCACATCTGGAATTGTTTTGCATCGTTACCTTTACATGCACTGCTCCCTCATGTACCCTCTCTCAGGCTGGGAGGTTTTAACTCAGATCTAATCCAGTGTTCACACTTGGTTACTGTTAGTACTTGTTCTTTGTACTGACTTTGCACCTTTTATGTAGTTTATACTTGGTTATCTGCCTGCAATTTCTGACTGCCCCGCTGTATTGTATTCGATTATTGGGCTTGCACCTTACTGTACTGTGAACTCTGTATGTTATTCATTCAGCACCTTTGCTGTCTCCCCCCCCCCCCCAATGCATTTGTAGACAAGCTGTTATCAACTCAGTGCGTCTTTCCTGGTGAAACTTTCAAAATAAATAAATGATAAATATATGGGTATAATGCTTCCAAATGCATAGTTTGGAAAACTGAGGTTTATATTTAAACAGAGATCTGAATCTTAACACTCATTGGCCACATTCATTATATAAAAGTTCAATTATTCTTCACGATCAGGCCAATCATCAGATTTTACTTCAGGACCCCCTGTGTCAATCATTTTCTTTACACCTTTGAGCTTCTTTTTGTTGCCTTGCAAGAAGAAACTAAGCTGGCCAGGATCATAAAAAAGTTACTTTTTCCCAGCAAGCTCTTTAGCTGGATATGACACCTGAGAAGAGGTGCTCAGCTCGGAAAGCTCCTCTCTGAATGTATAGAGGTGCCTTCTGTAATCTTAAGTAGTTTTCTAAATATCTATGTAGATTGTATGTTAAATAGTAAAACTGTAAACTTCTTTATGCCTTGCTGAAGATGTAATGAATTAATATCTAGACTGGTATCACAAGCAAGGATTATAATAATTGTTGAGTAGTCTGTGATATCTTTAAAGTTGGATCCATTACTGTCTAAAAGTGTGTTTCTTGTTCCAGATCTTTAGACTGAGCTTTTTTAAGTGATGTTTTCAGTTTATATTTAAATGTTAGTGTTTTCTCTTTCTTTCTCCTTTTCTCCTCTCCTCTCAGGTACACAAAATGCCTTACAGGTAAATGAAAGATTTCCCTCTAGCAGTTCAAGAAATTGCACAAACCTCAGTTTTAACATTTCTCTCAAAAATTCAAAGTCAGATTCAGAACCATTCAGTATCTCCACAATGCTTAAATTCTTTTTTTAAGCAGTTCTAATTTTCTCTGCAGTTGCACTGCTGATCTCATATCAGCTGCAGCCAGCATGTTCAAAGTAAGCATTTTATTTTGAATGTCATTGTTTTGTCTTTATATGATCAATCCCGGTCCCTTTAATTTTGCTGTTAACAATTGTTCCTTCTAAGAGAGAATCCAACTTGTAATTGAATTCTGTGACCAGACTCAAGAGACTCTGTGAATTTTGTATTGATCATTAGTCTATTATTGGAATAAATTTGGGAAATAATTTAACTGTTGCCTTTCTTACATATTCTGATTATGATAGTAATGCCACTGATGGCTTAACTGATACAGCTATTGCAACATTACTTTGGGATTTACACTGCTCTACTAATAAACCTATTGCTCCAGTGATCCCCACTTTGGCACTTTGGCTCACAGAATGGAAACGTTATCCTCTAGGCATTGTATTTAAGAGGTTTAAAAACTTTCAAAGGGGACTTTTTACTGGAGAAGTCTCATCAGCAGACCTTTTCTTTTCTTCCTTTGGCTCAATTGATGATTTTTGCATACTGTACTTGACTCAAATCAGGCACAGACCATCTCTGAACCCACATCTCTCTATCTCCCTCATCTCACCCATAGTCTCTATCATGTCCCCCCTCCCTTATGTCCTTATCTTTGAAACTCTTTATTGCACTGTCTCTAAACCATGCATGTCCATCCATGGAAGCAGACTCCTGAACTGGACACAGTATTCCAGATTAGGTCTCACTAGATATCTACAGTATAGAGAGGCAATGTCACTTCCATCCAACTGCCATGCCCCACCTCTAGGACTGTGTTCCAGACATTTGGCATTAGACAAACACTAGCAAGGCTGCAACATACCCCTGTCTTCAAGACTCTGGATGGCAACCTGCTTGAAGAGGTACCTTTCTTGAAGTATTTAGGGCTATGGATGAACCAGAACCTCATTTTTCCACACACATCAATGCCAGGCATAGGAAACTATGCACTAAGTTTGGTTTGCAGCACTGCAAGAAATCCTGCCTTCCTCTCCTAATCTATTGTGAGATCCTCCTCAAGATGATTTTGCCAGTGTTTGGCTACATGAATGTTGTCTCTAGGGCTGTCCCAGAGTCAATACTTACCAGCCTGGACTCAAGTTTTTATTCTTTCTGCTACTTTTTATCCTTAGTGCATCCTGTCTCTCCCATCACTGGTCTCTTTGTGCATATCTCTTTCCCCTCCCTAGAGGTCCAGGATCTGTTGCACGGTTCTTCATTCCTGGCCAAATACTGGCTTGCCACTGTTTGCACTTACCTCTCCTCTCTCCTTAATCTTGCCATCACATCCTCCTACTCCCTCTGATCATCTCATGCTCATTCCTTCACACTCCTCACTCTAAATCCATAGCAGGGCTAGTCTGTTTTCTCTATCTGCCTTCCAACACCGTGGAACAACCTTCCTCTTCTCATCCATCTCTCTCTCAGCCTCTCATTATTTACTCAAACTACTTTTACTGATACACTTCTCAAAAGCATGCACCTGTAGCAAGCCATATTGTTCTTCCTTCCACATTACAATAACCTATAACCTATTCACCCCAGCCCTACTTACCCTGCTGTAGACTTAAGCAGGAAGGCACACCAGGGGGTGTGTTATGGTGGGATAATGGCCTGCCTTGGGTGGGATGAAGCATGAGGTGAAGCTGAGTGCTTCCACCATCTGTGAAGGGCCACAATCCCACCAGAATGCGCCTGCTGGAGTGCCTTATTGCAACTATGAATTGGGTCATTTTTAGTAAATTGGCTATCTTTTAAAACATATTTTTGTTGAGCTACTTTCAGTCAGGTTGTTGTGCTAAGATAACGGCCTGTCTGAAAGTACCTCTTGGCCAATCAGGAGCCATCATTCTTTCTGCCCATTTCATAATGTAGCTTAAAAGTCAGTGTACTCAGCCATATAACTGGTGCAGCAGTAGTGCTACCACTCACAACACCAGTGATCCCAATTCAGGAACAAGCTTAGGTCATTGGGGGCTGGCCAGGGGGATAATGGTTGAGCATCCTAGGGGATGCTCTCCTCCTCCTCCTCCTCCTCCTCCTCCCCTCCCTCCCCCTCCCCCTCCAGGGAAGGGAGGGTTCCATCCTCTACCATGATACTGCCACCTGGGTGGTGACAGGTGGAGGTGCAGCTGGAGGGCTGAGAGGAGGACAGGGACATCACTGACATCACTGGGCAGGCATGCACATGAAAATGTGCAGGCCTGCCTTGATGTCCACTCAGGTGATATCCCCAGTGGATGGGAGCGACCATCAAAAACTAGCCCCAGCACCTCTGTGATGATGTCCAGGGTCTCCACATTCCCAAGCACATGGCACTGCCTGACTAGTTGCAATAATTTTGGGTAAATCCCCCCACCCTGACCCTGCCAGGGGGTATATCCAAGGCTTAGTGAAGGTAGGTCACCATGGCTGGGGGACTGAGGCATCGGGAGGTGGCCAGCAGGTCCAGGGAATACGAGGGGCTGAAGAAGGCAGGGACAGAAAAAAGAAAGTGAAAAAAAATTTCAGTGTACTCTGCAATTTGAATTTTACACCACCATGGTTCTGTTACAAGTATCTTGTTATATGTAAACTGCACACTTCTTTATCTCTCATTCATGATACCTCCATAACTTATGTACTTTACACACTTTCTCCATTTTCCTTTCTGGAATGTTTTACTTGTACCTTGATTTCATGTTCCCACATCTGGCACTTGGGTTAATATCCCAGTACTGACACTGTAGTGCAGCATGAGAGGGGTGCTGCACTTCTGAGGTGCCGTCTTTCGGATGAGATGTTAAACTGAGGTCCCATCAGCCTGGAGTGGTGGTAGCTCAGGTGGATGTTAAAGATCCCATGGCACTTATCAAAAAGAGTAAGGAAATTTCCCTCTTGTCCTGGCCAAATTTCCCTCATTCTCTAAAAATATCACCAACAGCTTAATCTGGTTCAAGGTCAGTTGGCATTCATCTGTATCCCCTTCCCCCAGGTCGTGCCTGAAAATAGGCAGGATTTGTCTAGTGCACTTACCCGATCAGCAAAAACTAAATAAAATAAATAAAATGTTCATGAACAGTAGTGTTCAGTGTGTCTTGTTTCTTCTTGTTTAGTCATGCTGTGACACTATTTTCATGATACCCCCTAAGTGATGACTAGACACAATGATTGGAAGCATATAGCAATTAAGCAATAATCAATTATGGTTCTGCCCAGGATATATTATAAAATGCAGAAACTTGGTCTCTTGAGTTTTGAGAACCTGATATGAAAAGCCTGAAACATGGTTGCCCAACAACCAAAAATTCCCCAAAGTGGAGTTTATTTTATGTTTCGGGGGGCTTTGCCCCCACATCCCCAATACAGAAAGCTTTACCCCCCCCCACTGCACAGCCCTTACTTTTATAACAAATTGCACTGTGGGTAAATTCAGGGTGTTGGGCAATCATGTTTCGGGCTTTTCATGTTGGGCAAATGTTACTTGGGAATAGTGTTGTGCGAAATTGCAAAGTTTCACCCAGTGAAATATTTTGTGAAATTTGTGCATTTCGTGAAATATTTTGCAGGGTGAAATGTGAAATTAACCCACAGAGTGGGCAAAATTTTGCCCTCAAACCTGCAAAATTTGCATCTCGCAGGTGAAATTCCACCACACACAGGTGAAATTTTGCAATTTTGCCACTAGAGACTCCCTAGTGTCAAGTGCCCCCCCCACCAGTCACTGGCCAAATTGAAAAGCTACCCATGATTCTGGCCCTCAATCTTGGAAAAAAAATCCCATCCCTTGTCCCTGGTGTCTAGTGGTACCCCCCAGCTGATCCACTGGCCAAATTGAAGAACCCCCCCCAAGCCACCCATGACCCCAGCCCTCAATCTTGAAAAAAAATAATCCCCTTCCCTGTTCCTGGTGTCTAGTGGACTCCCCCACCATCTTCAGTCAGATAGCACCAACCCGACTCCCCCACCAGTATCCCAATCAGGCCCCTGGCACAGCCCTCCACTCAGCTCCATGGCTAGCAGCCTGACTGAGCACTTCAGTGAATGAACTTACAAGCACATGCTCATTCATTGAAGCACTCAGTTGAGCTGCCAGCCATGGAGGTGAATGGATGCTGTGCCAGTAGCCCGATTGGGGTACTGGGTGGGGGAGCAGGGTGAATGCTATGTGATTGAAGATACAGGGTGGGGGATGGGGGTCGTACTAGACAGGGACAGGGGACGGGAGAGATTGTTGTTTTTTTTAAGATTGGGGGCCAGGGTTATTGGTGATTTGGGGGAAGGATTCTTCAATTTGGCTGGCAATCAGCTGGGAGGACCACTAGACACCAGGGATAGGGGAGGGGATTTTTTTTTTCAAGATTGGGGGCCAGGGTCATGGGTGACTCAGGGGGGTTCTTCAATTCATCAGGTGATCAGCTGGGGGGGACCACTAGACACCACACACCAGGGAGGGGTATAAATAAAAAAAAAATAACGCATTTGCAGGTGAAATTTCACTGCAATTTCACAAAATATTTAGAATGGCGAAATTGCTGATTTTGTGGCAGTTTCATCGGCAAAATAAAATATTGCAACATCTCTACTTGGGAACCCAAGTTTCTGTTATTCAAATGGATACTTCTGCCCATTGTTGCCAGTACATGTCCAAAGGTGCTGACTGACATGACTAGACAAAAAGGAACCTGACACTAAGCACCACTGTATGTGCACACACTGCTGTCACTATATTTGTTATTGTTGTATCCCTCCATTTTCTATCCAATCTTCTGGGTGACACCTGAAAATGAGCTCTGGGTTAGTGTGCCAATCCCAGTCACCAAATTTTAAATACATAAACAAAAAATGCAGGATGTGTTATACTATAGAGAAGACATAAGCTATGTGATAGACTGTCAGTAGTGAAACACCCTACTCTACATCGGGAGTTGTGGAACTACTTCAGTACAGACCAACTGAATACCATTCAAATACTGTCCAAATGCTACAACTCTCCAAAGTCTCATTGTCCATTGTTTTGACACATTCACCAGTAAAAGCAGTACTAAGACTACCATCATTCATGATAAAAATGGAATTATAAAATGAGGCAAGATGGATATTGCAAATACTGTACTGCTTTTGGATTAGATAAAACAGTACATATGTCATGTCTATGCTGTACACAGAAACATATGCAGTAAATTGTGCTGGATTTACTTCACTACCCTTGGCACAGTACAACAGAGTTATCACTCTATGCTGCATCAGTTTACTTACTAAATCAATATTTTTAATACTTGTTAAACAATGAAGCGACTACACAGTGGGCAGATGTGGGCAAACTGCACAGCAAGTTTGCCCCCCCCACACATATAAAAACCTGAAGCACCAAACTGAACTCTGCTGCTTTATAACAATTAGAATTACAATGAACCCCCCACCTACAAAAAGCAAATAAGTTTGGGCATGGTAAACAAACAGTTCTACTCCCCCCATACACAAATATATACTCACACACACAACTCGAAAGTACTACAGCCAATTCTGTCACTTTACAGCAAGGACTCCTTCCCCAAAAGACAGCAAGAATGTTAGGGCATGGTAAACAAAGTCAGCTCCTGCTCCACATGCAGTACACAAACCTGAACCACCAAGCTCAGTTCTAGTATTTTATAACAAACATAATTACAGCAAACTCTTTGTCTTCGAAAATAAAAACAACAAATAACCATATCCTGCTCTAAACACTGAGAACTCCCACCATTTACACATAGCCATTTCTCCTCCCATTACTTACTTTGAGATTTCAAGCCAAGTAGAAAAACAATCATGTTGTGTAGCTATTGAAGATAGAAGAGCAACAGTACTGGACACCACCCAACTTTTCAACTTATTATTTCATATTTACAAATCAATTTTCAATGCCAAAGCAATTCTCAAAACCAGAACATTTTCTAAGTGTAATAGTATACTCTAATGTGCTGTGCTCAGTGGGATTGAGGTACTTCTCCAGTGTGTGTTGAGGAGCAATCAGCCTGTACCCTCTTACCTCAGCACACACCTGGGGAGGGTTTCTATCTCCTAATGTATGCACACTGTTCTGTGTCAAATAAAACAACTTGAAATGAATTAATAGTCAAACAGGGATTCAATAAAAATCCCTCTGTAAATTATCATCATCATTTCAAGTTGGGCGTGGGGATCGAAGCAGTGCTGCCTGTTAATTTAACAACAACCACTGCACCATTTTAAGCACTGCAGATATAATAAGATGGCAAGTACTGTGAAGTCCAGTTATCACTGCCAATGCATCATCAGTCAGTCACACAGAGCTCCAAGGAATCTTGAGTTGTACATTGAATGAATGCATAATGACTCAGTGCATTAAGTAGGCAATAAAACAAAACATGATATGGGCTGTAGAGAGATAACTGAACACTCAGGACTTCAGCCCTTGGAAATGCAGTTATACCAATACTACCAAAACCCCGGGGTGCTTTTTTGTGCATATAAAATTACTTATTTAGGGACAGTTTCTAAAACAACTACCATATTTATCTTTTTATGTGATACTCTCTGTTTTCATTGATTGATTGAAATGTACATATTATTTGCTGCATTTTATGTATTTGAATTGCACTGTATGCATTTTATATTGCTATGTTTCTGTCTGATCTCCACTCTTTTGTTACCCCCCCCCCAAACGCTTCTGGAAACAAGCTGTTTATAGCTCATGTTCTCTTTCCTGGTGAAACCATTTCAAATACATAAATTTCACCACATACTGTAGAAGCCACCCTCATTAGAAGCTGCAGAGTAAGAAGAAGTTTATTAATAGTAGATTCCCCCACAGCTCCTAAATGGGCTTCTAAAGAATGAAGTACTCATTCTGGCACATCCCACAACAACAGAACACCTCTCTGGCTGACCAATTGATATGGCACTTACAATCAGTAAGAAGAACATGTGTCTTGGTAAAAATGTTAACTTAATACTATGGTTAATACTATGGTGTTAGAACAGTAGAAGGCCAAGGCCCGTGAGTGCTGTCCCCACTACTCAGTGGTGGCAACAAGTGTTACCTTCTTGAATATAGTTATCCAAGTTTTTTTTTTAAGATGGCCAGGTTTGGTGCATTAACTAGGTCACCAGGTACCTGGTTCCATACCCTTATAGCTCTTGGTATAAAAGTATATTTCCTAAGTTCCATTCTAGGCACAGTGTCTTTTAATTGCTGCCTGTGCCCCCTCATGTCATATTTAAACTCCTTATATGCCAGTCCTAGTTCTCCCGCTAATGTTATGTCATCCAGTATTTTAGACATAAAGAGCATGCCACCCCAGTTCTTCTTAGGGTTAGCGGCCATAGGCCTAAGTCCTCAAGTTTATAGTCATACGGTTTGCTCCTACATCAAGGGATGAGTTTAGTAAATTTCCTTTGGGTTCTTTCAATAATATGTACACCGTTTTTTAGATAGAGGTTCCACAGCTGAGAGCAAAAATCTATGTGAGGCCTAATGTAAGTTTTGTACAAGGGATGGAAAACCGATTTTGACCTGGAGAAGAAAGACTTGCGCACACAATTGATAAGGTGTCTTGTCTTATTTGCCACTGTCCTACATTGTGTGCTATTTTTAAGATTATTACTAACATATATAACCAGGTCCCTCTCGGTGGCAACAACTTTTAGTTTTGTACCATGGATGCAATACTCCTGTGAGCTGTTATTTCTGCCAAATTGCAGAACCACACATTTGTTAAGATCAAACTGCATCTTACTGGTGTCTGCCCGGTTTAAAATGTCCTCCAAGTCCTTCATCATCCTACTTTTGTGGAACTCACTGTCCATAATACCCCCTAGTTTTATATCATCTGCAAACTTACTCAGCTTATTGCTTGAACTAATCTGCAGATCACTTATGAAAATATTAAACAGCAAGGGATCCAACACTGACCCATGGGGTACCTCACTTGTGATGCCACCATCAGGCAATATAAATCCATTTATTCTTACTGATTGCCTTCTATGAGTGAATCAGTTTTGTATCCATGTGACCAGAGGGGTGCCAACACCTAGATTTAGTAGCTTGGTCACCAGGATATTGTGTGATAAGGTGCTGAATGCTTTTCTAAAATCCAGAAGTATCACATCTACAGTATCTCCCTTCCTTGGCCCAAGTTACGACTGACATGATCGTAAAAGCAGATCAAATTTGTAGTACAGGACCTGTTGTTGGTGAAGCCATGCTGAGTGTGGTCCACCAATCCCCTGTTCATCAGGATCCTGTTCAATTAATCCTTGATAGTACTTTCCATGATCTTTCCCACAATGAACATAAGGCTAGTTGGCCTGTAATTAGCTGGATTAATCTTGCTGCTTTTTGTAAATTGGTATCACAATCACTCTGCACCAGTCATAGGGTATGTAGGCTTCTACTAGTGATCTATTCCCAATATCAGTTATCACTGGGGCAAGAACAGTGGCTAGTTCTTTCAGAAGCTTTGGATGGAGCCCATCCAGTCCAGCTGATTTGTCTACACATAGCTCTGTTAATTTTTTATGGACATTGCCTGTTTTAATGAACATGCTGTTATCCAAATCTTCTGGTGCAGGAGCCAGGATATTAATACACTCATCCTCAATATTTCCCATTTAACAAGGGAGTAAAGCAGGGTTGCCTCTTGGCACCTCTACTTTTCAGTATACACATTGATTCATTATTAAGCTTTGATATTTTGTTACCCCTGGATTCTCCTAAAATTGGCAACACTTATATACATATTCTGGCTTATACAGATAATTTTATTCTTTATTCGCTTTCTCCTGTTGGACTACAAAGGAAAACAGACCAAATTAAAGTTAAATGTGAAAAGCTAAATTTAAAGATCAAGATAACAAAAAACTAAAGTGATGATCTCTGGTTCTCAACTACATTGTCCAAACTTCTTTTTAGATACAAACTCTATAGATAGAGTCTCTTCTTACGTTTATTTAGGAATAAAGCTAATTCCTAATGGACACTGGACTACTCATATTGGAGAGCAAGTATTCAAGGTGAAACGAGTAGCAAAGGCCTTGCACAGTCTTTCGGATGAGACGTTAAACCGAGGTTCCATCTGCCTGGATTGGTGGTAGTTCAGGTGGATGTTCAAGATCCCATGGCACTTATCGAAAAGAGTAGGGGAATTTCCCTGGTGTCCTGGCCAAATTTCTCTCATTCACTAAAAAAATACCACCAACAGCTTAATCTGATTCAAGGTCAGTTTGCATTCATCTGTATCCCCTTCCCCGGGTCGTGCCTGAAAATAGGCAGGATTTGTCTAGTGCACTTACCCGGTCAACAAAAACTAAATAAATAAAAATAAATAAAACGTTTTAATTTTAAATATGGTGGGCTTTCAATGGCTCCAGCCATTGCCACAGGAGAAGCCAAAATTATATCTATTTTATTGTATGTTGCAGAGGCATGGGGAATCAAAAACTGGTCTAACCTAGAACTACTTTTTCATATTACAATAAAGCTATACCACAGATACCTAGAGGAACAGCTAACGCAAATGTTAGATCTGAGCTTGGTAGAATTCCAATCTCATATGTTCAAAACGTGTGTGTAGTCTCATATTGGTTAAAAATAATAAATATTACATGAAATAGACTCCCTCTTGCATGTTTGAATGAAAAAGGGCAGTGGTAGTCTAGTGGCTTTTTTCCCATGGTTGAAAGAATTAATCTCGATTTTGAATAGAATTGATGCTATTCACCATTGGAGAGATTTTCAGCTTGGGATATCTATTGCCTCATCCTACAGAATTAGGCTCAACTCAAAAAAAATTTCTCTGCCACAAGAATCTCAGGTGCTCCATGTAAGACAGCAAAAACAAGCACCTTGGTTTCAGCAAAATAAAATTGACTCCATGATTTTGGATTATCTCAATGCCATTGCAACCTCAGCTGGGGAGGGCAATTGTCTGGGCAAGACTTGGCATTTTAACTTCTAAACACATATATTTCAACCAATATTCCTCCTCACTAGCATCAAAAGACATTCCATACCCCTACAATAATGGTTTCCAAGAAACACTGTTCCATGCTATAATACAGTGCCCATTGTACAATAAGCACAGAGATAGGAATTTAAAAGACACCCTACTTAAATATGCAAAGGGAGATTTTGATGTATTATTTACATTAATGCACCCTATGGATAAGGAGGAAGCAGAAAGGGTTGCTAACTTTATAATTTCTGTTATTAGCCTTAAAATGAAAAAAAATCTTACCTCAAAAAATTGGGGGGGTTGGGGGCCTGAAGTGAAATTATTAAATTCCACAGGGTACTGTGTGATAGATATGTGACAGTTGTGATATACAGCATTATGCCAGGAATTACTGAATGTTTAGAGATTGTGCAGTATATTTATTGGAATACACTGCATTACTGTATCTGTATAATGAATGTGTATTATGATTTTTATTGTAAATTATTGTATATATATTTTTTATCTGTTGTAAGGTCCAGAATGTGTATGTCTTGAATGAACAATAAAAACTTTACATTACATTACACTCATCCTCTAGATTCTACACTGAACAGAGGTAGGTGTTAAATGCTCCAGCCATATCATCTGGTGTGTTATATGTTACAATATCCCTAATGAGAGGCCCAATAACTCTATTGTTGCCTTTGTTATCATTAATATAAGAATAGAATCCCTTAAGATCATATTTAGTATTAGCTTGTCTGAACTCAGTGCTGACCCTCACCCTTTTTAACCCTTTTGATCTGTTTCGACACCCATTTATACCTGTTGATATTATTGGAGGTAGGATTCTTCTTCATGTTAGTATACACATGCTTTTTGTTTGAAATAAGCTTTTTAACTTTGGTATTAAACCATAATGGTTTCTTGCCACTGTTGTTGTATACCTGCTTGGCTGGAACATATTTTAACTCTAAGGATGAAATTGTATGGGTTAGAAATTTCCAAGTTTCCTCAACATTCAGTTTATTTGTTTGTCCCTTCCAATTCATTTTCTGTAATTCAGCCTTCATAGCTGCAAAATTTGCTCTGGTGTAGTTTTTATATACACTATAGTCCTTCTTCTGGTAAATGTCCTCACTTTGTTAATTTCAAACCTGATTGCATTATGATCACTATTGCCCCGGGGAGGGGAGTGACATCAATGTTCGCCATATCAGTACCAGTGTTAGTCAGCAATACTGTATGTCCAATATATTTTCTCCTTGAGTGGGTTTATCAGTGAGTTGCTCTAGGTCCAAGGTTATTAATGCTGACAGGACTTTATTTTCTAATGACCCTTTAGCCCTATTGTTTGACTAGTCAATGTCCGGTAAATTAAAATCTCCCATTATTAATAGTACATCATTTTCATCTACCACATCTGTAATATGTTCTACAATTTTTTCAGTATCCAGCGCTGGACTATCTGGTGGCCTATAGAAAATGGCCATTTTTAGTTTTAACCCTTCAGGCCAGTTTAATCGACCCAGAGTGATTCTATAAAATTGCCAAACTCTGTGTCAGAATCGTTGATGGAACATTCAATATTATCCTTGATGTAAATGGCTAGTCCTCCTGCAATACATCTATCCCTGTCCCTACTGAACAGCTGAAATCAGGTAATATTCTATTCCAATCATTGTCTTTATTCCACCATGTTTTAGTCACACCAAAAACATCTACTTTTTGATTTACTACGAGGCACTGAAGCTCTGCCAGTTTGTCCTTATTCAAACTTCTGGCATTTAAGTGCAATACCCTGGCTGTTTTAGCAACACTCTTGTTGCCACCTGTTAGATTGTGATTATTGACTGGGTTTTGCAATGGTTCCCTCGGCCCTAATTTAATTAATTTAAATTATTATGAATCTCCATCTTGAGTCACATACCCAGTAGTTTACTACCCTTAAAACTCAGATGTAACCCATCCCTACAGAAAAGATCTGGTTTATTTAGGACAATGTCCCAGTGTCTAATGAATCAGAAGTTGTTTTTGCCCAGTTTCTTAGCCAAGAGTTAACCTGACAGAGTTGTCTTTGCTTATGATTGGAGGCTCTGGGTACTGATAGTATCTCTGAAAACACAATCTCACATCCCTTGTTTACCAATTTATCTGCTAGCTTAGTAAAGTCATCTTCTATTGTTAATTCTATTTTGTTTCCAATGTCATTAACCCCCACATGGATCACAGCCAAAGACCTGTCCCCACTTCTCTTGAAAATATCATCCACCATTGCTGTTAATTTCTGAATCCTAGCCCCTGGGAAACGACTGACCATTATGTTCTCCTTATCATCCCAACATATATATTTGTCCATGTATTTAATGACTGAGACTCCCAGGACAATCATTTGCTTTGGCTTGGTGTTTCATTTGGGGGATCATAGGGATTAGTAATGAATCAAAGATGGTGGCCATGCTGGGCTAGCCCTCAGTAGCAGCAGCATTTTAGAGTTTTTAGAATTAAATTTTGTTTTGGTTTATTTTGTTTTTTGTTATTTGTAGGTTTGTTAGTTTATTTAATGGTAGCTAGTCAGGATTTTGCAGTGAGATAGTTATGTAGGAATAGTGTTCTCGAGATTGCTAGGCTAAAAACTTTTTCCTCCCATGTACTCGTTAAGCGGAGTTGCTACCTCCATATTTCTAAGTTTTTGCTTCTCTGCTTTTGTCACTAGCATCATCAATCAAATAAGCTAGTGTCTGTATCCCTTTTATTTAACCAGCCATACCTGCCGGTGGTGTCCCTTGGTTTTGGAGTATGTAGGATTTGGTGGAGTCTGTGTCCTTGTGGTGGATCTGGTTCGACAGGAAACAAGGTCCTAAGAAGCTGAAGAGGAATGGCTGAAC
The DNA here is from genome assembly GCA_016271365.2 of Neoceratodus forsteri. NCBI lineage: Eukaryota > Metazoa > Chordata > Ceratodontiformes > Ceratodontidae > Neoceratodus > Neoceratodus forsteri. The sequence goes on along the minus strand of CM057456.1, from coordinate 772,420,542 downwards.
AAGGGTGGTTCAGCTGGAACATCGAATGATGAACCTTGGTGGCTGGACTTTTCTATTGGAATATCAGCTGTGTGCTATCATCAGCGGACTGTGTCTTGCCAGGAATCTCTGAAGCATTGTTGGGACTGGAATACCTGTAGCATTGGGGGCCTGCTCTGACCTGTCTGGGGGTGGCTGTGAGTGCCAGATACATAACAAGAGGCACTGGATCAGGTCTGCTGGAGAGTGGACGCTTGCTAGAGGTTGCCTCTAGGTTTCTCAGGGTGTCTGCTGGTGGGCGGACATTAGGCTGGGTGCCGCATTTGTGGGTTTATCTGGGCAGGGTGGCTGCCTCCCAGGGGAGGTATTTTGGGGGGCCTCTCCTGCTGTTCCTGAATCAGTGATTCTGCCTGCTGCCTGTGTAGTGCCAGTGGTAGCTGCGGAGGTGGTTATCATGGGGTAGAGCTACATATTGTGGCAGGGTGTCATTGTAGTGATCTATGGAGTGAAAGACACTGAATGGAGGAGTGTGGAGAAGATACCACTAGTCCACAGTAAGAGCCACTGGAAAGCTTTTAAATTCTATCTATTTCCAGTTAGATTTTTTCTGGGCTTGGTTATATTATTCACATTTAGGCAATGAGAGTGTCTGCAAATGTCATCAGTTTTCAAGTAATTTCTGTTCACTAATTTCTAAGGTTCATAGGGAGAGCTGAATTTTAGTTCTGGGCATTTTTGAGGTTACTGGTCTGAAGAGGTGATAGCTCTGATGGACTTTTATTAAAACTACTCAAGAGAATTAGTGACTCACATTGATCTACAGAAAGACTGACATACGGCCATAGGACTTTATTTCATTCTACATTTATTGTTTTCATGAGTTTTATTTAGTTATTGTGTTTAAATAGTTTGGGAAGTCTATTAGCAGTGAATTTTGTGTATTGGGGTATTAGTTTATTTTCATGGGTGGGATTGTGGGGTCTGTGTTGTTATTTATTGGGAGGGTGATTGTTGGTTATATTTGCTGTTGCTGGTGTGATTGTGTGAAGCTATGTGTTGGCAGAGAGCTCTCCCGGTTAGGTGCTACTCTCCTGCTGAGCTGTGGGATCTCCACCCTGTTAGCTGCCCCCCACTGTCTGCAGAAGTGTATGGACATTGTCAGGCACTGGAGATAGTGGGTAGGAGGCATGGGGGGGCCCTGGACCTGGTGGGAGAGTGGAGTTGAGTGTACGGATTGGGGTGGTGGGTACTAGAAGACACCCTGGGGTGAAATGGATACTGGAGAGAGGTCCTCCATGTCTAGTGCCCATACACAAGAGCTCCACCTTGAGTGGGCAGATAGCACAACTGGCCTCAATGTCCTATCCTACTCAGGCCATGCCAGGTTTATTAAAAACAAGACCGCAGTGATCACAGATCTTATTGAGTCATCGGATCTGGCTTGCATCACAGAGACCTGGCTGAATGAAAATGCTGGCCCTGTTCTGGAGAGGCAGCTACTCCAGCGGGGTTCTTGGTGATACACCGCCTGAGGGAGGATTACAGGGGCAGGGGTATAGCCATATGTTTTAGATCAGAATTGGGCCTGGTAGTGGTGCCAGTGGGGGAGACAGTTCCTTCAAGTGTATCACTGGTGCAGGTGTGGGGTGTAGGATTCTTCTCATCTACTGTCCACTCAGGGGTGAGAAGCTATTCCTACAGGAAGTCATGGACTTTGTCATTGACATGGTTGGAGTACCCCAGATGGATGGTTCTGGGAGACTTCAATGCCTGGGTCAACGACGAACTATCGCATTTTGGTCATGACTTCCTCCAACTTATGAATTCATTGGGCTTCACACAGGTGATTACCTCTGTGACCCATAAACATGATCAATCATTGGACCTGGTCTTCCTACTGGGTATGGATACCTCTGGCCTGGTGGTGGAGATGGTCTGATACTGCCCTTTAAGGGGGTTTGACCCCAGATGGTCTGATGGCAGCATTGGACCTATCAGGTCTTCTGAGTGCAAGTTTGGGTACAGATAATCTGTTATTGGCCTATAATAAGGCCATGACTGAGGCTCTGGATTCCATAGCTCCTGTCTGTGTTCATCCTCTCACCCTTCACCCTCAGTCCCTTTGGTTTGATGGGAGTTTCAGGGAGTTGAGGAGAGTTGGACAAAGGATGGAATGATGTTGGCAGAAGTCAGGCCTAGATGCTGACAGGCTTAGATTAACGGCACATTATAAGGTCTATTAATCAGCCATCTCCCATAAGAAGGCAGAGTTCCTGTCCAGGGAGATCACTGCCTCACAGAATCAATCAGCTCAGCTCTTCAGGACAGTGGACTGACTGTGCAATCCAGCCTGTCTGCAGTCTCAGAGAGCATTTTCACATGAGAAGTGTGAGGAGTTTGCTCGATTCTTCGTGGACAAGGTTGTCGACATCAGGTCTGAGATCCATGCAACCCATTCCAATGGGGGCAGTGGTGATCAGTGGGAGGATACAGAACCTCTGTTTTCCTGGTCTGACTCTGACCAGCTGGAAATTGGGGATATTGTGAGGGTCATTCAGAGTATGCAGCTGACTCACTGTAGTTTGGACCCGGGTCCAATGCACCTCCTTGTGGGGTGCATTGAGGTCATCAGCCTGGTCCTAGTAGAGATTGTCTGGAGTTTCTTAGAGACAGGTGTGTTTCTTGACACCCTGAAGGAGGCGGTTGTCAAACCCCTCCTTAAGAAACCCTCTTTGGACCCCAACTGTCTCGCTAACTACAGGCTTGTCTCTAACCTTCCCTTTGTGGGTAAGGTTATTGAGAAGGTGATTGTGCAGCAGCTGGATGATCATCTTACCATCCATGGTATCTGTGATCCTCTTCAGTCTGGATTTTGGAAGAGATATAGTACTGAGATGGCCCTAGTTTGGGTGCTCAATGATCTCCTGATAGCGAGAAATCAGAAGAGCCATTCCATCTTGGTACTTCTTGATCTCTCTGCAGCATTTGACACCATGGACCATGATGCATTGTTAGAGCACCTGTGGCTGATCTGTGGACTGTCTGGTACAGTCCTCAGAAGGTTTCAGTCTTTCCTCATGGGTAAGTTTTAGAGAATGATGTTGGGGATTTATTCCACTGGCACCTTCTCCCTACCTTGTGGGATACTGCAGGGCTCTATTCTATCACCCATGTTGTTTGCAGTACACATGCTGCCATGGGGAGACATTATACGGTGGTATGGACTGAGTTTTCACTGCTATGCAGATGATACTCAGCTATACATGTCCTTTACACCCAAACATGGGGATGCCATCTCTGTATTTAACAACTGTCTCTTGGAGATCCAGGACTGGATGAGTTATAACTGGTTGAGGTTGAATTCAGATAAGACTGAGGTTTTGGTGGTGGACCCAGGTCATCAGGTAGAGGGGCTTTTGGCAGGGCAGCTGTCCAAGCTTAGGCTTGGAAGCAGTCAGCTGATGGCCTCTGAACAGGTGCAAAATCTGGGTGTTGTTTTTGATGATGGAGTGACACTCAAATCTCAGGTGTCATCCATCATCAAGACCTCATTTTATCATCTGAGAAATATCACCTGGATTAAGCATTTGGTTCCGCCTGATGCTCTTCCAACATTGGTCCACACCTTTGTGACCACTTGCCTTGACTAATGCAACTCCCTGTACCTAGGGCAATTGGGGGTTGATATTTGCCACTTGAAGCTGGTCAGAATGCGGTGGCCAGGCTGTTGACTGGTCTTTCATGATCTAGACATGTCACGCCTGTGTTGTGTGACCTGCACTGGCTGTCTATTCAGTGGTGGATCACCTTCAAGGTCAGCTTGCTGACCTATAAAGCCCTACACAGACAGGGACTGTGCTACCTGCAAGAGCTTCTTCATCCCTACTGCCCCCTCTTCCCACTCCGCTCCACCACCTTGGGATTGCTGGAGGTTCCCAAGGTCCATTTGAAGATGTTTGGGGCCTGTTCATTTGCATTTGCGGCCTGAACCCTGTGGAACTCTCTACCTCATCAGACAAGGGAGTTCCTGACCATGGAGAGCTTTAAGTCTGCATTAAAACACATCTTTTTAATCTTGGGTTCTCGGTATCTGTATGAGGTTATGCATTGATACTATATTGTATTTAGGAATTTTTATCTGATTTTTTATTTATTTGTTAAAGTGCTTTGATACTTTGTGAATTGTGCTGTAGAAATAAAAATTTGATTGATTGATTGCTTTATTAGAGACATGTCCTCGTGGGGGGTATTACTAGTTTCAAGTAAGACTGTGTTTCCATCATTTGTGCCCTTATTCTCTGCAAGGATCAATAATCTGTTGTTAATGGATATAGGCTGCAACTCTTCATTACTACACCTAGGTGCTGCATTTTGTTAGCTGCATACAGCCATGATGATGTTCTGCCACCAAAACCTCTTTTGCTGGCATGATTACTGCGACAAATCTCCTTTGCAGAGCCATTGCACAGCCTTGCAGGAAAGCCTTGTAGCAAGTGTATTTTAAAAACTAAACAGGAGTAGGTACCATAATTATGCCCAATAAAGAAGCTGACTTGCTCCCTAGTTTTGGCACTGTATAGTCAGCATGGACCATGTGTTTCCTCTAAATCCATCTGTACTGGTATCTTTCAAATCATTGTTCTGTTTGTGGACATGGAGAGAGAACACAGTATGGAGGATGGTACTGTATACTGGCACATTCTCTGGTTGTGTCATACCTGCTTACCTATTAAGAACTGCTACAAAAAATAGTGGTGGCAACTCATCATCAAGAAACTGCATGGGAGGGTGGACAAGATCCAAGATGGTGGAGTAGTGCACTGCTGAGTTGGAAGCTGGTACAGGAGCATATGATTTTGTTCTGAACTATTGCTATAATCCATCTGTTTCAAACAAGGCATTATTTTTCTGTGGCATTTTAGCAGAAAATGTCTAAAACGATAAGAAGATTAAAGGATGCTAAACAAAAACCAGGGCCAATAGATCAGGCCAAAACTAGGAGCATGAGAAAAGACCTCCCTCATCCTACACAAACTACAATATTTTCTGGCAAGTGGAGTAAAGTTATGGATCTCTCGCTGGTGGTTCTCTCCCCACTACTGTCAGAGACTGAACAAAAGCGAATGGGAGAATTACAGGATACTAATTCAAGGGAGGCTGTAGACCTGAAAACAACTGGGGGCAGTCACATATATCAGGAGGATGATATTGACACAGAGGATAAAATGGTTTTACCCGGAACCACCTCAGGTACATCAGACATACAGGAACAATCAGCACAGAAACCTGAGTGCTCCGGGGGCCTGAATTTTCCACAACACAACAAAGAAGCATGTACTCCTTGAGACAATCAGTGCATGGACTGGAGTAAAACAGAAAATGTCAATCCTAAAAGTAAAGAGAAGAGAGTACATAAGGACGGTAATAAATTTGCAGATAACCCAAGTAATTCCAAAGAACAAACATACCAGCTGGAACCTGAAGAAACACAGGTACCTACAGTATATGAGTTTCAAAATAACATTTTAAAGGATATAGCAGACATACAGAATGCTCTGAGTACTTTAACAAGTGCTGTGGCAGGAATTAATCAAAAAGTAGAAGCCTTAACATTACTAACTTCTGAAACTGAGAATAGGATCAGCATGCTGGAAGATACTATAGATCCCTTAAAAAAAAGTTACATTACACTCCACACAGCTTGAGATATTAATTAGAAAAGTGCAAGATCAGGAAGACAGGTCCTGTCTAGGGAACATCAAACTGGGGAAAATACCAGAAAGGGCTGAAGGCAGCGGAGATCCTTTACATTGCTTTGAACAACTAGAAACTGAGGCAATGGGACTAGATTTTTCAAGTTCAAAATTCTCTTTAGACAAAGCTCAGAGAGCAGGATTAAATAGATTTTTAGGAAACAAGGACAGACCCCGATTTGTGTTTACTAAACCTCAAAAATTTAAAGATAAAGAGACTATTCTCAGAAAAGCAAGAACAGAAAAGGGTCTGAAGGCTAGAGGCATACACTTCCAGGCTTTTCCAGATTTTAGCAGTGAAACTATATCAGACAGGCGTTCCTTCAACCAGGTTATGACTATACTGAGGGAATGGGGCATAAAATATGCCTTATTACCACCCGCTAAATTAAAGTTTTTTTACAAGGGAAAGCTGCATTTTTTACAGACTCCATGGAGGCAGAACAGCTATTAAGAGAGAATGATGAGCAATCATTTTATCAAGGATGGAGGGCAGAAAACCAGGGGCAAACATCTACAAACCCAGTAATGACTTTACACCAGGATCTGATGCAACAACTGAGCATTACTAGTGATGAAACTATACAAACTGGTCAAGACAAGCAGGTAGACCAGTTGAATGAGGCCCTGGACCTTAACAAGGTTGAAACAACAACCCGTGACCTGCGATGAACTAATTCTTAGGCTTAAAGCAGTTGCCCTTTGTTTTTTCTTTTTGTTCTTTTTCTCTCCCTCTTTCATTCTTATTCTTATTCTTTTTTTTTTTTTTGTGGTCCGGGTGTATTGATGGGTGTTACTGGTTAAGAATGTATAGGGAATGCTATTTAAGTTATATACATAAATATTAATTGAAAAAAATTGTTGAAATAATCAACTCTTTCTTTATTTTTCTATCTGCTGAAAAGCCAAATCCCATGGTGCCGTGAGAAGGGGGCAAAAAGTGAGCAGAAGACTATACTGCATGACGTATGCCACTCCCTTGCTTTTCTATCTTTACAACAAGCACAAGGATATATCTATAGGCGTCACCTTATACAGGTAATGGGTTGAACTGCTAGATGATTGTTGGAACTATTATAACTTAAATTCTCAGGAAAGGTAAAGAGAATGGGGTTAAAGAAGAAGGTAGAGATAAGAAAGGGAACAGGGGTACAAAAATAGTAAACAAAGAGAAGGAGGAAAAAAAGGAAAGGAAGGGGAAAAAGGTAGAAAGGGAAGAAGGAAAAAAGGGGAAACTTTTTTCTGTGTGTCTGTGTAATTTTTTTTTTTAGTTTACACTAAGAGGTAGAATCTGATTTGAGTGTTCCAACTAGCTTCCTGGGACGCTCAGGAGAGGGAGGTAAGCAGTAGCCATCTTTGGTGGAGAAAGGTGTGTAATGGAGAGTTTCTCTCAAGCACAGGGGAAGGGGGTGGTAGGGTCGATAGGGTAGGTTTATTCTATGTAATCAACTTATTATTAGTATCTGAATCGCAATGGAAGTTTATTAAAGTGAAAAAGAAGACGGTGGTGAAGCAGAAATGGATGAAGCTGAATGGTAACGATATAATAGAAGAAAGCCTAGTATTTTACTTCCTAAATACAATAATACCAGTTGAAAACTATAGACACAATGCTTAATATATTAACCTGGAATGTGAAAGGACTACGAAATAGACAAAAAGCAAAAAAAAAACTTAAAGAGGAGCCACTGTTGCTTATTTGTCTGCAAATAACTTGGATTGACAAAAGAAAAGTGGATATTCTGCCTTTACAAGAAACTCATTTTTTGTAAAAAAAAAAAGAAGCTATGTTTCATATGAACAGATGGGGAGAAGGACAATTTTCAAATTATACTAGCTTGGCCAGAGAGGTAGCTACCTTTGTAAAGAAACAAAATAAGACAATTAAAATTGGAAAAACAATAGAAGACCCCTTAGGAAGATATGTTATAGTACAGATTAGAACTTTGGAAGGGTCCATTACAATAGCCAATATTTGTACCCCAAATGTATTTGAAAGAGATTTTTGGGTAAATGCTTTCATTGATTTAACAACTTTTCAGCCACCTTAAATTATTGGTGGGGATTTGAATATGGCCATTAATAGTAGATTGGACAGATCATCCTCCTTCTCAGATAATATGATAAGGGGGAGAAAATTACTTAAGGATTTTATGGAAGATCTGAATCTTATAGATATATGGAGGGTAGTGAACCCAGAAATTCAGCAATATTCTTTCTTTTCCATGTCACATCAAAGCTATTCAAGGACAGACTACTTTCTAATTTCAAAGCATTTACAGTTTGTATTAAACAAGTCAAGTATCATAATATTGTTATCTTTGACCACGTGCCACTGCAACTGGAGCTTTATATGGATCAATATATAAAAAATAAGAAATGGGCACTCCAACCTGCCCTTTTGCAAGACACAGATTATGTGAAGACTATCCAAAAACAATTAACTGATTTCTTTGTATTTAATGATCCTGAGCTGACATCATGTAACAATAACTGGGATACACTAAAAGCAGTAATAAGAGGAGCCACTGTTGCTTATTTGTCTGCAAAAAAGAAGAAACAGAATGAAAAACAAAAGCAATTAGAAATGGAAATTGACCACTGGGAAAAAATACATATGTCAACTCAGGACCATATTATATATACAAAACTGATAACAGCTAAAGTTGAATATAATAAATTAATAACTCGGGAGCAGAGAACAGTTTGTTAAAAACTAAATCGAAATATTATGCTCAAGGTGACAAACCAGATAGACTGTTGGCCTTTCAACTTCAAAAAGAAAAACAAGAACATTCCATTTTTCAAATTAATACAATTGTAGGGGAAGAAACCCGTAAGATTACAAATCCAATGGAAATCAATAAGCAATTCTTTGATTATTACCAAAGGTTATATACATCTGAAAGACAGGAACATCCACAAGCTATAAATGAGTTTTTTAAAGAAATGACATTGCCAAAAATAGACAATGAAGTGGCCCAAAGGCTAGATAGACCAATTCTGGAAGCTGAAATTATAAACTGTATTAAAGAATTACCACCAGGTAAAGCCCCCGGACAGGATGGGATTCCTACGGAATTTTATAAAACATTTTCACCATATTTATCAAACCATATGGCTCAGTTATTTAATCAAAGCTTGCATTTGGGAAAGCTACCAGATATATTTTATGATGCCAGAATATCAGCGTTTCTTTAAAAAGATAAGGACCCTACACTATTTTCTTCATATTGTTCTATTTCATTACTAAATGCAGATATGAAAATATTCACAAAAATAATAGCGAAAAGGATGGAAAATGTATTAAACCAAATAGTAAACGATTATCAAAATGGATTTATTAAGGGTAGAAGGATAGGGACAAACATAAAAAGAGTCATGAACCTGATAGACATTAATAAATAGAATAATTTATTGATTATAAAGAAACAAAAATAAAGAAACAGCATGGGAGAGTGGGGGCACTTTAATACTGTACTGAACAAAACCAACAATAAAAGTTGCAGTCCCTTAGATTGTAGATTAATGGTATTCTATGGCTACAGTATTCTATATGATCTGATAGAACAATGGCAGCTTGATGGCAGCTAGTTCAGTCTTACAAACTAAAGCTGTTGCCGATCTGTAGCCATTCCCATTTACAAGCCATGTCTCAAAGTAAAAAAATGCAATTAAAGCCATGGCTTCTAAACTGTGCAATAATAACAGTAATACTAGAAAGCTGTTCCTCCACAATGAGTTGTCATGAGGGATTGCTAGGGTGAACTGTAATGTGGACACTAGTGCAAATGTTCCTGCTTTATGAGTTTGTTGCCGGCAAGGTGTCTTTTTTAATTTAACTCCAATAAACCATGATAGCTTATATAGTTGGGGTCATTAAATATAAGGCAGGGATGTTTAAAACTATTGAAGTGAGTTGCAGTTGCAGGAATTTGAAATGTATAGATTTTACTTGACAGCATTAGTAGAGATGTCAGTGGCTGTGGTACAGTTGTTTGGATGGGCAGTTGCACTGGAAATGCCAATGGTCACAGTTTTGCACATAGCTTGTGCCGGTAGCACAATCATGTGGATTCAGCCTGAAGAATGATGTTGGTGGTTGCCATGAACTGTAATTAGTGGATTGGTAAAAGGCCAGGATTTTCAGCTGAGTATAAGTGTAATATGGCAGGCAGCTAAAAAATTAAAAAGGTGCAAAAAGGATGAGTGCAAGCAGGTTGTTTCTAATCTGAAAATATAAAATATACTGTAAATTACATAAATAGAGCTGTGAAGCAAAAGTCAAGCTAAGAAACAGTAAACAGAATTAAAAGTAAAGGAAAAAACTGCTGATTTAAGTGATTGATAGATCACAGTGGTGATAATAAGTGGGATAGCTTAAATATTTTTTGAATGTCATGAAAAAATGAGCTGCCAGTTTCACTTGTACATTCTAAATGTGTGTAGCACAGGCAAAGGCTGAGGCAATTCATCCTGCTTAGTGGAGTGTGTTTTACCCATTGATTGTAGAAAATGGGTAGAAAACTGTATCAATCAATGAGCTCCACATTCCTTACCCATGTTATGAAGGTAAATACAGTATATGCATTAGAAAACTAAATACAATATCTGAGGCTGGCCATTTTACAACTTTAGATATAAGTAGTACATTTTTGATAAGTGTAGTCATTAAACTGTCAAGGAGTGACACACTTTATGAGCCCCCCTCCTCCCTCCCTCTCAGGACTTGCCATATGTTAGGAGTGAAATCAACTATACTGTCAGTATTATGATGAAGTGCTATGTTATTATTTGTGGCTGTAATGTGATGCTCAGCAGCCAAGGCCAAGTATGGTTATACCTAATACTTTTGAAATGGAGTTTGTTATTATTAGGGCATGTCTGGACTCAGAAAACAATTTGGTTGTCTGTGTCTGCCATGTTAAATGTTCATTTTGGAGTTGTTCTCCCATGGAGCTAGACATATTCTAAACATTTGCTCCCCCTTCCCATCACCCCTAGGGCAAGTTGTACAGCCAGCCTCAACTGCCAAAGGAGTGGATCATCTTCTCCTCCGAGACCTGGCCATGTTATACTCAGATAGCCACTGAGAGTGCGGCAGAGTGACACATTCTACCCAAAACTCCCTGGAGAGTGAAAACATCGCCTCCATGATGTGCCCTTCCTCCACATGCCCAGTCAAGGACAGATAGAAAGTTTCTCTTCATAAATCTGAGACTCCTGCAGGGTAGGGCAATGTGTTGCCGCTAAGACACACAGTCAAAAAAAATTTTTCTTACAAATTATTAGAACAGCATTGAGTCAGTCAGCTTTTTTTCCTGTTGAAGTAGTTTTAAATACTAGTTCCAATTACATCATTATTATTTGATCTTTTCTGACTATTTTGTAAACTCAGTGGGTGTTCCAGATATACACTGGGGATACTACAAGTACAATTGTAGAGCTGAATAATGTAGTTTATGGCCTTTTCAACCAGAGAGTTTGTTACTAGAACCCAAATCACTGTGACAGCAATTAAAATGTTCAACAAGAACATAAGGAACATCTTACAGTTCTAACATTATCCTTTCACCCAGTGGGTAAATCAGAAACTCTCACTTGAATTTAGTAACCCCATTGGTGGTTTCCCTTCACCTCTCTCTCTGCTATTGGCTGCTCAAAAAAAGTTACAATTTCTTGCCTTTTCGAGCTAGCGCCTTTTCGAACGAGCGCCTTTTCGAGTGACTTTTAGGAACTGAACTCTGCATAGTAGCTCTAATTTTTGTTACTTTCTGAATGCATTGTGTACTGCTTGTTGTTTGAACTTAGTGTAGCTAGAAACTGTAATTTTTAGTCAGAACTGGGGCACCGAACTGCTCACTGAAAGAGCTGAAAATTGCCCTTTTTCCCTCTGCTTTTCCTCTTACCCTCGCTTTACTATATTCCTAAAATCTTGTTTGCTGGAAATAAGACTTTGGGAAGCAAAGCCAAGTACCTCCACCCCTCTCTGCTCTCAAACTTAATTACTCACCAATTCTCCCACCGCTCAAACTGCCCCCTTTTCTCACTCACTACCCCTTATTGTTTGGTGGCCCTCCCATTGATTAACCTAAGGCACCAGCCCTGCAGCGCTGCCCCTTATCTTAGCTAATCCCCTGTTCTTCTTCCTTTTAGGTAGCTGCTCTTGATTGGGCTCTCAGCTGAGCAGTGGCTGTGGCATGGATCTACCCCGGCCACCTGCTTTCCATCTCCGCCCTGGCTGACTACACCTCCCAAATCTACGATGCCTTTGAGAATGGATTGATGGTGGGGTCTATTTTTATAGACCTTACGAAGGCATTCGACACAGTCAAACATCAACTCCTACTTCAAAACCTCCACTCTACAGGCCTGTCCAGTGACATGGTGACATGGTTTAACAGCTACCTCTCTTGAAGGACTCAACGCATCAAAATCAAAGGTAATCTCTCAGAGCCAAGAGAAGTGAGTCTGAGTGTCCCCCAAGGGTCCATATTAGGGTCACTCCTCTTCAGTCTCTTTATTAACCCCTTACCCACAGAATGCCCAGCGCACATCATGCTTTATGTGGATGATGTGGTAATCTCTGTCAAAGGAAAAAAACAGGCCTTGATCTCTACTGAACTGCAAATCAATTTCCACAGACTCAAAAAATGATTCTCTGACAAGAAACTTTTGCTCAACTATAAAAAAACTAAGAGCATGATCTTCTCAACAGAACAAGAAGAAGTTTGGGCCTCTGCAGATTCAGAGCCTCAAAGGTGACACAGTGGAGCAGGTGAGCACCTTTAAATATCTCGGGGTTCATCTTGATGACACCTTATCATTTGGAACATATGTTGACCATGTTGTTAAAACCGCTAATGCAAAACTGTGTGTCCTCTATTACCACCAGCACTCTATGACCTCAGAAGCCCTGAAACTGGTCATAAGTTGCTCAGTCTTATCCACCATAGAATACAACCTTGTTATCTATGGGGCTGGCACTGACACTGTCATCAAAAGGGTAAAAACTCTACTTGACAAAGCCTGTTGCCTGGTTCTGAGGGTGGATTACTGGACAAATACATGTACCCTCTATCAAGAGACAGGGTGTCTCCATCTACACCATTGGATCATTTACCAGACATGCCTATTTGCGAAGAAGTCCCTGTTAGGACTTACCGTCTAGATCAACCTCCAGCTTACTCATAACTGCACAACCTACTATTAGGACCCAAAATGTGGACAAGAGTGGGCTGGTGGTGCCATTTAAGAGAGCATCTCAAGCCCGGAGATCCCTTTCCTTCTGTGGTCCCAGGTGGCTTAACGAACTCCCTAAGGATCTGCTCAAGAGTAGAAAGATTAGCCAATTCAAACCAGGCCTATGAGCCCACTTGGCCCAGGAGAACATCTGTAAATGTCTTCTCATACCATAGCCTCTTTCCTGCACTTACCGTAGCAATGTTCCCTGGCTCTTATCCTACCTCCTCTTTGAGACACCAGCGTAACCTGGTAAGTTATCCCCCATCACCGTTCACCCACCTGACTTCTCTCCCACCTCCTTCTTCCAGCCTTTCCTTCATGCAACCCTTCCTCCTCCCTGGCCCACCCTTGTATTCCTCCCTCCTCCACCTATCCTCTTTCTCCCCTCTTCTCCCCTCCCCAGTTTTGTTCATGCTTCTCCTCCTCCCTTCCATACCCAGTCTCCTACACCATGAGCTGACAAAGCCTTTCTCTGGCTGCTCCACTCTATCAAGCAAGCCTTCTCCATGTTACTCTTACTGTACCCTGCACTTACCTGGGTAAGGCCATACATTTCAGTCTACTCCTGTATTGTATGCAGCACTCTCCTTTCGGCACTGATTCCTAAACCAGTCATGTTGTGTCTTGGGAGCTCAGAATTAATTGACTGACTGCTGCAACCTATGTATTAATGTTGATCAATTGTAATTTGCAATGTATATTACCATGTAATGTGTGTAATCTTATGTAACCTATATGTTGTCTGTTTTGTCTTATGTACTTGTATGACTTGGAACCTTTGTAAACGAGTCTCTGACTCAAAGGTATTAATCCCAATCTGAAATAAATAATATATAAAATAAAATTAAATGACCAGTTCAGATGGAGCAATCACAGAATGGGAGCCTGTATTTGAAACAAAGCTTCTACCAGCACAAATGACTTGAAGATTCTCTGCAGTACTCCTTTGGGTTTCTTAATAGAGTTCATATTCCAGGAACGAAGATGTGTGAGGGGACATTTGTGAGTTTTTCTGAGTTCCTACTAGGAAAAAACAAATCAATGCAAATGCATTCGCCCACACAAATTATAACAACATTGGCACACTCTGATCAGGAGAGTTCCGTAATTCCATCAGCATGTTGATTTAATTAGGCCTCTCACATTGGGAAGGAAATTTCTATTACTGGTCTTTTATGCATTAGTTGAGCAGTCTGGCGAGGAATACTCCATACCTACCAATGCTGCAGATAAACAGAGCATGCTAGCTTCAAGTACCAACTCACTCCCAATTTGCATAAACAGTGCACTGCAACATACCCAAATGGGAAAGGCTATGATGTATATATATATATTTATATATATATTTATAAAATGGAGGAGGTGCTCATCCTTCAAATCCAGTATTTTGATTGTATAAAACACATCACATGACCGTGCCTATATCAGAGCATGACCGCACACCTGCACTTTTACCCCCCCAAAAAAACAATTTTACCATTTTATAAGATAGATAACCCACTGTAGGATGTACGTTCGCGCGCTGATATAGGCACACCTTGGGTGGTTGACACACTCGGCCTGTGGCCTCGTGCGCACAACGCACACCAAGGCGTGCGTATATCAGAGCGCGACTTCACACCTAAGAGTGGGTTATCTATTACACATATGTATGTACAGTATGTACATAAACAGAATGCTCGTACAATGCAAATAATGGAATTGCTTACTTAATTTGTTTAATTTTTGAACTGGTAACCAGAAAAGGTGCACAAAGCCAAATCTCATTCCAGGGCAAACACTGGGGTGGTGGGATAACAGCAGGGGGAGCAAAATAAAAGCAAAACTTCAAACATCACAACAAAACTAGATACATATGAAACAGCAGCAATACAGTGACAGTGAAAATTAATGTACGAGAATAAATTATGTTTTTTTTGTATTATCATTTTACCTTCTCCCTATGTGCTCCACTTCAGCCTCTCCTTCAGGCTCACCAATGCTTGCTCTGGTCCATCTGCCCTCTGATCCTCCAGTCCCACATAGCAGCCAACCCCAGGGTAACCCGGAGTTACCCTTCTCCAGATGGGTCCCCCCTCCTCTGAAGGGGAATGTGTCAGCCCAGGGATAGCCAGCACTACATTTGGCCCCAGGGTGCTGCTGAGATGAGGACACAGCAGGACATGAATGGTACCAGAGAGCTGGGGCAGCTGTCATCTGGCTGAGAGTGTGGTAGTATTTCCGCTCTTCTGGTGCATTCCCCAACGTGCATCTGCTGTTCTCCTAGTCTCCACCAGAGGCCACCACAGCACGGCATCAACCCACTACCCACCCCAGGAGAGGAGAGCAGTCCTACGGATGCTCGATCCTCTCCTTCCCCTGCCAGCCCCCGGCGTCCTGAGTCCATTCCCGAACCCGGGTTGCCGGCGTGGATTGAGGTAAGGCACCAGTGCCTCAGCCCTCTACGCCACTGGGTAGGCCTAGGGAATAAACTATTTTAACATGGCAAAGGGTGCAAAATCTAACAGGATTAGAGTAACAGTTCCTAGTACAGTACAAAGGTGTTACCAGGATTAGATGAGAATAAAAAGCAGAGTACCCAAGGCAGGCTGAGGGGAGTAATGGAACTCTAGAAGATCAGGAGTGAGGAACTGTTTACAGTAAGGGGAAAGCACAGGGTGGGTAACAGCAGACACTAAGTGGATAGAGGAGCAGGAAAGCAGCAGTAAGAGACTGCTTAGTAATCAAGATTTACACCTGCATTTTGTCAGACATTTAGAGATATGTTTGGTGGGGAAAATATTTATGTTTGTTTTTGTAGATTCGATTGTACAGTGACTAACACTTGAAAGCCAGTTCTGCATATTGATAGCTAGCTGTTTTTAAGCTTCACATATACTGTAGCTGTATGCTTAAGTTTATTAAAACTGTTTTAATTGTCAAAGTGTGTATATCAGTACAGTAAATGTGCATATTATCACTATGGTTTGTCAAAGTAGCCCTCTGGCAAAAAAGTCCCATCTGAAAAGGCAATTACATCTGACTATGTACAATTAAGCATTTGCCACTATTAGGACAGTTTCCATTAAGTTTGCTGTGATGAATGGGGTATTTATGACAGTACCATATGTCTCTGCATATGCCGCACAATATAAAGGACTCCAGTGACCTACTACTTATGACAAAGGGCTTTACAGTCATAGGACACATAGTTGCAGACAAGCTGGCACTGCATTCATTCCCACAGCATTGACAAAGTAAGAATTACTGTGTGTATATATATATGTGTATATATATATAATGTTGTGAAGATGTGTCCATAACTCCATGAGCTGATCTTCTTCTCTTTGATTGTGTATCTTTTATTAAAACCAATTACTGTATTTCAACCTTTTTTTTTAATTTTAGAGTCTGTCAATCACAAGAAAAAAAAATGACACAGCTGTAAGTGTGTGTGGGGGGTGGGGGGGGGCAAAGAACAGTGAACGGTGGATGTAAGGTAACCTGTACCTAGTCATTTCTGAATAAGCTAACAAAGTAACATAAAAAAGAAAGCCCCAGTCATAGTATATGTTGTTCAGTGTATTTGCTATTCTGCAAGACACAGTTCCACAAACATACAGTATTCTTATGGATACTGTTGGATTCACATTTTTTTAAATTACTTCACACTACATAGTTTCTATTGTGGTTGTTTGTATATATACATGTGTTTGCGTGCAAAAATTGCCATGAAATGTAGCATCTCAGTTTTAGTGCAGTTCTGCTTCTTTTCCATTTTGCCACTTGCAGGATGGAAAGAATAGTTCAAGTGACATGTTAAAGGTCCCACAGGGATATACTGTACACTATGGCCCAGATATTCAAACTGCGCCAGGCTGTGGCGCAAGCCTAGGTGCAGCTCAACTTGGCTGCGCAGGGGCATGGATTAGGCGATATTCAACGGAGCTGCGCCATGGCTCAGCATCATTGAATATCGCACCCTGGCAACCCGTAGTGCGCATGGCGCAGTGGCACTGCACCAGCACCAGTGGCCAGAGTGGAGCATGAGGATGCGCTAGTGCAAGGTCCATTGCGCTAGGCACAACAACCACAATATTCAAAAGTCGACATGCAAATGGTGCCATAATGTATGCAAGGTGCAAATGGGGCCATTTGCATGTCATTATGGCCCCATTTGCATGCAGGTGCACTGATCCCCGACGACTTGCACCTGGCACCCTGCCAGGCAGCAGCCATCAGGGACAGATGCCCCCTGCAGCGCGGCAATGTGCCCCACAGCCCGATCATGGGCTGAATTAAAAAAAAAGATTAATCCTATATCCCTGGTGGTCCAGTGGACTGCTGCCTGCCCAATTGCAGGCTTAAGTGTGCAATAATAGCTAACTCCTATATCCCTGGTGGTCCAGTGAACCGAAGTCTGCCCGATCGCGGGCTTAAGTGTGAAAATATAGCTAACCCCTATATCCCTGGTAGTCCAGTGGTCCTGTCTGCCCAATCGCGGGCTGAATTAAAAATAATAACACTATTATCCTGGTGGTCCAGTGGACCCCGTCCCGCCCGCCCACTGATCCCCACCACCTCCCCCATCAGCGGCCGGACGGCAGCACCCCACCCACCTACACGCCCGCCGCCCACCTACTGACACCATCAGTAGGGAACTGTATGCCATTGGTCCTGGCGTGAGCCAATGGGGTGATCCATGCGATACTACACATTCCAGATATATGAATGGGATCATATATGGAATATGTAGTGCGGTATGGGCTGCATGCAGTGGACCAATGGGCGTACAGCCCTACTGACGGTGTCAGTTGGCAGTGCTGGCAGTGGCTTGAGTGGGTAAGTGCTGCCGCCCGCTGCTGACGGGAGTGGGCGTGGAGATCAGTGGGTGGGTGGGGAGGGGGTCTACTAGATCACCAGGGATAATAGTGTTATTATTTTTTAATTCAGCACACGATCAGGCAGACAGGACCACTGGACCACCAGGGATGTAGGGGTTAGCTATGTTTTCACACTTAAGCTGGCGATCGGGCAGACTTCGGTCCACTGAACCACCGGAGATACAGGGGTTAGCAATATTTTCACACTTAAGCCCGCGATCGGGCAGACTTCGGTCCACTGGACCACCAAGGATATAGGGGATAGCTATATTTTCACACTTAAGCCCACGATCGGGCAGACTTCGGTCCACTGGACCACCAGGGATATAGGAGTTAGCTATTATTACACACTTAAGCCCAGGACTGGGTGGGCAGTGGTCCACTGGACCACCAGAGGTATAGGATTAATCTATTTTTTCCTGATGCCCGCAATTGGGCATGGGGGGCACCACTACGGAGGTGCAGCCGGAGTTCGGGTGTCCACCCACAGGTGGCAGCAGCCATGTTGCACCCTGCAGTGTGGCAGCTCACCTTTGGGTGGCCATCCGTTGTTCCTTTTTTTTTTTGGATCAGCTTTGTGCTGGCACAGGTAGAGGTTGCACATGCATGGCTCCGCACATCCCGGGCTGAATATCGGGCTGTGCAGAGTATGCATGGGCACCCCACCTGTGCCTGCATACATTCTGATGTGCTCAGAGCATCGGGATTTGTGCCATGCACTTTCCCTTTGAATATCGTGCTGGTGCATCAGTGGGTTGTGCATGGTGCAACACCGTTGCGCCTATGTGCAACCCTTTGAATAGCAGTGTCAGTGGCTCAGTAGGTAGCACACCGCCTCTGAGGCGGAGATCAGAGAGCTGTGGGGTTCAGTTCCCACATCTGGCACTTAGGTTAATATCCCAGTACTGACACTGTAGTGCAGCATGAGAGGGTGCTGCACTTCTGAGGTGCCGCTTCGGATGAGACGTTAAACTGAGGTCCCATCTGCCTGGATTGGTGGTAGTTCAGGTGGATGTTAAAGATCCCATGGCACTTATCGAAAAGAGTAGGAGAATTTCCCCGGTGTCCTGGCCAAATTTCCCTCATTCACTAAAAATACCACCAACAGCTTAATCTGGTTCAAGGTCAGTTGGCATTCATCTGTATCCCCTTCCCCCAGGTCATGCCTGAAAATAGGCAGGATTTGTCTAGTGCACTTACCCGGTCAACAAAAGCTAAATAAATAAATAAATATCTGGGTCTATATATTTATAAAATGGATTAAGTTGGCCACTGAAAATACAGATCACTAATTGGATGAACCACATTATCTGCCACAATTAGCAGCCTATACACACTCACAAAGTTACAGTTCTGTATTGTATAAGACACAGGTTTTTATACCAGACTGTTTCATGAGTTCAGTGATAAGCAGCATGGTGATGAGTTCACTGGGAGATATATGCACTCCGTCAATGTGTACTAAGGAGCACTTGACCAGTGGCCTCACACCTCAGAAAATGCTGGTGTAGTGACTTTATCTTCCTGTGAACACACACCCTGACATGTGTTATTAACCATATATACAGTAAGCTGGCCTGCTGGTGCAGGGGCAGGATACCGACTTGTGATGCCAGCGACCCGGTTTGGGAACGGACCCAGAATGTCGGAGGGCCAGTCAGGGAGAGAGAAGGACTGAGCATCCAATGACTGCTCTCCTTCTCCAGGGGGAAGGTGGTGGAGTGTTTGGCATTGTACGGATACCTATCGGAGGCTGGGTGTACCACATATGCTGACACCAACACGTTCAGGGTGGGGCAGAGGCTGGCCATCATTGCACATCCCCACCCCTGTACATCGGAGAGAAAACCACTGCTGCCTGGCCACCTTGATGATGCCCACCCTCTGCTCTGATTGCTCCCAGGCCAGCTCCCTGACCTATCCTGTCGTTCACGGTACTATGGGGCCACTGCCGCGACCCCACCCTGGGAGCAAGCCAGGTGATATCAGGGAGCTGCGGCTAATGGAAGGGGGAGCAGAAGGGTCCATGACAAGGCAGCAGGATCAGCGGCAATAGCAGCAGCAAATAAAGTATACTAAATAAAAAAATAATAAAAAATATATATACAGTATATCAAATGCATAATACATATTGTGTGAAGAAATATATCTTTTTAGGGGACCTAATGAGTAGTAGTAGTAGCAATAATTTTTTTTGTAATATATGGATATCCCAAATAATACTACTGAAAGTTATACAAAACATTTTTCATAATAATGTAATAGAAATCCATCTGTAGTATTACACATTTCACAATACTATAATTCAATATTCAGTGACAGTATTTCGACTGAGATCTCCAGTACTATTGGTTGATGTTCCACAACTGTATTATGAGATCTCATAATACTACCAGTTTTCCAAGACAGTGCTACGAGACTCAAGCTTTCCTCACATTGCCCACATTCACCACAGCCGCCCTCAAGCTGGCTTTTACTGTTCGGTACAATAAAAGTACACCACAATTTAGCTCAGGAGAAGCAGAAAACAATGCCACAGGAACCCCCTCTAGTGCCTGGTCCCTCCTGCTCCACAGCTGCCTTGTTGTGGGGGAGTGAAGAGTTTGTGCTCTTGGGGACGAGGGAAGTTCGCAGTTGGAGAGAAACAGAACTGGAGGAAGCATGCAGTTCCACCTCCATCCGTAGAAGAAGCTGCTCAGAGGAGTGCTGTTGGCTGTAGTTTCAGGCAGCAGCACAGAGGAAAGTTCCTGTCTGGATCCATATAGTACAAAAAAATTAAAAATAGGGCACTGTATGTGACTCGGCTATAACCCCATCTCAAGGTTGAGGTGACATGCTGGAACCTCACGAGTTTTGGTCTGGAGGTTCACATGTCAACAAAACCTCTAATGGTATTATAGCTGTATTATAACTGGGGAGCATTTTCTCCCATAGGGAAACAAGGTTATAATTTATTGTTGTAACCCGTAGGTTATAACAGCCAACATGTGCTGGGTTTCCCTTGCTCCTTGCCTGTGCAAACCTCCACTCCTCCCTTTCTCAATGTCCTCTACTTTGCCACCAGCAGCACTCTCGGTGGCAAGTAACTAAAAAAAAACTCACCTCTCACCAGTAACCTTCACCAATCCTTCCTTAAACAGGTGGCTCAAGTAAACCTTTAAAAAACTTTTAAAAAAATGGAGGAAAAAAAACCTACTGGAAGGTTTCAGCAGGGATGGCAGACCGCACTTTATGCCAACCTGACCGCGGCTGAACACCAACGTATTTTTATTTTGTATAATTGCTGTGGTGAGAAAACATCCCCCAGCATTTATATAAAATAAAACATGGGGTGGTGTGTTTAACTCAAGAGTTTACATACACCCATCGCTGTTGGATGTGTAAATAAACCCCTTGAACTTTGCTCTTGGGGTTTATGAAGCATCCAACACCTCGGGATGTGTGTAAAATCTCGTTAAACACACCACTCCATGCATTATTCTATATGTAATACACTGTCCCCTATTATTCTATTTATATATTCAGGTATGGCCATGGACAGTCTCATTTTCAGTGGATAACATTAGCATACAGAAACCTGGTTACATAAATTGGGAAGCAAGTCTCCACAATATACAAACAGTAAAAAATTTTACAAAATAAAAATCCCTTCAAAGTGGTAAACTTCACTTATAGCACACATATACATATTTCTTATAAAAAGGGGAATTACATTCTACAGTACCAACCTGATAAACAGACAAGCAAATGCAATGAGACTGAGAGAAAATTTAGGAACACAAATATTTTCAGCTATAGTTGAAACTGGGACAGCAAGTTAGCAGCTCCTTGTACCAGACAGCATGGGGTGAAGCTTTGGAGGGGGAGTTAACAGGCATGTGAGGAAGTACTACTTCACTGAAAGAGAGGTTGACACTTGGAATACACCACCATTGGAAGTAGTGGAGGCAATAACAGTAGGTAGCATCAAGCATGCATGGGATAGACATAAGCGAATATTAATCACTAGACAGGGAGGATGGATAGTCACTGGAGACTAGTTAGAGTCTGTGAAGGTAGACTAAGCAGGAACTACCTGTGTAGACTGGGTGAGCCAAGATGCCCTCTTCTATCAACAAATTTTGTTTCTATGATGGGTCTGTTGTGCAATCCAGTTATGAATATTTTATTTTATTTTTTTATTTTATTTAAACAGCAGTTTGGAAAACCTTTGAGCCATAGGCTCATTTACAAAGGTACCTTGTCACAGTAAGACAAACCAAAATACACAGTATAGCAGTACAGCACATAAGTATAACAGTAAATTAAGACATAGATACAAACAAGCTGGTACAGGTAGGATGGATGCAAACAATACCAGAGTTATGTCATCCTTAGCAGCTTAGTAATAAGCTATGTCATAAGTATGTGAGTACAGCTTTGACTAGCGGCAGTTACAGCATTGGGTGTTAATTAAGGTGGTTACGTAGGAAGTTTTGAAGCAATATAGTTGGAGCTTGAGATGGAGGGGGCAGTGTGTTGAACCAGGAGGGGGCCCTAAAGCTGAAGGCTCTTTGGCCGTGAGAGGTCCTAGCTCTAGGGATAACAAGAGAGGTTTTCCCAGAGGTCCGAGTATGAACTAGTGGGACAGAGCAGCGTATGGTGGTGGTCAATCCTGGTGGGGAAAGCCCTGGGAGGGTCTTTTTGTAAGGGACAGGTAAGATATTTGAGGCGCCAGTCGGAGACTAGCACCAGCGCTTAGCATACAGTAGACAGGCGCAGGTCATCCTAGGTGCTCCAGTACTAACCCAGGCCTTATTCAGAGTACTGCTAATTTTATGGAGTGTGGTCTGATCAGCAGCACCATACACCGGCAGTCCATAGTCCACTAGGGACAGGATAGAGGAGATGATCAGAGTTGAAGAGCTCCGGGAGGCAGTGTTTATACCGATGTAAGATGCCCAATCGGATATTAGTGGCAGTGGCTAGGGCAGCGATGTGTCCATGGAAGGAGGAGGGGTCAAAATGGATCCCTAGGTATTTATAGGAGCAAACTTGTTCGAGTGGGAATGAGGACCCAGAGTGAATGAGTAGTTTGAAGTTGCAGGACTTGTTTTGGGGATGAGTGAAGAACATGGTTTTTCTTTTTTTAAGATTTATCACCAATCTATGTTCCTTGAACCAGCCCTCGGCTTCAGTGAAGGACTTCTGCAGCGAGTCCTGGAGGGCAATAGGGTTACGATTTGAGGCAAAGATGACTGCATCATCAGCGTACAATAGAATGTTCCCCGAGCAAGAGCGTGGAAGGGTGTTAAGGTAAAGGGAGAATAGTAAGGGGCCCAGAATGGAGCCCTGGGGAACCCCAGAAAAGATGGGACAGATGTCCGAGTAGGTCCCATTAATTTTTACACGCTGTGAGCGGTCAGACAGATAACTGGTGCACCAGGAGATAGGCCCAGCAGCAAAACCAGAGAGACTAAGGGCATCAAGAAGGAGGGGGTGGGAGACAGTGTCGAAAGCTTTCGAGAGGTCAATGAAGACAGCACCAGCCAGAGAACCAGAGAATATTACCAGATATTATGGGCTTCAAATTAGGTCTTAACTTTATCGGTACAGAATTCCAATTATAGAACCCCTGGAACAGAAGGGATGCCCTTGCAACATTATTGCATAGATTATATCATACATTCCAAGCTGTTTAATGATCTTAGCCTGTTCTGACTGATTTTGGTGTCAAATGTTTTAAAATATACTCTGGGAGGGACCCTTTGTAACCATTAAGTATAATGTTTAACATGTGACGTTTCCTACAACTAGGGGTTGGCGAAAATTGTGAATTCCACTTTCATGGAGCATCTGCAAAATTTCAAAACTTTTGCCATTGGCAAAACTGGGATTTTCCATGGATTTTTGCCGAGTTCCATGGACTTTTTTTGTGAACTGAGAAAAAATGCATAGAAACTGCGGAATTTATTTTATACCACAGTTTAATAAACTGTCAGTGAATGAGCGTGTGCTTGTCAACCATGCAGTCATTCACTGACAATTCAATGAGGCCACTAGTAGTGGAGGAGAGGAGGGCTGCACCGGTGGTCCACTGAGGGGCAGGGTGGGGAGCAGGGTGGTGGCGGATGAAATGTCAGCGTGGGGGTCCACTAGACACCGAGGTGGGATTACTTTTAAGGAATCAGGGATGGGGAGTCCACTAGACACCAGGGAATACTGGGAATAGAGGGGGATGAATCGGTGGACTGCCAGCTATTTTTGTGGATTAAGGAATCCAGGATAGGAAGCGGGTCCGCTTGACTCCAGGGAAATAAAATGTTTCTGCAGGCCATGATCAGTGGGGGGGGGGGACTAGACACCGGGAGGGTCTGAAGGAGGGATTGGAAGTATTTATTTATTTACTGGGACCCCAGATCAGTGTGTGGGGGGAGGACTAATGAATTAAATGGCAGTTAAAAAAGCCTCAGAACTGACCACAAGCAGTAATTCATTCTGTGGATTTTTTCCCCCACAATTTAATAAATTAACCCACAGTTTGTAAATTTATTCCACAGTTTTAAGGTGGAATTTCCATGGAAGTTGCAAAAATGTTTTCCAAACTTTCGTGGAAGTGAAATTCGCACTTTCATGGAAATTCTGACGTTGGAGTTTGTTTTCGCACACTCCTACCTACAACCTTCCAGTCTTAGCCTGTGTTCTATAGATCATTCTATAAAAAAACAATGATGTCTTGTGTGGGGGGTATCAAGAATGAAAACACCCAACTTTCCACCACCCTCTCTGTGAAAATTACTTCCTCACATTGCCCTGAGCCGTCCCCACCTCTATCTTCAAATTGTGTCCCCTTGGACTTTGTTGATTCCACTGAGGTACTTAAAAGTTTCTATCATGCCCCCCCTCCCTCCTTACTGTCTACTGGTTATGTTCACATGGTTCTATTTTGACTCTGTATACTGCCTAACTTGTGTCATGTTGTCCTCTGTATGAACCTGTATCTCACTGTATCTGTATCTCATTGTACTCTCCCGGGTCGTACCTGAAAATAGGCATATAACTTGTCTAATGAACTTACCTGATCAATAAAAGCTAAATAAATAAATCATTGCATAGAACCTCTGCTTTGGTAAGTCTAGTCCTTGATGCACCACTGTAGATGACATCTCTGTAGTCACTAATTAGAACAATCATCATCTCAACAATTTTTAAACTAGCATCCCTAGGTAAATTGTTTCAAACCTTATACGACATGCCAAAGTTCTGATTCACACTTTTCACCATTTTATCAAGATGAACATTCCACTTACAGAAACTAGCTATCAGCATACCAAGATATTTAGATGTTTGGACTTGTTGTAATGTATAACCAGTGTATGTAAAAAATATCCAAGCTCTCAGGTACGTTTTCAACCCTATTTGTATGTTTAACTGCCGTAATATTTGATTGCACGGCATTTAGCACAACTTGTGTTAAACAAAACATTGTAAAAAATCAAAAGTTCTGTGAAGAGCACACTGGACATGGGCATGTGTATTGCCAGTAACATGCACAATAGTACTGTCAGCACGCAAGTGGAATTTATTTGAGGATCTGGAAAGTAAAGAGAATTCATGCATGCGTTAAACAATAGCGGACCCAAAACTGCACCTTTTTGGGCTCTAGTGGCTGTTAGGAGAGGATTCAATTGAAAAGAATTCATAGTGACTTGCTGTAGTCATTTCATCAAACAGTGTCTGAACCATTTCAAGGCAACCACTGACACACCCAAGCATTTAGTTTGTTCAGTTGTATCACATGGTTAAGGGTGTCAAAAGCCTTCAACAGGTCTATGAAAACTGCCCCTATAATTGACTTTTTTTTAATCTAGGACACTCTGAATATCACTAACCAGCTTTGTTAATGTTGTGGTAGTACTGTGTTTTCCCTAAATTCTGATTGGCAGGGGGTTCATAATTTTATTAGAACTGTGTGAGAGGCCTTTCGGCACCATGCATTTCTGCTTAAAGTTGGACCAGCATAACATTCTGTGGTGATTTGCATATGCAGCCCATGATGCTTTGCATTGTGTGGGCATGTGTGATTTAATATTTCAGCTGGATATTTACCAATCTTTTTATTACCTGAGATACAATGGGAAGCAGGGAGACTAGTCTGTAATTATTTAACTCTGTTTTGCTCCTAGTTTGAAAATTGGGGTGACTTTAGCACTTTAGCAATTTAAGAAGAATTCTTCAGTTGATAAAGGAGTATTAAAAATGGTAGCCAATGGGTTAGCTAGACCTGGGGAGATATATTTTATAAGTCTGTTGGTAAACTGTCAAGTTCAATTGGCTCTGAAGTGTCCACTTTCAAAGGTTCTCTCAGAATATCTTCCAGTATTATTTCCTAAAACCTAGACTTATTTGTTCTGTTCAACAAAGAAGCCTGATCTGTATTATAGACATGTGGGGGTTAACTATCATCTGTAAGGCATCAGTGCCTATTCTGGTAAGGAATTCATTGAAGCCACTGGCTACCTCATTGCCCAGTGAAGGCAACTTATTATCCACCAATAGGTACTTTGGAGTTCAGGACTACCTGACAACTGGAGCTTGCATACAATACCCAAAAATCCTTTGGCTTTCACTTGTTAGGCTCTAAATGTGAGGTTTAAAAAATTTGCTTTGCACTTTTATTCTCATGTAGGTATTTATTTCGAGCCTGTTGGTAACTTGCCCAGTCACTCTGGAAATTTCATTTTTCTGCAAGTTTCAAGCATTTATCCTTCAAGCATCTAATCAGGTAATAATACTATGGGCAAGGAGGGTGAGTGGCATTATAACCCCATTAGCCCCCCTAGATGATATAATTCCCAATATATTGCACACTTACCTGTCATTTATTTTATATAAAATAATAGGATCGTCACATTTACTTTTTGATCACATTTCATTTCCAGGTTTGGCGTTTACATTTTTTGTTGCACTTCTGTCTTTCTGTAGTATAGTGGCATTTTTGCTGCTTTTGGTTGTTTTTGTATACTTTGAATTTCCATAGAGTAGGGTCCTTTTAAAGGAAGGTATTGCTGCAGTAGTCCATCCTTTAATATAACATATTTGGTGCTGGGGAGCAGCATAGTGCCTGTGGTTGGGAGTGGTGTGGCATCTGCAGCTAAGTGCAGCATGTGAGCAGCATCTTATTCTGCGGTTAGGAGTGGCTAGAGTCTACGGTTGATAATGGTGTGTGAGCAGTGTGGTTTCTGCAGTGCATAAAGCATCAACATGGAGAGTCTTGTGTTTGTGAGCATACGGCTTCAAGGAACATGGTGGCTGCAGTGTTACTAACCGCATGGAATCTGCCTCATGCATACTACAGAGACCAGGCTTGAAAATGTGAAGCAGGATGGAATATGATATGTGGTCATCACTTCATATAACAGTCTTTGAAGCCAATGTCTTCTATGAGGGAGAATGGCTAAAGAACAAGTGCCATCAGCTTCCCAATAAGTTGTATCATTTGGACAGAACTTGGATGAGTATGTGGTAGTTTAGTGTGAGCATGTAATAAGTGGTGACTCAGGCAGTCTAGGTGGTTTTGTAAGTGATGGCTGGAATGGTGATTTTGAAGCACTGCCAGTACCTGGGGATATGTCATCTGGTTGCTGTGGCTGGAACAGTGGCTAAATTACCTGAGCAAACCACCTAATCTCTCCACTTCACATACTGGACTGTCTCTACAACTGCTGTAGGCCCTTGTGGGCAGAGTGGGGATTGAGAAAGGATGTGGCTGTAAAGAAGATGCCATGTTCACATTTTAAATGATCAGTCAGAACACTTGTTCCCCATGTTTGAGTAGACTGCATGGAGCATGTAGAGACTGGCATCTGAGGAGAGAGCTGGTGCTTCGAAGGACATCGCTGTTTGGTGAGAAACAGGCGGTAACTTTGTTGCTGTTGTTTATAATATTTTTGGCTTGGTCTGGATAGGGATTTGTAGGTCTGGAAGTCTTAGAAACACAGAAACATAAACAATGATGGCAGCAAAACACCAAAGATCCATCCAGTCTACTTGAGTTCCCTATTTCATTCTAGGACCTATTATTCTTCCATGGGATGGTCCTAGTCTAGTCTTCTGAATGTGTCCTGTGGTTCTTCCTTTGGTTAGTGTCTTACCCAGTGTTAGAGCTGGTGTAATTGGTTTGGTAGATATGCTAAGTGATGTGATGTAGTAATTGCTCACTTGATTTGATAAATAGTCGTACTTAATGTGGTACTGAAGACTAAAAGGTTTTAGGTACTGTGGGTATATAGTTTTAACTGTGGTGGTATATATTACATTTTTTCATGGTATACAGCTTTAATTTACATTGTATACATATAGAAAAAACAATGTGCAAGTGTGGGTTTCATGTCATAACAGTGATCGTGGAATAGCGATCACCATTACGGCGAGTGTGCATCGTCGAAAATGAATTTCGGCAATGCATACTCACAGCACAGACAAAAATGTTGCCTGAGACTTACAGGTCTTATTTTTAATGTAGGGGCTGTGCCCCCTGCACCCAATGGGTGGCTTTTCCTCCCCCACACCACCCTACTTATGGATTCTCAACTCCGGGGGGGGTGCATGTGGGGAGAGGTGAAAAACTTGAAAAAATGTAAAGCCACCTGCTGGCAAAAAAAATCAGCACCATGCTGGACCCAAACCCTGCACTCTGTACTTCCCAGCTGACCACCCTCCCCACCAGGCTAGTGGACCAACTCAGCAGCTGCCTGCCACACTACCTCCCACATATCACCCCTCCCCTGCCTCTCCCCCACGCATGTGTGCATGCGTATACCCGTGTACTTCCCATCATGGTATTTTTCCCACCCCAGTATCTGGTCACCCCTACTTAGTTGCCATGAACACAGGCACTGTAATTGAGTCGCTGTTTTTGTACAGTAGGTGCCCAGTTTCAGTTGCCTTGTTGACCAGATACCACAAGGGTGAGTTACAAAGTGATAATTCAGTCGAGGGGTTTTATACTGTATGTGCTCAGTGACAGCTCAGTTGGTGGCCAGCTGTGGTGGAGAGAGGAGGGCTGTGCTGGTAACCTGCTCAGTTTTGGAATAGGAGGGTCACTACCTGCCAGGGTGGGAGGGTGAGGGGTCCCCTAGACCATCAAGGATAGGGTTCTGTTAACAATACACGGGATTAGGTGTGAGGGGATTATACTGGACACTAAGGAATAATTGTTATGAGTATTGGGTGGACAATCGAGCAGGGGAACGAACCACTGTCCACCAGGGAGAATATATTACAGTACATCAGGATGGCAATCAGTGGGAGAAGGGACTCCTAGACCACTAGAAAATTTTTTATGTATTTTCATTGGGAATGCAATCAGCGGGGGGTGCACTAGACCACCGGGGAGAACATATTATAGCACATTGGGACAGGAATCGGTGGGGGAAGAGACCACTAGACCACCAGGAAAATGTTTTATGTATTATCATTGGGCTGGTGATCAGTAGGAAGGCACTAGACCAGCAGGGAGAATATATTACAGTACATCAGGATGTCAATCAGCAGGGGGAGGAACCACTAGACCATCAAGAAAATGTTTAATGTATTATCATTGGGCCAGCAACCGGTGGGGTGGGGGGGAGCAATAGACTACCGAGGATATATATTTTATTTCTGAATGGGATTGTGATCAGTGATGGGGAAGGGACCACTATGCCACCAGGGACCACTGTGTTGCAGGGACCACTGCACTTCCTCTGCCAGCTGCTAGGGTTGCGTGAGAGTAAGTTGGGGTTTCAATCAGTGGTATGTGTGTCACACAAGGGGACCATGCAAAATGGCATTGTGTGGTGCACATACTCTGATTATTGGACTGCTCCAATATTCAACTCCCCATCCCTTTATTTACATTGTGCCCCACTCTGTCTTTTGCCTGGTTGCAAACCAAGTTTGTCGGCACTGACTGGGATTTTCAATATTGTGCTTCCATGCAAAACCTGTTTTGTATGAGCAGACTCAGTTTTGCACTTGGGCAAAGTTTTGAATATCAAGCCCCAGATATTTTATTTATTACACTAGGATGGTAACGTGTTAAGTTTAGATTGTTTTTGCAATCATTTACTGGGAAACTGGGGACTGGTCTGGTCTTTAGAATATTCTGCCTAAGAAACTTGATTTCTTGCTTTTCTCTTTTTCATTATTTTTTTCAGCTGCAGAGAATAGCTTTGTATGATGTAATACAATAAGAAGAAAAAACCAGACAGCAGAAGCAGAACTGAGGCACCATTACTGTCTCCATACTTAGCCACTGTAATATAGTCTACTCTTTATCTGTCTTCATTCTATGTATGACGTGGAGCCTTTGCAAATGAGTCCCTGACTCAAAGGGTTGTAATTCCAAGACTTGATATAAATAAAAATAAAAATAGTACTTAATGGTATCCGTAGTGGAATCATATAACCTCATTAGAATGTATCACAGCTCTCCACTTCTCCTATTTCTTTTCTGTTGTTGGCTCTACCATTCTACCATCTCCAGCTGTTTCTAGCTTCTTCAGCTCATTTAAATAGTCTAGATTTCAATTTATCCTATCACCAAAACAAGCATCCTTTCCCCACACCCAGATGGAAATCTCCTGGGAGCCTGTGGAGCAAGGCAGCCAAAGCTTAGAGGGATTTGTACTCACGAGAACTCACTAAAGAAGTATTTAACTACAGGACAGCTGGTCAGTTTCCTCAGCATTTCATTATTTTTCACACTCCTGATTCAGTGTATAAGTCTTTCACTTCAAGACAGCTGTCTGATTGCCTCCACTCCCAAGACTGCTCAGCACCTGCCTGTAACCACACCCAGGGTTAAGCTGGACTGGAGCCATTGGCTCTGACTGTATTTCCACACAACCTTCCCATGTCCACTCTTATAAAATGGGTAGGGATATCACTGTCTCTTGATTGGTCATCAGCCATGCATTGTGAGACCCCTACCAATGATTTTAAAAAGAAATGCTAGTAATGAGGGCACTGCACAGTTACATATCAATGCCTTAAACAGGTCATTAATATGTTTGTGTGATGTGTTATTACAATATTGCATATTATATTAATTCTATATCCCTTATTAAAATAATGCATCAGCAACTTTTGTAGCTCTGGCCAGGGCTGGTTTAATGCTGCCTTCTCCTCCCATTATGGCCTCCCCTCCTCAGTATTACAATCACCATAACCATTAATTTGTGGTTTAGCTGAGAACAGACTTTCAAGATCTGCTTGTTCTTCATCCTCCTCATCCACATCTGCTTCCTAATGCCCTTACTCCTCTACTACTTCCCCCTGCTTCTCCACCACTTGTAGCACTTCTTCTTTCCCCACCACTCCTTCTCCTTGCATGATCGCTGGCCCAACACAGGGGTTGATATCCACCGCTTGCAGCTGGTGCAGAACGCTGCAGCCCAGTTGTTGACTGGGTTGTTGCGCTCTAGTCATATCACTCCTGTGCTGCGTGTTCTGCACTGGCTGCCTATACAGTGGTGGATCACTTTTAAGATCAGTCTGTTGACCTATAAAGCCCTGCATGGACTGGAGCTGAGTTACCTGCAAGAGCTCCTGGTTCCCTACAGCCACGGCCATCCTCTCTGCTCTTCTGATGAGGGGTTTTTAGAGGTTCTCAGGGTGCATCTTAAAATGTCTGGCACCCAGGCATTTATGTTTGTGGCACCATCCCCATGGAACTCTCTACCTCGTTAGGTTAGAGAATGCAAGACTATGGAGAGCTTTAAAACTAACCTGAAAACACATCTTTCCAACAAGCTTTTAATGACTGATATTTATGATTTATGATTGGGGATGTTTTTAAATTTAAGCTGAATTTGTGTTTTTTAAATTATTGTGAAGTGTTTTGTATGTGCAGCACTTTGAAACTGGAATTGCACTATATAAATAAAAATTATTATTATTAATCATGTTTTCCCCTGTCCTTTCTTATTCCCTTCATCTGCTTCCCCATCTGCTACCTCCTCACTGTCATGCCTGTGCTCTGACAGCTCTATGTCTATATCCTACCACTCTCTATATGCTACTTTAGTGGTGGTGCCACTGGCTTGCGTTTGTTGAACTGAGGGGTTGGTACATATTGCCCTATCACAGCTCTGCCTTGTACTCCTATGAATAACTATTAACTGCATTTATCCTCTGGGAACAAAACAACCATACTGCCCATGCCAAACATAGACTTACGGACACCTTCTTTACATGATGACTGAGCAGCAGCACTGGATAGATGGTACTGTGGCTAATGTATGATGTGGGTGTGATGGCATCATATAGTGCTTCAAGGCTCACTGTCAATTGTCCATGTCCATTCCGATGCACAGGTTGCTCTGGTGGAAGCAATTGTCATATTGTTCATACAAGATGGACAGGGGCAGTCTTGCTTTTACAAATCTGGATAGATCTCTTCCAGCCCAGGTAGGGGAAGGAAATGCACTGGAAAAGGGACGAGGAGGAGATCACTGTACTTTTGGATTGCTCAGGCTGGTTTGATCACCAGATGCAGTGGTAAACTGGCTGGAAAAGCTGCTTGCAGTAGGAGTGGAGTCAATGGCCTTTTGGGGAGTAATGAACCACTTTTTACTGATGTCGTATCATGCACCCAGGCTGAGTCCTCCTCTTAGGCATAGCCCTACCACTGTAACTGCCAGTCCTGGTCCCAACTCCTTCTCTGCCTCCCCCACAAGCAGAATTGGTACTTGGTGGAACTAGCATGGTTGAGCCTTTCCCTGCTCCTTATCTTCCCACTGAATCCTTATCATATCCAGCTATTTTCCTCGTGGCTTCTTCAAGATGTGATGAAAGATACCCACACATGCCTATTCCCCACTGACATACCCTTCTCCTCACCCTTACTGAGTGACCTAGTATTTTACTGCAACATTCTGGTTCACAAAATCTTTACTCACAGGAAATATATATACATATATACATGGGTTAGAAACTGGTTGAGTAAAAGAACAGAAAGAGTGGTGGTAAATGGGGTTAGCTCACAGGAGGGATGGGTAAAAAGTGGCATGCCCCAGGGATCAGTGCTGGGACCAGTGCTCATCAATGTCTTCATTAGTGATATTGCAAAAGGGTCTAGAAGGGAGGATTAGCTTGTTCACGGATGATACAAAGCTGTGTAACAGGGTAGATACACAGGAAGGTATAGAAAAAATGAGGAGAGATCTGAAGAGGCTATAAAACTGGTCCAAGGAATGGTAGCTGGATTTCAATGCAAAAAAGTGCAGGATTATGCATCTCGGAAGAAGGAATCCTAGCATCAAGTATGAACTAAATGGGGTAACACTGGAGGCCACCACAGAGGAAAGGGATATGGGCAGTCATAGAAGACAACCTCAAAGTGGCTAAACAGTGTGACAAAGCAGTCAGAAAGGCTAACAGAATACTAGGGAGCATAGGGAGGGTTATAACAAGTAGAAGGAGGGAAGTGGTGGTACCATTGTACAACTCCCTAGTAAGGTTTCATCTGGAGTACTGTGTTCAGTTCTGGAGGCCCCATCTCCAAAGACATAGACAGGATGGATAGGGTACTGAGGCGGGTGACAAAAATAGTGTCCAGGATGCAACATAAGTCATATGAGGAGAGACTCAGAGCCTTCAATACGTACTCCCTGGAGGAAAGTGGAGAGAGAAAGAGGGGACACGATAGAGACCTTCAGGTATCTGAAGGGGATCAGCAGGGTACCAGAGTGGAGCATCTTTCACATGAAGGGAAATAGCAGAACAAGGAGGCTCAGTATGAGACTAAAAGGGGGGAAACTTAAGGGGAACTTGAGGAAATTCTACTTCACTGAAAGGGTGGTGGAGAGATGGAACAGTCTCCCCCAGGAAGCGGTGGGGCAGTCATGGTTCAGGGATTCAAGAATGTCTGGGATAGACACATGGAAATTTTCAAGCTAGGATGAAAGGGGGAGAACTTGTAGCATCTAGAGTACCTTAAGCATTAGAAAGAGGAATAGGGCAGACTGGATGGGCCACAAGGCCCTTATCTGCTGACAACATCTATGTATGTATGTATGTATGTATGTATATGTATGTCTGTATATGTTTGTATGTATGTATGTGTGTGTATATATATATATATATATATATATATATATATATTCATTCATTGCAAAAAAAACTCCATTAATGCATCAGTTAGGGTTTCTATTACAGAGACAAAAGTCTGGAAATTCAGTGTTAGGGTTACCAACCCTACCACTCCCCCACCCTACACACACCAACAGGCATTGCGGTGTGCCTTGGGGTCATCAGCCCTAAATCTCATCCCATTCCATGTGTAAACAAGCTGAGATGGTACATTATAGGAGAATGGGGTGACAGTTATGCCTTATGACCCCAAGGCACACCCCTAAGCCTGTTGGTGTGTGTAGGTTGGGGGGTGGTACAGTTGGTAACCCTAACACCAAATTTACAGACTTTTGTAGCTGTAATAAAAACCCTAACTCGTGCATTAACAGAGTTTTTTGCAATGAATTTCTCTTCTTTTTCAGATAGTATAAAAATATTCTTATTTTACTGTGGGAGCGCATGGTCCTTCGGACTCTGCACTCCAATCCTTCTGTAGATGCGCATGTATGTAGGTGTGGAAGTGCAGGGCCCAGAGAGGGCCCTGCGCTTCAAAGTATCAAACAACTGTTGAATAATAGTGACCAAATTGTCAGCATAGCCATCTTATTACTTCCACCTCATGTACACTGGGGCAAAGAAATTGTGAAATGCAAGGCAAAATGTAATTATGCGCAACTGCAACAGCATTCTGCACCACAGACACTAAAACACATTTTGGGCAGGATGTGGAAAATGCCAGTTGTACTGTTCATGAGGTGAAGTGAAAAAATGGCTATGTTGAGAATTTGGTGTCAAAATATTGAAAAGTACCAAAGTTACTTGGGTGCGTAGAATGGGAGAATTCAATGGATGCACATAACTCAGGCATTTTGTAATTTTTCACCAACTTTTAAACATGGTCTTTTGGAACCCCACCTCATGAATAGTGGCACTGTAATTTAATTTGTTGGTCCTGAAAGGTGATTTCACACAGTGACCATGTCATTCTGCGCCACACGTGTGAAAACACATTTTGGGCAGAATGTGATTAATGACAACTATGCTATTCATGGGGTGGTGTGAAAAAATGGCAATGTTGAAAATTTGGGGTAAAAATATAAAAAATAGCTGAAGTTATGAGCGTGCATAGAAAAATTTCTACGACAATGTGTAACTTGGACATTTTATAGAATTTTTACACCAAATTTTCAACATGGGCTTTTTGGGACCCCACCTCATAAACACTGGTACTGTCATTTTGTTACTTGGTTCCAAAACATGATTTTGCACAGTGACCGTGAAATAACAGTAAGGGTCCGATTAACGAGACAACAGTGACAGCGTTCATGAGGTGGGGTCTTAAAAAAGCCCATGTTGAAAATTTGGTGTTAAAATTCCAACAAATGGCCGAAGATAAAGTTCAAAATGCAATAGACAGCCACTATACAGCACTTACCTTGATTCTTCAGTTCGCAGTTTGGCTTTGAAGAGTGCAGAGGTGTCCTGGTCCACAGAAGATTGCAGCTGAAGGTCTCCATTGTTAAGCATAGGTCAAAGCAGGTGTGGGGTGGTGGGTTGCTCTGTGGGACAGTCAGGATGGGGAGGGGGATGGGAGAGACGATGAGGGACAGTTTTCATTTTTCACAGATTTAAAAAAAATGTCAGGGGACAGTTTTCTTTTTTAACAGGCTTAACAAAAAACATCATCCTGGGACACTGGGAGTGGGCTCCCCAGTGTTCCTGAGTACTGGGGGGTTAATTAAGAATGCCAACATGGGGACTGGACACACCAATGTTGGCAATGTAAATATTTATTATAACGATGGGCTTTGGGGGGAATCCAACACTGGGGTGGGCATCCTGGTGTCAGAATACACAAGGAAGGACACGGTGGGGGTAAAAATGCTGATGCAGGGATTGGGCACCCTGATGTCAGCAGCAAGCTTAAAACAAAGGGCTTTTTCTTTGGGGGGGGATCTGACACTAGGGGTGGGCATCCTGATGTCAAAATTAACAATTAAATATTTGGGGACACTGTGGGTGGGCTCTCTACTTGGGGAGGCTACATGCTGACACAGGGATTGGACACCCCATTGGCAAACACATTTTTATGGAATAAAACATGCCTTGGCCCCCTTAGAAGCAGCAAAAGGAGAAAAATTACTTTTGTTAGGTAAACATCAACAGGTGTTTACCTAATCAGGGGCAGAGGAACACGGTTCTGAAATTCATTGGCACAAAAAGTGGCCAGAAAATGTTTAGGGCTGTTGTACTGGGGTCAATGGGTTTTCCCATCAAAGTAGTGCTACAAATTGTAGCAACTTTCATGGAACAGTGCTGCAATTTGCAGCAGTTTTTGTGCTACTGTGCCACTGGTTGCATGAAAATTGCCTCAATTTGCAGCGCTTTTGCAAAAGAAGTGCTGCAAATTGAGGCACTACCAATGGCCAAAACTCAGAAAACCTATTTCTGGCCACTATTTCTAAAAAGTAATGTTAGGATCATGTTACTTTGGCCCCGATTAGGTGAACACACTTGTTGGTGTTTACAAAGGGGCAGTATTTTTTAGATTACAGCATTCTTTAACTGTCACTAACTGAAAACAAGATGACGGCAGTACAAAAGTGTACAACCCATTTGCAGCAGTTAAAAGTGCTTTTGCAAAAACAAAAAGTGATTTTGAGGCAGCCATATATTTTTTCCCTCTGGCTATAATGGGAAACTTTAAACTTTAATAACTTTTGAATGGATTAATGTTTTTTCACCAAACCTTGAAAAGGCACATCAGTGACCCAGACCCCATAATACCCTGACAATTTCAGACCAAACCCCCAAACCATTTGGGCCATAGCCCAGAGCAAAGAAGTTGCCAAACAGTGAGGATTTTTCACATTGTTTAGCACTCTGAAGCTCTGCAACTGCATGTCTGACCAGAACAAAACTTGCCAGATCCAGAGATCTGTGGTATCAGACAGCACATGCAAACTGTCAAGCAAATCAGATGAACAGTTACAAAATTATTAAAGTACAAAATCTGGGGTTGAACATAGAAGTGGCAGTGCAACCCTAACTATAGGGCACTACTGTGCCCTATAATATATAAATTCATGGCAAAAAACTCTGTTTACTGTATCAGTTAGGGTTGTTCCACAGTGACAAAAGCAAGAAAATTCAGTGCTAGGGTTGCCATCCCTTGTACCCCACACCCACCCCGCCCCTCCAACTGGCATCGGGGTGTGTGTTGGGGTCATCGACCCTAACTCTCACTCCATTCCATGTGTAAACAAGCTGAGGTGGTACAGTGAAGAAGAATGGGGTGAGAGTCAGGACAGGCAACCCCGAGGCACACCCCAATGCCTGTTGGTGGGGGTGGGGTGGGGTGCAACGGGTGGCCATCTTAACATTGAATTTCCTTGCTTTTGTCACTGTGGAACAACTCTGATGCATTAAACAATTAATTCAACCAGTACTTTTCCAGCATCTTTGAAGCTAAAGAAACAGTAGGAAAATAGTTTATGGCTTTCAGGACGCATGTGTGGAATTCACTGTTGCTGAAATTTATTCAGCTATTAATTCTTTTAAATCCTCACCCTCAGTTGGACCAGACAATATCTCTTTTGTCTTCGCGAAAGAAATTTCTTATGAGCTCGCTGGTGCTCTTACCTTTCTGTTTAATGAGTCTATTGTGAAAGGAGTGGTTTTACAGGAGCAGAAGGAAGCTTTTATGATCCGTATTCATAAGGGGGGGTACTAAGCAGAATGTGAAGCACTATAGACCAATTAGTTTGACCTCCTGCATAGGGAAAGTTATGAAGAAACTTTCATTACAAAAAATAAACGAGCATATAATAAGCCATGGACTGACCGATATAACCCAACATGGTTTTACCCCAGGTAGATCATGTCACAATAACTTAATTAACTTTTTTGAGCCCATTAGTGAAGCCTTGGATGCAGGCCTTCCAGTGGAAGTCATCTTCTTGGATTATGGAAAGGCTTTTGATTCAGTGTCTCACAAAATCTTGATCAAATGCCTTGTTGATATAAGGCTCCATAAGAATATTATAATGTGGAGCTCATCCTGGTTGGCAGATAGAAAGCAACAAGTATTCGGGGATATAAACTCACCTGCAGTAGGGTCACTGGTGGGGTGCCTCAAGGTTCAGTGCTTGGCCCAATCCTGGTTAATATACTTATTTCTAGCATGAATACCATACAGGGAGTGTGGCTAAATAAATATGCAGATGATGCCAAATTGGGTTGTATTG
This sequence comes from Neoceratodus forsteri, assembly GCA_016271365.2. Lineage (NCBI taxonomy): Eukaryota > Metazoa > Chordata > Ceratodontiformes > Ceratodontidae > Neoceratodus > Neoceratodus forsteri. The sequence goes on along the minus strand of CM057456.1, from coordinate 772,382,358 downwards.
TGAACAACACTACTTCGGCACATATGTTGCAAGTTAATTTGAATAATTTATCAATTTGGGCAAACGAAAATAAATTAATTTTTAACACTGCCAAATGCAAAGTTATGCATTTTGGCAAAAACAACAGGCTAGTTGATTATTATATGAACAACACTTTATTACATATGGTTACCTGTGAGAAAGATCTGGGAGTTTATATTACAAATAATTTGAAATTTACCGAGCACACAAATAAAACAGTTAAAAAATGTCATAGACTAATAAACTGCATTTTGAAAAATATCAAAAGTCGGGAGCCTGTGGTGCTAATACCTATATTTTGTAGTATAGTAAGATCACATTTAGATTATTGCTCATCTATCTGTGCTCCGACATCAGTCTAGGATAAGATGTCAGTAGAAAAAGTACAACGATGATTTACCAGACATATTATTAATTTGAAATCACTTTCATATGATAATAGATTACAGGAACTGAGCCTTTATTCCCTGGAATATCGCTCATTAAGAGGGAACTTATGTTTGATTTACAAAGCTACAAGAGATGCAGCCTTATTTGAGACTATATGCATGGATTGGTATCCTTCTCCAAATAACACTAGGTCTCATAAATTAAAGTTAACATCAAGTATAAATAAGACAGTTAAAATAAATCAATTTTTCACACAGAAAATAAGTCCAATTTGTAAAACCCTTCCCCCAGATGTGGTACAAAGTGATAATTTACAGCAATTCAAAACAAATTTAGATTTATATATGGGTGATTTTAAATATAATTTCCACCCTGGTTAAGGGTGGCGAGTTCACTATAGTCTAGTCCTTCAAACTCATACTAACCTATGAACCTATAAATAGTGAATGCAATGCAGTGGTGGGAGTGAGGGGCCCACATGTGATTTTTTTGTCACTTCACTGCGCAGAAACTGTATGATCGACTGAAATGAAAATTGTTAAATGAAGACATGTACCATGGCACACTGTGTATCCAGAATTGTGTGTACATCTGTTCAACGGTCACACAGCGCCATGAGCAAACAACATAACATGCACAGTTCAGCAACTGTAAGTGCCAGTGAGCCAAACATTAGCACAGTGAAAGATGAATTCCACATCTTTGTACATTCCAAATGCCAGGCAAATTGGACAAATGGTTCAGAAGTTATTGAACCATAATGAACCAAATTTGCATTCATCAGAGTGGCATAATTCTGCACCTGTTAATGTTTCACACACAAAACCACTGTAATGCAGCTCTGTGCCATGAGGGCTACCTATGCTATAAATTTAAAGGCAGTAGCACCATGCAGAACACTATGCGCAAAATGTTAACTGTGTCACATAGTATCTCTGCAGCAAATTAGTTCTCAAGCATGTAATCAGCATAATTCACATCTCTGGGACCTCCACTCAACACCCTCTAAATTTCATGTGAAAAGACCAAACCGTTCCAGAGATATTCAATTTTTATGTTTCTGTACCTTTAAGAAGTCTTCCTCTACAAAATGGCATGAAGTGCAGCTGAAAATGCACTAAAATGGTTGACCCTGCAGCTGAAAAATCAGTAACTGTGAAGTGGGCCAACTTCAAGTGACGATAACTCTGGAACGGAACAACACTGTTTCACCAAACAAACACTGGCATGTTCCTTGAACAAAGGTCTTTCTACCTGCTAAGTTTCATACCAATCAACTACACACTGGCTGTGCTATGTGTCACAGAAGACAGTGCAGACAAATATCAAAAACAACATTTTGCACTGCACTACACAAATGCAAAAACACAAACAGTAATGTTAACGCAAACGGTGATGGAAACAGTGAGGTAAAATAAAATAGTAATGCTAATGGCAATGCAAATGCAAGTGCAAATGGTAACGCACATGGTGAAGCAAATGTAAACAATAACACAAACGTAAGAGAAACGCAAGCACAAATGTTACTGAAAACAGAAATGGTAATGCCAACAGAAATGCAAATAGTAACGGAAATGCAAACGGTAACTCAAACTCAAACAGAAATGCAAATGGCAATGGCGATGCAGAAGGAAAGAGTAATGCAATCGACAATGGAAACACTACTGAAAATGCAAATGCTAAGGACAACAAAAATGCAAATGCAATTGTAACAAACACGCAAACATTAATGGTAACACAATTGGAAACGCAAACAGTTATGATAACATCAACGATGATGCCAAAGGGAACACTAACACAAATGGAAATGCAAACACAAGCGCATACACACTTTCACATGATAACACGCACGGTCATGGTAACGCAACTGGAAATGCAAACGCTTACAGTAACACCAATGATGAAGTCAAAGGAAACTAACGCAAACAGAAATGAAAGTTGTATGCTAACGCAAATGGTAATGCACAAGGTGATGCAAAAGGAAACACAAACAAAAATAGTAATGAAAATGCAAGTGCAAATGCAAATGCAAAGGGTAATGCACACGGTGACCTAAATGGAAACACTAATGCAAACAGTTACGGAAATGCAAATGGTAACAGTAACGCAAATGCAAACGCAAAGGGTGACATACATTGTGACGCAAACATAAACACAAACAAAAATGGTAACAGTAACACAAACGCAAGCTTAAATGCAAAGGGTAACGCACACAGTGATGTAAAAGAAAATGCTAATGCAAACAGTTAAGGAAACACAAGCAGAAATGCTAACGGTAACAGTAATGCAAACTCACATCCTTTTTTCCCAAAAAGGTGCATTCAAAAGCACAGTGACTACAAAGAATGTATGCATAATAAGGGCCCTTGGAGCAGAAAATCAGCACTTAGAATACTAAATTCCTTGTATCTCAGGAACGGTACGACACAGAAAAAAATGTAAAATATTGTATTATTTATGATTTTCCAGGCTAGTTTTGCACTTAGCCCCCTAGTGGGGGACTAAGCATTCTTCTGATGAAAAGTCTGTATCTCAAACAGTTTTTGAGATATGGTCCCCGAAAGGCACGGCTGACGCCATAATGTTAGTCTATAGGAAAAACCATAAACTTTGGAGTGCCTTAACTTTGCAGCCCTCTAATATTTTGTCACCAAACCACAAAAGGCGCATCTGTGGGATCTTGGCTTTCGACCCTCCAAATTTCAGCCCAAAAGACCAAACTGTTCTTTTGCAGCAGGATGGCAAAGATTTCCTACTATTTGGGGCATAGTGACACAAAGTAGTGTCGCAGATCATGACACTATTACAAAAAAAATCACAAAAGTGTCACATGTGCAACACTACTTTGCAACACTACATTTTACAATAATTTTAAAAACATATTTCTGGGGTGTTTAACCCCCACCCAAAAAAAGACATGGCTAGCTTCCTCAGGACTCGACTAGGTGAACAGAGCAAAAAATGTGTCCAAAGAGGGTCCCAAATTTAAATGGCAAGCATTTTTGTGACTACCAACTGAAAACAAGATGGTGGATTTGTGACACTACAATGGTCATTTGCAACACAAAAACTGCATTTGAGACACTTTTGCACTTTTTGTTAACTTTTCCCAATGGCTATAGTGGAGTGGGAAACTTGTTTTTTGAATAACATTTTTCACGAAATCTCCAAAAGGCACATCAGGGACCCTGGCTGCATGTTCCCTGAAGGTTTTGGTCTGGTCGCTCAAACTGTGCAACCTGTAGGTGAGCACAAAGAATGCACACAAATGCGTAATCTGTGTGTTTTCAGTGCTCTGTAGCTCCCCAACTGTATATCCGACCATTACAAAACATGGCAGATCCAGAGAGATATATGGTACCACACCGTGCATTCCAAATTTCAGGCAAATCCATCATACAGTGTCAAAGTTATTAAGCTGCCAAATTTCAGATTTAACCTTAAATGGGGTACTGAACCCTAACTATAGTGAAAAAAAATATATATATATATATGTGTGTATATTACAGCTGCATGGTAGTGCAGCTATAGTTAGGGTTGCCCGGCCACTTCTATGTTTAACCCAAAATTGTGCACTTTAATAACTTTGCAACTGTATGACAGATTCACCTGATATTTTGCATGTGAGGGATCTGGCAAGTTGTGCAATGGTCTAATGAGTGGTTGCAGTGCTGCAGAGCACAAAACAAATGCACAAAAAGGTTTTTTTGCATGTTTCTTTGCTCGGGGCTACAGCCCAAACGATTTATCCATCTGGTCTGAAATCATCAAGAAAGATGCAGTCTGGGTCACTGATGTGCCTTTTAAAGATTTAGTGAAAAAATATTAATCTGTTCAAAAGTTATTCAAATTTTAATTTCCCCATTATAGTCAATGGGAAAAAAATATATGTGCGTCTCGAAAGCTGCCACCAGTTCATTTTACTGTTACAAATGTCCCTTTTACTGTCATGCCACCGCCAACTTGTTTTCAGTCAGCAGTGGAGAAATAGGCTGTAATTTACAATTTACTGGCCCTAGGTAAACACCAACAGTTGTGTTTACTTAATTGAGGGCAAAGGAACATGATTCTGCCATTATATTTTAAAAATAATGACCAGAACTATGTTTTTGCACTTCTGCCATTCGAAGTGTTGCAAATTTGTGTCCCCTTTAAAAAGGCCAAAACCTTTCTAACCATGAATTTTAAAAACTAAATGCAGGATTATCTTCCTCAGCCCCCATTTAGGTAAACACCTCTTGGTGTTTACCTAAATAAAGGATATTTTTAATCCTTTTACTGCCTCCAAGGGGGCCTAGGCATAATAGTATTTTTCTTTATTTTCAAACAAACAGCCTTCCCACTCCCTCCCTCTGTGTGATGTTCCACCCTACACCCTCTGCTGACAGTACCCCCATCCCTCAATGATAGAAAAACCCTCCTGCTACCTCCCTCTGTGCAATGTTCTACCCTCCACCCTCCTTTGACTGTGGCCAAGTCCCCATTGAAGCAGAAGCCCTTACTTTCCATCCCTATGTGCCATGTCCCACCCTCTGCCCCCCATTGCCAGTTCTCCTGCAGCAGCCTATTGTTAGTTTTTATTTACCAACATCAGGGTGCCCAATCCTCATGATGGCATTTATAACCCCCCCCCCGTCCAGTACTCAGGGACACTGGGTTGCCCTCTCCCAGTGTCCCAAAATGTAATATTTTACTTTAAAAAACTTCAAAAAGAAAAACGTCCCCTGATGTCTTTTTGTTTATTCCTGAAAAGAAGAAAATGGTCCCTCGTCATCTCCTCCGCACCCCTCCCCCATCCTCACCCTCCCTCTGCAGACCCACCTCCCCTTACCCCCCCTTACCTCAGACTTACCTCCAGTGGTTGGGCACTGTCATCTTCTCTGGAATGGGACATGTCTGCACTCTTCAAAGATGAACTGCAAACTGAAGACTCAAGGTAAGATCCGTATAATGGCAGTCAATGGGGGTTTCAACTTATTTTGATATTTCATCCAGTTTTAGGAATTTTTACCCCACATTTTCAACATGGGGTTCTTGGGACCCTACCTCATGAACATTGGAACTGTCATCTCATTAATCCAACCAAAAAGATGATTTTGAGGTTGCCATGTGGAATCACCTTTCAGGACCAGTTAATGAAATAACAGTGCCAGTATTCATGAGGTGGGGTCTCAAAAAGCCCATGTTGAAAATGTGGTGCACAAATTACTGTTACAAGTGTACATTGTGAAGTTTCTATGCATGCTTGTAACTTTGCCAATTTTTAATATTTTCAGTCCAGATTTTCTACATTGCCATTTTTTCACACCTCCTCATGAACAGTACAGCTGTCATTTCTCACATCCTGCCTGAAATGTGTTTTCCCACCAGTGGCACAGAATGGCATGGTCGCTGTGGTCCCCAAAAGCCCATGTTGAAAATTTGGTTAAAAATGCCAAAACAATAGCTGTGTTATGAGCACGCACTGTGCAGTTTCTATGCACGCTTGTAACTTTGTCAATTTTTTATATTTTACCTCCAGATTTTTAACATTACAATTTTTCAGCCCTCCTCATGAACAGTATCCAGCAGTCATTTTTCACATCCTGCCCGAAATATGTTTTCGCAACTGCAGCACAGAATGGTGCGGACGCCGTGCAAACTCAACTTTTGGGACAGATTAACAAAATGCCAGTGCCAGTGTTCATGAGGTGGGGTTCCCAATAGGCTATGGTGAAAATTGGGTGAAAAAATTCCTGAAAATGCCCAAGTTATGTGTGCCCATTGAATTTATTCTACGCACATGGGACTGGAATGCATGGTCCAAAGGACCCAGTGCTCCCACAGTAAAATAATGACACTATTATACTGCCTCAAAAAGAAGGGAAATTCATTGCAAAAACTCAATTAATACATCAGTTAGGGTTAATAGCACAATGACAAAAGTTTGTAAATTCGATGTTAGGGTGTTCACCCCTACCACCCCACTCCCATGGGGTTGTCAGGCCTAACTCTTACCTCATTCTCCTATACCTAGCATGTCAGCTTGTTTACACATGGAATGGGGTGAGAGTTAGGTCTGACAACCCCATGGCATGCCTTGATGCCTGTCGGTGTGTGGAGGGTGGGGAGTGGGGTGGGTGGTAGAGGGGACCCTAACATAGATTTTCAAACTTTTGTCATTGTGCTATCAACTCCAAGTGATGCATTAATGGAGATTTTGTATCAATATATATATATATATATATATATATATATATATATTAGAGAAAAAACTCCGTTTAATGCATTAGTTAGGGTTGTTCCACAGTGACAAAAGTGAGGAATTGCTGTTAGGTTGAAACCCTATCCGTCACCCCAGCACCACACACACACATTCAAGTATGGGGGAGGACCAAGTCAACACAACCAATGACAGACATCCAGCAGCAGGTGACAGAAGTAACAAACAATTGTCTAAATGTACTACGAGACATCCCCACCCACCTGACCAGGTACTGCATGCTCAGTGGAGATCAACAGCAAAACTGAGGCCATGTACACCAAACGTACATATCCCTGATTGCAGCTGCACACAACGTACCACACTTAGTATTGCCATTTGTGTGTACCGCACTGTTTCTCTTTCTGTTTCAATGCCGGTTGGGGGTGGGTGGGGTGAAAGGGGTTTTCAACCCAACAGAGAATTTCTCACTTTTGTCGCTGTGGAACAACTCTAACTAATGCATTAAACTGAGTTTTTGCCTCTAATTTCCTTCTTTTGAGAATGATAAGAAATAGTGAATGTAATGCAGTTAGCAGGATGCGGTGCCCTCTGCCCTCCCGCGGCCCCAACATGCAGCGTGGCGGGAGCATGGAGCCCTTTGGGCCTCGACGCCCCGCCTACATGATGTCTTGTGGCATACTAACAGGGACAGCAACGCAAACAGAAATGCTAACAGTGGCGCATACATGGTAACACAAGCACGAATGAGAACAGAAAGGGTAACGACATGGTGGCGTGAGACGGGAATGGTCTGCCACGTGATGTGTTGTCACATAGTAACATGGTGCCTGCAAACAGAAATGTCAATGGGCATGGTGATGTAAAGTGAAACAGAAAGATAAACAGTACTGTAGACAGAAAATGGCAAAAAATAACAGAAACGCAAATGCAAGCGCAAATGAAAACGCAAAGGATAACGCACATGGTGGCGCAGACGTCAATGGTAAGTGAAACGGGTATGGAACCGCAAGCGGAAAGGGCAACACTAACAGTAATGTAAGCGCACAGGCTGGTTTTCCCCAAAACCTGCATTGAGAAAGACAGTGAGTACAAATAATGTATGCAAAATAATGAGTATTGGCGCAGAAAATGAGATCTTGGAATACTAAATATATTATATCTCAGGAATCGTACGACGTAGAAAAAAAATTTAAAAGTTATATTATTTACAACTATCCTGGCTAATTTGAATCTTAGCCCCATGAGGGGGCTAAGAAGTTTTCCGATGAATAGTCCGTATCTCGCACCGTTTCCGAGATACGGGCCCTGAAAGGCGCGGCGAACGCCGTAATGTTATCCTATGGGAAAAAAAGAAAAGTTCGGAGCACCATAACTTTGCCTCTCTGTAATGTTTTTTCACCAAACCACTGAAAGGCACATCTGTGGACTGTTGGCTGTCTTCCCTCCAAATTTCAGGAAAAAGACCAAACCGTTATTTTGCAGCAGGATCCAAAGGATTTCTGTTATGCGCTACCGTAATGTTATCCTATGGGAAAAATGTCAACTTTGAGTGCGAGAACTCTGTCAGCCATGTGATATTTTTCACCAAACTACTGAAAGGCACATCTGTGGGCTGTTGGCTGTCCTCCCTCCAAATTTCAGGAAAAAAGACCAAACCATTATTTTGCAGCAGGGTGCCAAAGGATTTCTGTAATGCGTCGGGAGCCGTAATGTTATCCTATGGGAAAAACTGTCAACTTTGAGTACTAAACATTGCTGCCATGTAATATTTTTTCAATACAACACTAAAAGGCACATCTGTGAGATGTCGGCTCGTTCCCTCCAAATTTCAGCTCAAAACTCCCAACGGTTCTTTTGCAGCGCAGTGCCAAAGAATTGCTGTCATTTTCCCACAGACTAGAAAATTACTGTCGCAATTTGCGAAAGCTTACGCAAAAATTTGTGACACTTTCGTGAGCATGAAAGTAATTTGTGAAAGTACTTTTTCCAGAAATTTGAAAAACATATTTCTGGGGTGTTTTACCACAAAATAAAGACATGGCAAGCATCCTCAGGGCCCGACTAGGTGAATACAAAAAATTAGGTTGCTAGAGGGTCCCAAATTTAAATGCCAACCATTTTTCTGATCACCAACTGAAAACAAAATGGCCGATTTGCGAAAGTAACAGGCCCATTTGCGAAAGTAAAAATGCATTTGATAAAGTGTTGAACTTTTTAACTTTTCCCATTGACTTATAATGGGAAACTGTTTTTTGAATAACTTTGAACCGCTTAATATTTTTCATGAAATCTTCGAAAGGCACATCGGGGACCCTGGCTGCATGTTCCCTGAAGATTTTGGGCTGGTCACGCAAACCGTACGACCTGTAGGCGCGACCACAGAATTCCAGAAAAGCGTAAACGCGTGCACAGATCACACTTAATAACTCTGCAGCTGTATATTTGACCAGTACAAAACTTGGCAGATACCAAGGCCTATGGTTCTTGATCATAAATTCAAAATTTCAGGCAAATCCATCAAACGGTTGCAAAGTTATTAAGGTGCAAAGTTTTAGGGTTTAATATAGAAGGAGTTCCTCAACCTTCTAATCATGGTAGCACTACTGCTACCATAATATAATATATATATATATTATAGTGGTGCGGTCGCTACCACCATAGTTAGGTTGAGCGCCACTTACATACTAAAGTCAAACGTTTGGACATAAATAACTTTGGACCCGTTCAATGGATTTGCCTGAAATTTGGTACTTGCATTGGGGTGCACTAGGTCTCTTGATTTGCCAACTTGCATTTGTGTTGGAGTGCTGGTCTTCATGTACGAAAGTGCTGAAAAACGCAAAATTATCCATTTTTGAAGGCACCTTTTGGTATTCTTAATGTGGCCCTGCACAGCCATTGTGTGGTATACCACTCTGCAGAATGGCTTGTTTGAGAGAGCTTTGGTGGCTGAATATGCCGCTTTTTGTTTGGTGAAAAAATATTAAGGCATTCAAAAGTTATGGCACTTTTAAGTTCCCATTATAAGTCAATGGGAAAATTTATATGTACAGTATATCTTGCGATCAAAGAATGGGGGTTTTGGTTATCTGGTCTTGCCTGGCAATCAAAGAATTTGCAGCCTCCTGGTTCAAGAATCTTTGTTCCTGAGGAATTTCCCTAAATTCTTTGACCGCGAGGTCCGCCATCTTGTTTTCAGTTTTCCAATCACACAAACACAAATATCTCGGCTCAGGGGTCACTTCTGAAGTAAAACTTCAATAGGTTTTACTCAGGGGACCCTGATCTATCAAGTCATGGCTTTGGTTCCATCTGAATTGGTCAAAAAATAGAGTTATATGCTTTTAAAATCTTAATTTGTGGCTCGCTAACGATCTTTGATTGCGAGCCTGCAAATTCTTTGATCGTGAGATTCTTAGATTGCAATCTTGTATCATGACCTAAAACACTCATATCTTGGCTCAGGGGTGGGCTAGGGACACAAATGAGGGCTTGTTTTGCTCAGGAGGGCCTGTTCTGTTGAACCATGCCATTGGTTTGGTTCAAATCAGTAAATAAATTGTGTTTCATCCTTTTTTTATTCTTTGATCATGAGCCTGCAAATTCTTTGACAGTGAGGCTGCAAATTCTTTGATCATGAGATTCTTTGATTGCAGTCTTGCATTGTGAGTGAGGGACAAGATGGCCGAATTTAAAAATAATTTTTCTCAGCCCATGGGTGCCCTAGGAAGTCAAATGAGGGTGGATTGTACTCAGGGGGCTTCATTCTGTCAAACCATGGTGGTGGTTTACTGCAATTCCTCAATTTTTTTGATTTATTACATTTTTTATTCTTTGTTCATGAGCTTGCAAATTCTTTGATCGTGAGGCTGCAAATTCTTTGATTGTGAGATTCTTTGACCGCGATCATGCATCACGAGTGAGGGACAAGATGGCCCAATTTAAAATTACATTTTCTTAGCCCAGGGGTGTCCTAGGAAGTCAAATGAGGATGGGTTTTACTCAGGGGCTTCGTTCTGTAGAACCATGGTGGTGGTTTACTGCAATTGCTTCTGTCTTTTGAATTATTAAATTTTTTATTCTTTGTTCATGAGCTTGCAAATTCTTTGATCATGAGGCTGCAAATTCTTTGATCATGAGATTCTTTGGTTGTGATCTTTGATCACAGAATAGGGACAAGATAGCCAGATTCTTATAATGGAATAGATAGGGAAATTTTGCCAGTCTTTGACATTGAATGTCTAAGAAATGGTTTGGTCTTTTTACCTAAATTTGAAGGGAAGAAAGGCAACATCCCACAGATGTGCCTCCTAGTACACTGGTCAAAAAATATTACAGGGTGACAAAGTTACGGCACTATGAAGTTGGTGCTTTTTCCCAGAGGATAACATTACAGCGTCCACCATATTACAGGAATTCTTTGTCGCTTTGCTGGAAAATAACGGTATGGTCTTTTGGGCTGAAATTTTGAGGGAAGAAAGCTAACATCCTACAAATGTGCCTTTTCATGGTTTGAAAAAAAAATATTACAGGGTGGCAAAGTGACAGCACTCCGAAGTTGACGATTTGTCCCATAGGAAAACATTATGGCATCTGTCACGTCTTTCAGGGCCCATATCTCAGAAATGATGTGAGATACGGAATTTTTGTCAAAAAAGTGCTTAGCCCTGCAAAAAAACTAGCCAGGAAAGTAATAATTGATACAAAATTTAATTTTTTTTCCTACGTCATACGGTTCCTGAGATACAAGCAATTTAGTATTCCAAGTCGTACTTTTCTGCTCTGAAGTCAATTATAATGCATACATTCTTTGTTTTCAATTAGTTTTTTTCAATGCAGTTTTTAGGGAAAAGAAGAGTGTGCCCTTTTGTTACTGTGACAGCCAGCGTTTCCAGTTGTGCTTCTGTTACCATTCAAATCACCGTTCCCGTCTATGCCACCGTTTGCGTAACGGTTTGCGTTTTCATATGCGCTTGCATTTCTGTTTCTGTTGTCTTTACTGTTGTTGTTACTGTTACCATTTACGTTTACTACTGTGGTACCATGACTTTCTGTGTAACAGTTTGTGTTTTTGTATGCACTTGCGTTTCTGTTTTTATTGACTTTATTGTTGCTGTTACCATAACCATTTGCATTTACAACTGTGGTTCCGTGAGTGTGTGCATTACAGTTTGCATTTTCGTACGTGCTTGCATTTCTGTTTACTTGGGTGTTATTGTTGGTGTTACTGTTACCATTTGCGTTTACAATTGTGGTACCATAAATGTGTGTGTTACCAGTTGCATTCTGTATGCACTTCTATTTGATGTCTCCGTTTACGTAACTGTTTGGTTCGGTGTCACTTTACGTTTGTGTTTCTATTAACATTTGCTTTGCCATTTACATTTGCTTTGCCATGTGCATTACTGTTGCCACTTGCGTTTGCTTTGCGGTTCCTGTTACTGTGTAACAAGACATCATGTGGCGGGTCCTGCGCTGCCACCACTGCATTCCTTTCATTATTTATCATCCTCATTCTGAAAGAGAAGGGAAATTAGATGCAAAAATTCCATTTAATGCATCAGTTAGGGTTGTTCCACAGCAAAAAGCTAGGAAATTTGATGTTAGGGTTAAGCTCCCTTTTTCAGCCTCCCCAACTGGCATCAGGTGTGCATTGGGGTCATCGGTCCCAACTCTCACCCCATTCTCCCATACCTCAATTTCACATGTGATGGGGTGAGAGTTAGGCTGATGACCCCAATGCACACTCTGATCCCAGATGGGGTGGGCTAGGCGATACAGGGCTTTCAACTCAACCCAAATTTCTTAGCTTTTTGCTGTGGAACAACCTTAATTGATGCATTAAACAAATTTGCCTCTAATATATATATATATATATTATATATATATGTGTGTGCAGATATGTGGCAAAAATGTATTTAATGCGATCAGTTGTTAGTGACAAAGTCAGGACATGAAACATTAGGGTTGAGCCCCTAGCCCCCCCCCCACACAACCCACACATACATCCTCCACAGAGTGACAGATACCAGGGTGTGCCATGCAGTCTTGAGGCCTAACTGTCACCCTATTCTCCTTAGCATGTCAACCTGCTTACACATGGAATGGGGTGAGAGTTGGGCCTGACGACCCCATGGTACACTGTGGCGTCTGTCACTCTGTGGAGGATGTGAGTGTGGGGGGGTTGGGGCTCAACCCTAACATTTCATTTCCTGACTTTTGTTGCTTTAACCCTAACTGATGCATAAAGCACAGTTTTTTTGCCATAAAAAAAATACATATATATAAAATGCTCTAAATGCATCATCAGCAGTCAGTTAAAAAAATTCTAGACTCATTCATCTTCTGGATGTGTGGGTAAAATATTTTATTAATATTTGTTTAGGATGACACAGCTGATAATTCTACTCTATGGAGAAATATAATTTTAGATAAGGAAACATTTAAAGAAATCTTAAACAAAGAAGTTTTCATAGCATTATGCTTCCTTGAAATGAGTAAGGCTCCAGGCCCTAACCAAATGTCAGCAGAGATATATGTCTGCACGGCATCACAATGAAATGTCAGAGTGGTGATCTTTTTTAATAAAATTAAGCTCATTGGGCCCAATTCTCAAAGGGGGCTGTGTCTGGTGCAAGCTACGGCAAACCACAGCTTGCACCAAAGCCCTGTGTGCCAGGGACCCTGCACCAGATTCTGGTACAGGAGGGGATCCAGTGTCTAAGTCCACACACTTGCAGCAACCCCACCCATGCAGCAAACACATGGCATCCAGGAGGGTTCACCTCAAGCCACGTGTAGCACTGGCTGGACATCTCAAAGCCACGATCCACATTGTGCCCCCATAGGGCATACAGGGCACGATTGCTCACCCAATCCCCGATGTGCCCCGTAACATGTATAGAAATAGTGGCCCCCAACCCGGATCCTGGTGCCACCACCAGTACCAAGCACATTCCACCAACCCTCCTACTGGTGACCCCGTGCCTCCCACCCAGGCAGGTAGTGTCCCTTCACATCCACAGACAGAGCAGGGGACTGGCACAGCCCTCTGCACACCTCCTCGGCCAGTCTCTAACTGAACTGACCATGCAGCAGACTGTACAGAGTATGCTCACGAGTGCATACCTGGTACAGTCCACTACACAGTCAGCTCAGTTGGGGACCGACCGCAGAGATGTGCAGAGGGCTGCTCTGGTCCCCTGCTCTGTCTGGGGATGTGGAGGGGTGTTACCTGCCTGGGTGGGGGGCACGGGATCACCAGTGAGAGGGTTGGTGGTACTGGCGGGGCACTGGGAACTGGGTGGGGGAACTCTTCTATACATGTCATGAGGCACATTGGAGGCACATCAGGATTCGTGGGCTTATCCATTCTGTATGCCCTATGGGGGCACAATGCGGAAGGGGGGTCCGGTAGCAATGTGGCACGTGTGGGGCACATCAGGATTGGGGAGGTTGGAAATGTGGCACCACTGACAGGACAGCACTCTCAGGGGAGCTATTTCTAAGTCCCCTTAGACCAGTCCTGGCTGGTCTAAGGGTATTTAGAAAACTGTCCTCAGGGTGCAGTTTGTGAATACAGTTTTTGAGATGTGGCAGCTTGTGTCTACCGCAGGGCCCCTTCTGCCTTGTCACAGCCCATGTCTGGATACAGGGAAGGTGCAAGCCCCTTTCGGGGCAGGCAGCCTGCATTTGACAGAGGCTGCCTTTGTGAATTGCTCCTGGACATACCTTTCAGCACAAGGTACACCTTGCACCATTCTCTGTGGTGCAAGCACCTTGCACCATGCCGGAGCCTTTGAGAATCGGGCCCATAGGGTGTAGTCCTTAGCAATGGAGACAATCTGAAATTGTATCAATTCAAAAGAAAGGTGATTGGGCTGACCCTAAAATGTATGGGTCTATCTGCCTTCTAGACATTAGCTTAAACATTTTTATCTAAAATTCATAGTGGCTAATTAGGTAAATCAGTAAACTAGATAGCTTATGTGAACTTCAAGCTGGTTTTAGGCCTAGGTACAGTATTCTACTATAGATAACGTCTTTGTTTTGTTACACTTACTGGAAAAATATGTCGTGTAGAGACAGCAAAAACTATTTGTGGCCATCATAGACTTTTCATCCACCTTTGACTCAAGCTCTCATGGAATATTATGGAAATGAATGAAGAAATGCGGCATTGATCCTGTACTTTTTAATATTGAACAAAGAAAACCCAGGCACTCTGACTAAAGCGGGCTACTGCAACCACAAAATGAAGTGAAGAACAAGACTGAAAGAATGGTGCTCAAAAAAATAAGAGTGGAAAACAAGAAAGTACTGTTACAAAGTGTCAGTTTGTTAAATGAGTCAACTATGAGGTAGCAAAAACAAATCTCTGGTGCTACAAATTAAGATTCTTCCTCCCTCAGGGTGCAGCTTTACAGATTGACATTCCTGCTTTTAAAGGCTTTTCATTAAAGGTGTATACAGACATTTTAGCATCAAGTAACACCACTAATTCATGTATGACACTGGGTCGATGCTTTTATAGCCAAAAACTACTTCACATCAAGTTATTCCAAACCCCCCCTTGTTAAAGTGAAAGAAAAATAATCTGTATTGACAACATAGAAAAAATGTTAACAAAACTTATCAACCAGATGTCTAGTAAATACAAGAATCAATGTCTTGTCCCAGTTATACTATAGTTGAGACATCATTTTCCTTTTGTTGTTAAAGGGTAACTCTCAGCTCCCCAGCAGCAAAGTGGAACCTATGGGTCCCAATTAGCAAAAATGCACAGTGGTTGAATTTAAAAAAAAAAAACTTTCATGCTTGTAATATCAATTTTTATAACATGGGTTGACAACAGGCAGAAAGCTCTTTGGTCAAACAGCATCACCTGACTGTGGAGTAAATTCATCATTTAATTCACAGCGGGGTGAGATGCCCAGCCAACAAGATCCATGAGCAAAGTGAAACTTGTTATCTATGGGGAAATTCAGCACTGACAGGCAGCCATTAAAATGTGGCTAAGCAAGATAGAGCCACAGCGGTAAGCTGGTTGCCATCTGTCAGTGCTGTACCCAGTTCCCAGAGAGAGAGAGAGAGAGAGAGCAGCCACTGGTTGTGTTCCCCCTCCTGTCCAATGGCAAAGATCTAATTTTTGGAACCTGTCTTGTTCATGGGTCAGGTGGCAGTGGGATCCCACAAGAAGTAGTGCACCTCCTGACAGCAATAGAGAGAGAGAAAGAGAGAGAGAGTGCAGTCTCCTGTGTGTCTTTGTGCTGTACATATATATGTAGGGAGAGCGAGAGAGAGAGAAAGTGAGACAGGGGGAGAGAGAGAACAAGTGCTGAGGTAGTGCACAGCAGAGGGTACACAGACAGCGAAAGCTCTCCAAAGATTGGGGGGGGGAGAATCAGTGCAGTCTCCTCTCTCCTGCTGAGTTGTGAGCCATCCTCTGATATCGGTGCTGAGACAACAAGAGGAGGGGATCTGGAGAGAGAGACATACATGCATACATACACACACACACACACACACACACACACCCCCAGGAGTGACAGAGGGACCCCTACAAGCAGTGTGGGGGGGGGGTATGTGTCATTTGGCAAGCAGTTTGAGAGCAAATGTCAGTCAGCTGATCCAAACTAGTGTTCCCTATAGAGAGTGAGAGAGAAAGAGAGGGAGGGAGAGAGAGAGAGAGAGAGAGAGAGCTGAAGCTCATTTCATCCCACCCGTACATCATCTGAGAGTACGAGAGAGAGAGAAAGAGAGAGACAGAAGGCGCTTTTACACACAGGTTTCTGTAACAGAATGACTGTTATGGAAACAGTATACTGTTACATCCCCTGTGTGTAAAATGCATCTGTTCCATTACACCGGTGAACGTTCACCCGAACCGCAATCTCTTCCTTCCTTGGTTCGGCCCTATGTGATCCATTTTAACATGTGTCCAGCCTCTTCACAGATCCAGCTAGGTAGTCAGGAATTTGATCAAATGAGTAATGTGGAGTTGACAGACTTATTTGTTCAGGCCTTCATGAGACCTGGCTAAAGGGGGAGGTTTTGTCTTCTAAAATGGCATGTGAACCATGGAAAGGGACAAGCTGTATTGCAGTAGCTCTGAAAATGGGATACTGAAGAACATCCAGGAATTTGGAGTTGCAAAACACTGCTGCCACAACTCCAAATTACTCTGCTCATCCTCCCTGTGGGTGCACTAGTGTTTATGTTGTTGCCCGTTGACTCGTGCATGCGAACATCCCACCCCCATGGGTGTATTACTTTTTCTCCCATCTAAACTCACAGCTGAACACAGCACAGTCCACCATGTCCAAGATGGCTGCCAGAGCTCAGTGCACATGCATGAGTCATCACCCATGCACTACTTCACCTCACATCTGCGATGACTCAGGCATGTCTACTGAACTCTGGCAGCCATCTTGGACATGGCAGACAGTGACATGTTTTACCATGAGTTCAGTGAGCTCAGCTGCAGCCATTTTGGCTCTTGCCAGAGTTTGTTATTTTTGAAGTGACGGTGGACCACCTTGTCTCTTATGCTGTTACCCCTCCTATAGATCATTCATGAATTATCCCCAGTTATTGGGCTCAAATCTTTATCTGCCAGTAGGATATGCCAACACTGTTTAAGGGCTCTGGCCACCCTTGGGACCACCAAATTGTATTCTGTTTTGAAACTGACCTGAGGATTCTGGTTTGTTAGTAGTGGAAGTGGAGTAATAAGTTCCTTCCTATCTCTATTCACGGCTCTGTCTTTTGCCTGGTCAAAGCGGGATGGGTCATTACCACATTCCACAAGTATGCAGTGAAGATTGGTGGCCTGTTTTTCAAATGTTTGAAGGTATGAGCAGCTGTGCCAGATCCATAAAAACTGGCTGTATGGAATCTATTTGATCAGATGATATAGGTGACAACGGTCAGACCTCCAAAGTGTGTTACCAGAAGTAGGTTTCTAATAACCTTTAGTTGTAATACAACCATCAGTATGGCCAGTGATAGTTAAATTCAAGAAGAAGACACTGGAAGGATCTATAGTGCAGATAAAGCTAAGGTTGAAGTAATTCTTATTGATGTGTCTAAACATCAGTTCTGTCTCCCCAACCATGCCTGCCCAGATACACAAAATGTTATCAATATATCTCCCCCAGTACTGAATCTTATCAACAAATGAATTGCTTCTGGGGTTGTAGATGGCTGCCACCTCCTCCTAACAACCTATAAAAAGTTTTGCCTAGGAAGGTGCCATTGACAACCCAATGACAGCACCACAAGTTTGCTAATAGAACTTGGAATCAAAACAAAAATAGTTAGAGGGCAAAATCAAGTCAAGGGCACTAATGGTAAGTTCCGGTTTGATGGCATTGTTGGTTCCATACTTGTCCATAAAGAATCTCACTGCATTTAATCCCAGATGATGTCAGATGTTGGCATAAAGAGGCATAGCATCAATTGTGAGACACATATAACCAGTATCCCAACTAAGGTGTTCAAGGGCCTCCAGCACTGCCATCATGACTCTTAAGTAAGACAGAGCACAAATTACAAAAGTCTGTAAAGAAGCATCCATAACAGTTGAAGGTTTTTCAGTTAAAGGGCCAGCAGACAATACTATTGGTTTTCCTAGTGAGTGCTGAAGGTCCTTGTGGACCTAAGGCAACATATACAATGTAGGTACTGTACTGCAGATATTCAGACTCTCTTTTAGTGATAATCCCTGATCTCAAGGAATTAGGAATGCCTCAAAATGACTTTTATGGGGATTAGTAGGGTCTCTGGGTAAAGGAATAATTATGAGGGATGCTAACTGCCTTAATACTTCATTTTAAAATATGAATTGTCAAAATAATACAGCTGTAAAGCATACAAAACATCCCCGGTAATACCATCACTCCTAGAGTGATAATACCACCATTCACAAGTGATAATACCATAATTCAGGTGCCATAATAATATTGTTTGGGACCTGAATGATAGAATTATCACAAGAAGTCAACAGTGCAAGTACATGTCTGGCTCCCAATTCTTCAAAAGCATGTCTTCTGATTGTCCGCTTTTCCTGTGTGGGTGGGCAAAACTGCAAAAACATGGTGGCTTGATCTCTAGCTCAGAAAGACTGTTTTACATCCTCTAGTCTATTCTCCACATTCTCCCTTTTTGTTATTCTTCAGGGAAAAAAAAAATGAAATTATCTGATTGATCCTGCAGTCCCAAAAAAGAAAAGGTAGGACCGCCTACTAATTCTGGTATACTGTGCATACAGAGGTGGGGTGGGGGGATGGAGTGAGACAGTGTTGTTGTCGGCCAGGACTGAGAGATTCCTTCACTGAAGCAGCCGACAGCCCATCACAAAATGATTTAAAACAAAAAAATTGCATCCTTATATTAAAAAAATAAACAGCTTAGGGTACATTACAAGGGGTAATTCCATCTTGAGGTTCTGGGAACATGGAAACCTCTCACACTTTGCTCTCGAGGTTCCAGTGTCCCCAGAACCTCTTGATGGAACTACTCCTGTGTAATGCACCCTAAGCTATCTATTATTCTATTTTTAATAAAGTAATCACTTTTGTTCATGATCACTATCATGTCATCCTTATCTGCAGGCCTGATGACAAGGTTGGGCATACTAGTCAGTTCCCCAATGGCTGCAAACTCTGCAGTAGAAAAGGTTGAATCTTTCCTACGGGTAGTCGTTAAAATCTTGTCAACCTCTGCCAGGACCAGCTTCTCAAATGTTAAAATGTCTGATATCAGTGCTTTGTTTGGGCAGAATGTTGAAGATGGTCTAAATGTCTTCTTTTTGTTGCAAAGCCCAAACACATATTCCAATTCCTCTTGTTTCAGTTCCCCAAATAGCTCAAAAGCTAATTCCACATTTCAACCATCAATGTGAGCAGATGTTGTCTTTTTCCATTTCGGTAGTGTTAATATGTTTTCATTTGATATATTTTTAGACATCCCTATGTTGCTTCCATTGTCCATGTTGTTTAGACAATTAGAATATATCAGAGTTGAGATAATCATTTCATCTGTCTGTGTGTTTTGGACCTCTTGATAACTCATTGCCTCTTTTTGCTGTAAAACCTATTCAGAAAAAGTTTTCTAAATCTTTTTCTTAGGTCCAGTTCTTAATTAATATGGTCAATTGGGAGTTCATGAATAAAGCCAGTTCCTTGGCCAAGACTGATATTTGTTCTGGGGTAAGACTGCTGCTTGAGATGTTAATCACTTTCTTCTCATTCTCAAACTGGGCTGCCCCTGTTGTATCTCTTGCCTTATCTCTGCATTTTACCCTCTCCCACCTTGTGCCCTTCCTCATCTTGTATTTGTTTTTGAATGTTTCCCTCTCTTCTGTATGACACCTGTTTGCTGTACTTCATCCAGGGATGTACCATAGTTTGTGTCTAAAAAAATACACTGATTTACTATGACTGAGCTCCTGTTTCCCTGTTGGAGTACTTATTCTGGACATCGGGTGTGGAGAACATGTAGCAGATCTGTTTATGGTACCCCTGCTTCTGCTCATCGATCTTCCTTTGTTTGGTATACAAGGTGGGTGATCCCACTGGTAGACTGTGTTCTCTAGGCAGTTTCTATTATCTCTCAAGTACTTACTCTGTTTCCATGCTACTACTTGTTTCTCATAGGTTGAAACTTTATTATTCATTTTACATTTAGTTCTTTGAACTACTGTGTATGTTCACATGCAATTAAATCTTCCTCTCTGTCTTCAATTTCCTTCAATGTCAGATCATATTTCTCAGAATCCTGGTCAATTAGTATTTGCCTCAAATAATTAGTGGGGTACTTTATGCTGAAGTGCCTGAATACACCTTTAATGACTACCTTTAAAAGCAGAAATGGCAAGCTGTTACCCTATCCCTTGAGGGAGAATCTTAGTTATTAGAAGCATTAGGGATTTGTGTTTGCTGCCTTACAGTTAGCTCACTTAATAAACCAACACTTTGGAAGAGTACTCTCAGATTTCCAGGTTATTTTTTGATGCATACCACACACTCTGTCTTTTATTTATTTATTTTTTATTTGTTTATTGTAGTCTAGGATTACAAATACCTTTGAGCCAAGGCTCTTTTACAAAGGTTCCACATCAAGAGAGTACAAACATATTAGGCTAAGCTACACTGGCCTCAACATTGGCAAAAAAAAACAAACAACATTAATAAAGAGTTTAGAAACAATATCCACTGGTTGAAGTGATACATCACAGTAATAAAGTAGTGAATCACATAGGTTGGGATAGGTTCGAGATCTATAAGGAGTCGGGGAAGGGTTGGAGGAGGGGAGGCAGCCGCGAAAAGAAACTAGAATAGGTTCACAGCATAGTCATAGAACAAAGGAGAGGGGTGGTCTCATACTTAATATAATTATGGATATTTATTCTCACACCTGGGCTCGAGTAAGGGTGGGGACCAGGGCCAGCTTTCCAGCACCTTCCCAATAATCTGGGGGTAAGGCAGGGTTGTGTGCTGGGGTCCACCTTGTTTTGTATTTATATTATTTAGTTATCAGTGCTTCTACTGAATGATTTCTCAAATCCCCCTAAGATTGCCTTATTCATGTGCCCAGCTCAGGCATACACTGATGGCCTTATTTTAATATCTTTGTCTTGCAAATGTTTACAAATGACACTTAACACATTAGGCAGACATGCTAAAGATTTGAAGCTATCAGTACGTACTCTGAAGATCTGAATTACAGTTTTTTGCTTAAGGAAGCTGACCCATAAATGAACATTAGGCAACTTGCAGCTGGAAACATTGAGTAGTTATACTTATCCATGCACTATTTTTTCAGGAAATCTCAGCTGGGCAAAACATGTCAATAAAAGTAAAGGTAACAGCACAACATCTAAGAAATTTTAACTGCTCATGTAGTGGTAACGCTGTACTTCCTTTACTTTATGCCGTCAGGGCAAATACTGCGCTGTGATGCTATATGGCAAAGACATTTGGGATATTAATGATAAAGAGTTATTGGCAAAACTAGTTGTTTAGAACTGCCCTGGAAGTATCTAAGTCTGCCCCAACTATTTACCTCAGGGTTGAGCTCGGCTTAGTGAGATTTGAAGCAAGACTTGAGGCTTTATTTTCAAACAGTGGAGACTGATGCAAGGTACTTGATAAAAAAATTAAAAAAAAACTAATGCTAGGGGCAGAGTGCACCAGATGGTGCATCAGTCCCAATTCTGAAACCAAGCCTGCATCTCTGGTAGGGCATCCTGCGCCAGACTGGCTTGCTCCGGGTGTGCACCAAGTCATAGGCTATGCTGAGAAAGAGGTGAGCTTGTGAAAGACGTAAGCCGCCACATCCCCACAATCAGGATTTTGGAACCCAGCAGGACTCCTCTATACTTACACCAGCGTGAGTTGGTAATAGGAGCTGGACAGCCACAGGTACCATGGAGAACACCATGGGCCAGGGCACAGGACCATCTTCAATGTCCCCCAGATGACTGGGAACTGTAGAACAAGAATGCCCTGCCGGTGATACCAGGGAATACACATCGTGCCCATGCCACCTTGGTGTCCATACCATGGCTGCCAGTACTCTGGTCATCAGGGGCACCCTCTGGCACAGTACCAGTGTATGTCATCAGCAGCAGCCACTCTGGGCAGTCCTCGAGATTGGGGATACTCAACCAATCAGCAACCCCTGGGCCAGCTCTGTAATGGGGACAGCACTGACATATCTTCCCCAGCTGCCATAGGCTGGGTGGTTCTGAAGAAAGATCCCAGAGGAATGACATACTGTACTGACAGTGAACATTTGCAGGGATAACAGGTACTGAACTGACTCAGGTAAACAGTGTTCTATGAATGTTAGCATATTGCATATAGAGGCCATTACACTGTACTTAATGCCAATGGGCTGTTAGGAGACAGCAGTTTGTGGGTGCTGTGTGACTATTATCTGTATCTGAGTATGTTGCATGTGGCTGTACTTGCCATAGAAACATAGAAAATTATGGGAGAAGGGGACCACAAGCTCCATCTAGTCTGTCCAAGAACCTACCTGCTGCTATTCCCTTCCCCTTCCCTCCTTTGCATTTCCATATGCTACCTTTATGTCTATCCCCTGCATTCTTGAACTCATGTACCATTTTGGCCCCCACTACCTCCTTGGGTAGGCTATTTCATGGATCCACCACCCTCTCTGTAAAAAGAACTTCCTTGTATTACTCTCTCCCTCCCTCCCACCTCATATCATGCCCTCTCATTCTTCCACTCTATTTCATTTGGAAAAGCTCCTGAACGTTAACCTTATTTATACCACTCATATATCTAAAAGTTCTCAATCATGTCACCCCTCTCCCTTCTCTGTTCCAAGGAGTACATGTTGAGTACCCTTAGCCTGTCCTAGTATGCCATATAGTGCAGTCCCTGAATCATTTTCGTGGCCCTCCTCTACACTGTCTTGAATCTGTCTATGTCTCTTTTCAGGTGCGATCTCCAGTAGTATACACAGTACTCCAAGTGGGGATGCACCAGAACCCTCTAGAGTAGTAACACCACCTCCCTCCTGTGAATCGTGATTCCCCTCCCGATGTAGCCCTGCATGCCACTTGCCTTTAGTGCCACCTTTTCACACTGTTTACCCACTTTCAAGTCTTCTGATATAATGACCCCTAAGTCCCTCACCTGGCTGGTGGAGGCTAGCTTCTCTCCTCCCAGGCAGTAATACTCTTTGGGATTGTTTCTGCCTAAGTGGATGACTTTGCACTTTGGGGGTTGAATTTCAGCTGCCATGTTTCTGACCACTCTTCCAGTTTCTTCAAGTCTGAAGTCATACTCCTCACACCTTCGGAGGAGTCCACTTTGTGTCAAATCTTGGTGTCATCAGGAAATAGACACACTTTACCTTCCTGCCACTTTGCAATGTCTGCTATGAACACATTGAAGAGTAGGAGACCCAACACAGAAGCCTCTGGTACCCCACTGGCACCTCCC
This sequence comes from Neoceratodus forsteri, assembly GCA_016271365.2. Lineage (NCBI taxonomy): Eukaryota > Metazoa > Chordata > Ceratodontiformes > Ceratodontidae > Neoceratodus > Neoceratodus forsteri. The sequence continues at coordinate 772,358,763 of CM057456.1, read as the reverse complement.
TCTCAGCTGAAAATGCCCTGTTTACCTGAACCCTCTGTGTTCTTTCTCTCAGTCAGCTACTCACTCACTCAACCACCTCACTGCCCACCCCCATGTGGTTCAGCTTCCTTCCTTCCTTCCTTCCTTCCTTCCTTCCTTCCTTCCTTCCTTCCTGTCTTTGGTAATCAAGTAGGTGAACTGATCCAAAGGACCATTTTCAGCCATGACCCGCACAACAACATGACACAAACAGGCAATAAAGATACAAGTAATATTCAATAAATGAACAGGCCACAACATGAGGTGCTGCAACTGACAGTACACTGTCGAAATACATCCATAGAAGTACATAAACAAAAGGTGACAGATTAGGCCTATTTACAGATCCAAGTGCATAGTCACAGGTTCTAATGCTGGACAAAAATACTAGCTGTAGTAACACAGAGACCATAACATATGTGTCGAAAATGACACATAAAGTGCTAAATGCATTGGGTTCACTAGTAAACTAATAAGTGAGAGAGTCACCAATAGGATGGATCAAGGAGAATACAGTGTAAATACTCCCACCCACAAAATAAGGTGCATAGGAGAAGGGAGGAGTGCAGCAGGAGACCCATGCAGGGCTGAGAGGGGCAGAAATGAAGGGGAATACAACAGTAGAGGAGCAGGGGAGGAGGGGGTGGACACAGCAAAGGTATGACCAAGGGAGTAGGAGGCTGGGTGGGTACCAAACTGAAGAGGATGCCACCAGATTACCCAGGTGAACAATGGCATATGGCTTCAGACACTAGCCATTCTTTGAAACTGTTTTTGAAGGAGAGATGAGAGGAGGACAAGGGGAGCAATGAGGGGAGGTTGTTCCATAGAGGGGGGCAGAGATGGAGAAAGCTTTACTGCCCATGTTAATGGAGATATGAGGAACAGATGGGGGGGGGGATGAAGGATTCCTGAAAACTCCTAGTTGCAGAGCTACCAGTGAGGAGGGATGAACAGGGGGACAGGGGGCCACCTCTGAGTGCGTTGTCCACAAGACAGCCAAGGGCATAATCAAAGTGCCCTTGCAGCGATAGCCACCCAAGGGACTGGTACAGCATGTAGTGATGGGTAGAGTAGGGAGCTTGGAGGACAAAGTGGCAGATACTGTTATAGATGGTGATTAGTCTAAAGCACAGGGCCAATGACACATGGGAATAGACAGGAGAACAGTATACAGTGATGGGAAGAAGGTTACCCAGTGCAATTGTGAGGTGTGCTTCACCGGACAGGAACTGTTCGAGGTGGTAGGTGGCACCTAGCTTCTGAATAGCTGTATGCACAGAAATGTTGACATGTTCCGTGAATGTGAGGGAGGGGTCCAGAGTTAGGCCTAGGTATTTATAGCAGGGGGTATTTTCAAGGGGGGGAGCAAGTGTGAGTACAGTTAGAGGGGAGTTTGTCTTGGAGACCTTGGAAAGGAAAGGTTTGGATCCAAACAGCATGGGCGTTTTCTTTTTTCCATTAACCAGAAGTTTTTTGGAGAGGAACCAATTATGGGCAGTACAACAGTTAGGAGTGAGAGTGGAGGAGATGGTTGCAGAAGACTTGTCACTGTGGTAGAAGATAAGGTCATCCACACTTGCAGGTGAGACTCTCAGCAGGGAGCACATTAATAAAAAGGGAGAATCGTAGGGGCCCAAGGACGGATCCTTGGGAGACCCCTATGGAGACTGGTAGAGCCGGGAAGAAGGCAGAACCAATTGTGACAGACTGTGACCTACCAGCAAGGTAGCTTCTAAACCAGTCTGTTGTTCCAGGGGAGCAATCAAGATGTTGAAGGGTTGCATGGAAAAGGGGGTGGTCGACAAGGTCAAAGGCCTTAGTCAAGTCCACAAATACAGCATCAGTGGCCTTTCCTGCATCCATGTTTCTTAGGACATGCTTGGAGAAATGGGCCAAAGCTGATGTGGTGCTGTGGTGCTTACAGAAACTGTGCTGTTGGGGGGCATAGGAGATTTTACTTGCCAAGATGTTCCGATAACTGAAAGCGTACAATTTTTTCCAAAAGCTTGCTAAGGTGAGGGAGAAGGCAGATGGGCCTATAGTTATCAGGTGAGAGGGGATCACCTGCTTTGAAAATAGGCATGACATTAGCATGCTTCCAGGAGTCAAGCATCATGGAAGTGGAGAGGGCAAGGTTAAATATATAGGTGAGGGGTTCTATGATGGTAGGGGAGATGAGCCTGAGGAATGAGGGGAAGAGCCCATCACTGCCAGGGCTACCCTTGGCAGAGAGGGATTTGAGGAGTCTGGCAGTAACATTTTGGTTGATAGCTTTAAAATAGAAGAGGGGGGGGTCAGGGGGGTGAGGGTGGAGGAGGATAGATTTGCCTAACTCCTAGGGCCAGAGGGTGGTTGGGAGGGGAGTTTACTAAGATAGAAAGGTCGGAGAATTTTTTGTTACAGATCTCTATAATTTCTACCAGATCAATTGAGGGGCCTGAGGGGGGAGGAGAATTGAGTGACTTGGCTGTGGGTCTAGTTTGTGAGTTTAGTAGGGATCCAATAGAGGCCCAGAAACGACATCGATCACCAAGGTTGTTTCTTTGTTGATTTATCTAGAAGTTACTCTTGAGGGATTTGGCAGTTTGCTTGCATGTGTTGTGCAAGCACCTGTAAGCGTTTCAGAGTTGGGGTGACCGGGTCTTTTTGTAGGCTTTCTACTTAATATCCCTATCTTTCATTAGGGACAGCAAATCCTTAGTTAACCAGTGGGTGCAGCTCCCTCTCACTCTGCAAGTAGTGAGACAGAAGTAGAGGTCCTGCAACCGAAGGAGGGCATCAGTGAGGAATTTAACTGCAGAGGTTACATTGTTGCAGAGGTAGAGGGCAGACCAGTGCACCACTTTAACATCCTTGAGGATAGTAGCGGAATCCAGGCAGTTAAAATTTCTCAAGGACAAATACTTGGGGGGGGGGTTGTTGGCCAGTATGATGTATGTGGGGGAGTGGTCACTTATAGAATCAGACATGGTACCCTCCTGAAGGATTATGACAGCCCAATTTGTGGCTACCCAGTTGACTAGGGAGTGGTTCTGCATGCATGCATTGGCCCTGGTGGGGCATGAAATGACTTGCTCAAGGTTGTGAGTTTTCAGGAGGTTTCCTTACCAGCCTTTTGTGTGGAACAGAGTCGAAGATTTTGCTAAAGTCCAGATAGATGACATCTAACGACGCTCCCTGATCTACTATCCTTGCAACCGAGTTGAAAAAGTTGACTAGGTTAGTTTGGAAAGACCTACCTGCTGTGAACCCAGTGATGTTTTGGGTCTTGCTGCCCACTGGATTCCAGATACGTTATGATTCTCTGTCTGAGTAGTGTCTCCATCAACTTCCCTACCACCAATGTGAGGCTTACTGGACGATAATTGCCAGCCTCCTCCCTGCTCCCTGCTTTGTGGAGCGAGACCACTATTGCCCTTTTCTAGTCCTCTGGTATGGTCCCACTCTCTAGTGATTTGGTGAATAGATCTGCTAAGGGTGTGGCTAGTATGCTTCTCAGCTCCCTTAGAACTCTAGGATGTATCCCATCCGGTCCCATGGCCTTGTCCACCATTAGTTTATTTAAAGCTTCCAAAACCTGAGCCTCTGTGAAGAGGCTTGTGTCAACCCCCGGACCCTGGTGTTGCTGCTATGCAGGCTTGGCACATCCCCTGCATTCTTTTTGGTGAACACAGAACAGAAGTACTGGTTTAAGACCTCTGCTTTCTCGCAATCTTTTTCTACCAGTTTCCCTCCAGTATCTGCTAGTCTAACTATCCTCCCCCCCTTGGGTTTTCCTCTTTTCCCTTATATACCTAAATAAAGCTTTATCTCCCTCCTTTACCCCCTGCACAATCCTCAGTTCAGTCAGGGCTTTAGCCTTTCTTATTGTCTTACCAGTTTCCCTCTGTGCTACCTTATAGGCTTCCTTATCATCATCTCTCATTGACACCCTAAACTTTGTGTATGCCTTCTTTTTCTCCTTTACTATTGCACCCACGTCCCTGGAGAACCAGAGGGGCTTCCTTTTCTTATTTGTCTTGCTCACCCTTCTGACACACTGTTCAGTTATCTCTGTGATAGCTCCTTTGAGATACTGCCACATTTTTGTCTACTCCTTTCTCTTCCCTGTATCTTAGACTATCTGCCAGGCTATCTCTCATCTTCCAAATGTCTGCTTTTCTAAAATCTAAAACCCTGATCTTGCCGTGATCTTGGGCAGTTTCACAGGCACAGTGCCTGCATCTCCTTGCCTGGGGTGTCATCCTACCCCTTCCCCCTTTCTGGCACACACCAGTGCTACACTGTGGCACCTGCTGGGGAGGAGTGTGTCTGCTGTGGGCTATGGGTTCCCTAGGAGCACTGCCAGTGGGGTGTGCTACAGTCTCCGTCAAAACGCTTCCGTGCACCTTTTGTTTGACACACAGGAGCGGTTGTGGCAATCTTGGGGTGTTTGGTGCCAGGACCCCTCCTGTACCAGAATCTGGTGTTGGGTGCCTGGCACACTGGGATTCAAAGCAAGCCACCATTTGCCACAGCTTGCATTGGTCTGCTGGCACCTTTGTGAATCGAGTCTTTGATTTTAAAAAACTCTGCTATTGGGTAACAGTTTCTAGAAGCCACAAAGAATATTTCCCAGACTATGCTAGGATGAAAAACTCTCCTGGGGAAAAAATGGGGTGCAAAACTTCTAAATGGCTCAATGACATTACAAACATGTTAGATAAGTACGATTTACAAACCTTTTCAAAATATGGGGCAAAAGATGTTATGCTAAGTGTAAAGTATAAAACATATAGTGCCCAAAAGATAAGGTATTTCTTGGCTCTGAAAGACTTAGGGAACATCCAGAAATCAAAATGCTACCCATGGTTAGCTGTCAGTGATTGCAATCAGTGATATAAATTATATTTGGACATCCTGGAAAAGCCCTTTCTGAGAAGAGCATATATAGTGTTCAGCTTTGAGCTCTTTGATAGCAACATCCTTCAAGTTACCTACCAGAAATCTTCTATGCCAGGCAACATAAACTATCATTGTAGCTTAGAGAGAAAAGAGGATTTGAAACAAGTTGTGTGTTTTTGTACAGTACTTGGTACGATAAGGACAGGCAGTTTTGGTTGGGTGCAGTATTTCTAACATTACAAGGTGCATATCTGAATAATATTCTGCATATTTTATTGACCACAGAGGATGACTGGACGATAAATAAATAGGGCTGCTACCTTCTTTAGAACAACCATGAATATAAGGAAATGGTCTGTAAAGAACTGTGTGTACTGATATCGAATGTAAGCAGCAATCTGCTGTACATCATTTGTATTTGATATGTTATATGCACTTTATTTGGATTTACTATGAAAGATTGACTTTCACAATACCAAGTGCCAGGATCCCGAGACTGACTGCCCGAAACTCAGAATCCAGACACTCAGTAATTGCAAGTGGCAGAATTTTTTCCACGTTTTGGGGGGCTTCTCCTCCCGCACCCTCTATTTAATAGAACAAACTCCACCATGGGCAATTACCAAGTATCTGGATTCCAAGTTTCGGGCAGTCAGTCTCAGGATCCTGATACTCGGTCTTCTAAATTTTGGTCTTTCGTAATAGTCGCTTTTATCTGGCTACCTTTTACGTAGTATTTTGTACAGTATGTGTGAACATCACTTTGTATCTATGTATATGAATGTTTTTCTGTCTAGTTTGTTTTTGTAAAGATCTTTCGTATGATCAAACAGTAAAGTACTTAGTGAACACCACCCTCACAACTTCCCAGCCTGCTAAATTCCCTATGCCCTACTCCTGCTGCAGGGCCTTCAGCTGCAACTATAGTCTTACACTGTGCACTCTCTCTCCTCTATTATACAGCATAATTTTACTAGCATGCCAGCCTTAAACTTTAATTACAAGTAACTGGAATGATAATGCATGATGCTGTGAAGATTTCTAAAGTTTTCTGATCAAAAGACACTCTTTTTCAAATAAATGAAGCTCCTTCAGTTGCCAGGTCCTTCCCCTGTGAGAAAGAGACCTGGAAATGGCATTGAGATCTACAGAGCACAAGAGTTCTTGATCTACAATATCACTGATTGCGTGCTCCGTGTCACTTGTCACGCGACTTGCCAACAATTTTTACATGCTTAGTGTGTCCTCCTGTAATAAGTGGTGCATCATGTTGAATTGTCAAAGGGAAACCAAATTCCTTTGGACATGCTTTACTGGTGTTCAAAACACTGGATTTCACCATGTTCACCAAATGAAAATTCTGATTCTTCTCACACTTTATGAGTGAGTGAGTGAGTGAGTGAGTGACAGACAGAGAGACAGAAAGAGTGAGTAAGTGAGTGACAGAAAGAGTGAGTGAGTTAGTGAGTGAGTGAGTGAGTGAGTGACAGAAAGAGTGAGTGAGTGAGTTAGTGAGTGAGTGAGTGAGTGACAAAGAGTGAGTGAGTGAACTCTGTGGAGTCTGCAAATAAAGAAAACCAAAAGGCTATTCTTAGCTAAGAGTATGTAACCAGAAAATAAACATACCACATATATTTACAAAAGCTAGGAAGTTAGCAAATTTACACAAGCAAGCTAAGCAAACAGGGAATGCCCCTTAGTGCTTACAGAGCACAGGTATTTGAAGCATGAATTGGTAAACTAAGGAGCTAGGATTGTAGAAAGTTTTTGTCACTAAGCCAATAGGTACCTATTGGATACCTGCAGAGTCAGCCTTACTAATGGAAGCACCATGGTTTACACAACAAATGTTTTTTCATATCTTTATTTTTAAAATAACTCACCCTACTTCAGCAGATTCAAGACCTTTACTTACCCGATTCTGACACACTGATGTCTTTTGACCAATTGAGGGAAAAGTTTCACCTTCCAAGCAAGGACCTATGGCGATACCTGCAAATCCATAGTGCCATTGGGGCTTTCTCTTGCCAGTGGCAGATGGATAATAGGTGGGCCTGGCTTGGTAACCTGCATAAATCCCCATCTCCTAGAGGTCTGATTGGTAGATTTTACAGGACATGGAGAGATTCCCAGCCAGACCCCACAGCGTCTTTATGCCTAAAATAGCAGAGAATCCTGAACCTTGATATCTCTGAGAGGCTTTGGTCCAGCTACCTTGGGAGGGCCCACAGAATTAACAAGGATACCAAGAGTCGCTTTCTTCAATTGAAAATCGTGCTTTTTTGGCATCGGACCCCCGTGATCCTACACTACCTGGGTCTTTTGGGGCATTCTAAGTGCTGGTGCTGCCATCAGCGAGATGCTCATTTGTTTCATGTGGTATGGTCTTGTCCACAACTTACTATTTTCTGGATCTCGGTAGCGTTGGATTGTACAAAGGTGCTAGTTTCTCCCATTTCCTTTTTGGACCCTAAGCTCTTCTTGGTGGATACTTCATCCTTGCATACTTTGACAAAGCCCCAGTAAGACTGGGTTGCTCTGGCTTTACCAGAAGCTAAAAGCTGTTATTAATGTACTGGCGTCAAAGGGCCATTCCACCCCTGCCTTCCTGGCATGAGGCTTTAGCCTGCCTGGCCATTTTTGAGCACCTTTCTTATGCTCATGTAGGCCGTATGGACCTTTACCAAGCTAAATGGGATCCTTATCTTCACTTTCCTCTGTGTAAAACCCCTACCCCTCCCAGGAACCCTACCCTGTACTCCTAAGCCAGATCATGTTGTACAGTGTTTACTCACTACTTCTAGCTCTCTCAGTTAAGGTGTAAGCCCACTGTTCCTATTATCTGTTCCTATTATCTGACTAGTTTCTTATTACTGCAAACCCTGTCATGGAACTGGTTTGGTGTCATTGTCACCTCCACTTATTATACTGCTTGTTACATGCTGGATATTATTCTATGTAACAGGAGTGATGTCTTGGGAATTTTTCAATAAAAATCTTATATGATAAAAGAAATAACTCACTCTACCATCAGGTGCCCTTCCCCCCAACACACACACACACTCAGAATGCAATAGAAAATAGAGAAACAGATGTTAGCTCTTCCTCTTCCAAGACATGCTGAGAGAGGGGAAAAGAAGTCCTGTGTTCAAGTTGAGGACATAGGGACCTGTTACAACAGGCCCTGTAGTTTTAGGTTTAGTGTGTTATAAGTATATCAATACATGTACAGTGGTGCTTAGTGTCAGGTTCGTTTTTGCCTAGTCATGTCAGTCAGTACCTTCAGACTAGTGTTGTGTGAAATTGGAAAATTTCATCTGGCAAAATATTTTGCAGAATCTGTGCATTTCATGAAATATTTTGCTGGGCAAAATGCAAAATTTAGCCCACCAGGCGGGCAAACTTTTACCCTACAACCAGTGAAATTTGCCACTCATGGGTGAAATTTCACCACCCAAGGGTGAAATTTCTTAATTTCGCCACTGGGCTCCCAATCTTCAAAAAAACAATATCATTCCCCTGTCTGGTATCTAGTGCTTTAGCCGATCTAGGACAATTAAATTAAGAATTTTCCCTCACATAGTGTCATTTCTTGAGCCCCAGCCCCCAATCTTTGGAAAAAAACACTGTTGGCTGGGGTTCAGGGTCTCTGTGGTGGAGGGGTTCTTGATTTGAATTCTGCCTGTGATCGGCCAGGGGGTTGTCCACCAGACACCAGGGACAGGGGAGGGGATAATGTTTTTCCCCCCAAAGATTGGTGGTTGGGGCTCAGGGCGACTGGGGGTGGTTCTTGATTTGCATTCAGCTGGTGATTGGCTGGGGGGAATCACTAGACACCAGGGAGGAGTATAAATTAAAGGATGGGCATATGTGGATGAGGGCGAAATTGTGGGTGAAATTTTGCAATTTCATGAAATATTTCATGTGGTGAAATTGCAGATTTCAAGACAATTTTGTCAAAGAAATAACATTTCATAACATCTCTACTTGAGGCATGAAATGGGAAGAATGGACAGAGATCAATGCTACCTGCTTAATTGTTATGTGTTTGCTATAAGTCTCGTCATCACTCAAGGCATCATGATAATAGTGTCACAACAGGAGGAACATGACACTGAGCACCAATACTGTGGAGGGGTCTAACTGTTACATCTTCAAGACAGTTGAGGTGAAAGGCTTTATAACCTAGTACTAATCATCCTGCCCCCAAGTTCCCATTATTCTTTAGTACCTTATACTGCACTTACTACTAGTTCCAAATTCAGTATGTATCAACACTACAGTCTGCATGGCATTAGCTTACTCTTCAGAGAATATATCCAGTCAGGAAATCAAAAATGATGCCATTATTAATCAATGTACACAGATGCACTGGGTGAATATTTCAACTGATCTTCCAAACTCCATTCTCAAAATGATGTTACCTGTCATATTGCAGTAAACTTTGAGGGGTCCCAATGGTCCGCTGCCATCAGGATCTATCCAGTAGAAATCTGACATTTTTCCCAGGTGCTTGTATGCTTCACATGACTGCTCACGAATAGCTAGGGCAAAAACAGGTAAGAATTAATATATTGTAGACCACCTATGTAAAAAATGTGGCTACAAGAACAGTTCACCTAAAAGGAACAATTTTTTTCAAGTCAGCTTTTTCCTCATTATACAGTATTAAGTTCTATTTTGTCTGGGTAAATGCAAAAACCCACATCTCACTGCTTACAGAAACTTTTTAATGACACCTCATCCACATCAAATTATTACAAACTTGCTCATTACATTTCCTGAAATGTACAGCGCTCTCATTAAAACCATTACTTTCACTCAATGTCAAACAATTGAGATTGATGGTAAATGCATATTAAGTCATAGACATAGCACAGTTGTTTATGCAAATACTATGCCACAGAATACTTGGACTGTGAAAGAGTGGGTTTGATCCTCATCCAAGATGTACCCTCATCCTAACACAAATCTGATAATGAGTACTCTGCTTCATGCTGGCTGCCTGTGTAGGAGGCAGGAGAAATACTGTTTGTCATAACTGATAGCTGGGATCAGGGCTGGCAAAATACCCCCAAAACTCAGAGAAAGGACTGATCTCGGCCCATTTCTTTATGACCTTAGAGGCAGAATGCATGACTAGTCTCTACTTGCCTATCTGGCATACCAGCATAGACTAGGTTTACAGTACAAAAATGTCAACACACACTTTGGTATAAATATAGATCTCAGTTTTCTGTTTGTTTGCAGAATGCAAACCAAACTTATTCATATAGCTTTAGTCAAGAAAAGGAGGTTCTGCTGGTATGTCAGGTTATGAGTCAATGAAGTGGATGGGAATCAGACTGCAGACAATAATGGTTGATCTTGCTGATGATGTAGGTTTTCCACTCACAACCATACTTTTCAAAGGAATTTCACCACTCCAGTGAGTATGTTGGGTTTTGCCATTTTGATGATGCTGTACACCGGTGCCTCTTGTTAGACTTCCCCCTCCTGGCATGACACTTCCTTTCTCATCACTATTTTTCTCCTTGCATAACCATGGAGCAGGCTGATTTTATTGTCACCAGGCAGCTCCTTAGTCGCCTGCCATGAAGACTGAATTTTATGTCATCAATGGCAGCTCCTCGTTAACCCAACCAAGTGAGCTGAGTGTGTACCCCACCCTCTACCACCCTTTTAGCACCCTGCCACCTCCTCCTCTCTCCATGACTGCTGAAACTCCCACCACACACAGAATTACTGACAGTGGGTGACTGATATTGCCATCGGTATCCCCCAAAACTATTTAAAAATCACCCCCTACCCTTTCCCTTCCTCTGTGCATCATATCACCCACCTCCCCACCAATGGCACTTATTTCTGTCCCTCATTGTTGTTCCTCTGTCCCTTGATGACAACTCCTCAATGTCCCTCAATGCATTGTTCCTCCAGCCACAACCGCTTAGAAATGAATAGGGTCCATTAATGGCAAGGGACCATTCATTTCATTTTTTTCTTCAGTTCACAACTTTTTATTTTTTTAATATTTGTATCTACTTTTTTCTGTTAAGGTCTTTTTTTAGCCTTACCCTCAAGAACCCCATGGGTGTTAACTTTCAAATCCTTCTGAAATGGGTGTTTACAGCATTTACCCGCCCCATTTCATCCATATCCTCCATGCCTTGTTCACACCACAGTTACACTATAAACCATGCAGTCAAGCACTACTGGCATTGACCAGTGCTTGTTAACATTAGCTAGTGTTGCTCTGATAGTGCTTTTGTAGATCCTACCACTATCTGCCAGGTAGTGCTGCTATCCTACCTAGGATCCTACTAGGAACCCTAGCAAAGACAGAGGTAGGATCCAGTGTCAGATAGTGATGGATTCTAGTTAGGATCCAGAGATCCTAGGTCAGAGCCAGGGATTCTAGCTCAGACAGTTAGGATCTGGGGTCAGATAGTGATGGATTGTAAGTCAGATCCAATGATCCTAGATCAGATAGGATCCAAACTGAATCTGTTGCTAGGATCCACAGGATACTCAGTGTTTTTAGGATCCTTGAACTATATCCTAGAGGGTAGGATCCATGGTCAGATAGCACTACTATCCTACCACTGCAATGGTATGGCCAAATTGGAGGTATTTGTTGGTATCCTAGTTTTTAGGACACTATCTGAGCAACACTAACATTAGCGTTGGCTTGTGCATAAGTCTACTACTTAACAGAAGCCATGAACAACTCTTAACTCCATTTTCTGCAGCTGGTCTTGAGAATGTGAAGGAAGAAATAGGGCTTGATATCTCATTGTGTAATGCTACAGTATGTAGTATGCTGTAAGAACTTACCAAAGTACCCTTTTACTAAATGGCAGCACACTGGTAGTCATATCATAGTTCACCTGCCAGTTCTCCCAGTCATTGGGGTCCAACATAGAGAGGCTCCCATTGGTCCAATAGATGAGCACACTGTATCCATCTGGTATTGAACATTAGTTTCTTAATAAAAACTTGATGTACCAGAGCACACACCCCCTGCTGTCACGTTAACAATGCAGGCATCTGTGGAACTACAGTATCAAGCTGGATTGAGCTTTCACAAATAAGTGGTGATTAATGACCAAGCCACTGGTCCCCTTTTAGAATAGGGACCATTTGTGGTATAAACAGAGACAGAATGATACTCCAGAAAGTAGAGTGCATTCCTGTATGTCAGAGTGGAGGTGTATGGTGGCTGTCTACACTGCCTGAGTAAGCAGACAAACAGGTTCTCCAATATTTTGAACCTAAGGTTTTTAACAAGCAAATAAAGAATATGATCTTGCAAAGAAAGGAAAATCATTTTTAGCCCTAAAAAATAACTATTATTCACTCAGAGCTCATAAGTAGCCTTTCCACTAAAATCCTATATTTACGAGTGTATGTACTTAAATGCAGAAGTATTCTACAGTGAATGGATTGCTTTTTTAGGGTGAAGCATTGTTTCACCACATCAAATGCTCTGCTCTCTTCATTAGGCACTGAAGAATTTTTGTAACTCAGTCATCTATTGTATGTTACATATATTGTATTTTATATTGTTGTAACATCTTAACTGCTTGTCTTGTGGCTTCAGGTCATTCCTGAAAAGGGGCCTTGGCTCAGTGTACTTACCCAGTTAACAAAATGAATAAATAAATAAATCAGAACTCACAGACTGTTTCAGAAAAATAATTATTTATTTATTTTACTATTTATTTATTTTATTTTAATTTGTTTACCAGGAGAGGCACACTGAGCCAGAGCTCATTTCTAGGTGTGATCCGAGGGGGAAGGGAACAGGAATGTTACAGTCAAACAATTAACACAATTGTAGTACAATAGAAATTGACAATCAGTGCAGTAAGTGGTACAGTAATAAAGAAGGGTTAAACAAGATGGGTTACAATAAGACTTGCAACACAGTTATAGAACTGGTGTACTGTGGAAATTTTGCAGAGTACAAATAACAAGCATAGGCTTTCCACGATGTGCTAATTCCAGGTGCACTAATAATTGGGAAAGATATTGCTACTGAGAGATAAGAAGCTGAAGTGAGGAGGAAAGTTAGAGTAAGTGAGAGAAATGCAACAAGGGGGAAATTTGTGAGGGGGGCATGGAGACAAGGGGAAAGTCAAAAATGGTTGATCAGAGGTATACGCTTTTGGGGAGGAGACAGAGGGAGTAGGAGGAGGGAAAAATTAAGAGAGGGAGGAGTAGTAGAGTAGGTGAGCAAACAAGAAGTGCTAAGTTGTTCTTGGTAGTATAAGGTACGATATGAGGCTTGACCATAGGGAAATTTTTTTTTGGGGGGAGGCAAAAGGGAAGCTGACATTTACAAGGGCAGGGGTTATCTTGACCAGTTATGCATGACAAAGCACATTTTAGGGAAGGGCTGAAGTACAGTGTCTGACATGGGAGGGAAGGATGTTCCAGAACGAGGGTAGTCTGTAAGAAATGCTGCTGCACCAGCACATGAGGAAGGCCGTGGTAGGAAGAAAGTGTGGGTGTCTCAAGAACAAAGAGGGTATGAAGTCTCAGATGAGGGAGACAAAAGTGAGGAGAGAGAGGAGAGTAAGGACCCAAACCAATATTCTATGATGAAGAGAAAGGTGTGGAGTAGGCATTGGTGATGAAGAGGGGTAAGAGAAAGGGATGAGTAGAGGGAGCAGTGGTGTGTATGGGGGGCATTTAGGGGAAAACAACTAAAGGCATTGTAGGGGGAGTCCAGCCTGGCTAAATGTGAGGCTGATGTGGTGCCATACACATCAGCATAGTCAAATGATGGGATAACCATTTTTGTCAGCAGCTGACACTGTGTAGATAGGGAGAGGGCTTCTTTGTTTCTACACATTGAGCTATATTTTGGGCAAAGTTTTGCATGGATGTGCTCGATGTGCTTTGTATAGGCAAGCCAGGAGTCATGCCAGACCATTAGGTATTTGTAAGGGATGACTGTGTCAAGTAAGAAGCCATCCAGTGTTTTGTAAGTGATGGGGAGGGGAGGGTGGCAAGTTTTGGGGGCGTTCCGAATGTCACTGACACCATTTTTTTTACATTTACCTTTAGGAGATTGTTGTCAAACCAGTGAAGGACCAAGTGGAAATTGACTTGGAGCTGGGCTTAACCTGGATTTATTGTTACAAAATGACAAGAAATACTGTCATTAAGAAACTTCATTTGCCAAAACATATCACCTGACCATGGTTTAATGTATGAAACAATCATAGCAGCCCTAATCAGAACCTAATTAGCACCCATCAGAGTTACAAAAAAAAAAAAACACTACATGCACACCAGCTTTCTAAACCTGCCTGCCTTTCTATGTAAGCAATAAGACATGAGAGGTTGTAAACTGTGCTAGTCTAAAAACATGCCCAGGGGCATAGTGGGTAACAATGCCTGCAGTCCCTGGAAGTACAGTGCCCACCTTGGGATGTCTTATTGTGCTTATAAAATGGTCCCCAAGATATAAAGAAGAAAAACACCTTAAACTTTTTTAAAAATGTATGAATAAATATATTTTTGAAGAATAATTCATCCCTAAGCAATAAGTCCACAAACTTGTTGGGGAGAGGGGTGTAATAATAAAACATGCCTGTATCACAGTCTGCACTTCTAATATTGGGGTTCCCAAAATGACAAAACTATTTGCCACTATTTATGAAATTTACTGACCCATTAAATGTGACATGCTGTAGATTAAATGACACTTGGAAGAAGTGAACATCTTCTTCCACAGGTGACAGAGTTCATTTACAGATCACAGATTCCTGCAGAGGGGCTAACTGACTTTCACTCTCCTAATTAGTTTTTGGTTGCCTAGCAAGGATCTTGCTCCATTACATCTGGTCTTTCTGGGCAACCCTCCAGTAACATTGGAGGCTCCCTTCATTTTTATGTTTGCTTGCATGCATGTGCAAGAAACATAGTGCAATCATCTTCATTTTCGGAGGTGTGGCAGCCATCTTCCAATTCAGTAAGGGTGTTTGCAGGCATGGTTGCAGTTCTCCAATTAATGCTGCAGCTGTCTATGACAGCAGTTGAAAATGCAGTGCCATACAGTTGAAAGGGAGAGCTCCACTTCAGTGAGCAGTGCTCCCCCACCCGCGACGCAGACGATATTGCATGCTCATGCGACACCTGGATAACATACTGTATATTGACGGGGTGCCCAACCTCATCAGCTCCATGCCCCCCCAAAAAAGTTTGAGTTACCACGCTGGGAGCCAACCCCAGCGTGGCACTCATCCATATGGCCAATGGGGGTGCCCAGTCCCCTGTCGGCTCCAGGCCCCCTCTAAACAGCCTTACAGCTGCCATGCTGGGGTGGGCTCCCAGTGTGGCAAATGTCCCATGTCTTCCTTAAAAAAAAAATAAAAAAACCTGTAAACAAGAAAACGTTCCCTCGGCGGTCTCTCAGCCCACCCATGCCCACTCACTGAGCACCCTGCCTCCCCACACCCCCCTCACCACATACTTACCTCCGGAGCTCGGCGCAACGATCTTCAGTGGACTGGGAACATGTCTGCACTCTTCAAAGCTGACCTCGAACTGAGGAAATGCCGGTAAGCTATATAATGCAATAAATCATTTTTTTTTTTAACTTTAATACATATCTCAGGCATTTTTTGGAATTTTGGCACCAAATTGTCAACATGGGGTTTTGGGGACCCCATCTCATGAATTCTTGAACTGTGATGGCGTTCAACAGGCCCGAAGGGTGATTTCGCAGTCACTGCGTGAAATCACCTTTAGGGACCAATTAATGAAATGACAGTGCCAGTGTTCATAAGGTGGGCTCTCAAAAAGCCTATGTTGCAAATTTGGTGAAAAATTCCTAAAAATGACTGCTTTATGAGCGCGCGTTGTGCAGTTCCTAAACATGCTTGTAAGTTCATGAATTTTTAATATTTGCACTCTGGATTTTCAACATTGCCATTTTACCACACCTCCTTATGAGCAGTACAGCTGTCATTTTTCACATCTCGCCCCAAAATGTGTTTCTGCGCATGTAGCGCACAATGGCACAGTTGGTGTGCAAAATCAATGCATGGGACACATTAAGAAAATCACAGTGACACTGTTCATGAGCAGAGGTCTTAAAATGGCTATGTGGAAAATTTGCTGAAAAAAATTCCTAAAAATGACTGTTTTACGAGCATGCATTGTGCAGTTCCTATGCATGCTCGTAAGTTCACGAATTTTTAATATTTGCACTCCAGATTTTCAACATTGTCATTTTACCATACCTCCTTATAAGCAGTACAGCTGTCATTTTTCACATGTTGCCCAGATTTTTTTCCCTGCATGTAACGCACAATGGCGCAGTCAGTGTGCGCAATCAATGTTTGGGACAGATTAAGAAATCACAGTGACACTGTTCATGAGCAGAGGTGTTAAAATGGCTATGTTGAAAACTTGGTTAAAAAATTCCTAAAACTGACTGTTTTAGGAGTGCATGTTGCACAGTTCCTACACACACTCGCAAGTTTGCAAATTTTTAATATTTGCACTCCAGATTTTCAACATTGATATTTTATTACACTTCCTTATGAGCAGTACAGCTGCCATTTTTCACATCTCACCCAAAATGTGTTTCCACACATGTAGCGCACAATGGTGCATTCGGTGTGCAAAAGCAATGTTTGGGACAGATTAAGAAAATCACAGTTACACTGTTCATGAGCAGAGGTCTTAAAATGGCTATGTTGAAAATTTGGTGACAAAAGTCCATAAAATGACTGTGTTATGAGTGAGCATTTCGCATTTTCCACGCACCCTCATAAGTTCATGACTTTGTAATATTTTCAGTACAGATTTTCACCAGTGGCATTTTCCACACTTCCTTATGAACAGTACAGCTGTCATTTTTTACAACATGGCTGAAATGTGTTTTCATACTTTCAGTGCAGAAATGCATGGTCGCTGTGGGAAATCATTGTTCAGGACAGATGAAGAAAATCACAGTGACATTGTTCATGATCGGAGGTCCCAAAATGCCTGTGTTGACAATCTGCTATAAAAAAATCCCCAAACTAATTACATTATGGGTGTGTGTTGCACAGTGTCTATGCTTGTGACTTCACCAGTTTTTTTAATATTTTCACTGCAGATTTTCAACATTGCCATTTTTTACACCTCCCCATGAACAGTACCGCTGTCATTTTTCACATCCTGTTCGGAATGTGTTTTTGCACCTGTGGTGACAAATGCCGTAGTTGCTGTGCAAAAGCAGCTTTCGGCTAACAAACTGATATTGCCACTGTTCATGAGGTGGGGGTCATGAAAAAACCTTGTTGAAAATTTGGAGTGAAAATACCAATGAATGCCTGAGGCATTAGGGTTTCTGACCATAAGGCCCCACCCTGTAGAGAATGACAGGCATGAGGGGTGTGACTTGGGATTCTCGTCTGTAATGCTCATACCATTCCACACCCTACAGCCAGTGAGAGGCATCGAGGTATGCCTTGGACTCTTCGGCCCTGAAGTTCACCCCATTCTCCTATACCTCACCCATCTCACCATATTTCCTGATGGAATGGGGTGCGCATAAGGGCCAAAGACCCCAAGGCACACTGTCACACTTGTCAGTGTCTGCAGGGTAAGGTGTGGTGAAATGGCATGGCCGTTATGCCTGATGACCCAAAGGCACACCCTAATGCCTGTCAGTCTCTGCAGGGTGGTGGTGGGGGGGGTTGGCTTCAGTTGAATACTTCACTTCCATTCCTATTATGCAGTTCTGTAACTCCTACACTACCAATGCCAATGCCAGCAAGCAAACATTCGGCATTGACAAATGCTTGTTGTACCTTGTCACTGCCATTATTTCCCGGCTCTCCAGATCAGCACTGTTCAAGAACTTCACAGCTGTCACTCTCACAGGGTGGTCTGTGTTCCTTTAAATAGTTTTATTTCAGCACTGGGTCAGACCATCACTGTTGAAAGGTAGTTGAGCCACATGGGCTATTTTGATTACCATGTATGCATCTCATTGAGGACCTTCCATTGCTAATACTCGGACTGATGCATCAGGAGGGAGATTTCAGACAATGTATATTTTTTAAACTGGACTCAGAGGATTGTCTGGTAGTGTATATATATAAAGCTCATTCTGGTTGTCATTATTCTGTGCTCTGGGTTTATTATGTTTTGTGATGCACCATGTCACATATTCAACACTGTTCTCATCAGCTTTTACCATGAAACTGGAGGGTTTGAGCAGACTGAGTCTATCTCTCTCTCCCATGCCAGGTCATATATAACTGGATGTTGAGCCCCACCTTGTTGACAAAGCCAAGTGTGGGGTCAGTGAACAGGACTGGGGAGTTGTGCAGTGTTAACAGGTCTGATTTGGTTATGGGGTCATGATGTTTGCTTTTGTCTTTCTGGCCCTTTCTATATTTTTTTAAGTACTACTGAAGACATTATTTCTGGATGTAAAAGCCCAATTGGCTATCACATTCATGTTGTGGCCAATAGCCGGTGAGCTAAGGTGGCCATTTATTGCTGCATGCAGACTGCAGTATCTGCTAATGTTATACTTCTCTCCCCTCTCCTGCTGTGATATCGAACTCATTGTGAAACTACTTAGAAACACGGTAACATAGACTTTGATGGTAGATAAGGACCGCATGGCCCACCCAGTTTGCCCATTTCCTTACCTACTGGATAGGCTGCAAATCATAGTAAACCAACAGCCCACTTCCTCCTACCCCTCACTAGAATTGTCTTATGTCTGTTCCATGCATCCTTAAATTCCCCTACTGTTTTTGACTGCACAACCTCCTCAGGAAGGTCATTCCATGCATCCACCACCCTCTCCATGAAAAAATACTTCCTCATGTTGCCCCTCAGTCATCCACCCTCTATCTTCAAATTGTGCTCCTTTGTTCTTGTACATTTCTTTCTCTGAAAGATGCTACCCTCTTGGACTTTGCTGATTCCCTCGAGGGGTACTTGAAAGTTTCTATCATGTCCCCCCTCTCCCTCCTTTCTTCGGGGGTATGCATATTAAGCACTTTAAGCTATATAGCTTCTGGTGCAGACCCTGCTCCATTTTAGTTGCCCTCCTCTGGACTGCCTCCTTCCTGTCTATGTCCTTGCAGAGATTTGGTCTCCAGAACTGCATGCAGTACTCCAGATGGAGTCTTACCAACTCGGTACAGAGGG
Source organism: Neoceratodus forsteri (assembly GCA_016271365.2). Lineage (NCBI taxonomy): Eukaryota > Metazoa > Chordata > Ceratodontiformes > Ceratodontidae > Neoceratodus > Neoceratodus forsteri. The sequence continues at coordinate 772,339,683 of CM057456.1, read as the reverse complement.
ATGACAACTTCCCACTTTCTATTGGTGATGCCTCTCCCTGTGCAACCCTGTATCCCCCCAACCCTCCTTACTGCCATCTCACATTGCTTGCCTACCTTTAGGTCATCTGATATGACTACTCCCAGGTCCCTTTTCATTTTTGTTGTTGTTAATACCCCCCCCCCCCGCATACTCTTCCCTTGGGTTTTTGTTTCCCAGGTGCATTAATTTGCACTTCTTTGCATTGAATCTAAGCTGGAATATTTTTGATGTCATTTACAGAAGAGGCTCTGTAGGAATATTGTGCCAGTCTACTGAAACCTTTTTTACTTTTCACCCAATCATTAAATAGTGCCACACCTCATTTTAAGCTTTTGACAGGGTTTGCCTCATTTTTTTGTCTATTATTTAGATCAGGCGAACAGATTATAATGTACAGTGCTGCTTACATACAGCCTCTATGGGCTGCTCAATCATGGTTGTGACAACTGTCACAGAGGATACATGTTCACTAGTGCTGTTGAATATCTGTGGATTAAACCCCATCTTGCTCCCAGGGACCAGCTTTTAATAGTCCATGTTTTTGTCACATCCAGGTTGGACTACTGCAATGTTCTATGCTTAGGGTTATCTGGGAGTCTGATGCATCGCTTGCAGTTGGTCTAGAATACCTCAGCCTGGTTGATTGCTAAAACATATCCTAAGGAGCGTGTAACCCCAGTGCTGCACAAAGCTACACTGGCTGCCTATTCAGTGGCACATCACTTTCAGGATTAGCTTGTTAACTTACAAGGCCCTGCATGAGTTGTGTTCTGATTATCATAAAGATTTCCTTTCTCCCTACAGCTGTGCCCACCCTCTCAATTCCACCAAGGCAGCCCTTCTGTCAGTTCCCCAAATGAAGCTGAAATTGTCCAAGGACAGGGCTTTTGGTGTGGCTGCCCCTCTTGTTTGGAATTCCTTGACACCCCGCATCCATCTGTGTCCTCAGTGGAGGCCTTACAAGTGCTCTGAAATGTTATTCATTCCAATAATCCTGCTCTCTGAGTTAGTTATTTTTTGTCATTCATTGATATGCTGAGAATCTATTTGTATTTATTTTATATTGTTTACTTTCCTGTACAGCACCCTGAGAATCAAGGAATGGGTTCCTAGAAATAAAATGGCCTTGCCTCAGCTTTAGGTGTGATCAAAACAGCAAAGCTTACAGGAGGTCAACCAGACATGCCGAAAAGTGTCGGATACTAGTGGCTTTGACAAGTAAAGTGGGAGAAATAGCTGTTTTTAAAAAAAACTCAGCATTCTGACAGAATTGTGTATTGATTTTCAGAATGTTATTTGCCCAGGTTGCCAAGACTACTTATGTCCTTGCATTACACAACTCTAAGCATGGACAACAACCAATCAGCTTGCTGTATTTTCTTATCCGTTTTATAACCCCACTGCAAAAAGCTACGTCTCAGCTGTGTTTGAGCTCCTAATCAGCAGCAGTAGCAGCAGCAAGCACAGGCAGAAACATTACCCTTAATGCAGCAGCAGTACAATGAAAAAAATGTTCTTCCAAAATGCTAGTTTCTGTTACAATTAAAAATATTAGCATGCCTGTCGAATCTGCTTTTCTAGGTACCTCCTACATTATGCACCATGAGTTGTTTTTTTATTTTCTCACACCTAACCCTTGCCAATAGTAAAATGTTATTGCTAGGCCAAAATGTTGCAGACATCTTTTTCATTGACAAAAGAACTACATTAAAAAATAAACGAAATAATCAAAGTTTGGTGGAACTAGAAAATATTACTACCAAATGGAACTGGAGGATGCCTGGAAACCTTTGTAGTAAAAAAATGGTAGGGTCCTATTTTTGCCAGTTTCATTGCACCGCTGCTTTAAAGGGGCCACAGTAGGCTGCAGTATTTAATCACGTCCTACACTAAAAAACAATGTCACTGTTCTAATGCACTCATCCTGCCGTTGCACTCACACAATAGTGGTTGCCTGTTTTTTAAATATGCTTAGCTATCCATTAGAAATCTGTCATTTTATCAGTGCAAAAAGATACTTTAGAATATGGTTTAGAGGAGTTCAAATGCTCTTCCCAGGGGCATAAGGACACTCTGCCTTTGGCATCATGCCTCACACCAGTAGTGCATGCATCCCTAATCCTATAAACCACACTGTTGCATGATTTATTTCTTATCTAGACCACTAACAACAGGCTGTCTACTCAGATGAACTCAACACTTTGATCTAGATGCTACTATATTGTGTCAATGATGGATTTTTGTCTCATAGTTTTATTAATATTTTATCAAAATTCAAACATCAGTTATGAGAACAGACTCACATAAATGTGATTAAAAAAATACACAACAAAATACTGCTGTGCTCATTGAGGATTAAAGTTCATAGTTACGTTGAAAAAAGATGTTTTATGTGCTTCCAGTTCCCCTACTTGAGATAGAAATGATCTATCCAGATTTGCAAAATCAAGCCCACCCCCTCCCATCTTGTATGAACAACATAACAACAGCTCCAGCACAGCAACCTGTGCATGGGCTTGTATGTAGACAACTGACAATGGTCCTTGAAGCACGTTATGATGCCCCCAACCACAGCCCCAAATCACACATACTCTATTCTATACACATACTCTACTCCACTGCTACTCTATCAAATCTCTCCTCCCTCCCATATCAGTTGTAGACTGTTGTTTGTTCTAGCTGCCAAAATATTGTATATTTGATTTGATTTGATTAAATCTAATCACACCAGTCATCATGTTTCATTTATCAGTATGCGACCTATAAGTCGCTTCCCTGTCTCATATCAATGTTTACCACCTGCGGTCACCCTGTGTGGTACCCTTGTATGTATATCCAGCCTGCATCATGTAACATGTATTTCATGTATATACTGTTATTACCTATCTGTGTTTGTACTTTAAGTGTTTATGTCACAGGACCTCCTTGTGAATAAGCTTGCTCAATGGAGTTTTCCTGCAATAAACTTGAACTTGAACTTGAACACATCAGCCATAGTACCACCACCTAGGACTTTTAGAGCCTAACAGGCTTACAATTTCCTAAATGCTGCTGTATGATATGTTGACCTACATTTGCTGAAGTGCATATTTCAGAAGAGGAAAATGCTATTGGTCTTACTGACCTGGCCAGCGGAACATTGCTCTTCAACTACTTTAGCCACAACATCCCAGTCTGTAGCGTTTTAACCTCAGCTATCACAAGTTGATGGATTCAGTGGCTAGTTGACTTAAATGCTTGGCTCAGTCTTACAAAGCATTTCACCTCCAGGTCACTGGTTTGAGGCCAGTCCAGGTTAACAGCTAAAAGTGTATTATCATGTGTTAACTATTCAATGGCCTTTGTGAAATGAGTTGTGGTTGTCTGTCTGTCCCATCCTAGTGGACTAGAATCAGCATCACAAATGCCCCCTCGCAATACTGATAGTGTCTACGGTAGTCTCACATGAGAGGAATTGGAATGGAGTCTGAACTATACTATCTACAACTAGAGGTGCTCCCTCACTCCCTCTATGTAGAAGAGTGCTGTGGAGAATGGAAAATTTGTGTACTGAAACTTATGCTGGTTCAGTAAGTGGCATTACAATGTCTGCTGCACTTTACCTTACAAGGGCCAGCGCAGCTACAAACACTTCCTGATGGGGCTGAAGCATACTGGAGCCCAGTGTGGGGGAGCTGCAGCCATCTGTGGTGTACCTTTCACATGGCTAAACAGAATACTTGTGTCTTCAGTGCCGTCAATCCAGCACAAATCATAGGTACTAAAATTTACTATAAAGTCTTTAAACATAGTAATAAGAAGGATTCCATAAATCTGCTTGTACCTCAAAAGAACACGTAGCCATGTTGCCAATTCTGGTAACTACTTGACAAACTTCAGAGCTCTGCTTTTCCCAATGAGAAATGGTAACTGATCCAAGTTCTGCATTTTAGACTTGGGTAAAATACCTTGGTATGCAGAGAGCAAAGCTACAACCTAGCAATCAGAAAGAAATCTGTTCACAACCTCTATTTCATGATTAGACTCAGAAGCCCGCAGTAAGTTTTTTAGATTAGTGCAAAGTACACTGGGGATAAGTGAATTGGTACCAGAAAAGGGGAACTGTTCTCCACTCACACACTCAACTTTGCTAGTCCTCCATTACAGAGTCACACCACTTATTGTAATTTCAGATGGCTGGAATGCTTAGCAATAAGAAAAAAGCGTGACTCAGCAGTTTGAAACAAAAAACAGTCATACAAAGACAGTAAGCACCTCCATGTGTGATGCTTGATACATATTTTACTTTGTAGTGCAGTCTCACCAGAAAGGCATTGTTGTGTATGATGTGTGATGGCGGACTGGAGAGCAAGCAGTCCCTGCAGCTCACACGAGTATCCAGGGCTGGGAAGGGACATGATGCAGTGATGAGGTCAGAGGTGCTTTGCAACATTGAAAGCACTTCTTGAAATTAGCAATGAAACCAAGGTAACTTCTGATGGATCAGTTTTGTGGATCCACAGAAAATATGGCAGCACCCATACCATTTCTTATTTCTTCACCCTTTGATAACACAGCTTGCTCTTAGGAACATTTGACATGCAAAGGGAGGGGAGGTTCATGCGTACCTGCACCAGACGACATAACCACTGCCAGAATGGTATGGATGTTTTTCCCACTGAATCAAGTAGGATGGAAAGGACGTTTGAATGATTTAGTGCCATGCTAACAGGGTTAGCATCGCCCTACGTGTAGTTTGCACCCTGGAAGCAGGGGAATTGTTGAAGGTTTCATATTGCAAGACACAGTTAACGTGTCGCTAACCAGTTAACATATGAGAATTAAAGCATGCAAGATGCCGATGCAGATCACATGACTGTACCTTGTATACTAGCCAGCCTGGTTTATTCAAAGGTTTTAAGAGATGATAAAAACCTGTTAGTGCTGCACTAGTTAACACCTTCACAAACCTAGTCTTATCCATGCACGTGGTTGTGCATCCTCCCAACCAGCATCACTAATGATGTGATGTGCCTACACATACATACAGAAGCCCTCTACCCCACCCCATACCCAGTATTGTTATACTGTCATTATGTAAGTATTAGTGACTGGTACAATGTACCAATATACTCTGGTAGTCTTGTGCCCCCCACCAAGCTCCTTGTCTGGTATTGTAGTTGTGTCTGTTTTCCACGCATTATTGGATAGTGGCCAGTATTGCATAATTGTATACCCTGGTAGCCTAGTGGCCTCCTCCAAACCCTATAACCAGTATTGATATGCTGCCTGTTGCAGTATAAATTTAAAGGAGACAGGAAATTATGTTTACATAATTACCTGCGCTTCCATCTTCCCTTCCATGCCAGTTATGTATTTTGACATGCTCTGATGATTTTTTGATAAATAAATAATCTAGCTTTGGGGTACCCTCGGATCTACTTTGAGTTCCATCCTCCTCACCAGCTACTGCTCTTGATTTTCATATCTCTAAGACATTCCATTCTATAGATATTCTATGACATCAGAAACTCCTATTCCATGTTATCCATTTGAATGGCCTGTAAAGGCGTTTGTGATGTCACAGAATGTTCAGGCAGCATGAAAAGAGAGGGCAGTAACTGCTGAGCATAGAGGGATTTGGGGTAGTTACAAAAACAACAAAATTAGATTAGTCATTTAACCAAAAAAGTCAAAAGCATATTGTAATACTGGGTAGACAATAAAAGCTCTACTAGAGGGCATCTGGAGGTGTAGAAACTGTTTCCTATCACCTTTAAAGACTAATGAATGACGGGATGTGTGTCATGCTGGGAGAATGCCACACCTTGTGCGGGCCGCAGGCTGAGTGCATTCAACACATGAGCGGTGATGTTATCCAGCCACTGCACACACCCTGGAGTGCATTATTGCTATTATGCAATGGCTAGTATTTAAACAGAATTGAAAAAAAGGAAAAAATATTTTCAGATAGTTTTTTACTTGATTTTTTGTGTGTGGAAGGATGTTTAAATAACAAGAAGTTCCTTTTTTCTGTATCTCCACTAGGTGGAGCTGTCTGTCCAGTAGGTGTTCTTATCTGCCTTCTGGTCCTGGTTGCTTCTTAGGTGGTTTCACTATCCCCCCACCCCTTCACCCCGCTCCACATTGTGTCCTGTTCACCATTCTCCCTGTACCATAGGCACTGGGTTGTATGGGCCCATGGGGCATTGGCCCCATCAATATTTACTGATCTGGGCTGAGCCCCAGCAATATTTTCAGTGTTGCTGCTTGATTTTTTTCCCCTTAAGGCACTCAGCGCATGCCCTCTTCTGCTGTGTGACCCGTGCCAGCTGCCAGAATGATTCACCGCCCCCCCCCATTTAATTTGCTGGCACGGGTGCAGTAGTGACATTATTTAAAATACGCTCCTTTAGGTTTGCTTGTCAAACTCACCTCCCCAATCACCGTGTGACACTGTCTGCTTCTGGTTGGTTGCTGGCCAGCATGCCACACTGTGATTGGCCAGGGGGAGGACTTACTAGGTGCCATACGCATGTGTCTTGGTGAGGCGATGTGCGGCAAGGCAAGCCGGGGAGAGTGAGAGAGATGATGGTGATGGACGAGTCATGCGGAGCGGGTCGAGCGATGGTCGGGTGCCAGTCAGCAAAGCACCAACCAACAGTACAGTCAGCATTCAGCAACTTTTCAGGGGGCTTCCTTGCCAGATTTTAGGGAGTCGGGTCACATGTCTGGCTCATGGTGCATTGGTGACGGTCGGGAGGTAGTCCGGGTCTCTGGGAGAGAAGAGCAGCAGCAGCCAGCAGAAGACGAGAGGTGAGATGGTGGCATTGGTAACCATATGGCCAGAGACTTGAAGGCAAAAGTAGCCAAAATGGTTGCCATTTTCTGTACTTGACATGGTAATCGTATTTTGATACAGTGTACGTGTATAAAAGCCAGAGACAATGCATGCAGTTCAGTGGCAGAGCTAGAGGGGGGCTAGGGGGATGGTTGCCCCTCCTGGCTGCCCCAGTGTGAGCAGTGGTGCCCCACCACTATCTTTATTCACTGTTTAGTGCTCATTGTGGAGCCCGTTATTGACTGAATGGCCACCCCTGGCTTCCAAATGTTCCCAAACCTGGCTCCGCCACTGATGTAGTTGTCTATTAGCCAGACATGATTGCATACAGTGAGAAACCAGAAGTAACAGAGATACAGCCAGTGACAGTCCTGGGATATTTCTTTCACATAACCTCAGGCAACTCGGTTACAGCTAAGCTCAGTGGAAATGAAACAAGGAAAGGAAAGTAGAGTCATTCTTTAAAATGCAACTGGGAGTAAAGGGAGGAGGGGGCAAACCAGACCCCATGGGCCCAAGAGCAGCATGCAACTGGATTTATAGAACAAGAGCAGCATTAGATCCATGATATATAACACCCACTGCTGCCACCTGTCCTTGAACTGTGGGAGCCCACTCTAAAACTGAAGTGAGGTGTTCCATCGTATATATGAAGATAACAGTAGCCTACCACTGAGGTATGGGGTTGGGGGCCTGTGACAGCTACAGGCAGGTGATACATTTTTTAACTGCCAGTATGTAGGCCAAGAGCAGGCTGTGAGGAGAGATTTCATTATCCTCAGCCATAACAGAAAGAAAGGCCAGTTGTGTGGTTAACAGATGTGGTGTACATTTCTGAAAGTATCTCATCCAGAGCCTTCCAAAAGGGATGAAGAATTGGGCATTTCCAAAATATATGAGTATAATTAGCCTTTCTCTCTCTCTCTACAACATCTCCAGTATATCCCATAGTGTGGCCCCATATAGTGACTTGGACATTAGGGGTGCAGAAATAATGGTTCTGGAATGTCCAGGTAAATTCCTGCCAGAGGACCAAGGAGGTAACTTTTAGAGAAGGGATAATAGATTTCAACCATAGCTCAGGGGGACTAGGCACATCCAATTCTGCAGTCCACTTTAATAGAATAGGGGATGTTGTACTATTCTTAAGTGCTACCAGCCCTTTATATATGTTCCCAATAAGGTATCTCCACTGTTCTCCCTGAAAGGTCCCATAAAGATACTTAAAAACCAAGGGGAGGGCCAACCAGGGTTGAGGTGCTGGACACCTTACCTCGCACCACATCGGTGATCTGAGTTCGGGAATGACCTTGGGTTGTTGGAGAGCCAGGAGGGAGCATGATTCAGCAGCTGAAAGGCAGCTCTCCTCTCCTAGGGTGGTTGTTGCCCCCCCCCATAGTTCTTCTCCCACTGGGTGGTGGTCCGATGGGTAGCATAGGCAGGAGGGGGGTGACAGTGTAGCAGGAGGGTACCCCAGGGTGTGGCATGCACACGCCTCCATATGCAATACATGCAAAAATAGGGGAAATGATGGGTGCTTAATCTATGCCCAGGCCCAGAGAGGTAAATATGATTAGAATTGAGGTATGTAAAATGAGCCCTGGTCTTAAGCCATAGATAGTCTGGACATCCTAGAAGTTTGGATACCCTGTTGGGTCAGAAACTGAAACCATATGTTAAACCCTGCTTGGACCAGTGGTGGAATGTGTGATCTATCTGAACCAGCGTAAATACAGTGTCCCTAGCTACCGACCGACAGATCACTAAGATATGCTGTAATATTGTACTCTAGTTTCCCTTTACCCCAGGTCCCACCTGGAAAAAAGCCTTGACTCAGTGTGCCTCTCCTATGTACCAATTTTCAAATAAATAAATAATAAAAAAAAAATGGCAACCCTTGGAAGTCTGCCAAAGTGATTCCATTGCTGAAATGTTACAGCTGTATATCTATTAAATCTGCCAGTGATTTCACTGCCTCTCAGGTTCACATAGAGGTAGCTGTCAATCTGAAAAAAGTCATTAATTTGAAACTCCAATAGTTTCCACAGGGAGTATAGGAAGAGAGACCACATAAATGCAATTAGGTGTGTGGCAAATGACTATCATTTAGATTCTGTCCCCCCACCCATCCTTTGGCAGCTACAGAAGGAATATTTTGTCCTGGGTCTAGAACTGCCCTGGAGGAATGAGATATCATCCTGTCCCAAGTGATAAAATACACTCCATGTAGGAGTAATGGGAAGGGTCTGCAGGAAGTATAAGATCCTTAGTAAGACATGATGCATACAGATAGTCTCCACACTAGGAAAGAAATCAAGGGGTAACAGGGTCCAGCTGTGTACATCAGCCTGTATTCTGTTGTGTGACAGATTCCAAACTGACCAGCTCTAAATGATCTATGTTCTGTGGGATGTAAACACTGAAATATTTCAAGGTACTTTTATGCCATTTAAAGGGGAAACTGAGTTTATTTGGAAGAGGAGTGTAGTAAAACTGTAGGATCTCTGTTTTACCTATATTTAAGTTATATCCTGCTAGTTCCTTTAAACGGGCAAGTTCGGACCAAACTGCAGGTAGTGACTGAGTTGGGTTCAGCAGAGTTAATCTTGAACTCTCATCCCCTTCCCCCACCCCCACCGGCATGCCCTCCATCTGGGGATTGCTCCTAATGGCTTTAGTCAATGGCTCTACATAAAGAGCAAGAAGAAGAGGGGAGAGGGGACACAGAGTTCCAGGTAGGTAAGTCACTCAGCAAACAGGATTTTGGGAGTTGGATGATGGTATAGTGGAGAGGTTGGCTGAAGGAGGAGCAAGGAAGTTATGGTCAGGAACTTCAGGGATGACATTAAAAAAATAAATAAATACATTGAATAATTCACAGGCTGCCCCCAAGTGTAAAAAGTGTCAGACAAGCCTCTGGTCCATCGTGGCTGGCATCTATTGTCATATCCCACTTTGGGGACTAGTGGCTGGGGCAGGGCAGGCTGATATGGGTAGGTGAATGGAGAAAATGGAAGCCTAGTTTGCTAGTAAATGTGCCATTGAACAGAAGCTTTCAGAAGAGAACTTAGAGGAGAATTCAGGTGCTGGACACTTGAAGTTTTGAATTTATCTCACTGAATTTGTGGGACTTCAAAATTGACTGATTTTCTTTTGGGAACAGAACCCTAGTCATCCTGCCTACTTGATCTTATGAAACAGTTTATGTTGGGGTTATTAATGTTTTTGATGGGACATTTATGGCAACGTGGATGTATCTATGTATGGAGGCTGGGTATACAGTATTTCTTTTTCTTACAATGGCACTGACCACATGGCCAGACACCATAATGGAGTTATACATGCCTTCTACCATGGTTTCAGGGCGACAGTGGAGAACACCGAACCTACCCTGGACCTATAACATAACTGTGGCTCAAGAATAACAGATTGCAATGAAAAATTCATAACTAGATGTGCCCCCTTTCTTTTCTTTTCTTTTTTTTAAGAGGGTGTGGGGGTGAAGCCCCCCAACTCAAATAAACTACTACACAAAATAACCGAAATGTAGTTCTAAGAGAGTAGTGTAACTTGAACTCTGTGCTTATAGCATAGGTCCAGGGTAGGTCCAGTATTCTAAACTATCACTGGTTCCAGCTGCTAACTGGATATTTGCAGTCAACAGAAGATCCTAACAGTTGCAGCCTCAGGGAAGGGAATGTTTTTATTTAGGTTCTCTGTCCAGGGTATGAACATTAAAGTGCCTAACTATTTTCGAAGTGATAAGGTTGTGTTGATATTTGCAGTGTAATGGGGGGTGGTGGCTCGTGGTACAGTCAAGATTCCCTTTATGATTTCAGCTTTTTTTTGTTTTGCTCCCCAAGGGTCCTGGCCAGGACATTCTTCCATCAACCACCAGTGTCCTCTTGCTGTATCCTGAGATCCTATAGCCTGAACTCCTGGCACTCCTAAGCCAAAATACAGCACACTGCTGTGCTGCCCCACCCTCCCAGCTTACCCACAGGCAGGGGTTGCCCTCAGCTTTTTTGCTATTTCCTCTTCCTATCTGGCTATCCACAGTGGAGGCGAAGGCCTGGAGTGTCCCCAGTAGCCATCTGCTAGGGACAGGGTAGGGATAGACATGAGGGACAGATGGAGGCTTCATCTGTATGTGCCATCCCTGTGTTAACCTTTCTGTCCTGCCCACTCAACAGGAGTGGGGTGACTTCATTGGATGCCAGTAGTACCCCTGATGCAACTAATGACAGCTGCGCTCCAGCTCCCTCTACATGCTCCACTCCCTGCACCTCCACCTGTGGTCACCCAGGTGGGGGTTGAGCAGTGGGATACAGGTCTATCCCCCCCGGAGGAGGGGCGTGTCCACTGGGACACTTAATCCTTCTCCCCCTGGCTGGCATTCCAATGGTCCAGGCTCGTTTCCATGATTTCAGCATTAAATGGTTAAACAGCAGTCCTCATTGATTGCTTTTCACTACCTACAGGTATATTTTCTCCTTAATTGATACAACCACAGCCACTGAAGAGGCTGGCAATAATATATTTCTACTGTTTGAAATTTCTGGACATTTGAACTTGATTCCCCACATCCTACTGCACACGATTACATGGTATTGGTTTTATATATATCAACTGTTCTGGTAATTAGTAGACTTTCAAATGATTAATGTATATTTCTAATACTATGTATGAGAATATAAAGTATTTTCCGTATTATTTGAAAATAATTAAATATAATTAAATAAGAAAGTTGCTGTCACTCTGAGGCTGCCCAGAAGCCAGCATGATATTAAAGGTTAACAGCTGTGTGTTTGCGGTCTGCAGCTGGCTATTCTAAGGTCGCAAAGACCACATGTGGTTTTACAGCCTTAGTGTTTCTTCCCCTTTTACACTGGAAGAAGCAACCTGACAGTTGATCCTTCTGAGGCGCTAGGGGCTGCATTACTAAGTGTGTGAGGTTACAGGTGCCATCTCTTTCTAGTATTTTTTGCTTTGCTCTGACAGAGTTTTTTAACTCCAGAGAATGTCTGTGAACAGGTTTCAGACACCCCAGGTCTGTGGCGTGCTATGGGAACCATCTGAGATATGTGGCTGTTTTTTTGTGTGGTATTTTGGTGTTGGTCTGCCACTCGGACCCATGTCTTCTCTTCCTGTCTGCCTTGCCCATCTCTTGCTGCTCTGGCAGATGTCATCTTGCTAGACCCAGGAGAATAACTTAAACTGACACAATGGAAAAATCAATGAAAAAAGTGTTCAGCTACGGGGACTTCTGAACATCATGAGGCATATTGCTTCCACCTGAGAGGTTTCCCTGAGCCCCTGACATAATATACTGCACTGTCTGGGAGTGCATCTGCTTGTTACAATAAAGTTCTCATTGCACTTGAGACAGTATAGCACAGTGGGTTAAGGCTCTGAGCTGTAGAGCTAGAGACCTGGGTTTGAATCCCACAGCCACCTAGGTGCATACTGTGTGATCCTGAGCAAGTCACTTAACTTCCTTGTGCTCCCAGGTCACATCTGGAAACAAGCTTCAGCTTAGTGTGCTACTCCTGGTTAAACAATGTTCTCTTTCCTTCTAAAGGGGGTAGCAGCTGCAGTTAAGCCCCATGCTTGACTGTACTTTACATATGGGTTCTGTGTTTGTAGGATTACAAAGGCATACAGTTTGTGATATTCTTCAAGTCCAGGGAATCCCTGATCCAGTGTGTCAGAGGGCTGATTGACTAAGCTCCTTGAGTTATGTGTCTCATGTCGATGGTTTTTGTGTGGCATGTGTGCACATGAATATAAAGGTCTCACTTTGGCCCACCCAGTCTGCCCATTTGAGCTTCTTAGTTCCCTCTGTGTTTTTCTAGAAGTGTGTTACTCATTGCCCCTGGTCTCCAAAATTCCCTTATGTCTATCCCATGCATAGACCCCTGATGGTGCTGGGTTGACCTCTGACCCCAGACCATGGGTGGTGCTTTAACACTTAGAACTCAGTGGTTCACCTCTGACCCCTGGACCAGTGGGTGGAGCCTTGACCCCTGGTCTGGGGGTGGGCCTTGACCTTTAACCCCTGGGCCCCACCAAATATTTTACAAACCCGGCTCCTATGCCCTGCACAGTTTTGGTGGCATATTTAAATGCTGTACCAGGAAAAGATCAGAGTGATGACTGTTGAAGAGCGAGCAAGCAGTGTTTGCAGCCCCAGCCCCTTCACTGCCCCTGCTGCCACTGCCACCACTGCTTTGAACTGGATGTCTGCCCAGAAACAGAAGGCTGTGTGGTATGGAGAATGTGTTTCCCCTATTAGTTTATTGAGAAAGAAACATGCCCAAAAGAATTGAAAATGAAAGTAAGATGTAAAGCCAGAGAGCATTATCATAGGTGAAGAAATGTGTCCTATCTTTTCAAAGATGTGCTCATGAGGTTGCTCACACCATCCGGTTGTGACTGAAAGAGAGAATAAATAAATAAGAAATACTGTTAATAAAAAAAGATTTTTGTGTGTTTGGGAGGCAAACTGTAACATGGTGGCAGGGAGATTTTTTTCATTTTAGAGATCACAGTGTAGTAATTCCTGTTTGTTGAAAAATGTAAAAAGGTAATCCGGCTGCTGTACCTTGATGCAGTGATGTTGTGGTGGAACAACATCACTGTAAAAGGTTGCCACTGACCAATCAGCATCTTAGAAACCTTTTCTGCTGCTGTATATTTTATCATATTTCCTGGTATAGTTTAGTGATTTACACTGGTAGTCAACTGGCCCCCTCATCTCCATGCTCATGTGGATGTACCAATACTCCCCCCAACCATGGCCCAGAGATGGTAGCTGGCAGCTTCCTACCACTTACCACCACTGCCAGCTGCTGTCTGCCACACACAATCACTGGGATACAAACTATGTTGGATATCAGACATTCCATGTATGTGCACAGATTTAGGCTTTATTGCTTTTGCCATAACTTCAACACTGTATGCCGATATGGCATCAAATTTGGGAGGTAAGCAGTTTGAACAATTATCTGAAGCTAATTTATTCTTTATTCTATGAATGTTCTCCTGGAAATATTCTTCCTTTCTTCTTTTTTCTTTATGCATTAACAAAGCAGCAGTAATTGAATTCCCAGCATCTCCGGCAATACTTCACCTTTCACAAATGATCAGACACAAAGATAATTTTTTCTTATTGTTAATATTTACCGGCTCTGGCCCTATGACACCAGCACTCAGATATCCTTAGTTACTCATGTGTTTTTTAATGTTTGTCTAATTACTGCAGGCTGTGTTTTCAGATTTGATACTATTTCCCCACCTGTTGTTACTATAATGATTTTAATCAAAAAATGATTTAGTTGCAGGGCTTATCATACTGACTGGAAGAATGTAGTTAACATTTATTACTTCCTTCCTCCCCGCATTAACCCACTCCAAACTTTTGTTTCCTGATGTCATATTCCAGGTATTAAATCACAGTAGGTTCTCAAGCTTCTGTTATTTCCATGGCAAAAAATCATCTAAATAGCAGAAAACAATCCATTAACAAAACTATGTTAGAGTACTGATAGGGTTTGTTGACAATTTTAAAAAAAGAGAAGCTCAATGTTAAGGTTTAAAGACTTGTGAACACAGTTAATGCTATTTTTAAAGTATTATACAGAATGGTATGATAAGGTACAAATAATTAATGCATGAAGTTCAGTTTGTAAGCAACTGTGTATAACACAGGACAAAGTGTTTAGACTGTTACAAATGTTATCTATTTATTTATTTAAACATTTGGTAACTGGGAAAGGCACGCTGAGCCAAGGCTCGATTCCAGGTGCAACCCATGTGGAATGTGAACACTGTAATTCCTGCCTAAATTTAATTTGTGAAGTTATTTCCTAACCTGGCTACACTGACTATGTAATTTTAGACTAATTTCTACCTCTGCCTCTAGCTGTTCTACTCCCTCCCTCCCTCTTCTGCCTAAAATTTATTGAATTTTGCTAGAACTGCTGTTAACCTTAAATCTAGCTGTAAGCTGCCTAGACTATGTGTTCTCACTCCTTGTACTCAGGAGTGCTTCACTCTTGTCCCTTCCACCTTCTCTCAATTTTCAAATCCCAACTGCCTCTCTGCACCTTTGTTAATCCCAACCCCTGCTACAAGTACAGTTGAGACCTTAAATGTAAATCCTAGCTGACTTGACTGTGCAATTTTCACTGATTGTACTTAAAACTGCTGCTCTCTGTCCCCTTCCTGCCTTTTCTGAAATTTCAAATCCCAACTGCTTCTCTGCACCTTGGTAATTCAATACTTTCGCAATCTAAGCTACCTGCAACCTGAACCTGCTCTCCTGTCACTAATCCCCACCCTCTTCTCACCTTCAGCCCCTTTCTTTTGTCTGCCTCTGCAGGCCTGCCTACTTCACTGCCTCTCCCTGCTACTCTCCTCAGAAACTTCTCCAAGCCCACCGGGGCTTCGGACCTACTCCTCCCCAGACCCAAGGACCCTCCACAGCACCCCAAGAAGCCTCAGGAATCACCGCTTGCCCGGCGGTCCCCGAAGAAAAAAAGCCGCCCTCCTCCAGGAGTTCCTGTGGACAGGGGCCACCCGCCGCATGCTTGCCCAGGAAGGGAAATAGGAGCCCAGCCGCTCACTGGTACCCTGTACCGCTAAAGGCGCAAAAGCCGTAAGGTACGTTTTAAAACACTTTCTCCCACCAGTTCTCTTCAGTAAGGGCTGGTGGCACTAGCTGGACCCACCGTTCACCGAAAGCGGCTGTTTTCACTTTGCTACTGGACTGCCTAAATGTGCTTGGGGGCTGTGAGCAAGCCACTCTCCCTGCCTGAGGTGAGCCATTTTGGCTAGTGTTACAGCTCCTCTGCGGATACTGGTCCTGCCCACCCCCCACCCTCACCCACCCTGGTCGACCCTTTAGCTTTATAGGCTTTGGTGGTCATATGACTAGTGTCCACTTTTCCATTGGCTCCTTATACTGTATAACCACTGGGGCATTAATCATACTTGCTGACTGAAAGACTTGCCAACAGCCCTCCTGAGAGCAGCCCTGCTTTGCTGCTTTTTCCACTTCGAACCCAATTTCTCTCTCCACCTCTCCACCTTTCTCATTCTCCTCCACTTCATGAATCTTTGCTTCACCCTCTAAACTAACTCCCTTTTTCCCTGCTCTGCCTGCTACTCTTTGTTTCCTAACACAAAAATATAAACAAAAATACGCTTAACATGTCTCTCTCCACGTGAGTGCACACCGCCACCGTGTGGTAAACTACAAGCAATAGCCCCATTATTTGCCTTCTCCTGGTTTACCTAAACTACTCTCGCTGTCTCTACCTCTGGTCATACACCAACACCCCTCACTCTGTGATTTCTCCTCTCTGACCTCTCCTTACCAAACAATATGCCAAACCCACTTCTACACTACCTCTTTCTAAAGAATGGGTGCACGATCTCCCTCACAACCTACCATCAAACAAGGAAGAAACGGTCATCTATCGAATCTATATGTAAGCTGCAGCTTAAATTCTAGCCTCTCTTCGCCTACTACTGGCGGGTGACATGGAACCAATCCTGGCCCCTCCTTATTAGCAACTCCTGGCAAACCTAAAAAGATCTACTGTTTGCTTATATGAACATTAGAAGTCTCCCTGGGCCATATGGCTTCGAGCTTGAGGCATGGACCAAAGTAGCTGGACCTGACATCCTTTGCCTCACGGAAACATGGCTCAAACCTCGCATACAGGATGCCCAATGCCACCTACCTGGATACTCTATCCTGCGACAGGACAGGCCAGGCTCAAAAAGGAGTGGGGGCATTGCCATATACTATAAAAAACACCTCACCATTAAGCCTGTTCCTGTCCATAACCCTCAACGGATCTGCGAATCATTACATGCTATCCTGTCCCTAGGTGCAAAAAACCTGCACATTATCTGTCTCTATAATCCACCCACTGGAGGGGTGGATGACCTCCATGAACTGCTCAAGCTAACCTCACAAACCATAAACTTGAACGAAGCCGTCTTCCTGGGGGATATCCACCTAAACTGGCTGGGCCCTGCCCATAGCTCCCTTGCAGCCCTAATCCAAGGTTTCCACCTCCACCAGCTCATCACTGAAAATACCAGGATGATAAACCCCGAATCAGGTATGCTTATTGACTGGATCCTCACAAACAGACCTGACCACATTACTAAGGCATGCACCCTGGCTGATGCTATAACTGACCACTCACCCACTATCTGTCACTGGCACGTGAGTCCATCTCCATCCACCAGTCCCGCCTGGTCACTTTCACCAACTTCGCACACCTGGATCTAAGTGCCTTTCTCCTGGACATATCCTGCATTGATTGGATGGATATCTACCAATCTACAAAAGCTGAGGATGCCCTTAATGTGTTCCTCATCAAGTTCACAGAAGCACAGACTAAACATGTCCCTGAAAGTACAAAGAAGGGTCAGGGGACAACAGACGAGGTGGCTCCACAAAGACCTACTCAGCCAACTCCAGAACCAGGGACAAACTGTGGAGGAAGTATAAAGCACTCGCCAACCCAGGGATCACACCATCTATAAGCAACATAGAAACTCTTGCAAAAGCAAATAAGGCTAGTAAAAGCAATATGCCAGAACCTACTTGCCAGCTCAGTCAGAGATCCACGCAAGTTCTGGGGCCAATAAAACCTTTCTGGTACACTCAATCTGTAACCCCTCGAAATGATTCTAGATGGTGTCCACTGTAATGACTCCTTACCATTGCAAATGCTTTTAATAAGATGTTCTGTGATCTGTCCCAGTATACTTCCACACTTCAACCCCAACTGTGGTTTCCCGCCCTCATCAACCGTGCACCAGCAGATCCCTCTCTCAAGAAACATTGCTGGATATTTACAAGCCCTTCTATTTCAAAGCTGTGTCTGCATCGCAAGTCTTCAAACTGTTAAACTCAATATCGGACACCACCGGCCCTGGGTCTGACTCACTGGAACCTTGCCTACTAAAGGCGGCCGCCCATCTCATCTCCTATCCTCTAGCCAAGGTATTCACCCTCTTCCTCTCCAACAGTACCTTCCCTGACAACTGGAAATCCGCAAGAATCATCCCCATCTTCAAAAAGGGCAACAAAAGTGAGATAAACTACAGACCCATAGCTATTCTGTCAGTCCTCAGCAAAATACTTGAAAAACTAGTAGCCACTCAGACCATTGGTTTCCTTGAAACATCAAATCAGCTATGTGCAGCACAACATGGATTCCGGAAAAACCACAGCACCACAACAGCACTAGCCAACCACCACTGATACTCTCACAAGCGTAACAAAATTCAGCTTACTGGTGCTATCTTTATCAACTTCACCAAGGCTTTCGACCTCCTGGACCACCCCCCTACTCCTATCCACCCTTCATAAATTTGGCTTTTCACCCCTGTCATAAGCTGGTTCAGGAGTTACTTAACCAACAGGACCCAAGCAGTCAAACTTAACTCATCAATCTCCGACTGTACTGCCATCAACATTGAGTGCCACAAGGATCAATACTGGGTCCCCTCCTATTTTCATTATTCATAAATAACCCTGCCATACAGCATTGCATCCTGTGACTTCTACTCACGAGATGACCTGTTATCTATACTAGCTCTCATAATGTAGACCAACTTAACGTGGCACTGACATCTGCTTTCCACACTGTCCAACTCTGGCTAAACACCCACCGCCTAATACTGAACTCCAGCAAAACCAAACTGATGCTTCTAGGCACCGCCCACAAGATAAGGTCCTGCCACTCTCCTTTAAAAGTCCTTGACCTGGATGGGACCCCTGAGGTGGTTACCTCCTTCCATTATCTAGGCATCCTGCTAGACCAATCTCTGGACCCTAAACCCGCACATCCAAGAAACATGTAAATCTGTGAACTGCAACTGGGTGCTGCCTACAGATCCAGCTTCATGCTCACATCTGCAGCCAACCAGCCATCGCCAGCGGTCTCCTCCTACCCGCTCTGACCTACTGTGCTCCCATCCTACCCATGGCGCATAAATCCACACTACAAAAATGGGATGTCACTTTCAACAATATATGCAGGTATGCCTCAAAGCCCCCAGACTTAAACATCACTGCCAACTGTATAAAGACCTCGACTTGCTCTCCACCTCTGCCACCAGACTATACTACCTGGGCTGCCTTTGCGACTTCATCATTAGACTCAACAGACCAGCATCCCTGACTGAACTGCTTCAGCCAGCCTTCCCTCCACGTGAGCTGAGATCCTCGGACAAATTCCTACTAAAAATCCCCCACTGCCGCACCTCCAAAGGGTCTGGAGCATTCGGGTACACAGCCCCTCAAGTGTGGAACCTCCTGCCACTCGATCTTAGACTGACATCTTCCCACGATCTCTTTAAGTGCAAGCTACGTGAACACCTGCTTTCCACGGACCAGTGTACCTGTTATGACCCTACCTGAGCTTGTCCTGCCAACCCTCTCTTGCCCACCACTCTCCTTCCTACTCCTTACCCTATTTTACTTACAACATTAACACTGTGATATATGTCTCTGCCCATATGCACTTCATTTCGAGTTCACAACTCCGACCTCGGCTCACTTCTTGCACTTGTCTAAAGTATGTAATTTTGTTATAGTTACTACACCTTGACTACTGCATTGTTTTACCTGTTATTGCTGTTTGCACCATTGTACCTGTTACTGCTGCTTACTGAAATGTTTGTACTGATCGATCTATGAGTGTTCATAGGACTGGCGTGAGCTAATGCCTAAGTGTCTCTAAACGGACCCCGCTTCTAGGGTACTTCTCTCCACTTGCACTTTGTCTAGAATGTGTAATTTGTTGTAAGTTACTGCACCTTGACTACTGCATTGTTAACCTGTTATTGCTGTCTGCACTGCTCTCTACGGTTACTGCTGCTTACTGGAATGTTTGTACTGATGATCTAGGGGTACTAGGTACTGGCGAGCCAATGCCTAAGCACCCCCAATGGACTCGTCCTCTACTCCTATTGCCCCTGACCTCCACAGCCCCCACCCTGCCTGAATACCGTTTCCCCTGCCCGGATACAGTTCCACAACCCCGGACATTAGCCGCACCATCCGCTGCTGAAACCACTCACCCACCGTACCTTACCCCCGCTATCTTTAGCCTCCCCCACTAGCCTACGGCTCCACGATCCTGGGCTCCTCTAGTAGGCTCCTGCCACTAAAACCACTCACCCACCACTTTCACCCTCGTATTCTCACACTCATCGATCTGTCCAGCCTGCGTATGGTTTCCATGGGCACGGTCTCATCCTCAGCCCCCGCCGCCATTCCCGCCTATATCCCCTAACACTGACTTTTCGCTCTACACCCCAGTTAGACCCATTTGCTTTAACTTCCGCAGCCCCCGACTACCTCCTGACTGAGCAATCACCCCTGCCCGGGAACAGTAACACAACCCCGGTACTTGCACACCTTCCAGCCGCTGATGGCGCTTCCCCGTCTCACCCCAACCCGCCATCCCTAACTCTCCTGCCGACTTCGGGTTCCATGAACCCAGGCTCCTCTTGAGTGGTTCTGCCATACTAAAGCCGCCCATGGCCGCTCTCACCTCCAATCCCTTCCCCTTCAGCTCTCTCTCTAGCTGCCACACGGTTCCATGGACTCGGTCTCTTCCCGTAGCCTTCTACCACTTATGCCACCATATCTCCCTCACCCAGATGTATTCCGTAAGCCCCCTGCCCCATCCAAATGTTCCCCCGCTTCACTCCTCCTCTGGCCACCGATGCCTGTCATGTCCTTTCCTGCCCTGTTTTCACGCTGCCTTTTACCCCTCTATAGCCCCAGTGCAGGTGGTGTCTCCCCTGCCTCCAGCTCTGCCTGACCTACTCTCTCCCCCCACCTCGACCATGTACCGCCACCATCCATTCACCACCCCACACCCAGACCCCCCTCGTCCTGCCTCCTTCATCCCTGCTGCCACCTTAACCACTTAGCCGCAAGATTGCCTTCCTGCATCCCCCTTTTACCTGCTCACCCAGTTCCCCTCCCCATTCTCTCCCCTCCCTGATCCACCTGTCCTTTGGATCTGCCCTGTATACCTTACCCGCTCACTAAATGCTACCTGTACATTGTAAATCTGCTGTTTTTCTCTTGACCTGTTGATTGTCTCTGAAGTTGTACTCCTTTATTGCCTTTTACTGAAAACTGTTCTCTGTATTGTTACTGCTTCCCTGTATTATGTAAATGAACTCTGTATTGTTACTGAACCTCACAGGTCATGTCTGAAAATAGTCACCTGTTTGGCTAGCGCACCTACCCGGTAAACAAAAACTAAAAAAAAATAAAAAAATAAAAGAAGCAGTGGAAATACAGACAGTAAATGTAGAGAATTAGTCAACAGAACAACAACAGCAGCTGATTACAGTCAATGTAATACAGCAGTGAGAGCAAAAACATGACGTGATGAATCTCTAGAGGTGAACGATACAATAGTAAGTGCTCTACATAACAAATCTTTAATAAGTGCTGGCGAGGGTTGTAGGAAGGCAAAGTTAGTAGAAGTTGTGGGTTTAGCTCAGTTGTGGCAGTGACATAAAGGTGGAGGAAGGAGACATAGCTGTTGCTTGCAGCTCGAGTGAGAGGGTGAATTTCTGATAGTAGGGGTAAGTTTGTTCCACAAGTAAGGTAGCAAGTAGGAGAAAGCAGTTTTGCTTGCTGCAGAAGAGGATCAGGGCAGACTGAAGGATCTTTCATTTCTGTGCCTGAGTTCATAGGGGGATAGGGAGTCTGAGGATAGACAGTCCTCAAGGTACGAGAGGAACAAGTTAAAACAGTACTTAGAGATAAGGTTGAGGGCGTGTATACAGCATGCTCTCTTTATATGTACGTGATTCCCACAGTATGTATTAGTGTAAGAAAAGGAAAATAAAAAGCTAAGGTATACTTGTTTTATGATGGATGTTTTAAGGACCCATTTTTGATGGTGCACTTGATTTACAGTCGCAGAAAAAGACATGGTTAAATAGTTCACAATATTGCTAAAAAGGTTCTTTCTGGTGGCCCTACTGTGGTACTACAGGCAGGTGGGGAATTTGAGATATCACAAAAATTTCAGTAAATATCTGATCATGTGTTTTGCTGCAACTGTAGTAATTGTGGTGAGTTCTTTGCTTTCAAAATATATATTTTTCTTTTGAATGGTGAAATTGATTGAAATATCCTCATTTTGGGTTAATTATATATGACTCTGCCAACAATACCATGCTAAAGAGGTTAACTATTGCCCTAAACAAAGCCTGCCACCTCATCACAGACACTAACCAGTATACCCACACCTGTGCCCTCTACACTGCAGCAAACTGGCTGACTCTTCATGGCAGAATATCCTACCGTACCTGCCTCTTCACTAAGAAACTCTCCCTACAACTAGCCCCTCCCATGCTGTCACACCTCCTCAACAGGACTCACAACCGGCTTCACACCAGAAGCTCTTCCAATCCCACCTTTCAGGTCCCTTTCTGCCGCACAGTGCAGGCTCAACACTTCTTCATGTGTAGAGCACCCCTTTGGCTAAATAAGCTTCCTCCTGACCTACTACTGGGGACCAAAATTGGTCATTTCAAAACCAAACTTCAGCAGCACCTAATGAATCGCAGTAGCTGTGATTGTCTGACCTAATCTACACTGACTTACTTCCTGCCTAACCAACCCTCTCTCACCACTTACGTTCCTACCTATTCCCTTTCTACCCTATCTCTCACCTTCCACTCTAACTATCTTTACTTCTAACAACACCTTAGCATTTGATTCCTTCTCCCTTCCTTCTACACCTACCCTGGCAATGTTATCCTCCTTTTCTTCTCTAATCTGACATCTACGTCCTCAGCCCCTCTGTTGCTCCCCCCTCCTACAATTTAACCTCATCACATTCCTCTCCATCTCCCCCTACCTCCAATCCTGGTGCCCCCCCTTCTCTCCTATACATATTCCTACATGTCCTACAGCTCCCAACCTACACTGCATTCCCTTTCCCCTGAGGCCACTGACAAGATCAGCCCCCTGACCACTCTTCCTTGGTTTAGGTCAGCTGTAACCCTGTTCCTCATCTTACACCTGATGTACTTACTTCTGAACTTACTTTTATTGCAATTTAACATGGTCAGCTCCCCTGACTGCTCCTTTTTCAGCTTAGGTCAATTGTAACCCTGTATCTCATCTTACACCAGTTGTACACACTACTGATTTACTATGTAATGTAATTAGGTTACTCTGTTTTTGCACTGCATTATGTCATTTATATATCTGTCTTTCTGATCTCATAACATGTAAACCATTCCTGTGTGTTTCCTTCCCTTATCTGATGTGGAGCCTTTGTAAATGAGCCTTGGGCTCAAAAGTTTGTAATTCTGAGATTTTAATAAATAAAAATAAATAAATACTTTCAGTGGATTTGTGGTGTTATCCATGAAATATAAAAACAAAAAAAAAACCGGGCACTCACCAGCCAAATACATAAAGACTCCACTACTCAGAAGTCTGGTTAAAACATTTATTAAAACATTTCAGACCCACAGATAAACTGCACGCCTAACATGTTTTGGATTTAGCCATTATTTTCTTTCCAGGTAAGGTCTTAATTCAAACCTTGTGTTGAGATGTGGGGACAGATTCTAGAAGGGGTTGCGAACGCCTCAAGGGACTTGTAGCAGGGTGTTTGATGCAAGTGGCAACTTGCATCAAACAGGGAGGAATTTGCAATTTTAGAAAGCTAGCTGCTGCAAGTCCTGGATGCAGCAAAGTTAGACCAGCTCCTCCCTGGTCAAACCTTGCATCTGTGGGGGTACCCTTTGTATGGGACTTGCACTGTAAAGTGGGAAAAATGTTGCAACTACAACAGCCGTTCTAGAATCAGATTGAGTTACATCCAAGGGCTTTGGCACAGCTGCGTCAAACTTTATGGTGGAAGCAGGGCTTGGTGAAATTTTATTCATGATGTGCAGTGGATGGCAACTGGAAGCCATGAGGAGGCACTGCATGTCATGAATAATATTCCAAAAGGTCAGTTCCTGTAGACAAAATGAAATTGTAGCACAGAGACTGTGTTTCAGCAAGAAGCAGATAATCTAACATTATGACCACAAACAAGGGGGTATAGCAATTGAAGTATCAGGAATGCCAGAGTGATCACAGAACATAGAGAGGAGTCAGCATTGTTACAGATCAGAGTCCAGGTAGAATATTATACAAATAAGTTAAATTTTGTTACAACTTATTCCACACATGCTCCTTTGATCAGTAACATCATCAACAAACACTGGAAAGCGTTAGCCAGTGACCTGGCTCTGAAAAGCGTAACACAAACACCTCCTCGCATGTCATACAGAAGAGCCCGACTCTTAAAAACATGCTTATGCAGAGTTATTTTGTAAATGAGAAAGCACCCACTGGGCTTGAACAGAAAAAAGGGCTGGGTGCAATATAAACCTTGCTTGTACTGTAATTATGTAAATTATTGTGATACCTTTACCAGTGCAAATGTGAAAACAGTTTTTGAAATTAGACAATTGATAATAAGCAATACAGCAGGGGTTGTTTATCTTGTACACTGCTTCTATAAGGCTTTCTATGTTGGAAAAACAACCCACTCATTCATGTAGAGGTTAGGTGAACACATGAGTGCAACAGAACGCGGGGATCCCCTGCATACTACCGCTACTCATATAGCAGAAGCTACAAATAAATCAAAGCATTGTTTTAGATATGTATTGATAGATAATATCTGTCAAAACCCAAGAGGTAGCAATTTTAACAATTTATTATTAAAAAGAGAAACTGTCTGGATTTTAAAATTATTTGCCACAAAGAGACCCATTCTCAACACAGGGTTTGAATATATATTGATAGATAACATCTCTCAAAACCCAAGAGGTAGCAATTTTAGCAATTTATTATTAAAAAGAGAAACTGTCTGGATTTTAAAATTATTTGCCACAAAGAGACCCATTCTCAACACAGGGTTTGAATTAAGACCTTACCTGGAAAGAAAATAATGCCTATATGGGCATGTGTAAAAACAGAATTCTAGTTACAAGCTGTGATTCTATGTGATGCAGGCTGCTATATCCATTAAAATATTTATACAGATAAAAATGATAAAGTCATCAGACTCCATTTTGAAGTGTTTTAAATATTGCCATAACAACCCCCCCCCTTCTTTTTGTTGCAACATGCTGTTTTAATTTCCACTCTAAATAATAAGCTATCAACTGCAGTTCCCAATTAATCAATCGCACTTTCTGTTATGGCTTCATTGTTTGATACTGTAATGCGCCAATCAATTCAATGTGTATATGTGTGATGTCATAATGTGTCAGTTAATAATTAAGTATTTATAGTGTGTTTTACTTGTTGTGCATCAGCCTTTGATAAAGGATTGCAAAATCTGAAATGCATTAGGCGTGCAGAGTTTATCTGTGGGTCTGAAATGTTTTAATAAATGTTCTAAATGGACTTCTGAGCTGTGGAGTCTTTATGTATTTGGCTGGCGAGTGCCCGATTGTTTTGTTTTTGTATTTGCTGCCATATCGTGAACACCACCATCCCAGTGCGCACTTTCTTGTATTTTGGTCATCCATGAAATACTTCAAAACTACAGAGGATCTCTTTGGGTGTTTTATTGACAATGGCCTTGGGGGGTTCTAATGGAGGAATTAAGTGGCTACTGCGAGATGATGGTTTTAGGGAAACTGTGGAAGACTGCTGCCGTAGGTGAGCAGACGCAGCAAAAGGTAGTGCAGTACTATGGAACTGATGCGGGTGCTGGGGCTTGGTTTAGAATTTACTGGCTTAGGAACTTCCTTCCTTTCTTTCCTTTTTTTAACTCCTTTTTTTCATTTTGCTGTCTCCTACCATGATAGTCTCCCTCATCTGTATCACACCTATCATTACTAGTCAGTGGTGTAACTAAAATCATACTTTTAAGCTCCTCCTGTTCTTCACTCTCTTTTCATGCTTGTACTTCTCCATGCCTTTTCTTCACTCATGCTTCATCTACCTGGTCCTCCTCCTCTCGTGCTTCACCCTGCAACCCCTCCTTATTTACTTTGACCTTTCCCCCTTCTCTTCCCATTATGAATGTGCTTGTGGATAGGCTTCCCTCTGCCCCATCCGTTCTTCTTTTTGTGTGCTACCCTCCTTTACCTCCTCTGCATCTTCTGTCCTCCGACCTTCTGACAGCTCTATAACCATATCTTCCTCTTTACTATACCTATCCCTCAAAGTAATTGTGGTGCTACAGTATGTGCTTCATTTTTGTGGAATTGTAGCATCACTATAACTCAACCTTTCCTGAACAGCTGTACTTATTCTTCTGCAGAAAGGGTTGCAGTAGTGTCTGTACCAGAGCCAGACCCAGTGTCACCTTCTTCGTGCATAGTAGATATGAAAGCAGCACTAGGCTGTGCAGTGCTGCTGCTGTGTGATATGAGGACATCATACGAACATACTATGTTGCCAACAGATAAAGGCCTTATGGTCTATCAAGTCTGCTCAAGTGTGAAGCTCTCAGTGTTGAGTACTGATGCTGCCCCCAACCCCCTCTTTCCTTTCCTCCTTGCTTGTACCATGTAAGTTATCACCATCCTCCCCCGACTCTGATTTTGCCATTTACCCTGTCCCACCCCTCTTAAATCCCCCTACTGATGTATGTGAAACCAGTTCTTCAGGCACTGCATTCCAAGCCGTCACCACCCTCTCTCTGAGAAAGTGCCTCCTCATCTGTCTTCTGAACCCCGTCCCCCAATTTCAGACTATGCCCTCATGTATTCCCTTCTTTTTAATACCTAAACAGACCCTTATGGCTAACTTTGTTTATGCCCTTCAAGTATCTGGACGTCTCAGCCATATCACCCTATCTTGTTTGTCTTCCAGGGAGTACATATTGAGCTTCCATAACTTTTCATCGTAGGGCTTATCTCTCATCCCACTTATCATCCTGGTTGTCCTTATCTGTACCCCTTCTCACAGTCTGATGTCCCTTTTTAAAAAAGGGTGCCAGTACTGCACACAATACTCCATGTGAGGCCTCACCAGAGCCCTGTACAGTGGCAGAACCACCTCTTCACTCCTTGATGTGATTCCCCTTGCTATACACCCCAGCATCTTGTTGGCCTTCACAGCCACTTTCCTACACTGTGCAGAATGATTCATATGACCAGTGACCAGCACCCCCAGATCTTTTTCCTCGATGGCGACCAACAACTGCCCCCCAGCTGGTAGCTGTATCCAAGATTCTTGTTAGCGAAGTGCATAATTCTGCACTTCTTTGCATTGAATCCCAACTGCCAGGTGTATGTCCATCTCTTCAATGTTTCTAGGTCTTTCTGCAATACCCTCCCCCACCCCATCCACCACTGTTCCCATTTTGGTGTCATCAGCAAACAAACGTATCTGACTCTGGATCCTGATTGCCATACCTGCTATGCAGATGTTGAAAAACATGGGTCCCAACACTGAGCCCTGCAGAACTTCACTGATGACCTCCCATGGTGATGCTAGTTCTTCCCTTACTACCACCCTCTGCTGTCTGTTTTCCAGCCAGGTCTCAATCCATTTGACCACCCTACCCTCCATCACTAGAACCTTTATCTTGCCTACCAGCCTCCTCTGTGGCATTGAGTCAAAGGTCTTACTAAAATCCAAATACAGGACATCAACTACCTTGCTTTCATCAAGGGCCCTAGTCACCTAGTCATAAAAGTCCACAAGGTTGATCTGATCAGACCTTTCCTGTGTGAACCCATGCTGTCAATCATCATGGAGACTATTCTCCTCCAGGAATGCCACTACCCCTTCCATCAGGATAGCCTCCACCAGCCTGTAATTCCCTGGTTCATCCCAAGAGCCACTTTTGTGGCAAGGCAACACATGTGCCATCCTCCAATCCAGGGGCAAACATCCCGATAGAAGGGATGCGTTGAATACATCTGTCAGAGGTGCCACTAGGTCCTCTGCAAGCTCCTTCAGGAACCTGGAGTGTATCCTGTCCAGTCCTGGTGCTTTATCTGACTGCAGAGATCTTAGGTCCTCTAGCACCCTCTGTACCATGATCCCCTCATCTACCATTCTGTCCCCCCTTCCTTCCCTATCCTATCCTGCCCCTGTTTACTAGAATCCTCCCTGCTCCCTTGTAAAAATGAGGAAAAGTATTCATTTAATACCTCTGCCTGTTTAGCTGCCACCTCTACCCATCCTCCCTCCGCCTTAATTCTAGAAATCTGCTCCCTACAGTTCCTTCTTTCCCTGTTATATTTGAAAAACCTTTTTTCTCCATTCTTGATCCCTTGAGCAAGTCTTAGCTCCTTCATAGCCTTGGCTGCCAGTACCACCCTGGTCACTTCCCTGGAGCTCTTCATGTAATACTCCTTATCTTTTTCTTTTCTTGTCCTCTTGTATTGTTTAGAGGCGACCCTTTTTCCCAAATGTTTGTTTGCATTTCCTTGGTCCACCAGCTTGGCTTATTGGACCTAGCCTTCTTTCTTCTCCACACAGTGCAGAAGTTTGTGGCCTCAAGTTGGACATTGTCACTTCCACCACTTCCACCACACTAGGGACACTTCCACCACACTGGGGACTTTGGCAGCTGTTACTGTGCTGTTTATATTAGGTGGAGAGGGGGAATGCTTGAGTTAACATTTATGGATGGAACATTTACATTTTTTTCTTGTGTAGAGAATTGGAACTAAAACTGGCAGCACTTGAAGGAGGAGGAAGAAGTCTGGGTGCTTCTGGATTGCTTGGTGTGGTGTCATCAGTTGTACAGAAAGACCTCGGAAGGCCTGGCATGACAGCAGGTGGGGGGCAGCATATTGGTAGGTGTGTACAGAAGGTGGGGAGGAAACCATGCATCATTGTACATCTGGGAACAAATGATCTGGAAGGAAGACAGAGGACATTCAGGATAGCTTCAGGAAAGTGGGGAGGCTATGCAGTGAGGGGGGAAGCATAGTAGCTTTCTCAGCTGTCCTGTCAGTGCCACAGGCAAGCACAGATAGGAAACACAGAATCATGGATTTCAACAAGCGGCTGAGGGAATAGTATGAGTTCATGAGGTATGGATTGGTGGGAGAGTGGGGTAGCATATGGGAGAACCCAGAGCTATATGCAGGGGACAGGCTGCATCTCAGTAAGGAGGGTTCTGGGGTGTTAAAGCAGAGACTCCATAAGAGTGGGCCCAAGGATGAATTGGGGAACTACAGACCGGTGAGCCTTACTACAATTGTAGGAAAGCTGATGGAGTCTATCCTCAAAGATAGGCTGGTGCAATGTCTTGAGGCTAATGATCTACAGGATGACAGGCAGCACGGGTTTGTCTATGGCAGATTCTGTCAGACAAACTTGGTTGACTTTTTTAACTGAGTCACGAGGGCACTGGACAGGGGCCATGCGGTGGATGTACTCTACCTGGATTTCAGCAAGGCCTTTGATTCAGTGCCACATGGTAGGTTGACTTGCAAGTTGAAGAGTCTAGGAGTAGGGTTGAAACTAGCCAGATGGGTTGAAAACTGGCTTGGGAGAGGCAGCAAAGGGAAGTGGTGGGGGGCAAGGCATCAGAGCCCAGGCAGTGACAAGTGGTGTCCCACAGGGCTCAGTACTGGGACCAGTCCTTGATCCCTAGCAGTAGGGATCAAGAATAAGATCAGTCTCTTCGCTGATGACACCAAGATCTATGCTGAGGTGGATGGGGGGGAGGGAGTGGCAAATTACTTCCAGCGGATTTGGCAAAACTGGAGAAGTGGTCACACACCTGGCAGCCTGGGGTCAATGCCAAAAAGTGCAAGGTGATGCATTTTGGAGCCAGGAATCCAGGATACAGTTACTGGTTGGATGGTGTCCAATTGTCCACATCCAACGAGGAGAAGGATCTGGGGGTGCTGGTAACCAGGGAAATGAACTATTCAGCTCACTGTAGGAAGGCAGCAGTAAAGGCAAACAGGATGCTAGGGTGCATAGCAAGGGGGATTACATCTAAAAGTAATAAAGTCATATTGCTCCATACAGGTCCCTGGTGAGGCTGCACTTGGAGTACTGCATGCAGTTCTGGCGCCCTTACTTAAAAGGGACATAAAACTACTGGAGGCAGTGCTACAAAAAGCAATAAAGATGATCCTGGGGTTGGGGGATAGACCTTATGAGGAAAGACTAAGAGAAATCAACATGTATACCCTGGAAGATAGAAGAGAGAGAGTGAACATGATCGAGACCTTCAAGTACCTGAAGGGGATGAACAGAGTGGGCTTCAGGGGTGGGTTCACTCTCAAGAGTGGAAGAGAAATCAGAAAGCACTCCCTGAAGTTGAAGGGGTACAGATTCAGCAGGGAAATGAGGAGGCACTATTTCACTGAAAGGGTGGTAGCAGGGTAGCATGTACTGCCTGAGGATCTCATATCATTGCAGACAGTAGGGAGCTTCAAGAGGGGGTGGGACAGATTCGAAGGGAAAGTACATACTGGCGGGGGCAGGATGGGGGAGGGAGGAGATGGAGGGTGGGGGGGGCAGCTGCAGTCAAATGGACTGATGTGCTGCACACTTGAGCAGACTAGATAGACCATAAGACCTGTATCTGCTGGCAATTTTGTATGTCCGTAATAGTAGGAGTGGAACTAGTGGACGTTGATGAACTACTGAACCAGGGTTTCTTTGACCGTACTATCATGCACCCAGCCCTAGTCCTCACAGTCCCAATACTTCCAGTCCCACCACCATGACCAGCTTCACCGCCAATTGCAGAAAGTGTACTTCAAGTTGAAACTGTCATGTTAGAACTTTTATCTGCACTCCTGTATCACATTACCTTATTATTCTTTTCTTTATATTTTCTACATAACACTTTTAGCCCCCCTTACACATTTTCACTTGGCACGGTGATGCAGGACATGATGTAATAATAATTTTTTTAATAATAATAATCATTTTATTTATAAGGCGCCTTTCAATTACCAAGGCGCCGTACACAAATAACAAATCAGAACAATAAAAGAAAAATCATTAAAACATACAATTAAAACAAAACAGTCATAACGGTCAGTATTCTAAAATGCAGTTTCCCATAAAAAAGTCTTCAGACCTCTTTTAAAGCCCTCCACAGAAGTGCACTCCCATAACCGATGGGGTAGAGAGTTCCAAAGGGTGGGGGCTACATAAGCAAATGCCCAAGCACCCGAAGATTTCAAATCTCAAAAAGAGGCAGTATAGCACAGTGGTCTAAGGCTCTGAGCTGCAAATCTGGTGACATCCAGCAGACCAGACCTGGGTTTGAATCCCACAGCATCCACGTGCATACTGTGTGACCCTGAGCAAGTCACTTAACCTCCGTGTGCTCCCAGGTCACTCCTGTAAAAAAAGCTTTCAGCTTAGTGTGCTATACCTGGTTAAACAACTAAATAAAAAAAAATAAAAATTTACACTTGGAACCTCTAGCAACCCCTCGTCGGCTGAGTGGAGCGAACAATTCCGGTGATAAGGAACCAGAAGTTCTTTCAGAAAACTATAATGACTAAAAATGTGCATGTTTTAGACAAACTCAAGTCATACCACTGACCCACATGATGTAATATGGAGACAACTGAGAAGGAGACAACTCAAACCCCAATGAAGGATCCTAATGAGAGACCGTTGAGAGATTTAACACACTCTCACAGCATAGCAGCAGCCTCCATGCACTCACTTTTCATTTCAGTGACCGAATGTGAATGCAAGAGGGAAGAAGGAAGAATCCTCCATTTAGCTCCACCAACAGTCAATAAAACAAAAATTAACTGCAAAAATAAAAGCTGCAAAAAATCCCTTCTGTCTGTTTCTCTGTCTGCTTCTGGTCTGTTACCTGCCTGTGCAGGCTTCAACAAAAACACACTGTAATGCACTCCACTCTGCAGAAGCAAATTAAAACTGGCCTGCCCTGCACAGATACTGCCGTCAACTGTTGTTAACAAGCTATTATAAACTATCATAGTAATGAATGATTCTCTGCAAAGTGTTTTTTGATAAAAAAACAAGTATTTCTCTAATGAACTGACAAGTTCTCAGTCCAGACATCTGTCTCTGCCAAGAGGCAGAGAGCTGGAACTGATTTGGAGAAATGTATAGTTTGATAAGATTGTGCTGTTTAGCATCAAGCAATCAATCAATCAATCTTTATTTTACCAGGTGGAACACCATTGAGCAAGTTCATTTACAAGGTGGGCCTGGCTGTAAAGCCATTATAACAGTAATACAACATGGACATCAATGATTGTCCGCTGCATGCCATCTGGCTTGCAAAAGTTTAGTCTGTGATCCCCATACAACAATGATGCCATCAATGTTTGGAAGTGTCAAAGGGAGGCCATAACTCTGAACCCCCTTTTGCTGAAGTCAAAAAGTGCAGCTTTTTCAGTGATATCACCTTATTTATTTGAAGCATCAGCTAACCACTACTGCACACATTGACAACATAATGCAAATGTAATTAGGACTTACAATTGTTTATTTACAGTTGGTTGAAGGATTTAAAAGTGCTAATAAATATTTTCCTGTTATTGAATATTGGTATGGCCTACAATGTCTCATTTAATAAGCTTTAGTTGGTACCACTGAACCGCCCCCACCCCAAAATGTGAATTGTAATATTTAATTGGTTTAGCCTAATGGTTCTCTCACACACTCAAACAAGTAAGATCCAACTAAACCACTCAGTTCGTCCATTCATCCATCCATCCATCCATCCATCCATCCTTCTAGTCTATAAATTGAGAGAGAGAATATCAGCCTGATTGGAAAGCAACAGGTGAGCAGTTTGGAATGGCAGTGATCAAGGTTCACACCCTAAACCCAGGATGTCACTGCATGCTGACAGAGAGTGGAATACTGATCACCCCAGAGGATGCTCTCCTCCTATGGTGTGATACAATGTCTACTCCATTATTGCCACCTGGGTGACCAAATGTGGCCATGTACTTGGGAGTGCCTTTTAGCAGGGTGTGCAGGTCATCCAGAGGTACGCCTTTTACACAAACTCGCTAAGCCCTAATGTGGCAGGGTTTAAAGGAGGAAAAAGGGAGAGGATCACAGGCAGATGATTCCCCCACATGCTGGGGCTCAACCATATTTTCCCTATCCATTCCACCCCTCAGTTATCAGATGCTGTACGCGAAAGCAAAATGAACCAGTCAGCCTCTGTCACTCAGAAATGTCACAGAGGTTAAGAGGATATAGGCATCATGTGTGGGACCTGATAACTTGCCACTAAGTGGGAATATGCATCCTGTAGCACCACACACCACCTACAGTACATGTTCCTGTTATGATACACCTCACTGCTATATTCAGGTATATATCCCCATGCTCTGATTGAGCCATAATGGCCACATGGGTATAGTCTATGGTTTTTAGTACATCAGGCATGCCAGCAACATCATAGTACCAGGCTTCGATGGTGCTTTTTCCATCCTGGATGTAACCCCCCCTGCAAATGGGGGTTACCAGAAGTCTTCCCAGAGCTTGCCTATTTGCTCAAAGCCTGGTTGGTGTTAGGCGTTAAAGCCGTTTAACTGTGATTGCCAGTGAGTGCTTTTAAAGCCTCCAAGTAATGTTTCTTTAAGGGCTACCCGCTTGCAGTCATAATTAATCTGGATGGGGGGTCTGTCTGTTGCTATGCCCAAGTCCCACCCAGGCTGCTGACTAATCGCTCCATTTCTGCCATTGCTAAGTGAGCAGAAGGAGCACTTCTCTGAAAGATGTAACTAATTATTGGTGACCCGTTAGTGTAGTAATGAAAATGTAGTTTGTCTAATTTGCTTTTCTTGTAGCATGGACTGTTTCTGTTGTGCTTCACTATTTTAGTCCCGAACTGCTGAATTGGACCAATCAGGTTGCCAGGACTCTAAAATGGAGCCTGATAAAGTGGAATTGGTGGTGCCAGACTCTGGGAAATGTAGTTTTGGATCCTTTTTGCACCAACAGTGGGAGTGTGTTGTGACTGACAGCCAAACCAACCAATTGAACTTTGTGGATTCTGGGGAAATGCCTCGAGATGTCTACTGGCAAGCCAGATTTGAGTTAGAAGCTGAAGGAGCAGCAACTCTGTGTGTTCGAGTGGCCGTTGCGCTATAGTTCACGCGGGAGACCCGTGGAAGGCCTGACTTCTGGCCTACTTGCTTGATTTCTGCCCTGAGAGGGAGAAGATGACTTTTCGGACTGAATCTGAATTTGTAGAGAACGAAGCAAGCTGCTGTGGGACCAGGCTTACCCTGTAGAAGACCGAAGATTTTGCTGAACACGATCGACCTATCAGGAACTTTAGCTACTGTAGTTCTTCCCGGTATAGCAGTGATTTTGTGATTGGGACCGAGAAGTCATCTGCCTGGTGCAGTAAACTTTCTTTACATATGAATGTACTATGTGCTGGAAGGGGATCACAAACAGATCCTCCCTTGCTGTAAACTGTGTACTGATTGCTGGAAACTGTTCCCAGCTGCATCGGACTGAATCCACTTGTTTTCACCTGCCAATGGGTCCTGCTACGAGGGTCTTGTCTTGCTACCCTGCTCCTTCTGGCAATACAGAACACGCATCATCCCTCCTGTGTTCAGTCTGGGTACTGTGAGTAATTATCAGGGTAGCTCCCTGCAACTTTTCTTAAATCAAAGTGTGTCATCTGATTGTCTTGTGCTTTTCTTTCCATGAACTGAGCCCTCCGGCTCCGGATTACAAATTGTGTGTGTCCATGTTATTATTCCATCACAGGACCCCAACCAGCTGCATCGCCGGCCTACCCCGGGCATCGGTCCTGGCTAGTCTTTTGCCCCATCCTGGGTACCCAGAGAGTGTGACTGAGTTGGACTCTAAGTGCATGCACAATAGTGTGATTATTAATGTGTTTAAGCCAATTAGCCAGATGATTCCCCCTCCTTGTTACAGACCCCTGAATAAATCAGATCTGTTTTTTTCTGCAGTTTACATTGACTGTGGTGTCAGTTTATGCTGAAGGTATAGCATTGTTGCTGTTGTACTGCATCACCTTATTTTGCAGGGGGTCTCCAGAGTCAAGCTGAAGGAACCAGTCCTGGGGGTAAGTGCAAAATATAAGAGTATGTACCAAGTATATCTGGGGCGCTGGGAAGGTGCATATCGTGTACTGTGTGGGCCACTAGTGGAAAAAGAGGGAGGTTACAGTGTCCCAGAGGGCTGTGGCTTGGTTAGCTTAACCCAAACCAACCCTAATCTTTGGGTGGAGGCACCCGTTATCGAACCTGGGCCCCTCAACCTGTTGGTAGCCAAGCAGGCAGGGGTAGTAGCCCTTGGGATAGCGCCACCTAGGGGTTACATCTTGGAGGCACCACTGGGATTAGCATCCTCTAGTGGCCATGTGGGGAAATTATCCTGATATGTTCAGTTTGGGAGAGAAAATAGAGGAGCTTACTATGCCTAAGCTAAAAATTGCCCCCCCCATAAACTGATGGCACACCGAATGATGGGGTAGAGTGAAGCTGAGGGGATAGACCCTCAAAAGGCTATTCTATTATTGGATGTCCCATTAGGGACCAATAATGCTAATATTGTATCCACTGTGGAGCAGATTAAGGGCGTGGGCAAGGTGGAAGTAAGGGGGAGAGATGCAGATTTATTAGAATGAACTATGATAGTACCACTCTCATGTAGCTCCCAAATAGATCCTGAGAAGGTACCCACTGTTATTTTGCCTGAAGGTACCCAGAAGGGGTAGGTGGGGTCATCCAGTTGCATAGTGGTCTGGTCACCCCGGGTGGGTCCTCCAGTATCGATAGGTTTAAGGAAAAGCTGCTCAAATTGTTAGTGTCTGAATGGAGAACTGCTCAAGAGCTTGTAAAGGTGCTAGACCTGTCAGAGGACCACATGCCCCTGCATTCCGCAGCCATGTCCCTAGTGTCCCCCAAGAGCTTCCCAGTAGCTGCCACCCCCATCATAATTCCCCCAATACAACTGGACTCCTACCAAAAGCACAGACCTTTCTCAGGCACAGTCCCAGTGCCTATGGGAGAGGATGATCTAGAGACATGGATGTACTATGGTGCCCCGTTAGTGCAGGAATGGCAATGTTCGGAGGGCGAAAAGAGGAAACGACTAATGAAGAGTTTGAGAGGCCCTGCACTGGAGGCCATCCATTTTCTGAGAGCGACCAGTCCAGAAGCTACTGCAACTGAATACCTCTCGGCACTGGAGGGAGTGTTTGGCAGTACTGAATCGGGGATGACTTGTTATGGAAGTTCAAGTCAGCTAAGCAGTGGAAAAATGAGAAGTTGTCCGCTTTTGTTACCAGATTGAGAGGGCTCTGCAGAGGGCCTATAGGAAAGGAGGAGGAGTGCCTGCAAAAGAGCTGAACCAGGTCAGACTGGACCACATCCTGAAGTCAGCTAGATTCTCTAGTGTAATGATACTGAAGCTCAAGTTGCAAGATAGGAGGGCAAACACTCCCGAATAATGCCACCTGTTGAAAGAAATTTATGAGATTGAGACCGATGAGGAGGGCTGGGAGCCCTATGCTGGGGTTGTGAACACTTACCAGACTCCAGAGAGGAATGATTCAGATGAGGTCCAGCAGTTGAGAGAATTGATGAAAGAGTTGACTGAGGTAGCCCGAGAACCTGATCTGTATCAGGCCCCGGAAACTAAGAGTGGAGTGGGAGTGCATGTTGTCTCCCCAGGACCCCAGACTGAGGGGAGTTTACTGGAAGAAGTGCAGGAGTTGAAAGCCATAGTGGGGGACTTGCTATGAAACCCGCCCAATCTCCACCCTGGTGGAGGCCCAGAGGATCAAGGATGAGGAGCCCCAGCCAAAGATGAGCCGCCAAATCCTCCTATGGTACCCAAACCGAGAGATGGTCTACATACTCCTGGAGATTCTAGGGAGCCTATTTTTTGCTACCAATGTGGAGAGGCTGGACATACCCGAGTTTCCTGATGGTCACTGGAAAATTTCAGGAGAGTTACTGCTCGGCTATTGGCTAAGGTCCAATGGAGCAATGGTCGGCCACCAGGGGGAACTGCTTGAAAAAGTTATGCTACCAAAGCTAATGCCAGATCGACACCCAGGTCAGTGCTGCCAGAGTGGTCTGAAGTGGTGGGTCCTTCTATGGAAATGACAGTGAAAGTAAATGGAGTGTCTACTAGGGCTGTGCTGGACAGTGGCTCCCAGGTAACCATCATGTTCCAAGACTGGTGTAAGGAGCTTTTGCCTGATGTGCCCTTACAACCTTTGGAAGGACTGCATGTCTGGGGGTTAAGTGAAAAGGTGTATCCTATTCTGGATACATTTGAATTCAGTTGTCTTTCCCCACATCGGTAGCTGGAGTGGTGGAGCAAGTGGAGACATTGGCCTTAGTGTGTCCCCTTACTGGATTGTATGATGGAGTCCCATTACTAATTGGGACAAATGCTCATATGTTTGGGAGGTT
The DNA here is from genome assembly GCA_016271365.2 of Neoceratodus forsteri. Lineage (NCBI taxonomy): Eukaryota > Metazoa > Chordata > Ceratodontiformes > Ceratodontidae > Neoceratodus > Neoceratodus forsteri. The sequence continues at coordinate 772,302,395 of CM057456.1, read as the reverse complement.
GGTGCAACTATGCTATGAGAGACAGAGGCAGTGGACTGGTAGAGCTTTCAGGATTCCTGCCTTGATCAAGAAGGCTTATGAGTCACAGAAGAATACTGAAGAGGTGAAACCAGATGAACCAGTTGGGGTCGTATGGAAGAAGGACCCTGAGTCCATGATCCTGGTGCCAAATGCTCAGTGTACTTTACAAGTTGAAGTTCGATTAAGAAAGGATGTTAAGAATAAGACACTCATGCTGGATGCACCAGGCGATGGAAAATTGCCAGAAGGATTGCTGGTTAAGCCCAGTATCTTACCCGCTCGGGCTCATGCCTATGCTCGACATGTGATGATCCAGGTTCACAATGTGTCAGACAGAGACATTCGGGTGAATAGAGGCTGCACCCTGGCTACCGTGCGCTGTGCAGACACTGCAGTGTTACCTAGTAACAAGTACTTGGGGGAGAATGACAGAGTGACGCCTGACCTATTTGGTTTTGGTGACTCCCTGTTGCTAGCCGAATGGAAGATGAGAATCAGTGGAAAACTTGCCCAGAAAGACCAGGTGTTTTCACTAAAGGAATGGGATGTGGGATGTGTGCAAAGAGCAGAGCATCATATCCGGCTGCATGATGAACAGCCATTCCATGAGAGGTCTCGACACCTGGCACCTGCTGATATAGATGATGTGAGATGGTACCTACAGGAGATGCTTGTGGTTGGTGTGATACAAGAATCCAGAAGCCCTTATGCTTCGCCTATTGTAGCAGTGAGAAAGAAGAATGGAACAGTATGAATGTGTGTGGATTATTGGACCCTCAACAGGCGGACCATCCCTGATTAATACACCATGCCCTGTATTCAGGATACCTTAGACTGTTTGAACAGTAGCAAGTGGTTCTCAGTGTTGGATCTTTGCAGTGGGTACTACCAGATCCCCATGGCCCCAGAAGACCATGAGAAGACAGCCTTTATATGTCCACTTGGGTTCTATGAATTTATGAGGATGCCCCAAGGGATCTCAGGTGCCTCAGCCACTTTTCAATGGTTGATGGAGCATGCAGTGGGGACATAAACTTATTGGAGTGCCTAGTATATCTAGATGATGTTATAGTGTTTGGGAATTTGTTGGAGGAACATGAAAGCAGACTTTTTAAAGTGTTGGACTCCCTGAAAGATTTTGGGCATCGGTCCTGGCTAGCCTTTTCTCCTATCCTGGGTACCCAGAGAGTGTGACTGAGTTGGACTCTAAGTGCATGAACAATAGTGTGATTATTTTTTTGTAACAACATTTTTATTGTTTTCCAACAAATACAGATATACAGAGTGGAGGAAACAGCAGATCAAAAACTCATTGGCAATACAGTGTTACTGTACTTAACACCCCAGAGAAACAAAATGGGGAGGATAGGGGAGGAAAAAGGGGTGGGAAAGACATATAAGGAAGGGAAAGAGGGAACAGACAAAGGACATGGGGTGACATAACTAGTGGGGATAGCAAAGCTAATTAATACAAGGTTCATGATAGCAATCTCCTAGAACAAATTAATTATTGTAAAACAAGAAAATATAATTAACTATAGCAGCAGTAACTTCATATCTGACAGGCTGTCATTATTATCCAAAGATGTTGACCTCATATAGTGTATTACTGAGATGGGACCATTTAGAGAGCTGTGATGACCCACCAAGCTCCCTCCGAGGCCTCGGGGGGGGGGGTGGAATTAGGCACATTAAAAGTACTAGAGCCTAATCTGTGTCTTCACAAGGCCATATGCTCATCAGAGGTTTCCTATGGGGATACAACCCACCCATCTTGTATGACATCATGGGATATATATAGCTATATCAGCCAGCGGTAAATTAAGTCAACCAATACCCTCCTGGGGGATGTTCACATTCTGGAGCTTCAGGAAGTTAAGGTAAAGGGTCCAACATTGATTGAATTTGGAGATTTGGTACTTCTGCAGCTGTGAAATCCTGTCCAATGTGGCTAAAGAGGAAAGGATACTAACACCTCCGTCACTGTGGGCACCAGAGGTGACCTTCATTTGCATAATAGAGCTCTCTTAGTTTGAAGAGAGATCAATGCCAGCCATCTAGTCACATGAGGGGTAATTTGTGGGAGCTCCATTCGGATACCCAACACTTTGCATGCAGTATCATGGATGCCTTGCCACAGGGATTTCAATTGTGGACAAGACCAGAGTATATGCAGAATATCCGCTCCTGAGTACTGACATCTCCAGCAAGAGTCAGACTCCAGAATCTTAGCTGTATAGAGCACAGCTGGCTATTTATACCAAGAGTGGGCAATTGGTTCTGTATTAATCTAGACCTAGCATCATTCAGCCATTTATGGGTATCTTTCCAGGACTGTTCCCAGGATATAGAGGAGATAGGGGTCCGGAGCATCTTTTCCCACTTGAATCTCGCCCTCTCAGAATATTGGGGAAGGGTATCTCTTAGTTTAGCATAGATGCGCCCTGCTAGACCTTTCGGATGTTGTATCCAGATATGTAGCTCTGAGTTGTGTGTTTGGGGCTTTCAAGGGTGCAATATATATGAGTGCTGCCCTGAGCTGAAGATACTTCCAAAAGTCTGCCTGAGAAAGGTTCCAGGTACACTGAAGGGATTGAAATGTATAGAGAGTCTTAAGAGTGGGGTCTAGCAGGTCTTTTAATATGAGAATATCCTTGTCTACCCAGGATTTCCAATATACCCATTGTGCATCAACAGTAATATCTGTATTAAGCCATAGAGGGGTGTAGGACATGGGAAGAGGAGTCAGGTTCATTCCTTTGTGGACACCCAGCCTTTCGGACCTGGCTGCCTCAACAGATGGAGACGTGTAAAGGGACCTACCTCTGACAAAGGGGCTAGCTCTATGAGCCCTATGGGGCATCAAAAGGGATGAGAAATGTACTGACTCAGTAATATCAAGCTCTATACGTACCCATTGTGGGGATAGTGATGTTAGGGGGTGCAGCCCTTTAACCGTTTGTGCCAAAAGGAATGCCTGACGGTATCCTTCTACCCATGGAAGGCTCCACCCTCCCTTGCTCCAATAAGTTCTCAGTTGTGCACATCTAAATTGGGGTCTGTTACCTTCCCATAGGAAATCTCCAATAAGCCTATCCAAAGCCAGATACCATTGTTTAGGAAGGTGAATAGGGATATGCATTAGCAGATAAAAAATGTTGGGTGCAGAAACCATTTTAATTGCAGCAATTTTGCCTGCCAGCGTCATTTGCAGAGGTTTACATCTGTCGAACTCCATTTTTAGAGAGCTAAGAAGGGGTTGAATGTTTGTGTGCCAGAGAGTATCTAAAGAGGATGTGAGCTTAATACCCAGATATGTGATCCCCTTAGGTGCCCACATAAGGCCTATGGTCTGGGCTATCTCTTGGGAACATTTCCCATTCAGGGGGACTACCTCCATCTTGGCCTGATTTACTTTCAGTCCTGAATATTGGGAAAATAAATCCAACATCTCCAATAACAGAGGAGCAGATCGTTGCAGGTCTACCAAGGGGAGAAGCAAATCATCAGCATACATAAGGGAAGTGTACTCTGTATTATCCACTTTGATATCATTAGTACCTGGGTGATTACGGAGTGCCAGAGCTAGAGGCTCCACTGCTAAAAAAAAAAGAAGGGGGGACAATGGGCAGCCTTGCCTTGTTCCCCCTTCAAGGTGAATAGGTCCGGAGAGTATGATATTTGTGTTAACACTAGCTGAGGAAGATGTGTAAACAGCTTGAATTCTTGACATGAATTTTGGGCCAACTCCAAATGATGTCAAGCCAAATATAAATAGTCCCACTCAACAGAGTCGAAAGCTTTTTCAAACTCCACTGTGACTGCTACAGCAGGGGTAGGGAGAAATGTTGCTATGTGGATGAGATTCATTAATGTCCTTAAATTATCAGAGCTGTGTGGCCCGGGGATAAAACCCACTTAGGAAAGATGTATTAGACTTGGCAGGAGGGTATTTAGCCTGGTTGCTAAGATTTTGGCATAAAGCTTACTATCAATATTAATCAAGGATATCGGTCGATAATTGCTTGGCTTGGTGGGGTCCTTGCCTTTTTTCGGGATGAGTATAATAGTTGCCTTTCTTAGTGAACGAGGGAGAGCACCTCTAAGCTCGATATCTTGAAATACTGCCGTTAACAGTGGAGTGAGAGTGGGTGCTACAGCCTGGTAAAAATCTGCAGTGTATCCATCATTTCCGGGCAATTTGCCCAGCTTGAGGGACTTAATCGCAGTACTAACCTCCTCTGCGGATATTGGGGACTCAAGTAACTGAGCTTGTTGGTCAGTAAGTTTGGGAAGTTGATAGGATTGGAGGAAGGGCTGTATCTCCTTCTTCAGATGGGCATGAGTGGAAGTGTATAACTTCTTATAATAGGTGGCCATTATATCATTTATTGCCTTGGAGGCTGTGGTCAGAGTTCCACATATGTCCGTAAGGCCAGGAATATATGTACTAGCTTGTCATTTACGAAGCTGATAAGCAAGTATCTTGCCGGCTTTATCTCCATCTTCCCAAAAAGAGTGTTGTAAATGTAATATGGCTATTCAGCCTTTCTATTAAGGAGCTGATTAATCTCAAACCACAGCTTTAAAACAACTTTACCTATTGGGGAATTCGGAGTGGGGGAGGGTGTGGCCTTCAAAAGACTTTCCACCTCTTTCAATTTCTGTTCTAGAGATGTCAGATGTAGTTCCCGCTCCCTTCTTTTTGCTTCTGCAAATCCCATTATATTGCCACTCATGGTGACCTTAAAGGCTTCCCATGTCTTACCAGCAGACGTGTCAGCTATCGGGTTGTGAGCTAGGAAAAGGGCAGCTTCATTCTGAGCCCATGGGATAAAATCAGGGTCCCTAATTAGTATAGGATCTAACCTCCAGTGACGGGATGGGGGAGGGTTAGTGTCCCATTGCATTAAAAGTTGCACTGGGGCATGGTCTGAAATTACTCTAGGGAGAATGGTAGCATCTGGAGATTTAACTATAACTGCTGAGGATCCCAGCCAAAAGTCCAATCTGCTGTAGGAGGTGTTGGGCTCCGAGTGGAAAGTATAATCTCTAGTTCTGGGGTGGAGAAGTCTCCAAATATCTGATAGCCCTTTATCCAAAATCATTTGGTGGAGAGCATTTATACATCTAATGTGTGTCTCTTTGCTTCCATCATTCCTGTCCAGAGGCGGAACTAGTGAGAGGTTAAAATCTCCTCCAATGAGAAGGGGGCAGGAAGGGGGGAGTTAAATTCCAAAATAGCCTGTGTTATATCATGAAAAAACTGTGTCGTATCTTCATTTTGGGGCGTAAAGGTTACAGAGAGTGATAGGTCCTGAGGGGGTATCATAGGTTCCTAAAACCCACCTACCATCAGCACTAGATAGCGTCTTAGAGAGGATCCAAGGCAAAGATTTATGAATTAAAATTATTACTCTGCATTTTCTAGTAGTGGTGTGGGAAGATACTTTTTGTCTAAGCCAGTCCTTAATCAGACGAGTGTGATCCTCTCCTGAGAGTTTTGTTTCCTGAAGAAATGCCACCTGAGATTTAAGATGCTTCAAGTGAGTTAAAACTTTTTATCTTTTTGACAGGGGAATTTAAGCCCCGTACATTCCAAGTATGTACTAATAGGTCTGTCATATTATCCCACTCAAGCGGCTAGTTAAAGGGGTTAACTGTAGGGGGAGATGTGAAGAGTCACCGGGGTGGCTGTACTATGTAGGTCCACTAGGGTGAGATAATCCTTAAAAGACTGAGGGTATAAACCCAAAAGGGTACCTTCCCTCGTAGTAAAAGTTAGATCACCTAACACACCGTAAGCCTAATGTGAGATCCCACACTGCGTTTCTCTATCTAAAACAACTCTGTACACGGAAAAAAAAAAGAAGAACACTCAAAACTTGTCCTATAATGAGAATGGTGAGGGGCTTATCCAGCTGAGAACAGCGAATGGAAAACCTTCTCACTTCTGTGGGGCCTGTGGCAAAGACCACCTGTTCTAGGCCAAACCCACCAAACGCTAGGGTAACTAACAAAAACCTGTAATGTACTGTTAGACTGTAGTCAATGTACAAATATCGACAGCTATACCCCAGAGCCTAGCAGGATTTATCCCAAAAGCTTTTACTCAGTTAGGGAGGGGGAGGAATGCGTATGTCTGGAAAATAGGTGCTTTCCACTATGTAGCTAGCATCCAGCTCAAAAACAAAAGGGAGCTGTTACCAAACAGATACGTGTATTTAACCAAACAATAGTGTAAAGATCAGCTTCAACTGTCCATATTCACAGGTTGGCTGAGCTATAATCCAGGCGGTGCAGGTTCAGAGAGTGACCCACAACCTCCATGAAAAGAGCACCAACAAAGATGCAAATGTTTCTGAAGACAAACAGCATATTAAACATATTCATAAACTCCTATACGCTTTAACTCTCGAGCCAGTTGGCCCACATACATACAACAGAGTATTTCTGAGGTAAAGTGTCTATCAAAGGGGGGGGGTATCCTCAGAGGGACTGGCAAATATACAGAGCAGCCTAGCATGAGGTACTAGGGGCCTAATCGGGGATAACTGTTAGTAACAGCAGATCCATTTTAGACCCCTAAAGTGCTACCCCCTAGTGAGTGATGACATCCTCACCAATGCCCCCAGACACAAAACCTTGGGTACTTATCTGAGAACCATCTCTCAGATGATTGTTCAAGTTGAATTAATGTCCTCAGGTGGTTGCACCATGGATTCAAGGCCTGGTGGTGCAGCGGAGGCCGCTGGTTTCAGTTCTAAGTCCTGCAATGGGAAAGCAGCCTCAACATCCTTGGCCCAAGAAGTCTCAGTGCCCACCGAGTTTGAACCTTTATATTCATCAGTGGAAAGTTCCATAGCACTCAGTATGTCCTCCTTCTGAAGCGATCCAAGTGGCTCAAATCTGTTCTTTGAAAAGTAGGGGCTGGTATACATGATTTCCTGGCCTTCCACTCTGCTAACACTCTGTTCAGTACCAGCCTCATCTCATCTGCGCCCTTGCCGGTGATCTCTCTTAGAGTGTGGGAATTGTGGAGACCTCTTCCAAAACTTTAGGGATCCTGGGCTCCAGCCTATTCTTGAAAGACAGTGGGGGGGGGGGCAGGCCCCAGGGCACCTGGGGAATCAGGCTTCTGAAGGGGGTTCCTCTGCGCTTGGTCATTAGAGTGATTCAGACCATCAGCACGGGATTCTGAGGGTCCAGAGGTAGGCCAGATCGCTGAAATATAATCAAGTGTGGCCTCGGGAGTGACAAATTGATGTGAAATTCCGTTCACTGTAATTTTCAATAAAGCTGGATACCGGAGAGCAAAGGGTATTTGCAATTTGTGTAATCTATGGTGTATCTCTGTAAAGGCCCTTCATTTGTTTGCAAGTTCCTTCAAAAAGTCCTGAAAGATCATGATATGATGACCTCTCTATTGTAGTGCCCCAAGCTCCCTTACTTGCCCCTGTATAGCTTCTTTTTAGCAAAATGTAATAGTCTGGCGATAATGGACCTCAGTTTGTCTCCCACTGGTGGTTTAGGCTGCAGTGACCTGTGTGCCCTTTCTATCGTTATTCTAGTGGTCTGGGGGAGATCCAGTACTTTGGGCAAAGCTGTTTGGAGAAAGTGAATGGTCTTGCCTTCCTCACAACCCTCGGGGAATCCCAGGAACCTCCAGTTGTTACGGCGGCCCCTATTCTAGAGATCATCGAGTTGATATTGTAGTGCGAAAATTTGTGCAGCTTGATTCCTTAGAGTGGCGCAATGACCTTGGACCACATCATCTTGTGCTGATGCCTTTTGTTCTACTCGGTCTAGTCGGGCATCAATCTGTTGAATTGAGACTGCAGTTGTATTAGAATCGAGAGTTAGAGCATCGATACTAGTAATAATGGATGTGAACATTTCTCTGACCAACAGGTCCTCAGCCTCCTTTCTTGAGTGCGCCATTAGGCCTGTAGCACAAGCAGTTCAGTGGCAGACAAACAATAATTGCAACTCCCCGACGTCTGATCAGGTTCTTGGTCGGTATCAAAGCTGTTTGAGTACTCCAGTTACTAAATCTCGAGAGTGTCCATGGAGAGATCGACTTCTAGACAGATTTTTAATAGATCTTGGCTCTGGGGTTGTAGCAGTGAATTTTTTAGTCGCCATCTTGTTTGCAGGTTAGCCACACACCCCCCATAGTGTGATTATTAATGTGTTTAAGCCAATTAACCTGATTATTCCCCCTCCTTGTTACAGACCCTTGAATAAATCAGATCTGTTTTTTCTACAATTTACATTGACTGTGGTGTCAGTTTATGCTGAAGGTATTGCATTGTTGCTGTTGTACTGCATCACCTTATTTTACAGGGGGTCCACAGAGTCAAGCTGAAGGAACCAGTCCTGGGGTTAAGTTCCAAATATAAGTGTATGTACCAAGTATATCTGGGGTGTTGGGAAGATGCATATTGTGTACTGTGTGGGCCACTAGTGGGAAAAGAGGGGGGTCACAGTGTCCCAGAGGGCTGTGGCCTGGTTAGCTTAACCCAAACCAACCCTGACCTTTGGGTGGAGGCACCCGTTATCGAACCTGGGCCCCTCAACCTGTTGGTAGCCAAGCAGGCAGGGGTAGTAGCCCTTGGGATAGCACCACCTAGGGGTTACATGTGTATTTAGGAATGTTATGTTTTTTTTCCCATGTGTTAGTAGTGACTGTGACCTGACACAGGCATCTGAACGTACCGTAGATGTTTGTATCACCCTGTAACAACTTTCATGGTACACCGATAGGACCCTGTGGTATAATATGTCAGGGCTGTTAGCACCCTGGTTCACACATCAGTGGTATAGCTCATTTGTGTCATGGTTTTCAGTTATGGTCTGAGGAGTGTGTCAGCACAATCTGAAATGCTCTATGCATTTCTGTTGAGTTAGCATTTCAGAGTTCAGTCTGGGTTGACACACATTAACACCTTTGCCAGTGTCTCATCTCCTAAACTCATACACCTTCCACCTCTTTGTCAGGACTACATTCATCAGTTACCCTAGGCACTTTGCCCCTGTTGATAATAGGGTCTGTGGGGTTGACACGGATGTTCATGAGGTTCAATACACTCACTAGATACAGCTCTCACAGCTCTCCCACAATGCACTCATCTGTGTGACTGTGGCAGAGTCCTCTGAAAGGACAACTGTGGTGTGTGCCAGTCTTGGCCCACGGACAAACTGCTTCCAGGGTTGGTACTGGGGTGTTATCCCAATATCACAGACACTGGTTACTTGACTTTTTCAATAAACTGCCATCAGGAAAACTGAAAACAATTCCGAGGCAGTGCTTTTGGTCACCCCCCTACTACCTCCATTATGCCCTTACTCAAGAGGGCAACGGGTACTGAGATGGGTATTACACATGGATGGTGGATCCTGTCTGGGTGAGTACTCTATTACACTATTGTAGGCATGTGCATTGTACATAACATTTTGTATGTGCTCACGCATATCATTACAGACCAATGTGTAGAATGCAAAGGAAATCTTTCTTCAGCAGAGGACCTCTGGGATAGCAGAACTGGTTAGCTTCGGAGGAAGAGGAGGATTTAAATGTGGGAACAAATGAAGGCATTGGAGGATCTGTCGTACAAACTCATGGGTTCCTCTTTAACATTATTACTGGATGAGAATGGCCCCTCTAGTTTCCTCCTCAGTCATGACAGTTGGTAGTGCCAAGTGACTTCACTAATGAAACTGGCACTGTTGCCATGTGGCCAGGGATGGATCATGGGGTGCTGCATCTCAGTCCCTGGAGCTAACACCAGGCCACCATCTGTGTTATCCCTGTGCATTGCAGAACAGGCCCAGGTGTGACACATCCCTCAGTCTGGGACACACATCCATGGGACTGCCATCACTCTCTGTTGTGCTGGCATATACATACCATATATTGTTATACATCATTACTTGTGTCTGTGTATTTCTTGGAGTATCTGCTGTGTGCATTGCTTGATCGTGGCATACAGTACGGATCGATCAACACACTGTTAGGGAACCAGACCACACACGCGTGGTTTAGGTAAGCAAATAAACTGTATTTAATCTTTTTAGTAGCATGTTCCATGTTTCACAATACAGATCACGAGCACATACAGCATTAATACAGAATGAACAATTCACAAAGCATTTGATTTCTGAAAAATGAGGAACACAGTCCATCTATAACCCTGATAGGCGATGAAGGGCTCCCAGATAATTATAGGACAAAGCAATAAATATGCCTTTTTATTAGTAAAACCTAACCATAGCGGGGGGGGGGGGGATTGTTTAATCGGGAAAGGCACAGTAAGCTAAAGCTGGTTCCCAGATGTGACCTGGGAGCACAAGGAAGTTAAGTGACTTACTCATGGTCATACAGTATGCAAGTGGGGGCTGATAGGATTCAACCCAAGATCTCCAGACTTGCAGCTCAGTGTCATTAACCACTAAGCTATACTGCCATCTATAATAAACATCAGCATAAACAGTACAAGTATGTAACAGTATCTAACTATCCAGAGGTGGAGTATCTGTTAATCGCATCATTATACGAGAGGAACCCAACCTGTTTACAATGGATTGGAGGAAAGATTATGCTCCAAGTTTACCCCATACCTGTCTTGGGAGAGAGATATTTGCTAAATGGTAGCCAGCATATATAACAGTTTTTCAGAGTGCCAGTAGCTAGGTGGGAGAGATGATCCAGTGTGACTATTTGTGCCAGGCTGGACATCAGTTTGTGTGATAAGGGTACCTCACAAGTATGCCACCTACAAAGTAATAACCTTTTTGCCTACATGCTACAAAGGGCAGACATTATGTGGGGTGGCTCTTGTGTGAGGCTTAGGCAATAACAGAGGAGCAGATTGAGGTATCTGGCATTGTAGGACTTCTGCTCCCTGCTGATATACTTTACTCCACAAAGGTTGATTGGCAGGGCAAGTAATTTTTTTTTTTATTTCGGTCTAGGACTACAAATACCTTTGAGCCAGGGCTCTTTTACAAAGGTTCCACGTCATAAGGTACAACAAAACAACAAGAATGACAGTATAACATATAATCAATAATCGATACATAAACAAGGCAGTAACTAGAGATGATAAGGTAGGAGAAAAGGGCTGGAGATGACAAGGGGAAGGGAGGGGAGTGAGGGTTGAAGGGTGGAGGAGGAGGAGGATGAGATAGGTGAGAGCAGAGGCAGGGGTCAGGACGGGGGGGGGGGGGTGCCACCAGGAAGGCATTGTCTGAGAATCAAAGATTAGCAGAGAGTAACTAGGCATTTGCAAGTGCTACATAACACAGTGTCAACCACCCAACTGGTAGGGGTCAGCAGAAGGTTGAAGCAGGCATAGGTGAACAGACGTTCAGTTATTGGCCAGAGCAATCACAGGTACTAGAGGCAATCAGTGACTTGCAGAGGCTGGATTTAAAGGTGTCGAGCGAGGTGGTGGCAGTAATGTCACTAGAGAGTTCATTCATCCAGCTAGGGGCTCTGTAGGCAAAGGATCTTTGACCTTGCATGGTACAGCAGCAGGGGATTTGTAGAAGCTGTGGCTTAGCCAACCTGGTGTTGCAGCTGTGATTTCTTGGTTGTAGGAGGAAACAGACTCCGGGAGGTGCAAGACTCATCAACATTTTTTTAGCCACCATACAGGTTTAATATTTTATTCGATTGTCTAGTTGCAACCAGCCGGTTTGGGTATAAAGGTCACAGGTGTGAGTAAGGCACGGAGCACCCATGATGAGCCAGCAAGCCTTGTTTAGGGAAGTAGTTGCACATTTGAGTGCGGTAGCAGTAGCAGAGCCATAGATTATAAGGCCGTAGTCAATGGTGGAAATGATGGAGCTCTGGAAGGCGGCTGCCAGTGCTTCGGGAGTAAGGTGTCGTCTGTGTCAGAAAAGCATGCCCAGCTGGGAGTTTGCAGCTTTGGCAACATTATTAATGTGGTCAACATAGGGGAGGTGTGTGTCAAGGGTGATCCCAAGGTATTTAAATGTTTGAACCTGTTCCAGAGGACCACCTTGTGTGGTGTTAATGGTGAGGCGGTGATCCTTATACTTATTGTGGGTGCTGCTGAAAATCATGGTTTGGGTTTTTTTCTGGTTAAGGATCAATTTATGCTTTGTGAACCAGTTCTCAACCATAGTGAAACCCTACTGTGGATTATTTTGCAACTGATTTGTGTCCTGGTGGGATGCAAGAATTACCGCATCATCGGTGTAAAGTATAATTTGTTCAGTGCAGGAGTCCGGGACGGTGTTTAAGAACAGGCTGAAAAGAAGTGGGCCAAGGATAGAGCCCTGTGGGGCACCAGAGCTGACAGGTTTGGCATCAGAGAGCACATCCACAATTTTTACAGGTTGGGACCAATTTTCAAGGTAGCTTTTGAACCATGTAACAGATTCAGTGGAGAGTCCAGAGGACTGAAGTTGGCCAAGTAGAAGGTGGTGGCGTACGGTATCAAAGGACTTGGTGAGGCCAATGTAAATAGCTCCAGTGAGTTTACCATGGTCCAGGGAGCTGTGGATGGCACTTGTGAATTCCAGGAAGGCAGATGCAGTACTATGGCCTTTTCTAAAGCCGTATTGCTACCGGCAGAGAATATTACATTTGTCCAAATAGTCAGTGAGCTGGTCAGCTACTATACATTCCAGTGCCTTTGGGGGGGAGTAGGATAGAGATTGGGCAATAATTTCCGTGTATGGTCTTGTCATCACTTTTATGGATTGGGGTGACAGTGGCTGACTTCCATTTGTGCGGGAAATGGCTGAGAGAGAGGGAGAGGTTAAAAATCCTGGTGAGAGGCCCCAGAACTTTTTCTAGTGTGAGGGATAGAAGCTTGAGGTCAAGTGAGTCGTTGCTGGATCTGGATTTGCATAGAGCTTTGGTGATGTACTTGTGAACATCATGCGTCTTTATTGCCTTAAAGTAGAAGGCAGGGTGGCTGGCAGGAAGGGTGTGGCTGTGGGATGCGAGGGGGACCTCATTATTGAAGAAATCAGGGGTGAGAACACTGCTAAGGTCTGTGAACGCCACATTGAAGGTGTCAGCAGTGATTTTAGGATCAAGTGTTGTACTCCCGTTAACCTTGAGCATGGCCGGTGATGATTTGGATTGCATCCCTGTGACTTCTTTTATGTTGTTCCAGAACTCTCTCCCTTTTCCCCAGGTGTCGGTGAGAGCTTTCTTGTAGTAAACGGACTTCTGTAGCCTACTGGATTTAGTGCAATCGTTCCATGCACGTGTAGTCATAATACATGCAAGAGCTCTCCATCTCGAAAACCACATCTCCAGTAGTTATCTGTGGGTAGTAGGCTAATCTTATGTAATATCACAGAGGTCCTATACAAGGAATGGAGAATCTGGTTCTGTATCAGCCTCCTGTGGGCATCTTTGAAGGCCCTGTGGTAAAAAAAAAACAGCAGGCCTTCTGGTCATGGTCAGAAATAGTATTGTTTAATCTCTTATCCGACCTAGTCTTGGATCCATTCAACTAGCTGGGTATATTATAGAAACATAGAAGTTGACGGCAGATAAGGACTGCAAGGCCCATCCGGTCTGCCCATTTTTTCTGCCTTATGAATGTGCCATAGGTCTTTACTCTGTCAATAGCCTATCTATTCATACTCATCTGTATTGCTCCCTTATGCCTATCCCATGCCTGTTTGAAACCCTGCACTGTATTCATATCTACCACTTCCTGAGGTAGGCCATTCCATGCATCCACCACCCTTTATGTGAAAAAGAACTTCCTCACATTACCCCTTAATCAGCCTCCCTCTAATCTCATGCTGTGTCCTCTTGTCCTGCTGTTTTTCTTGTATTGAAACATGTTAGAATCGTTCACCTAGTTAATGTCCTTAAGATGTTTGAATGGTTCAATCATATCACCTCTGTCCCTTCTTTGCTCTAGGGTATACATATTGAGCTCCGTTAATCTATCCTCATATGTTTTATGATGCAGTCCCTGCACCATTTTGGTTGCCCTTTTCTGGACTTCCTCCATTTGATTAATGTCCTTGTGCAGGTGAGGCCTCCAGTACTGCATGCAGTACTCCAGATGGGGCCCATCCATAACAGCTACATAGATCTTTCAAGCTAGCCCACATCTGAGTGGTATCCATTGAGACAGCACAGAGGGAAGTTGTGGGAGAGGGTTCTGCTTGAGCAAAATGTGCTGTGTGGCATTGCATATTTGTAAGAACGGCCAGAAATCAGTCTCTGGGATACCCCATTTGGTCTGTAAGGCCAGAAAGGAGCCTGAAGCCAGATTTCAATGTACCATTATAGCCAGGGCCTGGTGTTTACTGCGGCAAAGTGGACCTACATTCTGTGTCAGGACCTCATAATTTCTGCGGCAGAACAACTGCTGATTCTGTGGCTATCTGTGGCAGATAAATAGTGGCTAAACAGCATACCTTCAAAGGGATTAAGTCTTAGTTAACCCTTTGACTTCCTTCATGCAACCACTCTGCTACACTGAAAGTGGAACAGCAGGTCATTTAACAGTATGTAGTCTTCTTATCACAAATTTTGAACAGTAGCAACCCAAACCTGGCATAGCCATGGGCATCAGTGTTCTCTTTTAATGCATTTTCCCTCCCATCCCAAATTTGAAGGCTCATCTGTTCTTCTGGAAATTGGTGGCCTTTGCTGTTCTCCTATGTTATAATCAGAGGAGGACATACACACTTAGCTAAAACTACACAGAAAGCAAAACCTGCTTTGATTTCTTCTGGTTTATTTTACAGTTAGCAGATATAAAGAGAGACTCCAACATGAAGGCCATTTTTTTCTATTTTGATCAATGTTCTTTTAAATTATTATTTTTGTAAACTAGGAATATTCCAACTGCCTTGCAATAAACATGCTGAGTGCAGTGTACAAATCTGTGTTTTGGGGGTGGGGGGTGGGAACTGTCTTCCTACAATAGTGAAAGAGGGTGTAACTTGCAGTGTCTGCAGGATTTGTTGACTCCTGATTTTTCTTTTGGAGGACACACTAAATAATGCAAGCAAGTCATTCTTATTAAGCTGGAGTAACCTTGGTTAGCATGTTCTCTTCTCCTCAGGGGGTGGTGGTGTTCTTCAGTCAGTGACCCTCATTTCACTTATATATAGCAGCAGTCAAACTCTCCATTCCGTTTTTTTTCTACACCTGTTTGCTTCAGTTCTAGTATACCCTGGTCCCCAACTCTGCTGCAGCTGGGCAACTTGACCTTCCTTAAAAATTGAGCTTGATACCACCACTTAGGCTGCAGGTTCAAATCAGCCAAGAAATTACTCTTACACTTACAGGTATAGAACTGCAGCCCACAAATCAAAACTGCGATAGATGTCCACCAGTGGGGACCGAGTCATCTGCTCAGTCTGCTGCCAGCCCTATGTTTCAGCAATCAGCTCCTTCTCCTATACCTGTCACCACGCTGAGATCAGTTCCACCTCCCCTGGCACCACTGAATCTTCTCACTTCTTGACTGCAGCTTGCCTTCCAGTTCTTCCTTCCAAATTCATCTTCCAAGGATTCAGGGTGCACCATGAGCAGCCTCATAATGAAGCATTAACATGGCTGAGCTAGCCACACATACACAGCAGTAAATCATAACTGCCATGGACCTAATCAAGCTCTGCTACTATTGCGTCCAGTTGCCCCCCCCACACACACACATCTACACAGGCTGGAAGGAGTTATGTAACAAGAGTCAGTACGAGTCAAGATGCCATGCAGCCACTAGCTTTCGGCTTTGTAGTGGACAGCATCGGTTTGCTGCCCCTTCAAATGAGCATGTGTGCCATGGCATACTTAACACATCAATAGCTATGCCCTTGCCTTGTATGATTAAATAGAATAGCTAGCATTTCTGTGGTTCAGTGGCTGGTTTTCCTGATTTCTGCAGCAAGCACTGATTTCTGCTGTCAGCCCTGATTTCTGAGACCACTGCTGCAACAGCAGAATTGTAGAAAACACAGGGCCCTGATTATATATATATTACAGTGTCAGTGGCTCAGTAGGTAGCACACTCGCCTCTTAGGCCAGGAGATCAGAGGGCTGTGGGTTCAGTTCCCACATCTGGCAGTTGGGTTAATATCTCAGTGCTGACATGGTAGTGCAGTATGAGAGGGGAGCTGCACTTCTGAGGTGCCATCTTTCATATGAGATGTTAAACTGAGGTCCCATCTGCCTGGATTGGTGGTAGTTCAGGTGGATGTAAAAGATCTCATGTCACTTCTCGAAAAGAGTAGGGCAATTTCCCTGGTGTCCTGGCCAAATTTCCCTCATGCACTAAAAATACCACCAACAGCTTAATCTGGTTCAAAGTCAGTTGGCATTCATCTGTATCCCCTTCCCCCGGGTCATGCCTGAAAATAGGCAGGATTTGTCTATTGCACTTACCCGGTCAACAAAACCTAAAAAAATATATATATATATCCTTCAAGAAGAGTCAGCCATTGGACTTCCATGAGCAAGTAAGCAGTAAGCACACTTTATTTATACAAGGCATGCTTCCATAGCTCAGGGCACCCTTACATCATACTCACACAAAATACAAGTATAAACACATTAAAATATGCAACTAAATTCAGTTTAAAAATCTACACCTAAAATCTTAAAATATTAAGTTCCTTCAAAGGTGTTTTGAAAGAGATATGTTTTAAAGGAGTTTTTAAACCCTTCTACGATCAAGTTCTCTCATGTCCGACGAGGTAGAGAATTCCACAAGGTAGGGGCCATAAAGGCAAAAGATCTTACCCCAAACATTTTCAAACATACCCTGGGAAACTCTAGCAACCCCTCATTGGAGGATTGGAGTGGACTGGAGGGCGGTAGGGAGATAGGAGGTCTTGCAGGTATCGGGGTCCCTGTTCATGTAGCGCTCTGTATGTCAGCAATGCAACCTTGAAAGTGATTTGCCACTGTACAGGCAGCCAGTTCAGTTCGTGCAGCACAGTTGTTATATGACAGGATCTAGGGGGTTCCAGTTAACAACTTGAGTGTTGCATTCTGCACCAGCAGCAATTGGTGAATATCCAGTCCAGGTAGCCCTAGGTAGTGGGTGTTGCAGTAATCAAGATGAGTGGTGATGAAGGCGTGGACCAATGTAGAAAGATCCTTGGATGGAACCAAGTGCTTCATCCTGGTGATGTTTCTTTGATGTTAAAAGGTGGATTTGACTACGGCCGACACCTGAGCCTTCAGGGTCAGCCCTTCATCAAACACCACCCCAAGGTTCCGCACATGGCTCGAAGCATTGAGTAGGTTCCCTCCAAGTTGTAGACCAGAGGGTTTTCCTGCCCATGATCTGACCATCCTAAGATCAAGGTCCACAACCAACATCTCTGTTTTTTCTGGGTTTAACCTCACCCAGCTGGCACTCATCCAGTTCTGTATCTCCCCATGTCAGTTATTAAACATCAAGACTGTATCAAACTCCTGGCCGGGCACAAAGGACATGTACAGTTGAGAATCATCTGCATAACAGTGAAAACTCAACCCGTCCCACCTTATAATGTCCCCCAGTGGCAGCATATACACTGCAAACAACATGGGGGATGCACCGAACCCTGCAGTACCCCACAGGGCCGGCCCCAAGGGGATGAGGAATAAATTCCTGACACCTCCCTCTGTGACCTGCCCCCAAGGAAGAATCAAAACCAATTGAGAACTACCCCTTCTAATCCACAAAACAAAATGCAGGCGTTTGAGCAGCAGCCCATGGTCCACAGTGTCAAATGCTGCTGAGAGATCTAGGAGAACCAAGATGGAACAGGCTCTCCAATCTCTCACCACCAAGAGGTCAAAAGTACTCAAACCAGGGCAGTCTTGGTGCTATACCTTTTCCTGAAGTCAGACTGAAGATGGTCATAGAAATTGTGGATGACTAAATGATCCTCCAGCTGCAAAGTGACCAATTTCTCGATAACCTTCCCTGTGAAAGATAGGTTAGAGACTGGTCTGTAGTTGGCAAGGCAGTCTGGGTCAATGGAGGGTTTTTCCAACAGAGGCCTAACCACTGCCTCCTTTAAGGGATCCAGACAGATCGATCTCTCTCTCCAGTGAAGCTCAGACTATCCGAGCTAGGACTGGGCCGATGACCTCAACACACCCTAAAAGAAGGTGCATTGGGCCTGGATCCAAACTATAGCAAGTTGGCCACAGAGTCTGGATGACCCTCATTATGTCCATGACTACTGGATGGCTGAAGGTAAACCAGGTCATCTGGGCATTAGTTCCACTCGGCTGGCCACTGCAAGGACCAATGGGGAGGCATTGGCTGATCTCTGTCCAAATGGTAGACACCTTGTCAGTGAAGAACTGAGAAAACTCCTCACAGTTTTCTTGTGACAACACTCCAACAGACTGCAGACAGGCTGGAATGCACAGCCTGTTCATGGTCTGGAAGAGCTAGGCTGGTCTGTTCCTCACTGCAGCAATTTTCCTGGATGGGAATTCTGCCTTCTTATGGGAAATTGCTGATTGGTAGACCTTACAGTGGCCCAACAACCTAAGTCTGTCCCCCTCCAAGTGAGTTTTCCACCAGTGTCTCTCCAACCTTTGCCCTTGCTTCTTCAATTCCCTTAGTGGCCCATCAAACCATGGGGCACCCGGCCAAGATGTAAGGGGACAAATGTGAACTGGAGCAGTGACATCCAGGACCTTAACTACTGTCCTATTATAGGCCAGCACAAGAGGCCCTGGGTCACTGCTATTTAACAGAATTCCCAAAAGGTCTAATACTGTCATAAGGCCTTCATGTGTTACCTGTCTTAAAGGACGGCACTGTACCGTTTCCTTAGGGGCAGGCCCCTTTTGAAAGGTTGTGAAACTAAACCTCAAGGCATGATTGTCTGACCATCTGATAGGATCCACCTCCATACCGGATATTTCCATCCCCAGGTGGAACACCAAGTCCAACGAGTGCCCCCCTCATGCATTGCAGTGGTAATAACCCCGTGTCAGGCCCAATGATTCCATCAATTTGAGGAGGTCTTGTCCAAAAAGTGAGAGTTCATCATCAACCCAGGCACTGAAGTCCCCCAGAATTAACCATCCAGGGGCTTCCAATACTATCTCAGTGATGAAGTCCGCTACCTTCTTCAGGAATACCCTCCCATCTCTGAGTGGATGGTAGATGAGAAAGATCCTGAAACCTGCACCCGCAATTCCCATGCACTCAAAGGAGTTGGTAGCCCCCACTGGCAACTCCTTAAAGTCCAGTTCCTGTCTAAAACAGACTATGATCCCTCCACCCCTACAGGCCACTCTTGGGCAGTGAATCACTGAGAACCTGGCTGGAATCGTGACTGCTAAAATGGGCCCTGCATTTTCATCCAGCCGAGTCTCAGTGCTGCAAGCCAGGTCTGCAGAGGCTACTAAATCAGCAACCACTGTGGACTTATTTTTAATAGACCTGGCGTTGCATAACACCACCCGGGAGGGATGAGATTCTGCAGATGACTGCAGCACCCCCCCAAATCCCTCAGATCTCTTGGGTATGGGCACAAGGCAAGGAGGTCCTCGCTCTTGGTCCTATTTTGCCCCAGGGTGCCTCCTAGTCCCCACCATCTCTATCCGCCCACCCTTCTCCCATCCCCTCAAGATCTCCAGGACCCACCAACCCTCTGCCTCCTAATTATACCTAGCCCTCTACATCTAAAATATAACTGTGATGATAGCGGAGGGCATTCAAAAGGTAGCAGATCCCCCAGTCTCAAGGAAGAGTACTGCCTGACCATAGTAATCACCCCCTGACACATTTCTAGCTATTTACTTTACACCATCAGTCACACTTACAAATTCACCCCCACATACCTTACCAAACACAACAATATCCAATTACCCTTCACAATATCTCATATACACCTTTAATCCATTCACTCCGGAACTTATATCCTCTTCTAATAATAAATAAATAACCCCACTAATCACTCCCCCCAACTATTACAGCCCAATCTAGTAAGCAGAGTATATCATAAATATTACATCACATTAAACAACAAAATGATTCCAAAATGTAATTCAATTTTTGTCTGTTGCACTCACATCACAACAGACCCAGATCAAAAACAAATTTACAGTCCCTTCTCACAAGCTATAATAGTGTTTCCAGAGTTATTTAAATGTTATTTAAATGTTCCGGATGCATGATTTTAATTTTCAGAACCAAGGTCCTTATGGCAGGCTCTCAGATAAAAATCCAAAAATAATAAAGTATTTTACTTCACCATTTAGGCAGATTGTGAATGTTACAGTACTTTCTTTCTCCTGGTCATATCATCATGAAGCTGGTGGATTTAGCTCGGTGTTACACTCTTCCTTCACTCCTCCACTCCTTTTTCTTTCTTGGATGGCCTCCCTCAGCAATTAAGAAGGGGGCCTCAAGACCTTCTCTTTCTGGGCCCAAGTGGGTTTTCCCTCTGGATAACCCCTTGTTCTCTCTTTGGGGAGTGAAAAGTCACTCCACCCTCTGGTGGTAGTGGCATCCATTCCCACATCCAGACTCGAGGAACCCCTTCTCACCTCACTCTTTTTGAAGACTTTCCTCTTAACCAGCTGTTTCCTTCAGTACAGAGATGCACACCACTCCTTGTCCTGCATATTTCCTGTGTCCAGTCCAACTAGGCTCTCACCCCAGATAACAATCACCAGGAAAGCAATGTTGAGGTACAGTTATTTAACCACTCATTCACCTTTCGTTCTTACCAGGATCTTCCTACATCACAATATCACCAAATGTTATGGTGAAGCTCCAGAATATAGGTAGATAAAATGCTAAACCTCCTCTTCCTCCTTTACAGGGCTAGATTCACTATTTTAAAGGTAGCAGTGTTCAGGCTCCCCTAGCGCCCCATCATTCAAATCTTCTCAGGGCAAGTCTACAACCTGTGTGCACACTCAGATATATTAATCGCTCCCGACAATGCTCAAAAGTCTCCCTTACTCACTGCTTGCCCTAACTCTCTACTCTACAAAAACTGACTAGAACAACTTTCTTTGTTCCAATGAACTTTAAATAAAACAAAATAAAATGAAATAAAAATGAATGAAAAACAAATTAATAATACTCTGCTCTGCTATTGTTTCTGCTTCTGCTTAGCAACTCAGCATGGCAGCCAATCCAGCCATGAGATCCAGGAAAGGGTTTTCCTTTCCACAGGCTGAGAGTTACTGCCTATCTACTTGTGCATTTTGAACCAATAGTTGAGCCATTGTCTTACTGTGGGGTGATTCCTGAGGTCATTGGGAGAAGCCAAGAAAATGGAGGAGGTGAGTGTTTGGCCCTGGAGCTGTCTGCTTTCCATGTCCACCCACTGAGGTGTGCCTGAGGAGTGGGGACAATACTAATGCAAGGTTTGTGAGGCTTTAAATGTCCACAAATATCCTGTGAACCAGGGGAGGTGCCACCCACTTCTGGCCAGTGTGCCCTCTGCTTGTTGTGGGTGTATTGTGACCTGGTGCCATCCCACAGAAATACTCCTGTGTGTTTGTCCAAAACAGTTAGCCATTTGGGATGAAGTGTGAATGGAATGCCTGATGGGGTAAAATAACTTGGGTGCAGTGACCCTTTTAGGTGATGAAATTTTGCCAGCAATTGTCAGGTGTAGGTTCTTCCACCTATCACACTAAGTTTTGAGTTTGGCCAGGACAGTGGAGAGGTTAGCTGCTTACAGCCTAGATATGTCAGGTGTAATTTAAAGGTCCAAATATGTGATGGCTGTAGGGGGACCATGGGATGCCCACTGCTTCAAAAGGGAGGGGGCTGAGCACTTTGAATTAAGTGCCAGCACTTCAGTTTTAAATTGATTGAAATTAAAGTCCTGCTAGGAAGGTGAACTGAGAGAGGAGATCTAAAAGGAGATGCAAGGAGGTATCAGTATTCCAAAGGAGAATCTGTACACCATCCGCATACAGCATAGTGGAATACATATCGGGTCCAGTTTTGATGCCTGTGATATTTTTGTGATGACATATGGCAGCCACAAAAGGTTACACTGAAGCACAAATAAGAGGTGGGAGAGTGGGGCATACCTTTCTCATTCCTTTAGCTAAAGGCAAGGGTTTTGACATCAGTGAGTTAAGCACTCTGGCAGCTGGGAAGGAGTAAAGGGTTTGGATCCAGGAGTGGAATCTGGTACCCATTACGAGGTGGGCCAGCACAAGTGCAGGTAGCACCTCTCTAACAAATCAAAGGCTTTTTTGTGGCAAGTGATTTTTGTTTTCTTAGAAGAAGCCAGAAGGGGAAGGAAACAGATTCATTTCAGTGTTACACAGTAACTGTTCATTGCTATTTTTGTTTTAAACTTAGATTGTGGGCTTTTAGTGACACTGTAATTTCTTTGCTGTCTTTACTTAGAATAGTTTTTGGGCTGTTGAAAATTTAAACTCTAGTTTGGTGTGCTTGTAGTGGTGGTCTATTCCTTTGCTGTCTTTAATTGCTGCAAATTTAGTCTTGGCTTGTCTGATTTGCCCTGTAGTTTGGGTGAGGGGTGCTAATTGTCTGGCCTCTGACCTCAGCTACGTGATAACTGGAGGTGGGGCTTAGTCAGAGTTGAGGTAGCAAGTGATTTTTGTTTTCTCAGAAGAAGCCAGAAGCCAGAAGGGGAAGGAAACAGATTCATTTCATTTCATTATGCCCTGTTAAATCTGATTGACAGGAGCTAAGCACAGGGGATATTAGGGATTGTGGAGTAGGAAGAGCATAAGGGTGAAGAAGCCCGCCCTTAGCACGACAAGTGTTTTGACTCATTTATTTTTTTCTTTTTTAAAGAAAAGTATCTGAGGATCAGTGGCAGGAATTTGAGGACAGTAAATTAATAAAAGGGAACTAGGAGAGCTTCAGTAATGGACAAGTACTGGAATAGCAGTATAAGTGCAGTATAATGTGGGGAGTGGTGCAATGCAGTGTCTGTGGGGTAGACATATTCAGGCAGACCTTCTGGATGCTGAGGTGCTGCCCTATCTGCATGCATCTCCCTGGACTGCAGGATGAGGTAGCCAGACTCAGAGCAGAAGTAAACTGGGTCAGGAGTACCATCACCCCTATCCAGAGACTACCCAGTCCAATGCTGCTGCCTCAAAGGATGCTGAGAATGAGGAGCACTTGGATGACAGTGGCTCAGGGAGGGTTAGGGTGGTCAGGCAGGGGCACATCCTAGATCCTATTCTACTCAAGAACTCATATGCCACACTTGCAAACAGGGACAACCAAATAGAGGTACCCAGAGAAGTGGAAGGAAAGAATGTTTAGGTTAGCCAAGGAGGTGACCTCAGTGGGGAGAGCAGTGGACCCCAGAGGAGGAGGAGGAAGCAAATCCTGGTGGGGGACTCCATCATAAGAGGGATACAGCTAGGAACACAGGAGGGGGAGGACAGGGAGGTGAGGTGCCTACCAGGTGCCACGGCATGGAGGGATGGAAGGAAAATCCTGGGGATCACTGGGAAAGCAAGATGGAAAGGTGAGCTGGATGTCTTTATCCAACTAGGTAGTAATGACCTGGCAAATGGGGAGCCAAAGGAAGTACAGGAAGAGTTTAGGAAATTAGGAAGGGGTCTCAAGCAAGTAGCTACTTCTGTCACTTTCTCAGAAGTACTATCTGCGAGAGGCATGGGAGAGCAAAGGGGTGCATGCACCAGGAACTTTAACTCATGGTTGAAGAACTGGTCCTGTGAGGAAGGGTTTGGATTCATTGGAGACTGGGGACCCACCTGGAGGGATGGAGGCTTGTTCAAGCCTGACGGCCTGCATCCATCCTGGAGGGGAATCCAAGCACTCAATGATAAGTTTAAATGCTACATTGACAAGCATTTAAACTAGCCAAGGGGGGTGGCAGGCCAGCAAGGAGGGTACCTAATTGCCTACCCCCACAGCTAGCAGTGGGACCAGTGAACCGGATAATTGGATATCTCTACAAAGCAGTGTGCAAAAGATGGAGATAAGCGCACAAGAGGTGGATAGGCAGAAAAGGGGCAAAATTCAACAGAAAGGCAGACAGCAAGGAGAACCAGGGATAAATGACAACCAGGGAAGGGGCTGAAGTAGAACAGCTAAACAGACTAGGGAGATCAAATCATGGAAAGTCACGTGTGCCAATGCCAGGAGCCTTAGCAACAAGATGGAAGATCTGGAGGCTGTCGTGGTGCAGTCAGACCTGGACATTGTGGCAATCACAGAAACCTGGTATAATGATAACCACAACTGGGAGATGGCCATACCTGGCTACAACATATTCAGAAGAGACAGGGCAGGTAGGAAGGGAGAAGGGGTGGCACTGTATGTGAAAAATGACATAAGGGCCACAGAAATCCAGGAGGAACAAAATGGGGGAGAGATACTGTGAGTTACGCTGGAAAGGAAAATGGGCCAAACCATCTGCACAGGTGTGGGCTATAGATCACCAGCCCAGGAGGAAGAAACAGATAGGAAGCTGATGCCAGCCATCCAAAGGATGGCAGACAAGGGTGAGGTAGTGCTGGTTGGAGATCTCAATATTCCAGACATGGACTGGAGCATCCCAGTAGCAGCATCAACTAGGGGCAGATTTATCCTGGACTCCCTTCAGGGTGCCTTCCTCAAGCAACTGGTCATGGAACCAACTCAGAAGAAGGCAATACTGGACCTAGTGCTCACAAACAGGGACAGTGTGATGGGGGTAACAGTGGGGGAGCACCTGGGGAACAGTGACCACCAGTCATTGTGGTTTGAAATCACAGAAGGAGCAGAATCAAATGACACAAAACACGTATCCTGGATTTTAGGGGTGCAGACTTTGGGAAAATGGGGAGGTGCTTGAAAGAGGCATTAAGGGGAATGGGGCAGGAATCAGGGGTTGAGAAACAGTGGGCAGTATTTAAAACGGGGATTACAAGAACAACAGAATTATGCATTAAGTAGGTTAGCAAAGGGAAAAGGAAGAGGAGGCCATTATGGTTTTCCAAGGAGGTAGCAGAGAAAGTGAAAGCCAAAAAGATTGCATTCAGGCAATACAAAAAGACACAGGCAGAAGGGGATAGAGAGAAGTACCAGGAGAAGCAAAGGAAGGTAGGGAGGTCAGTAAGGGAAGCCAAAGCTCAGACAGAAGAGCACATTGCAAAATCAGTTGGTAGAGGGGACAAAACCTTTTACAGGTACATAAATGAAAAAAGAAAGGCAAAGATAGGGATTGTGAGACTGAAGGGGGAGGATGGGGGCCACATGGAGGATGACAACAGTAAAGCTGACATATTGAACAGGTATTTCGGCTCAGACTTTACTGAGGAAAAGGAGGGTAATGGGTCTGAAGGGAGTACAAGGGGTGAGAATGGTGCAGAAATGGACACAAGTCCCTTTACACGAGAAAGGGTCCTGAAGGAACTGGAAGTAATAAGAGTTGATAAAGCAATAGGGCCAGATGGGGTGCACCCCAGAGTCCTTAAAGAACCAAGAGAGGTGGTGGCTGAACCTCTGGCAATCCTGTTTAGCCGATCACTGGAAACAGGAGAGGTACCCAAACACTGGAGGACAGCAGATGTAGTCCCCATATACAAAAGTGGGAACAAAGAGGAAGTGGGGAACTACAGACCAGTCACCCTCACCTCGGTAGTGGGGAAGATCATGGAAGCACTACTGAAGGAGAGATTGGTGGAACATCTGGTTGTCAATGGACTACAGGACCCAAGGCAGCATGGTTTCACCAGGGGGAGGTCATGTCAGACCAACCTCATTGAATTTTTAGACTGGGTAACTGGGGGGGGGGTGGATCAGGGAAGGGTAGTGTACATGGCCTATCTGGACTTCCACAAGGCATTTGACACGGTGCCACATAGAAGACCATTACACAAACTGGGGAATATGGGTGTGGGCAGGACAGTAGTGTGGTGGGTAGGTAACTGGCTGGGTGGCAGGACACAGAGGGTGGTGGTAAATGGCTGTCACTCCACAGAGGGAAGAGTGACCAGTAGGGTACCACAAGGATCAGTGCTGGGACCGGTCCCATTCAACATCATCATCAGTGACATTGCGCTGGACCTAGAAGGCAGAATTTCCCTGTTTGCTGATGGCACTAAGCTCTGTAACAAAGTAGACACACCAGAGGGTGTAGACAGAATGAGAAGGGACCTGCAGAAAATTGAAGAATGGTCAGGGGTTTGACAGTTGAAATTCAATGCAAAGAAGTGCATGATAATGAATATGGGGCACAAAATCCTTGGCCCAATATATCAGTTGGGGGGTGAGGATATAGCATGCACCAAGCAGGAAAGGAATCTTGGGGTTATCATCTCTGATGACCTCAAGGTAGGGAAACAGTGTGACAAGACAGCAGTGAAAGCAAATAGGATGCTGGGATGCATAGGCAGGGGCATCACCAGCAGGAAGAGGGAGGTCATAATTCCACTATATAAGACACTAGTGAGGCCCCACCTGGAGTACAGTGTACAGTTCTGGAGACCTTACTTACGTAAGGACGTAGACAGGGTAGAGAAGGTTCAGATAAGGGCAACAAAGATGGTTCATGGATTGCATCACAAGTCCTATGAGGACAGGTTGATGGAATTGAATATGTACTCCCTGGAGGAGAGGAGGGAGAGAGGGGATATGATAGAGACATACAAGTATCTTACAGGGAGGAACAGGGTGCAGGAATACACTATTGTTAAGTGAAAAAGATGTTCCAGGACTAGAGGGCATGGGATGAAGTTGAAGGGAGGATGATTCAGAGGAAACGTGAGGAAGAATTTTTTCACAGAACGGGTGGTGGGCAAGTGGAACACCCTGCCAGAGGAAGTGGTGGGGGCCGAAACAATCATGGGATTTAAGAATGCATGGGATAGACATAAAGGAATTCTAGAAGTCAGGGTTAAGGGGCAACAGACTTCTAGGAAAACATAAAGTGAACTTACAAGCTCAAAAGGGCAGACTGGGTGGGCCGTAGGCCCTTATCTGCCGACACTGTCTATGTATCTATGTATCTATGCTGATGACAGAGTATTGTACAGCTTTGCTACATGCATAATATTTATCAGAGAGTCGATGTGGTTAGAGCTTACCTGGCCCTTGAAGAAGCCTACCTGGGAAGGGTGCACCAGGTGAGGTAAGAGGGGGTTCAGTCTGGTTGCAATGGCCTTTGCATATATCTTATCATCCACATTAATGAGGGAGATGGGATGATAGCTATTGGGGAAGGTAGGATCTTTCCCCTTTTCAGAGAGGACAGTGAATGTCGCTTTCCTCATTGTAGTGCCAAGTGCCCTGTTTTGCTCATCCTCTGCATATAACTGAGAAAGCACAGGACATATCAGAGTAGTCAGGGACTTGAGAAATTCTTCCGGATATCTGTCCCACTCCAAGACCTTTGCCTGGGTTCAAGGCAAAAAGGGCTGCTGAATTTCTTCAGGTGTAAGTGGTTTGTCCAAGGCTGCTGCATATTCCTGTTTGAGTTTTGGGAGGTCTAGGGAATTCAGAAATTCTTGTATGATTTCAGGGTTATGCAGACTCGAGGAAGAGCAGAGGACGGCATAGAACTCTCATGATAGTATTGAACTGCTTTGGGGGTCTCTGTACTTGCTCTGAGGTATTCCTGATGCCAACAATGAATGATCCAATTGCTGTTCCCGGAGGCAATAAGTCAGGATTTTGCCTCCCTCTCTCCTTCTTCCCAATAGCTATGCTTCAATTGGAGGATGGCAATTTCAGCATTCCTTGACAATAACGTATCACATTACATTTGGAGCTTGATAATGGAGCTGTGTAGGTCATCAGGGGTTACGACCGGGGTCTGTTTTGTACAAGGTTTCCTTCACCTGGAGGTCTTGCTTCAGTTTATGAAGGATTTGTTCCCATGAGCATCTCCAAAGGGCAGCAAATCAGTTTATTTTCCTCCAGACCATGGTCTTCTAGGCCTCCCAGTCTGTTCCAACTGAGGTATCTTGGGGTTATTTGTTTCTAAGAAATGTGAGGTTTCTTTCTGAAGCCAGAGTATAAAGTCTGAGTCTTTAAGGAGGAGTGGGTCCAGCCTTCAAGAGGGGGATTTTAGCGTAAGGTCCCTCCAAATAAAATGGAGCTGCTCTGGGGCATGGTCAGGTATGACTAGTGGCATGATGGTAGACCATATAGTCACTAGAGTGATGTGGGAGGGTGTAAGCCAGACGTTTATACAGCTATAGGTCCCAAGCACTTCAGAGTAGCACAAATAATCTCTATTCTCTGGGTGGAGGAGGCACCATACATCTGCCATGCCCTGGTCTTGCATGAGTAGTGAAACCAACTGAATCTCTCTGCTGTGGGCTTCAGCGCTGGATTTGGGGTTGCCATTGTCTAGGGTGGGCAAACAGGGTGAGGTTAAAGTCTTCTCCAAACAAAATTGGGGTGGACACAATGATAAGGTTCCCTGTTTTTGATACAATCTCATGAAAAGATACAGGGTTGTCCTAATTTGGAGTAAAAGCACTGGCAAGAAGAATGGCGACTGATGGAGTGCCCAACAGGGCAAAAAATCAGCATCCTTATGGGTCTGACACTATTAAGGAAAAGGACTATCTCAGTGTTTTATGTACTAATATAGCTACCGCTGTTTTCCAGGAGAGGGCAAATACATGCCGCACTTACCCAACCCAGTTCTTTTGTAAATGAGTGTGGTCATCAGAAAGTAGTTTGCTTCTTGCAAAAAATCCAGGCACATTTTGAGCCTCTTCAGATGGGACAGAACTTACTTCCTCTTGAGCAAGGAGTTCAAACCCCACACATTCTAAGTGCGGCTGATAAGATCACCCATTTCTCTGTGTACATATCTTAATGTTTATGTCGGGATGATGCACTGTCATACTATGCCCCATCAGTCTGCAGTTGAGCTCCCAAGCCAAGAGGTTCCAAACAGCATGTAGGGAACCCATGCCCAAGGAGAGGGGCTTTGTCAGTGGGTGTCAGTCATAAGACAGGGGAACCTATCAACCATGCAGTGCCCATACATTCCACCTCTGTGAAGAACCAGTAGCAACTGAAGTAGAACAACAAAAAAGCTAAACAACAAACATTAAGAACTGTGTTGTAAAGAGTTTAAAAGAAAACTGTGTTAATCATTCATATCCAACCCCCCAAAACATTACCCTCTGGTTAGGTTTTTCCGATATAAAAGATGTTTTTTTCCAATTTTAACTTACTTATTTTTACTTTGCAAAAGTCTGCGATCCACACACATAGTGGACAGTGCTCTGCTCCATTTAGTGAGAGTGTCAATACACGCCTGCTCACAAATGTATTGAGCCGAGCGGTGCGGCATTGCATTTTCTCATTGAATGGAGCCTGCACTGTCCGCCATGTTTGGGGATTGCAGACTTTTGCAAAGTAAAAATAAGTAAGTTAAAATCAGAAAAAATATATCTTTTATAGCGGAAAAGCCTAACCAGAGGGTAAAGCTTTGAGAGGTGGGGAATGAATGATTAACTCAGTTTTCCTTTAAGAAAAAAGTGAATATAAGTCAGCTAGGTGCCCTGGCCAGGGACTCTCCTTAGATTTTTTGCATGCATGACCATATTACCTGTGAATAATGTTGCTGGTAGGTTATCAAATGAAAGAGTCAGCAGTAAACCAGTCTCCCCTTGGCAGCCCACTCCCCCTCGTTCCAAAACAAGAACAAAAAAAAACAACAGTTGACACTGTAACTGTATCCATGTAACATCCAAAGCTCCTATATGTTGTGGAGCTAATGAGCTAGCTTTGTTTAAACATGTGTGCAGCCTTCTAAATCCCTTTATTGGGGGGTCTGGTTGACATGCCTTCTATGTTCTGGATGCATTCTGGCTGAGGGCACCACATAAGCATCCCGGCATATTCCAAGGAAGAGGAAGGCCCATCTGAGTGAATATGATGCCTGTGGCAGCATTCCCAGGTGTACCCTATGTCCTAGGGCATCCCAGGTGCCAGCAGCCAGGATTGGAAAATAGGTGGCCTCCTTCCCTTAGTCGATGTGGACCTTCTACTAGCTGTTGGGCACTCATCCCTCTGCCTGGAGTTCTCTAGGAAAAAGGCCCCATTCAGATTGGGGGGGGGCTCAGACATAAGCTGCTGTGTCCAAGTGCATGGGATGGGGATACACCCTGGGTCAGCTGATCGTATCCGCCTGGCATTACATTTCATTTCATTTTTACTTTTTATACTGGAAAGGCATGTGAACAAAACTGCCCATTTTCAGAAGTGTCCAGTGACAAGAGAACAGTACATACTGTACATCTATTACCTACAAGAGTACAGGAATAGTTGGTAGGGGTAAACAGGTTGAACAGGAACCAATACAGGGAGTAATATAATTAACACTGAATGTTTAGGCCACACATTTAGTCTGTGTTAGCACTGCTCCCCTGGAGCTATAGCCTCACAGAACTTTAATGCACCCATGAGCAATGCTGAACTGACAAAAATCATAAGTGTGTGGTATCGCCCACAAATGTTTCAGTTATATGTCTAAGCTGCCAACCATTGCTAACACGGTCTGGTTCAGAGAGTGTTCTTGATGTCTGGAGGGTCAAGACTGGTAGCTTAAATGGTTTTAACATGGTTTGTTTAGAAGTAAAAGAGGATAGAATCTGCTTCCCAAGTGTTCTTTTCACTGTATTATGGCATACAGCTAGTGTAATGATTCATGGCAGTCATGGTACTGAATTCCTTTTTGGGGTCTGCAGCTCACCACGATGACATTCAACAATGTCATGAGGCATCCTGACCACAAGTTCTATGTCCTGGTGAGTCACAGTGGATATGAACCAGATGGTTCTATCTTGGATAGGAAGGAAGGATGGTTGTGTGAGGGGGCCAAATGGTGAAGGGTGGACCTTCCAGGGTCCTGAGGGTCGAACCTGCTGCCCTACATGACCTTCAAGCACAACTAGTATCCCCTCCCTCCACCCCACCCCTCTGATATCCTCACTCATATAGGACAAAGTACACACAGACCCCATCTTTAAGTCACACATTTCAGCATGAGAGAAAAGAAACTAAAATTATGATAGCTTGTAGAGGGTCTGGGGTCACATCATTTGGTCTGGAAGAACCTGATGTTGGTGATGGGATATTCATGGCTACCACTGCCATCCATGAGGTAGCTTGTAGACCCGTAGTTTGGAAGAGTTGGTGCTGGACCTCAGATGGCGCAAAAGACTTGACTGAGGTGTGCTTAGTAGGGTTTGTCTGTTTGCTTGATGATGCCGCCAGTGGAGAGGAGGCCTTGGGGAGCATATTTGTCCCTAGCTCATCCAATGAGCCATAGGTGTCTTCCACTCTGCTGTTGCTATGGGACCACACTGTTTGATTTGGAAAGTCCTTTTTGTGGCACTGATGGTTTCTCATTTTTCCTATCAGAGGCAAGGATCATCCATCTGCCTCTGTATTGGTTGCTTGTCAGTCAGCAGCATGGCCAGTGCCATGTGATACAGCACTGGTGTTCACGTCCTCTGAAGGTGCTGGTTTGTTTCATTGAGATCCGTATCGCAGTTCCCTGATTTTCTCATGACAGTATTTATGGAGGAAGTTCATAACAGTGTCTGGGGTTGAGAAAACATGGGTACCCCATTGTGTATAATTTAGTGCTGTGTAGAATATTCAAATTCCAGTGGAACAAAATGTTATGGAATTTTCAAAATTCTGTCGAATTTTGTAGGAAATGGAATGATGGAATTCCTCAGCAGAAAATGGTTGCAGAATGATTTTCCGTTGAAAAAATGCTGTTCAGCAGAATATTATTCAGTGTAACTCAATATTTTCTTTAGAAATGGTTGCAGAATGATTTTCTGCAGTAAAATGTTCTGATGAATATTATTCCATGGATCACAGCAGGTGGAATTCCGTCGAAGAACCAACGAAACTCTGTCAAAAATTCCACTGGAAGAATGGCCATTCTGCACTAATTTTGCTGGCAGAATTCTGCATTCTGCACAGCACTAGTATAACTCTCATGGTGGCCAGGTACCTCACTAAAAACTGTAGGCCTAGGTGATGCATTACATGATGGGCTTTAGTGTATGCTTCTGTTTCAGCGAGAGTTCTTTTGAAAAGTCCCACTTAATGTGAATTACATGATCTTTCCACTCCCACAGTTCCCTAGAGCATTGCAATATCACCTCCTTGGTGGTATAGCTGGTGGGGGAAGGGACAAGCAAATGGTGGTCCCTCTCAATGTTAAAATGATGTTCCCTCTTCAGTTGTAGGATCGGAGGAAAAACATGCTGAAAAGGCCCCAGCATCACTGAATTCTGCTCCCTCTGAAAAACTGATGAGCCTAAGGGCTGTTGTGGTGGTCACGGTTTTTCAGGGCATCTACCCTGTCATGTAAGGAATGTATGAGATGGGTTTGCTCCCATAAAGTTGCTTTTAATTCCTGTATCTCACTATCATGCACCTCGACTCTCCACTCTGTGAGTTCCATCTGGCATCAGTCTTGGTTATTGCCTATGTGGTATGGTCAGAGGCTTCCCAAAAAGAAACCAGCCATTTTCACATTAACTTTTTGTTGCATGCTGCCACAGCTAAAGGAAGCAATCCAAAAACTTGGGATCATGTTGAAACTATGCATCCTGCATTTTGGTACACTCAGGTGAAAGCAAATGCGAGCATTTGCATCTGCATCTGCCCCTTTGAAAATCCTGGCCAATGATTTTTGAATGCTGTTTCTGCATAAATTGCTCCATTTAAAGCAGAAGCATTTGTTAGGAAAAATGTCATCGTGTAGTTTTTAATAAAAATGTATTTATGTCTTCCTTAGATTTATCATCAGAATATTTTCAATGAATTTTGATATTTTGAAAACAGCTTGTATAGCTAATTTTTTAATTACATATTCAAGTAATTAAATATGGCAGCCAATCATGATTTTAATTAATCTCTTCTACTGAGGTTACCTTTTAAAGGAACATACCCAATGCATGCTATGGATGTATTAGAATGGTCCTGCCACATGTTCTGGATGGTAAACAGCATAGTCTCACACCAAGACAGTCACCAAGATATTTAATTTTTTTTTGTGGGGGATACAGCACTAGTGGATATATTTAAACACTTCAAAATCCTGTATCTCAGTTTAGGAATGAAAGATGGTGAGAAAAATGAGTGTATTAATGTTTTTTGCCAGAAATAGATTATTGCTGAAAAAAAAACTTCATGGTGACTAACAAATATTGCTGTTTCAACTATTAAATGTAAATGCAAGAATTCCTAGGAGTCTTTTCTGTATCTGATTCCTGTAATGAAGCTGGGGGTGAGGGGCGGAGTAAGGGTAAAGCAGAAGTGTTCCCTTGGGGTGGGGTAAAGGAGAAGGCTTCCATGTGTTGATAATTTGTAAAATTCACCTCAAAGTCAATTTACTAAGCAAATATTTCTTATTTTTCTTAATGGACAAGGTATTTGCCTTGTATTTAGAGTTGATTATATTTAAACAGCTTTCTCACCTCATCTATGTTTATGACTACCACACTGGGGGAGATTTACACTTCATCAAGGTGCACCACATCATCAGTTTGTTGACACACCTTGACTACACCACCTGACAACACTTCTGGGGGGGGTACATCTCACTGAGGTGTAACTAAATAGCACTTTTAGATGCACAGTGACAATGCCTCTGACCTGCACCTTAAGTAGTATACATAATTTACATGTTTTATATGCATATGAGCTACACCTCAATTATGCTTTAACTGCATCTCTGCTGAACCTTATGTATAGCTCTCAGGCAGAGTTGTAGATGAGGTGCACACCATGATATTTACCAAGGGGTACAGTACATTTCATTTATTTATTTATTTGTTTTTGTTTATGGGGTAGAGTACATTAGGCAAAGAAATGCCTATATACAGGTACAACCTGGGAGAATACAGAGGTGATAAACAATTGAATATATGGGACAGTAGAAGCCAGTAGACTTGGTGAGCAATGCAGCAGAAGAACACGGTAAAAACAGAGCACAATACAGCTGTATGCACCCGAAGGATAAGGTTCTTACTGGTTGTAGTATCAGAAGGATAAGGCTCATACTGGAGCATGATACAAATAACAGACCTCAAGTAAAGTACCCTGAAGGGGAGGTTTACCCGATTGAATACAAACTTAACACACAGAAGGTAAATATCCCAGAGGTAAGAATAACATGCATGGACATAGAAATTAGGTGAGTTGATTATACAACTACTACCACAGCTTGTAGCAAATTAGAAGGGCAGATCCTAGAAGATAGTGCAAGAGGAGAGTCTGGATGCTAGCAGGAGCAAGACCAAGTGGATGAACCTTTTAAGAGCCCATGTGGGGGAAGGCAGCAAGTGCATAGTGGGAGAGAATTCCAAAACTTTGGAGCGAAGATGGAAAAGGCCTGTTCACCTATCTTGTTGGAGTATTCAGGAACATGGAGGAGGGATACATCAGAAGAGCTGAGCAAGAAGGTTTGGTGGGGCACATACAGAGGGTTATGAGTGGGGCAGGGGAAGAGGATCTTACTAGCTTAATAACTACATGTTGATGTTGCCTACCTTGACTTCAGCAAAGCTTTTGACACTGTTCCACATAGAAGACTGATAAATAAGCTGGGTAGGCTTGGGGTGGGTCAGAAGTTGGTCAACTGGGTGGCAAACTGGTTGACGGGCAGAAAACAGAGAGTGGTGGTAAATGGTATACAGTCAGAAGAGATGCAAGTCACAAGTGGGGTACCTCAGGGATCAGTCCTGGGGCCAGTCCTCTTCAATATCTTCATTAGTGACCTTGCAGATGGACTAGAGGGTAAGGCTTGTCTGTTTGCAGATGACACCAAGATCTGCAATAGAGTAGATGATCCACATGGGGTGGGCAGAATGAGAAGAGATCTGGATAAATTAGCAAAATGGTCAGAAGAGTGGCAGCTGGGATTTAATGCAAAGAAGTGCAAGATCATGCACATAGGAAAGAGAAACCCTGAAGCCACCTATAGGCTAGGAGGGGAGTTGCTAGCAGTCACAAAGGAAGAAAGAGACTTGGGCATTATCATCACTAATGACATAAAAACATCCAAGCAGACTTCTAAAGCAGTAGGTAAGGCTATGGGGATGTTAGGGTGTAATGCCTTGTATTTAGGGGTATCACAAGTCATAAGAGGGAGGTAATAATCCCTCTTTACAAGACACTGGTTAGGCCCCATCTGGAGTACTGCATGCAGTACTGGAGGCTACACCTTCATGAGGACATTAACCAAATTGAGGCAGTCCAGAGAAAGGCAACCAAAATGGTGCAGGGACTGCATCAGAAGACATATGAGGACAGATTAACAGAACTCAATATGTATACCCTTGAGCAAAGGAGGGAGAGAGGTGATAGTATAGAGACATTCAAACACCTTAACGGCATTAACAAGGTGAAAGAGTCCAACATGTTTAAATACAAGAAAAATAGCAGGACAAGAGGACACAGCATGAGATTAGAGGGAGGCCGATTAAAGGGGAATGTGAGGAAATTCTTTTTCACAGAAAGGGTGGTGGATGCATGGAATGGCCTACCTCAGGAAGTGGTGGCTATGAATACAGTGCAGGGCTTCAAACAGGCCTGGGATAGGCATAAGGGAGCAATACAGATGAGTATGAATATATAGGCCACTAACAGAGCAAATGCTGATGATAAGGTAGAAAATGAAATGGGCAGACTGGATGGGCCTTGCGGTCCTTATCTGCCGTCAGCTTCTATGTTTCTATGTTTATCTATAAAGCAGCCTAGGGATGAAGACTGGGAAGTGAAGGGAGAGAGCCAGCCCAGAGAAGCATACAGGGAGCAATAATGGGTTAGTCGAGAGGATTATTATTGTTCACCTCCCATTTGTGAAGGGCAGCTTTCGGGGCATGAGAGAGGGCCAACTGGCCATATTGGAGTTCAGGTAGGAAGACTCCCTGGGAGATGACAAACCTAGCTTTGGCAATGAGGAAGCATCTATCCTGGTACACAAGCCCAAGTCTGGAGTTAACTATTTCACAGACCGGGGAGACATGGATAGAAAAATCAAATATAGGATTTAGGGTGATCCCTAGATATTTGAAATCCCCAACAGTAGAGAGGGGGTAATTGTCCAGGGATTGAAGAGAAAGGGGTTCAGAACCGGATACGAGTCTAGCCTAGAACTAAAATAACATGTCTTAGGTCTGTGAGGAGTTGAGGACAAGATTACCTGTAATGAACCAGGCCTGCACTTGGGAGAAATCCTGCTGTAACTGAGTGCTGATTTGGAAAATGAAGGGAGAGCTAAGATACAGAACAATGTTGTCAGTCTCCATGATTAAGCAGAAGTTGGATTGGGGTAGAGGGAAGGTTGTTGATGAAGATAAAGAAGAGCAGAGGGCTAAGCGTAGAGTCCTGTGGGATATCAAGTTTGATGGGGGCTAGGGGAAAAAAACAGCATTACTGAAGTTTATATACTGCTGCCTGTCCATAAGATAGCTCACGAGCTGGGCCACTGGAAAACTGCAGAAAAAGTTTCCCAGAAGTGCAGAGCTTTTTACAAAAACTGCAAGGAAATTGTAGGAGTTCTGCTATAGACCCTGGGTGCTTCACAATAAATCTTTTAATGTTTTCTGTAGCATGTATTAGTCAGTATAAACTGCTAAATTAATACACTGCCACTTGAATATGTTTAATACATAAAGAAAAGTTTATGTTCCTAAAATTAATACTAAACTGATAAGTTTTCATAAGCACTGCCTATCTTACAAAATTTAAAAACATCTGCCTCATGCAGTGCTAAATAGATTCTGTAAAGTGAGCCACAGCAAAACAATATTAGATAAATCCAGAAGAAATACATGTTTCTGTTTCTGGATGAAGCCTAATCAACAGCTGTTTGCAGTGCTCTGCCAGCTATTCACCCACTTTGGTACAAGAAAAAATAAGCTGATAGAGTGGTGCATAATTGAGTTTTAGCAAAATGATGTTAACGTGTTTAATGTTCATAATTTGTGCTGTAGGTACTGTATACTATTTTTGAAACATATTTAAACATTAAAGCTGGGGGGTTATTGAGGCTGGTAGTATAGACAAGAGGTTAGAGTAACAAACTGTAAATGAGCTGGGGACATCTAGCAGACCTGGGATTGATTCCCACAACCTCTACCTGCATACTGTGCAACTCTGAGCAAGTCACTTAACCTCCTCAGTGCTCCTGGGTTGCCCCTGAAAACAGGCACTTGTGCCTAGTGGGCCTTACCTGGTTACCAAAAAAATATAAAAAAATACCAATATATTTTTACTGAATCAAACAGTGGTTGGGGTACCCTGTAATTTACCTTTGTTCTAGCTACGATGATTTTGTTTATTTCAAGATAAAAGTTCAGATACATTTTATGTGTTTTATAAGCTTGTTTTCAGACTTTAGTCAGGTTTTTTTTTAAGTCTTTGCATGTGAGCATCTAGGTGGTAGATTTCTAAGAGTGAGATCACTGTTAGCAACGAGTGCCTATTTTCCGGGGCAGATGACACAAAGATCTGCAACAGAGTTGATACACAAGGTGGGGTGGAAAGAATGAGAAGGGACTTGGCAAGGCTGGAGGAATGGTTAAATGTATGGCAGCTTAGATTCAATGCTGAGAAGTGCAAAGTAATGCACCCGGGAAATAAAAACCCAGCGGAAGAGTATACAATGGGGGTGAGATACTAACAATAACAAAAATGGAAAAGGATCTGGGGGTAGTCATGTCAAATGACCTAAAGGTGGGCAAGCAATGGGAGAGGGCAGTAAGGAGGGCTGGGGGGGGGGATACTGGGATGCATAGGGGAGGCATCACCAGTAGAAAACAGGAAGGTGTTATTCCTCTGTACAGACAGCTGGTGAGACCTCATCTGGAGTACTGCATGCAGTTCTGGATACCCAGTCTCTGCAAAGACATAGACAGGATAGAGGCAGTCCAGAGGAGGGCAACTAAAATGGTGTGGGGTCTGTACCAGAAGACATATGAAGAGAGACTTAAGGAGCTTAATATGTATAGCCTGGAGGACAGGAGGTTGAGGGGAGACATGATAGAAACTTTCAAGTATGTCAAGGGAATCAACAAAGTCCAAGAGAGTAGCATCTTTCAGAAAAAGAGGTGTGCAAGAACAAGGCGGCACAATTTGAAGATTGAGGGGGGTCGGCTCAGAGGTAATGTGAGGAAGTATTTTTTCACAAAGAGGGTTGTGGATGCATGGAACAGCCTTCCTGAGGAGGTTGTGGAGCCAAAAACAGTGGTGGATTTCAAGAATGTATGGGACAGTCATAAGGCAATTCTAGGGGGTGGGGTAGGAAGAAGTAGGCCGTTGGTTAACTAGGATTTGCAGCTTATCCATTAGGTAGGGAAATGGGCAGACTGGGTGGGCCAAGCTGTCCTTATCTGCTGTCAAATTCTACATTTCTATGTTTCTATGTAAAATCAGCAGGGCCATCCAAAAATCCTCAGCTGTTTGAATCAAAACTAGTCTGAATGAAAGTATGCTCACAAGGAAAAACCTGTCCTACCACTTGCAAAAAGGCTTCATGCTGTAGTTAGCACCCCATTTAAGTGAATGGGATAATTTGCACCTTTTCTCCCATCTTTTGTTTCAGTCTCTGTGGCAACAAAAAGTTTTCTGATAGACTGTTTCAACGCAAAACAAATGTTAAGTGTTTAAGTGTACTTATACTTGGCCAGTGGATTTTGAAACCAAACAAGACAAGGATCCAAAAGAAAGTAGTGTCACATCAAACCCTTACTCTACCTTACATTGCATTGTTTTTGCCAAACCCAAGTCTGCATGCAAACTCGTCAATATATTTGAGAGTATTTTATTAAAATGTTAATATTTTTTACACAGTTTAATGTAAAAACTCAAAAATTGCAAGACATTGTGGAACATGTCAGTTTTTGCAGAGAACGGTGAAAATTATGGATTCCACAACAAAATTGTAAGTGCACTTTTCCAGTGGCTCTGCTCACGAGCCAGGAGGCAGCATAGTGGGAGAGGTCAGTTGAAATTAGCTTGGAGTGGAAGAGGGACTGATTAACTGACTTAAAGACTTTTGTGAGGTCAGTTCTGGAGGAATTCAATCAGTTGGGAGGTAACAACCTTTTCAAGCAGCTTGCTTCGGATTGGGAGTAGTGTAGCTGGTCTGTAATTATTTACCAGCTTGGAGTCACTTTTTTGAGGAAGGGAGGTTTTAGCAATTATACAGTTGTTGGGAACTATCCCCGAGGCAAACGATAAGTTAAAGATATGGGAGATGGGTGAAGCTAGGATGGGTGCAGCCAAGAGCATAAGTCTGAATAGGAACACATGCCGCCAGTGGGGAGGAAAATCTAAACAGCACATCAAATAAACCTCAGTTCAGTCAAGCAGGATATCAAATACATCTCAGTTCAGTCAGCTGAATGGCACTCTGCAGGGAAGCAAATTGAGTAAGCCTTAGTTTAGAGTATGACTTGCCAGCCAAAACAGAATCCAGTGCATAACACTGCAAACAGCTCAAAAGAGGCTATAAATCACTTAAAGTGTTCTCTATTTCTTGTTGCATTCTTTCTTTTTACCATGCTATAAAAAATAATTTTTCAGTTTTCATAATTCAGCTTAAGTGTGAATAGGCCCAACCACCAGAACAAGGTGACGCCTTATGTGTCAGGTAACTGCTCTGTTATTTCAGTTCATACATGCTTATGTGATCTGAAACCTACTTCGTGAATCTTTCTCACTGCAGGATCCATAAGCTCCTTAATCTTAAATTTACATAGTGTAGCCTACAAAAAGCTCACAGGAGACTGGTAGAGAACAAGAAAAACAAAGAGGGTCACACCCTTCCCAAACCAAATACAACTAATGCTTAACCTGATCAAACCTACTAATTCAATTTGTTTTAATAACATTTTATAATTACTTTGTTTTGCCTGGGTGCTTCTGGTGAGTGGCAACTATCAAATAACAAACAGATTGATTGGCCAGTCTGCTTAGCATCATCAGTACTGATAACTCCACTTACACTCCCTTTTGTGTGTGCACAGTACATACATTTATGATCTATGACTGTATCACATAAATAATGTATAATGTTGGGGGAGAGTAGCTGTGTTAGGCTGGGTTTGGAGTATGACTGCCATGCAAATCATGGGGTCTGGTGTCAGGAGGGTCTGGCCTATCCACTCTTCAGCTAAATTATGAAAACTAAGAACTCCTTTTTATATCATGGTAAGAAGAAAGAATGCAAACAAATGAGAAAAAAATAAATAAATTGATGTACGGGCCCTCTGGGGGACTGACTTCTATTTATTGATTGATATTTGCCATTTACCAGTAGCACTCCTGGAAAAAGGGAGGTTGATGTGCAATGAAGGAAAGATCAGTTTGCTGTCTCCCTGGGGAGACAGTTCACAGAGTACTTCTCTGGCTGGCAGAGCTCATTATTGTACTGGAGGGCAAGCCATATGTTGTGATAAAGTTAGGTATCAGTGATATGGGAAACTGCAGCACAGACTTGGTATACGGCAACTTGTGAAACTAGACAGTAAATTAAGATTAGTAGCTGAGATGATAACTTTCTTTGAGGTTCTACTGGTGCCACATCAGGGAAACTGTATACAGGAGAAAATTAAAGAACTTAACGCAGTGCTAAAGGGATGGAGCAGGAAAGAAGGCTTTTTTATTTTTCTGAGAACTAGGGTGTCTTCTGGAAGGAGGGAAGGCTGTTTCTAAATTATGGCTTGCATCTACCCAGAGAGGTACCAGTGAGTTATGGCAGAATATATGTGGCAATTACCAGATATTTAAACTAGCAGTAAGGACAGCAGTGATACTTGGCAGGAACACATACAGTCAAACTGGCTCTCCCCCAACACACACAATGGGCAAGATATGGGTTTAAGAGAAATATAAGGTGCCAGGGGAAAAAGAAACCTCTGTCAAGCATTGGCAGTAGGGTCAGAGAGGAAAGAAATGATAAGTAGAAAGTACAGTACATGAATTCAAGGAGTTTAGGAACAAAATGGATGAGCTATGGGTAATTATGGCAGATAAAGAATTGGGTATATTGGCAGTTATAGGAACATGAAGAAACTAAAATAACAGATGGGATCTTTAGGTACCAGATTATGCTCTGAGGGGGCAATAATAGGGGATAACCTCCTAGGTGTCATTATGTCCAGTACGTATAATATAGCTGACATTTAGGTTGAAGATTTTGTAACCATAATTATGTGAGATTTAGTATAGCGATGGATGTATATGATATTCACTCCAGCACCATGGTCCCTATCTTTTTAAAACAGACTTTCCTAGAATAGGAGGAATACTAACTGACATATTCTATTAAAGGTATAGCATACATGAAGAGGATGGAAAATGAATGGGCAGCAATAAAATGGACACCAGGGGAGACTTACCCGGAGTGCAGTAGCCATGTTAGTAAGGCAAACAAGCATAGGAAACTAATTTGCCTTGATAGACAGAAGAGGAAAACAATTAAGGATAAAAATAGGGTTTCATGATTTGTAAGGGGAACAGCCAGAGGCCAAAAGGGAACTCCATCAAGAAAAACTTGAGAGAATTAAACAAATCAGGAGGGCAACACAAACAATGAATTAAATATAGCAGAAGTTATTAAGAACACTGATACGATTTTCTTGGGTTTAGCACATAGGAGAGAGAAAGAGATGAAGAACAGCATAAAAAGGGTACAGAGTAATGAAGAGAGGTGGAGGATGTTGTGGGAAAAGCAAATGTTCTAAATCAGCACTTATGTTTAGTGTTTACAGTGAGTCTTCAGATCCAATACCCAATAATAAGAATAAATCTAAATTTCCTGAGGGACAGAAACTAGAGATATGAAGAATATCTATGAATAGGTTACATAGATACATAGACAGTGTCGGCAGATAAGGGCCTACGGCCCACCCAGTCTGCCCATTTGAGCTTGTAAGTTCAGTTTATGTTTTCCTAGAAGTCTGTTGCCCCTTACCCCTGAACTCCAGAATTCCTTTATGTCTATCCCATGCATTCTTAAATCCCGTGATTGTTTCAGCCCTCACCACTTCCTCTGGCAGGGTGTTCCACTTGTCCACCACCCGTTCTGTGAAGAAATTCTTCCTCATGTTTCCTCTGAATCATCCTCCCTCCAACTTCATCCCATGCCCTCTAGTCCGGGAACATCTTTTTCACTTAAAAATAGTGTATTCCTGCACCCTGCTCCTCCCTGTAAGATACTTGTATGTTTCTATCATATCACCTCTCTCCCTCCTCTCCTCCAGGGAGTACATGTTCAGTTCCTTCAACCTGTCTTCATAGGACTTGTGATGCAACCCATGCACCATCTTTGTTGCCCTCCTCTGAACCTTCTCTACCCTGTCTATGTCCTTACGTAGGTATGATCTCCAGAACTGTACACTGTACTCCAGGTGGGGCCTCACTAGTGTCTTGTATAGCGGAATTATGACCTCCTTTTTCCTGCTGGTGATGCCCCTGCCTATGCATCCCAGCATCCTATTCGCTTTACCTGCTGCCTTGTCACACTGTTTCCCTACCTTGAGGTCATCAGAGATGATAACCCCAAGATCCCTTTCCTGCTTGGTGCATGCTATATCCTCACCCCCTAACTGATATATTGTGCCAGGGTATTTGTGCTCCATATGCATTATCTTGCACTTCCTTGCATTTAATTTCAACTGCCGAACCCCTGACCATTCTTCAAGTTTC
Organism: Neoceratodus forsteri; assembly: GCA_016271365.2. NCBI lineage: Eukaryota > Metazoa > Chordata > Ceratodontiformes > Ceratodontidae > Neoceratodus > Neoceratodus forsteri. The sequence goes on along the minus strand of CM057456.1, from coordinate 772,259,721 downwards.
TGCAGGTCCCTTCTCATTCTGTCTACACCCTCTGGTGTGTCTACTCTGTTACAGAGCTTTGTGTCATCAGCGAACAGTGAAATTCTGCCTTCTAGGTCCTGCACAATGTCACTGATAAAGATGTTGAATAGGACCGGTCCCAGCACTGATCCCTGTGGTACCCCACTGGTCACTCTTCCCTCTGTGGAGTGACAGCCATTTACCACCACCCTCTGTGTCCTGCCACCCAGACAGTTACCTACCCACCACACTATTGTCCTGCCCACACCCATATTCCCCAGTTTGTGTAATAGTCTTTATGTGGGACAGTGTCAAAGGCCTTGCTGAAACCAGATAGGCCATGTCCACTGCCCTCCCGATCCACCTCCCTAGTCACCCAGTCAAAAATTCAATGAAGTTGGTCTGACATGACCTCCCTGGTAAAACCATGCTGCCTTAGGTCCTGTAGTCCATTGACAACCAGATGTTCCACCAATCTCTCCTTCAGTAGTGCTTCCATGATCTTCCCCACTACTGAGGTGAGGGTGACTGGTCTGTAGTTCCCTGCTTCATCTCTTTGTTCCCACTTTTGTATAAGGGGATTACATCTGCTGTCCTCCAGTCTTTGGTACCTCCCTGTTTCCAGTGATCGGCTAAACAGGATAGCCAGAGGTTCAGCCACCACCTCTCTTAGTTCTTTAAGGACCCTGGGTGCACCCCATCTGGCCCATTGCTTTATCAACTCTTATTACTTCCAGTTCCTTCAGGACCCTTTCTCCGTGTAAGGGACTTGTGTCCATTTCTGCACCATTCTCACCCCTTGTACTCCCTTCAGACCCATTACCCTCCTCTTCTCCTCAGTAAAGACTGAGCAGAAATACCTGTTCAATATGTCAGCTTTACTGTTGTCATCCTCCACGCGCCCCCATCCTCCCCTTCAGTCTCTACCATCCTCCCTTGTCTTTCTTTTTTCACTTATGTACCTGTAAAGGTTTGTCCCTCTACCCACTGATTTTGCAATGTGCTCTTCTGTCTGAGCTTTGGCTTCCTTACTGACCTCCCTGCCTCCCTTTGCTTCTCCTGGTACTTCTCCCTATCCCCTTCCACCTGTGTCTTTTTGTATTGCCTGAATGCAATCTTTTTGGCTTTTACTTTCTTTGCTACCTCTTTGGAAAACCATAATGGTCTCCTCTTCCTTTTCCTCTTGCTAACCTGCTTAATGCATAATTCTGTTGTTCTTGTAATCCCCATTTTAAATACTGCCCACTGTTCCTCAACCCCTGATTCCTGTCCCATTCCCATGCCTCTTTCAAGTTACTCAGCAGATTACAGCATCTAAAGGTAAATAAATCCCCAGGGACAGTTGGGATCTACCACAGGGTGTTTAAGGAGAGGGGGCATGGACTGACACCACCATGACAGCAATCTTGAATAAATTAATTACAATTCTAAAATCCTTCTGTCAGTGTAGAAAAGTGTATGGTAAGGGGAATAAGATGCTGGGTTGTATCAGTATGGGCTTTTACTTCTAGTACTAGAAAAGTTCTTCTGCCACTGTACAAGGTGCCTGGTTAGACAGCACCTGGAATACTGTGCGTAGTTTTGGAGCCCACATCTGAAGAAGACAAGGAAAATTTAGATACAATACAGAGAAGGGCTACAATAATGATTCAAGGCTTGCGGTGTAGAACAGATTAAGAGAGGTTAGGGGACCTCTATGTGTACTTGCTGGAGGCCAGGAAGGGTGTGGGATGACAGAGACATACAAATACATGTGGGGTACAATAAAGAAGATTACATTGACTTGCTCAAAACAAGGCACAGTTCTACCACCAGAGGTAACAATCTCAGGGCTGGCAGGAGGAAAGCTGAAGAAGAACACTAGGAAGCATTTTTTCATGGAATGGGTGGTGAACAAGTGAAACAGCCTGCTCAGCATCGTTGTTCATGTACAGACCATAAATGGTTTAAAGGCATGGTGGAAAAACATCAAGGGAACATCAGCAAAGGGAGGGCAGATGTTAGTGGGGAAGCAAGTGGGAAAGATTAAGAATACATAATGTGAGGTAGGGCCTCAGTGCGGTCCTGATTTACTCATCTTTTTCTGTCCTTATTTTCTAAGTATATATGTGTCTAAAACATAGCAATTCAAATGAAAAGTGATTAAAACAAAGTGAATTAGCAGGGCTGAGCAGGTAAAAGTAAAATTCTTTATTACCCTCCCCCCAAAAAAATTGGTTCATCAGTGAGGAGGTGGGTCCCAACTTTTAAACAGAGGAATTTTGTGGCCTTGGGTTTTGGGTTAGGAATGGAAAAGCATTATAAACACAGTCTGAGTTTCTGGCACAATCATTTATATTTTATTTTAATCTCAGCCACATAGGAGAGGATGGGGTGATTGAGTTAGCCTAGTCTATGATTATAACTGGCATCCTTAAGTCACTGTGCAGTGGTCAGTAGGTCGCAGCATGACCCCAGGTAACACTTCAAAATGTGCCCTGGCTCAGCAGGCCTTTCCCAATCAACACACTTTATATGAATAAATAAGGGGGCATCAATTAAATAATGAAATTTTGGGGTCTAGTGGTGTGCTACGGAGGCTGGGTTAAAAGTTAATGCTGGCTGCTGGCATAGTGCCAAGAGCTATCCACTAGTTTTATGCATCTGTCTAGAGGAGTACAGGGGAAGGGGGTGTTGGAGGGAGTGGAATGACTGTGACTGGGGACGTGACAGAGACACTACCCCAATCTCCTGGACAGGACTGGGAGTTTAATTTTTATTTCATTTTCTTGTACTGCTATTTGTCCATACAAACCGTCACCTGTTTGGACTATGGCAGATGTTTACTGGTTTGTATGGTCAACTTTGGGGAATGTACATAGCTTTAACTATCTTGGGTCAGTAGTTGGTCCATTTTTTTAACATATTTATTAATGACATGGAGGAAAAAGGACAGTAGCAAGCTGTGGAAGTTTGTTGATGACGCTAATTGGAAGGCAGCAATGTGCTACAGTGGGACCTGCAGTCATTGGGGCAGAGCTCGGGAACAGTGTTTAAATGTACTTGGTTTACTCAGTTTACCTGGTTGGGATAGACATAAGAAGGCTTGTGCCCATCAAGAATGTCTTCCATGATATTGTGGGTATTTTATGTATTACATTTTACACCATCCTAAGTGAGAATCTAGTCTCCTCTTAAAGGATTCTAGTCAGGGAGCCCTAATTACAAACTGTGGCAATTTGTTCCATTCTTTCACTGTTCTAACAGTGAAAAAATTATCCCTTTTATTTGTATTAGCTCTTGGAACTTTTAATTGCTGCTCATGGCTAAGTAGATGAAACACTCTATTCTGGTATTGAAGGTAACAGAGGTGTCTTAGCTCTGGATGTTTGAGTAATTTATGTCTATCCTGTAATGAAATTAGTCCTGTTTCAGTTAACCTAGTCTCATAGGGGAGATTCTTTAGTCTAGGGATAAATTTAGTTGTTCTCCTCTGTACCTTTTCCAGAATCTCTATATCCTTTCTTAAGTATGAACTCCAGAATGCAGAACATACATCGAGATGTGGTCGTATGTATGATTTGTACAATGGTAGGATTACCTGATCAGTTTTGTTAGTAAATGATTTCTTAATACAGTTTAACAATCTATTAGCTGTATGTGCTACTTTTTTACAGTGGTCCTTGGATGACAACTGGTTGTTTACAATAACCCCTGGGTCCCTCTCTTTATCTACTTGGGTTAAAATCTGGTTATACAGTACATCTTGTACTGGTACTTTGGGTTATTATGTCTGAAGTGCAGTACTACACATTTGTCTAAATTACATGTCATTTTGTTTGTAGTTGCCCATGATTCTATTTTTGTTAAGTCTTCCACCAAGGATTCGTAATTTGCAAAAGTGTTAACTACCCTGCCTAGCTTTGTGTCATCGGCAAACTTACTTAGTGTGTTGCTAATATCAGAATTAATATCATATATAAAGATATTGAAGAGAGCTGGTCCAAGGCCGAGCCTTATGGAACAACACTGTAACTGGAGCTGGATTAGATAAAGTGTCTTTTACCTGTACTAGTTGCATTCTATTGGATAACCAATTTGTGATCTAGTTAATTATCTGCCCATGAAGTCCCATGTTGCATAGTCTGCAAATCAATTCTTTATGTGGGACCTTATCGAAAGTTTTTTCAAAGTCTAGCATTATTACATTGACTGGGGCATTGTGGTCCAGGCTTTCACTCACCTTATTATAAAAGATAATAAAGTTAGTAGTGCAAGATTACCCAGTTGAAAAACTGTGTTGCATTTTGTCTAGATAATTTTTGCTTAGTAGTTCAATGTCTATTTTAGTCTTGATAAGGTTCTCCATGATTTTGCAGCAGATACACACTAAGCTAATGGGTCTATAGTTGTTAACTATTGTCTTATTTCCTTTTTTGTGAATAGGTGTAACAATGGCCTTCTTCCAGTCAAGTGGGATTTCCCTAGATTGAAGTATTGCAAGTGGGAGAAATACAACAGCGGTAGTCTCCTGTAGAAATCTAGCTGAAATATTATCTGGTCTGGGTGCATCGTTAGGTTTTAATTTTTTTATAATTTGCTCAGCATTGAAAGGGGGTGTTAGGCATTGAGATAAAGGTGGAAGGACCTCTATGTCTTTTTATTAATTACGGAACAGAAAAAAATCATTGAAGCAGTTTGCTACTGGCTGGTTGTCAATAATTACCTCACCATTTTTTGTGATGGAACTGATATGATGGTTACTTTTTTTTTTTAGATTATTTACATAGGAAAAGAACATTCAATGATTATCTTTTGTATGGGCAATTTTAAATTCAATTTTAGTCTTCACTTCCTTATTTGTTTTAATAATCTTTGTTTGGCTCTATAATTAATCAAGTTAGCTCTTGCATTATTAGTTTTAACTTTTTTTAATGTTTTCTTCTTTCTTTTAATTTGTTTTCTATTGAGTTCATCATCCAAATCGGTATTTGGTCCTTACTATTATATTTCTTCTTAAGGGGGATTAATTTGTTTTCTAAGTCATGAGTTATATTTTTTATTATACAATGGCAAGAAAGAATCCTGGTTTTTGATTGTTCAGTTGACTATCACAGCAGGGATGTTATCCTAGTATAACATCTCTGCTGATGATGGGATTGAGACTGATGATTGTGTGCATCTTCTCTTAAAAAAATATTTAACACTAAAAAAAATTATTTTAAATTATTTTTTTCTGTATAAAACAATAAGCCATTGTATAATAGGAATAGTGCCCTCCAGGATGAGTGTTATGCTGGGATAATATCCCTTTTTGGGTGTTGGACACCCTCAGCTGGTGGCCTTGGGCCCAACATTCTGAGGAGGGATGTTATTCCAGCATAACACCCACCCTGTCAGGCATTATTCCTTTAGTAATAACCAGGCCTCATTGACTGATAAGTCCTTCATAAGATCCATCCAATCAATGGAGAATATCAAACTTTTGATCCTGCTAAAGTCTGTTTTGCTGTAGTTCCTGATACATTTGATTCCATTTGATCTAGTCCTGTGTCTTGATATACTAAAGTGGAGGGTGTTGTGATCACTTTCCCCTATTGGAGCTTTAACATTGATTTGACATTTCATAGTGGAAAATGCAAGCTTTTACATCTCGAGGCAAAGAATATTGATTACCCTACACCATACGTGGTGCAATTGTTGCTATCACATGTGAGGAAAAGGATTCAGGGCTAATGGTGGAAGGAACCTCTGAAGAAGCCTCTGGTCTTTGAAGAAAATCACTGAGGTAGTTTCTATTCCATTGTTTCATGTATGTAAGATGGCAATACAGTAAATCATTTTTTGGTAAAGCAACTGTTGATTTCAAAGTTGCTTTTATCCATAGTACGCTGCTCCTGTGTTTGTTTCTAATGGTGGAAAGTACTGTATGCCAAAGCCAGCCAGGCAATGTGCTGCCAAATTAATGAGAGGAAACTGTGTTGAGATATATTAGTAGGTGTATACGCAGCATATCTAGGAAGTGACCCTTACCCTGCTTGAGATTTGTGTAAAACTACATCTGGACTACTGTGCCCAGTTCTGGTCACTACAGTATAGAACAGACATTGAAGAGATTGAAAAGGTGCAGCTGTTGGGCCACCAAGCTGATCAGAGTGGCTTTACTTGCAAGAGCTATGGGAAGAAATCAGACATACTCAAATTATTTAGCCCAGAAAACAGAAGACAAAGAGGGACATTATCATGGTGTTCTGAATACTGCAGAGAATAGATAGGATAGAAAAATTGCAGATTTTTGAGCTGCTGAGTGTACGCAGAACATGAGGACATGTAATCAAACTGAGGAAGAGAGTAGGATAATTGGAAACACTACACAGCATGTAGGTAACAGGTAATATGTGGCTTAGTCTACCCATCAAACCTGTTTAAACTAGCACTGGTTAGGCTTTAAAGACAAACTGAACAAATTCCTGACAGATCATTGGGGATTACATAGCATGAGTAGGGGACGCAGTCTAGCTGATAGGCTTAGAGGTGTGTTAATTTGCAAACTGGGTACAGTCACCAATATTTTACAGCAGAGGAATATATGCCAAACCCTGAGTCCCTTTCTTCATCACTGTACTATGTTACAAGGTGATTCCCCTCCTCTTCTACAAATCTTGGTTAAAAGACCTCATCTGGAGTGCTGCATCCAGTTTTGGTTACCACAATGCAGAAGGAACATTGGAGAGGTTGGCAAGGTCCAGCAAAGTGCAGCCAAGTAGATTAGTGCCTTTGGGTGCAAGAGTTAGGAGTAGAGTAACAGATGGACATCCCTAAATTCTTTAACCATAGAAGACTGAGTGCAGACATTGTCATGGGATGCTAAATGCTAAAAGGGATTGGTAGAGTAGATCATGCACCATTCCTTGAGCATGTAAGTTCAAGCAGAACTAGATGGAATGCACTCATACCAGGGAGGGGTTGAATAAGAAGGACATAAGAATGCTTTACTTCACACAGTGGGGTCAGTATCTGGAAGAGATGAAGTTGTCAAAGCCAGTACTGTTGAAACATTCAAAGTGGGATTGGTCAGATCCTTGAAGGTTAGAACACATCAGTAGGGGTAACATTGCAACAGTTAAGCTTGGATTTGAGTCAGTACTCAGACATGGGTGTAGTCCTTTTGGCTACCACAGTGATATGTTGCAGTATATTATAAGGCTTTTCACAAAACAATAGATTTGGTACTCATACTATTAAGTGCCAGTAACATCCCAGACATAGTTCCAGGCAACTGTATTAGTAGCTGTTTTGTTGGTTAAGAGGAGTATTTATTTAGTTATATTTTTGTATCAATACTTTATCTTAGATTGCTGAATGGAGATGCCACATCTTGGCTTCTGTACTGTCTGGCTTTTACTGACGTTATACTCTAGCTGGGAGGACTGAAGCACAAAAAAACATGTGACATGCAAAAGGTCACATAGTAAATTGGTAGCTGTGGATGGGATTAAATCCTGTGAGTTAATGTTTCATGATTCAGTACTCTTACCACTAGGTCACACAGCCTTCATAATCAATATTTTAAAAAAAGTAATACATTTAAATATAAAAAGGCAGTAAGTAGGCTACATTTTAGGAATGCTCAGGGTTACATAGAAATATAGAATCTGTCATTAGAAAAGGCCCCTTAGGCCAGCCTGGTGGCACTGAGGGTTGAGATGCTGGATGCCACACCTTGTGCTATATGGGTGGCCTGGGTTTGGGAGAAAAAAATGGGCTGTCAGGGGTCAGTGGGGGGGGGGAGACTGAGCATCTCAATGGATACTCTCCTCCTCCAGGGTGGGGTGGGTTACTGGGCAGTGGATGAGCCCATAGCACTACCGCCAGTGGGAGCATGGGTGGTAGGGCACATGGCTCTTTGGAGTCAGGGTGGGGAGGGTGCTGTTGGGTGCTTGACTATGGCATGCATCAGCATGCCATCAGTCTGGACATAAGTCCTTCACGCTGGTGCCCTCAGGGGATGGGACCTACAGGAGGAAAAATGCAAATACCCCCGGAGCATTGTGCAATATGAAGCCAAGATCCTGGTATAATGGGACCTGGCAGAGGAGTTGAAGGGGAGTATGAAGGCCCCCCAAAGAGGATGAGGCCCTGGGCAAGTACAAAAAAAAAAAAAAAGGCCCCTTGGCCCATCATAGCTGCCCATTCCTATCTATCTAATGTTGAAAGAGAGAGCCCTTGTGGCTGTTCATTCCTTGTTTCTCCCCTCTGTTGTAGAGTGGTCTTTACCAAGCCCTTGTATCTGTCCCACACTGAATTTACACAGACCACCTCATTTGGTAGCTTATTTCACCCATCCACCACCCTTTCTCTGAAAATGTACTTCCTGGCATCCTTAAAAATTTGCCCCCTGCCAACTTCAAGGAGCTGCCCTTGGAGTTTTCATTGGTTCCCTGTGAAAACCATGACTGCCAAATGGAGTGGGACAAAAACAGCAAATGAAAAACAGTGAGACCCATAATGTCACTTTACAATGCAGTATCAAACAATGAGAGTGAAACCCCCATTATATGTCAGTTGTGGGGGGCTGCACCTCTACACCCCCAATCAGGGAGCTTCACCCTCAAACCCCCTTAATTTAAATAACCATCTCCAAGCCACAAAAAGCAGAGCAGAAGAGCAATGCCTCTGCAACACTAAACTTAACATGTGCTGCAATTCCCACCTCACCAAAATCACCAGCACTTTTTTTGAGTCACTGTTTTTCACTCGCTGTTTTTGACTCACCCTTTTGATGTGACACCTTTGTGTTGTAGCTCAGTCTGAATAATTCCTCATTAGGGATATTTGCTTGACCAAGATTGGATTGAGGGGCAGCATATGTTTACTAATTTCAAAGAAGGCAACTATTGCATGCATGCACATGTATGTACACACAACATGAACTTATGCTAAACATTTGCTGTGATCACCCCAAACATTCTGAATAGTGCAACAGGGTCTTTTTCTTTTACTAGAACAACAATCAGATATGGGCAGAAAGGAGCTCATCCTAACCGGGTTTTAAAACACTTAGACTACCGATAGAATTAGAATGTATAGCAACTCTGGACAGATTTATCAGTCCGTGACACAGTGAGGGTTAAATGGAATAACAAGATCCGTTATTGTAAGGCCACTGAATGAGAGAAAGCACTACTGTATAGAAAAACCTGATTACTTGCAGCAGGCCTCTCAGTGAGAGGATGGAGTAGTCTAGTGGGGATATTCCTTCTATTTTATGATACACAGTTTGTATCATGAGACCAATGAAGCAGTATGCAACTGTAAGAGTGATGAATTCACTTACAGTTATGGCAGGTGGCACCAGAGTATCCTGTCCCATCACAGCTGCATTTGAAGTTATCCCATGTCTGGGTACACTTGCCTCCATGTTCACAATGATTGGGCACACATCTGTTAGAGGAAAGAAGAGGGGGAAAACACCAATCAATACCAAGATTTTTTTTATATGAATCAATTTTTCAAGCAGTCACATAATGCATCGCATCAACAGCAGGTTGTGTTAGTACAATAATTAATCCTTGTTGCATTCAGTAGATTAATGAGATTCCAATACAATTTGCCAGCTGTAAAAAAAGATGATGTATCGCTGGGCTTGCCTGATCCTTTTTTGGAACAAACAGCAAATATAAATTGAAACAATGTGGCATATTAGCCTTTAATGGTGCTTTTTGCAACTAAATTAGTGCAGGAGCCCAAAATACTTTGTTAACTGCTTTTTTTCAGTAATGCGTTTGCTCATAGCAGTAAAACATTCAGAGGCATACTGTAAGAACAAGACAAAAAGTCTCAAGAGGTCCATCCAATTCTGCTTCTATTATCACAGCAGCTGTCTCATACATTTTGTTTCAAACTAAAACAAATAAAATTGGCTTAAGTGACTGCATTTACTGTATTTGTTCTTGCAGATGACGCTGAGGACTGAAAACATTGCCAGTGGTGGAAACTTCTGAGAACACAAGGCACAAGATATCTGAAAGTTCCTCACAGGGGATTCTATTACAGTTCAGCAATACTGTTTGGAGCATTAGCAATCACCCCTCAGTAGTATTAAACTACAGTATATAACATTTACTGTTCTTCTCTATAATACAGTATATACAATTATTGAGTATATAATGGACTCTTGCCTGTATCCACAGACTCCTCAGAAACTCTGTTCATAAGAGTTACAATTCTCTGTGAGAAAAAGGGTTTTCCCTTATTCCTCTTTTTTCTTCTTCTCCATCCCATAAATAAATATAACAGCTGTAGTTGTAGAAGCCATTTACTTGTTAAAATCCCTTCCCAAGCTCTGAGCAGTGATATTTTCAATCAAGGAACCTTATTTAGCCAAACCTCCCTGCCTCTTGTACTACTAGAGACTGAAAAATGGTGTACAACAGTGGTTGCTCTAAGCAGTACGCACCAGTTTCATATAATGGGCTGTATGTATGATTGGTTTATCAATTCTGTATTGAAATGTGCACTGGACACATTGAAGAGGTCTACAATTAATTAATGGTTTAACTCACTTTTATTTACTTATTGATATACAGTATGTGTGAAATTATCAGCTTTATAAAGAAAACTGCTCTTTGAATATAAAAATTTAAATAGAACGGAAGCTTCATCCTTCCTTGGGAACTCATAGAGGTTCCATTTATGCATTTAAACCCCTAAAATAATGATTTGCTTTAGATATTAAAATGTCATATACTTCCAATAGGTTTTAGGAGTTGCCATATCTGTAGTGTTGCCACAATGTAATACAAAACTAAGTTACAACTCTTAGGAAACTGTTTTTAAAAACTTCTGTGCTGGACCCAGCAACACCTGTCTTACCACGAAGGTATCATTTTCCAAAGAAAAAGATGCTCAAGGACAAGCAGTCACACTATGAAGCTGGAAGTGAGGAGGTTCAGAGGAAATGTGAGGAAGTATTTCTTCATGGAGAGAGTGGTGGATGCATAGAACAGCCTTCCAGTGCAGGTGATGGGGGTGGAAATGGTTACAGAATTCAAGAATGCATGGGATAGATATAAAGGAATATTGGAAGTAAAAGGGGGGCAGGAGACCAAGTAGTGTCTGCATTGTCACTGTAGGTAGGGATGGGGCAAAAAGGGGTGAGGCCATCAAAAAATGGAGGATAATGAGTACCAATGCCTGTAGTCTAGGTAACAAGCTCCTTGAACTGGTGACCTTGAGGGAAAAGGGTTGCTTGGATATCATGGCAGTCACAGAAACGTGGTACACAGAGAACCATGATTGGGATGTCAACATACTAGGGTACACAATCTACAGGAGGAACAGGGAGGGTAGAAGAGGAGGAGGAGGCGTGGCTCTCTACGTAAGGGAAGAGATCAAAGCAACAGAACTAAAGGGAAAACAGGGAGGAGAGGAGGCATTATGGGTCACACTGGAGACTGGAAATGGCACCACAATCTGCACAGGGGTTGTATACAGAACCCCATCTCAGGGGAAGGAAATGGACAAGGAAATGATAGAAGGCATCCTTAGGATGGCAGAGAAAGGGGAGATATTGCTGATGGGGGACTTGAATATGCCAGATGTTAACTGGAGCACCTTTGCTGCAGCCACTTCCAAACAGGGCCGATCTCGATGCCTGCAGAGGCAGCCTCAGAAAGCTAGTTTTGGAACCCACTCGGGAGGGAGCAGTTTTAGACCTAGTACTATCAAGTGGGGATGGAGAGAGGATCTCAGATCTTGAAATGGGTAGCCATCTGGGAACAAGTGACCACCAAGCAGTGTGGTTCACGATAAACTCAGCTGTAGAGTCAAGCCATACAAAAGTGAAGGTACTGGACTTCAGGAAGGCTGATTTTGTCAAAATGGGAGAGTGCCTCAGAAAAGCACTAGCAAACAGGCAAGATGGAGGGGTGGAGCAACAATGGGGAAACATCAGGACTGCCATCACAGAGACAACAAGCCTTTATGTGAAGCAAATAAACAAATCAAAATGAAGGAAAAAAAACACTATGGCTCTCAAAAGAGGTGCTGGAGAAGGTTAGGGAGAAATATATATCATTCAGGAAGTATAAGGAAACACAGAAGAAGCAGGACAGAGAACTGTATCAGTTAAAGCAGAAGGAAACAGGGAAGGCAGTCAGAATAGCAAAGGCCCAAACTGAGGAAAAGATAGCCAACTCGGTTAAGAAGGAGGATAAAACCTTTTCTAGGTACATTAGGGAGCAAAGAAAGACAAAGGGAGGGATACTGAAGCTGAAAAAAGATGATGGTGTGTGGGCAGAGGGGGACAGTGAAAAGGCAGGGGTACTGAATGAATACTTCTGCTCAGTATTCACAAACAAAGAGGAGGGGAGGTACCTAAGCCAGTCAATAGAAGCACTCTGGATTGGGGGGTTGATATCAGTCCTTTCACATAAGAAAGGGTTCTGAAAGAACTCCTAAAACTGAAGATGAACAAAGCAATGGGGCCTGTTGGGATTCACCCCAGAATTCTAAAAGAACTAAGGGGAGAACAAGTAACACCACTGACTAACCTTTTTAACAAATCATGGAAGGATGGTGTGGCACCTGAGGACTGGAGGAGGGCAGATGTGATTCCCCTTCACAAAAGTGGGAGCAAGACAGAGGCAGAAAACTACAGACCTGCCAGTTTGACCTCAGTGGTATTGAAAATGATGGAATCACTTCTGAAAGAAAGAATTGTTGAGTACTTAGAGGCCAGTGGGGCACAGGACCCAAGGCAGCATGGATTCTCAGTAGGAACATCATGTCAGACAAATGTAATATATTTCTTTGACTGGGTGACCAAAGTAGTTGACCAGGGAGCTGCTGTGGACATGGCCTACCTAGACATTAGCAAGGCATTTGACACACTCCCACAAAAAAAAAATAAACAAATTAGCCAGTCTGAGAGTGGGTCCCAGGGTAGTAACCTCCGTAAAAAACATGGGCTGGACAATAAGATGTAGAGGGTAATAGTAAACGGAGTCCACAGTGAAAAAAGCGGGGGTTACTGGTGGGATACTGCAGGGTTCGGTACTGTAATGTCTTTATAAGTGACATTGTAGAAGGACTGGAAGGAAAAGTATGTCTCTTTGCACACAGCACAAAGATCTGCAACAGGGTTGATACACAAGGTGAGGTGGAAAGGTTGAGAAGGGATTTGGCAAGGTTGGAGGAATGGTCAGATGTATGGCAGCTTAGATTCAGTGCAAAGAAGTGCAAAGTAATGCACCTGGGAAACAAAAACCTAGGGGAAGAGTAAACAATGGGGTGGGGGGTGAGATACTAACAACAACAGAATGGAAAGGGACCTGGAGTAGTTATATCAGATGACCCAAAGGAGGGCAAGCAATGTGAGAAGGCAGTAAGGAGGGCTGGGGGGATACTGGGATGCATAGGGAGATGCATCACCATCAGAAACAGGAAGTTGTTATCCCTCTGTACTGACAGTTGGTGAGACCAGATCTGGAATACTGCATGCTATTCTGGAGACCCCATCTCTGCAAAGACATAGACAGGGTGGAGTCTGTCCAGAGAAGGGCAACCAAAATGGTGCAGTGTCTGCATCACAAGACATACGAAGAGAGACTAAAGTAGCTTAATATGTATACCCTCGAGGAAAGGAGGGAGAGGGGGACATGATAGAAACTTTCAAGTACCTCAAGGGAATTAACAAAGTCCAAGAGGGTAGCATCTTTCAGAAAAAGAGATGTGCAAGAACGAGGGGAACAATTTGAAGATAGAGGAGGATGGCTCAGAGATAATGTGAGGAAGTATTTTTCATGGAGAGGGTTGTGGATGCATGGAACAGTCTTCCTGAGGAGGTCATGGAGTCAAAAACAGTGGGGAATTCAAGAATGCATGAGACAGACATAAGGCAATTCTAGTGGGGGGGGTAGGAGGATGTAGGCTGTTGGTTAACTAGGAGCTGCAGCTTATCCATTAGGTAGGGAAATGGGCAGACTAGATGGGCCAAGCGGTACTTATCTGCCATCAAATTCTATGTTTCTATAGGGCAGACTAGGTGGGCTAGGAGGCCCTTATCTGCTGATACCTTCTATGTATGTATTTGTGTATGTCTCTATATAACTTATTGAGAAATACTAAGGCAACCTGTAGGTGTGAGATTGTAATGCAAATTGTACAGTAGTTGCACTGCCAGAGGTGTCAGAGTCATGAGCTCATAAAGGTGTTGGGGGTTCAAGTCATTTAGGGCTTTGAACACTATTAAAAGCCCCTTGTAGGGCACCCACTGCCTAACTGGCAGCAAGTTCAGGATGCATAGGAACAATGTGACGTGTTCTGAACTCCTCACTGACAGTAGTCCAGAATAAAGGACAAAAAGATCTGCACCAGTGTGGATTGACTGGAAAGATTAAGAGACGGGTAGTCTGGCGATAATTTTCAACTGGTTAAAGTAGCCCGTTTATATCAACAGCCAAGGGCCACTCCTAAACTGTACACTTCCCTGTCTGCAGCTGAACCCATAAAGCACAGGCAGTCTGTGGGGACACTGACATGCTAATAACGGTAGTCTGAAACCACAAGTAACAGCTCTGTGTTCCTCCGGTTGAGACCCTATAGATTCTGATTTCTGACAGGTACTTTTCTAACAATAGCATAGACAAGGTGTAATCCAGTGCAACGGATGGATACTGTTGGGTAACATCAACATAGCAATGAAATGCCACTCTGTATTGCCTAGTGGGGAATGCTGCAAGCTGAGGATGGGCTTGTGGCAGCTGCTGGAAAGCTGGCAATGCACCAGCTGCCATAGTACACCATACAGTACAAGAGTGAAGACTAAGTACAGTACTACTGTAAGTACAAGTCACTATTGATGCATATACTGTAGGAAGAAAATGAGTGTGGGGGGGACAGTATTGAAACATGAAGTCTTACAGGGACAATGGGTGCTCAAACAAAGTAATAAACAAGACAGCAATGAAACTGCCACTTTAGTAACACACTGTCCCTGTCTCCCTCAAGCCCCGTAGGGCACTCCCCCCCCTCCATGCTCTGTCTATTACCAGCCCCCTCCTGGCAGGTCTCCCCCCACTGGCAGCATTGTTACTGTTTATGATGTAGCTGAACAGCTTTCCCATTTTAGTCTTGACTTACTATGTTTTTGTTGTGGTGTAAAAAGACTGAACGTGTTTTTTCTAAGTTTAGGTTTATAATGCTTTACAGACAGCAAAAATGTCTGTAAGGGTTCAGCCATACAACATTCAGTCCCTCCTATGCTAGACCACATTGCAAACATTTGAACCAGTTTAAAAAGACATCTAGCAAAACCCAACTGAAAAGTTACACAACAATCTGCATTAAAGGTAGGTTGACTTCTTGCATTGCATAGCCCATCAATGCATTTTTTATCAAGAATAACTGAAACAAAAGGTTTTTCCTTGCATGTGTTCTTTAATCTTCATGTTTATCTTTATTAGGTTTGCATTTGCTGGGGCTCAGCAACATTTTATATTTTTACCTCAGTATATAATTATTATTGGTCACCCGGGCAGCTGTTTGGGGTGGGGGATGGTATGCACAGTACGAGTGGGCTGGTGCATGAGGAGTTAGACCAGCTCATGGCTGGTCTAACCATTGCCATCTCTTTAGGCAACAGTGGGGCTTTCATAATCCCGATTATAGGGATGTTGCAGCCCTGCTGCCATGCAAGCAGCCTTGAGACATGGCACACCCCATATAGGATCCAGGGCTGCCGCAGGGCCAGTTTTGCACAGCAGGTCCCATCGTGTATGCAGCAGATGCTCCAAAATCAGAACTGGCACAGATTTTGACCTAAGGAGACACTTGCATCAATTCTGTTTGACAGGCTCCTTGCATCAACTTTGAGGCTTTGAAAATTGAGCCCATACAGTATAAATTGTAGTTGTGCTCCTAAAATCTAAGGTTTATGAATGCATCCTGTTTATGTATTAATTTATTTGGTTCCATTCGGCTACATTTGTTAAAGTTGCAACAGAATTCATCAAACATCTCTGAGAATTATGATATTCTTAATATGTTTTCTGAATAGTTTGCCGCTGTTTGTCAATAGATTGTTCATTGTCATAAGAGTCATGAAACAGTGTGGCCTCTAAGTTTGAGCAAAGGCTAGGGAATCAGAAGCAAGCTGGTTCAAACCTCGCTAAAGCCAAATGCTCACTATGTGACATTAGACAGGTCACCAAATGGGCAGAATCAGGACCCCACTGGAAACAAGATGTTGCAACTCACTAAGGCCACCATTTTCATGTGGCTGGCGTGTCCCTAAACATGTCAGTGATGTGCTAACTTAGAGTACCATGATCAGACGGGTTGGGGGGCCATACTCAGTGGGCCCCAGTGTGTAGGGCAATGATGAAAGCACATTTGTGATCAACACACTGCCGCGTCCATGCAAAAGAGGGATCCTTCCTGCATACTGGGTGTAGCAGTATATTCAAGGATTTTGCATGCCCTAAACAGCCACTGGCGCAATCCTGTTTAAGGAATTCAGAACCCTACACTTATCTAAGCACACAGTGTGGCATCATGCCCCTGCTCTGGCTGAGAACTGGGAAGCAGATTGACAACATGGTCTGTCCGTTACTACCAGTGTCCCCCCCCCCAATTGCTTGTCCAAACATTGCACAACTGCCAATGCTCATATCGTTGACAGTCTAGTGACCTCCCATCCCCAATTGCTGATCTGCTCCCACTAAACCTGCTCTATGACCAGATCCCTGGCAGTCTAGTGCCCCTCACCCTGATCACTGGTGTGGGCATACTAAAACTACCCTAGGGCCAGATCTCTGGATGTCTAGTATCCCTCCCACCCCTCAGTCCCCTGTCCAATCTCTTTATGCATGTTTGACTCCTATTTCCCTGGTAGTATAGTGGACCTCATTCCCCTGCCTGATCACATACTGCACCACTACCTGATCATGTCCACTCAGCACCCTCCACTGATGCCCCACCAACCCTGTCCTGCAGGAAGCATCTGCTGCAGCCCCCAAAATTCTACAACTAGCCTAGCCCCTCTGCTCACTGCCTAGGATGGCCATCATCTGAGTGAGAGAGGGAAGATGCATGCGCCTACTTAAGACAGCTGTTTCTACAAGAAGTTCACATTCACTCTCTGTCACTTAGTCAGTGGCTATCTAAGTTCATAAGGAGAGGGGATACGTCAGTTCCATGTCAAAACTGCCTCTGTGGAATGGCAACCCGTGACAAGGGTACCAAACCAGCAACGTGACCAGTTTCAAATGACTTTTTTGTGGGAGCTTTTGCTATCGCGCCCCCCGGGGCTTCCCCACACCAGCCTTCTTTAGATTCCAGCCTGGGAGGCACCACTGGGATTGGGGAACCATCGATCACGCAAAGGTGTCAGCACTATGATTCCCTCACGGTTGTCACGGGTTGCCGTTCAGCAGTCATGGCATTGACAGGCTACCATGGGCAGAGGGTGGGGAATGGTAAGTAGGTAGAGGGCCACTAGACTAAAAGGGATATAGGCATTGGACATACGTAGTGTGATCAGACTAGGGAATCAGGGGTGGATCATGGAGAATCTAGACTGCCAGACATCTGGGCATAGGGCCAATTCATTAGCTTTTATTGACCACTAGGGCTACAACCTTTCAGGTTTTTTTAACCTGGTAATCTGGTTTTCAAGGTCCCTATCCAGTAATCAGGTTTTGCTCAGTGCTGGTCAGGTTTTTGAGCCATTTTGAGTACCCACACACTTTTGAAACAGATTTTGTCATATCATTCATCGTTTCAGCTGCATGTCCAAGTTACAAACAAGTACTGTTGTCAATATAGCCCTTTGTTTGTGAAAGAAGTCAACCTGGAAGGTATAAAGTATGGCTACTAAGACCATTAGCAGTTACTTAACTTAATCTATTCCACTTTACATATGAACATACACACAAGCATATGAATCTGCCAGCAGAAACAGGCCCCATGGTGTATTAAGTCTGCTCGGATGCGCAGCTAGCACCTTTACCATGCAGCTGCCCCACCCTCACCTCCCCCCTCACAATTACCCCCGTTCACCCTGCCCCATCCCCCTCTTAAAACTACCCACCGTCTTACAGAATACCACCTCCTCAGGCAGTGTCTTATCCAGCCACAACCCTCTCTGTTAAAAAATGTCTCCTCATCTCTCTCCTACTGTATATCTTCCCCTTCCAAGCTGAGACCATGTCCTCTCCTCTTCCATACCTGTCTAGTTTATCCCTGTCAAGTACTTAAAAGTCTCAGTCATGTCCCCCAGTCACTCCTCTCCTCTTCTGTCCTCCAGGGAGTACATATTTAACTCTCTCAGCTAGCCTTATAGGGTTTGTCCTCTAAACCTTCGATCATCTTTGTTGCTCTACACTGTACCCCTTCCAGTAATCTGATGTCTTTCAGATATGGGCACCAGTACTGCATGCAGTACTCCAGGTGTGGCCTGACTAGTGACCTATACAGAGGCATGATCACCTCCCTACTCCTGGAGGAGATACCACTCACAATACACCCCAGCATCCTGTTGGCTTTAGCT
This sequence comes from Neoceratodus forsteri, assembly GCA_016271365.2. Classification (NCBI taxonomy): domain Eukaryota; kingdom Metazoa; phylum Chordata; order Ceratodontiformes; family Ceratodontidae; genus Neoceratodus; species Neoceratodus forsteri. Next base: position 772,241,189 of record CM057456.1, on the reverse strand, counting down.
GCCACCTTCCTGCACTGTGCTGAGTTGTTCATTTTCCCCGTTATAACCACCCCTATATCCTTTCCCTTCTCGGTGGTTCCTAACTAAACCCCTTCCAACTGGTAGGTCCTCCTTTGGTTCCTTGCTTGGAAGTGCAGCACCTTGCATTTCTTAGCATTGATCCCCAACTGCCATGTTTCCAACCACTTCTCCAGTTTAGTCAGGTCGTTCTGTAGCACCTGTCATCCTACTATGTCATACACCACTGCTCCCTTCTTGGTATTATCATCAGTGAACATACAGATCTTACTCCTAATGCCATGTGAGATATATTGTATGAATAACCCAAAAAGCACTGACCCAGTACTGAGACCTATGGTACCCCACTCGTCACCGCCCTTGGAGATGATAGTTTCCTCCACCCACCACCACCCATTGCTGCCTCCCCTTCAGCCAGTTTGCTATCTAGTTTACCAACTTTGTCCCCACCCACACATATTTCAACTTTTCTCCCAACCTCCCAGGAGGCACCAAATCAAAAGCCTTGCTGAAGTCCAAATACAGGACATCCACTGTATAGCTCTTGTCCAGTTCCCTCATCACCCAATCACGATACTCAACTAGGTTGGACTGACAGGATCTTAGTGAGATGAATCCATGTTGCTGACTGTCCTGAAGTCCACTGACTTCCAGGAAGGTCACCAGCCTCTCTTTTAGGATTGTTTTCATTAGTTTCCCCACAATGGATGTGAGCCTTACTGGTCTGTAATTGCCTGGTTCTTCCTTTGTGCCACTTTTGTGGAGGAGCACCATGTGAGCCATCATCCAGTCTTCTGGTACTCAACCTGTATCCAGGGAGGTATTGAACAGGTCTACCGGCAACCCCTTCAGGACTTCCGCCAGCTTTTTCAGCACCCTGGGGTGAATGCTGTCTGATTCTGGTGTCTTATCCACCCTCAGTGCCTTTAGACCTCCCAATACTCTGCCTTCTGTGTTCCCTCATCTGTCACCTCCCCTTCCCACCTTCCCCAGTTCCTGAGGTAGCCACCCACCCTTCTTCTTCATAATTACAGAGCAGAGGTACTCATTTAGTGCTTCTGCCTGCTCTGCCCCTTTCTCTGCTCACCCCTATCCTTCCTAATCCTCACTATCTAGTCCTTGCAGCTCCTTCTCTCCCTGATGTATCTGAAGAAGTTGTTTTCCCCATCCTTGATGCCTTGTGCCAACCTCAGCTCTCTGGAAGCCTTTGCCACCCTGTCTACTCTGGTTATCTCTTTGGAGTTCTTAACGTACTCTTCCTTGTCTTCCCCCCCTCCTGGATTTACTGAATCTCCTGAATGCTGTTTTTTTGTGCCCTCACCCCTTCTAAAACCTCTCTATTCAACCAGCTTGGTTTCTTTGTCCTTCCTTTCTTGCTCTGTGTTTTGGTACAGTACCCAGTAGCCTCCATAATCCCCAGTTTAATGATTTCTCATTTCTGACTTGTATCCAAGTGTGGATGAATTCGTGCCAGGTGCCTCTCCACAATTTTCCTCATCCTGTCAAAATCTGCATGTCTGAAGTCAACCACCCTGGTTCCTGTTCCTACAGCTTCCTTGACCATGTTTAGTGGGAACCACACTGAGTAGTGGTCACTCCCTGCCAGCGGGTCCTCCACCCCCAGTTCTCTTAAAGCCTCACCATTAGACAGTGCTAGATCCAGAATTGTTCCCAACTTAGTTGGCTCATTCACCATCTGCAACAGGAACCTGTCCTGGAATTCTTCCAGGAGGACCTGCTGCTTTGCACTAGAGGTGGCTGGGTGCTTCAATCAACTCCTGGTAGATTGAAATCCCCCACAATCATGGTGTTGCCCTTCCCACAGACCATCCTAATCTGCTCTGCTAATTTCCTATCCAAGTCCTCCACTTGATCCGGTGGCCTGTACACCACTCTCATCCCAAGTGTCCAATTTTTAAATCCTGTAATTGCATCCATAATGCATCTGTTCTACCCTCTTCCCCCTCTTCCCTTGCACACCTTATCCCTTCCCTTGCGTAAATCTCCACCAGTCCCCCTTTCCTCTTGCCCCATCCCTTCTATAAATCCTATACTCTGGGATCATAAGGTCCCAAGCCTGGTAATGGGTGGCCCATATTTCAATGATGGCTGCAATGTCCATCACTACCACTGCCAAGAGAGCCTGTAGCTCAACAGATTTGTTCCCCAGGCTTCTTGCATTTAGGGAGACAACCCTCCAATATGTTCCCTTCCTATCCTTAACCTGTTTCCCACCATTCTTAACCCCCTCCCATACAACCCTTTCCTGGTTCCACCCCTCCTTGTGGGGATGCTCTGTTCGGGTCCCCTCTGAAGACCCTGCTTTCCTCTGTACTCACCACCCACCCCATGCCTCAGTGTAAATCCACCTTAGTTGTTTGTAGGCCCCAGACTCCGTTTTAATACCCCCTGCCCTTACTTACTCAAATGTAACCTGTCTACTACTTACAACTCACAATTGTCCCAGATGTTACCTCAGCCTTCCACTAGCCCATACCCTTTGGTTCAATATGACACTCCCAGCCAAGTGTTAAACTCCTCTATCCTTCCTTTCCTTGCCTTACTTGCACTGAGTACTGGGAACGCTTCTGAGAAGGCCACTGATCTCCCTGCCTCCTCACACAATTTCCCCGGTTCCTTGAACCTCTCACTCACCAACTCGACTGTATTAACCCCCAAGTCATTCGTCCTCAAGTGCACCATGACATGTGGTTTCTCCCTTCCTCGTCTAGCATACTTAAGAATGAACTGTCCTGTCCTACTCAATGTCAAACCAGGTACTGATTCCACCCATATTTGACAATGCCACTCACCTTTACTTACCCATCTGACTCCTTTTAATATTGAATCTCCCAGCATTAGGACCCTTCCCCCTTTCTCACTTTTGTTTCCTCACACCATCCCATTATCTTTGTACCCACTTGGAAGATCTACCCGATCCTACATATTTGCGACTCTGTCTGTCCCCTCTGCTCTTCCCCCAGCCTCTAACCTAGTCCAGCCCCCTCCCCTATTGCCCCCCTTGTCTGGCATATTCCCTCCTTCCCCCAGTGTCCTCTCAGCATCATCATCTTCCTTCCTTACTTTGCTGGGCCCCTTCTTCCCTTCTCCCTGCTCTGCTTTATCCCCCTCACCCTCCCTTATACCCCTTCCCTTCTTCCCATTACTCCCCATGTCCGTGTACCCCTCCTCTGTCTGAAAGCCCCCTGGGCTTTCACTACCCCTCTACCTCCTGCCCCCTTCCAAAGAGCCCTTCACTCATCATCCATCATTGAAGCCAGCACAGCGAACCTATTGCCCGACCCAAAAATTCTGTTGTTCGTTTCTCCACTCATACTTTCCAGAGACCCCCTTGCTGCTGGTCCTTCTGTAATTTTCTACTCTGTTGCCAATCTCCTTCCTTTCCACTGGTTCTGTACTCCTGGTTTCCTGAGGAGGTGGCCATCCTGTTTCAGCTACCTTGCTCCTTCACCCAGTTCTTGCTGTCCCCTCAGTACTCCTGGTCCCATGAGGTGGCCATCCTGTTCTAGCCAATTTGCTCCCTCCCCCAGTTCTTGCTATCTCCCTCCTTAGTCACTGCACTTCTGCCACCAGCCTTTTCAGCCTGTGACAAATTGGACACCCCCTTAGCTTTCATAATGTATCCATCCAAATAGCCACCCCACATCCATAGCAAACCACTATTCTTCCCATCCTGGTTTGTCTATGGCCTTCCTGCCCACTGTATCCTTCCCCTGCCACCAACCCCTCCCTTGAAGCCCTATTCCTTCCCTACTGTAACCATTGCTAGCATGCCAAATTGGTACTATTCTACACAGTTGTTCCTAGATTCCTTGCTGGAACCCCCTTCACTGCAGTGTCTCTAATATTTTAACAGTGGAGTCCCTTAGCTCCAATTTAACACAATTTCATCACCTCCTAACAATTATTAATGAGGTGCCCTAGTAAAAACACTCCCTCTTGTAATGCAACCCATCCCTCAAGTACCCCTGTGATTTACAGTTTTAAGATTATCACCTCCACCTCTCAACTATTATTCAGCATTCTAAAATTTTAGACTTTTAGAGCTCACTCTCCTAGAGTTTAGACTTCGACTAATAGAGCACACCTCCTAGATCAAAGTTGAAATATTTTAAACATTTAAATAAGACTCTTAGACTCTCCTAGAGTTTAGAACTAAACTTTTAGTACACCCTCACTTAGATCAAGGTTGAAACATTTAGACAATGTGGCCCAGATATTCAAAAGGGTTGCGCATGGCGCAACACTGTTGCGCCATGCACAACCCACTGATGCGCCCCGGTGTGATATTCAAAAGGGAAAAGTGTGCTGCACAAATCCCGATTCACTGGAGTGCAGTAGTAATGTATGCAGGCACAGGTAGGGGGGGCGTGCCCATGCATAACTTGAACAGCCTGATATTCAGCCCGGCTATGCAGAGTCATGCATGCACAGCCCCTACCTGCGCCTGCACAAAGTTATGCCGCCCAAAAAAGGAACAAGTGATGGCCACCCACAGGTGAGCTGCCGCATTGTAGGGCACAACACAGCAGCTGCCACCTGTGGGTGGCCACTCGAGTCCCTGCCGCACCTGGCTGTGCCTCCCCATGCCCCGATCGTGGGCATCACTGTATTCCCCCCCCAGTCCAATATCCCTGGTGGTCCAGTGGACCTCTATGTGCCCAGATCATGGGCATCACTGTATCCCCCCCAACTCCAATATCCCTTGTGGTCCAGTGGACCGCACTGAGCCATCGCGGGCATCATTAATCACCCCCAAGTCCAATATCTCTGGTGATCTAGTGTACCCTCCCACCCTCCCACTGAGACCCATCACCCACTCCCCCATCAGCCTGTTGGTAGCAGCACCACTCCACCTGCCGCCGCCCACCAACTGACAGCTCAGAAAGCAAGCCCATTGGTTCACAGTATGAGCCAATGCGCAGTAGTTCATATTGTATTATTTTCAGTCCAGATATGTTAATGAATTCATTCACATATCTGACTGAGTAGTATGTATGGTGCATGCCCATTGGCTCATGCTGTGAACCAATGGGCGCAGTCCTACCAAGCTGTCAGTCGGCAGGTGGCGGGTGGCAGGCGGATTGGTGCCGCCACCACGCTGACGGGGAGCGGGTGGTGGGGCCCAGTGGGAGGTGGGGTAGGGACATTAGATCACCAGGATATTGGACTTGGGGGTGATTAATGATGCCATGATTAGGGCATATAGAGGTCCACTGGACCACCAGGATATTGGACTTGGGGAAAATACAGTGATGCCGTGATCGAGGCATATAGAGGTCCACTGACCACCAGTGATATTGGACTTTTATATCTTATGGGACTTCCTGGATCGGGCTGCAGGTAGCCGGTCCTCGATGGCTGCTCCTCAGGCAGGTGTGTGCAAGTCATCGATCGTGCACCCATGCCAATGGCATGCAAATGGTGCTGTAATGAGATGCAAATGGCCCCCTGTCCGCCTTGCACAACTTATGGCCCCATTTGCATGTCCCTGTTTGAATATAGCAGGTGCTGTGCATGGCACAATGGCACTTGCGCCACTGCATCTCCATTCTCCACTCTGGCCACTTGCACTGGTGCAGTGCCTCTGCACCTTGCACTGTGGGGGTGGCCAGGGTGCAATATTCAAAGCCGTTGCACCATAGCACAGCTCCGTTGAATGTCGCCCAGGCCACACCCGTGTGCAACAAAGTTGAGCTGCGCCCAAGCTTGCACCACTGCCTGGCTCAGTTTGAATATCTGGGCCTAAGACCCTTAGACTCTCCTAGAGTTTTGAACTAGACTTTTAGTGCACCCTCACCTAGATCAATGTAGAAACATTTGAAACATTCAGACAATAAGACCCTTAGACTCAGTTTCCAGCTCAGTCAGCCCTGCTTCCTGAGAAGAAGCTTCCTCCCAGTCTCTCTCTGCCTTCACTCATTTCCCACTGGTGTAGCCTCCTTGGAGAGGAGCCCAGGGAGAGTATTTCATTAGTGCTGGGAGACGGTGGGTGGGACAATTCTCTTGTCCTCTGCACTGAGCAAGCAGCCTTGGTCTTTTAAAGGTTTAAAATTGGCTCCTCAGCTCCTGATTGGTTCCTTGATCTGGAGGAGTCCCTGCTTCCTTTTCAGTGGCAGCAGCTGCTATATTCCTTCCTCCACTCCATACTTGTGGCTACAGCTGGCAATTGTCCAAAATGCAGCTACGGCCACCAAGTGTCCAATGCAGCGATGGCTGCTGAAATTCCACCGAACAGCTATGGCTGCCAAATATCAAAATGCGGCAACGGCTGCTGAACTTCCCCTTGGGGCAAAGGCACTAAATGAACCAGTCCTCCTCACTGAGCGAGCAGCCTTGGTCTTTTAAAGCCTGCTTGCCAATTTTAAAATTGACTCCTCAGCTCTTGATTGGCTGCTTGATCTGGAGCCAATCCGTACTTCCTCTTCAGTGGCGAAGGCTGCTAAACTCCCTCCTCCACTCCATACTTGTGACCACAGTTGCCGGTTGTCCAAACTGCTGCTATGGCCACTGAGTGTACAACGCGGCAATGGCCGCAGAACTTCCCCCAACAGCTACAGCCGCTGAATATCCAAATGCAGCAATGGCTGCTAAACTTGCCCTTGTGACATCTTAAAGTGACATAGCAGCAAAGCTGGGCAAAAAGCCTGCTCCCTCCTTCTGCAACAGTGAAAGATCCAGCTATCTTCCACTTTCATTCACATATCTGGAATGTGTAGCATGGTAGGGGCTGCACACCCATTGGCTCACGCTGTGAACCAATGGGCGTGCAGCCCTACTGAGGTGTCAGTCAGTGGGTGGCAGGGTGCAAGGCGGGTGGGGTGTTGCCGCCCGCTGGCTGACCGGGGGGGGAGCAGGATGGTGGGGCTCAGTCGGTGGGAAGGGGGTTACCACTAGACCACCAGGGATATTGGATGGGGTATTTTAGTAACACAGATGCCCGCAATTGGGCAGAAGTGGTCCACTGGACCACCAAGGATATAGGAAGGTTTTCTCTATTTTTACACAGGTACCCTCGATTGGGCTGCAGGGGGCATCGGTCCCCAACGGTTGCTGCCTGGCAGGGTGTTGTGGTGCAAGTCATCAGGGATCAAAGCGCATTTGATTGTAATAGCCATAATGAGACATACAAATGGCCCCATGTGCGCCTTGCATAAATTATGGCTCCATTTGCATGTCATCTTTTGAATATCACGGGTGCTGTGCATGACGCAATGGATTTTGCGCTAGCATATCTCCATGCTCCACTCTGGCCACTTGCACTGGCACAGTGCCACTACGCCATGCACACTGGGGGTGGCCAGGGTGTGATATTCAAAGCTGCTGAGCCATGGCACAGCCCTTTTGAATATTGCTTAGTCCACACCCTTGCGCAGCAAAGTTGAGCTGCACCCAGGCTTGCGCCACAGCCTGGCGCAGTTTGAATATCTGGGCCCATGTATACTATTATATGCTATTTACAATATTTCCCTTGTGTCCCCCCAGATCATATCTGTAAATGAGATTTCTTTTATCTCTATATGTTTATTTGGTAAACCAATGTCAATAAATAACTAGGAAGAACCTAGAAAAGTAACTTTAACAGGAACCATATGTTAAGATTTTTGTTGAGCTGCTGCTTTAAGTGTTGTTTTTTCCCAACTTAACAAATGGACTTGGAGGAGGAATAATACATGATGAGTCATGAAAAGGGGTGGGTCCAAGAACAGAGTTTAAGATCTGTTTTTTGCCTCTTCCAAAGGTGGCAACCCTATAATGACCACATGAATGCACTAACCAGCTTTGTGCCTATTTTCAGTGTGATATGATCAGGAATTGGTGGGGGGCACAGACATGGTTTTTAACAATACCACCACATCGTCATGCACTGCAGCACTGCTAAAGAGCACATAATAGCATGCAAGTGGCTCCGTAGTGTCTTGCATGCCATACATTCTTGTTAGCATGTTGGCAGGTGTAAATTGCTCACAGGGACAGAGGTGTTTTCCCATTTTGGACATGCTATCTCTCTTTGCACCTGAGAGACACTTTCCTGGAGCTGGCTATGCTGGTGCAGTGTGTAGTCACTGTGCTCTGTGTACACACTGCTCTGATATTCAGATGGGCAGCATGCAGCAGTTGGAGCTTGCTGACTGTCTGAATATGTCCCCAAGGCCAGCTCTGAAAAGGGGCCTATGTCTCAAAGGAGTTTCATTTTAGGGTGGCATACATCAAAATTAAGCCTTTCTATAAGGCATGAACAAAGAGAGAGATTCCATCAGAAAGAGGAACTTCAACAGCTAAGTTGAATGGGTAAGTACAACATAAATTAACACCATTTTTACAGGTGCAAGTAGATAACATACAACATACTCATTACAGAATGTTAATGTTGTTGAAAAAAATGCAATTCCCTGAGCCATGTGGAAATTTGTTTTATAAAGCAGGGATGCTTGAAATTAACAGTCATGGCAAACCACGGATGACAGTGCCCAGGTGGAATAATTCTGGAACTGCATTTACCATGGCCACCCTGGTTTGTTGATAGGCCATTTACCATAGTGGTTGCCCATGGAAACCCTGTTTAAAATGATGGACAAACCATGATTTAAGATGGCCACTGACCATATACATTGTTCTCCATTGTCAACCCATGGACCGCTTTGTTTTATCCATTGTCTTAAGAGTTGGAAGTTGTGGTGGACCAAGTGGAGAGGACAGACAAAACAGTGGCAGTGGAGACATGGGATACTTCATTAACAAAGGGGAAGAAGCATCATGTATGAGGAAAAAGAAGTCTGTAAAGCACAGTTCCATCTAACGTAGATGTGAGAGGCTGCAAATGACAGGGTTCTACAGTGCTGAGAAATAGTAACAACATGGAGACCTCTGGTGGTAGCTGCTGAGATTGCATGCTAGGATGTGAACAACATGGTGTAATTTCCCAGCTAAAGAGGATTGTTCATTAGTTGCCATTTTGGACTTGGAGTCCCAAGTTTTTTTTTCAAGCAAGGGTGCTGGGCTGCATCTATTCAAACAGAGGGGACAAACGTAACAGGTTCTACAGTATATGAAGCATAATTCAGATCTGTTTGATTCTGAAAAAAAAAAGTTGCTTTCTTTCACATACCATTACAGTAAAAGTAATTTTCTTTTAATTTTTCATAATACCTTTATCTTTTTGTCATTCTTTATCGTTTCTGGGAAAGTTTACCTTAACAGTTGCAGACAGACTACTGACATGGAAGTCAAAAGCTAAATCAAATAATTATTTCTGCTACAACAGCACCCTCTAGATGGTAAGAGCTGCAAATGACAGTGTCTTATACTACTGAGAACAAGTAACTGCAGAGAGAATGCATGGGGTGTTGTGGTTCTTTGTCTCTTTTAATTTACTGTGCTTTATCCTCCAGACATCCTGCTTGACCCTAGCTGCCATCTCTCCCCTCCCAGACCGATCATGCCCCCATCTCTAGGACTTACTTGGCTGACCCTTGCAGTGCCCCATGGTTCTCCACCTATGGCAGAACCCCCTGCATCCCCCTGTAAACCCAGAGGTGTTTAGCTTGGCTGTGGGATGGTGCACCCAGTAGGCGAGTGCAGGTCTTGTGAGGAGGGATGGTGTCATCCTGAAGGCAGGGTTCTTTCCTGATTTTCTGGTCCCCGAACCCTGGATGCTCTGAAGGAGTGGTGGCTTGATATGCATGTGTCACTAGACATGTGCTGACATCGTCCACCAGAAGCGTTCCCCACCTGACCTTGCTGCTCATGACTGCTGCCACTGAAGTGGTAGTAGTGCAGTGGAGCAGGCTACCCTGCCCCCCCCAGAGTAAGACAGCATCCATCGGGATGCTCAAGCTTCCTCTCCCCAGCCAACCCCAGAGCAGCCCGGGGATCAGTCTAGAACCCAGGTCACCAACAATGGCAGCAGGTGAGGCATAAGTGCCTCTGCCCTCCACGCCACCTGGTTCTTTGTCTTTTAGACAGCTTTCCCTTTTTGGTCTCACAATGACCCAAACCAGTAAGGCCATCATAGAACTGGTTTACCCCGTCCTCTGGGCTGAGAAAAGATTTGGCAAACTGATGAGTCCTGAAAAAGATGAAGCGTGTGTCTGTGATTTCTGCTTTTAGCCTTTACAGAGAGTGTGTGAGAGGTCATTTGGCACCATACAATCCTGCTTTTAAGCAGAACCAATCTAAGTTCTTTCACAGTGATTTATATATACTTCACATATGGCTTGACATTATCAGGGTATTTGTAATTAGTATTTGTTGAAACTTGCCCTTATTACCAATGCCCTTCCTGGATAACCCTTGCCTCAGTACTAAGGTACTTTATTTCTTATGCAGTGTAAGTACATGAGGGACAATGCTTTCTATAATAATCCCTGGTGATGAACATGGCAAGGGAACAGAGAGTGAAAAAGTACTGACAAACAAGGTTCTTTAGTAAAGCATTACCTAAAGTTGTGTAAGCAATTAGTTAACTGTGAGGAAACCATGAAGAAGCCCAGCTCGTAATTGACTAGTACTTAACAAAGATCTTCACAGTAAATCAGTAGCAAGCTTATTATGGTGATTAACAAATTCTACACAGTGAAGATGCGCCCAATGAGTTCATCATTAGGAGTTTGCTATTGATTTACTTTCTTCATTTTAGTTAAGTATTAGTTAATTACATATAAATTATTTCTTCATGCTTGGTTAATGTTTTACCAAATAGCCGTAATACCAATTAAAGGAAAACTCATCAGGATGCAAACTTTAAAAATCCTGTAGTTCCCTCTCTGCTCTCACTACTTTCTGAAGACATCTGTGTTTAAACAAAGCACTCTTGCTCATAACCCCGTGTACTTAATCCTGTAGCTTGGGCTTGGAGCGAGGTCAGATTTCTGTGTTCTTAGAATTAAAATTACTTTCATGACAACATATTGTGTTGTCACTGTTACAGGATTATAATAACTGGGGAGCATTTTCTCCCATATGGAATCCCAGTTATAATTCGCCGTTATAACCTGTGGGTTCTAATGGCGACAAGGCACCTGTGCCAGACACTTGCCTTGCCACTGCCAACTGGACACCGCTCACTCTGTGGTAAGTGAATAATTAAAAAAAACAAAAAAAACTTGCCACTCAAATCTAATCCTCGCTCTGCTAAACTTTAAGAAAAAAAAAGTTTCAGCAGCCACTCAGCTGCGGACTGCATTCATCCACATCGGATTGCAGCTGTTTTATTTTATATAATTGCTTTGGTGAGAAAAACGCTACCCAGCAGTTATATAAAATAAAACATGGGGTGGTGTGGTATGTTAAACTTGAGATTTTACATACACCACTCTGTGGGGTGTATGTAAAATCTCATTAAACACACCACCCCATGCAAACTCTCGGGGGCTATCTTTACTGACCTCTCGAAGGCGCTTGACCTGGTTGACCATGTCATGCTATCAATGCAGCTTAGATCAATTGGTCTATCCACTGCCACTCTCAGCTGGTTCTCCAACTACCTACATGGTAGAACACAGCAGGTTAAGTATGGCAAAGAGCTCTCGGGTCCCATCCCAGTAACAATGGGTGTCCCCTAAGGCTCCGTCCTTGGACCAATGCTCTTCTCCATTTTGTTAATAATCTCCCCACAACTGCTGCTCACTGTAAACCAATCATCTATGCAGATGATCTGGTCATCCTGTCTCACTCCCCAGAGGTGGGGGTCATTAACCACCACCTGAGTGAAGACCTAAAAAACATTCAGACATAGATCCTGAACCACAAGCTAGTCCTTAATCTAAAAAAAACCCAGGCTATGCTCTTCGGTTCCCGGGCTAAGATTAAGGCCTCCCCTGTGCCATTATGCGTATCTGGTAAGAGAGACATCCTGATTCCAATTACGGACAATTTTCAAATACCTTGGAGTAACATTGGACCCACAGCTTGACCTTGGCCTTCATATCCAGAAGATATGCAAAACAGTCAACTGTAAACTGAGTCTGGCCTACAGAGCAAAAAATAACCTCACGTCGGCCATGCATATAGCTCTTGCTAGAGGTATGCTTCTCCCCTCACTATGCTATGGGCTCCTGTTGTTTGCCAGCACCACTAAGGCCCATCTCTCTAGGTGGTCGATGGCCCACAACAATGTCTGTCGCTTCGCCCTAGCGGCCCCTTTGGCTCACTCACCACTGTGAGCTCTACAATAAGTTAAACTGGCTCTCGCCCTCAAAGCACATTGACTTTGTCCTTGGTTGCTTCACTGGAAAGGTCCTCAACACAGGCACCCCTCCAGGGGTGGCAAGTTTGCTGGCCCAAACTGTTCCCTCGTCCTATCACCTTAGGTCTCAGGGGTCTGCCACACTCAAGATACCTGTGACTAGGACTCAAATGGGTGAAAGGGACTTTGCAGCATGTGCCCCCAAACTTTGGAACACATTCCCAGCCCAGGTCCGTGTTGTCCCCTCTCAGGGCAGCCTGCGTTCTTCCCTATGGAACCACCTTAAAATCACTTCGGCCTGCGGGTGCCAAAAACCCCCATAACATAAGTTAGCACTTGCACTCATGCATAACAGATGTTAGTTTTGTACTTGCTGCTACCAATCCTTACCTTGTACTGCTCTATAACTAGTACACACCGCTTACTCTACTGTACCTATTCTAACTATACGTGCCTCATATGCCTTGTACATTGTGTGTTCAACATTATGAGGTTCACATGTGACATGTGAGCTTGTTTTTGTCTAACTTGTACCTTATAGTCCCATGACGTGTAATCTTTTCCTAATTATGTACCATGTTGTCCCAAGTGTGTAAGTACTGTATGTAATTTCCTGTACTCCCCCGGGTTGTACCTGAAAATAGGCAAATTGTCTTGTCTAGTGTACTTACCTGGTTAACAAAAGCTAAATAAATGCATTATTCTATATGTTATATAACTGTGTGCTCAAGTCACTAAACAGGCATGTACTGACTACAGTACAGCACTCATTGAGAACTCAGTTGGCAGGTGGCCATGATGGTGAGTGGTGGGCTGTGCCAGTTGCTGGCTTGGTTTGAGAATCAACGGGGGAGCGGGGTGGTGGAACACTGCCTGCTAGATGGGAGGGGTCCACTATACTACCAACGACAGGGGTAATATTGCATAATGGGGGATCAGGGAGGGAGGGCCATAAGACCACCAGAAAATATTAATATTAAACACTAATAGTGACATCAGGGATCAGGAAGGGAGGACCACCAGGAAATATTGATATTTAACACTAATAGTGACATCGGGGAAGGAGGGCTACTAGACCACCAGGAAATATTAATATTGAACACCAATAGTGACATCGGGGATTGGGGAGGAGGGAGGGAGGGAGGCTGCTAGACCACCAGGACGTGTGTGTTAACATAATAGTGACATCGAGGATTTGGGAAGAGGGTTTCCCATATATACTGACAGGGCTTGGGAGGTGACCACCGCACATTGGTGCACTGTGTTAAAGCTTTCCTAGAATTTCTAAGTACCTTTATACCATCCCTAGCTGGTCTATGGGTACTTAGAAATTCTCTCTGGGTGATTTTGAGAATCCAACATTCAGAGATGTGGCAACCTGTGTCTCTGTATGCCCCCCTGCGCCATACGCAACCATTTTGTAGTGTGTGCAGGCGGGGCAAGCCCATTTAGAGCAGGCAGCCTCGCGATGAAAGCACAGGCTGATTTGAGAATCACTCACAGCACATCATTTGGTGCAAGGGCACTGTGCACCATTCACTGCGGCACAAGCCCCTTGCGATGTGCCGGTAGCTTTGTTTGGACACCATTAAAATTCCATATTGTGTAGAGGATTTTCACAGAAGCTATTTTCTATTTCAGACTGTTTTATGACCCACGTTAGGCCTCCCCAGCAATGTAATCTATTTACCTAGTCTGCTCATGCACCTTAAGTTGGAGAAGGCAAGTTATGTTACTCTCTTCTGCATCTATACTGGGGAAGCAAAAATTTAAATGTAGCCACATTTCTGTTCAGAGCAATGAAACCTTCAAAACTTTTTAGCCAGTTACCAGAGGCTGTAGTGATGATCAGTTTGGCTAGATACAACACCCAAAACTTCTGTTTCGCAGCTTGTAATTATTTTTTATGTTCCTGTAAGCTAGTTGTTTGTCATGTATTTGGGGGGGGACATCACTAAAGATAAAAAAGGCCTCCCATCGCAGACTTGCTGGCAACTCCCTGGCTTTGTATTGAATATTCAATTTATATAAACATTTTGGGGACTTAATGCAAGTTTGGGATGGTAAACATCTACCAAGTGGTGAAATTAAAATCTCCACTATTGGTAAAGACTTCATTAGGGAAACAGATTTACCAGAGATGTTTAATTACTTTTTTATTAATGTTGGTCCCACGGATGTTGCTGCTGACTCGAGGGAAGATAGGGGTGCAAGTCCTGATACTTTTGGGGATGGTAAACGGTTTATGTTTATGTTCAGAGATACTGGCCCAGGAGGTTTGTGAGCATCTGTTAGAATAGAAAAGTAAAACAAATAGTGGGCTGGATAATCTTGGACCAAGATTTGTGAAGTACACTGCATTCCATATCTCAGGAGCATTGACCTATTTGTTTAACTGGTCCTTAATAGCAAGAGAATTGCAAATGGGGTGGAAGCAGGCAATGGTTATCTTCATTTTTTAAGGGGACAGCCCTGTCCAAATGATAAATTATAGGCCTATTTCATTGCTTTTGGTGGTTGCTAAGTTGCTGGAAAAGATAGTAGCAAAATAGATTCAGACTTATGGGGGGGTAGTAGATTGGATAAAAATAGTCTGTATTTTGCAGGAAACAACAGTAGTCTGTCCTCTGTGTCAAGGATATTTATCAATGTCAACAAGGCCTTGAACTTGGCATGGTTACCAGGGCTATATTTGTTGACCTGTCCAAGGCCTTCGACACGGTGGACCACACAATTCTTTTGGGAAAGTTAAAGGAAGCTGAATTGGGTGACAAGGCTTTGTTCTGATTTCAATGGCAAGGCAAGGCAAGGCAAATTTTATTTTTCAGGCACCCAATCCCAGAGGCTCTGGGTGCTGCATAACAGCAACAAATCCATCATAAAATTAAAAAAACCATAAAAATTTCCAGTCTACAAATAATTACTTATGTATATTAAAATCAGTAAGACCAAAAAATGATAGAAGGAGGAGAAGAAATATCCTGCCCAACTCAATATGGGGGATTGGGAAAAGCTTGGCAAAACAGGTGAGCCTTGAGGCAAGTCTTAAAAACCTCCACAGAAGGGGCCTCCTATATATAGCTGGCGGGAGCGAATTTCACAGGATCGGGCCAATGACACTGAATGTCCTGTCGCCAGCCATCTCGAAGCCTCATCCTGGGAATTGCTAGGAGGCCCCTCGAGGAGCATCAAAGGGAGTGGATCGCTGCAGCAGGTGACAGGAGAGCAGACAGATAACAAGGGCCCAACTCATGGAGGGCCTTAAAGGTGAGTAACCCCACCTTAAAGAGGATCCTCCATCTGACTGGCAGCTAGTGCAGTTCACACAGCACCAGGGTGATGTGGCAGAATTTAGACAGCCCCACCAACAA
This sequence comes from Neoceratodus forsteri, assembly GCA_016271365.2. Lineage (NCBI taxonomy): Eukaryota > Metazoa > Chordata > Ceratodontiformes > Ceratodontidae > Neoceratodus > Neoceratodus forsteri. Next base: position 772,225,592 of record CM057456.1, on the reverse strand, counting down.
CCTGGCTGCTGCGTTCTACACTAGCTGCAGCTGGCAGAGGCATCCCCCAGAGACCCTAAAGTAGAGTATATTACAGTAGTCCAGCCTAGTCGATACAAAGGCATGCACCAAACTGGGGAGATCCAGGAGCAGAACAAGGGGCCTAACCCTGGCAGTATTCCTGAAATGGTAAAAGCGGGTCCGGACAGTGGCCCACACCTAAGCCTCAAGTGTCAGACCACTGTCAAGGATTATGCCTAGGTTTCATACCGTTGAGGTGGCCTTCAATGGCACAGATCCCAGAAACAAGCCAGTTTCCGCACCAGAGGCCATCCTATTCCACCCTCTGTTCGACTCCATCATTAGCACCTCTATCTTATTGGGGTTCATCCGCAGCAAGCTGGAGGCCATCCAGTTGTTGATCTCTGCAAGGCAGTTTTTTAGTACTTCCACTGCATTAGATGTTCCCAGTGCAAAGGAAAGATACAGTTGGGTGTCATCAGCATAGCAATGAAAATCCTAATGATCTCACCCAGGGGCAGCATGTAAACGGCAAACAACATCGGGGACAAGACTGAACCCAGGACAGGAGACTAGGGGAGGAAGAAAAATTCCCATTCACTACCCATTGCCTCCTGTTCATGAGGTAGGACTCAGACCAGCAGATGGCTGTGCTGGTGAGCCCACAAAATTCTCTCAGGTGGTCAAGCAATGCACAATGGTCTACTGTATCAAATGCTGAGAGGAGATCAAGGAGGATAAGAACTGTCCCCTCCCCATGATCTCTAGCCTCGAGGAAGTCATTATGCACTCTAACAAGAGTGGTTTCCATACTATGCCTTGCATGAAAAACTAGACTGGAAAGGCTCATAGAGATCAAAGGTTAGGGGGTGCTCTTCCAGCTGAAGTGCTACCACTTTCTCGACAATCTTCCCTAAAAATGGGAGATTGGAGATGGGGCAGTAATTTGCCTTGATGTCAGGGTCTAGAGATGTTTTTTTCAGGAGGGGATGCACCAATGTCTCCTTCAAGGCATTCAGGAAAAATCCCCTTGGATAAAGAGCACCGGACAATCAGGGCAAACACAAGGCCTACGGTATCCACACATTCCATTAAGAAACATGTCAGTATAGGGTCCAGTTCACAATAGCTGCACTTCAACTTGGATGCAACCCCAATTACCTCTGCTACCCCCATAGGCTTAAACTCTCCCCAACTAGGTGGAGGGCTCTCCAGATGACCAAGGCAACCACTGTTGACCTCCATAGGGCCCACTAGCAGAATATCCTGCTGGATGGTGGGCACCCTACCCAAGAAGAATCAAGCAACCTCTTCACATGAAGTGCTGAAAAAGTTTGTTTCGGCTGTAGACAGGCTGGATTTAAGAGCCTGTCCACAGTCTGAAAGAACGCTGTTGGTCAATTCTTCCCAGCAGCAGTCTCCCTTGACAGGAACTCTGCCTTCTTCCAGGTGATTGCCTCCTGGTACTCATGGTAGTGGGTATGCAGGACCAATTTATCCACCTGCAAGCTGGACCTACACCAGCAGTGCTCCAACCTCCGACCCAAAATCTTCATCGCCTAGAGCTCCTTTTCGAACCAGGGGAACCTCAAGTGAGAAGATTTGGGTTGTACACAGATTGGTGCATGAGAGTCGAGCACCACAGTCAGCACCCTATTATAGGTGGCAACTGCTTCGCCCAAATCTCCTACGCATGCACTGCCCACACTAGATAGATCTGCCGTTGCCAGTAATCCCTCTGGGGTCAAACCCCTCAAAGGGTGATAGCTAATCATCTCAGCAGGGGGAGGGTTCTTGGGGGAGGCCCCGAGCAACAATTCCACCATGCAATAATCAGACCAAACGACCCGATCAGTCTTGAAGTTAAAAACCTCAAGCCACAGAGAGAAGACCAAATCCAACATGTGACTACCCTGATGTGTCACAGAGGAAACTTCCTGTGACAGGCTCAGAGAAAACATAGTCTGGAAAAGGTTGGAACCCAGCCTGGATGACTCATCGTCGGCTCAGACATTGAAATCCCCCAAGGCTTAACATTGGGGGGATGCCAATGTCTCACTGATGATGAAATCGGCCACCTCCTGTAAGAATTCTCTAGCTACCCCAGGTGAATCCTACAGCCTGTGCCTGGATGACCACTTACAGCCACACATTCAAATGAACTTGGTCTTCCCACTAGGTGCACAGAGAAGTTAAGCTTGGATCGAAAACAGATGGCCACTCCCCCTGCATTCCACTTTGGGGCATTGCACCACCAAATACCCAGGGGGGAACAGCAGCCTCTAGAACCGGGCCAGCATCATCCCCTAACCAGGTCTCCGTGAAGCAAGCCAGGCCGACTGAGGAAATCAAGCTTGAGATGACAGTGGTCTTGTTCCTGAGCGATCTGGGATTGTATAGCACTGCCCTCAGGGGATCGGTAGATAGTGTAGCCCTCCTTGTCACCTGCCTGCTCGGTCTAGCAGGAACCATGGGCACAGGAACCAAATATATCTCACCTCTCTCCATGGCTCGACTGCACCCAGGGCACCTCCTGCACACAACAACCTTGATCCTGCCCCCTTCTGAAATGCATGGGGCACCCCGCCACATATGATCAACATGAAGCCTTACAATTCTGACCTCCCAGCACCGATGTGCCATCATGGTAGAGACAGGGAGGTCAGAAAAGGGCCACAGATCGTGTATCAGGGATGCCCTATACACTATCCTGACCTGCCCCAAGCCACCACATCCTCCTATACACACGATGGACAGACTTGAAACTCCACCAAATACTAATCCACTATCCACTCAATCCCACAATAATAATTAAACAATCAAATACATACAATACAGCACAAATAAAACCAAACCGACTAACCCACCTCCTTCCTTAAAAGTTCATCCACACACACATATAGTACAATTCACCTTATATCAAAGACACCATCCCCACAGTCATACACTGACCAAACCAGACACAAATTGTTTTCCTTCACAACCACACACAGCCACACTCTCAAGCCAATCCTCCCCACCCTCCTACTCAAGTGCAATATACCCCAAACCAGAGCTTAAATAGCAACAGATTTGGAAATTTTCAGTAGTAACACTTAAAATAACGTCCAGACAGCAGTCTAGGGTTTCACAGAGCTCCCACTTCTGTGTAAATTGTCCGATGCAGTTCTCTAGTGGAACCAACTCTCACCCAGGCCTGCTAAAATACTTCCAGAATTAAGAGACTTACATGAGCCTTGTAGCCAGTAAGCCCAAACTGTTCACAGCACAGAAGTTCTCACTCAAAAGGCTCTGCCGGCCTTTCCAAAAGGAAAAGTCTCAACAGACTGTGATAGTTCTAATGAAGAGGCCACTCTATAGCTTGATGTTCCAACAGCCCCTTTTTCACTTCTGTGGCTCCTGTCCCCGGAAAACAGTTGGTCAGTCCCTCTTCAGGTGGGAGCTCCCCCCCCCAATGGCTTATCCAGATCCCCTTGGCCCAATATTGCAGTGAGCCTGGACAGACAGCCCTCCAGTCACACTCCCAGGCCTCTTAGTTGGATCAACACCCCAGACCACCCTCTGGTAAGCCTGTGTCCAATATAACCGGTCAAGCCTATGGGACTGGACAACCCACAAACACCTTGCTGGATCAGCCCCACCGATCTTCCTGCGTGTTTCCATGGTTCCACTCTAGCCAGCTCATGGGTCTTCCTTCCGGTCAGAACTAAAAACCGAGACGACGATCTTCAGGATGATGATGGTGGGGAGGTCGTCCGTCGGCCTCTCACTCTGATGGGCCCCACAGATGGACATAGAAACATAGAATTTGATGGCAGATAAGGACCGCTTGGCCCATCCAGTCTGCCCATTTCCCTACCTGATGGATAAGCTGCAGATTCTAGTTAATCAACAGCTTACTTCCTCCTGCCCCACTAGAATTGCCTTATGCCTGTCCCATGCATTCTTGAATTCTCCCACTGTTTCTGACTCCACAGCCTCCTCAGGAAGGCTGTTCCATGCATCCACAACTCTCTCTGTGAAAAAATACTTTCTAACATTACCTCTGAGCCGTCCCCCTCTATCTTCAAATTGTGCCCCCTTGTTCTTGCACATCTCTTCTTCTGAAAGATACTACCATCTTGTACCTTGTTAATTCCCTTGAGATACTTGAAGGTTTCTATCATGTCCCCCCTCCCTCCTTTCCTCAAGGGTATACATATTAAGCTGCTTTAGTCTCTCCTTGTATGTCTTCTGGTGCACATCTTGCACCATTTTGGTTGCCCTCCTCTGAACAGCCTCTACTCTGTCTATGTCTTTGCGGAGATGGGGTCTCCAGAATTGCATGCAGTACTCCAGATGGGGTCTCACTAACTATTTGTAGAGAGGGATAACAACTTCCTGTTTTCTACTGTTGATGCCTCTCCCTATGCATCCCAGTATCCCCGCAGCCCTCCTTACTGCCTTTTCACATTGCTTGCCCACCTTTAGGTCATCTGATATAATTACTCCTTGGTCTCTTTCAATTTTTGTTGTTATTAACTCACCCCCCATTGTGTACTCTTCTCCTGGGTTTTTGTTTCCCAGATGCATTACCTTGCACTTCTTTGCATTGAATCTGAGCTGCCACATAATTGACCATTCCTCCAACCTTGCCAAGTCCCTTTTCATTCTTTCCATCCCACCTTGTGTATCAACCCTGTTGCAGATCTTTGTGTCATCTGCAAGGAGGCATACCTTTCCTTCCAGGTGCTCTCCAATGTCACTTATAAAGATATTAAAGTAGACTGATCCCAGTACCGAACTCTGCGGTACCCCACTAGTTACCCTCCTTTCTTCACTGTGGACTCCATTTACTATTACCCTTTGTGTCCTGTTGTCCAGCCAGTTTTTTATCCAGGCTACCACCTTGGGACCCACTCCAAGGCTGGCTAACTTGTATATTAATCTTTTGTGTGAGACTGTGTCGAATGCCTTGCTAAAATCTAGGTAGGTCATATCCACAGCCCCTTCCTGGTCTACTACTTTGGACACTCAGTCAAAGAAATCTATTAGGTTCATCTGACATGACCTTCCTGCTGTGAAACCATGCTGTCTTGGGTCCTGCGACCCACTGGCCTCTAGGTACTCAACAATTCTGTCCTTCAGAAGTGATTCCATCATTTTCCCTACCACTGAAGTCAAACTAACTGGTCTGTAGTTTCCTGCCTCTACCCTGCTCCCACTTTTGTGAAGTGGAATCACATTTTCCCTCCAACAGTCCTCAGGTACCACTCCATCCTCCCATAATTTGTTAAAGAGAGTAGTCAGTGGTGTTACTAGTTCTACCCTTAGTTCTTTTAGTATTCTTGGGTGAATCCCATCAGGCTCCATTGCTTCGTCCACCCTCAGTTTCAAGAGTTCTTTCAAAACCCTTTCTTCTGTGAATGGACTGGTATAGACCCTCCTATTCACAGTTTCTCCCTTGTTTGGTTTAGGCACCTCCCCCTCCTCATCTGTTGTGAATACTGAGCAGAAATATTTGTTCAGAATCCCTGCTTTTTCACTGTCACCCTCTGCCCACATTCCTTCCCCTTTATTAAGTCTCTGTATCCCTCCCTTGGTCTTTCTTCAGTCCCTAATATATCTATAAAAGGTTTTATCCCACTTCTTAACAGAGTTGGCTATCTTTTCCTCAGTTTGTGCCTTTGCTATTCTGACTGCCTTCCCTGCCTCCTTCTGCTTTAACTGATAAAGTTCTCTGTCCTGATCCTTCTGTGTTTCCTTATATTTCCTGAATGCTATCCTTTTCTCCTTAACCATCCTTGCCACCTCTTTTGAGAACCATAGTGTTTTTTTCCTTTATTTTGTTTTATTGATTAAAGGCTTGTTGCCTCTGCAATGGTAGTTTTGACTATTCCCCATTATTCCTCCACCCCTCCTTCTTGCCCATTTGCTAGTGCTTTTCTAAGGCACTCTCTCATTTTCTCAAAGTCAGCCTTCCTAAAGTCCAATACTCTTGTTTTTGTATGGCTTGACTCTATGGCTGTGTTTATTGTGAACCACACTGTTTGGTGGTCACTTGTTCCCAGATGGCTACCCACTTCTAAATCTGAGATCCTTTCTCCTTCCCATTTGAGAGTACCAGGTCTAAGGTTGCTCCTCCGAGTGGGTTCCAACACTAGCTGTCTGAGGCATGCCCCCTGTAGAGCATCAAGAATGACCCTGTTCTTGGATGTGCCTGCAGCAAAGGTACTCCAGTTAACATCTGGCATATTCAGGTCCCCCATCAACAATATCTTCCCTTTTTCTGCCATTTTAAGGATGCCTTCAATCATTTCCTTGTCCATTTCCTCCCCCTGAGATGGGGGTCTGTACACAACCTCCATGTGGATTGTGGTGCCATTTCCTGTCTCCCGGGTGACCCATAGTGACTCATCAACTTCCTATTTACTCTTTAGTTCTGTTGCTTTAATCCCTTCCCTTATATAGAGAGCTACTCCTCCTCCTCTTTTACCCACCCTGTCCCTCCTGTATACTGTGTATCCTGGCATGTTGACATCCCAGTCATGGTTCTCTATGTACCATGTTTCAGTGACTGCCACAATATCCAGGCATCCCTCTTCCATCAAGACCACTAGTTCAGGGAGCTTGTTGTACAGACTGCAGGCATAGGTACTCATCGCCTTCCATTTATTTTTTATGGCCTTACCCCTTTTAGCCCCATCCCTGTCCTTAACACCTTTTTCTGCATTTATCCCTGCCCTGCTCCCTACTGACTTCTCTGCCTTGGTGTTTACCTCTCTAACTACTGCGCTTTGTGGGGGAAGGCTGGTATTTCCCTGCTCCTTTTCAGTGCCTCCCCCCCTGGCTATTTTAAATGCTTGCCAATGAAGCATTTAAATCTGTCACCTAGGATCCTGGATTCCCCCCTGGATAGATGCAGACCATCGCGCCAGTATAAGCCTGCATCCCTCCAGGTGGCTCCCCAGTCCCCAATGAAGCCAAAACCCTGCACTCCACACCAGTTTTTCAACCATTCATTGAATCCCATGGTGTGGATTACCCTAGCATCATCCTTGCCATAGACAGGCAGTACCTCCGAGAAGGTTACCGTACATGCTACTTGTCTAAGGCCCCTCCCCAACTCCACAAACTCCTCTTGCACCACTCTGATCCCATTTACAGCCAGGTCATTTGTCCCTAGGTGGACAATGACATCCAGCTCCCTCCCTCGTGCAGCTGCTCCCACGATCCTGAGGATTCACTTCCTGTCCCTCCAAGCCATGGCGCCAGGCAGGCACCTTACCTCCCTATCCCCTTCCTCCCCCACGTCTCCCCCCTAATGATTGAGTCCCCCACCAGGAGTTGTTTCCTTCCCCTGTGGGGTCTCATGTCACCCTCCTGTGGGTCTCCTTTGTGGAGGTTTCCAGCATCCTTCTTGGTCTCCACTGCAGGTGCCTCCATAGAGGAACCACTCTTTGCCAGAACTGCATGTGGAGAGCTACAACTGGAAGGATGCACCTCTGTTCTACCACCCTCTCCTTCCCTGAGCCCACCTTGATCCAACTGCTCCTCTTTCTTGGCAACCTCTGAGGTAACGGTGGTGGTCCTGGTGGTCCCTGGGTGGGGGAAGAGGTTTCACGAATCCTAGCCAGGTCAGCCTGGAGACGAGCAACCTCCTCCCTCAGACTAGAGAGGTGCCTGCAAACAGGACAGCATCGCAACCTCCAGAATGGCTCCCTGAACACTGCTGCTCCACAGCCATTGCACTGCACCACTCTCTCCGGACCAAACTCTCCGCCTCTGTCAATAAAAGCTCGGCTGCTTCAGTGGCCCAGCGACTTCCTGGCCATTTTCTGCCACCACCATGGCTTGTCTATTCAGTGGCTGATGGTACTCCCCTCACCACAGAGCACCAAATAACCTCAAGGGATAGTAGACACACCAAACGTGAGTATTGAATGAAGTCTGGTAATCTTGTGGTGCACAGCACACCTACTACCGCTTGAATAATTATTCTAGCATAGTGTTTGCCTTGAGGAGACTGCCCCCAAAGCCGCTGTGTAAACTCTGGTATGAGCTAGCTATCACATGAAGACGTGCACAGCTAAGATTGCTACCTCACTACATATCCCTAACTTGCTAACCTAAACCCATTATCTAGATCTAAGTCTGAAAGACTGTTAAAAGACTGTTAAAACTATTAAAATTTCTACTACTCTTGTACTCTGCTGCACAGAGGCCACCTAGCGTGGCAGTCATCTTGATAGCCAAGTAACTCCATACCATGTTATCTCACAGGAAGAGTGCAGAGGAATGTTGTTGATGGGAGACAATCAAAAGACATGGTTATAAAACAGGGAACACAGTACCTCAGTGGCCAGCATTTGGCCTCCTATTATTTATTTTAAACTTGATGGGTTTAGGAGAGAGCACTGGAGGCATAGGCTGTCTTTTGCATTCAGATGTGATGGTGGTTTATGCCTGCAAAGCATCAACTGAGATACTGCAGCTGTACCTACAGAAGGCTTTTGATGGCCTTCAGCCATTCTCTTCCCTGGCCTCATTAAAACTGAATGAAAATAAAACAAAAGTGATGCTATTAGGAAAACCTCAAAAATTAAATAGATTGGGAAATAACTCTTTATCTGTCTGAACAAGGAAAGAAAAGAGCTAGAGCAAATAGAAGGGTATAAATATCTGGGTTTCTGGATGAATACCCAAGGGTCCAGTAATCTGCATGTTATGAAACTTATAGACAGATTAGGCAGATGTTGTGAGGTTCTGAATCAACATAGAGGATGCTTGAACTATGTAGGAAGGCTGCAGATACCAGGGGGTATAGACCTATGAGAAGGTATGTCCCAGGGAGGTGAGGGGGGAAGACCGTGTGAGTGGGGGCTGAGCAGCACAGGTAGGCACGCAGAACAAAAAGTGTACTAAATAAAAAAAGGAAGGCTGCAGACAGCCCAGACTCAATTATTTCTTATCTTTGATTATGCCTACTTTGCCTGTGAAATATGTACAACAGACAGGCTGCACAAGCTGGATATACTTTAAAACAGATTGGCATGATTTGTATTGCATTGTCCTTATGATACCCATAGCTGTGATTTATATAACAAATTAGGATGGATCTCCCTCAACAAAAGACATAAGTTGCTAAAAAATATTTTTGCTCTAAAATACTTACAGGATAAAGTCCCAGAGTACTTAAATGGTACCTAAACAAGTAGATTTTTAAAACTGCAAACTCCAAAATCTGGCTTTATAGTGAGGTAAAGGAAAGGCTGCTGTTTACATTTATGCTAAAACTGCATTTATATAAATAACATAAATGCAGTTTCATAGCTTTTGAAAAATGTAAACATCAGCCTTTTAGTTTCAAGAAACAGCCTTGCCTGCTACCTAAAATGTCTGCCAAATGGGTTAAGTGATGACATCATTAGAGCCAGAGGCAGAGACCACATGGCTCCTATAGTGCTAACAAGTTCTTTTCCCCCTTTGTTTTGAATTGTTACACCAGAATAATCAACACCATGTGTTAACACGTGGATTATTTTGATCAGTACACAGCTTAGGCTATGGTTTTGTTCATTTTGTTTACTTTACCTTGCTGAAACTGTCCAGCTGACTTTCTCTTTGGCAAACCACAGTACAGTACAGCACTTCAAATACCCGGTGATCTAGTGGTTATGTGATGTTCTGCAATTTGTAGCAAAGTACTGGTCCGTTCCAATTCCAAAGTTCATGCTTGCTTGGTAATCCACTTATAAGCTTCTTGTGTAGTCTTTTTCCACAAGAACCCCCTGCACCTAGCCTACCTTCTGTTGAACACCTCACCATCCACATTCTGTCCTTAGTACTGCCTGGGACCTCAGATGAGCTTGTGGTCTCATTAAGAGATTTATCACACCTCAGATTGTAATCTTGTACCTCAGAGAGCAGTGCACACCTATACTGATATGCTTTATCAGCTGGCACTGTTGAAAAATGCTTCCCAAATCACTCTCCAGTCCTCATTCTCAATGTTTTACTTCAGCTCCCACAGTAAACACTGAATGGATTACCACCCTTCTGTATAATGGAGGCAGTATGTACAGTGCCCCCCGTTGCGTTTTTTTCCCCGCCTCATTAACCAACAACTAGGTCTTCCTGGAGGGCCAAGCAATAAGCATCAGGACACAACAGAAAAACTGCAATTCATACCCTCATAAGGGCTGCACTTAATATGGATAACAACATCATTAGTAGGAGAGGCATATTAATGCCTTGAGCAAATCCACTTGACTTTAAGTGGCGGTCTAATCCCTTACCTGTGATCTTCAGAACCCCACAGGACAGTGCTCAGCAATTCTTCACCAGTAATTTTCTGTACCCTACTTCACAATGTGAGCTGGCTGGCTAGCACTCTTCCCAATCCTGAATGAGCTATACACAGCTCCCTCGATACTGTCCCAACAAACCTCAACACCTGCCCCCCACCGAGGGTAATCTCCCTACACTGAATTCAGGTAACAATTTAGGTGCAACCTTGCCACTCTGACTATTTGCCATTGCTGGCTGTTCTCATCCACAGTCAGGTAGTGATCACAGTGCTGGCAGTCCCACATCTCAGACCTCACAATGATTTGCTCAACTTCCCCCATCCTGTCTTCCCCACCCTGAAAATAGCCATACCCTGCTGGAATGGCCTATTCAGTCCCTCTCTGACATTCACTCTTCTCACCTGCTCCTCACACCAAAATCTGGTGAGCTCACAACCCTTCCATATCATGAATGTGGTTAGTACAGTCTTCCATGCTTTTTTACATATTAATAATAAACATGATCTTCCGGTAAGACAGGCTGATAGCAGCAGGGCACAAGGGGAAAAATGGTCTTTCCTACTCATATAAGGTCTAAGTTACCTATTATTAGGCACTATTAAATGATGTGTATAATGATGCACACCCATCATTTGATAGTGCCTTATCAAAGATAGCCTAGATCTTTTAAGGATAGGAAAGTCTATCTTTCCCCTTGTGCCCTGCTACTAGCAGCCTGACTTACTGGAAAGATTTATTTTGGATATGTTTTGTACTAACTGCATTCATGATGTAGAAGGGTGATGAGCTCACTGTTTTTTGGTGTGGGGGGCAGGAGTGAAGAATGAATACCAGAGGGGAACTGAGAAGGCCACTTCTGCAGGGTACTGCGATATTCAGTGAGGGGGAAGACAAAAGAGGGGGGGTATGTGCAGATCACTGTGAGATATAAGATGTGGGTCTGCCAGCACCATGATCACTACCTGACCCCATTGTCCTGGCCAACATTCCCCTTCTCATAAAACCAGTTCATACAATTGTCCAAGACTGTGTGTGGGTATTAATGTGTGAAATGGCTTCCACTACTTGTTCAGTCACTTCACTATCAATCTAGCATGGCTTGTAAACCACTTTGGGATACAACATATATGAAAAGCACTATATAATTGCTGATACTTATTATTATTTCCCATGGAAAAAGACAAGACAAGCATATGTTTAATTTCCTAGGAAGTATGAACTCTGGCATTGAACTACACCAGAACTTTGCTACAAACAAGTGGTGGATCTAGGGGGCGGTGAAGGGTGCAGCTGCACCCCATTGTAACTTGCTTGTTGCTGCTGCATTTCACTTTGTTGAAGAACTACTGTATGATGTATTGATTGTACAAATGCTTGCATTCAAAACTATGGATTACATTTGTAGGTTCTGTCAAAAACGTACTAAGAAAGAATAATAGCAAACAATATAACAGTTTAATAAAAATGTTAAAAAGTGCATATCAAGTACGCTCACCACCCCAGCTCCACCCATTGTAACATTCTGGATCCACCATAAGCACTAAACCACCAGGTATTTGAAGATTTGTACTGCGTTGTGGTTGGAAAGTCGGTTGGATTAAAACACAATTTCAGCACGTTAAAGTAAACAAAATGAACAGAACCATAGTCTACCATGTGTATTGATAAAAATAATACACAAGGCCCTGGATATTCAGACTGCGGCAGGCTGTGGTGCAAGCCTAGGCACAGCACAACTTGGCTGTACAGGGGCATTGATTGGGCGATATTCAACGGAGCTGTGCCATGGCACTGCATAGTTGAATATCGCACCCTGGCCACCCACAGTGCACATGGCACAGTGGCACTGCACCAGCACAAGTGGACAGAGTGGAGCAGGGGATGCACTAGCGCAAGTTCCCTTGCGCTATATACAACAACCACAATATTCAAAAGTGCACATGCAAATGGAGCCATAATGTATGCAAGGCACAAATGGGGCCATTTGCATGTCATTATGGCCACATTTGCATGCAGGTGCGCTGATCCCCGGCGACTTGTACCTGGCACCCTGCCAGGCAGCAGCCATCAGGGACTGATGCCCTCTGCGCAGTGCAGCAATGTGCACTCTGCCTGATCGCGGGCATGTGTACATTTAAATAACATCCCATATCCCTGGTGGTCCATTGGACTGCTACACACCTGATCACGGGCTTAAGTATATAATAAAGCATGTCCTATATCCCTGGTGGACCAGTGGACTGCTGTCAGCCCAATTGCAGGCTTAAGTATAATAAAATTCATGTCCTATATCCTTGGTGGTCCAGTGGACTGCTGTCAAGACAGCTCGCAGCCCGATCGCGGGCTTAGTATACAAATATTCATGTTGGGTGAGGTGCTGATGACCGGGGGGGAGCAGAGCGGAGGGTCTCAGTAGGCGGGTGGGGAGGTGGGTACCACTGGACCACCAGGGATATTGGAATTTTTTTTTTTTAATACAAATGCCCGTGATCGGGCTGCGAGCAGTCCACTAGACCACCAGGGATATGGGACGTGCATTTTATTATACTTAAGCCCGTGATTGGGCTGACAGCGGTCCACTGGACCACCAGGGATATAGGACATGAATTTTATTATACTTAAGCCCGTGATCGGACTGACAGCAGTCCATTGGACCACCAAGGATATAGGACGTGCATTTAATTATACTTAAGCCGGCGATTGGGCTGTGAGCAGTCCACTGGACCACCAGGGATATAGAATGTGAATTTATTTACACAGATGCCCATGGAGGTGCAGCCGAAGCTTGGTTGTTGCGCCCTGCAATACGGCAGCTCACCTGTGGGTGGCCAGCTATTGTTTCTTTATTTTTGGCTCACCTGTGCAGCGCAACTAGGGGTTGCGCATATACGGACTCCAGTACATCACGGGCTGAATATTGGATGTGAGTGGCGGCGGGCATGCCTCCACTCTGCGCCATTATATTACTGATGCGCTACGGCACATCGGGATTTGTGCCAGGCACAATCCCCATTTGAATATCGTGCAGGGGCACATCAGTGGGTTGTGCATGGTGCAACACTGTTGCACCATGTGCAACCCTTTTGAAAATCCGGGCCATGGTGTTGACCATTTTGGTGGAACACTTCTAAACAAAGGGGAAAAAAAGAACAAGTTAGCACTATAGAGAGCCATATAGCTCTCTGACTCTGGCTCCAATTATCCCATCACTTATCACATTTGGCAGCCATTTTAGGAAGCAGGCAAGACAGTTTTTTTGAAATTGGAAGGCTGATTTAACATTTTTCAAATGCTTTCGAACTGCATTTAGGTAAATTATATAAATGTAGTTTTAGCATTAATGAAAACAGCAGCCTTTCCTTTAGTCGCCTATGAAGTCAGATTTTTGAATAGTTATTTGGCAAAATGTTGTTTGGGTATCCTTTAATAAGAGGTTAGTGTTTATGGATAAACATACATTATCGAGAGGTGCATGCCATGTGGAGTTGGTATCCCTCTGGATATTGACAGTAAGAGCAAGTTTATTTTTTTAACAGCTGGGTCCAACAGGTATGGAACTTCCTTCCGAAGCCATTTAGAATTTGACTGACTAAGTTTCCATTGTTTAAACAAATAAAATCTTGGTTTACGTCTCAATCTCAAGAGTGTGATAACTGTAGAGATGGAATTACTTATTGGTATCCAAAATATGATAGCTGTAGTCCCCCTTAATTGCATTTTAAATGATGATATACATTGCTTGTCATATGACAATGTTTTGTATTGTTTATTGTCAATATTTGTATGTCTTTATTTTTATGTTGTGCACTTTTTTGTGATGTGCCTGTGGTGTGTTATGTGTGTAGGGGCATCACTGTAAACGAGCCTTGGCTCAATGACCTATCCCTCATAAAATTTAAACTTGAAACTTGCAACTTGACAAAAAAATGAAGACAGTGAAGGATGATGACTCATGGTTTGCCTCCCTAATCTGGTATAGGTCAGAGTACCCACTGGGCTCACTCAGTCACATACTTGGGTCATGGGTGATGAACTGACTATGTTAATGCATAATGTCTGTATGAATGTCAGCATGCCAGCTTTTTATGCTCTCTCCAGTATGCCCACAATGATCAGGTGGTTATGATGCCCTCCTGCCTTCCTGATCCTCAATTTTGTTTTTCAGCTTGGCTACTTTTCCTATCAGTGACACCAGTTCCTTTCCATCTCTCTCTCTGCTCTTTCTTCTATAGAACTGATGCAGTCTTCCGCACTGGCACTTATCTGTCCTCTGCCTCTAGGGAAGATTTAAATGCCTTAATGTTCTCAGCCACCTGCAGAAGTGTAATTTTGATCACCACCAGCTATAAGAAGAATCTGTCCATTTTGTTAGTCTCTTCAAGTGGCAGATAGGATTCCAGTGGCACTGGGGGTTTCTGCCATTTTATGGCTGCTGTGTGGGTGTGATTGGTGGAACTTTCCTGGGCTCCATTAGAGGGTCGGAAAATGGGTCTGTCATCCTCTGGCTCATCCATCACAGTCTCTCAGTTTCTAGTCAGTGCCCTAGGTTCACTGGGGCAGTATTCATTGTTGACTCATATGTTAAGCCACATGTTATGGTGGAAACCACTTGAACTGTTGAAAAATCTGCTGCCTGTTCTGAGTGCATCACAAGACTCCCCGCACAGTAACCATTTTAGGGCTGTGCAAAATTAAAATGTCTGCTAGTGGAATTCATGCAAAATTAAAATGTGGGTTCCACAAAAGTTAATGGTATTTTTATGCAAATGTGAAACTTAGCCGAAATTTTATTTTTGGTTATTTCTGTCTAAATGGTAATAATATTCATGCAAATTTTACCAAATATGGCAATACCATATATATGTGTATGCTAAGTTTCCAGTCGCTAGCTGTAAAGGGGGTGGAGTTATAAGCAGCCAAATATTCAGAAATGTTTTAATTACTTTTCTGAAGTACGTAAACTGTAAACTTATATATCCCTGCAACATTAAAACTAGTGAACGCAATGACACCAAGTCTGGCAGATTCATAGACCCTAAAATGGAGTCTGAGTGTGCCAACTTACTAGTCTCTTGCTTAAAGGATGTCCATATTATAAGCAGACAATAATTGTAAAAACAATGACATAAGTACTTAAAGTCAAATGTTATAATTTTTTTTATGACAATAGCAGAATTTTGTGATAATTTTGTGTAAGCCATATCCATTAATGTTTTCCAGCCATACACCCTGGAGGAGAAAGGAAAAGGCTGGATAGAGTGGTTATAAGGTTGAATTAATAGGAGACTCACTGTAAAAGTTGCAGGACAGGTACATGTTGCAGGACCATAATGCTAATGCAGGTTTGGTGATTTGCCATATATCCAAACACACTGCAGCTAGAGAGAGGAGTTGACTGTTTTCTACATTGTAATAATGACTACAAGTTCTGAAGATGTGAGACGGTCATTTATTAAATATGATTTTCCCTAACTGGCATAATATCTAGAGAAATCTCTACAAAGGTTCACACGGTCCAGTGGTCTATGAAGAATGACCGTGATAGAGATCGGAGAAATCAGATTTCCTAACATTCTGTTGAAAAAGGGGGGGGGTCTATTTCTTCTTGTCAGCTGGAAGGGGCATTTTGGGACAAGGAATGCCTGCATGCTCAGGATGTGCTGAATTTGTTCCAAGAGGGAAGTAAGTACTGGTCATGTCAATGGATACAACAGTCAGGAGTATTAAGGACAGCAGAGCTGTGTATCACAAGAATAGTAGACACAGAGGTGGAACAAGGAAGAATAGAGGGACAACAGTTCTGACTTGCAAGCAGCCTGTATAAGAACCATATCCTGCAAAGGTGAATAGTTTGAAAGTCCAATGGCTTTGGAAGTCAGGGAACTTAGAGAGGCCTACTGAAGGAAGAAAATGACTGGGGCACCAAAAAGGAAGAATTTCTACTATTCCAATGTGATAGTTCTAATCGGAAAAGGAGTAGGTGGTTCTCCTTTTCTGAGAGAAGTGTGACTGTGAAGAATAAGGAGGATATTGCAGACAAGCAGTTCCACTGAGCCCATCTAAGTTAATTGGGGGTTGGGGGAGGTGCAAAATAGTCTCCCAGGAAGGAAATGCAAGATGGCAAATAGCTCAGCTACATACTGTACACCCATAGACACTGATGGGAAGAAAAGGTTCTTGGCCAGTGCTGGAATTACACTTTATGAGGGTTGGGAGTATATGGGAGCCCATAGTGGTCCTATCTTTAAACTGAGCCACCCTTCCCATTATAAGTCAAAGGCAGTGATGCATGACATACCGAGGCTCACATCAGAGCCGGGGCGGAGCCCTGGCAGTTCCTTTTCAAAGGAGTGGCTGCAAAATGGCACCAACCAAATACAGCTAACACAAAACAGAGAAATGCAAAATGATGACATGCACTACTGCACTCACCCAAAAATTGAATAGCTGCAGTGACTTTCTTGTGTGGGGGGGTCTCTGCCCACCACACCTCCCATTGTTTGGGGGGGCTTTGCACCCTGCAACCCACTTACTTAAAATAACCATCTCCAGGGAGGACCCAACTCGGAGGTGGGGAAAATCCCACGAGGACAGGTGTAACCTTTAAAAAAATATAGATATCACACCTCCAGTCTTGAACACGGGTCTGCCTAGCACACAGGTGATGACTCTAACCTGAAGACTACATGGCCAGCACAGATCTAGCCTTCCAAGCAACTGCCTAGAGCAGGGGTTCTCAAGTGGTGAGGCCAGCCTCCCTGGGGAGGCCCCAACCTGTTCCAGGGGAGGCTCAAGCAAGTCTTGAAAAAAGTATTATATTTCAATTTTGAACTTTATAGATTTTTTGTGAAGGGATAAGGCAAACTGAAAGAGGATAATAGTAGGTGAATTTATGTATTTATTCACCAGTCGGTGACCAGGAAGGTACTGTACACTGAGCCATGGCTTATTTCAGGTGTACCCAGGAAGGGTAGTGAGAGAATCCAATTCAAAATGTAACTGCAAAATACTTAAGCAATACAAAATGAATAAACATGACAAACAAATTCAGAACAATAAACTAACAATGCGAGGAACAATTGGTCAATTAGACTGGCAGCAGAACTGTCCAAATACAAGAGTTAACCATATAGGTACTAGGAATAAGAACAGGAGGGAGCAAATGATCCTGGGAATTTGCTTAAGAGCAGGGTGAGAGGGGAGAGGCAGAGGTCGGCAGGAAGGTTATTTCAGTTAGAGGGGAAACAGAAAGCAGTCTGACCCATGAAGGTATGGCTGTAAGGGCAACAGTGGTTCGAGAGTCAAAATATTGCAGCAAGCATGTTGTCCTGTTGGGGTGTTACAATAAGCATAATAACATGAGAGCCAGCTTTGCAAAGAGGTTTCAATTTATTCCTGATGTACTGTGAAAAGTAGGCTATTTTCTATGGGGAGGCCCAAACATATTTCAATATTTTGGGGGAGGCTCAAGATCTTTTCCACGGCTTAGGGGAGGCTCACTATGACAAAGTTTGAGAACTGTTGGCCTAGAGAATTCCATAACTCTATACTTACATCACTGACTCCTAGCTGAAGTAAACATGCGTTGTCAAAACACTCTCGCTCATTTGACACGTGTTGTTTTGGAGTCACTGAAATTCAGTCACTCAAATGGATTTGCTGTTTTATTGGGATACCAGCCCTGGCAAGCCCCTCTGTAATACCAGCTTTGCTTTTGACCCATCCTTTCTGCTCACCCTACCTAACTAGTCTGCTGTGCTCTAGTGGCAATCCTCCCCTTTTTTACTGTTGGAAGGGAAAATCATGCATCTTGATTGGTCATTAGCTGTACATTAGATTGAAGCTACTAATTGATATGGCCATACAACTTCTTCAGTTACCACATTTCACTTATCCACCACCCTTTTCATGAAGAAGTGCTTCCAGACATCCTTTTTGTATATCCCCTCAGCCATCTTTATTGAATTCCTTCTTCTCCCTGTGTTTGAACTCAAGGATAATAGTTCCTTGGTCTCTACTATGTTTATACCATGCAGGTTCTTGTATAGCTCAATCATGTCACCCCTTTCCCTCCTTTTCTCAAGGGTGTACATGTTTAAGTTCTGCAGTCTCTCCTTTTACAGTATGTCAAATCCCCAAGGTCATGTACCATCATTTTGGCCTGATTTGTGCTCCATCCATCACCTTGCTCAGTATCTTAGGTGTGGCCACACCAGCGACCTGTACAGTGGGAGGATCACCTCCTGCCTTCTACTGCTTTTACTCTTTCCTATGAATTCTGTTTGCTTTGCTCACTACCCTGTTGCAGTCAACAGACACTTTAGGGTTTCTGATATCATCACCCGTAAATCCGTTTCTTCTTGAGTGCTACCCAGCATCATCCTTTCCAATGCATATTGCACGATTGGGTTCCTTTTCCCAATGTGCATTACTTTACATTTTTTTTTAGTATTAACTGTTCAGCTGCCAGATCTTGGACCAGCTCTCCAGCCTGCCCAGATCCATTTTCAGTTCCTTTCTTCATGCTTCCATGTTTACCCTTGCATAGATCTTTGTGCTGACTGCAAATAGGCAGACCTTATCCTTGAATATTGAAGAGGACCAGTTTTAGTATCAAGTTTGGTACCCTGCTGGTGACTTCCTTCACCTCTGAAACTCACCACTGACTACCACCTTCTGAGTTCTACCCCCTCCCCCCAATCAACTCTTTACCTAAATCATCCTTTATCCACCCCAAGGTCCCTAATCTTATTGGCCAACCTTCAGTGGTGGAAAGAGTCAAAGGCCTTCCTGAAATGAAGATATATTAATCAAATGTTTACCCCTTGCTAGCTGCAGTGGTAACCCAGTTAAAGAATGCAACCAGATTTGTCTGGCAAGACCTTTCCCTTGTAAACCCATGTTGTCTGGTATTCTGAAGCCTGTTCCCTTCAAGGAAGCCCATCAGGTCCTCCTTCGTAATATTCCCCATTACATATGTTAAGCCAACCAGCTTGTAATTCCCTGGTTCATGCCTCTTCACACTCCTATGTAGCTGAACCAAATCCATTGTCCTCCAGTCCCTAGGGACCACCCCTGTGGCTAGTGAGCAATTGCAAATGACTGCTAGTGGTCCTGCTATAACCCTTGCTATTTTACATATCATCATTGGGTGTAAGTCATCAGATCCTGGAGATTTATTTGCTTTCAACCCTGCTTGCTTTTATAACAGATACCACACAAATAGTTGCACTCCAAAGGAAAAAAAAAACCTCTTAGTGCCATGTTCTTAATTTGGAGGTATATGGAAGTGCATCAAATAAACTGCGAGTCTTTCTATTGCAATATCTTGGCAGAACTTGTTTTTATTTTTTTCCATTAGAGTGCATCTGTTGGTGTGGTTTCTGCTGGAAAAGCTAGCAGGGTTGAAAGTAGATAAATCTATGTGCTTCTTGTCAGATTATCAGTAGCTTTAGCTAGCGGTCCCACCATTTTATTGCCGCATGCATGGAGATTTGTGTTTGTCAGTTTAGCTTCTCCAATACCCTTTTGTCAGTTATCTGAACCTTTGCCCCAGCTTCTTTGCTCCCTCCCTTATTAATCCCACAGCTGACTAGCTAAGCAATTGCAGAGGTAATAGGTGCTTTGTTAAAGTCAAAGTCCACAATAGTGTGAGAATATTTTACCAGTAAGCCATTTAAGGAATTTCCATTGAAAATGTAAAACTGCTAAGCCAAATTGCAAACCTTTGTTAGATTCCGGGATCCAAATATATGAGTTCAATGTTTGGATGAACAGAGTATGGGGTTAGTAGTGCTTATGTAACTGTAGTTTAATTCTGGCTTTTCTCTATTCCTGCCCTTGGTAGATAAGCTGGGCAGTGACTAGGGAATAGAAAGCCCAGCACCAAGGGTGAGTAGAGTGCCGGAGGAGAAGGAGGAGACAGTGGTGGATGATGGGTGTTTCACAATGTGCTAAGCAGAAAATTGCCATGGGAGGCTAGCCTTTGTAGGGGATGTGGAAGGAGCTATTCCTCTACATTGAACTTCAGGCTATAGCCCTCCTAGTATGCACCAAATTTCAGGTTTATACCTGTAATAGAAGGAAAACTGGAAATGTCTATATTTTTAGAAAATGTTTACAACATTTTACAAAATAAGTAATAAAGTGAAATTATAAACTCCTATAACTTAAAATTTAATTAACTAAAATATTTCCATTTTAGCAGTTTCTGTGATTCTTCCAAGAAGCTCATACACGCTGTATTGCAGGTATTTATTTCGGCAGGTGGCCAAGTTATAAGCAGAGAAATATTTTCACAAGACTTCAGAAATAACTGTCATAATTTGAGCCTCTATAAGTTTGAAATCACTTAGCTAAGTGGCATGCTATTTGTTATGTCTTTAGGAAACCTAGTAACACATAAGAAGGGCAATGTTCAAGTTTGTTGTTCAAAGATGACTGAGTTATGACCAAATAAATGCATTTGTGAAATTCTGCTCTATTCCATGAAATCCCATGGAATTTTATGACATTTGGCCAACATTTGGCTAAATCCAAATTGGCTTACTCTGCACAGCCCTACATTATTTTGCTGGTATACGGCAGTCTCTTGTAATAACTATAATACATTATGCAGAGGATTTAGGGAGCAGTCCCATTTATGTTGCACTAACAGTGGGCCTGATTCTCAAAGAGGGCTTGGAATGATGCAAGCTGCAGCAGACAGCAGCTTGCACTGAAGCCCCTTGCACCAGGGACCCTGCACCAGATTCTGGTACAAAAGTGGTCCATGCACCCACATTTCCATACTTGTGACAACCTCTCCCATGTGGCAAACACAAGGCACAAGGGAGGGGTATGCTGCAGGCTCCTTGTGGGAAATGCAACCAGCCCACCTAACCACATGCCAGCCTGTCACACTGACCCATACCCAATGTAGCCTCCCATCCCCGATGGTGCCTCTTGTTACATAGTATAGCCTCCCAATCAATGACGGTGCCTGGTGTAACAATGTATAAGACAGCCCCATCCCCTGATGCCCTTGTGTAATAGTTAATATAGTCCCCCCACTCCGAGACTAAAAAATGCCTGGCATATGAAGTATGACAGCTCCCCCATCCCTGATGTAGCCCATAATAAACAGAGCAATCCAGCCCCTGTCCCTGGTGGGCAAGTGGTCACCCCCCCCCGCAGGTAATACCCACTACCATGACACAGAGCCGATGTGGGCACAACCCTCCTCTCACCTCCATGGCTGGCACTGACTGATCTTTCACTGGTGGCTTACTGTACTGTGTACATAATGAGCATGTACACATTACAGTAAGGCACCAGTGAAAGATCAGTCAGTGCTGTCCTCAGAGGTGAGAGGAGGGCTGTGCTGGTGATGGCTCTGTGTCAGGGAAGTAGGCATTACCTGTGGGGGAGTGGGTCACTCGACCACCAGGGATGGGGGCTGTATTGCTATATTTATTATGAGTTACATCAGAAATGGGGGGAGCTGTCATACTTAATATACTGGGCATTATCAAGGATCGGAGCAGGGGGGCTATATTCACTATTACACAAGGGCATCGGGGGATGGGGGCTATCTTATACAATGCTACACTGTGACCCATTGGGGATCAGGGGGACTATTCTATGTATGTAACAAGGGACACCATCAGGGATGGGGGGGCCACATTACTTACATGTCGAGGGCCACATCGGGATCATGGAGGAGGACAGTGGCACAATGCAGGTCGATACCCCTAGTGGAACATTTTCTAAGTACCCTTAGCCCAGCCCTAACTGATCTAGGAGTACTTAGACTTTCTCCCTTTGGGTGCTGTATGTGAATTGCATTCCTGGGGCTGTGGCAGCTTGCATCTGCCACCTGTCCCCTAGTGCCTTATCACAGCCTATATCTGGGTGTAGGGGTGGTACGAGCCCCGTTTGGAGCAGGCAGCCTGTGGTTGACACAGGCTGTCTTTGTGAATAACTTGGGGGGCATTTATTGACACAAAGTGCAGCTTTCGCCATATATGTTTGGCGCAGGCACCTTGTATCCTACTTTGGGCTTTGAGAATCTGGCCCTCTAGTTCAAGATTAGGTTTATGTAACTGTTAAAAGAATTCCAATGCATTCTATATATATCTCTGTTTTAGTGTCCTGTTTGTCGTCATGAAGCACCTGATTATGATGCACTGGCCTTTACCACAGTACTATGAATATAAAGCATAAAACACTAACATAAGTTCTGGTTCAGTACAACATGAATAAAATTACTATGTATCTTGTAATACACAAGGTGGCCTAGTCATGGCTGGTGTGTTTCTGCTGTATGGCTGCAGTTCTTTAGAGCAGGCTCATCCTCACTTTCATACTTTCTCATTATCTCCAGGACTGGTGGCCAATCCGGAGATTTGCTCTTTTCTTGATGAAAATGTTGAACAGCAAAAGCCCAGAACCAATCTGTGTGGGATGCCAGTGAATACCTCTCTGCACTCAGATTAGTGCCCATCCACTACTTCTCTGTCTTTCCTTTGCCAAACCAGTGAGCAATCCACCTTGTGCATGCATTTATATATATATATATATATATATATATATATATATATATATATACCACACTGGTGTACTTTTCCCAGAAGCTTGTCATACTCCACAGTGTCAAAGGTCTTGCTGAAGTCCAGATAGACTACATGTGATGCCTTGTCCCTATCTACCTCCCCGGTCACCCCTTCAAAGAAGGTTTGTCACAACCTCCCTATGACAAAGCCATGGTGAGAGAGGGCAGGAGCATTCACCTTAACCAAGTGCTCCCTTATTCTGTCCTTGATAATGACTTCCTGGACCTTGCCCTGCACCAATGTTGAGATGACCAATCTGGAGTCTGTGTTTGAGCTTTCTCCTTTCTTAAAGATCAGGACAACGCTGGCACATTCCTGTACTCTGGCACACCTGCCTGGACAGACTCATGAAATATTACTGCAGGTTGCCCAGCCAATTGTTTACTTAACTTTGCAATGTTCCTAGGTTGTATCCTGTCTACACCTTCAGACTTTCCTAACTTAATCTTCACCAAGTAGTCATTTGAATTTAAGGGGTACTACTGAATGTGCTGCATGTTCCCACTTACCTGCAGCAACCATTTGTTCAATTGTGGCAATTTTCCACTTTTGCTTCCCACCCCCTCTATTTCTTTAGAGACACACAGGCACACATATCCTGTCACTGCAGTGCCTCAAAGTGCACCCACTGGTACAAAATTGTGGCATATCTGGGCCACCAGGAGCAGACATGTAGTGGTGAAGTCCTCCTTTCCCAGAGATGGAGACCTTTCATGGGATGCTACTTCCACGTTCTTCCAATCCAACATGCCTCTATTAAATTCTGAACTAGAATGAAGGAAGAGAATATAGAACTGGCCATCCTGCATGAACTGGTACACCATCTAAAGCTTGGGAGAACATCTGTGTCAAGAAAAGCAGACTGGAATTGGCTGGAATTCTATTCTGTGCATTGGTGTGTGACATTGTTGTACAAAGTCCCCTTGCTTTTTTTTTTTTGAGCATTTTCACACTGGATGTCCCAGCTGAGATGTAACATTTTATTTACAGTGGGATCCGGCATTTACTCATTTACACAGCTGGGCAAACTGGAATGGTGGAAAGTTTGAAGATTTACTCAAGGTCACACAGTGAGTAGTAGGCTCTGGTGGGATTTGAACCTGTCATCTCACATTTCTCGAGCCATTGCTTTAATCACAAGACCACACTGACTCCAACTGCCTCCAGCTTAATAAAGAAGCTGGATTTCTTTTTTTTTTTCTACAAAGCAACAAAAGAGAAAGTGTCTGAGAGAGAGCGAGCAGGAACTCTCAGTAGCTGCTTATATCCTTTGCAAACAAGATCTGTGATATAATCATATGCTTTTCATATTAACATAACTGCAATACAGAAAAATAAAAGTTTTCCTCCATTTCAGACAGCACCATATCAGACCTGCGCACAGTTCACAGAAGTACCAGCTGCTGGGCAGGCTATTCTGAGCATGTGCCCTAAAGCATCTTTGTTTAATCAAATGTCACTGTATATTTTAATATTTACTGCACTTAGCAAAAAACTCTTGTAGTGTTTGCTGAGGTTAATATGCAGAAACAGAATGCCAACCTGCGGCAGAGAACAGAGCGCTCACATTTTAACACTATGCCAGAAACATTTCTCTGTTTGTTTTCTTATTCTTTAGGGATCCATTACCACTGCTGTCATCGTTAAATTAATTGGTGTGAGAAGTGGTAAAAGTGGTTAGAAACCTCAGCAAATCAATGAAGCCCATGAATTATCATGGGGGAAATTTATATTAACAATGCACGCATCTGTTGTGTGCTGTTAGCATTGGTGTATTAATGTCCCCAGAGATGCCTTAATCTGTTGTAGAAAGTTCAAAGCTGCATTAACATTTTTACAAGCTTACAAAACAACATGAAAGAGCCTAATTCTGCAAAAAAGGCCAAAAAAAAAAAAACACTTCTATAGTACATTCACAGTGCAGCAGCTTTTCAATTTGTCTTCAGCTCTGTTCTGTCTTTTCTGTTTCTTTTAATGTAGCACATAAGAGGAAGTGGACTGATGGTACTGAAACACAGTCCAGTATAAGCTTTGTTGTGTTGGTCAAACATTGCACTTCAGGGCAGATTGATCTCTATCATATCTTATCACTGGTCTAGCTTTAGAACTTTAGGGCTTAAACAAAGGTAGCCGCTCCAAAGGTCTTGTTTTCCAAATGGACCCCCAGATACTGAGCTAGCTGTAATGTTTGTTTAGTTCACAAGCATCTGCTCTGCGCTGGCCTGCTAGCAACAACAACACAGTATGGGATCTATCATATGGCAGACTTTGAAATGATTTAAAGATGCTCTCAATACATGTTTGTGATTTGCAATGGCAGCCAGAGATAAGTAGCAAAACACTGATATATATCACTGTGAAATCGTGTTAAGATGAATGAGATTTTGCTGTGACATGTGAACTTATCTACTTATCTCTGGCTGTTATTGAAGTGATGAGGATTTTTTGGTTAGAATGGACTATGGCTTGTAATACACAACAGCTTCCATCCTCACTCAGTCCTTTTTGCCAAGCCAGTTGTGTCAATTCCTGCCAAACTGAACTTGAATTAAAGTTGTTCAGACAGTGCCTCGACCACTCCCTACACTCTGGCAGATACCTTGGTTATGCTGTTGTTAGCAGTAACCAGGATATATTTGCTCCAGGTGAAATATTCAGGATTATATCCATTCCCATAATTAATTAAGTTGTACAGAACCAAGATTTATTACCTGTGTTAGGATGCTTGGAAACCCAGGATAATGGCAACTGTAAGCACAGGTTTTGTGGTCTGGACAGACAGTGAGGAAGCCTGATCATAATAAAATTGGAAGGGAAAATCATGCATCTTGATTGGTCATTAGCTGTGCATTAGATATAGAATAATGTATAGGGTTGTGTGTTTAATGAGTTTTGACACATATCCCGAGGTGTTGGATACTACATAAACCCCTGGAGCAAAGCTCGAGGGGTCTATTTAAGCATCCAACACCGAGGGGGGTGTGTGTAAAAACTCGAGTTAAACATACAACCCCACGTTTTATTTTATATAATTGCTTGGGAGTGTTTTCTCACCACAGCAATTATATAAAAGAAAAAAGCTGCAGTCCATCCAGATGAAGCGCTATGAGTGGTCTGCGGCCAAGGGGCTGCTGAAATGTTTCTTTTTTTTTAAACACTTAACTGAGAACTCGAAAAGTGGTACCAGGACTTGAAAACTGTATTGCTGAGAGGGCAAGGTTTTTTTGTTTTTTTTTAAGCATTCACTTACTGCTGAGTGATGGTGGTGGAGTAGACAGTGTGTTCCATGCTGTGTGACCGGAGAGCGGAAGCAGACACATGCGAGGAGCAAGGCATGTTCACCGTTATAACTCGCAGGTTATAACAGTGAATTATAACCAGGTTTCCCTATGGGAGAAAACACTCTCCAGTTATTATAAGTGTAATGCATGACTACAAACAAGTGCTGACTAGCTGGACTCAGGACATGAAAGAAATCCTTGTGCCTCTAATTAGAATGTTGACAAACATCATAGCTGATATTTTTTTCTCCACTAAGTGAGAGTTTGCCAGTGTGTGACTAATTGTCCACAACACACAGAACAGCTGCTGGGCTCCAAAATAACTGTGCTCAGTTGTCAAAGGTCCCTTAGATTGATGCAAACTGCACAAAAAAGGCAGCTTGCATCAATACCTGATGCACCTGGGACCCTGTGCCCGATTTTCTATAGGACAGGGTCTCAGTGGTAAAGTTGTGTGGCTTGTGGCAACTGTGGCCATGTGCCAAACAGATGGCACATTTGGGATGTTTGCTGCAAGCTGCAGGGCAGCCATGTACGAATCTAGATTGTCTCTGGTGGTCCAGCAGACCTCCAAAGCTTCAATCCTTGTATTACCGTAGTAATATGTCCCTGGTGGTCTAGCATCCCCCCTCCAGCTATGATACATTAAAATTTACATAAATTCATTCCCTGGTGATCTAGCAGCCACCCCTCCATGTGTCTGTATATTATGTTAATAACAACTCTCCCTGGTGGTGTAGCGGTCCCCCCCAAGCCCCTGATTATTGTAGTAATACATCTCTGGTGATCTACCGATGTTCTCAATATTCCCCTAATGTTCATGAATGCATTCCCTGGTGGTCTAGTGGTCCCCCATCACCCCAATATGCCTGTATATGGCAATGTTAATAAACGTGTTCCCTGGTGATCTAGTGGACCCCACCCCAGTAGATGATGCCCACCAGTATAGCCTAGGGCTGGCAGTACAGCCTAGAGGTTAGAGGAATGAGGTGTGAATGAGCTTGGTATATACTAGGATTCATACTAGGAAAGTAAGAAGCTAGAGGGCTTAGGGGGCCCATAAGTACTCCTATAATAAATAATATTTAATAGGGGAACTAAAAAGAATATACCTATCCATCTACTCTTGAATGTGGATTTTGAATCACTAATAATGACGTCCAGTAGAAGTGCATTTCAAGGATTTATAACTCGCACCGTCAATAAATATTTTTGGGGCATAAAATTAAAACCCCTGCCAGACAATTGGAGCAGATGACCCCTAATATTAAATACATTATATTTAAAGTCTATACCCATGTCATTCATGAGAAGGGGGTCCTGAACAACATCAAACATGAATAATAGGTCACCCCTCATGTGGCTGGTGGATAATGACATCAAGTTCAAGGTAGTAAGTCTTAGCTCATATGACATATTGGTAAACCCTTTGATACATTTGGTAAATTTTCTCGGGACTCTTTCGATTTGTAGAATGTCATATTTCTTAAAGGGACACCAAAGCTGGAAAGCGTAATCCACATGCGGACGAACGTAAGCTCTATATAGAGGCATAAGAACTCTTTCATCCCAGGATTTGATACTCCTAAGAATGGACCACATAACACCGTTGGCTTTTTGAATAGTTTTGTTAATCTGTATTTTAGGTGAAAAATCATATGTAATATACATGCCCAGATCTTTTTCTACTACGGTACTTACAAGAGATCTGTTATCTAAACTGTATACATGGTATGGATTACAAGGACCTAAATGCATAACTTTGCACTTGTCATGGTTTAACTTCATATTTCAAGGCTTAACTCACTCAGTTATGAGATCCAAATACTTTTGAATAATACTGATACTGTCACAATCAAAACTAGGGCCACCATTTTAATATCATTAGCATATTTTAAAGACTTTGTATGACAATTCTGGGTTACATCAGCAATAAAAGCCTGGAATAGACAAGGGCCCAGAACTGACCCCTGTGGCACACTGCTGTAGACTAGACCAGTATCAGAAAGATAACAATTAATCAGAACCCGCTGAGAGCGACCAACCAGCCAATGTGATATCCAACTTATGATACGTTGATTTATTGGGAGAGTACTTCACTTTTTAACAATAGCCCAATGAGGGATGAATTCGAAAGCTTTACTAAAGTCTATCCAGCAGACCAGACCTGAGTCTGATTCTCACAACCTCCACTTGAACATTGTGTGACTCTGAGTAAGTCACTTAACTGCCCAGTGCTCCCAGGTCACCCCTGAAAACATGCACTTGTGCCTAGTGGGCCTTACCTGGTTACCAAAGACTAAGATAAAAAAATAAATAAATACAATCCCGCTCCCCTCATCCCGGAACCCCAAGCCAGTTACAGGCACAGCCCTCCTCTTACCACCAGGGCCAGCCACTGACTGAGCTGTCAGTGAGGGTGTGCTGTATAATACAATACGTGTTCAGTGACAGTTCGGTTAGTGGCTGGATGTGGTGGTGAGAGGAGAGCTGTGCCAGTCACTGCATCAGGGTTCAGGATGGTGGGAGAGTGGGGCACTGGGCACAACCTGCTGGGGTGGGGTGATGGGGGTCCACTAGAACACCAGTGAATGAATTCATGGACAGTTGTATTTATTGGCATATTACGGCGGGGGGGGGGACTGCAAGACCACCAGGGAAGTATTACTACAATAATCAGGAGACTGGGGCTTGGGGGGATTGCTAGACTACAAAGAGATTTGTTATTAACAATTTAATATACGGGCATATGGGGGGTCCGGCACAGTGGGAGGGCTCTGAGACAGGCACGGTGGTCAAATCCTCCTAGAAGGTGAAATTCTACATACCCTTAGACAAGCCCTGGCTGGTCTAAGGGTATTTAGAATTTATTTATTTATTTTTATTTATTTGAATTTTGTTAACCAGGTAGGCCCACTGAGACAGAATGTCCCTTTTTCAGGGGTGACCCAGGGGAGGGTAAAAGGGGAGGTACAGAGTAACAGTGCAAAACAGCAATAGATAAGTGCATAAAAGCACTTTCACAACAGTCTGTAGAATACAGTAAATATACAAAATACAACATGTATGTACAGTATTTACAAAATAATACAGAATAAGCAAGTACAGAGGTATCAGTTTGCCATAAATAATCAATATGCAAGGGCATAGATTTTTATAGTTAACAGGCATGAAATTATAGGTAATTCATGACATTCATGCTTGGTCCAATAGGATTGAAGGCGGAGTCAGAGAGAAGAAGAGAGTGTAAGGAGAGACACAGCGATAGTGAGAGGGTAAGAGAGAGATCCAAGAGGGAAAGGAAAGGGGCAGGATGGGGGGTTAGTTTGTAGGAGGTGGTTTTAATGGCAGTTTCTATTGCAGATAGGTGGTGAGAAGAGAGATTCCTTATACCGTTGTTTGAATAAGGGGAGATACTTATATGCGAGTAGTGATTGTGGGAGGTTGTTTCATTTTTGTGATGCCACAAAGGAGAAGGATCTTCTACCTATGGCTAATCGAGTTTTAGGTAAACTTAAGATAGGAAGGTGGAAAGATCTAAGGGTACTATGGCTGGTTTTCAGGGTGAGAAGATTAGATAGGCTGGGTGGGGAGGGTAGGTTGATGAGTTTGATTGTGGCACAGGCCACTGGGAAGTCCATCTTGGCTTTGAAGGATGGCCAACCCAGGGTGTTTAGAACATTACAGTGGAGTTCTGGAGCTGGGGCCTTAGAAGCAAAATGAGCAATTCTGTGATAGGCCATTCTTAGTCTGTCCAGAAGTATTGACTTGGCTGAGTGGATTATTGGGGCCCCATAGAAGAGGTCTGGGATGAGGGTAGCTGAGGCGATGGTCCTCCTCACATGGCTGGAGAGGTAGGAAGTGGAGTGGTAAAGGAGGCAAATTGTTTGATTAGTAGTCTTAACTATTATGTGCATATCGAGGAATAGGTGCTCGTCCAGAGTCAGTCCCAGGTATTTGAAAGAGGCAACCCCTTCCAGCGGTACGCCTGAGAAGGATCTGATTGTCAGAGGAGTCAGGGATATATCAAAGGAGGTATGATGGAACAACATGGATTTTTTTTTTGTATTCAGGACCAACATGTTATCCTTAAACCAGTTTTTGAGGGTTTGGAAGTCATTTTCCAGGTCTGAGTTTATACAATTGACATCTCTGGAGGATTTGTATAGTATGGCATCCTCGGCATAGAGCTGAACAGATACTCCTCTACAGTTTTGTGGCATACCATTAATGAAAATTGTGAATAAAAGTGGACCAAGGATTGACCACTGAGGGACCCCATTGGTGATAGTGGATAGGTACGATATTGCTCCTGCCCATTTGATGCATTGAGACCAATTTGTTAAATAGCATGAGACCCAGGAAAGGGAATTATCATCGAGGCCAAGATGGTGGAACTTGGAGATAAGAATAGGGTGGCTGATGAGGTCGAAAGCCTTTGTGAGGTCCACAAAGTGTACCCCTGTGACTTTACCATGGTCCATGGCTTGTAATGTATCAATGGTGACTCTTAGGAGAGCGGATTCAGTACAGTGTAGTTTCCTAAAACCAGGTTGGTGAATGGTGAGGGCATTGGTCATTTCAAGATAAGAATATAGCTGATTATGTAGTTTTCTTTCTTGAAGTTTAGCAATTGGGCATAAAATGTATATGGGTCTATAGTTTTCAATGAGGTTGGTTGGACCACTCTTATGTACAGGGACAATGACTGCTGTTTTCCATTTGTTAGGGATGGATTGAGTGAGGAATGATCTATTAATTAGTAGGGCAATAGGATAAGCTAGCATAGGTGTTCCTATCTTGTGAAATTTAGGTGGTAGGGAGTCAAAACCAGGAGAATTCTCAGGGTTGAGAACATTCAAGAGTTTGAGTACCTCTTTCTGTGAGGGTATTTTTATAGGGAAGTGGAGATGGGCAATTTCTGGATGAGTGTCGGACTGTTCCGGGTGGGCAGTGGGAAGGCCAGTCTTGTAAACATCAAGGTCTGTAAAGAATTGCTTGATACTAGTGGCTATCTCCAGTGGTGTGGTCATGGTAGAGCCTTTCGCGGTCATGCCTTTCACCTTGTGGGAGGGGTTTGAGAATCCCGATTTAGGGGATGTGGCAGCTTGCATCTGCCGTATGCCCCCTAGTGTCATGCTGCAGCCCATTCTGTGGCAAATGGATAGTGCAAGCACTCTTTGGTGTATGCAGCCTGCAGTTGACACAGGCTGACTTTGTGAATTGCTCCTGGTGGATCATATGGCACAAGCAGCACTTTGCGCCATTCTTTGTGGTGCAAGCCCTTTGCCACATAATGGGAGCTTTGCGAATTGGGCCCAATGTGTCTGTACTCAAATGAAACTGATATCCAAACTTTTTTTGTAATTTCAATTTTTTCATCAGATGAGATCTGCTTCCTACTTGCCACTACCCTGCCCACCACTCACTCATTTACATGCTGACAACAAAATAACACTCAGTGTTTTAAACACTTCCTTTTTTATCTGGTTCTCAGTAAGTCCACAATGATCTGTACACAATCCCACATACCACACCTTGTCCCGCATACTGCTCACTCTGTCCCATACCCTTTCTCTGTCATGTACTGATCTGTTCCATTTGCAACAGACAGCCCTCAAGCTGCAGTTTCCCGCAGTCACAGAGCTCAACTCCATAAGGCAACATTAAAAATAAAGAAATAAAATGATATATAAAAAAAATAAAGAAATACATTTTAAGCCTGTTTCCAACTGACTTTTATTGCTGGTGAGGATGAGGTTAACAGTGGGGGATCTTCCTGTTTCTAAGCATCCATGTCAACTGAATTAAGCTAAAAAGAAAACGTTAAAGTTAGTTTTATTTTATTTTAATTTTTTTTACCAGCAGAGACACACTAAGCTGAAAACTTGTTTACAGGTGCTACCTGGGAACACAAGGAAGTTAAGTGACTTGCTCAGGGTCACACAGTATGCAAGTGGGGGCTGTGGTATTCAAACCAAGGTCTCCAGATTTGCAGCTCAGAGCCTTAAACCACTGCGCTATATTGTCTCTAAGATAAGAAACATACAAAGTGTGTGTGTTTGTGTTTAATTATCACAATTGCAAGTGAGGACAGGGGTGGTTTGGGAGGCACTGTAAACTACTGGACAGAAAAAAAACTACTGATACGGAAGCCTACTTAGGTCAAAATTCCTTAATAAAAAGAATGCATCAGATCTTTACAGGTGGAGGAACTATTTTATATAAACATACAAGAAAATATTAACTTTTATACTATTTGTATGTAACTTTTTTTACGATTTGAACCTCTTAATTTTAATACTAATATAAATGTCAAATATAGAGCACCATCTTATAACCACAACAGGACACTCCAGGGGTGTGCATTAGACATTTCTAATGAAAGTCTATGAGCTGAAAGCACTTGGCCTGTAGCCTCGTGCTTTACTACACTCCTGATCGTGTATTAGAAATGTCTAATGCATACCCCCTCATGTCTTATTGCTTGCTTATCCTGACACATTATCCAGAATATCCAGTACTATACAGACAAAATAATCTGTTATCTGGGTCACCCTTTCTGTATAGTATGAATAAATGAGAGCTCCATACTGTGGTAACCTGAATGTTACAGAATGGCTGTTCACTGTCATTTGCAAATTTTTTTTTTTAGTTTTTGTAATGCACCTTGAGTGTTGGAAAGCTGGTTTTAAGTGATCTGTCTGTCTATCTATTTACTTACCCCTAGCAGAAGAGTAACAGCTACTTGAAGTGCTGGAATCAGGTCAGAGCTAATTGGTGTGATTATATGTCTTCACATAATGTTTGCACTGTTACCGCATTGGTGCACTTTTTGCAACATTTGTTATTTTTGTGGGAGCATGTGGACTTTTTTCTCTTCCCCGGTCAGCTTTCCCTATGAGGAGCACCACAGCCCCATCATCCCAATATCTGCCAGAACGTACCTGCTGGCCATATTCCCCCTGGGCTTGCCCATCTGGTGGGGTTGGCGGGGTTCCCCAAGCTCCACCACAGAATTAATCCAGTTCTGTTCAGCGTGCCCAGCTGGTTGGGAGTGGGACCTGAGGGTACTTCTTATCATTCTGCTGTTGGCATTTTTTCCTCTGTTTTTACGGAGCATGCTACACACTCCCACATGACATACACCAATGTCTGCCTCATATCCTGACCTTCTTGGACTGAGCAGCCTTTCCCCCAGCTTCCACCATTGGCCAGGCAAGTTTCAGGCTCTGTACACCCTCCCCCAAGAGGAGGTGAGCAGCTCTAAGGATGCTCAATCCTCTTCCCCTGGCCGACCCTCTGACATCCTGGATTTGCGTCCGAGCCCAGGTCGGTGGCATTGCAAGCGATAGCACTACTAACACACAGGTGGGCTGGCTGCACTGTGGATTTCCGAATAAATTTATTAACCGGTATCTCAGAGCGCACTACTTTTGTATTTGTCTGTCTGTCAGTCCATCTGTCTGTCTGTCTATCTATCTATCTATCTATCTATCTACTTGCCTATTATCCCCTACATAAAAAGAAATCCAGATTACTCCAATGCAGAACTACTATTTCCTGTACTACATGTTCTGGTTGAAATCCAAGAATATCCACACATATCAATGGATAACCTGAGCAAGTCTAGTCTGAATTTATGATGTAAGACTTCTGTTCTATCCATTTAAGCAAAACTGAGCATTGCTTC
Source organism: Neoceratodus forsteri (assembly GCA_016271365.2). Taxonomy (NCBI): domain Eukaryota; kingdom Metazoa; phylum Chordata; order Ceratodontiformes; family Ceratodontidae; genus Neoceratodus; species Neoceratodus forsteri. The sequence goes on along the minus strand of CM057456.1, from coordinate 772,191,736 downwards.
AACTTGGACATCCAGAAATGAAAGATTGTCTCTTGATCTGATAAACCTCACAAGTCCACCCTACTGACTCACAGGGTGCAATTCAGTCCAATTTGTTTAAGTGATAAATTAATCTTTTGGGTGGGGGCACAACATGCAGCTATAACCGTCTCATACGCACAAAATAATGGAACATAATCTTCTGCTCGCATCTGTAGAGGTGCCGACCACAGCAACATGAGCCCCACTGTTGAAGAGGGGCTTTCAAGGTGGTATTAGCAGCAGTGGTGCTACCAATGCTGAAATCCTTTTGGAGGAATGCTTTACAAAAACTGTAACTGACTGATCAACAATATATTTTTATTGGAAGAAAAAAATAATTTAAATTTCTAGTCCAGACCACTGACGATGACCCACTGCACAACTACAGTAGGCATCAGGTTGTTTCCAGGCAGCCTGATTTTAAAAGCATGCAGGTTTAGACTAGGTTTGCTGGCAAAGGCACCTAGCTTTACCTGAGCTATTTTCTTCTAGGTTTGCTTGTAAGGACAGAGCAAGGGACAACATTATCGGAGCAAGGAAAAAGATTAAGGCTTATTTTGGCTAGGCAGATTTACTGTGTGTTACTATTTTCTTTTGTGCTCACAGGTTTTGTTACTGTTTTTTGCTTACATTTTACTGTTCTCTGATTCAAATTACTGTTGCATGGTATACTTTCTGCTGCATTATTACAGGGCGTGCCTACAGGTTTGTTACTGTTTTGTGCTTACAGATTACTGCTGTAATCTTCTCTGATTCAAATAGTTTTTTGCGAGGTATATCTTCTGTTACTGCTTTAATTTCTTCTGTAGCAAAGTGTTTTTTGCAGGGTATATCTTCTGTGAAATTGTTACAGGTGGTGCTTACAGGTTTTACAGTTTTATCTATCATTAGGATAAGCTTTTAGGGTTACTGCATTTGTTGTTGGTTGATTGTTTCTGCTCTTACCTCCTTGTTTCTTTCATCCGTGGTTCTTCTTTTTCAGCATGGGAAGGGCCCAGCCACGCACCCCATCCCCAGCCACCCCATGCTACACTTCTTTTATAGAGTAGCACAGTTGTGACATTTCCTGTAGCAAAGCAGGAAGAGGAGGATCAGAGGGGTATCCACACAGTGACCTCACTTATAGGGGCACCATTAATTTAACTTGTTATAAAAAGTTGTACAAAAGCAAACAAACAAAAAACATATAAAAAAAATCTTTTACTTTTATTTTTCTTCTAATTACTCAAACCAGGTTATAAACTTGACAACTCAACTGGAATGGATATTAGCTGCTCCCGATGAGGGGTCCCGATGAGGGCTCCCGATGAGGGTCCAGTCATTGGAGGTTGTGAGGGTGCAAGCAGGTGTCCTCCCCCGCCCCTCAAAAACCACCACAGCAGATAGCTGTTCCCGATGAGGGTCCAGTCAACGGAGGTCATGATGGTGCAAGCAGGCACCCTCCCCCCCTGAAAACCACCGCAGCAGATAACTGCTCCCAACAAGGGCTCCCGACGAGGGTCCAGTCAACGGAGGTCATGAGGGTGCAAGCAGGCACCCTCCTCCACCCCCCTGAAAACCACCACAGCAGGTACAGCACACAGACACCAGAGAACTTGCCCGCTCGAAACAGTATAGGAGAAGAGGAGTTTGTCCCCACCGAAGCGTGGTGTTGGCTCCCCACCTCCCCCACCACCACCCTTGGTCAGCACGGTCTTTTATAGAACTGCTGAGCCAATCAGCCCATTTCTCCATTAGCAGCCTATCTCAGTCTGCCACTACAGGCTGCTCAACTCACTCCTCCAGAACTCTCACCTTCCTCCTTTACTTATAGCACTATGCTCCTGCTACTGTTAACTCTGACTGCTCAGCTGTTCCCAGTGCTGATCCTCCTCCCCCTCCATCTTCCCCAATAATCAACCTCCCTATGCCCCTGACATCTGCTTGTCTGCACTACAGCTCTCCCCTCATGGCCATCTAGCATCCCCATTAAGGCTCTGCTGTCCAGGCAACCTTAATGGTCTGATACCATTCTCCTCCTCTCCGGAAGGAGCCAACTTCCTACCCACCTTCATTATGATCAGCAGTCATGACCTCTGTCCCAGACACACACTCAGCCCCCTGCAAACCCCTTTCCCCTCACCACTACCTCTCTTCCTGGCTACTCCCCATTCCCCCATCCTGGCCATACCTGCCCTCAGCTCCCTACTCGTCCCCTGTACCCTCTCCACCAGATCCTCATGCCAGCTCCAGCGTAGCCACTCCAGCCTCCGAAACCCATTGGTCAGACTAATCACCCTACTTCTTCTGCTCTCCGGGAATTTTCACCCCAACCCTGGCCCTGGGTCATCTACCCCGCCTCCCCCTGCTGGATGTGGCCTACGCATTGCCTCAATGAATATCTGCAGTCTTCCAAAGAAAACTACCACACTGCCGTGCTGGGTTGTGCAACACAGGCCCGATGTTGTTGCCATAGTGGAGACCTGGCTCTCAACATCAGTCCCTGAGTCTGCTGTCTCCCTCCCTGGCTACACCATCTTCAGGGAAGACAGAATTGGCAAACGTGGGGGTGGATGCACTGTCTACCTCCATGACTCTCTCCTTAGCTGTGCTCTCCCTACCCCCAAGCTCGATCATGGGGCACAAGCTATCACCATAAAAATCTCCCCTGACCTGGGCAGGGCACCTCTCTATCTCACCACTGCATACATACCTCAGTGGAGTCAAGGACTAGCAGTCCACTCCCTTACTATCTATCCACCCTACCCCACAAAGCTGAGCAGCTCATCCTAGGTGACCTCAATGTCAACTGGCTCGGCTCCACCACCGTACACATAAAAGACACTTTTACTGCCCTTGACTCCTCTCAATTAGTCACACTTCTGACCAGACTCAGTCAGTCGAGTGGCACCAACTCCCTCCTTGACATAATTCTCTCCAACCGCCCCCACAAAATAAAGGATGTTAATATCTTACCTAACTCACTCAGTGACCACTCCTCCATCCTCTGTCACTGGTCCTCACCCACACAAAAACCCATGCCCCAAGTCATCTCCCATCACCACTTTCAACCAGGAGGCCTCATTAAACTGAGGCAACACCTATCCCACATAGACTGGACATCAATCTCTCTAGCAGTCGACATAGACACATCACTAGCCTACCTCACCAGTGCTTTCTGCAAGGCCTGTGACCTCTTTGCCTCCTTTACCAACACCCTCCCCAGGCACCAAAATTCTCCTTGGATCTCCCCCACTCTCATTCAACAACTGAGACAGAGAGACAACCTATGGCATACTGAGGTGGAGTCAGGCAGGCCTGCAGACAGACAGGCCTATAACACTGCTCATAACAAATGCACCTGGGCCATACGGCAAGCAAAAGCCAAACACTACCATGCCACCCTGGCCTCCTCCTGGGGCTCTGTATGCACTTTCTTGGACAATATTAAGGAGCTCAATGGAAAAACCCGCTCCTCCCCCCCATCCCAGATAGCAATCAATGGCATTATCACCACTGATCCCCTGCATATTGCTGAATGCCTCAACACGACCTTCTCAGATCTCAGCTCAGTCCTACCTGCCCATTTCTTTGACCCGGTCACTTCCTCAACCCCCCACCCTGGATCACCCCCCATTTCTCCTCCGCACCATATCCACCCATGAAGCCAAACCTCTCCTGCTAAAAGCCCTCTCCAGCCACAATCCCAAGTATGACCCGATCGACTCCAGGATTCTCCAGCTAACTCTAGATGTCATGCTAAACCCTCTTACGGATCTGCTAAACCGGTCCCTTTGTCTTGGTCAGTTCCCAAGTGCCTGGAAGTCAGCTGAAATCACCCCAATTTGTAAGAAGGGAGATCACACAGTACCAAATAACTACAGGCCAATCTCCATCCTTCCACCTCTCTCCAAAGCCCTCGAAAAAATAGTCTCCACCCAACTCATGGAATACCTCACCAAATACAATATACTGTGTCCAGAGCAGCATGGCTTCCGCCCTGGACACAGCACTATGTTGACCCTACTGGAGTTCTCGCTGTACATACACTCTGCACTTGACTCTGGTGACATTACCGGGGCAGTGTTCATAGACCTATCTAAGGCCTTCAACACTGTGTGCTCAACTCCCTCCACAAACTGGGTTTCTCAACTACCCTCCTTGCCTGGTTCTCTAGTTACCTCCATGACAGATCCCAACGGGTCAAGATAAATGGTACCCTATCAACCGCACTACCTGTCTGCTCCGGTGTCCCCCAGGGGTCCATCCTAGGCCTCAATCTGTTCAGTCTCTTTCTCAACACTCTTCCCAGCTCCTGGTCAAGAAAAATGCTCCTATACGCTGACAATGCGGTCCTTGTCACCTCCCACCCTGACCCCACCACCCTCCAGGACTCCCTCCAGCTCATCTTCAGCCAAGCAGAAAAATGGTTCCTTGATCACCGTCTGGTCCTGAACCTCAAAAAAACTAAATCCATGCACTTTGCCCACTGTCAGAACAATGCCAGTAATGCCCACCTCCTCATCCTCCCCAGCACCAAACACCCCATTGAACAGGTACCAGCATACAAATACCTGGACATCACCTTCGACACAGCACTCACCTTCTATGCCCACCTCAAAACCCTGTCCACCGCAGTAAACACCAGGATTGGTCTCCTCTACTGCCACAGAGACTACCTCCCTCAGACTGCCCTCTGGCTGGCTATCACCTCCTCTATCCTGTCTTTGGTTAACTACGGGCTTCCTATCTATGCTGCAGCTGACAACACCACGCTCACCAAAGTTCAGATCTCAATTAACAAGGCCTGCAGGCTACTGACAGGTGCCCATAGCAGAACTCACTCATGCCAACTCTACTCCTCCTCCTCTAATCTACTCACCTTTGATCAGTACCTACGCTACCACACCTGCATTCTGGCCAAAAAATCATTACTTGGGCTCTCCCCCCGGGGTTACCTCATCCCTAAAACCAGCCTACCAGACGGCTGCCACCCAAAGCGCAGCCAAGGCCACCTTCCAGGTTCCGAGAGCCAGGACCTCACTTGCCCAAAGGTTCTTCTGCCACAAAGCACCCTCCTGGTTCAAGTCCCTCCCCTCTCATATCACTAGCATCTCCAGAATTGGCCCTTTTAAAATCGTCCTCCAGAAACACCTCATGGACACTCGGATCTGTAAGTGCCCCTGACTGCCCTAGATCCTGCACTCTTCCGGCTCTCTGTATCTGACAACATCCCCTCGGACTGCCTCTTCCACCCCCCAAGCCCCCAGGCCATTCTCCTACTCTCCCCAGGACTTGCTTCATAGACACACTAGAGCAGGCCTATTATCTTATGAATGTTGGTCGAATATGTAATTAATTGCAAACCTCTGATTTTCCTCATATATGTATTATTTTGAAATTGCTGTGTAGTCTCTCTTCTCTATTCCTCACCTGTATCATCCCCCATTGTTTTTATTTCACTATCATGTGTTGTACACCCTCTCTGTGACAAGATGCCTTTGTAAATGAGTCTCTGACTCAAAGGTTGTAAATCTGATTTATAAAATAAATAAATAAAATAAAAACAAAATTAATTATTAACTGCAGGAACTGCAGGATACTTCTCAAAAGGGCAGTTTTACAGGATTTAGGATGCTGTTCTACATGCTGGAACATTGGAGATCTAAGGGCTCAGCTCCGGACAGCATGGGCAGGGATTGTGCTCCTCAAATCTCATATTCAGGAGGAAATATATTACAAGAACCACCCACCATTTCCCAACATCCAACTGAAGTATCTCGACCACAGAGGGTAGTTGGTTCAGGAGCTTGGCAGGTGGTTAAGAGTGACAAATCGGGTGCCCCATCACTCAGTGCTCACCAACGTATCACCTCCACAAACCATATAAAAACTACAAACAGGTAAATGCCTCTATCTCCAAAATCAAACAAAGGGGCAGATGACACTGCAGAGCAGGACACTGCAGCACAGGAGCTGGCACTATAAAACTCACCCAAAACAGGGACCAAAACAAAAAAAGCAAAAAGGAAATCCAAAACACTTCTGATCATAGGCGACTACATGATTTGGGGAGTTGATACTTTACTCCATCAGGGGAAAATGGTCAGATGTCTCCCAGGTACATCAGCATGGATATACGCTGACCACATTGTTAAAATCATGCAGGAAGTGGGAGAAAACATCGATGCCCTGGTACACAAGGGACTAATGATCTCGCCAGCTGGTCAGCTGTGGAGATCAAGGAACACTTGACCAGGCTGGGAGACAAACTGTCATCCATTTCATCTGGCATCTCCTTCACTGAGATCCTGCCAGTCTAGGAGAGGGGGGCAGATGGACGGAAGGTCAGAGAAGGAGAGATTGGGCATCTAAACATGTGGCTCAAGAGGTGGTGCCAGGAAAACAGACACAAATTTGTAGGTAACTGGCAAGTTTTGGATGCAAAAGTTCTTTAAATTTGATGGACTGCATCTGATCAAGGAGGGAAACAGTGCAGGGGGTGAAGCACCTTATACATCGAATGGGAGGACCCCCCTCAGCTAGTGATCAAACAGAAGTTCATCATGTTTGTAGTTCATTTACATCACCACGTAAGGAAAAAGGTCTGGCTCCCCATACAATGTGCAGGGGAAATGCAGGACCTCACCCAACAACTAATACACCAAAACCTGGCTAATGGAAAATCATGTACACAAATGCCTGCGGTCCAGGAAACAATGTCCCAGACCTGAAGGCAACAATAACAGAGGCTAAACTGGACATAGTAGCCATAAGCAAGACATGGTTCACCAGTAACCACATTTGGGAGACTTCAGTACCCGGCTATGTACTGTTCAGAAGAGACCAAGGCACGGGGGGTGACCCTTTATGTCAATGAAGATATCAAAGCTACAAAAATTCAGAATATACATAAGGAGCCAGAAGAACTGTAGATCACCCTGTAAACAGGAAACGGGACAGCCATACGAACTATGGTTGTCTACAGGCCTCCAGACCAGGGGGAGAACAGACACATTACTGTTAGAAGATACACAAAACATGACAGCTAAAGGGGAAGTTCTGATAATGGGAGACTTCAACATGCCAGATACAGATTGGTCAATACCAGCAGGAACTTCCACCAGAACTAGATTACATAGCAGATTCCATGCAGGGGGAGGGCCTCAAACAACTAGTTCAACAACCCATAAGAGACAGGGCTATCCTGGATCTAGTACTGACGAACGGGGAAAGGATCACAGATTTCTAGGTAGAAGGTCACCTGAGGGCCTGTGACCATCACATGGTATGGTTCAATTTGGCCACTAGAACGAAATCATCCCATTCCAAGTCAAAAATATGGGACTTCAGAGGAACTGACTTTGATAAGATGGCCAACAGAGTTAAGCTAGCCCTGGCAAGAAGAAATACAGGTCAGGGGGTACAGGCAAAGTGAGCAAGCATTAAGGATGCAATACTTGAGGCAACATCCCATTGTGCTAGGGAGAAAAGCAAGAGCAAAAGAAGGAGGAAACCACTTTGGTTCTCAAAAACAGTAGCAGAAAAGATGCATAGATACATAGACAGTGTCGGCAGATAAGGGCCTGTGGCCCACCCAGTCTGCCCATTTGAGCTTGTAAGTTCAGTTTATGTTTTCCTTGAAGTCTGTTGCCCCTTACCCCTGATCTCCAGAATTCCTTTATGTCTATCCCATGCATTCTTAAATCCCATGATTGTTTCAGCCCCCACCACTTCCTCTGGCAGGGTGCTCCACTTGTCCACCACCGTTCTGTGAAGAAATTCTTCCTCACATTTCCTCTGAATCGTCCTCCTCCAACTTCATCCCATGCCCTCTAGTCCTGGAACATCTTTTTCACTTAAAAATAGTGTATTCCTGCACCCTGTTCCTCCCTGTAAGATACTTGTATGTCTCTATCATATCCCCTCTCTCCCTCCTCTCCTCCAGGGAGTACATATTCAGTTCCTGCAACCTGCCCTCATAAGACTTGTGATGCAATCCATGAACCATCTTTGTTGCCCTCCTCTGAACCTTCTCTACCCTGTCTATGTCCTTACATAGGTAAGGTCTCCAGAACTGTACACTGTACTCCAGGTGGGGCCTCACATTTGTCTTGTATAGTTGAATTATGACCTCCTTTTTCCTGCTGGTGATGCCCCTGCCTATGCATCCCAGCATCCTATTTGCTTTACCTGCTGCCTTATCACACTGTTTCCCTACCTTGAGGTAATCAGAGATGATAACCCCAAGATCCCTTTCCTGCTTGGTGCATGCTATATCCTCACCCCCCAACTGATATATTGTGTCAGGGTTTTTGTGCCCCATATGCATTATCTTGCACTTCTTTGCATTGAATTTCAACTGCCAAACCCCTGACCATTCTTCAAGTTTCTGCAGGTCCCTTCTCATTCTGTCTACACCCTCTGGTGTGTCTACTCTGCTACAGAGCTTTGTGTCATCAGCGAACAGTGAAATTCTGCCTTCTAGGTCCTGCGCAATGTCACTGATGAAGATATTAAATAGGACCGGTCCCAGCACTGATTCCTGTGGTACCCCACTGGTCACTCTTCCCTCTGTGGAGTGACAGCCATTTACCACCACCCTCTGTGTCCTGCCGCCCAGCCAGTTACCTACCCAGCACACTACTGTCCTGCACACACCCATATTCCCCAGTTTGTGTAATAGTCTTCTATGTGGCACAGTGTCAAAGGCCTTGCTGAAGTCCAGATAGGCCATGTCCACTGCCCTCCCCTGATCCACCTCCCTAGTCACCCAGTCAAAAATTCAACGAGTTTGGTCTGACATGACCGCCCCTGGTGAAACCATGCTGCCTTGGGTCCTGTAGTCCATTGACAACCAGGTGTTCCACTAGTCTCTCCTTCAGTAGTGCTCCATGGGTTCCCACCACTGAGGTGAGGCTGACTGGTCTGTAGTTTCCACTTCCTCTTTGTTTCCACTTTTGTATAAGGGGACTACATCTGCTGTCCTCCAGTCTTTGGGTACCTCCCCTGTTTCCAGTGATCGGCTAAACAGGATAGCCAGAGGTTCAGCCACCACCTCTCTTAGCTCTTTAAGGACCCTGGGGTGCACCCCATCTGGCCCCATTGCTTTATCAACTCTTATTACTTCCAGTTCCTTCAGGACCCTTTCTCAAGTAAAGGGACGTGTGTCCATTTCTGCACCATTCTCACCCCTTGTACTCCCTTCAGACCCATTACCCTCCTCTTCCTCAGTAAAGACTGAGCAGAAATATCTGTTCAATATGTCAGCTTTACTGTTGTCATCCTCCACGCGGCCCCCATCCTCCCCCTTCAGTCTCACTACCCTTCCCTTTGCCTTTCTTTTTTCACTTATGTTCCTGTAAAACGTTTTGTCCCCTCTACCCACTGATTTTGCAATGTGTTCTTCAATCTGAGCTTTGGCTTCCCTTACTGACTCTGCCTTCCTTTGCTTCTCCTGGTACTTCTCCCTATCCCCTTCTGCCTGTGATCTTTTGTATTGCCTGAATGCAATCTTTTGGCTTTCACTTTCTTTGCTACCTCTTTGGAAAACCATAATGGTATCCCTTCCTTTCCTCTTGCTAACCTGCTTAATGCGTAGTTCTGTTGCTCTTGTAATCCCCATTTTAAATACTGCCCACTGTTCCTCAACCCTGATTCCTGCCCCATTCCCTTAATGCCTCTTTCAAGTATCTCCCCATTTTCCCAAAGTCTGTCCCCTAAAATTCAGGATCGTGTTTTGTGTGGTTTGGTTCTGCTCTTTCTGTGATTTCAAACCACAATGACTGGTGGTCACTGTTCCCCAGGTGCTCCCCACTGTTACCCCATCATACTGTCCCTGTTTGTGAGCACAAGGTCCAGTGTTGCCTTCTGCCGAGTTGGTTCCATGACCAGTTGCTTGAGGAAGGCACCTGAAGGAGTCCAGGATAAATCTGCTCCTAGTTGATGCTGCTGCTGAGATGCTCCAGTCCACGTCTGGAATATTGAAGTCTCCAACCAGTACTACCTCACCCTTATCTGCCATCCTTTGGATGGCTAGCATCAGCTCCCTGTCTGTTTCTTCCTCCTGGGCTGGTGATCTATAAACCACACCTGTGTGGATGGCTGGCCCCATTTTCCTTTCCAGCTTAACCCACAGTATCTCTCCCCCATTTTGTTTCTCCTGGATCTCTGTAGCCCTTATGTCATTTTTCACATACAGTGCCACTTCTCCTCCCTTTCTACCTGCCCTGTCTCTTCTGAATATATTGTAGCCAGGTATGGCCATCTCCCAGTCAAGATTATCATTACACCAGGTTTCAGTGATGGCCACAATGTCCAGGTCTGACTGCACCATGACAGCCTCCAGATCTTCCATCTTGTTGCTAAGGCTCCTGGCATTGGCACACATGGCTTTCCATGATTTGACCTCCCTAGACCGTTTCACTGTTCTACTCTAGCCCCTTCCTTGGTTGTCCTTTATCCCTGGTTCTCCTTGCTGTCTGCCCTTCTGCTGAATTTTGCCCCTTTTCTGCCGATCCACCTCTTGGGTGCTAATCTCCATCTTTTGCACACTGCTTTGTAGAGATAGCCACTCCTCCGGTTCACTGGTTCCACTGCTAGCTGTGGGGGGTGAGCAAGTACCCTCCTGCTGGCCTGCCACCCCCCTTGCTAGTTTAAATGCTTGTCAATGTACCATTTAAACTTATCATTGAGTGCTTGGATTCCCACCAGGATGGATGCAGGCCGTCAGGCTTGAACAAACCTCCATCACTCCAGGTGGGTCCTCAGTCACCAATGAATCCAAACCCTTCCTCACAGCACCAGTTTTTCAACCATGAGTTAAAGTTTTTGGTGCATGCACCCCTATGCTCTCCCTTGCCTCTCGCAGGTAGTACTTCTGAGAAAGTGACAGAAGTAGCTACTTGCTTGAGACCCCTCCCCAATTTCCTAAACTCTTCCTGAACTTCCTTTGGCTCCCCATTTGCCAGGTCATTAGTACCTAGGTGGATAATGATCAGAGTCAAAAGTATGGTCTTCAAGAAATATAAGGAAATGCAGTTGGACAAAGATAGGGAGGCATACCAAACTTCCCTAAGAGAAGCAGGGAAGGCAGTAAGACAGGCAAAGGACCAAACTGAGGAAACACTAGCACAAACAGTAAAAGAAGGGGACAAGACTTTCTATAGATACATTAGTGAAAGGAGACAGTCCAGAGGGAGTATTGCTAAGATCAAAGGCGATATGGGGGAGTGTGTGGAGGAGGGCCAAGGAAAAGCATTTACCCTAAATAGATACTTCTGCTCAGTATTTACTGAGGAGAAGATAGGGCAGGGCCCACAACTCAGCACCATGGACACAGGGGGGAAGGAGGTGTGCACAAGTCCCTTCATAAAAGAAAGGGTCCTACAAGAGCTCAGTAAGCTCAGGGTGGACAAGGCAATAGGACCTGATGGCATACATCCCAGGAAAATAAAGGCGCTAAGGGTGGAACTAGAAGATCCATTATCAGAACTGTTTAGTGGGTCTCTGAGCACAGGAGAGGTCCCAGGAGACTGGAAAAGGGCTCATGTGATCCTGCTCCATAACAGTGGTAGCAGGGATGAGGCAGGGAACTACAGACCAGTCAGTCTTACCTCAGTAATGGGCAAGATTATGGAGGCACCCCTTAAGGAAAGGATAGTGCAACACCTGGAAACCATAGGAGTATAGGATCCAAGACAGCACGGGTTTACAACAGGAAGGTCCTGTCAAACTAATCTCATAGATTTCTTTGACTGGGTAACCAGAGTGGTGGACCAAGGAGGTCCAGTTGATGCCACCTACCTTGACTTCAGCAAAGCTTTCAATACTGTTCCACATAGAAGATTGATTTATAAGCTGGGTAGGCTTGGGGTGGGTCAGAGTTTGATCAACTGGGTGGAAAACTGGTTGGCGGGCAGCAAACATTGAGTGGTGGTAAATGGTATATAGTTAGAAGAGATGCAAGTCACAAGTGGGATAACTCAGGGATCAGTTCTGGTGCCAGTCCTCTTCAATATCTTTATCAGTGACATTGCAGGTGGACTGGAGGGTAAGGTTTGTCTGTTTGCAGATGACACCAAGATCTGCAACAGAGTAGATGATCCAGATGGGGTTGGCAGAATGAGAAGAGATCTGAATAAACTGGCAAAATGGTTGGAAGAGTGACAACTGGGGTTTGACACAAAGAAGTGCAAGATCATGCACATAGGGAAGAGAAACCCTGAAGCTACCTATAGGTTGAGAGGGAAGTTGCTGACAATCACAAAGGAAGAAAAAGACTTGGGCATCATCATCACAGATGACCTGAAATCATCCAAGCAGACCACTAAAGCAGTAGGTAAGGTTAGAGGAATGTTGGGGTGTATTAGTAGGGGTATCACAAGTCGTAAGAGGTAGGTAATAATCCCTCTTTACAAGACACTGGTTAGGGCCCATCTGGAGTACTGTGGGCAGTACTGGATGCCACACCTGCACAAGGACATTAACAAAATGGAGGCAGTCCAGAGAAGGGCGACAAAAATGGTACAGGGTCTGCATCAGAAAACATATGAGGACAGATTAATGGAGCTCAATATGTATACCCTAGAGCAAAGGAGGGAGAGAGTGATATGACTGAAACATTCAAACACCTTAAGGGCATTAACAAGGTGAAAGAGTCTAACATGTTTCAATCTAAGAAAAATAGCAGGACAAGAGAAGACAGCATGAAATTAGAGGGAGGCCAATTAAGGGGTAATGTGAGGAAGTTATTTTTCACAGAAAGGGCGGTGGATGCCTGGAACAGCCTATCTCAGGAAGTGGTGGATATGAACACAGTGTAGGGCTTCAAACAGGCATGGGATAAGCATAAGGGAGCAATACAGATGCGTATGAATAGATTGGCCATTGACAGAATAAAGGCCTATGGCACATTCATAAGGTAACAAAAATAAGCAGATTGTATGGGCCTTGCGGTCCTTAGCTGCCATCAGCTTCTATGTTTCTATGTTTATAGGTCCTGCTTCTTATGATTTTTTACATTTAGTAAGTTATGCTTGCTTGCTTGCAGGTTTAGAAAGGGCTGCATGCCATAAACTGACCAACCTCTCCATTGCCTGTCCTTTAAAAAAATATGTTCAGCTTCTATAATGACAGACTAGCTAAGGTCACTAGAGATTAATTTGCAAGCTTTAGAGACAAAAGACTCAGAACTTCAAGATAATGTGCAAGTAGGCTTTTTTTTCAATAGCCCTTATTTAAAAGAAAAAAAAAACTAATTGAAGTTCTTTGGTACAGGGGATGGGGCACAATATTTGTTTATGTCATCATTTCTTCTGTTCTTATATATATTTTTAATTTTTCTAAGAAAATGAGAAACTATATCATGGCCCTATAGTTGTTTTTACCTGAGACTTGAAGAAAACTCAATAGATGCTGTATTCCAAAGAGATCGCAGACTACATACTTTTGGGATTCCGAGTCAATAATTTAATGATACATCTTAATAGCCTTGGAAAAGTCCCTGTTGTTGAAACACTGGATTTGTTATTTCATTTGGGTGTATTATTAAGTTATTGATTGAGTGGTCTGTTCCCCTGGAGTACCTTGCTTAACTCAATGCTTTGACCACTGGCTATATAGAGTTTGATCACACCTAGTATCTGAAAACAACATTTTATTTTAAATGAGAGGGACATTCTTGTAAAGACTAGCACAGCAGTTGTGATGGCAAATGCAGACTAATTTCAGATAGAAGCAATGCTTTACCACATTTGAAATTCCATCACAGGCTTATTAGAAAATCAAAAGCCCTATTATTTAAATTATAAACACTAATGTCCAAGCTTCCAGCTGTGCTGTAGTTTTTTGTTGGCATGGAGCGTTTTTTATAATTCTTTTTTTAAGCAGCTGTGCGTGCTTGATATCCTTAAATTCTAAGCAGCAATATTGCTTATCCATTGAACCATTATTTAACATTATGTTCATTGTTAGTTTTGTAATCCATTTGGATCTGTAATAAAGATGGCAATCTCCATAGCCTGGCATCTAAACTCGCCTTCCCTGAGGTCTCTTCAGCTGTGTCTAGTCAATGCGAGCAGAAGCTTAGGATGACTGGCAGCATACCAAAGTACTGCAGCACTGCTTCTGTTTACTTGTCATTGTGGGCCTGGCATGGTAACAATAGAGTTTCAAAGCTTCAAACACATACAACTTGCCTTTGGAATAACATCAAGGAGTAGGATAGACTGGTACCCTAATATAATTGCTTTTTCTAACTACAGAACAGGTTATTTCAGTTTTTTGTGTAATGAATAATTGCTTTCAGTACCATTTCTGTTCCAAGCCTGTAGGTGTGGGGTGGGGCTGGGGTATCAAATTATCTGGAAGATCTCCAGAAATGTAAGTTATGGGAGAAAATCACACAAACCATTAAGGCCAACCCCTTTCTACAAATCCAGCCCCAATTCCCAATCCCCCTCATTAGTAATGGGAATGCTGTTTTTTAGGGTTCACAACCCCAAAACACATACCTCATGCCTGTTGCTGCATGTACAGTGGGGGTGAGATCTTAGGCTTGGGAGCCCTAAGGTTGTATTTCCCTACTTTTGATGCTTCAACCCTAATGGTGCATTAATGAAGTTTTTTGCAATGAATTTCCTTACTTTTTGATAAAAAGTATAATCGTAGCTGCATTTGATTATGGGAGTACTCATGCCTATTGCAATTGTCCCTCATTTCCATGTGTGAGCACAGGGACCTCCGAGCCCTGCACTCCTATCAGTCCTCTGTGAGTGTTAGGGTCCTGTGCTCTCATACATGACTATTGTACTTGCCCCGCATTTCCATGTGGGACTGTAGGGCCCTCTGGGCCCTGCACTCCCATCAGTCCATAGTGAGTGGTGGGGACACAGGGCCCCCCAGGCCCTGTGCTCCCATCCATGTCTATTGTAATTGTCCCTCATGTCTGTGTGTGTGTGTGTATGTGTGTGTATGGGACTCCCATCAGTGCATAGTGTGTTGTGGTACCACTGTGCCCTGCAAAGCAGTACTGCTGCCATGTTGATAATGTATACCACAGTATAGGTCCATACCCCATTTTTTACAATTCACCAACAGTTTGAAACAGGGCCTGGTAACATGCAAAACAACTTAGTACACCCAAAGGTGTGCTAAACTACTCGTAGTGCCGAAGCTGTATCTTGAAGCATTTTAGAGATATAGCATCTGTAAAGTACCCCAACCATCACAATGTTACCCTACGGGAAATTCCAAAACTTCAGAGTGTTATAACTCTGCCATACAGCAACACTTTTCCACCAAAACAGCTAAAGGCACATCTTTGGGGCAAGCCCTTTGTACCCTGAAAATTTCAGCCCAAAACCCCAAACCATTTTTCAGTCATGAAGCGACAAAGAAACAAACATATCCAGAAAAGAAGTGTCACAGACTGTGGCAGTACCCTTGTTCTTTTGGCAAACAATGTTGCAGTTAAGCAGTTCAAGCTAAATTAGTCACATCAACAGAACTACCCCATGAGATTATTTACCAGCCCTTCTCTGAGGGGGTTCTGGTCCCCCACTCTACTCCCCACCATCCCATCCCATCCCCAGGCTTACTCCCTAGGCAGAGCCGCCGGGTGGGCTTCTCCTCCCAGGAAGCACAGGTCTCTAGCCCTGGCTTGCTCCCCATGGCAGGGTCATGGGAGTGGGACCCCCCCCGGTGAACCATTGTTGGAGCGGGAGTGGAGGTGGAAATGGGGGCCTTCATTACTGCCTGGCATTTTTTTACAACTATTTTTCCATGGGGCAGAGATGTGCAGTGACACCAGTGTCCACCCCGCCTCCCTGACATGTGAAGCCAGCCGCAGCAGTACCCCCCCAGCCTCTGCCAGAAGTCCACATTGCACTGGACACTGTTCCCCCTCCCCCAGAGAAGGAGAGCAGTCAATGGGATGCTCAATCCTTCTGCCCCTGACCAGCCCTCTGACTCCCAAGTCCATCTCTGAACTCAAGATGTCGGCAACACAGATGGATGCCTTTATGCTGTGCCAGTGGGCCAGCTCATGCATGCAAAATTTTATGCACACCCTTTGAAGGGTTGCTAAGTTGTTAAGGTGCAAAGTATGCAAAACTGAAAGACTGCAAAAATGGAAAAAACATGTAAATTTAAGAATGTTTAAGACACAATATCTCAGAAACCACAAAGCCATTCACATGAATTTAGCAACATCAACAGATCTCCCATGAAATTACAGTATGCACGCAAATGTTCATGCACATCTGTTAAATGGTTGCAAAGTTATTAAAGTTCAAAGTATGCAAAACTGGATGATGGTTTGCAAAAATGGGAAAAATATGTAAATTTAAGGATATTTGAGACACAGGGCCAGATATTCAAACTGCGCCATTCTGTGGCGCAAGCCCCTGCGCCACTCAAAATAGTTGCGCAGGGGTGTGGCCAGGGCAATATTCAACAGAGTTGTGCTATGGCACAACTGCTTTGAATATCGCCCCCTGGCCACCCCCAGTGTGCATGGTGCAGTGGAACTGCGCCAGCACAAGTGGTCAGAATGGAGCATTGAGATGCAGTGGTGCAAGTTCCATTGTGCCATGCACAGCACCTGCGATATTCAAAGGGTGACATGCAAATGGGGCCATAATTTATGCAAGGTGCACGGGGGGCCATTTGATCTGATTATGGCCCCATTTGCATGCCATTAGCATGCAGGTGCGCCGATCCCTGACGACTTGCACCTGGCGCCCTGCCAGGCAGCAGCCGTCGGGGACCAACACCCCCTGCAGCCCAATCACAGGACGCCCCATAAGGGAATATGAAGGGCTCCAATCCCTGGTGGTCCAGTGGACCGCGAGTAGCTCAATCACAGGCAGAAATGTACCCCCCACCCCCGAGTAGCCCGATCGCGGGCATACCTTTGTTTCCCCTCGAGTAGCCCGATCATGGGCATATCATTGTACCCCCTAAGTAGCCCGATTGCAGGCATCAGACCTCCCACCCAAAGTCCAACATCCCTGGTGGTCCAGTGGACCGTGAATAGCCCGATCGCGGGTGGCATTCCTCACCCCCCAAGTCTGAAAGCCCTAGTGATCTAGTGGCCCCCACCCCACCCACCCATGGAGCTCCACCCCGGCTCCTCCATCAGTCGGCGTCGGCACCCACCCGGCCGCCACCCCACCACCGCGACTGACAGCCAGTAGGGCTGCATGCCCATTGGTTCAGAGCATGAGCCAATGGTGGTAGTAGCCATACCGGCTAAGAATCAGTCCAGATATGAATGAATTCATTCATTCACATATCTGACTGACTTGTATGATATGGTATATGCATGCCCATTGGCTCATGCTCTGAACCAACGGGCGGCAGTCTACTCGCTGTCACTGGTGGGCGGCAGGCAGGTGGGTGCTGCCACCCACCGGCTGATGGGGATGGGGCGGTGGGGCCCGTGGGCGTGGTGGGGTGGGGGGCTACCAGATCACTAGGGCTTTGGACTTGGGGTGAGGAATGCCACCAAGCGATCAGGCTACTCGTGGTCCACTAGACCACCAGGGATATTGGACTTTGGGAGGAGGTCTGATGCCCGTGATCGCTACTGGGGCAACATTATGCCTGTGATTGGGCTACCTAGGGGGAACAATGATATGCCCACGATCGGGCTACTCGTGGGGGGGTACTTTTGCTGCCATGATCGGGCTACTCAGGGGTGGGGTACATTACTGCCCGTGATCATTCTACTGGGGGTTACACTTCTGCCTGTGATTGGGCTGCTCAGGGATGGGGGGGCAGTTATGCCCACAATTGGGGCATGGGGGGTGCTGCCAGGTGCGGCGGGAACAAGTCGAGGGCCACCCACAGGTGGCAGCTGCTGTGTTGCGCCCTGCAATGCAGCAGCTCACTTGTGGGTGGCCTTCGACTTGATCCTTTTTTTTTTGGCTCAACTTTGTGCAGGCGCAGGTAGGGGTTGTGCCTGCTTAACTCTGCATGGCCCGGGCTGAATATTGGACTGTGCAGTTTATGCATGGTTCCTCCCCCTTCGGTTGCGCATGCCTTCATTATCATTGCACTGTTGCTCAGCTTGATTTGGGGGGGTGCAACTGCTCCTATTGCACATGGCTCAACTCTTTTGAATATCTGGCCCAGGGTATCTTCGAAACCACATAAGCAATTCAAATGAAATTAAAGATATCAACAGACCAATCCTATAAAATTATGCATGCAAAATTTTATGTACATATGTTGTATGACGCCAGAGTTATTAAAGTACAAATTAGGCAAAATTGGAAGACTGTTAGTAAAAATGGGAAAAAAAACATGAAGTTGAATGATGTTTGAGACACACTATCTCACAAATTACAGAAGAGGCTCAAATGAAATTTATCACATTTACAACCCCCTAAGATTATGCATGCAAACATTCATACACATCTGTTTAAGGGTTCTAAAGTTATTAAGGTGCAAATATGTACATCTGGAAGACTGTCTGCAAAATGGGAATAAAACATGTAAGTGTAAAGATGTTTGAGACACAGTATCTCAGAAAACACACAACAAATTCACATGAAATGTACCACATCAAGAGATCTGCCACAAGAGCTTATGCTTTCCAAATTTCATGCAAATCTATTGAAGGGTTGCAGTTATTAAGGTGAAAAGTATGCAAAACTGGATGACAGTGTGCGAAAAGTACTTTTACTTTCAGAACATATATTTTCCCTTAGGAAATAATGGGAAATTAACAATTTAATAATTTTGGAATAATATTTTTCACCAAACCTTCAAAAGGCACATCTGTATCACAAATGCTTTCTACCCTGAAAATGTCAGACCACAACCTAAAGATATTTCTGAGATATAGGTGGACAAAGAAACATGAAAAAACTGGTAAATTTGGTATTTTATGAGTTTCTATCTCAAAAAACACAAAACAGATTCACAAGAAATTTTTCACATCAAGGCATACACAGATGGAGATTACACATGCCAAATGTCATGCAAATCTATTGCATGATTCCAAAGTTATTAAGGTTCACAGTTTAGAGTTTAACATAGAAGTTTGCACTCAACCCTAGTATGCTAGCACTACCACGCCAGTATAATATATATATTATTTATTGCAAAAAACTTTGTTAGTGCACCAGTTAGGGTTGATAGCACAGTGACAAATGTATGGAAATGTGATGTTAGGGTTACCCCCCTACCACCCCACCTCACCCCCTCCACACACCAACAGACAATGGGGTGTGCCATGGGATTTTCAGGCCCAGCTCTCATGCCATTCCATGTCTACACAAGCTGACATGCTACAGTATAGGAGAATAGGGTGAGAGTTAGGTGTGATGACCCCATGGCACATACCCAACGTCTTTGTGTGTGGAAAGTGGGGGTAACCCTAACATCACATTTCCATACTTTTGTCACTGTGCTATCAATGTTAACTGGTGCATTAACAAAGTTTTTTGCAATGAATTTCCCTTCTTTTTGAAAAAGTGTAATGTAGCTGGTAACTGGCATGTGTTTGTGGGAGCCTGGGCTCTCTGGGCCATGTGCTCCCATCACATTGCCCATTTTTTGTGCTATGTTATGAGTCTCTGGAAGTGTGGCCCTCTGGGCCCTGTGTTCCCACTTACACATAAGTACAGAGCCATACAGCAGCCCCATAGTACTGAAAAGGAATCCTCATAACACTTATTTGGCAATATCTCAGTAAGCATAGCAACTATGAAAAAAATTCCACTGCAGTTGTAATCATGACTTCAAAATCTCCTCACATGATTATGTGGATTAAGCTGTGGGTAGTGAAAAACACATATCTCAGATCGTTTTTGAGATATGGGCATTGAAAGGCGCCATGGGCACTGTAATGTTATCCTATGGGAAATTCCTCACCTTCAGAATGCTGTTACTATGGGCCCTTTGAATGTTTTGGGACCAAACCACCAAAATGCACATCTGTGGGACCAGTGCTTGCCACCCTGCAAATTTCAGCCCAAAAGCACAATCCACCTTGGCACAATGAAGTGCCACCTACTAAATGAACTATCTACTAGTTTTGAGACAGTCCCATAGAAATAAATGGTGAAGCTCAGACACACGTTGTCCCAGTTGGATGTGTGGTTGCTGAGCTGTGGAGTGTCAAAAATGTGAAAAATCCTCAACTTTTGTGCAATTCATTGTCAGGCTCCAGAGAGTGAACAGTGTGTGTCTGGCTTCAAATGTGCACTTGTATATGTGGTCTGGGTCAGGGTGGTGCCTTTTGAAGATTTGGTGAAAAAATATTAATCCGGTCAAAAGTTATGGAAGTTTTTCAAGTCCCATTTTAGCCTACGGCAAAATTTAAATGGGCAATGCAAAAACTTTTGTGAAAAGGTTTTTGTTTTCATGTTCCGGATTTTTGTTTTCGTGCTGCTGCCATCTTGTTTTCAGTTAGCGAGAGACAAAAAATGTTGTAAATTGAAAAATAGTGCCTCTTGCTAAATACCAATACTTGTGTTTACCTATTTGGGCCTTGAGGAACTTGCTCCTGGCATCAGTTTTTGTGCTGGTAGCCTGGAAATATGTTTTCCAAAATGTTTACACCATTTTGCTGTATTGTTGTCATACAAAGAATATTTTTGTGAACAGCTAAAAAAAATAGTTGTGTGACAAAATATTTTTTGTTACAAGGCAACATGTTTTTTAGCACAACGACATTCTATTATAACAAATAGGAGTGCCGGGAAAACAAAAAAGTTGTTACAAAAACAATAGTTGTAAACATTGTCCCATAAACTGTTTCTTTGTCAGCTCACTGCAAGTAAACTGTTAGAACTTTGGGACTGAAATGTACAGGGTGGCAAGCCCTTGACTCACCGATGTTCCTTTTGCTGGTTTGGTGAAAAAAATTTCAACTGGTTCCCTAGCTACAGCATTCTGAAATTGACAAATATCCCATAGGATAACACTGCGGCGTCCATGGCACCTTTCGGTGCCCGTATCTCGAAAACGATTTGAGGTATGAAAATTTCACTGCCTGCAGCTTAGTCTACCTAAAGGTCCTGTGGAGGTTCTGAAGTCATGATTACTGTGGAATTGTTTTCGTAGTTGCTACGGTTACTGAGATATTACCAAATTACTGTTACAAGCGTTCCTTCTCATGACTATAGGGGAGTGGTATAACTCCGTACTTATGTGTAAGTGGGAGTGCAGGGCCCAGAAGGGCCTGCCTCCCTGCTCCCCTCTCCAGTATGTACAATTGGGGAGCTTGAGGGGAGTGAGATTCAGAGGCCCACGTCTCCCTCAGCAGTGTGTTCCACCAGACCCACATTACAGGGGTACAGTGAACCCTCCTCCAAAATGTTCAGAGGTACTAATTGAGTTTTGTGGGTATGGCACACTCCTGCATTCAACACACCACTGCATTTAAAAACACACACTTGCTCCTTCACAGTGGTGATCACGCAAAAGTATACTGGTAGCGTGGTATACTGCTACCGCACAACATGTATACCTCTACCGCACAATTACGCAATTGTGAAAAAGTATACTGGTAGCGCAATATACTGCTACCACACAACATGTATGCCTCTACCATGCCATTGCATGAGCACCACTGTATGTTTAGTGACCCTCTTCACAGACAGATGAACGTGAATTTCATTTTTTTTATAAGATTCACGTACATTTAAGTGTGAATGGGAACACTGCCCCAAAATCTCAATTTGTTCTGTGCATAATGATATGAGTCCCACATTTGCATATTGCTATGCCCCCCAAAAAGTGTGACTTTCACTCTCATATGTGCATTTCAGTATGCAAAAATGGGCAGTGTGAGGGGAGCACAGGCCCTCCTGTGAGAAGCGCAGGGCATGGAGGGCCCGTGCTCCCATAACCACATACCACTTACATTGTGCTTTCTTAAAAAGAAGGGAAATGCTTTGCAAAAACTCCATTAATGCATCAGTTAGGTTTGATAACACAGTGATAAAAATGTGGAAATTCCACGTTAGGGTTCTCACCTCTACCACCCCACCTTCCACACACAAACAGGTGTTGGGGTGTGCCATGGGGTCATCAGAGGTAACTCTTACCCCATTCTCCTGTATTGTACTGTGTCAGCTTGTTTACACATGGAATGGGGTGAGAGTTTGGCCTGATGACCCCATGGCACACCCCAATGCCTGTTTGTGTGTGTAGGGTGGGGTAGTAGGGTTGGGAACTCTAACGTACAATTTCCACACTTTTGTTGCTGTGCTATCAACCCTAACTGATGCATTAATGGAGTTTTTGCAAAGAATATATTTATATCTGTACATATGTGTGTGTGTATATATATATATATATATATATATATATATATATACATATATATGTAAGCAATAAGACACGATGGGTTGTGCATTAGACAGTTCTAATGCACGGCTAGGGGGACGTAGTGAGGCACGAGGCCACAGGTCGAGTGCATCCAGTCCCCTAACCGTGCATTAGAACTGTCTAACTACATCCCTGGAGTGGCTTATTGCACTTATAAATGGGCTCATGATTCTATATGGGGGTTCTAGTTTTAGCTGTGTATTAGACACATCTAATGCAGGCTAACAACCAATCAGATTGCTTGAAATCCTTTGCCCATTTTATAAATATATATATATATATATATATATATATATATATATATATATATATTCATTCAGTGCAAAAATGTCATTAATGCATTAGTCTGAGTTCATATTAAAGCAACAAAAGTATGGAAATGTGTTAGGATTCAAATCCTATCATGCCCCCACCAAACCCTACCACTCTACCCCACCCCCACCCTCCACAGACCAACAGGCATCAGGGTGTACCTTGGGGTCTTTGGCCCTAACACTCACCCCATTCTGTGTGTAAGGAAGCTGACATGGTACAGCATAGAAGACTGTGGTGAGTGTTAGTGTCGATGACTCCAAGGCACACCCCAATGTCTGTTGGTCTGTGCAGGGTGGCGGTGGGACGGGGTTGGGGGTGGTAGGGTTGGGTGGAGAGATGGAGTGGGGTATGGCATAATGGTTGGCCCTGCACTCCTATTACACAATAATGGTATCTACATATGGAAGCGCATGGCCCATAGGGCCCTGAAACCCCATCTATCCATAAGCGTAAAGACATCATATAGGTCCTGTGCTCCCACTCCAAGAAGTCCATAACTGTATGCATATGTCCATGGGGGAGCACAAAGTTTGTACTTTCATGAAACTACCTACTAGTTTTGAGAAACTCCTATAGAAATGAATGGGGAAGCTCAGACAAAGGTTGTCCTTTTGTGAAGTCCCTGGTAGTTTCACAAAAAATCCTTTTGAAATCAGTGGGGATGCTTGTACAAAGGTTGTACTTTCATGAAAGTACCAAGCAGTTTCATGAAACTCTCACTGAAATGAATGGAGAAGCTCATACAAAGACTGTACTTCCCCCAAAAGTACCTAGTAGTTTCACAAAAGTCTCATTGAAATGAATCAGGAAGCTTGCACAAAGGCTGTTCTTTTGCGAAAGTACTAGGCACTTTTGCAGAAGTTCCATAGAAATAAATGGTGAAGCTCTCACAAAGGTTGTACTTTCACAAAGTAACCTAGTAGTTTTGCAAAACTCCCATAGGAATGAATGTGAATGAAGGCACAAAGGCTGTACTTTTGCTAAAGTACCTAGTTGTTTTGTGAATGTCCCATAGAAATGAATGGGGAAACTTGCACAAAGGTTGTACTTTCTTGAAATTACATAGTAGTTTTGCAAAACTCCAATAGGAATGAATGGAGAAGCTCCCACACAGGTTGTAGTTTAACCATAAACTCAACCCTAACCCTAACCATAACCATAACTGATACATTAACAAAGTTTTTTGCAATGAATTTCCTTTCTTTTTGAAGTGGTGTAATCATATGTTATTCACGACTCAGAGCACAGGTCCCTTTAGGACCTGCTCATATAATTTACTATGTTTTACATTCGGGTACTGTAATTGTCCTTGTTTACATGTGGGAGTGCAGGACCCTCTGGGCCCTGCACTCCTATCAGTCTGTAATGGGATCTATAAGCCCATGCATGAGCACAGGGCCCTACGTGCCCTGTGCTCCCACTCCCAGCAGTCCATAAGATATGCATATGTCCAAGTGGGAGCACAGGGCCTGGATGAATACTGTAATTGTTCCTCATTTACCTAACCTGCAATATTTAAGAGGGGTACACATGACAGAAGAGGTACCTCAGCACCCTGAGCAACATCAGATATGTGCTCCCCCTTAAGTGCAACAAACATATAACCTAACCCGCACTGAAACTCAAACTGTTACAGTAACTGCAGAACAAGTAATATTTAAGGGGGAGGCACACATGATGGAAGGTGTACTCCAGCACCCTGAACAATATGACATATGTGCCCCCCTTAACTCCAGCAAAGATATGACCTAACCCACAGTATTTAATGGGGGGCACACATGACAGAAGGTGCACCTCATCACCCCGAGCAACATCAAATATGTGCCCCCCTTAGCTGCAACAGAAATATAACCTAATATGCACAGAAACGCAAACTGTAACTCTAGCTGCAGAAATGGTAATATTTAAAGGGGGGCACACATGATGGAAGGTGTATCCTGGCACCCTGAGCAATATGACATATGTGCCCTCCCTTAACTCCAGCAGAGATATAACCTAACCCACAGTATTTTAGGGGAACAGACACGACTGAAGGTGCACCTCAGCACCCTCAGCAATATCAGATATGTGCCCTCCCTTAAGTACAACAGACATATAACCTAACCTGCACCAAAACCAAAACCATAGCAGTAACTGCAGAACAAGTAATATTTAAGGGGGGCACACATGACAGAAGGTGTACTCCGGCACCCTGAACAATATCAACTATGTGCCCCCCCTTAAGTACAACAAACATATAACCTAACCTGCACCGAAGCCCAAACTATAACAGTAACTACAGAACAAATAATATTTAAGGGGGAGCACACAGGATGGAAGGTGTACCCCAGCACCCTGAACATTACGACATATGTGCCCCTCTTAACTCCAGCAGCGATATAACCTAACCTGCAACATTTAAGGGTGTGGCACACACGACAGAAGGTGTACCTCAGCACCCTGAGAAACATCAGATATGTGCCCCCCCTTAACTGCACCGACATATAACTTCACCCGCACCCAAACCGGAACCCTAATGCTAACACTGGAACAAGAAATCTTTAATGGGGGGCACGCACACACAAAACAGGAAGTGAACCTCGGCACTCTGAACAACATCACATATGTGCCCACAATTAATTCCAACAGATACAGAGATGAACTGTAACCTAAGTCCATGTAGGCCTTACAGTCCCATTGTCCCTCAGTTCCATGCTTCCATCAGTACATAGTATGTTGTAAGAGCACAGGGCCCCATTCATGCATATTGTAATTGTTCCTGATTTTTATGTGGGAGCACAGGGCCTTCCTATCTATCCATAACTGCAGAGACATTGTAATTAACCCTCATCTCCCTGTAAGAGTGCAGGGCCCTCTGGGACCTGTGCTGTCATCACTCCGTAATTGTATCCATATGTGGGAGCGCAGGGCCAGAGACATTGCAATTGACCCTTGTGCTGGAAATATTACAGTATCACAGTCACCATAGGGACATTGATAAAAATTCCCACTGCAGTTCTAATCAAGGCCTGGTAACATGCATAACTGCTTAGTACAACTAAAGGTATACTAAACTGTGTTTTGCGAAAAATCCATAGCTCGAACCAACTTTGAGATATAGCCCCCAAAAGGTAACCTGACCGCCACAGCATTATCCTATGGGAAATAACAAAACTTCAGAATGTTATAACTATGAAACTGATGTAAATTTTATTTGCAAACCACCAAAAGGAACATTTTGGGACAAGTCCTTTGTACCCTGAAAATTTCAGCCCATTAGCCCACACGGTGTATTTGTAATGCAGTGACAAAGAAATGCACAGACTAATAAAAGTAGTGTCACAGATTTTGTGGCACAACCCCAGTTGTTTCAAAAAACAGTGCCTAAATTTGTGACACTTTCACAAAAGTAGTGTTGCAATTTGTGGTATATATTGCAAATTTGCGACACTAAAAATGGGCCAATAAAAAAACAACATATTTATTATCATTATTTGCCCAAACTAACCACAGAATCCTTTTCCTTGGACCCTGATTAGGTAAACACAAGTGTTGGTGTTTACCAATGGGCAGTAATTTTTGAATTATATCATTTTTTCCACGCTGCTAACTGAAAACAAGGTGGCGAAAACATGAAAGAAGTGGACCCTTTTCTGAAAGAGAATAGCACTTTCGCGAAAGAGAAACAGTACTTTCACATGGGACACCTAATTTTTCCCTTAGGAAATAATTATAAACTTAAAATTTTAATAACTTTTGAACAGATTAATATATTTTCACCAAACCTTCAAAAGGCACATCTGCGACCAAGACCCCCATATACCCTGACAGTTTTGGACCAGATTGCCAAGTGGTTTTGGAGAAATGGCGTGACAAAGAAATTGCCCAAAAAGTGGTCATTTTCACATTGTTTGACATTCTGTAACTTGGCACCTGTACATCCAACCAGAGCGAAACGTGCCAAATCCAGAGATCTATGGTACCAGAAGGAACATGCAAAAAATGTCAGGTGAATCAGTCAAATGGTTGCAAAGTTACTAAAGTGCAAACATTTGAGTTTAACATAAAAGTGAAGTCTGAACCCTAAATATAGTGGCACTACTGTCCCACTGTTTTTATTTATTTATTTATTTAAAGATTTGGTAACTGGGAAAGGCATGCTGAGCCGAGGCTCAATTCCAGGTGTGACTCGGGGGGGGGGGGGGAGAAGGAGCAATGCAAATACAAACAATAAATGCAGAGAATTAGTTACCAGAACAATAGCAGCTAATTACAATAAATATAATACAGCAGTAAAAACAAAAACATGACGTGATGAATCTCTACAGGTGAACGATACAATAGTAAGTGCTCTACATAATGAATCTTTAATACGTGATAGGGAGGGTTGTAGGAAGGTAAAGTCATCAGAGGTAGTGGGTTTAGTTTGCAGGTATATATATATATATATATATATATATATATATATAATACAGAATCACACATACCCCCATAATGCGGCAGGCCCAGGGACAGAAGCGCTCCTGAAGAGGAGCTGAAAAAGCCATTTGCCACGCGATTCAGCCTGAGAGGCTGAACCCCCCCCCCACAAGCTCACTGCCAACCGCGGCAGGCCCAGGGACAGAAGCGCTCCTGAAGAGGAGCTGAAAATGCCATTTGCCACGCGATTCAGCCTGAGAGGTAAAGACCACCTCTCTCTCACTCACCTGCTGGACTCCTGTTGTGGGGTGCTACCTGTATGGTAGCCTTAAGGACTTATTTTCTGTCCCCACAGGAGTTCTGATTGTTTTTTATTGCCATTTTATTACTGCATACTGCCTTAGTTTGTGAGATAACTGCCTGGAACCTTTAGGACTGGATTCATTCAGCAACGTACTGTCCAGATATCTCTCGTGTAGCACGCATTTCTTGTTTAGTCATAGATAGAGCAACTGCCTGCCTCACTGTCTATATTCTGCTATTTCTCTATGTATATCAGTATTGTAGAGTTAGTATTGTTTGTATGGTGAAATTACTTACCTGACTTACAGTGTCGCCATACTGGAAAGCTGCGCATGCGCAGTAGGGCTATGTCGGGACATAGCCGCACTCTGCCAGTACAGGGTTTACTCTCACTCTCTATCTCCTTCCGCTGCATAGTAATTCAGTTCTTTGTTCTCTCCCTTCTTAGGCTGAACTCCCCCCCCACAAGCTCACTGCCGACCGCGGCAGGCCCAGGGAGAGAAGCGCTCCTGAAGAGGAGCTGAAAACGCCATTTGCCACGCGATTCAGCCTGAGAAGTAAAGAACACCTCTCTCACTCACCTGCTGGACTCCTGTTGTGGGGTGCTAGCCCGACGACACTTCGCGTCATCTGCCCTGCCCGCCCCAACCACTCACCCACCCATCCACCCAGGTGCGGCCCTCAATTTATTGACCCACCTCTATGACATCATTTCCTGTTGCCAAAATTCTATCTCCCCACTTTCCCATTTGCAGGTTATAACTGCCGGTCACTAGAGGGACTCAGTGCTCCCTCTATATATTTCCCTGCCCAGATAGCCCTCTCTTTTCTCCACTCGCTGGTTTACCTTCACCTATCTGTAGCAACTCTCCTCGCCTTCCCCCTGACCTCGACTACCCTGCGTTTCTCTGCCTACTCTTATAACCTGTAACTACCATCTACCCTGACCCCCTATCCTCCCTTCCAGCCTGCAACTACTGACCACTAGGAGTCGCTACTGAGCACCCTATTTTCAGGCCCAACCACTGCCTGTACCGGCTCCCAGACCTTGGATTCCGACTCCTGCACAGGTCCATTCTCCTAATACCTTGGGAGAGTCTTGAACCTGGTACCCTGTACACTAGAGGCGGTGTCGCTACCACTGAACCAAAGTAGCACTAACACTTACAGGCAAGCAACTTTCCACTTCTTTCTACCATTACCTTCTTAGCTCCTTAGCATAATGCATTCCCTTCACCTATTGACATGCCTCGTTCTCATACTCTGTCTGATGCCACTGTCCCACCCATCTATCTCAGTGCTATTGCAGACATGCCAATCTGTTGCCCCCCTATGTGCTCTGGTACTACACCCCTCCTATGTATCTGAGCCAGCACTCGCACACCTTTCCCCCGCTGGGTACTTCTGCTCACCCTGCCCACCCCCCAGCTTCCTCTGAGCTCCCACCTCCAACACCCACGGGAGGCTTATCATTCTAGCCTTCCCAGCCTGTACTACACTGCCTACCCCATGCGTTCTGAAACTCCCCTCCTCCTCCACTCGTGTCCATCGCAAAAATACTTTTCACCACCACCTGGCCAGAGCTGTAGTTTTGCTACTACTCCTGTCAGGTAACATACATCCCAACCCTGGCCCAGTTCACAACAGCTCAGCTACAAGTTCTCACAGGCTGTGCATTGCCTCAATGAATATCTGTAGCCTCTTGAAAAAATTTGACTCACTCCAATGCTGGGTCACATCCCATAAACCAGATGTCATCACACTGGTTGAGACCTGGCTGTCAAAATCCACCCCAGACTCCTTTGTCTCCCTCCCAGGTTACTCCCTCTACTGGGAGGATTGGGCTGGAAGACGGGGTGGTGGCTGTGCTATCTACACTAAAGACTCCCCTCACTGGACTTGCCCTCCCAGCACCTGCCCTTGATTTCGGGGCACAGGCTTTAACTCTGAAACTGACTCCAGACCCCTCAAGGGGCCCACTCTATCTAACCACAGCCTACATACCCCCTAAAAATCAAACACTGGCTCTGGCCTCACTAACAGAATACCTTACTTCGCTACACCACTCCTCTGACCAAATACTAGTTTGCGATCTAAAAGTTAATTGGTTTAGCCCCTCCTCCTCCTCCTCTACCCGTGACTCCTTTGCAGCATTCGATATGACTCAACTCATTACCCATCCCACTAGGTCTAATCCAAAGAGAGGCACCAGTACTCTACTCGATGTTGTCCTCTCCAATCGCCCGAAACGGATCTTTGATATCCAAGTCCTGCCTGACTAACTTAGCGATCACTCCCCCGTACTTTTTCACTGGACTACCTCAGTATCCAAACCCACAGCACAGTCCACACTTCGGTGGCGGGTGAAACCTGGTGGTCTGAAAAACCTCAAGGAACTTCTGTCCCAAATTGATTGGTCTCCTATACAGTATGCCCCTGACATCGATATGGCGCTAACCTTCTTTACCCAAACCTTCAATAAAGCCTGCGACATCTTCGCACCACTGACAGCCCTCCGTTCCAAAGTGCAGAATGCTCCCTGGGTGACCCCGGCCCTGCTCCAACAACTTAAGCTCAGGGATAACTTATGGCACCGGGCTACTGAAACTGGCCAGCCCAGCAATAGACAGGCATATGCTGCTGCTAGAAACAAGTGCACCTGGGCCATCAGAAAGGCCAAGACTGACCACTATCAGTCCTCACTCACCTCCTCCTGGGGGAATTCCAGAACCTTCTGGGACAATATCAAACAGTTAAATGGGAGCACACTCCCCCACCCTCCAGATCAATATCAATGGCACTATCTCCACTGACCCAGCCCTTATAGCTAACTGCCTCAATACTTCTTTCATAGATCTTAGCCCAGTCCTCCCTAGAGATTTTTTCAACCCTCTACCTGCCCCAGTCCTTACACGCCCTTACTTTCACCTATGCCGAGTCTCTGCCCAAGAACTCAGACCTCACCTAATCAATGCCCTTAAAAGCAATAGTACTAGCAGTGACACCCTGGATCCCTGGATCCTTCGCTGGGTATTGGATCTGGTCCTTGCCCCAATCACCTGCCTCCTTAATAAATCCCTCTGCCTGGGGTAATTTCCATCGGCTTGGAAAATTGCCACAGTCACACCCATTCATAAAGGTGGAGACAGGTCCCTGGCCGGAAACTACTGGCCTATCTCCATTCTCTCATCGCTCTCCAAAGCCCTGAAAAGAGTGGTGGCCTCTCAAATCACAGATTACCTTACCAACTACAACATTCTCTGCCCCGAACAGCACGGTTTCCGTGCTGGCCATAGCACCAGTACTGCCCTCCTAGAGTTCTCAAATTTTCTCCACACCACCCTGGACTCAGGCTCTCTGGCTGGCGCAGTGTTTGTAGACCTATCAAAAGCATTCAACACTGTCTCCCATCCCCTCCTTCTGGATGCCCTCAGTCACTCTGGATTTGCCACTAGGCCTGCCTCCTGGTGCGCCAGCTATCTGTCAGCCTGCTCCCAACGTGTTAAAATTAGCGAGACTCACTCCAACATCTCTCCCATCTGCTCTGGTGTTCCCCAGGGCTCCATTCTTGGACCCTTACTCTTCTCGCTATACCTCAACACCCTACCAGGTTCCTGTACTGGAAATATTTTACTGTATGCAGATGATGCCGTCATCTTTGCTTCTGATTGTAACCCTATCGCCCTCCAGGACTCCTTGCAAAGATCATATAATGAAATCGAAGGTTGGTTCAAGGAGCATAGACTGGTGATAAATCTCAAAAAAAACAAAAACCATGATCTTCGTCCACCCTCAAAACAAGTCCAGCAACTTCAAATTCCATATACTCTCTAGCACCAAGTTCCCACTCAAACAAGTCTACTCCTATAATTACCTTGGGATCTAATTTGACCCTGCTCTCTCCTTCCATGATCACATCTCTGCCCTTGCCTCAGCTGCAAATATTCGGCTAGGCATCTTATACCGGTATAAAAACTGTCTCCCCCCTGAGGCCCTCCGACTCACAGTCACATCATCCATACTGTCCCTTGTGGATTATGGGCTGCCGGTGTATGGTGCTGCTGATCAGACCGCCCTCAACAAAATTTGCATTACACTAAACAAGACCTGTAGGCTAATTTCTGGGGTCCCTAGGTTAACACACACTTGCGAGCTATATGCGAAGGCCATGCTGCTTGACCTAGATGAACGCCTTAGATATCAAACCTGTATCATAACAAAAAAAACTCTCCTTGGTCTATCCCCAACAGGTTTGACAGCCTCCATCCACCACGCAAAATCTCTAGTACAAACTCGAACCTCCGCCAAAACCACCCTATCAATTCCCAGGGCTAGGACCTCGCACGGTCAAAGAGCCTATTGCTACAGAGCCCCATCCTGGTTCAACACACTTCCCCCCACTATCTCTGATGCTCCCACAATCTCCTGTTTTAAAACTTTCCTCTGAAATCACCTATTTAATACTCGAAGTTGTGCCTGTTACTAGTTTGATCTTGCTCAAATGCTATGACAAAGCCACCTGAGTGGCGGCATCCAATAATAGAAGACAGCCTGGCTTTAATAATTTATTGTATGCCTCATTGTTGAAACATACCTGTTTGAACCAATTTGTTGTATATCTCGTTGTAACATACTGTTGTACTGTGTTTGTCATTTTTTGTGACGAGGTACCTTTGTAAATGAGCCCATGGCTCAAAGGTTTGCAAACTGATGTACAAATAAATAAATAAAATAAATGCAAAACATCATGGGCTGTATATGCAAGTCACCACAAAATATTATGCTGGTTCAACTTTAAGCAGAAATGCACGGTGCCGAAAGGCCTCTCACACAGTCTGCAAAAGATGCCAACAGAAGACACAGACACATGTTTTGTCCTACCAAGACTCATCAGTATGCGTCATCTGTATGCGTACTGGGTCATAATGTCGTACGCTTAGTAGTGTACAGCATTATGGCGAAACCCGGACCTGTGCGCTCTCTGAGTTGGACACCCCCAGAGTTGGAATCTTTAGTGGGGGGGCACAGTGCCCAGTAATGGGGGGTGTGAGGGGGCAGAACAAAATATTTCATGAAATCGTGCAACGTGATTGTGCCGCACGGCATTCTGCCGTGTGACATAATGACCCCGTGCCTCTGTATGACACCCCAGTGGAATGAACCAGCTACCCTATGTTGGTCTAGTTGGGTTGGGTTGTGGTGAGCCCAATAAAAACAAAAAACAAGCTAAAAGACAAAGAACCTTAGTGCGCAAGCACTGAGGTAAGGGTTACCCCAAAGAGCATTGGCTGGGAAGCCAAACTGGCTTGACTGAACCAGCATAATATTTTGTGGTGATTTGCATATACAGCCCATGTCTTTTATTTTGTTTTTTGCTTTTATTGGGCTCACCACAACCCAACCCCAACAGACCAACTTAGGGTAGCTGGTTCATTCCACTGGGGTGTTACACAGATGAGGCACACTGATTAGTCCTGATAGGACGAAACACATGTCAGTGTCTTCTATTGGCAGCCTTTGCAGACTGTGTGAGAGGCCTTTTGGCACCATGCATTTCTGCTTAAAGTTAAACCAGCATAATATTTTTGTGGTGATTTGCATATACAACCCATGATGCTTTGCATTATGGGGGTATGTGTGATTTTATATTTCTTTGAATCTTGGCTTCCCAGCCAATGTCCTTTGGGGTAACCCTTGCCTCAGTGCTTGTGCACTAAGGTTCTTTGTCTTTCATACTGTGTGTATATATATATATATATATATATATATATATATATATATTGCATGCTGAAAATAGAGTTAAAATCTATGTTTCGACCTTATGTCTTCCAAGAAACATCTAAAAGAAAAAACAAAGTTAGTGTGGGGGTAAAATGAGGATATATATATATATATATATATATATATATATATATATATATATATTCATTGCAAAACTTTGTTAATTCAACAGTTAGAGTTGCTATTAAAGCGACAAAGGTTTGGAAATATGGCATTCGGGTTTCCAACTCTAACTCTGCATCCCACCCCCCACAACACAGACACACATGCAAGTAGCAGAATGGACAAGACAACACAACCAATTAGAAACGGCTACCATCAGGTAAGTGAAAAATCATACAACTCTGTGACCATACCACAAGAGACATCCATTATCATGGTTCAGCAACTGTTTGAGCTCTGCTGCCATCCCAGGGTCTTGGGGGTACACTCACATGCTGTGCAAACATTTGGGATGGCCCACTGCAGCACTGTACCCCAAACTTAACCCCAAGTATGTGGGGCTGCAAGGTCCGAAAGACCCTGCAGTCCCACATAATGCAGTATTGATGTTTAGGTGGCAGCACAGTAACTGAGGAACTATGTGCTTCTGCATAGCAGCAAAATTATAGTACTATTAGAATACAGGGTTCATCACCATTTTATGCAGTGCATTGTAAATTAGTGTATGGACATGTTTCAGCACAAGCACCAATTGACCCTCCTGCCCTAATCCATGTAATATTATAGTTTAACTCATGACGCAAAATCACAAGGACTTTGTGCAGCTACATAGAAACAAAAATCAGTTTACATCATGCCATAGGATGTGTACCCACTGCATGTACTACAGGAGAAATTTCTATAGGGGAGTGTGATAGCACAGTATCCAAATCATCGTATGGTTCCACTGCATACGATAGTGATGCTGGAGTTGTACTAAAGATAACAGCTGGACCACAGCTCCTATATAGTACGAAACTCATTTTGCATTTCTATGACAGGGTCTGTGTCTACTGCATTCACTGCATCACAACCTTCTCTCTGAATATGTTTAGACTGCCCCCTTCAAGTAGTGTGCTTGAACATAATAGTATGATGATATATGACTGCTAGTTGAGGATCTCAAGTGAAGTCATCTGTGCTGCAAAATTTGGTTCTATGTACAAAGAAGAAATAAATATCACCACAGGTGTTATTGCACAGTACAGTACAATGTGTAACACTAGTGCATATAAAGCATTTCATTAGTGTCAAAAACACATACTGAAAAGCACATCGTCTTACATATCCTATTAGAGATATGGTAGTGTGGTAGTATGCAGTCCTTTATAGAGTGCACTTTTACAACTAGTTGAAAAAAATGTATTTATAAGACACAGGGATGTATTGTAGCATGTGATTATAAACTCTATACACCTTTTGTATGCTTTGTACTACAGACAGATATCATAGTACAATCACTTAAGACGTGTATGTGCAAAAACACTGATACCATGGAGTAGACAGGAAGCCACATTTAGTCACTATGGGAACAATTCTGTCACAGTGTGAAGACAAGGCTCAGATGATCCTGTACTGACACTGTAGAGATATTATATTTGTACATATTTGTATAAATGTTAATGGAAATATGTATAGGCATGTCTGTCTTTACAACTTTAGGGTACAGTGCATGCAGTGAGCTGTCCCTCATGGTTGCACAGCATGCGAGTGTACCTCCCAAGACACTAGAATGGCAGCAGAGCTCATACAGTCACTAAAACGTGATGATGGATGTCTCTTGTGGTATGTTCTCAGACCTGTATGTTTTTTCTCTTACCTGATGGTGGCTGTTTCTGATTGGTTGTGTTGCCTGTTGTTGTATCTGTTTTAATATTGTAATTTGTATTATGTACAGCTCCTTGATTTTGAAAGGCGCTATATAAATAAAGTTTGCTTGCTTGCCTTGCCCATCCCCCAATTGCATATGTATCTGTTTTGCTGTATTAGCAACCCTAACTGTTACAGTAACGAAGTTTGTTTTGCAGTGGAGATATATATATTTTCATGGCAAAAAATCCTTTTAATGCATCAGTTAGGGTTGTTCCACAGCGACAAAAGTGAGGAAATTCGATGTTAGGGTTCCCACCCCCCTTGCAAACCACCCTCACCCAGCCACCACCAACAGGCATCAGGGTGTGCGTTGGGGTTGTCAGTCCTAACTCTCATCCCATTCTCCTATACTGCACCACCTCAGCTTGTTTACACATGGAATGGGGTGAGAGTTAGAACCGATGACCCCAACACACACCCCAGTGCCTGTTGGTTGGGGCAGTGCGGGGGTGGTTTGCAAGGGGTGTGGGAACCCTAACTTCAAATTTTCTAACAGCACACTGCAGTAAAAAATGTTAGTAACCTAACAACAATAGACATTGAGGCATACATAAATGCCAGTAAAAACAAAAACACCACAAAATAAACATCGACTGATGTGGCATTGATACAGCACTATCTAATGGACAACTACAGAGAAGAAGAAAGCCTTGAAAAAATACCACCTGAGGAACTAAACACAATACTGGCAAGATATTTTATTGAAGCAAGAAAAAAAGACAACACCCTATATGAGCCCTTAATGCTCCGTTCCCATTTCCAGAGTATAGAAAAGTATCTAAAAGCCCACAGCTACCAAGCGTCACTATCCACTGACCTACTGTTTGAGAAAGCGAGACAAGTCTTATCTGCAAAACAAAAAACTCAAAGACCAAGGCAAGGGCTGTAGAGAAAACACAACCGATGAGTTAACTGATGACTTAATCCAAACACTGTATGACAAAGAACAACTAGGTCCATATAATCCGCAGTTGCTCCTAAACACTATGTGGTTGGTCTGTACAGCATTCTTTGGCTTGAGAGGAAACACAGAAATAAGGGACTTAAAATGGGGAGATATAACACTCAAGAAAGACACAAACAACGTAGAATACCTTGAATTCAGCCAAGAAAGACGTACAAAAACAAGAACTGGTAAAAACCTCAAAGACATTCGTCGAATCAAACCACGAGCATATAGCAATACAGCAAATCCAATTAAATGCCCAGAGTCAAACTACAGCACATACAAAGGACAGAGACCAGAAACCTGTCTACATGAAGAATCCCCATTTCTTCTGTCCATCAATGCCAGCCAAAAACTGTACAAAACATTTACTGCTTGGTTTAAGAATCAGCCCCTGGGCATCAATAAAATTGGTATAATAATAATAAAAATGCTGGCAGACGGCGAAATAACAACCGAAAAATGTCTCACAAACCATTTGGCATGTAAACATCTAGTGCAGAAACTGAATGATGCAGGAGTCCCCCCCCAACTGAAATAATGCGAGTAAAGGGACACAAGAGCATAGTCAGCATTAACGACTACTGCAAACATAATGATGATCAACAGAAAAAAATCTCCACAATACTGCACAACAGACTTGACCAAGCAGGGACATCTTACCAGGCCACCAGCAGCAACCTGGCATCCTCAAACAAGTACTCCAGCAGGCCCAGAAACAGCCTAGAGACCTACTTTACCAATCCGGTCTTTAATGCACACAATATCACCATACAAATAAATCACGGTAAGTAGCATCACCCCCCCCATAGCAAACTGATTCCCATACTTGCAATGTAATTCGCAAACTTACTTCCACCCCGCAGATAAACCAAAGACTCAAAAGAAAAGAGTATATGTTTTTGAAGATTCCAGCAGTGACACAGATTGAAACACCATGGTAAAGAAATCCCCAGTACACATAAAAAAAATAAATTAGCCATAGAAGTACTACCCCCTCCCCATCTAAAACCAGATTCTTATTCTGTTCTTTTTTCCTTCTCCACAGGTTAACACAACATGAACCAGCAGATGAAATGCAGAGTTTGAACATCAGCCACAGCAGAAGCCCAAGGGAAAATGAAAAGGAAAGCACCCTTCGAATAAAAGGAAACCAAAGCAAAAAAAAATGAAAAAGGATTTTTTAAGCCGGACAGTTAAACTATTGTTAAATGCTTCCATTTTTGAGTAAACATATTAAACTAGATACATAAAACAGTTTAATTAATAGCATAATAATTCTTCTAATAAAAAAAGACTGCAAACTACTGAGTTGAGCAAAACCTTAAAAATGCTTTGTACCTGTGTTAGTGGTCAGTTGTACAGTTAACAAGTTAAAAAGTTTCCTTTACTAACAACCTTACTTAACCAAATGTTTTTCAAAGTCTCTCACCTTGCAGATGTTTCATGAATGAGTAATCCAAAAAATAAAGGTTGTTCTTTTCTTCAGAAGTCCTTGCATTTCTTGAAAACATCAATCACCAAATGGCACTGTTAAAAAGCACAACCTTCCCACCCCAAATACATCCAAACATGTTCGATTCTAAAATAAAATAAATAAATAAAAGATGCAAAATCCGGACACTTAACCAAAAAGTACAATCCAAAAGAGGTCCAGATACAGCAGTACAAATCCCACAAAGAAGAGGACTCCACCCAGAAAAAAGTACTCCAACTGTAGTCCCAATGCACCAAATGACTCCAGTGCTAGAATGAAGACACCACTCCTGCATGTCGCATCCACAGACTACACCCCAAATGGTGAAAATCCATGATGTTCTGCTGCTCCACTGACATCCATAAAGGCCTGAAGATTGATAGCATCATGCAAAATCTCCAAAGCACGCGCAGGCACACTCCACAAAGCCCTACAGCCGCCAACTGCACTAACTGCCAAACTCCAAATTTATAGACCTCCCTATAGCAAATAAGCCAATCACCAATGAACAGTAGAAAACTAACAGTGCAACCAACCAATCACAAGCCGAATCGTCCTAGCCAATCACAGCACATACCCACGTGGGTCACCACCAAACTATCCAATGGAATACATTTTCCCACGGAACAGTTCCCAGTCAGAAAAACGAATGCAATTCTATGGGCAAAATGGATAAAATGGCAAGCTACACAAAAAAACGAATACATTACACCGTTCCCTACATTTTAATACTATCCTAATGACCACAAACAATCCCCATTGCATAAACTGAATACTCCACAGGACCAACTGAGATATCTGTGATATCTTTCCTCATGCTCTGAGAATTATGTTATCACTTGTTGCTTTGCCACTTGTGATGATAATTCACAGAGCACTCAGAAATATGGACCGTGGTATATCCCATATATATATATATATATATATATATATATATATATATATAGACTGTAAATAGAATCACCAAGGTGTGCATATATCAGAGTATGACCACACGCCCTGTAGTGAATCACCTATTTTATAAAATGGCAAAATTGTTTTGGGGGGGTGAAAACTAGAAAGAAGTACAGGGATATGGCCATTGTGGGATAATGCATGGTCATGTGCTGTGTTTTGTCCAATCAGAAGACAGCATTCTTACTGATCTCTCTCTCTCTCTCTCTCTCTATATATATATATATATATATATATAGATAGATATACATGTCTGTGTGTGAATATCTGTCTGTCTGTCTGTCTCTCTATCTATCTATCTGTCTGCCTGTTTATCTATATATCTATCTGGGATATACCATGAGCTGCATGAAAATAAATGATTTATTTTGAATGGCTAGTTATGATCACTACTAACCTAATGAGTGGTGGAGCCGCAAGTGAAATCTAAAGAGGTCATACCCAGGTTTTAAAATAAATAACTTATTTTCATGTAGCCCATTGCATTATTGCTATTTGTGCAATCCAGATTGTAAAATAATGTTTTTTCTGTGCAAATTGTTACAGGTAGGGGCTAACAGAATGTTAGGCATAAAGGAAGAGTCTGCTGAGAACACTGTAGTGCTAGAGTGGAAATATCCATTGTTCTCTAAGCTGGGGTGCAAATAAATGATTTATTTTCACTCTAGCTCCCCAGATCTTGAAAGTAAATGCATTTATTTGTTATGTGTTTATATTCATTGTATATGGTGTGGCCCCACTGGGAATATTAGCATGACCTTATGACATAATGAATGTCAGAGCCACGAGTGACATCAAAGGTCAAGGTGCACTAGGGGAAATATCACTGATATCCCCAAGTGGGGCCATGGCATATCTTTTTTATGCTTGGGGGTGGGGTTGGAACGTGGATGCTCATCTGACCTAAACTATTCAGCCTGTTCATAGCATGATAACTGAAGGAGCCTTTATCTTGAGGGCACAATACTTTAGACAATTGTTGGGGTTGTGGAAGACTCAAAACTCCAGTTACATACTGTCTGTAAATAATATTTATTGATGTTCAAGAAATAAATATGCCACCTTATGACTTCAGTCAAGTTTCATGGCCAGAGTGTGACAGGGTGACCCCTGTCATAGTGGACACTCCTGGGATAAATTGAAATGCCTTCCCCAAGCAGTTTATATGTTTTATATAATGTACAACATGCTGGTTGGCTGGTTATAAATTAAGTGCTGAAGTGCTTATAATGCCTTTTGTGCATATTAACCTAAAACAAAACTAAGAGTACAGTTACAAAATGAGAGGTCTGTCTTAATATAAGAATAACAAAAACTTGTGTCTGCTTTTTCTAGATGTTAGCAGCCCCCTTCAAAAAAATATGTTTTATAGCAGACAGCATGAGGTAATATGACCCTGCAGGAGAGTTTAAGAGAGCACGGAATGTTCTGACCTCAGCTCCGACCTTTATCAATGTTGTAAACAAATTATGTAATGGACTTCAGATGCCAAATAACTGTTCTCTGTGGTGCAACAGTGGTCCCTAGAGGTTAGTTTTGTGTTGTGTCTGCTGTTAATCAAAGGGCAGGGAAAACTGTTTTTCCAACTTCTGGTGAACTTATAAAAAGCCCTACCTCAGTGCTGAGAGAGGAGATATAGGGTGGTCAGTTCAATATTGACTGAGGAAGGTGAAAGACCTCCTGGTAGTGTGTGTGCTTTCACACTGTTAGGCTGAAGAAAAGCCTTAGAAAATGTTGAAGCTAAGTAGTTGTCTGACTTGCCATTTTGCTTTCTGTATATTTTACTTGATAAAAATAAAATGATAAACACAACCATACATTTTTTATACACCTGACTTGTGGTCTGCCTGAAACTGTGTTATCCTAAACCCATGCCCGGTGACACAGAGGGGCCACTTCCTCAGGGTCCACAGTGGTCTAGAAAATATTAATGCACTTTCTGACCAGGCTGGTGGGTAAAATGATTCTGTCTCCCTATTTTCAGTCTGTGCTTACTATGCCATATCTACTTATCCTATACCATTTTTTGCTTGGAGTGAATCTTCCACTGCTCTCTGAAAGGTGTCAGCGGGCCCACTCTACTCCACATGAGTGCAGCTTGACCTTATGAAATGTTGTATGTCAGAGCCACAAGTGATGTCAATAGTCAAGGTGCACAAGGGGAAATATCCCTTATATTGGGGTCATGGCGTATCTCTTTCATGCATGGTTTTGTTATTGTGCTTTTTTTTTTTTTGTTAATTTTGCTGTTAAAAGAATGCTTTTTTTGAGGGGATGGAGCACTTACAATGCTGAAGCAAGTGGCTGCTTTCTGTTTGGAGCAATGATGCTGAAGCTGACACTGATGTTGTGCACCAGCACATCAGTGTGTCATTCACTGTTTAAAAGAAAGGGAGTGAGCAGCTGAGGATGTGGCCTTGGAGCAACATGGAGGTTTGTGTAGCATTCAGCTGCTTTCTAAAAGCATGTTCACAGCTAAGGAAAAAGACAAAGAAGGTCACAAGTAGGGCGGCTGTTGGTCAGGGATATAGAGTGAGGGATGGATTATATGGCAACAGTGCCATGACTGACTATTGCCAGGGTATAGAATGAGTTTACTCTGGGTGAAACTAGGTTTTTAATGCTTTTTTTTTTTTTTTAGAAATCAGGAGACCAGCTTTAAGCATGAATGCAGTTCTCGCACTGAGAGGTTGGGATTTGGAGCCAGCACACGTCAGCTAGGGGGGGTGGTGAAAGTGAGCTAATGTGCTGCTGACTCCAACTAATCAGTGCCTACAGTCAGAATATTTTTGCTCATGGGGACCTAGTGTGAGAATATTGTGATATATATATATATATATATATTATACTTGCTTGGTAGTGTGACTATAGTTAGGGTTGAGCAGTATGTTTAAATGTTTCCCAACATTTTCTGTACCTTAATAACTTTGCTGCCATTCAACAAACTTGAATGAAATTTGCATACCCTGTCCAAGTGTCAAGTTCTTAAGACCTGGAAATTTTCATTATCCGAAGCAAAGGTTTCAGATGTGAAAGAAACTATGAATGTGTACTTGAGGGGTATGTCCAACCCAATCACTGTATTACACCTTGGAACAAATGATATTGGAAGAGGAAAGGACTTGGATATACAAAGGGACTTTGCGGAGTTTGGTGGAATTCTTATAAAGAAAAGGAAGGTGATATAGTGGTATCAGAAATACTACCAGTTTCACTGGCTGGGGTATCCAGGACACAAGATATCAGACAGCTGAATGGGTGGCTAAGGCACTGGTGTATAACAGAAGGATTTAACTTCCTTAGGAATTGGGACAAATTCTGTGATCCAAGACTATTCATGAAGGATGGGTTATATGGTAACAAATTCAGCTTCAGGGTACTGGGAAACAGGATTCAAAGTGAAATTAATGAGAATTTAAACTTTCAAGCCAGGGGAATGGAGGAGGGGTGATAATAAATATGAGGTCAGAGCCATTTAGAACTGAGGGAACAAAAAAAAGACCAAAAATGACTAGAAGTGTATACTTATCAATGCAAGGAGTCTTGTTAAAAAGAAGGAAGAGTTCAAAAAGCTGATAACTCATGAGAAAATTGAGATTTGTGCCATAAATGAGAATGGTGGCAATCTGGAGATGGGTGAGATAGGGACATTAAAGGTTACAGGCTGTACAGCAAAGATAGAGAACAAAGAGGTGGAGGAGGGGTATATGTGTGTGTGTGTGTATATATATATATATATATATATATATGTGTATATATATATTCTATGCAAAAAACTTAATTAATGCATCAGTTAGGGTTCTTCTACAGTGAAAAAAGCAAGAAAATTCGATTTTAGGGTTCCCACCCTTGCACCACCCTCACCAACAGGCATCGGGGTGTGTGTTGGGGTCCTTGTCCCTAACTCTCACCCCATCTGATGTAAACAAGCTGAGGTGGTGCAGTGTAGGAGAATGGGGTGAGAGTTAGGACCAAGGACCCCAACGCACATCCCGATGCCTGTTGTCGGGGTGGGCTGGGGATGGGGTGCAAGGGATGGGAACCTTAAAATTGAATTTCCTCTCTTTTTTCACTATAGAAGAACCCTAACTGATGCATTAACTGAGTCTTTTGCATAGAATTTGCTTACTTTTTAAGAAAGAATAGAAAAGTAGAAAGTTGTGCAAGATAGTGGGAGTAAGGGCCCCACACTCCAACCATGTGATTTTGTGTGACATAGTAACAGTAAGTGCAATGAAAACACAAGCACAAACAGTTACGCACATGATACTGCAAACATAAATGGTAACAGAAAGGGAAATAGAAATGCAAGCACAAAGTGATGCCAAAGCGAACAGTGACGGAAATGGAGACACAAACGGAATTGCATATGAAACGCAAATGGTAACACGCACGTTCACAGTACCGCAATTGGAAACACAAATGCTAATGGTAACAGCAACAATAATGCCAAAGGAGACAGAAACAGAAACACAAATGCAAGTGCATACGGAAACGCAAACCACAACATGCACGGACATGGTGCCTCAATTGTAAATGCAAATGGTAACAGTAACAGTAACAGTAACAGCAAGAATAAGCCAAAGCAAACAGAAATGGAAATGTTAATGGAAGTGCATACGGAAATGCAAACCATAATGCGCATGGTCACGGTACCGCAATTGTAAACACAAATGGTAATGGTAACAGCAATAATAATGGCAAACTAAACAGAAATGCAAGCGCATACGAAAATGCAAACTGTAAGGTGCACAGTCACGGAACTGCAAATGTAAATGCAAATGGTAATGGTAACAGCAACAATAATGCCAGAGGAAAGAGAAATGCAAATGCAAGCACATACAGAAATATAAACCTTTAAGTGCACGGTCATGGTACCACAATAGTAAACACAAATGGTAATGGTAACAGCAACAATAAAGCCACAGGAAACACAAACACAAACACAAACGCAAGCGCATGTGGAAATGCAAACTATAATGTGCATGGGGACGGTACCGCAATTGTAAATGCAAATCATAACAGTAACAGCAACAATAATGCCAAACAAAACAGAAACATAAGCGCAAACAAAAACGAAAACCATAACGTACACAGTGGCGTAGAATGGAATGATGACGAATGGTAACGGAAGCGCAACTGAAAACACTAACTGGCACAGTAATGAAAGGGCATGCCCTTCTTTTCGTCAAAAACTGTGTTGAAAAACACAGAGAAAACAAAGAATGTATGCATAATAATGGACCTCGGAGCACAAAATTAGGACTTGCAATATTAAATTGCTTATATCTCAGGAACAGTACGACGTAGAAAAAAAATTAAAATTTCGTATGAATTATGACTTTTCTGGCTAGTTTTGTACTTAGCCCCTGTTGGGGGCTAAGTGTCATTGTGACAAAAAGTCCGTATCTCGCACCGTTTCCGAGATACGGGCCCTGAAAGGTGTGATGGATGCCATAATGTTATCCTATGGGAAAAAGCATCAAATTCGGAGTGCCGTCAGTTTGCAGCCCTGTAATATTTGCTCACTAAACCACTAAAAGGCACATCTGTGGGATATTGGCTTCCTTCCCTCCAAATTTCAGCCCAAAAGACCAAACCGTTATTTTGCAGCAGGGTGGCAAAGAATTCCTGTAATGCAGCAAACACCGTAAGGTTATCCTATGGGGAAAAAGCATCAACTTCATAGTGCCATATGTTTGCCGCCCTGTAATATTTTTTTGACCAAACCACCAAAA
Source organism: Neoceratodus forsteri (assembly GCA_016271365.2). Classification (NCBI taxonomy): domain Eukaryota; kingdom Metazoa; phylum Chordata; order Ceratodontiformes; family Ceratodontidae; genus Neoceratodus; species Neoceratodus forsteri. The sequence continues at coordinate 772,147,623 of CM057456.1, read as the reverse complement.
GCCACATTTGTAGGATGTTGCCTTTCTTCCCTCCCAATCTCAAGTAAAAAGATCAATCCATTTTCGACATATTCAATGTCAAAGATTAGTAAAATTTCCCTATCTATTCCATTATAAAAAATCTGCCCATCTTGTCCTGCCCTCACGATCAAATATGGTGATCAAAGAATCTCACGATGAAAGAATTTGCAGGCTCGCGATCAAAGAATTTGCAGCCTCATGAACAAAGAATTAAAAATCACTAGACTACCAGGTAATACAAATACTTCTTTATGTCATTATGCTGGAGGGAGAGCTGCTAGACTACCAGGGATATGTACAATAAATATAATTTCCTACAGAACGACGGGGCACTAGACTGCCAGGGATATAAAAATGAATAATTATTTTATACAGCTCGGGGGGGGGGGCCACTAGACTACCAGGTAATACAAATAACTATTTATGTCATTATGCTGGAGAGGGGGCTGCTAGACTACCAGGGATATCTACAATAAATATAATGTAATACAGAGTAGGGGGTGGCCACTAGACTACCAGGGATATAAACAGTAATAATTATGTTATACAGCTCTGGGGGCTACTAGACTACCAGGGATGTAAAAAAAATACAGACTGTGCGGGTGAGGGGCACTAGACTACCAGGGCAGTATAAATGATTATATGTTTTATTATGATGGGGGGCTACTAGACTACCAGGGATAGTTAATACATTATGTTTGGTATACAGATGGGTCACATCGAAGCCCACTAAGCAAAACGCAGCCTCATTTAATGTGGTAAGGCACCCCGGGCTCAGATAACACATTTTAGAATCTGGCCCTCTCATCCCTCGCTCGTGATGCACGATCGCGATCAAAGAATCTCGCGATCAAAGAATCTATAGGCTCGCGATCAAAGATCATTAGCGATCCACGAATGAAGATTTTAAAAGCTCAAAACTCTATTTTTGGACCGATTTCGATGGAACCAAAGGCATGACTCGATAGATTGAGGCCCCCCTGAGTAAAACCTATCCAAGTTTTACTTCAGAAGTGACCCCTGAACCGAGATATTTGTCTTTTTACGATCAAAAAAACTGAAAACAAAATGGCAGATCTCGCTATCAAAGAATTTCTAAAATCCTTGGGATCAAAGATTCTTGAACCGCGAGGCTGCAAATTCTTTAACCACCAGGTGGGACCAGATGGCCAGAACCCCAGTCTTTGTTTGCAAAACATACATATAAATGTTCCCATTGACTTATAATGGGAACTTAAAAGTGACATAACTTTTGAATGCCTTAATATTTTTTCACCAAACAAAAAGCAGCATGTTCGGCCACCAAAGCTCTTTCAAACAAGCCATCTAAAAGAGTGGCACACCACACAATGGCCATGCAGGGCCACATCCAAAATCCCAAAAGCTGCCTCCAAAAACGGATAATTTTGCATTTTTCAGCACTTTTCTATGCAAAGACTGTAAGTCCGACCAAAACGCAATTTGGAAAATCAAGAGATCTACCATGCCCCACCATGTGTACCAAATTTCAGGCAAATGCATTTCATGGGTCCAAAGTTATTAATGCCCAAACTTTTGACTTTAGTATGTAAGTGACCGCTGAACCCTAACTATAGTGGAGCAACCGCACCACTATAATATATATATATATATATATATGTGTGTGGGGGAAAAAAAAGGGGAGGCTCAGGGAGGAGAAGAAGTGATAAATGGCAAGATTAAGAGAAAATCTGTGAAACACAGGAATGAAAGAGCTAGACAAGTCCCCAGGTGGGGATTAAGTAACAGGGCCTAGTAAGAAGTTTGAAAGATGACAAATATGGGGGAAGAAGACAGAGGTGGAGACTTATGGTGAAAATGAGAAAGAAATTAAATGTCTACAGATGCAACAAACTTTAGGGAAAATAAGGGGTGGCTGAAAGATGTTAGTGGAAAATAAGTCTATCATTTAAATCAGAGGACTGCTGGGAGCCAAGGTGGATGATCAGCTTGGTTTCCATATATATATATATATATATATATACTGTATAGATAGACTTTTTTAATGTTATATTACTGCTGCCCTATATCTTATTAGTTATTTTTTACTTCCCTGTATTTTACTGTCTGCCTACCTTCTGACGTCATCTCTATATATGTTCTCTTGTACCTTTTTATGTCTCTCAGTTTTACTTGTCACCTACAGCTGTGTAACTTTATTTTCCATTATGCTGCTATCTTCTCTGATGTTCCTTACCCAGTTCTCCCCTTGCATCTCCTTCTCACATTCTACTTCTTTCTTCTACTCCCCCATTTTAGTTGCTTGCCCTCCCTGTCCCCTCCCCTCTTCCTCTTCTCCCTCACCCCTCCATTTCCCCTGGCATCCTTGGTGTCAAATTTTTCCGGCTCCTTGGCTTCACCTGAAGCGCTCTGGTGCTTTCAATTCCTTCTTTCCCCATTCTCCCTCCTTAACCTATCTCCAATTCCCCTCTTTCAGACATCAATCTGGCTCTTTAAAGATCCTTGTTACCTTGCTTCTTTTGTTAGCAAGTGACATTGAACTTAATCCTGGTCCCTTAGCGACCACATCCTTACAACTTTCTAAAGGTTCGAGAGTAGCACATTTAAACATTTGTAGCCTTCTCCCAAAAATCAGCCTGTTGCAGTCTACCATGCTTAACCTTTATTTGGATGTCCTAGTATTATCAGAATCCTGGCTCTCTTCTAAGATTTTGACTCCTACTATAACTATTCCTAGCTACTGTACACTATTGTTAGGCAAGATCACCTTAGGGGGGTGGCAGAGTTGCTGTTTATATTTCCACCAACATCCATTTTGTTACAGTTCTTGCTGTCACTTCCCCTGCCTCTTATGAGCTGCTTCTTCTCAAACGCTTGCTGTTTTTCTGTCCCCATCTTTATTGCTGGTGTTTAGTACTGTCCTGGTATTCCTCCTACTTCACTTACTGAGCTGCTTTCTACTATCTGTTCTAACTCTTCCAAAGGTGAATTGTATATTCTTGGTGACTTTAACATACATTGGCTTTCTCCCAGCACTAACAAAATTATTCAACATGTTAAGTCACTACATTTGACTCAATTTATCACCTTAGCTCTAAATCCTTAAATCACTCATTGCTTTACTGGGTCCTCTCTTCTCATCTCTTCTCATCCCCATCATATTGTAGATGCTGGAATCCTTCCTGATGCCCTCACTGACCATCATATAGAAACATAGAATCTGTTGGCAGATGAGGATCATATGGCCCACCTGGTCTGCTCAGTTCCCTACTTATTGCTGCAGCCCCACATCCTATTTGATCTGCGGCTGTCCTGCTCTGCACATCTCCAGGGTGCCCTTTTGTCTATCCCATACACCCTTGAACCCCCTGTACTGCTTTTTGCACCCACCATTTCTGCTGGAAGGTTGTCCCATGGCTCCACCACCTTTTCAATGAAAAAATGCTTCCTAACATTACCCCTGAGCCTTCCACCCTTTGGTCTCATATCATGCCCCCTTGTTCTTGTGCAGAGTTGTCTCTGAAATATGCTTTCCAACTGTACCCTGTTTATTCCCCTAAGGTACCTGAAAGTCTCTATCATATATCCCCTCTCCCTTCTTTCCTCCAGTGAAGAGATATTAAGGTCCATAAGTCTTTCCTAGTAGGGCGTCTGGTGCAGGCCATGTGCCATCTTTGTTATCCTTCTCTGGAATGCCTCTATTTTGTCAATGTCCTTCTGGAGATGTGGTCTCCAGAACTGGACACAGTTATGCTTTATTATGAGCGTAAAATACATTTTCCTAAGGCCCCTCAAATTTATTCATCTCAAATCCTTTAGGGCTTTAGTCCTGCACTCTCTCCTTGTTGACTGAGGGTCAAGTGATTGATCCCCGCTCTCTACTGACAATAATATAAATCTGGCTCTGGAATACTTTCGATCCAAATTCATGGCTTTTTGGGATCATTATACTCCCCTGAGAAAAGCCAGAGTCCATGGCTCTCACCTTCCCTAGGTTACAGTGGCGGTTATGGCATGCCTACATACTAGAGATCTTGCCTGGCATTCCTTTAAGATCACTGGCTGTCCAGATGTTTTGCCAAACTATTGTCAACTTTGTAACACTTGTACCAAAGCCATAAGAATTGTTAAATCAGAGTACTTTGAATCCACTCTCCAAAACAATATTAATCAAACCTTTGAGTTCTGGAAGGTCATCCACTCCTTGTTCTCCCCCCAAAACTAATCTTCCCCTCCTGTTCTCAGGGTTGGTAACTCCCCCATCTCTGACCCATCTACTGTTGCCACTACCTTTAACTCTTATTTTACTACTTGTGCCTTCTTTCTTATCACTTCTTCCTCCTCCCCCTTCCATTCCTTCCCTCTACCTTCTTGTACTACTAATCTCCCTTTTTCCTTCTCTGTTACCACTGACATGGCTACACTTATGTCATTGCTTAGTCTTAACCGTCACAAAAGTGGCAGCCCTGATAGCCTTGATCCCAAGCTTCTAATTCTGTCTTCCCCAGCCATTTCACTGCCAATTACCCTTTACTCAATCTTTCTTTTTCCTCTGCAACTGTTCATGATTCTTGGAAACAGGCTACAGTCATTTCTATCCCTAAATGTGGAGATCCTACTTCTCCCAGTAACTACCATCCTCTCTCTCTCTCTCTCTCCTTCCTACACTAGCTAAGCTACTGGAACACCTTGAACCATCACAACTTTCTACATTCCTTGAGTACTCTTCCTTCTTCACTCCCTTTCAGTCTGGTTTTAGAAAACCCCATTCCACCTCCACTTCCCTCTTACAGCTCACTAACTCCACCATCACTACGATGGATCAGGGTCTGATAACATCTATAATTTGTGTTAGTTCTTATCTGGGGGGAGTAGATCACAATCTGTTGAGGTAGGTTGCTCCACCTCATCAACACTCCCTATCTGCTCATGGGTCCCTCATGGGGCTATTTTGGGTTGTATTTTTTTTTCTATTTACTTCAATGATCTTTTCTCTGTCTGTTCCAAATGCATCTATCCATATGTTCATGTCCATATGCTGATGTGGTTATTTTTGCTTCTGGCTCCTCTTCTCAAGATCTTGCAGTACTTCACTGTTTCAGCTTGACTTTGGTAGTGTTCAGCACTGGTTTAAATCTATTTAACTATCCCTCAATGCCAGAAAAACCTGTCTCCATGACTTTCAGTACCCACCAGAGACTTTCTAGACTTGCCTTTCTCACCTCTTTTCACACCTGGTATCCCATGAAGACAGCGAGTGTAAAAGGGCACGGCAGAAACAGCAATGGCAAAACAGCACTTGCCATTTCGGTGACTGAAGGCTTTCCCCCTCCCCATGTTGCATCCCCCGCGTTAGTATCTGTAGTAAAGGGGGTAGGTTTGTGCTGTTTTGCCAGTGCTGTTTTTGGTCATTGCTCTTTTGTGCTTGCTATAATGACATGTAACCTTTACACCCTTGATGGTGCTATTATTGAAGATGTTTCCTCTTTTAAGTACCATCATCTTGATTTCTCTGCTAATATCGATGGCTTTCACTAAAAGTTTCACCTCAAGTTTGGTGCACTTCACAGAAATAAATAGAGAATCCTGCTTCCTAAACACTGTGAGATTATTTTAAAAATGATCCTCCTTTTTTTGATTATGATGATATAGTCTACAGTGGTATTTCCAAGTCCACCCTTGCCAGACTTGGCCCTCTTTTCAACTCTTTTTGAAGATTTACTGTAGATTGCTCCCCATGAGCTCACCACTGCTCACCCTACTCTACTCTGCTCTTTCTCTCCTTCATCTCTTGATGCCAGTTGCCTTTCCCACGTGCCTCCTTTATATATTGATTCTAGTTTGGTTCCCTTTTATCCTGTTCCTCAGTTTCCTGCTATCCTTTATGTAATAGTGTTTCTCATGACCTTGCTATTCCTTCTAGGAAATCTACTGCTGTTGCTGTCCTAAACCATGGTCCTTCCTTCCTTCCCTCCCCTTATCTATTTGCTCTGCCTCTTCAGCTTTCTCCTTAAAGTCTCTTCTTCATGACTTTTCCCCCCTTCCTACAGCTGTCTTTGACCGTTTTCCGTTGCCCACTCACTAGCTTTGCACTGGCTATCTATCTTCTCCTTACCTATGCATATGTCTTTCTGAGTTGTATATAATTTTAATATTTCTTCATTTAAATAGAATTTGCTGTATTACCTATTTATTGTAATATTGTTTATGATGTTCCCCATCCCCTTCCCCCAGGACGCATCTGGAAATGAGCTGTTGTCAGCTCTTTTCTGGTAAAACATTTTGAAATTAATAAGAAAATATTTATCTCTATCTATCTATCTATCTATCTATCTATTATGGTGTCGCAGTAGCACCACTAAGGTTAGGGTTATGATTTCACGTCTATGTTAAACCCCAAAGTTTGCACTTTAATAACTTTGCAACTGTTTGACTGATTTGCATGAACTTTTGCAAGCATTGTCGAGTTCCATAGATCTCTGGATCTGGCAAGTTTTGTTCTGGTCAGATGTACGGGTACAAAGATATGGAATGTCAAAAACTGTGAAAATTACTACTTTTTTAAAATGTCTTTGTCATGCCATTTCTCCGAAACAGGTTGTGGGTTGATATGAAACTTTTAGGGTATATGGGGTTTGGGTCACAGATGTTCCTTTTGATGGTTTGGGGAAAAAATATTAATCTGTTTAAAAGTTATTAAAATTCAAATTTTCCCATTATTTCCTATGGGAAAAATTTAATGTGCCATGCTAAAGCACTAGTTTGCTTTCATAAAAGCAGTTTCTGCTTTTGCAAATGCTGGAGTAATGTTGTGCTGCTTCCATCTTGTTTTCAGTTAGCGACGGGAAAAAATAAATAATTTAAAATATACTGCCCATTGGTAAATGCCAGCACTTGTGTTTACCTAATCAGGACCCAAGGAACACAATTCTATGGTTAGTATAGCATTAAAGTGGACAGAAATATGTTTATTTTTATTGGGCTGTTTTGATGTTGCAAATTTGCGACACTACTGCTGCATATTGTGGCATTACTTTTGTGAAAGTGCTGCAAATCGTGGCACTGTTTTGTGAAACACATGCAGTAATGCTACAAATTGCAGCACTGTTTCATGAAACTACTGAGGTTGTGCCACAATTTGGGACCCATGGGCTGAAATTTTCAGGGTAAAAAGGGCTTGTCCCACACAGTGGCTGAGCCAGGTTTGGAAGCATTTGGGAGCTGGGGGGCCATTTAGTCAATCACAGGCTCCACAATTGGGCACTAAACAGTGAATAAAGCTGGTGGTGGGGCATCACTACTCACACTGGGGCAGCCAGGAGGGGCGACCACCCCCCAGCCCCCCTCTAGCTCCGCCACTGGTCCCACAGGTGTGTCTTTTGCTGGTTTAAAATTTACATCTGTTCTATACTTATTTCAAAGTTTAGTGGTTTCACATAGGATAACATTGTAATGGCTGGGGTACCTTTCAGTGGCTATATCTTGAAAACACTTTGAGACACAGACTCATGTTGGGCAGCTAGTACACCTTTAGGTGTTTTAAGCAGTTATGCATGTTTCCAGGCTTTGTTTTCAGATGTGGGGAACATTTTTATGAATAGGGCTAAGGTGCAGTGATACTGTGCCATTATGGACAATTGAGGCCCTGTGCTCCCACACATAAATGACGGATGGGTAACATGATGGACTGATGGCAGAGAGATGAGGTTTAATTACAGTGTATCTACACTAATGGATAGATAGGAGTGCAAGGCCTGGGGGTCCCTCCTCTCCCATATGTAACTCAGGGACAATTACAGTACACATGGATGTGACCACAGGGCCCTCACAGTATAGAGTGATGGGAACACAGGGCCATATGGAACTCAGGGAAAAGTACAGAAACTTTGTTAATGCATCAGTTAGGGTTCATAGTGAAGCAACAAAGGTATGGAAATGTGGTGCTAGGGTTCCCAACCCTAACACCCCTATCACTCAACCAACCCTACCACCCTTCCACACCCCCACCCTCCAAACATCAACAGGCATTGGGGTGCGCCTCAGGGTTGTCGAACCAAACACCCACCCCATTCTCCTATGCTGTACAATCTCAGCTTCTTTAAACATGGAGTGGGGTAAGCATTAGGGTTGATGACCCAAAGGCACACCCTGATGCTTGCTGGTGTGTGGAGGTTGGCGGTGGGGTGGGGTATTAGGTTTTGGAGCCCTAACACCCCATTTCCATATGTTTGTCACTTTAATATGAGCCCTAACTGATACACACACACACACACACACACATATATATATGAAATACAAAATCAAACATACCCCCATAATGCAAAGCATCATGGGCTTTATATGCAAATCACCACAAAATATGCTGGTTCAACTTTAAGCAGAAATGCACAGTCAGTAGACTATATATATATATATATATATATATATATATATATATATATACTGTATATATTCACAGTATGTATCAGGTGAGAAATATGTCTTGTTGCAGAAAAGGGCAATTCAAAACAGAGAATACTTTTTCAAGACAATTTTTTTTTTTGCATTACGTTATTTTGCCACCTTACTGGCTCCTGGCCTGCCACTCCGGGTTGCACAATTTCCTCGACCTCCCTCGCCTCTGACCCCTTCCTACTCACCTCAGATTGCAGCTGACCCAGGGGTGGCCTGGCATAACCCTTCACCGGATGGGTCCCTCTCTTCCGAGGGGGAAGGCGCCAGAAGGGGAGGTACCAGCGCACTCTCTAATCAGCCCCTGGGTGCTGCTGAGGCAGATTCCAGGGTGTCGGGGCATCTGAGGTGGCGGGGAGTTGGTAGCCATAATCCATCAGACCAGACAGCCTTTTTCCGCTTTTTCCTGTGGGGAGTGACGTCTTATGTCAAGGTGTACGCTGACGTCTGTCACCACCCCCTTGGACACCGAGCCCCGGCTGTATTGCTGCACTCCCAGCCTCCGCCAGGAGTCAGCCTATGCAGGTGTGCGTCCCCTCCCCTCCCCCCGGAGAAGAAGAGCTGTCCCCGGACGCCTATTCCTTCTTCCAGCCAGTCTCCTCTCCAGCAACCCGAGTCCGTTCCTGAACCCGGGTCGCAGGCGTCGCAGACGGAAATCCAACCGCTGCGCCGACGGGCCGGTGAGACAATTTCAATAAAGTAGAGATGTGCAGAGCATTGTTGATCTTGTATGTTAGAGTGCATGCAGTCCATGGGGTCCATGAGAAATCTGTGTCCAAAGCATATTCTTTCCTGTCTAACCTATCACTGACAAGCCTGAGAGCTGTGTCAAATGTAGAATTCTGCCAGCTGAATTCAGGTTGAATGCCAATTTCACTTCCAAAATGCTTTTTGGAATTTTAAAAAAAAAATCAGTGGAATTTTCAAAGCGATTTAATATAAACTGTGGATTTGTTTTCTGCAGACTATGTGAACACAGTCTGCACATGTTATCTGTGGTTTATGCGAATTACTAACCAGTTGTTTTTTTGCTTTATCTACATGGCTGAATGTTCTTTTGCTATTGTCACCTCATAATTTTAATTTGCAGATACTCCCTCAGATGTGAGGTGGTCTTGCTGTAGTTGCTTAACACTGCATTGTAATGCATTTTTTTCTCCTGTCTTGTGCCTCTCCCCCCACCCCCACCCCCAGGTTGCACCTGTACAGTAGTGTACCCTTTCCCAGGTAGCAATTTCTAAATAAATTAACACTGTTGCCACAGTTTTGGGACATGCCCTGGTCCAGAAGTGATGCCAGAGTCTGAGAGCACAGGATGCTTTTGTGACTGGCCCCAATAATGGTGCTGAATAGGATGGGGATGACACTTCAGGGTAGCGAGGATGATTGTTGTTATAAGTGAACTGTAAGAGGAAGAGTTTGGCAGATGAAGGTTGATGTTATGGAGTGGTTTGATATGCAACCCCCTATTGTGATATATAAAGAAACCTTTTAAGGAAGCTATGCTGCAGCTTTAATATTACTGAAAACTTTAGCTACTTGCCTGCTCAGTGTTTTCATCACCTAGGGTTCACAGAGCTGCTGCTATTCTTCTGATGGTAGATACAGTAGTTAGACCCTGAACACTGAGGTGATACACACAAGAGATAGTTGTTCCATATGAAAAATAAACCACTTAGAGGTATCCAGCTTGATAACTCAGAAGCCCAGAGAGGACAATTAGGCTATTAGAAGCTTGCCAGGAGTGAATTATTGTTCATACATCATGGTACCCTAGTGTGTATTAAATTATCATACCTTAATTTTTCATCTAACTACTTTAAAGTATTATACTGTAGCACTTGATAAAATTGTAAAGGGAATTTGGGTAAGAAAATTACTTAAAACACTATAGAGAAGCCACATGTTGTTGGAATAAATTTTACATGCAGTGTTTATCATGTATCATGAGAGTGCCGCTGACATGAGCATATTAGAACAAATATCAGTAAAGTCTCTCAGTCAGTGTTTTATTCCGCCTTCTGGAATATTCATAGCATTCCTATGATTGATTATGGTTGGAAGCCTATTCTCTTGCATTCAGTACATATTTTAGGCTATGGTCATCATTAACAAATAAGTATTTGTCTATGCCGAATGTTTGCTTGGTGGTATTAGCATTGGAAAGGCAGGAGTTAGAGAGATACAGAATAGGAATGGCAGTGAAGTATTGAACTTCACACCAACTCCACCCTCACCCTGCAGAGACAGACAGGTATTGGGGCATGCATTTGAGTTGTTGCCCATAATGTTCATGCCATTTCACTTCACCCTATCCAGCAGACACCGACAAGTGTTGAGGTGTGCCTTGGGGTGTTCGGCTTTACAGTCACCCCACTCCATAAGGACATACGCAGAAATTAGTGCAGTATAGGAGAATGGGGTGAATTCTGGGACCAAAAAGTCCAAGGCACACCTCGATGCCTGTCACTGGCTTCAGGGTTGTGGGGTGGGGTGGAATGGCATGAGCATTACAGTTGATAATACAAGGGCACACCCCTGATGCTTGTCAGTCTGTACAGGGTGGGACGTTATGGTTAAAAACCCTAACGCCCCGGGCGTTTGTTGGTATTTGCATTACAAATTTTCAACATGGCCATTTTGTGATCCCCACCTCATAAAAGCATTTGGGACCTCTTCTCATGAACAGTGGCACTGTGATTTTGTCAATGTGTCCCGAACTTTGAGTTTCCACAGTGACCATGCCATTGTGCGCCAGATGTACGAAAACACAGATCGGGCAGAATGTGAAGAATGACAGCTGAACCATTCATAGGGAGGTGTGAAGAGATGGCAGTGTTGAAAATCTGTAGTGAAAATATTAAAAATGCTCAAACTTACGAGTGTACTTGGAAACTGTGCAACGCATGCGCATAACACAGTCATTTAGTGGAATTATTTCACCAAATTTTCAACATAGGCATTTTGTGACCTCTGCTCATGAAGACTGTCACTATGATTTTCTTAATCTGTCCCAAACATTGATTTCCCACAGCAACCGCTCTATTCTGCGCCAGATGTGTAAGCGCATATTTGGGGCATGATGTGAAAAATGACAGCTGTACTGTTTATAAGAAGATCTGAAAAAATGCCAGTGTTGAAAATCTGAAGTGAAAATACTACAAATTTGCAAAGTTACGAGGGTGCGTGGAAAGTGCACAATGCATGCTTGTAACACATTCATTTTATGGGCATTTGTCACCAAATTTTCAACATAGGCATTTTAGGACCTCTGCTCATGAACAGAGTCTCTGTGATTTTACATACGAACGTACATATGAGCATATGAACTTAAGAATATATGAATCTGCCAGCAGAACACACCAATCAGTCTATGTAAGTCTTCCAGAGTGTGCAGCTAGCGCTCTAGATTGCAGCTGCCCCAGCCTCCTCCCCCTCAGTTTCTCCACCGCTTACCCCAGCCCCTGCCCCCTGACTCTTCCTCTTGCTTTATCCCACTCCTTCTTAAAGCTACTGACTGTCCTACATGTTACCACCCCCTCTGGCAGCGCATTCCAACTAGACACCACTCTCTCAGAGAAGTAGTGCCTCCTCATTTCCCTCTTGAAATGTCCCCCTTCCAACCTTAGTCCATGCCCCCTCGTCTCTCTTCCACTTCTCAGTTTAAACATCCCCTCGGTGTTAGGTTTATTTACCCCCTCAGGTATTTAAATGCTTCAATCATATCCCCCCCCCATCCCTCCTCTCTTCCAGTGTATACATGTTCAGCTCCTTAATCCTAACTTCATATTCCTTTCGTTTCATCCCCTTTAACATTTGTGTTGCCCTCCTTTGCACCCCCTCCAGTAACTTTATATCTCTCCTCAGGTATGGCCTCCAGTATTGCACACAGTACTCTAGGTGCGGTCTGACCAATGATCTATACAGAGGTAGAATCACATCCCTGTGTCTGGATGAGAACCCCCTTGGGATGCACCCCTGCATCCCGTTTGCCTTTGCTGCTGCTCTTGTGCAGTGGGCTGAGTTGTTCGTGCTCCCAATTACCAACACCCCTAGGTCCTTCTCCTCCTCTCTGATCCACAATCAATAGTCCCTCTTCTGGTTCTTAGCCCTGAAGTGCATCACCTTACACTTCTTTGCATTGAATCCTAGCTGTCACTCCACTGACCATGTCTCTAGTTTGGTTAGGTCCCCCTGCAGTTTTTCCCATCCATCCTTTTTGTCCACCACTGCCTCAAATTTGGTATAATCTGCGAACAGACTAACCCTGTTCCCCACTCCATGTACTATATCAAAGATAAAGAGCCCAAATAGCACTGGGCCAGCACTGACCCCTGCTGCACCCTGCTTGTCACTGCTCTGGGTGCTGAGAGCTCCCCCACCACCACTACCACCCTCTTCACCCTCCCCTGTAACCAGTTCTTTATCCATTCAGTCAGCTTTTTTCCCCACCCCCACTGCCATCAGCTTCCCCCCAAGTCTCCCATGAGGCACTGTATCAAAGGCCTTACTAAAGTCCAAGTACAGGACATGTACCGCATGGCCCCTGTCCAACTCCCATGTCACCCAGTCACAATACTCTATTAGGTTGGTTTGACAAGACCTCCCTGAGACAAACCCATGTTGCCGCCCCTCTTGGAGGCCATTACTGCCTAGGAATGCCACCAGCCCTCCTTGAGTATCGCCTCCATAAACTTACCCACTATGGATGTGAGACTTACCAGCCGATAATTTCCTGGCTCCTCCCTAGGCCCACTCTTGTGTATGGGCACCACATGGGCCACCCTCCAGTCTTGGGGCACACACCCCGTTTCCAGGAAGGTGTTGAACAGATCTGCCAGTGACTCAGCCAAGAGCTCTGTCATCTCCCTCAGCACCCTGGGGTGGATGCCATAGGGACTTGGTGCCTTTTCCACCCTTACTGCCCTCAGCCCCTCTAGTACCCTACTTCCTGTGATCACTTTGTCCATCACCACTTCTCCCCCTTCCCCCCCCAGCCCATTCTGGTAGTGGGCCATCCCTCTCCTTAGTGAAAATAGAGCAGAAGTACTCATTTATAATTTCCACTTGCTCCTCCCCATTTTGTACCCAATCCCCTCCCGGCTTTATCCTCACAATATGTTCCTTGCACTTCCTCTTTTCCCTGACATACCTAAAAAAGTCCTTTTCTCCTCCCTTTATGTCCTGTGCAGAACTTAATTGCCTGGAGGCCTTAGCTTTTTTCACCCTCCTGGCAACCTCCCTTGACCACCTCCCAAAAGCCTCCTTATCCTCTCCCTTCCCTGTTCTCCTGTACTTCCGGTATGCAGCCATCTTTTCCCTCACCCATTGCAGCACTTCCTTGTTCAGTCAGCATGGTTTCTTGCCTCTGCTCTTCTTACTCCTGGCCCTGGTGCAGGCTACTGTGGCCTCTGTTCACCCAGTCTTTATGACTCCCCATTTTTGTTCTGCATCCATCCCCGGCCTTATATCCTGGAGTCTCCCTTGTAGTATTGCTCCCATCCCCCCAAAGTCCACCCTAATAAAGTCCACCACCTTAGTGCCCATGCCTCCTGTCTACCTGTCCAGCATGACGAGTCACACTGTTTGGTGGTCACTACCTGCTAGTGGGTCCTCCACCCTTACCTCCCTCACTGCCTCCCCATTTGCCAGTACTAGGTCCAGAGTGCTACCAAGCCTTGTAGGTCCACTTACCAATTGCGTCAGAAAGTCGTTCTGGAATGCATCAAGGAGCACCTGCTCCCTGGTACTGCTAGTGGCTGAGATGCTCCAGTCAACCCAGTAGGTTAAAACCCCCACTATCACCACACCCCCTTCACATCCTCCTTATCTGCTCTGCCAACTCCTTATCCAGTTCCCCAGATTGGGCTGGTGCTCTGTACACCACTCCCAGCCTCAGCTTTCTGCCCTTGGAGTCCAGGAGCTACATCCAAAGCACCTCTGTCCTCTCCTCTTCTCCTCCCTCGTCCCTTATGCATTTAATCCCTTCCCTCACATGGAGTGCAACCCCCCCGACCCCCCAGTCCCTGCTGTATATCCTGTATTCTGGGATTGCCAAGCCCCAGTCATGGTACTCTGTGGCCCAAGTCTCTGTCACTGCAGCAATGTCCGCCTTCCCCTCTGAAAGGAGCACCTGAAGCTCTGCAATTTTGTTCCCCAGGCTTCTTGCATTGAGAGAGACCACCTTCCACCCGTACCCCTCCTTGTCCTCACTCTTCTCCTCCTTGGCCTGTGCCCCTCCTCCCGGTAGTCTGCACCCTTTCTCCTCCTTATTCTTACCGGATGGTGGTGCCTTCTGGATTACACTCAGACCACTCTGTCTGCCCCCTCCCAGGATTACTACTCGTCCGCCTTTACCTATATCTAGGGGGTGAGCTCATTAGGCTCCCCTGTCAGGACCTTTCTACTAACCTCAGTCTTTTGGCCACCCTCCCACTAGTTTAAATCCACCTTAGTAGAAATACACCCCTCTAATCCTGCCTTTACTACTTCCTTCCCCTTCCTGTTCAAGTGTACCCTGTCCCCCGCGTACAAGTCACTATTTCCCCAGACCCTATCCTAGTTAGTCACTAATGCATAATTTCTGGTGTGGCACCAATCCTTCAGCCACTCGTTTAACTCCTCAATCCTACCCTTTCTCCCCATGCTTGCACATGGTACCGGGAGTACCTCTGAGAATGCCACTGACTCCCCCACCCCCTCACACTGCCTGGCCAACTACTCGAACCTCGCCCTCACTACTTCCACAGTCTCCCCGGCCAAGTCATTTGTACCCATGTGCAACAGTAAATGAGGTTACTTCCTCCCCATCACTGCACACTTGAGCAGTACCTGCCCTGCACCTTCTGCAGTCAACCTGGGGATAGCCTCAACCCAAATATGGCTGTGCCTTTCCCCCTTTCCACCCCATCTCACCCCTTTCAGTATAGAATCTCCTAGGATGAATACCCCCCCATCCCTTTGCCCCTTTCCCTTCTAATGTCCCTTCCACCACCCCAGCATTTGTTCTTCCCTGCCCCTTACCCTCGCTAGCTGCACCCTCTGTGACCTCTGTATCTATACCCCCTACTTCCACCTCACTCCTTTTCTCTGCCTTATTCCTCCCATCCCCCTTGAACCCCTTCCCAGCCTGACTACTTCCTACTGGGCTTCCCATGTTGACCTCCCCTCCTCCCCTGCTGATTTCCAGCCCTCTCCTATCCCCACTGTTGTCGATTTAGAGCCCCCATTCCCTTCCACCCTGATAGTGATGCCCCTCCCATCCCTCCCCTTCTCATGGACTTCTCTCCTCCAGTCCTCACCCGTCCTTCCTTACTAGCCCCCCTTCTACCCTTTCTTACTCACTATTTCTTCCCCTAGCTGTTGCCATCCCTCTCAGCTTGTCCCCCCTTCAGTATGTTGCTGCCCCCTCTCTCTCTCCCATAGCAGAGGCTCAAATCTATTCCTAGTCAATACCCCTCCTACATCTCTTCCCCCTATTGGTTCCCCCCTCCTACTTGTTCCCCTCCATGCCACCCCTGGTCCCTCCCTACCCGCAGCCATCTGCTCTCTTGCCTGGTACTCTTCGTGATCTCTTCCTCCCCCAACAGGAGCCCCTCCTCACCTTGGGCACCCCCTCCCATCTCCTGTCTCTTCTGCTAGTGCCTCTGATACTGGGGTCAGTTTCAGTCCCTAGTTGTTCTTCCTCTGTCTCCCCTTGCCATACCCTATTCCCCCCCAGCCAGGATGCTTATATACTCATCTGCCCTGCCACTTAGACTCCTTCCTAACCTCCACAGTTCCTCCCTCAAACTAACTAGTCATCTACAGACCATACACCCCCCCATCCTCCAAGCCCAGTCCAGGATCATGGTGGACCCACACCCTGTACACCCCACCACCCTTCCAAAGATCCTCATGCTATTGACATGGGGCATCTGCCCCATTTTGGCCCTCATCTTATGTTACAGGCTGTTACTTCCAGGTTCTGTACCCTACTACAACTGCTAGGCCCCTATTTATTCAAATTCCTGTTCCCCCCACACACACTAGTCCCTCTACTGGCCCCTTGCCGACCAGGGTAATTCCATCTCAAATCTCATCCGTTAGATACTGTATTACTGTAGCAATCCTAAAGCCTCCTTGTCCGTTTGTCACCCCTCAGCTACCATACATTTTGTTCTCAGCTCTCATATAGTTTCACTTAGCCCAGTTAGAAATCCTATTGCACTCCAAGTATTACTCAGCTCAGTTAGAGAAATAAACAGAACAAATAAGTATGTATTATTACAGCAATCATAACAGTATAGCTCAGTACTTAGCTCAGTTAGAGAAATAAACAGAACAACAAAATCTGTATTATTACAGCAATCCTCAAAGTATCCAATCATTGCTTTTTCTCCACCCCAGAGACCCTGCTGAAATATAGGACCACAGAGGACCCTGGGCGGGTCGGTGGGCAACTTTAAGTCCAGGCACAGCTCCGTTGAGCTTGTTCACTCCCCCTCTCTCACTTGCTTGTTCTGTTTCTCTCAGCGCTACAGGCTGCCCTTTTGTACTGGGCTCCTGCCTTGTTGGTGCCTTTTTCTGCCCACAAAGAAATCCACAGCAGTCCCGACAGAGCTCTGTTGAGCTCGCTCACTCCCTCTCTCTCACTCACTCATTCTATTACTCCCGGCGCTGCAGGCTGCCCTTTTGTACTGGGCTCCTGCCTGCATTGGTGCCTTTTTCTGCCCACAAAGAAATCTGCAGTAGTCCCTACAGAGCTCTGTTGTGCTTGCTCACTCCCCCTCTCTCACTTGTTCATTCTGTTTCTCCCAGCGCTGCAGGCTGCCCTTTTGTACTGGGCTCCTGCCTGCATTGGCACCTTTTTCTGCACACAAAGAAGTTTACAGCTGTCCCGACAGAGCTCCATTGAGCTCGCTCACGCCCCCTCCTCACTCACTCTTTCTGTTTCTCCCAGCGCTGCAGACTGCCCTTTTGTACTGGGATCTAGCCTGTGTTGGTGCCTTTTTCTGCCCACAAAGAAATCCTCAGTAGTCCCGACAGAGCTCCGTTGAGTTCACTCACTCCCGCTCCCTCACTCGCTCATTCTGCTTCTCCCGGTGCTGTAGGCTGCCTTTTTGTACTGGACTTCTGCCTGCATTGGCACCTTTTTCTGCCCACAAAGAAATCTGCAGCAGTCCTGACAGAGCTCCATTGAGCTCGCTCGCTCCCCCTCCTCACTCGCTCTTTCTGATTCTCCCGGCGCTGCAGGCTGCCCTTTTGTACTGGGCTCTTGCCTGTATTGTCACCTTTTTCTGCCCACAAAGAAATCCACAACAGTCATGACAGAGCTCAGTTGAGCTTGCTCACTCCCCCTCTTTCACTCGCTTGATCTTAATCTGTCCCAAATGCTGATTTCCCACAGCGACTGCGCTATTCTGCGATGGCGGTGCGAAAACACATTTTGGTCAAGATGTGAAAAATGACAGCTGTACTGTTCATAAGTAGGTGTGAAAAAGTGCCAGTGTTGAAAATCTTGCGTGAAAATATTACAAATTTGCGAAGTTACAAGGGTGCGTAGAAACTGAGCAACACACACTTGTAACACAGTCATGTTATGGACTTTCATCACCAAATTTTCAACATAAGCATTTTAGGACTTCTGCTCATGAACAGTGTCACTGTCATTTTCTTAATCTGTCCCGAAACTGATTTCCCACAATGACCATGCTATTCTGCTCCGTAAGTGCGAAAACACATTTTGGCCAGGATGTGTAAACTGACAGCTATACTGTTCATAAAGAGGTGTGTAAAAATGACAATGTTGAAACTCTGGAGTGAAAATATTACAAATTCGCGGAGTTACGAGAGTGTGTGGAAACTGCGCAATGCATGCTCGTAAAACAGTCATTTTTTGGGATTTTTGTCACCAAATTTGCAACATAGGCTTTTTGAGAGCCTGACTCATGAACACTGGCACTGTCATTTTGTTAATCGGTCCTGAAAGGTGATTCCATGCAGTGACTGTGAAATCACCTTTTGGGACCGAATAATGCCATGACAGTGGCCAAGGAACTGCCACCCAGGCTCCCAGCTCCTAAGACGCGGGATTCCCGGCTACCAGGCAGTCGCCCCCCCCCAGCCGATGCTCAAGACTGCAGACATGGACCCAAGGCCCTACAAGCTGAGGAACTGCCACCCAGGCTCCCAGCTCCTAAGCCGCGGGATTCTCAGCTACTGGGTGGTCGGCACTCCGTCTAGCCGATGTTCAAGACTGCAGACATGGACTCAAGTCCCTACAAGCTGAGGAACTACCACCTAGGCTCCCAGCTCCTAAGCTGCAGGATTCCCGGCTACCGGGCGGTCGGTGCCCCCTTTAGCCAACGCTCGAGACTGCGGACACAGACCCAAGGCCCTACAAGCCGAGAAACTGCCACCCAGGCTCTCAGCTCCTAAGCCATAGGATTCCCAGCTACCGGGTGGTCGGCGCCCCCTCTGGCCGGCGGCAGGAGACCGCAGACACAGACCCAAGCGCCTACAAGGTACGCATAACGCCACAACTAACTGGATTGTGAGCGTCTCTTCAGACCACGCCTGATTGGTCCCTGGCGAAAGCCGGCTTCTGCTCTTTGATTTTAAACCCTAAAAATGTTTATGTTGGGACAAATGTTAAAAAGCTGAAGTGTTAACCCAGTCTGTAATTGAAAGGACTTAAATTGTGGTTTGGGAAAGAAATCTAGTGTTTACAGCCCTCTCTCTGCATATGTGCACTGGCCCCAGACACTTTTGGGTGCCAAAGTAATACAAGTCCTTTAGTTCTGCAAATTTTGGACTCCCCGCTGTACTGTCTGACCCTTTGTGTGGATCCCCTTTATTAATCCTGGCTCTTCTTCTCTCCCTCAGCCGAGGAACTGCCACCCAGACTCCCAGCTCCTAAGCCGCGGGATTCCCGGCTACTGGGCGGTAGGCACCCCCTCTAGCTGATGCTTGAGACCGCAGACATGGACCCAAGGCCCTACAAGGTATGGCAACTGCCGCAACCAACTGGATTGTGAGCGCCCTTTCAGACCACGCTCTGATTGGTCCATGGCGAAAGCCGGCTTCTGCTCTTTGATTTTAAACCCTAAAAATGTTTATGTTGGGACAAATGTTGGGACAAATGTTAAAAAGCTGAAGTGTTAACCCAGTCTGTAATTGATAGGACTTGAACTGTGGTTTGGGAAAGAAATCTAGTGTTTACAGCCCTCTCTCTGCATACGTGCACTGATCCCAGACACTTCTGGGCGCCAAAGTAATACACGTCCTTTTGTACTGCAAATTTTGGACTCCTCGCAGTTCTGTCTGACCCTTTCTGTGAATCCCCTTTATTAATCCTCGATCTCCTTCTTTCCCTCAGCCGAGGAACTGCCACCCAGGCTCCCAGCTCCTAAGCCGCGGAATTCCCAGCTACCGGGCGGTCGGCGCCCCTCTAGCCGACCCGAGACTGCAGACACGACCCAAGGCCCTGCAGGGTAACTGCAGCAACTTTCTCGCCCCCACCTCCACTGATTGTTACATACAGTAGCTCCCGCCAAATATTAGTCCAAGCCCCCTGGCGCAGTGCCCCACCAATAGAGACTTAGCTCGAGAGCCCCCTCTTCTCTGTCCAGCCTATGGGATCCAATTCTCAGGGCCTTGCCTTACTAAAACACATAGGCTGTCCTTAGCTGTGCCTTCACCACTAAATATTTTTAATGCTATCAAATTTGGGTCGACCTGGACCGGAAAGCTACTGATAAGCTACATTAATCCAGCAACCCCACTGGCCTCTGGGCTAATTGAGTGGCTCCTTTTTTAGGTATCATCATTTCAGGCCCTATATGGCTCCTTATACTGCCCCTTCTTCTGCTGATACCAGCTGCCCAGCATTGGACATCTGAACTACCATGATGCTTGGCCTACAATGGCACCTTGTGCTGTATACCACATGGCAACTTATCCTTTAATTGCCTCCATGATTCCAAGTACCAATACCTCGAACCCTGCTCTTGGACCACGCATTCCAGTAGTACTTATAACACTCCCCCACCACAAGGTCCACCTCCCACCATGCAGACTTCTATCTCCTCCCTGCCTATTGCGGTAGGGGTACTAGTTCTTGCTACAACAGGTCAGCTCTTCTATGGTGGCTACTTTCCAGTCCCTAAAAGCATCAGATCTACTAGACTGGAGAAAGGCAGGAATTACAAGCTTATAATTGGTGCTCTTAGAAAAATCCTGCTTATCCTCCTGCTATATTCAGGCAATGTAGAACGCAACCTATTTAAAACTATTGCTTCACCAGTAGAACTAGCAAATTTAAAGGAATAAGCTTCCTGCATATTAACGTATGTAGCCTCCTTAAAAGATAACCTTAATACAAACCTGGGTAACCATACCTCTCCTGACATACTTATGATTTCCGAAACTTGGCTTAGACCCAGCACCACTGATAGAGAAGTAAACATCCCCAACTATGCCTTGTTCAGAGCTGATAGGCATACCAGGGGAGGAGGGGTAGCTATCTACGTTAAAGACAAATTTTCTGCCTTCTGCTTATCTTCGGCATCTGTCGCCAGCGAATTCGAATGCCTAATTCTCAAAGTGGAAATTACACAGACCACTACACTCTGCGTAGTAGGATGCTACAGACCACCATCTGCTGGCCTATAGCTTGTGTCATATTTAGGTGACAAGTTGAGACAGGAGCTGCCACAAACTATTATTTTAGGAGACCTCAATTTTGACTGGCTCTCTAACGCAGCTGCCCCCCTTGCATCCTTCTGTGATGAACATGGGCTGACACAACTTATTACTGAACCAACACGCCCAAACGTGAAGAACCCCAGTAAAAGTACACTTTTGGATGTGCTAATGGTGAGCAAACCTCATCTCTTCTCCCACACTGATGTCTTCTTCTCAGACACCAACAACCATTGTTTTATTGCGGAAGTAAGATCCACCAACAACTCAGCACCCATCAGCAAGTTCTCTATGAAGAGATCCAGGCGCAACTTCAATGAACATGCTTTCCTAAACGAGCTTAAGTACTCCCCTCAGTGGCAAGATTTCTACCTGGCCAAAATGATTATGTCAGCTTACAATATCTTCCACAACATTCTATCGTGGGCTCTTAATAAGTATGCTCCCCTGATTAAAGTTCGAACTAGGACCAAAACCTGTAAATGGTTCACCCCTCAGATCAAGTCCTTGCTTCTAGAAAGAGATAAGCTCTGGAAAAAAGCGTGCAGACTGAACACTGCAGAGGATTGGAACCAGTTCAGGAGACTACGAAATTTATGTACTAAAACAATCAGAGAATCGAAGGCCACCTTCTTCAAATCCGAACATGACTCTACCACAAAGAGCCCAATCAAGCTCTGGAACACAATCAATGATCTGCTAGGCCACTACCCAGAAAATTTACTCCCGACCAAGATTACCTCTGGCAACTTGACTATAACCGAAAAGATGGATATACTTGACGCATTCAATAACCACTTTGCTACTGCAGGCATGGCATTTGATAACTCCCCTGCAAACATACTTTGCTCCCAGACTGCCAGCCAACTGCCTGAAACTCCGATAGCTTTGTGCCTTTCTCGCTTCAACCTGCCTCACAGAAAGAGATAGAGGACCTCTTGCTTCAGTTGGATACTAGAAAAAGTGCTGGGGCCGACATCTTTGACCCTTACTTCCTAAAAATTGCCTACCACGTACTAGCAATACCCGTCACTCACTTTTTTAACTTATCTCTGTCTCAGGGCACCTTACCACCTATATGGAAGACAGCACATGTCATACCACTGTTCAAATCAGGTGACCCTGGCGATCTCTATAACTACAGGCCAATTTCTCTCCTTCCGGTCCTGTCCAAGCTCCTACAGAAAATTGTAAATGCACAGCTGAGGACTCACCTTGAGTCTAGGGAATTGCTAAACCCTATGCAGTCTGGTTTCAGAGCTAAACATAGCACTATCTCAGCCCTCGCCAAAGTTACTAATGACTGGCAGCATAATCTTGAGAGCAAAAACTTTATTTGTGCTGTTTTCCTTGATCTAAGCAAGGCTTTCGACACCGTCGACCATAGTCTGATCCTCTCCTCCCTTCAAACCATAGGTGTGGACCCCTCCTCTCTACACTGGTTTACTGACTATCTTACAAGGCATCTGCAACAAGTGAAAGCCGAAGGAGGCCTGTCCCCCTTAAAAACTCTGCAAAGAGGGGTACCTCAAGGTTCTATATTAGGGTCCTTACTTTTTGCAATCTACATTAATAACATTGACTACTGTATAAAAGAAGCCAACATCCATCTGTTTGCAGATAGTGCAGTTCTCTACGTGAGTCACCCACTGCCTGAAGCTGCCTGCAATGATCTACAGTCAGAATTCAACCTTTTGCAAAGCCAACTCCTCCAAAAAAAGCTACTCCTTAATGCCAAAAAAACTAAAGCGATGGTCCTCTCCTCTTTCATCCATACAATTAACCCTGTGTCCAGTGGGACAGTTTCCCAAATAACCACAGTTCTAGGTGAAAAACTAGAATTTGTTATAAAATTCAAGTACCTGGGAGTCTGGATAGACCAAAGACTCTCCTTCATTGAACATATCGAGGACTTGCTAAAACGACTTCGGCAAAGGCTTGGCCTGTTCTTTAGAATCAACCAATTTCTCACCAGAGATGCCAAGAAACAACTGGTCCAATCCATTTTCCTATCATTGGTTGATTATGCTGATTTCCTCTACAGCCAATGCCCCAACTCTTACATGGCTAAACTGGACACACTCTACCATCGAACACTGAGGTTTATAATGGGATTTCCCTTTGACATGCATTACTGCACTCTATATGTGGCAGTGGGGTGGACATCACTAAAGTTCAGGTGTCACAGAAACGCCGCTCTCTGGACCTATAGAGCCATCTCTAATAAGCTGCCTTACTATATCTCCTGCTGTCTTCCCCTAAGTATAATTGGGTAACTACGCGCTAAGAAGTTACTCAGCTATTACACTTGAAGTACCCAAAGCAAAATCCCGCTTCGGCAGAGCAGCCATAAGCTTCGTGCTACCTACCTTATGGAATGATCTACAAAAAACCCTCAAATTAAGCACTCTAATCGGTATAAATGCCTTCAAGACACTATATTTCCATACAATCAGAGAAGCATGTAACTGCTTCACCCACTCAGACCCAGTACCGGTGTCTGCTCTGGTATATAGCCCCACCTAGTCCAAATTTTAAGTACTGACCCCCCAGCTTGCTCCTCACAAGCCTAATTGTTCTCTCTCTCTCTCTCTCTCTCTCTCTCTCTCTTATCCCCCAACTTATCAACACTAGACCAGCCCATCCCCTAATCCTTTTTTCCAAATCTCGGATAGGAGCTTACTACCCCTGGGTTGTGACATCCTCCATGCCCCGTACTTTACAGCACTTAATCCCGGGACTCACACATACTCCTTTCCTCCATCCACCATCTCTACATCCCGTTTTACCAATTTCTCTCTGTGCACCGTACTCTCCTAGCCTTTCTCCCCCTACCTCCCTCCCTTTCCCCCTACCTTCGCCTCTACCTGGTGTATATTTTTATTTATTTTTTCTTCCGTTACTTCCTCCTGCAACCTTAGATAACCTGCTTTATCTTCCTATACACACTTCTATGTATGTAGATACCCTGTAATCTGTACAATGTCTGTATAATTATACGTACATATGAACCTCTTTTTTTTCTCTCTGTAAACAGTATTATCTGTATTGCTTTGTAAGTACCTGTGTTGCCCTGTATATACAATTGTTCATGCTCCACCGAGGTTCATCTTGCAAATGAGCTTCTGCTCAATGATGAACGCCTGGTTAAATAAAGACTTGATTGATTGATTGATTGAATTCATGAGGAGGGGTTCCAATAACCACATGTTGAAAATTTGGTGCCAAAATTCCCCAAAATGCCTGAGATATGCACCAAAAGTTGAAGAAACCCTATTTATGCCATTATACAGCTTACCGGCATTTCTTCAGTTTGCAGTTGGCTTTGACGAGTGCAGACATGTTCCCAGTTCACCAAAGATCATCACACTGGGCTCCGGAGTTAAATATGGGGTGAGGGGGGTGTGGGGAGGCAGGGTGCACAGAGGGTGGGCACGTTTGGGGAAGGGGGCCACAGACTCAATGAGGGACCGTTTTCTGTTTTACAGGGTTAAAAAAAAAGACATTGCTGGACTGTTTTTTTTTTTTCAGGAACATTTGGCATCCTGGGGTGGGCTCCCAGCATGCCACCTGAGTGTTTTGGGGGGGGGCTGTAGCCAATGGGTGATTGGGCACCCCTGTTGGCACATACCAAGTGGGGGGGCAAGAGCCGAGGTGGATTGGGCATCCCCCCCCCTCGGCAGTCTACAAATTGAGGGAGGGACATTATGCCGATAGGGAGTGGGCTCCTCCATTGGCAAATTGAACTTGGAAGGGGGGACTGAAACTGATGGGGATTGGGAGCTCCATCGGCAAAGAAAATCTATTGGGGGAGTGCATGATGCCGAAGGGGATTGGGCATCCCTTCAGCATACAACAGAAATTTGGAGGTGTGGACATTATACCAATGGGGACTGGGCTCCCTGTCGGGACATGAAGTGGGTCTGGGGCATGCAGACTGCAAGGTACCGCCCTGCAATGACGGGTCGCTCCCTCATTGCAGCGGAATGGCTGACGCTGCAATGACGAGGCAGCCCCTGATTGCAGTGGCAAAAATGTTTCAAGATGATGGCATGCTGGCTGAACTAGTGTCAGCAGCAGTGTGCCACCACATTGGAGAAAGTGGGCCAAGCCTCAAAAGGCACTGGGGCCATTGGCCCCCACAGCACCGCACCTCCAAAACCCTGCTTCTCTCCTAAGCTGTGCCGAAATGCTTCTTGTGCATGCACAAGCAAACATAAAAAAGTGGTATAATTTAAACAAAACATTTCTTTTACTGGTGCTGCAGCTTTTATTTTGTCATAGCATATGATACGTACGATTTTATATTGTAAAGAATCTTTCACATAAAAGCATTTCAGAACCTACACAGTTTTACAAGGACAATACTATAAAGGAGTATAATAACTGGTAGAGTCTCACACTTACTGAAGACAGCTGTGATAGCATCTGTCAGCTTACTCACAGTCTTTCTCACTCTCTTTTTTAGATACACTCACTTGCTCACTCCTAGTTCTGGTTGATATTAGACTCTAGCAAATATTACAAAAAATAAAAGAAGGGTGACTGCGTGATTACGCGTTTTTGCTTTTACATACACTCGATAGGTTTTGCTTTATAAACCATTCAGGCCTTGCTGTCATTGTTTATGTGACAAAACACAACTTGGGTGTGTATAAAACTTATATCACATAGTCATCCATACATTATTCAATGCATACACATATCCGACAAAGAAATGTAAGTCATCTGAATGTATAATACAGGTAAACTAAAGTGACACTGATCTGACAGCTATCATAGATGATGTATGCTATAAATAAATAAGGACAAGAAAAGAGTGTAAATCCATCTAGTCTGTCATATGAGACTAGCTAATCAACAATAGAAGTAGTGGTATGGCAGACAGAAGTTCTCCATGTGGTGATATATGAAGATACCTAGAGATGGCAAACTTGTGATAGATGTCAGAAGAATTACTTCATTAGCAGTGGGAATACTTCAAAAAAGTAGAATGTCCTATGGGTTAATGTGACTAACTTTTTACTGGGCTGCCATGTCCCAGAATCAGAAGAGGAAGTTAACAGCCTGTTATGAATTTTCTGACTTACCGTATGGATCTGAGAGACCATTTGAATAAGGTGGCATGACTGTAGCTGTGAAATGCAACTTGTAGTATGAAATAACAATACAGAGCTAGCTAAGAAATAATTTAGGGCATTTGTCATAAACTAACAAAAGATAAAAGAGGCAGAGTACAGAAAAAGATTGAAAACAAAGATGCAACATAGTTTATGGTCAGGCAAGACTTCCCTTCCCCCCATGTCATGGGCAGGGATGAGACAGTATACTGTGTGACATGTGCAGTTCTTCTTTCTTTCTTTCTTTCTTTCTTTCTTCACACTGAGCATACATTGGGGCAGAGGTAAAATGCATAAAAAACAGGGATCTTAAAAAATTACAAATGTCAGAAGTAAAACTTAACAACATACAGAATGTGCAAGAATCATTAAGCAGATGAAGCTGTCTCCTTCCTTCCTTCCTTCCTTCCTTCCTTCCTTCCTTCCTTCATGCTCTTCCTCCAGACATCTCCTCTATGACTAAACTAGGCCCCTTTAGAAGAAAGCTTAGAAATCATCTAATTGTGAATTCCAGATGTGATGGCCTTCTTTAAACTCATCTCACTCAATAGCTGATTGATCAATTCTATCACCCACCAATGGGACTCCTTTAAATAGTATCTCCACCCCCTTCACTCCCCATCCGTTGCCCCACCACAACTCCTATCTTTTTTCCCACCTCCCCCTCCCTCCCTTAATGGCCAGTTAGACTTGGATGGCTGCCTTTTCACTACTTTGAATTTTTGTTTTCCTTCACTTCTTGCTTACTTCTGATGATGCCTTCTGGCTAAAGTTCTTCTTTCACACCTTGTAGTTTCCTTTCAATAGCCCTGTGTTGATGATGTTAAAGTTGGTATACATTGTGCAATATGAACATTTACACATTGTTATTATGTATTGTCTATGCTAACCATGCATATTGTTTTGTTACGGCTCTCCAGTACCATGTTTATTTTTTGTCTCAGCTGTGATGTGGAACCTATGTAATGAGCTTGTTCTCAAAGGTATTGATCCAAGATTTTAACTAACTAACTAAATAAATAAATAAAAAATCCTTCCTTCCTTCCTTCCTTCCTTCCTTCCTTTCTCCCTCCTTTCCTTCCTCCCTCCTTCCTCTCTTTCTTTCTTTCTTTCTTTCTTTCTTTCTTTCTTTCTTTCTTTCTTTCTTTCTCGGGGGCTGGGATAATAACACATCTGCAGCAATTCCTGACAGAGATACAAGGAAACAACTTTTGAAGACTGAGACAAAACAAATTGCTTATGAGTAAAATTACCTGCATAATGAGTATTTTACATACAGTTCATTTGTGCAGGTGCATCTCAATTGATTCAGTATATGTGTTGCTAATGTTGTTTTAAAACAGGCAGGGAACATACCCAGCCTTTGAAAAAGTAGAAGTTATACAAAACGTGTCAAGCATGATGTGATAAGGGTGGGAGACCTGAAACAAGCTGCTTCTCCTTATCTAACAAGGACCTCCATGGACTTTTGTTTACATGGACCTATACAGTACCTATATTTGCTGTATTAGATGTTGTTTCTTGTTGAAAGATTGCATTGAGCACTGAGCACTTAAATAAAGAAGCCATCACTTTAACTGAGCAAGGAACTGTGTCTTTTGATTCAGAAGGAGCATAGTAAAAACACTTACAGTCCTTAACTTTTACTCTGGGGACAGTATCCCCACTAGCTGGTTTCTGCATGTAATTTCAAGCCATGGCACAGAGAGCCCAGGTGCACTTTTTACACTGATTGCCACTTACAGTATATCCAGAGATACACCTACTGGTAAGTTATTTTAGAGCTAGGGGCCAGTGTATGTGAAGGACTGTGTATCAGATCTGTTTTTACATTATTTTTTCTTAAAATGTTTTAGAAGCTTTCCTTGTCTGATGGGAGACTGGATGTTACTATATTTTGTTAGCTAAGGAAGGGGGGAGTTGTGCATACAAATATTGTAACCCAGTTTTTAGAAATTGAACATAAGTTTGTTTTGGAGCATTGGGATACTAAAATTATCATAAAGAATGCAGTGGGTCTGGGAAGGGGCCTGAAGTGCAGTGAGATATTTTATATTATGTTATAGAAGTTTACAATTCATGTTAGGACTCTTTGGTATAGACAGCTGGCATAGTCAAGGATTGAAAACAGCACCTGTTAGGCAATGGTACTGTATGTGTGCATCATCGGTGAGGGTGTTCAGGATCCTGTAGAGAAATCCAAATTTTTGTTAAATTTCTTTGATACAAATTTATCTGAAACCTAAATGGCAGGGTTTTGTCCAGAAGTAATCCTAGGTATTTAAAAGATTGCACAGGCTCCAGTTTTGATTCATTCATACGTATGATAAATCAGTAAATTCACGAAAATTGCACTGCTCACCCAGTCAGAATTCCAGACTGATACTGGTATAAAAAGAGGGTGCACTTTACCAGGACATCTCATAGACGAAAGCACTTTCTGAACTCAGAAAAACGGTCAGCACTCCAAACGTACTTTCAGTACTATTTATTTTGTGCGCGAACACAGTTCATCGTAGCATTTTAAGGAGCATGTGGCAAATAACAGCAGCAGTAAACAATTAAAAGTGCAATATAATTAAAGTGCAACTGCAATAAATATATCAGTCAAGTGAAGTGAAGGAGAACAACAATGGAAGGGGGAAGGGAAATAGGAATAACAGAATAGAAAAGTCACACAGGCAGACAGGAATAAACTTTCATATAGGCAGACAGCTTCATAATTATACAGAGATACTGCATCATTCAGTCCTCTTGGTTTCACAGTATCCAGAATAACGTTATATTGCACTTTAATTGCATTGCACTTTAGGCTCGTTGCACTTTAATTAATTAAGTGTTTAAATGCTCAGCATGTCAGTGTATGCCACATGTTCTGATGAAAGCATAGGTCATTACACTGAAACGTAAACAGTCCTGTGCTAGCGTTTGAGGTTCCAGTTTTTCCAAGGTTGAGTCGGCGGTCTAAATAAGTGTTTTGCTACAATTGCATAGACTTCTATGGACTTGTTTCTATGGACTATTATGGATTACCCAACACTTGTTTACTGCTGCTGTTATTTGCCACATGCTGCTTAAAATGCTACGATGAACTGTGTTTGCACACAAAATAAATAGTACTGGAAGTACATTTGGAGTGCTGACCATTTTTCTGAGTTCAGAAAGTGCTTTCTTCTATGATAAATCAGGCTTCTTCGACTTGAGCCAGATTCTGGGCAGTACCAAAAAACATTACACCTCTTTTTGCTTCATTTATTATAAGCTTGTTTTCTATTAACCACTTCTGGATGGAGAAAAAGTTGTCCTGAAGTTCTGTAGGCCTGTTGTACATTCTTGTTCATGCTTTTTGACAGTGGGGCATGAGTTGTAGGTGACTGTATACATGATCATGTTTTCATTCTGACAGGGTTCAGGCAGATCATTGATAAATAAAGAGCACAGTAACAGTCTTAACAGTGATTCTCGGGTATAGCAACTAACAATTTTGTGGTGCAGATTTTGTCACCTAACTTCCACTCAATGGTTGTGGTAGTTTAAGTACTTCTTGAAGCAGTTCATTATACAGTATATGCCACCACACCGATGTTGGCAAGTTTTTTCAAGAACAGTTTGTTACTTAGTAGGTCAAAGCTTCTGATAGGCCCACAGCAGTGGCTATAACTAGAAGGACCTGTTCCAATGAGTCATGGATTTCAGAGGTGAACGTCTTTAAGGCTGTGGTTATGGTATGGTAGGCTACAGCAGTTTTTTTCTAAATGCATGTTGTTTCACTGGTATCGACTGATGTTTCTCACTGTTGCTGAGAGTAAACATTTATTTTATTTCTGAACATACCCCAGGAAATCTCTTTGAAATGAATTGAGGGATTTCTGTGCTATACTGTGATATAGCTATATATACTGCAGCCTATCTCAGGTTATCTATGCTCTACTTTATAGGCATTCCATACTCACTAGTAAACTGAATCCCCTGTGATTCCCTTGGAAAACAGAAATGTGTCCTGGCCCACCCTGAATGCCTGTAATGTCTTTATAGCCACTGCCTCCACTGGTAGGCTGATCCATAGGTTCAGAAGTGCCTCTTAACATTTCACTTGAAGTTAGCAACCTGAGCTTCAGGGCATGCTTTGTGTCGTCCTGCTAGAAGACACATCTCTGTCTGTCTGAGCTTGTGGATCCCCTGAGTATGCAGAAGTCTGATAAAATGTTCTCTTTGTCACCTGTACTCCAGTGTGAAAATGTTAAGGGCTAAGAGCCTCTTCTCATGAATTCATTGTCTTCTGCACCATTGGTCATTTTTTTATCCCTGTATGATATACTTTCTTTTGCCTCGGTGCCAGAGACTATGCATTGCCTCAATGTCTTTTTTACTGAGAAGCCCAGAACTGTATGCACTACTCCAGGTGGACACACACTACCAGATGCTCTGGTACACCTGGCCTGATCTCTCTATCCATGTTCTGCAATTAATGAAGCATCATCATCAGATTCTAGAAACAAAAAGAAATAGCAATGCAACCAAAGAGGGAAAAATACAACAAACATTATTACAGAGCAACAGGAAATCCTGCCAACCAGATCTAATTCCCGGGGCTTTGTCCCACATTGGGCCTTCCTCGGGGGGGGGGGCTGGACACAATCATGAGACCATTATAATTATACAGCATACAATTACATATTTACATTTATAGCATTTTTTAATATCTTAATACAAAAGATGATATAAAGTGATCATGCTTCACTGCAATAGGTGTACCAATCCTTTGCCGAAATGCTGACAGAGACAGGTGTCTGTCAGCATCTGGGCAAATGACTGGTGTTTCTAGTGTGGGGTTAGATCTAGTTGGCAGGATTATATCCTGCTCTGCAATAAAGTTTACTTTTTTCCACTTTGGTTGTGCTACTATGTCTTTCATTCCTAGTACTCCAGGTGGAACCTGGCCATAGCCTAGTTAACTGGCTGAATTACTTTGTCTGCCCTGCTGGTCACCCCTTTAATGCACCCCAGTGTTTTGCCAGCCCTTTTGACACAGACTGTGCACTGCTTGGCATGATTCATCCCTTTGCCAGTTATGATCCCCTGGCCTTTTACCTCCATCAGTGCAGCAAAAGGCATCCCACAGTCTTTACAAAAACAATGACTACCTGGTGAACTATCACTGCTTGCAGAGATCCCAGGGAACAAGCCAGCACATATCTTACCAGTACTAGATGGCAGGGAGCAGTAGTTTAGTAGTATCAAAGGGCTCAGTATGGATTATTCAAAGCAACAGTATCAATAATGCATTTCTGACATAGTTAGAGTCATCATTGGTGTATTTGGATTCCATCAGATATTTTGAAAACATGTTATTTTTATGTTTTTAACTAGTGATTCATGCCAAGTAACACTGATCCAGGGATAATAGCCTGCAAGTATGTCAATTGGGAATAGGAAAATAGGCAGACCAGATGGACTTTATAATGAAACAGACAACGGTGGCAGAAAAAAGAACATCAGCCCACCCATTCCGTTCATAATACCCCATCTGAGACATTTGTCTACAGAATATCGGTATTTTTCTGTCATCATGTTCTATTTTTCTAATATGACCAACACTAGTAGTTCTTGAAAACCTCTTCTGCTGATGTTGCCTTTTGATTGTACACACTAGATTCCTACTGTGGCTATATTAGGATGGTACTAGCAAACATTTTTGATGCTAAACAGCACCACACCACACCACAGCATACCACACCAAGATGTGTGTCCTTTTCATGGTGGGTACTGTAAGGATGTAGACACTTTTAAAACAACTTTTATTGAGCAAGGTTAGAAATATTTACAAATGTTCATACACAATATTCATACAATCAGAAGTGTCCATTTATTTATTTTCAAAATTTTCACCAGGAAAGACATACTACGCTACTAACAACTCATTTCCAGATGCATCTTGGGGAAAGGGGATGTGGAAACATAAACATAGAGACATAGACTTTGACAGCAGATAAGGACTGCTTGACCCACCTAGTCTGCCCATTTGCCTACTGATTGGATAAGCTGCAGATCCTAGTTAACCAACAGCCTACTTCTTCTGACACCCACCAGAATTGCCTTATGTCTGTCCCGTGCATTCTTGAATTCCCCCACTGCTTTTGACCCCACGACCTCCTTAGGAAGGCTGTTTCATGAGTCCACCACCCTCTCCATGAAAAAGTACTTCCTCACATTGCCCCTGAGCTGTCCCCCCTCTATCTTCAAATTGTGCCCCCTTGTTCTTGCACGTCTCTTTTTCTGAAAGATGCTACCCTCTTGGACATTGTTGATTCCCTTGAGGTACTTGAAAGTTTCTGTCATGTTCCCCTCTCTCCCTCCCTGAGGGTATCTATATTAAGCTCCTTTAGTCTCTCTTCATATGGCTTCTGGTGAAGACCCTGCACCATTTTAGTTGCCCTCCTCTGGACCGCCTCCATCCTGTCTATGTCCTTGCGGAGATGGGGTCTCCAGAACTGGACACAGTACTCCAGATGGGGTCTCACCAACTGTCTGTACAGAGGGATAACAACTCCTGTTTTCTGCTGGTGATGCCTCTCTCTATGCATCCCAGTATCCTCCTAGCCCTCCTTACTGTCTTCTCACATTGCTTGCCTACCTTTAGGTCATCTGATATGACTACTCCCAGGTCCCTTTCCATTTTTGTTGTTGTTGTTGTTAGTACTCCCCTATTGTGTACTCTTCCACTGGGTTTTTGTTTCCCAGGTGCATTACTTTACACTTCTTTGCATTGAATCTAAGCTGCCATACTTTTGGCCATTCCTCCAACCTTGCCAAGTCCCTTCTCATCCTTTCCACCCTCCCTTGTGTATCAACCCTGTTGCAGATCTTTGTGTCATTTGCAAAGAGGCATACTTTTCCTTCCAGTCCCTCTGCAATGTCACTTATAAAGACATTGAAACGGACCAGTCCCAGTACTGAACCTAACCACCCTTCTTTCTTCCGCATGGCCTCCATTTACTATTACCCTCTGCATCCTGTTGTCCAGCCAATTTTTGTACCCAGGCAACCACTCTGGGACCAAGTCCCAGGCTGGCTAACTTATTTATTAATCTTTTGTGTGGGACTGTGTCAAATGCCTTGCTAAAATCTAAGTAGGCTATGTCCATAGCACCTCCCTTGGTCTACTACTTTGGTCATCCAATCAAAGAAATCCATTAGATTTATCTAACATGACCTTCCCACTGTGAATCCATGCTACCTTGGGTCCTTTGTTCTGCTGGCCTCTAGGTACTCAACAATTCTTTCTTTCAGAAGTGATTCCATCATTTTCCCTACCACTGAGGTCTGTAGTTTCCTGCCTCTGCTTTGCTCCCACATTTGTGAAGGGGAATCACATCCACCCTCCTCCAATCCTCAGGTACCACACTATCCTCCAATGATTTGTTAAAAAGGGTAGTCAGTGGTGTCACTAGTTCTTCGCTTAGTTCTTTAAGAATTCTGGGGTGAATCCCATCAGGCTCCATTACTTTGTCCACCTTCAGTTTTAGGAGTTCTTTCAGGACCCTTTCTTCTGTGAATGGACTGGTATCAAGTCCCCAATCCAGAGTGCTTCAATTGATTGGTTTAGGTACCTCCCCCTCCTCTTCTTTTGTGAATGCTGAGCAGAAGTATTCATTCAGTATCCCTGCTTTTTCACCGTCACCCTCTGCCCCCCCTCACACTTTATTAAGCCTTGCTATCCCTCCCTTGGTCTTTCTCAGCTCCCTAATGTACCTATAAAAGATTTTAGCCCCTTCTTAACTGAGTTGGCTATCTTTTCCTCTGTCTGGGCCTTTGCTGTTCTGACTCCCTTCCCTGCTTCCTTTTGCTTCAACTGGTACAGTTCTCTGTCTTGCTCTTTCTGTGTTTCCTTATACTTCATGAATGCTACCTTTTTCTCCCTTACCTTCCCTGCCACCTTTTTTGAGAACCATAGTGGTTTATTCCTTCATTTTGATTTGTTCATTTGCTTCACACAAAGGCTTGTTACCTCTGTGATCACAGTTTTGATTTTTCCCCATTGTTCCTCCATCCTTCCTTCTTGCCCCTTTGCTAGTACTTTTCTGAGGCACTCTCTCACTTTGCCAAAGTCATCCCTCCTAAAGTTCAGTACCCTCACTTTGCATGGCTTGACTATACATCTGTGTTTATCGTGAACCATACTGTTTGGGGGTCACTTGTTCCCAGATGGCTGCCCACTTCTTAATCTGAGATCTTCTCTACGTCCCTGTTTGAGAGTACAAGGGCTAAGACTACTCCCTCCTGAGTGGGTTCCAACACTAGCTGTCTGAGGCATGCCCCCTGTGGGGTATCAAGAATGATCCTTCCCTTGGATGTTGCTGCAGCAAAGGTGCTCCAGTTAACATCTGGCATATTCAGGTCCCCCATCAACAATATCTCCCCATATTTCTGCCATCCTAAGGATGCCTTCTGTCATTTCCTTGTCCATTTTCTTCTTCTGAGATGAGAGTCTGTATACGACCCCTGTGCGGACTGTGGTGCCATTTCCTTTTTCCAGGGTGACCCACATTGCCTCCTGTCCTCCTCGTTTATCCTTTAGTTCCATTGCTTTGATCCCTTCCCTTACATAGAGAGCTACTCCTTCTCCTCTTTTACCTTCCCTGTCCCTCCTGTAGATTGTGTCCCCTGGTATGTTGACATCCCAGTCATGGTTCTCTGTGTACCATGTTTCTGTGACTGCCCCGATATCCAGGCGTCCCTCTTCCATCAAGACCACTAGTTCAGGAAGCTTGTTAAAATCATATACAATACAATATAATAGAAGCATAATCAACAGTATAAAATATATGCACATAAGGTACAAATTGAGACCTGGTGGCAAGGGTACTACACTTTAAGTACAGAACAGGATATTGGAACAAGTCAGACTATTGGGGGGTGAGTACAATATGTGATTTTAGAGGAAGAGGGTTTTATATTAAAGTAACAAAAAACATAAAGCTCACCTCTGAAAAGTTAGAACAGATAGTTGAAAGAAGCTCAGTAACTATGGCTGGGAAAATACCAGGGCTACAGTAAGCCCCAACAATGAAGATGGGGACAGAAAAAGGAAGAGAGAGTTTAAGAAGCAGTTCATAGGTGGAGAGGGAAGAAACATCAGGAACAGTCACAAATTGGATTCTGTTGGAAATGTAAACTGCAACACCACAGCCCCTCTTTGCGCAATCTTTCCTGGCTATAGTGTAGCCAGATCTTCTTCAGGGGTATCTCAGTCATCAGGTTACACCATAGGAACCTTCACCATCAGGGAAGGGAATCCACATGAAAGATTTTCAGCAGTTCAAACCCGCTCCCCTCTCAGTTCTCTCCCACCCTTTACTTGCTTGCATGAGTCTCCATGGAAGCTTCATCGCAGTATTTGCATCTTTTTTGGCCTATGACCTTTTTCCCTACTACTAACCTAAATCTCTTTTTTAAGAAATTTTCCTTTTTGTTTATATTGAGAGTTAATCCTTCATCTTCTCTTTTCCATTGCTGCTGCTGTAGAAAGAAGATTGCTTCTACAGATGAACACTCTGTTTGTGTCTGCTGTCTTGGGCCTGACCACAACGTTTTCGACTGTGAGCTCTGCCAGAAGTTTAACCAAACAACCCTCAGGTGATGGAAGAAAGCTCTCAAAAAATTAATGGAGCAGCAGGTATCCAGCTCCAGGCAGGGGTCCTCTGGGGCCCCGGTCTCCCAGTCACTGACCGGTTCTTTGAGCTCCCAGGCCTTCAAGGCCCAAGACAAGTCTTCGGGGAAAAGTCATAAAAAAGACCAGGATTGCGGCCACTCCCCCTAGTGGTGATTCTGTTCCTGGTTAGCTTCTCCTTCTTTGTGGGGCTCTTTATTGGCTACGTCGGCCCCTGACAAAGAGGCCAGCTGTACAGGCCTCTCTGCCTACCAGATTCATACCGACAGCTCCTCCGCCTGACTCACAGGGCACCCGGCTGTCGACCTTCAGGTCCTCAGACCCTCCATTGTTGATGGTGGGCTACTCGTTGACAACCAGTCTGTTGAAGCCTGCACCTTTTTCTCTCAGGACTACAAGCTTGTCAGGTGCCCAGGACACAGCCGGAGAGTCATTGGCCTCTGTGCCATCAAGCCTCCCTCCGTCAACGTCCACCATTGACCGGAACGAAGTACTGTTCAAGTTCATAAATGTACACCTTCAGCAGCTGGGTGTTTGAACAGGCTCGCTTTGCTGATGCCACTGATGACAGTTTTGTCATTGAAGCCTGTTTGTCGAACCCTGAAAAACCTCCATGGGCCGCCACTGGCGAATCCGCCGCCAGACAAAGAGGTCACATCGAGGAAGTTTATCACCCTGATCTCATTGTTCCTGAAGATGTGGAGGATGAAGAGGAAGAGATCCTGATCTCAGAAAAGTCCACTGCTTCCTCAATCAGTGAGGACTCTGTGAAACACACTCCAAGGTCCCCTCCTGAGGATGCAACATTTTTTAATGTGATGAAGCAGTTGTGTACCACCATGGGCTTCCAGACTGAGGAAGAGGATGTCACCAGGAAAGATCTGATGGACCTTCTGGAGATCCTTGAGTTTCCCCCTAAGTTTATTCCTCCAGTGCTTCCAGTGTTGAAGAATGCCACCAAGTCAGCCTGGCACAGGCCAGACATGGTTCCAGCCATGCCACGCAGGGCAGACAAACTTTACAATGCCCCTCAGGGTCTTCATTATTTTGCTGCCCAGGCCTAAACTGACTCAGTGGTTATCAAGGCAACTCATGACAGATTTAAGGTGCCCAAACACCTTCGCTCCCTGCCCCCAGATAAGGAATCTCATCGGATTGATCTCTGGGGAAAAAGGGTTTATGCTTCCTCCATCTTGGGTCTGAGGATTGCTACTTATGTGTCACACATGGTTAAATACCAAAATGCCAATGGGAGGAAGGGCAAATCTGCTGCTCAGGCCCTCCCTGATGGCTCACAGAAGCAGGAATTGCTTCAGTGTTTCCAGGCTGCTGATGATGTTAGCAAACACATCCTCAGAGCTCTATACGATATGGCCGATACAAATGCCAGAGCACCTGACACTGGCATATGCCTTCCTAGGCACTCCTGGGTTAGGGTCTCTGGATTTGCTGCTGATGTGCAGAATAGGGTGCTTAATGCATCTTTCAATAGCACCAAGCTATGCTGTCCTGATGTTCAGGACCTCATAAATGATCTGAAGGCCTCGGGTACAGCTATTAGATCAGTCCATTACCTCTACGACACTCAGCCAAAGGGCAGAGGGCAGTCTACTTTTCATAAACAAAACAGTAGGTCTGGATCAGCTCCCCACATCCAAGGAAGGCACAGAGCCCAGGCTCCCTTGCCCACCCACTCCAGTGCTGGAGTGGCAGCCAAGCACCCCAAGAGTGAGGGACCAGGCCCTGCAGCCGGCTCCACCTTTGCTTGATTCCTTACCAGACCTCCCTCCTCTGGTTCAGACCCAGGAGGTGGTGGTTGGAGATTGGTTCTCCCTCCATCTGAATTAATGGAGGACTATAACTTCAGATACATGGATTCTGTAGATCATATAAAAGGGTCACACCCTAGAGCTTATACAGCAGCCTCCAGACACCCCTCCACCACCATCCAACTATCACCTGGCTCACTTGTTTGTTCTCTGGGAAGAAGTACACTCTCTTCTACACAAGCAGGCCATTGAAATATTGCCCTGGCACCAGAGACCAGGGGTTTTATTCCAGGTTGTTTCTGGTCCCCTAAAAAGACCAGAGATCTGAGGCCCATCCTAGATCTAAATGAGCTCAATCTCTTTGTCCAGTACAAAAGGTTCCAGATGGTAGCTTTCCCTCATCAAGACCGGGGACTGGCTTTGTTCACTAGACATGCAG
Organism: Neoceratodus forsteri; assembly: GCA_016271365.2. Lineage (NCBI taxonomy): Eukaryota > Metazoa > Chordata > Ceratodontiformes > Ceratodontidae > Neoceratodus > Neoceratodus forsteri. The sequence goes on along the minus strand of CM057456.1, from coordinate 772,109,490 downwards.
GATGCTTACCTGCACATCTTGGTCTTTCCCCCTCACAGGAGGTTTCTGTGTTTTGCCTTTGAGGGTGAGCATTATCAGTTCAAAGTGCTGCCCTTTGGCTTATCCTCTGTGTCACGAGTCTTTACCAAGTGCTTGGCAGCAGTCGCAGTAGCTCTCAGAAGAGAGGGACTGTATGTCTTCCCCTATCTGGATGATTGGCTTTTCAAAGGCCCCATCCAGAGAACAGCTCTTACTGACTCTGGAGCATACCCTCCAGCTATTCCACTCCATGGGCATAACTGTAAATCTGCCCAAGTCGGTCCTGGTACTGTCCCAAAGGCTGCAGTATATTGGGGCAATTCTGGATTCTGAAAACGGGAAGGCATTCCTGCCCCAAAACAGGGCAGAGTGCCTCATAGCCCAATCTCAGGAGATTGCTCAGAGTTGGTATATTCTTGCCAGGGTGTACCTCAGACTGCTGGGCTTAATGGCAGCGGCCATTCCCACCTTTCCACTGGCCAGGCTTCATATGCGCACCATTCAGTGGACTCTCAGGGTACAATGGGACCAGCACATGGATGAATTGGACCAACTAGTCCTGGTCTCCTCTCCAGTACACGAGGTACTATAGTGGTGGATGGACCCCTTGAATTTTCTTCAAGGAGTTCCCTTCCAGATTTTTCTCCCACATCACATCCTAACCACGGATGCTTTGGGTCTGAGCTGGGGAGCACACCTAGGCCCCTTCCAAACCCAGAATTCCTGGTCCCAGTGGGAAGCACCCTGCCAAAGCGCTTGGCCATGGAGCAGGGAGGGTTGTGCCAGTCACCTTCTTATATTGTGAATTAGGTGCTGGGGGGAATGGAGAGGGAGTGTTAAAAGTGCAAGGGTCACTTTACAAGAGGGCAACTGGCCCTGGAGGTGGGCAAGTTGTGCTGGTTGCCCATCAGGGATATATCATTTATTTCCTTTTAGTGAATGATGCTCATAATTATAACAAATTTCAGGTGCTTGGGGGGAGGGAGGAGGGTGGGAGTAGGGTGCTGCCAGGGTGGGGGGTGGGGAGGGTATTATAAGTGTGAGGGTCACCTTACAAGAAGGTGGCTGGCCGTGGACGTTGGATGGGTTGTGCCAGTCATGGGATTTTATCTTTTATTTCCTTATGATGAATGTTGCTCATAATTATAACAAATTGCGGGGGAAAAGAGAGTGGGATTGGGCTGCTGCTAGAGGGTTGGTGGACAGCAGATACATTATTGCACTTGGTTTTGGGCTGCAGAGGAGGGTGGGTGGCTGTTTTTTTTTTTTTTTAGGGCTGTGCCAAATTACAAATACCACCCAGATAGTCCTCTATTTGGAAAGGGTTTCTGAATATTTGGGAGCCCTAATATTCATGGTACTTGGAAAGTAATATTCGGCCCCTGCACAACCCTATTAATTACAAGATAATTCTAAAATAGAAAAATAAATTAGAACTTAGTTACAATTACCAGTTATATCTAAAAACAAAAAGCAGACAAGAAATTTCAATCTAGATAATAATATAAAAGAATAGTCCACAGGAGTCACCAACAAAGTACTGAAAAGCAATTATTAAATGAATAGAGTAAATCTTACAGTTCAGCAGGCATAGTCAGTTGCAAAAGGGAATAACCTACTGAACTCTAGGGACCAGCATGACCGGCCAAACAGCTGACTTGTGGCTGACTCCAGGAAGGCTCCATGATGCCCTTACACTACAGCCCTTAAGTGATTGGACCACAGCAGAGGACCACTAGGAAGAGAAACTTATATTAGTGAAGTGAGCTCCACCCACTTGCTTAAGTCCTCCACCAGACAGGAGGATCGGGGCACTCACGGAGGACCAGCACAAATGGCCCACAACAGACAGACAGACAGACAGACAGCCCAAGATAGTCTCCAGAGCCTGATTGGTCTTTTTCAGTAACACAGCTCACTCTTGGGAGCTGACTTTTTTATTTTTTTTATTTAGTTGTTTAACCAGGAGTAGCTCTCTAAGCTGAAAGCTTTTTTTACAGGAGCGACCTGGGAGCACAAGAAAGTTAAATGACTTGCTCAGGGTCACACAGTATGCAAGTGGAAGCTGTGGGATTCAAACCCAGGTCTGGATTGCTGGATGTCACCATATTTGCAGCTTAGAGCCGTTATGCACTGCGCTATACTGCGCTAGACTTAATAGACACTACAGCTGAATGTAGAAGTGACTTTTCAAATATCGCACTGCTGTGGCTCAGCTCTACCACCAGCTCAGGCCCTCCCACAGACAGGAGGATTGGGGCAGTCTGGAGGAAGGTAGGGAAAGAGGATATGATAGAAACATTCAAATACCTCAAAGGTATCAATAAGATACAGGAAAGTGGCATTTTGTGCAGAAAGAGGTGCTCAAGGACAAGGGAGCATGATATGAAGCTGGAAGGGGGAGGCTCAGAGGGGATATGAGGAAATACGTCTTCATGGAAAGGCTGGTGGACTTCTGGAATAGCCTCCCAGCAGAGGTGGTGGGTGCTAAAATGGCAGCAGGATTCAAGCATGCATGGGATAGATACAAGAGGACCTTAGTAACAGCGCTTGGAGGGGGGATAAGGCTGGAGATCATGTAGGGTCTACAGTAGCACAGAAGGTAGGGAAATTAGGGCAGACTAGTTGGGCCAAGAGGTCCTTTTCTGCCAACAACTTCTGTGTTTCTATGTTTCAGTCATGGAAGACCAGCAGAAATCCCCACACCAGACACACAGTCCAGGACAGTCTGCAGAGCCCGATTGTGCCTTTCCACTAACACAGTTCACTCCGGTGAGCTGACAACAGACACTAATAGTGTATAAGAACAGTATAGACATAGAAACATAGAAACATAGACTTTGATGGCAGATAAGGACCACTTAGCCCACCTAGTCTGCCCATTTCCCTACCTACAGGATAAACTGCAGATCCTAGTTAACCAAACAGCCAGTATATATGGCAATTCTTCTTCTGGGTTATATAAGTCATTATTTTGACCATCATGTAAATAGTCCCTAGACAGAGAATGCAAATTTCTCAACACTACCCATCGAGTACCCATGAATATGTCATTGTTAAATGAGGTGAGCAGCAGGCCTGTGGTGCTGAAGACTGATACAACTTTATGAGCACCCATATAGGCCATATGTCCTTCTCCATGGGCTGTAGTATAGGATCCCATATTTTAGGAAAGAGAGCCTGCTGACCGTTTGCTGAGATATGAATTGTTTCCAGTTTAAGTCAGCTATCCACATTGCTGACTCATTTTAAGATTGATGGGGTTGCTTCAGAGATCCATTACTGCACAATTGTCTTATGGGCATTAATGAGGGTAATGGACCAGAGTGGGAAGCATGGCCCAGCCTGCAATGTCTTCAGTTGTCTCCAAGCAGTAGTTCCAGAGTTGACTCTGGGTGTTTAGTCATCAGAACCTGTTCCATAATATTCACTTCATGCCAAAGTTGGCTGATGTTAGGGCAGGTTAAAGACACATGCAGAGAAGACCCTTCTTTGACTAAGTATTTGGGGCAAATAGCCTCTCCAGGTCTTCATGATGTAGTCAGGTTGGAGTGTACTAAGCACAGTATAGGAAATTTAGTTGTATTTGTCTCAGATTATAGTTGCTGGAGCAACTTGTAAGGTTGTTAGCAGCTTGTGCAAACACTTTTAAAAACATCAGAGCCACATATCTCCACTCAAGAATGCAATAATGAAAACAAATATGAGTACAGTAAATGTATTTTTTTGCCAGAAATACAAAAAAAAAACTATATGATGACCAACAGATACTATTACTTCGAAGTATTTGTCACCAAGTTTCCTAGGTAAGTAAAGTTTAGTGTGACTAGATGTAGTTCTGTCACCACTCGTAAAATGAAATTTACAAATGTAAAATTCATTCACTAATGAACACTGGAAAAAAGTTACTTCAGATTTTATAAAAATTCTCAAAAAGCAAATAAAATTCTTACATTTTATTTTCAAAACTTAAAAAAACTTGCTAAAGTTGAAGAAAGCAACTGTAACTGCACACCAATTACTAAAGAATGTGTGTGACTCCTAGGTTAAAGTATTATTAGTAACACATTACCACAGGGGTTGTACATCCATTTAGAAAATGATACCATTATTACACAGTGACAGTTACAGTATCTAAAGGGAGGAATCCACTGGTGTTGATGGCCTGTCACTTCTAATTAATAGCTTGCTCAGCACCAGTGGGACAGAGCCAATACCCAGGAGTGGTTACATGGGGAAAACAGAGCAGATTGGCTTCAACTGTGCTGCTAACTGCAGTTCTTATACAGTTAAAGAGACAGATAAAAAATGTTGCTTTTTTTGGGGCAAATCATGAAGATAATTCTTTGAGGTCTTATCATCTTAAAGCAGCATTATTTGTTAGCAGAAGAAATGACACCATGTACTTTTTAGTAATAATGTATTTTTGGCAAAAACATCAATATATCAATTTCTCTTTAAACTGTATTTCACTCCTGAATTGTGATATGGGTTATAATATATTTAAAATTAACTGCTTTCTGGCCTGCCCACTATGAAAAAATCTAAATTTTGTTGTGTTGCAGTGCACTTTTACCATTGGAACTATGTGCAGCCACCCTTCTAATACATCCACAGTATAAATCCAGTATGTAATGTTACACAAAAAAAACATCAAGGGAATGGATTTTTTAAAACTGCTAATGGCGGCCATCTTTAATGACTTGAGTAATTGATTGTAAAATGAGAAAAAGAAGTTGTTTTTAAAAACATCTCAAAGAATTAAAAATATGATGTTGATAAATCTAATATCCCAGAAATATAAATGCTATACAACTATATGATAAAATATCTGGCTGACAAACACATACTGCTGCTTTAAAACATGATTGTCTGTTGTTTTCACAAATGACTGCTTTGGAACATTTACAGCTCATGACATCATTGAGAACAGAAGATACAAGTGTGAAAAGGCAGATATGCTTCAGTTGTACAAATGAACTGGGTGTGCCAGTGTACGTACAACTGGTGGGTTAGAAAGGGGGGTGGATATCATTTCAGCTTCACATACTCAATAGTAGTTTTGTACAAATAAAGAACTTTTAGCTCCAGCTGCCAAGCTTACATATTTTTAAACAAGATGGACAGCTAGTAGAAGCAGAGGACACCAGTTTTTTCCATGTTCTTTTGAGATCAGTATAGCTACTTGAAAATATTTCCCTTGGGCTCCATGCTGAAATTACAAGAGGTTAGCCTCTATACTCCCAAACTGATCCCCAGTAGCTTGTGTAATACTACAATTTACATATGATGTGAGGTAGGTCTCAGTTTTAAAACAGAGTCCATAATAGGCCCCCGTAGCTCCAGAAGCCCATATAACATGTCATCCTATATCATTCCTTTCCAACAGCTTGGCCATTCCAGACTGGCACTGGGTCGGAATATCACTGACAACAATAGCGCGGTCAAGAACCACACAGCAATAATGCCGTCAGCTTTTTTTTGTACCCCCAATGGGGGTTGCCCTGTCCCCCTACTATAAGATTCCGACTGCTGGAGTGGATCACAGTACAAGTTAAAATTTGTGGGGCCGTGGAATACTGTTTCCACAGCCCCATGTAAAAAAAAACAAAAACAAAGTCCCAATGCACAAAAATTCTAGGTGACTAGGATTAGAATCCTAACTCCACTGCCACAGGACCTTTTGGATTCTGGAGCCCTTGTTCCTTCTCAGCACCACAGACAGCGACCTGGGGAGCACTTACTGCAAGCGCTGTAAATCGCCTCTCACTGTCTGTGATAGCGCTATTCAGAGTAGTGATCAGTTGACTGGCACTATTCTGGTAGCGCTGTTACAACTGGGTACCTTCCAGACTATCTCCTCTTCAGATAGGACAGGAGTAAATGAAGGGTTGGGGTTGCCCTATATGTCTGACAGAACCTGTCTTTCACCATTATTCTCAGAGAGGCTGTACCCTCCTCCCATGAGTTTCTGCTAGTCAAACTTTCTTTTCTGTTCTCATTACCCATTTGTATTGGGTTTTTCTATGCCTCACTGAGAATTTCCTCCTCTTCTCTGGTGAACTTACTCTCCACTTTCTCCTCACACTCCTGTGCTGGTGAGCGCATCCTCAGGGGTGATTTTAACATTGATTGGTTTTCCCTGACTTTCCGGCTCACCACCTACAGGGCTTAGTCCCTTAATCATTTACAACTCATCACAGAACCCACCCAACTCAGTCCCCACTCATCAAACCATACCCTCCTGGACTGGGTTCTCATCTCACATCCCCACCACACTGTTGTAGCTGGTATATTGCAAGACATCTTCAGCAACCACTGCATGACAGTTTGGGTCAAGAAAGTCTGGCTCCCTCCCTGCTCCTTAAAGTACATCTGGTCCAGGTCCCTTCAGTTGCTGAACAAAGAAGTTTTACTAAGTGACCTGGCTGCAACTGACTGGTCCCCATGTTCACTGCCCCAGACATTGATATGTCCCTCTCCCTCTTACACTCACTATTTACTTCAGCCTGGGACAAGCACATCCCATCAGGAAATCCAATGTTAAAGCCCCTCACCACTCCTGAATCTCCTTTGATCTTATCAACTTGTGCAAGACCTGTGACCAAGCTTGGGTCAAGTATACATTATCCCTCTCTCTGTCCAACTTTGGTTCTTTTACTGACTGTACTTGTTTGCAATAGTCCCACATTATTATACTGTAGGTATATTTATGTATTTATTTTTCATATGTGCCTGCTTTTTTATGTTCTGTTTAACAAGTATGTCCTATATGATAATATGTTTTACATGTTAACTTGTCACTTGTAAAAATGGTCTTTTAGCTCATCTTGCTAATAAGTATAAAAGATTAAAAATGAAATGAAATGAAAAGACCTCCTCTCCTACAGAGCACTTAGGAACTCTTGCACTAAGGCCATTCATACCACTGAGTCCCTATACATCAAGGCCAACTTCTAGAATAATCTTAATTCCCCAGCCAAATTCTGTAAGGGGATTCATTTTGACCCCACACCCAGTCCTTTCCCCAGACCTCATGGTTAATGGCTCAACAGTGTCTGACCCATCCTCTGTTGCTGCTCACTTCAATGACTTTTTGTCCACTTGTGCTCTCCCCTCCCTCCTACCTCCTGGCTCCTCTCCTCTTCCCCTTTCTCCTCTCCTTCACTACCTCTTTCCCTGGGGTTTGATTCTCTCCTATCACTCCCTAGGAGACCCTGCTCACCCTTTTTTCACTCAGTCCTTCCAAATCTAGCCCAGATGGCTTGGACCTTAAATTTACCATCTCTCAGCTCCTGCCATTGCCTCCCCCCCTTACTCGACTTCTAAATTTCTCCTTCACCCTTTGCACTGTCCTTCAGTCTTGGAAGATTGTCAAAGTTCTCTGTCAACAAAGTGGGTGATGTCTCTACTCCTGGCAACTTCCACCCTTCCTAACAGGAAGGTCCTGTCAAACTAATCTCATTGATTTCTTTGACTGGGTAACCAGAGTGGTAGACCAAGGGGGAGCAGTTGATGTTGCCTACCTTGACTTCGGCAAAGCTTTTGATACTGTTCCACACAGAAGATTGATTAATAAGCTGGGTAGGCTCGGGGTGGGTCAGAAGTTGGTCTACTGGGTGGCAAACTGGTTGTCGGGTAGAAAACAGAGAGTGGTGGTAAATGGTATTCAGTCAGAAGAGATGCAAGTCACAAGTGGGGTACCTCAGGGATCAGTCCTGAGGCCAGTCCTCTTCAATATCTTCATCAGTGACATTGCAGATGGACTGGAGGGTGAGGTTTGTCTGTTTGCAGATGACACCAAGATCTGCAACGGAGTAGATGATCCAGATGGGGTGAACAGAATGAGAAGAGATCTGGATAAACTGGCAAAATGGTTGGAAGAGTGGTAATTGGGGTTTAACGCAAAGAAGTACAAGATCATGCACACAGGGAAGAGAAACCCTGAAGTCACCTATAGGTTGGGAGGGGAGCTGCTGGCAGTCACAAGGGAAGAAAGAGACTTGGGCATCATCATCACAGGTGACCTGAAATCATTCAAGCAGACCACTGAAGCAGTAGGTAAGGCTAGGGGGATGTTGGGGTGTATTAGTAGGGGTATCACAAGTTGTAAGAGGGAGGTAATAATCCCTCTTTACAAGACACTAGTTAGGCCCCATCTAGAGTACTGCGTACAGTACTGGAGGCCACACCTTCACAAGAACATTAACAAAATAGAGGCAGTCCAGAGAAGGGCAACCAAAATGGTGCAGGGACTGCATCAGAAAACATATGAGGACAGATTAACGGAGCTCAATATGTATACCCTAGAGCAAAGGAGGGAGAGAGATGATATGATTGAAACATTCAAACACCTTAAGGGCATTAACAAGGTGAAAGAGTCTAACATGTTTCAATATAAGAAAAATAGCAGGACAAGAGGACACAGCATGAGATTAGAGGGAGGTCGATTAAGGGGTAATGTGAGGAAGTTCTTTTTCACAGAAAGGGTGGTGGATGCATGGAATGGCCTATTTCAGGAAGTGGTGGATATGAATACAGTGCAGGGCTTCAAACAGGCATGGGATAGGCATACAGGAGCAATACAGATGAGTATGAATAGATAGGCCATTGACAGAGTAAAGGTCTATGGCACATTCATAAGGTAGAAAAAGAAATGGGCAGACTAGATGGGCCTTGTGGTCCTTATCTGCTGTCAACTTCTTGTTTCTATGTTTCTGTCTCCCTTTTCCCTTCTCTTGCAAAACTGCAGGAGAAACTACTCTACTTGTGGCTTGCTGACCTCCTCCACCCTTTCAACTTCCTCTCCCTTTTCTAGTCTGACTTTAGTAAGGTTCATTCCACCATCTACTCCCTATGTTGGGTCACTGATTCCATCCTCTCAGGGATGGATCAGGGGCATATCACAGCTGCCATTTTCATTGATCTGGCCAAAGCCATTGATTCAGTGTTCCACTCACTCCTCCTGGACAAGATGAGCTCTGCTGGCCTCTCAGCCCCCACTGTTGACTGGTTCCATTCCTACCTCTGGGACCATCAGTACAGGTAGGAGGCACCATCTGCCCACTCCTTCTTATCAAGGCCAGGGTCTGAAAGGGCTCTATTCTGGATCCAGTCCACTTTCTCCATCTTCCTAAATGACCACCTCTCTGCCTGTGCCAACTCACATATTCACTTGTATGCAGATTACACAGTTCTCTACATCTCTAGTCCCTTGACTGTATCTCTGGAAATCTCGCTTCTGCAAGACTTTCACAATGTTCTGCTCTGGTTCCAGTTCAACTAGCTTCGAGTCAACACAAACTCACAAAAAACTGTATCTATGACTTTTGGTACCAGCCAGAAGGCGGCCCAACTCACCTCCCTCCCTGTCTTCTCCACGCTGGAAGGCATACTGCTTGAAATAGTCCCAATATCCAAGTACCTCAGTATGTGGTTAGATAGCAGGCTTGACTTCTCTGCCCCTATTGATGACATCCATGCCAAATGGGAGTTGGTCACTAAAACTGCTCTCCAGGTTTTTGACTATGTGAATGAGGTTTATGGCACTACCCTCTCTACCTCCCTCGCCAGACTGGACATGCTCTGCCATGCCATCTTCCACTTTGTTACCGACTCATTCTCTTATACCCATCACTACTCCTTTTACTCTTCCCTATCCATTCTCTCTCTCTCCCCCCTCATGTCACTAGCCCCACTGTGCTTCCCTCATCTCTAAGTACTGGCTTGGGTTCCTCCACCCATACCTATCCCATATCCTCTCCCATATCCCCACATCTTTCTACTCCCTGTGCTCAAGGGACTCACACACCTTCTCCTTTTCCCACCTATACTTCTTAGCTGGGAAATCTGCTTTCTCATTCCACCTACCTCCTCTGGAACTAGATACCCTCCTCCATCCGTCTCTTCCCCTTTCGCTCCTTTACATGCCAGCTAAAACTCCTCCCCTGCTCCTGGCAACCCTCTTCCTGAACCTTCCTGACCCTTGCCTGGCTTTTGACAATACCTTACCTCTCCCTCATCCCTAACCTCATAGTTCTGTCAACCCCATTAAAATTTATCAATCCATTTTGGGACTTCCGGTGACATCACTGAGAAAGGCAGACTGATCGTGCTAAGCTCCCTCATGTCCTCTAATAATCCAGTGCCATCAAAGGTGAAATCCTGGCCAACATTTAAAAAAAATGAAGAATTGATGCTATAATGGCAAACACCCACAGCAAATTGAAGGAAATTGCTGCATCTACTGGAGATAAGCCAACTTTGCACCCAACGGTGCGGCAGGCCAACATGGTGGGCCTAGACCAAGAAGCCTTCTGTGGGAGGATCTCGCAGTCTCACTCTCTAACCCCAGATACAAGCTTGGATGAGGACAAGAAGCTAACAATTACCTCTTGGCTGCTATGAAGAGAGTTGACGAGCCTGGGCCAAAATATCAGCAGCTTCCAACAAGATCTACGCAACCTCCGGAAAGATCAACAGCATCAGCAGATGCCGATAGCAGACCTGGAACAATGCACCATGTAAATCTCAGCTACAGTAGATCTCCACAATGGAGCACTCCTGCAGCTACACAACAGGGAGATATGGCTTCAGCACAAGACTGAGGACCTGGAGACCCGATCCAGGAGGATCAATATACACATTCATGGCCTTCCAGAAGGCACAGAATCTGGGGGACATGGTCACGTTTATGGAGAGCTTCCTGTGGGAAATTCTGGGTCTGGATCTGGTCTACGAATTAAACATAATATGGGTGCATCGCTCACTAGGCCCCCGCCCCACTGATCCTATAGCTCACCCACATTCAGTAATCATTGCTTTCTTAGATTACCAGACAAAGATGGACATTCTAAAGAAAGTGTGGCAAAAAAGGGAAGTGGTTTTTGGGGATACCAAGCTATTTTTAGAACATGACTATACATCCATCACAGTGGATCGCAGTCGAAAGCTGTTGCCCATTATAAGGAAACTCAGAGAGAAGGGACTAAAAGCCAGACTGAACTACCCAGCCACATTGAGAATTACCACAGACAAGGGCGTACACCTGTTTGCCAGCATATCAGAGGTGAAGAAATTCCTGACTCAAGTGGGACATAGTCATGGATGAGATGCTGGACCCAAACACAATGAAGGAGCTAGACCAGAGGTGCCTGTATCTGGTGGAAGGTATTGGGTATAGAAAGAAGCAGACACTCAGTTCAGTGGAATCATCGCAGCCTTTGGATCAACTGAAGGAGATAACGGGGACGAGCTTAGATCCAGCTGTCCCCCTTCCACAGAGACGCATGGGAGGGGGAAAGAAGAGAAATAGGCAGAAGCAAAACCAGGCCAAATCAATAGCCACATCAGAGGCCACCAGTTCTGTGGCCCTCACTTGACTTAGGGTCTCCAGACTACCCGTATTGTATACAGTTCCTTAATTTCATTGGGGGTTGCATCTTCCTTAATAAGGGTTGCTTCAGAGGGATGTGTAAAATATGGAGTTTAAGACTGTTGGGATGGAGGCTTCCTCCTCCTTACATTTCTCACTGTTTTAAATAGATAAAATAAACACTGGGAATGTGCTGGAGAATGAGGGGAGGTGAGGGTACTGGTCTCCGGAGAAATGAAAAACCACAGGTTGGCAAATTTATGTTGGCCGGGGTGGGAGGTAAATTGCAGATAAAAACCCTGTCCTGACTTAAACTAGAAACAAAGATGGATACTATGATATTTTTGAAGACAGGGCAGGGAAAATAAATCATAAGGTGCCAGGATTGGGGGGGGGGACGTGGGGGGGAGAGGATTTGGGGGTTAAAACTTTCTCTTCTCTTTTACTCAAAAGGATATGCTGGAAAGGTGACATTCCAGCTTACTATGAGTGGTCAGAGATAAGCCCTCGTGTAGGTATGGTCTGAGTGACCAATCCATCCCTCCTCCAGACTAAGAGGTGTGGAACAGGTGGCACTTTTGGAAGTTCTTTTACAACAGTTTGACACTGATTCATTGTTTTTTATGGTGGGTTGTTAGGAAGTTGAAATTTCTTAATTCTGTTATGGTTACTGTTTTGTACTGCACTGCCAGGTGGCCTGGAGAGAAGGGGAGGTCTTGATCTGGGGGTTGGGGCCTATGATGCTGAAGGGGCTGGAGACACTAGATAAGGGGTGACGTGGTTTTCTCCCTGATTACACGCTATGTTAAAGGGCTAAATAGCCCAGTGAAAAGAGCATGGATACTCCAAGAACTGGGCAGACTTAAGCCAGAAGTCACATATTTACAAGAAACACACTTATCTGAGCAGGAGCATGACAAACTCCGGCGATCATGGGAGGGGGAGATTTATGCATTCCTATTGGCCCGAGCACACCCACAGGCAGGGAGCAGCCACTTTACTGAGGAAAAACACCCCATGTCCAGATTGTAGATGTGGAAACAGATACAAAGGGGAGGTATGTCAGAATTAGGGCTTATTATTTTGATTTTAAATGTACAATACTAAACATATACGCCCCAAATGATCTTAAAGAGAACCAACATTTCCTCAAAAAGATGATTTTGCAAGCAATTACTAACACAGAAACTTTCTACATAATCAGGGGAGAATTTAACATGGTGATGCAGCCCCACAGAGATAGGAGGGGGCAGCGCCAGTGGAGGACCCTCCCACTCGGTGGGATTCTTGAGGCAATTGGCAGGGGAAATGGGCCTAGTGGATGCCTGGCGCCTCATACATCCAGCTGGAGATGACTAAACTTTCTTTTCCCATAGGCATAATAGTTTTTCTAGAATTTGCATGTTTTTTGTGCTAGAGGAAAAACAGGCTATGGTTCAGCAATGTGATGAGCTCCCAATGATATGGTCAGATCATGCCCCAGTTCAGTTGAGTCTGACCCCCCCCCCTCACCCAGAAATTCAGTGTGGTGAATGAACATTGGTTTAATAAATCAGGAACCATTTAGGGAAGAGATTAATAGGGTGATTATGGAATATTTGGACCAGAATCCCATCAGAGACACCTCTCCTTCTGTGAGGTGGGATGCCTTAAAGGCAGTTGTCGGGGGGGCTATAATTGAATACAGCTCCCAACAGAAACAGCAAAGCCTCTGGCATCAAAGGGAAATGGAGGCAGAGTTTGGGAGGTGGAGTTCAGATACAAGCTGACCCTGCACCGGAGGGTAAAGTACTATGGTTGGGAAGGAAGAGAAGGCTGGAGTCGCAGCTGGCAAAACAGGTAGATGGTCTCCTGCGACGCACAAATCAAAGGTACTATGAGGGAGACAACAGGGCTGGCCATCTCCTTGCATTGGGTCTCAGGAAACAAGTTATTTCCAGAGCAGTCACCCAGATTCAAAAAGTGGGAGGGAGAAAGGCTAAGGTCGTGAACCCGCTGGGGATCTCTGAGGCCTTTGCTGAATTTTATGCTAATTTGTACTTGCAGGAACAGTTAGACTCCTATGAGGACAAATTATAGGATTTTTCAGGAAGATAGATCTTCCGAGTGTCAGGGAGGAGGACAGGTTGGCCCTGGAGGAGAATATCTGGGGGGTGGTGAAGTGCAGGGTATGATAAAAGCTGGGAAATCCCCCGGGTTAGATGGTCTACCCTTGGAATTTTATAAACATTTTAGTGAGAAGTTGATGCCTCCCCTGTTGGACTGCTTCCACCATGTGCAGGCAGTGGGGGAGGTGCCTCACTTGTGGAGGCTGGCCCAAATAGCAGTTTTACCAAAGGAAGGAAAGAATCCAAAACTCTGTTCCTCCTACCACCCAATTTGTTTATTAAATGTTGATATGAAGATATTTATGGGGATACTGGCGGGCCACCTGCAGTCAGTGGTGACACGGATAGTTCATCCAGACCAGATTGGCTTTGTGGCAGGGAGATATTTATCAGATAACATCAGGAGATTGCTAAACATTATCTCCCCTCAGCAGGGGAGGAAGGAATTTCAAATTGCGATATCAATGGATGCCGAAAAGGCATTTTACAGGGTTAATTGGCAGTTTCTAAAAAGAACCACGGAAAAAATTAAATTCAGCCCCAAATTCTGAAAAATCATTTCCAATTTATGTACTGTACCTCTCCACAGGCACAAGTCAGTGTGAACGGGGTTAGCTTGAGGTTCTTCCCTTTGGGGAGGGGCACCCACCAGGTTTGCCCTTTGTCACCATTGCTATTTGCAATTGACCAGGAGCCACTGGCTGTGGCGGCCCACAGTGATCTGGGCATCGAAGGGATAACAGTGGGAGGAAGGGAATAGAAGCTAGCACTGTACGCAGATGACTCCATCTTTTTTCTTAGTACTCCGGAGATCTCAGTTCCCAAGCTTCTGGCCTGGTTGGATTCATATGGGGCAATGTCTGGATACAGGATTAATTATGATAAGTCTGAAGCTTTGAGATTATCAGGTATGGGCTCCCTGGAATTCATAGGAACAATCCCTTTTAGTTGGGCCAGAATTAACCAAATTATGTACTTAGGAATACAAATAAATGTGGATAAAACTAAATTATTTGAGGCCAATTATAACAAGATATGGGAAAAGGCCAGAAGGGATTTGGCAAGGTGGTCTCTGTTGCCACTGACCACAGTGGGCAGGATTGATGCCATTAAAATGAATCTCTTGCCAAGGTATTTATTTATTTTTTCCAGCCTCCCCTTGCCTATCCCTGGGGCGTACTGGAGGGAGGTGACCCAGGGGATTTCCCAGTTTGTTTGGGGAAGGGGATAGACCCAGGATTTCACAATCAATACTTTCACTACCAAAGACCAGGGAGGCCTGGGGATGTCCGATTTTTGGGTGTACTATGTGACCTGCCAATTGCAGGGAATTGGAACCTGGGTACAGAGGTGTACCGTCTCAGGCTGGTACCAGATAGAGGAGGTGGACTGTTTGGGTCTTCCTCTTTTTTAACTGGTTCTGGCAGACCAGGGGGACCCAATTCTCACTTTATCCAAGCGCTCTTGGACCCAGGACATGCTAAGAATTTTAAGGGGTCTCAACACCGGTTGGGTTCGGTGGGGGAAGTGGTACCCCTCGCTCTTATAAGATACCAAACATCCTTCCTCCTGCCTAGGCTAGATTCAGGATATGTGGAATGGGATGGCAGGGGATTGACTCACTTTGTGCAGTTTTTGGAGGGTGACACATGTGTGTCCTTTTAACACCTGAAGGACAAATATGGTCTTCAGAACATACATTTCCACAGATACTTGCAAGTTAGACATTTCATTGGGATGGGCAACAACTGGGCCTCCCTTGTCCAGGAGCTTATTCCTTGGGAAACATACATAATGAAATGAACTACCCCAGGTTAAAAGGTATGTTGTATTTCCCAAGTCTATGACCTGATGAGACCGCAAGACCCTCGACCCTTAGATAATATTAAGCAGGCACGGGAGCAGGAAACCTCGGGCCAGATTTGGCAAAAAGACTGGCTCAGAAGATTAAAAGTGGGTTGGCGGGTGACTTCCTCACAAACTTGGAGGGAATTCTACTGGTGAGTACTGGTTAGATTTTTCATGACTCCAACTATTACCAAACACTTTCAACCGACCAGCACTGATCAGTGTTGGAGAGTATGTGGCTCGATCGGTTCTCATTGGCACATATTTTGGCGCTGCCCTGGGATCTCTTCTTTTTGGCAGAGGCTGAGCACCTCAATACAGGAGATTCTGGTGGCTGAGACACCGATGCAGCCTACAGACTGGGTGCTGGGCCATCCTAATCTGATTAACCTCCTCCGCTCAGACAGGAAGTTAGTCCTGGCTCTCACAGCTGCAGCATTATGTATTACAGCACATTGGCTGAAGATTGACCCTCCTACCTGACATGAATGGGTTAACAGGGTAAACCATATTATGGATATAGAGTCAGTTACTGCAAGACTGAATCTCCGGGAGGATAACTAAAAAAAATCTGGAATAAATGGATAGCCTGGTAGGCTGCAGCAAATAAGGAATGAGGTCTCATCTCTCAGGGACTGGGCAGGGGAATAGGCCCTTGGTTTGGGCACAGTGTGTGTTTTCACTTTTATGTATATTCTTCTCGAATAGGACACTCCCTAGTGAGGGTAAAATGCACTCTCACTGATGGGGGGGGGTAGGGTCCTTTTAATATTTAAAGGGTTAATACCTTATAGACCAGTCCTTTTTTCTCAGTCCCTTTTTCTTTCTTATAACTGATACAACAGGATGGAAAATAATACTTTTTACTACCCCTAGGGGAATGCTCTAGCAGTGCAATAGTTGCCCAGTACAATAGTTGACCAGTTAGAGGGCATGGTTATATTGATTGTGATTACTTAAGAGTTGGATTGTTTTTCCTTAAAATGATGTTATATGAAATGGCATATGTAAGAATCAGAGTAACACACATATGTACTTTAACCAGCGTTATTGAATAAAGGAAGCAGCAGTAAAGACTTAAGAACTTTATTCTTAAAGACATAGATCTGTAATAAACTGGAAGGAAGGTTTATTCTTGATATAACTAGAATGTCTATGCTGAGACATGTTATATGTGCTATATGTGTTAAGGCCTACAAGCCTTTTTATACTCTGGCACATACCTTCTTAACAAACTTGAGTTGCAAAAAAAACATTTGTTAACCCCTTTTGATTCGGATGTTCTGCACCAGCTCAGCCTCCCTTCACTCTGGCATGCAAATTTTTCAGAATGTTGTTAAATCAGATACATATTCTGGCACTATTTTATTATCTTTTTATTACAGAAAACAAATTAAACATCCATAGTTTTAAATATATACAGCCATTTTGATAGCTCGGCCAGATGCCAGGAGGAGCCGACCGGAAAGGAACTCTGCAGAGCAGGGAGGTGAACTTGGAACTTTTGTATTCCTGACATTTGTTACTATAGGCACAGCATTGATTGAAGGGGATTGAGCTTTAACAGGAGTGTTTTTGTGTGGAACGGGGGCTCGCAAGGAGGGAGGAAGACCACAGAGGGAGGGGTTGAAGCAGAGAGCTGAGGACAGTCACGTGACCCAGCAGGGTCAATCAGGAGGCCAGGCCGATGTAGTTTAAGTGGAGCCATTTTGGTCATTTAGCCAGACACCAGGAGGAGCCAACTAGAATGGAGCTCTATGGAGCAGGGAGGTGAACTTGGAACTTTTGTATTGTTGCTGTTTGTTACTGTTGGCACTGCATTGATGGGAGGGAATTGAGCTTTAAAGGGGGTGTTTTTGTGTGAAATGGGGGCTTGGGAGGAGGGAGGAAGGCCACAGAGGAAGGGATTTAAGCAGGGGACTGAAGACAGTCACGTGACCCTGCGGGGCCAATCGGGAGGCCAGGCCTGGCATTTATTTCCCAGGGAGCTGAGAGACCCCTCGTGTGAGCGACCCCGACATGTGAGTGCCAAGACACAGGAATGTGGCATCCCAAGTGGTGTCTGCAGGGCATCAGCAAAGAAAACAACAGACAGCAGGCCACGCTGGTTAAGGGCAGGCACAGGGAAGTGTATGAACTGCAGTGAACCTACACAGAGAGGAATCAGCCAGACTAAGTAACGTTGGCCAGTAGTGCCTAAGGGATACAGAGGGGATGTGGAGGCCAGGGCAAGGAAGCAGGTGGATGAATGAGGAGAAGAGTGGAGGGGTAGGAATGGCTGGTGTTGGGGGCACAGGGATGCCAGAAGGGTAGTGAGCTGCAATGGGTGTGGAGCAGCACTGTTCCTGGGAACCTGGTGGAAGGTGGGGTGGTGTCCAGTGTGTAGGCTGTTCAGACAGCTTATGCTGGAAATAGAGAGCTTGAAATGGGAACTGGCAGGAGGGGGCAGGTGTGAGTAGGAGAGGAGGAGATGGGGCAAGGGGGCAGAGAGGGCTCCATCACAAGATAGACCAGGTTACCACAGGCTGAAAGGGGACACTTGGCCAGGGAAGCCTGGGGAGCCAAGTCCACAGGAACCAGGGATCGCCGAAAGGGGGAGATGGCAGGTGGTAGGGAATGAGAGTAGAGAGAGAGAGGAAGTAGAGAAGAGGTTCAGGGTAAGTGGAGAACTTCACAGAAGGGCATGGGCAGGGGGTTGGAGATGACAAACAGGTATGCGGTACTAGTTGATGAAACAGAGCAGGAAGATGGGGACGGCAACACAGAACAGGAAATTGGGGATCATGAGGGAAGGGGGAAATAAAGGGTGCAAGAAGAGAGGGAAGACTGTGGGGAAGAAGCTGGTAGGGGTAGTAAAGCAAGTGGAGTTGAAATGAACACACTAACTAAAAGGGGAATGAGGCCAAAACATATAGGGTGGGGGGGAGAGGGAGGCACAATGATGGGGGCAGTGAGAGGGTGTACAGTTAGGGGAGAGGGGATAGGTGTGCAATGGAAGGAGCATGGAAAGGGCAGAGGAGGAAGAGATTAGGTGGCAGTGCAATCAGTGGGGAAGTCAGTGGGGGAAGGACAGGGTATTAGAGGAGAGGACACTGAGGAAAAGGGGCTCATAGGAGAGCAAACTATGGGGAGGTGCAGGAGATGGGGGATCAAGTACTTGTACTAGTGGATTCTATGCTCCAGTGGGTGAGACAGGGAGGTAAGGGAGCAAGGAAGTGCCGAACCTGGGTGGAGTATATGCCAGGTATGACAGCGAGGAGAGTACAGCAGTTCATTCAGAAATGTGTGGAGAAGGTGGAAGGGAAGTCTCATATAGTAGTGCATCTAGGGACAAATGACCTAGAGGGCAGTACAGTGGATGAAGTGTAGGAGAGGTTCAGGGAAGTGACAAGTATCTGCAATCGGTTGTGATGTGCGGTGGCATTCTCAGAGGTACTCCTGGTACCTAGAGCAAGCACCGCTAGGAAGCTAAGATACAGGAGTTTAATAGGTGGCTGAAGGGGTGGTGTGTGGAAATGGGGTACGGGTAGTAGGGGAGTGGGGCAAGATATGGAATAATAAGTGGCTTTATGCCAAGGATAGGCTGCATCTTAACACTGAGGGTAAAAGGACATTGAAGCAGGGGCTGGAGAATTAAATTAAAAACAAAATGGATTTAAACTGGGAGGCCTGAGTCAGACAGCTAGGGGGAGTTATCTTACAGGGGAGACCAAAAGGCCTCACCCCCAGAGAGAGAGGAAGAGAATGAGAGGAAGTTACCAAGTCGGAAGTGTAAGGGGGATGGATGGGTGGGCAGGACCTAAGGTGGAGTGTTGTATTCCTGAATATAAACAGCTTGGCAAACAAGGTGGCAGAGTTCCAGGCATTGATGGTGGAATGGTAGGTAGATATTGCTGACATCTCAGAAACCTGGGCCATGCAACAACATGACTGGTATCTCATGATCCCGGGTTACAAGGTGTACTGCAGGGACCGGGAGGTGGACACAAAGGATGGGGTAGCTATTTATGTTAGGGAGGGGATACTGTGTACCAGTGAGGAGGGGGAAGAGGGGAGGCCAGAAGCCATATGGGTATTGCTCCAGTCCAAAGCCTCAAAGATAAGAAGTTCAAGATGAGGGTGCTGTACAGGGCACCCTCGCAAAGTGAGGAGGTGGATAGGGAGCTGGGGGAGCAAACCAGGAAGGTCAGTGGCAAAGGGAGTACAGTTATAGTGGGAGACTTCAACCTACCTGGGGTTGACTGGCGGATGGTAACTACAACAAACGCCAAGGAACAGGTACTGCTGGAGGCTATCCAAGACAGCTACCTAGTGTAGGGAGTGACAGAGCCTACCGGGAAGGGGAACATAGTAGACATTGTGTTAACAAATGGCAAACAAGTCCAGGATGTGGTAGTACAGGACCCTCTAGCAGGAAGCGACTACCGCTCAGTGTGGTTCCTCCTCAACAAAGGGATGGAGTTGGCTAAGACCAAGGAAAGAGTGTTAGACTTCAGGAAGGCAGATTTTGCCAGAATGGGTAGCATCCTAGAGGGGTATTTAGCTGGAATTAGCCCAGGGATGGATGCTGAACAGAAGTGGGCAATCATTAGGAAGTGACTGAATGAGGCCACAAACACTTGTGTCAAGTCTCAGACTAAGCAGTCCAAGTCACAAAAACCTAGCTGACTCAGCAAGGAAATGGAGGGGAAGGTGAGGGGAAAAAGATTGTCCTTCATTAAGTTAAAAAAATCTGGGCGTGAGGAGGACAGGGAAGTGTTGACAAAGGTATCTTGGGAGCTGAGCAGGGCAGGGCAGTCAGGGCAACCACAACAGCAAAAGAGCTGAAATTGGCACAGGGGATCAGATAGAGGGAAAGGGGGTTATTTAAATACATAAAGGAGAAGAAGTGTTATAGGGATGACATTGTTAGAATCAAAAGGGAGGGGGGATGGGCAGAAAAAGGGGAAGACCAAGCGAAGGCACTCAGTGAGTACTTCTGCTCAGTGTTCATGAAAGAAATGGATGGCCCACTACCACAAGGGAAAGGTGGCAAGGGTGGAGGGGGCAGAAATAACAGATGGGGTCATCCAAGAGGATAGAGTTCTGAAGGGCCTTAAAGCCTTGCATGTGGACAATGCACCAGGACCAGATGGTGTACACCCAAGGGTCCTGAAGGAACTGGCAGAGGTGTTGTCAGTCTCTGACAGACCTGTTCAACACCTTCTTGAAGATGGGGAATGTACCCAGAAACTCAAGAATAACTCACATGGTGCCCCCTCTGCAAGAATGGACCCAAGGACGAACTGGGCAATTGCAGATCAGTGAGGTTGACTTCTATAGTGGGGAAGTTGATGGAGACCATTCTGAAGGAGAGGTTGATTACCTGTCTCGATAGTAATGGTCTACAGGATAAGAAACGGTGGGTGTTTATTTCGGGAAGATCATGCCAAACTAACCAAATCGACTTCTTCGACTGGGTCACTAGGGCGGTTGATGAAGGCCACACTGTGGATGTCCTGTATCTGGACTTCAGCAAGGCTTTTGACTCAATGCTGCATGGGAGGTTACTGAGCAAGCTGAGGGACATGGGGGAGGGTGAGAAACTAGTGAGGTGGGTTGAGAGCTGGCTGCAGGGCAGACAACAGTGGGTAGTTGTAAGGGGGGAGACATCGAAGCCAAGGCCAGTAACTAGTGGGGTACCGCAGGGTTAAGTGCTGGGCCCTGTTTTGTTCAATGTCTTTATTGGAGGCATTGCAGAGGGGGGTCAAGAGTAAGACCAGCTTGCTCACTGATGACACTAAGAGTTGTGCAAAAGTGGACAGTGAGGAAGGGAGGCAGGCACTCAGGGAGGATCTAAATAAACTGGAACACTGGTCTAAGGAGTGGCAGTTGAGGTTTAATGCTAAGAAATACAAGGTCATGCACCTCGGAGGCAGAACTCCTAGGACCAGCTACTGGCTGGGGGAGTGCAGGTAGCAGCTTCAGAGGAGGAAAGGAACCTGGGGTAATTGTCACTGGGGACATGAAGGTATCAGTACAGTGTAGAAGGGTGCAGCAAGGGCAAATTGGATGCTGGGGTGCATTGCCAGAGGGATCATCTCTAGAAAAGAGGAGGTTGTCTTGCCCTTGTGTAGATCACTGGTGAGGCCACACTTGGAGGACTGTGTACAGTACTGGTGCCCATACCTCAAAAAGTATGTGAGATTACTGGAGAGGGCACAGTGTAGGGCTACAAAAATTATCATGGGACTAGGAGAGTTGCCTTATGAGGAAAGACTGAGGGAGCTCAACATGTACTCGCTGGAGGAGAAATGGGAAAGGGGGAACATGACAGAGACCTTTAAGTACTTGAAAGACATAAAGTCAGAGAGGGAGGATTGTTTTGTTTAAAGGGGGTAGGGTCACTAGGGGTCACATTCTGAATTTGGAAGGGGGAAGGTTCAGGAGGGAAATGAGGAGTCACTGCTTCACAGAGAGAGTGGTGGCAAGACGGAGCATACTTCTGGAGGAGTTAATTGAACTGAGGACAGTGGATAGCTTTAAGTGGGGTTGGGATGGAGTCAAGGGTAGGGTTAGTACAGACAAGAACACAATGGGGGAAAGGACTGGGAGGGGGATGGAGGGAGGGGATTGGGGGTGGCAGCTGCAATGGTATTAAACTGAGAGCTGCACAATCGGGCAGACTTGATAGATCTGTGATCCTTTTTCTGCCAGCAATTTGGTATGTTAGTATGTATGTTCGTAATCAATAAATTGTGTACAGTTCTGTTATTTCTTTTATAAAAACAAAGTAAAATGCCTGATGTTTATTTATTTATTTAAAAAATTTTACCAGGAAAGACATACTGAGCTTATAACACCTCCTTTCCTGATGCATGCATGCTTGAGAAGTGGAGTAGAGTAAAACTTGACAACACAGAAACATAGAAACATAGAATTTGACGGCAGATAAGGACCGCTTGGCCCATCCAGTCTGCCAATTTCCCTACCTAATGGATAAGCTGCAGATCCTAGTTACCAGCAGCCTATTTCTTTCTACCCCACCCCTAGAATTGCCTTATGGCTGTCCCATGCATGCTTGAATTCAACCACTGTTTTTGACTCCACAACCTCCTCCAGAAGGCCGTTCCATGCATCCTCAACCCTCTCTGTGAAAAAATACTTCCTTACATTACCTCTGAGCCGCCCCCCTCTGTCTTCAAATTGTGCTCCCTTGTTTTGCACACCTCTTTTTTTTTGAAAGATGCTACCCTCTTGTACTTTTTTGATTCCCTTGAGGTACTTGAACGTTTCTATCATGTCCCCCCTCTCCCTCCTTTCCTTGAGGCTATACATATTAAGCTCCTTTAGTCTCTCTTCATATGTCTTCTGGTGCAGCCCCTGCACCATTTTAGTTGCCCTCCTCTGGACAGCTTCCATCTTGTCTATGTCCTTGTGGAGATTGGGTCTCTAGACTGCACACAGTACTCCAGATGGGGTCTCACCAGCTGTCTGTACAGAGGGATAACAACTTCTTGTTTTCTACTGGTGATGCCTCTCCCTATGCATCCCAGTATCCCCCCAGCCCTCCTTACTGCCCTCTCACATTGCTTGCCCACCTTTAAGTCATCTGATATGACTACCCCCAGGTCCCTTTCCATTTTTGTTGTTGTTAGTATCTCACCCCCATTGTGTACTCTTCCCTGGGTTTTTGTTTCCCAGGTGCATTACCTTGCACTTCTTAGCAATAGAATAACAAATGTAAATCAATATAAAAATTGCAAGATACTATCAGTAAACAAGTCTAACATAAACACAAAATAAACACATTTTAGCTATGGCCAAAATGAGATTTTGCACAGATCATGTGCAAAAATCACTTAGATGGTGCCTCGAAGGGAGACTGAAAGGAGTGAGGATACTAGGCTACAGTGCAGTCAAGGGCATTTAACAGGAGTAAGTACATAAGTCACAAAGGATGGATTTGAGGGAGAACAGGGAAGAGAAAGAGCTGATAGTAGGAGGAAGGAAAGACCAGAGCTTAGGGAACCTGAAGGAGAAAGAAGCTTGACCTGCAAAGATCTACATTAGATTCACAGTTCATCAGGTGGCCTGGCACGACATATCACTTAATGAGTTCTGTGCATGCCCCTCATCTATACCCAGCTGGGGCTGAGTCACCTATAGCCTTCAAAAATAAAGTTCCCCCAATCCTGTGCAGTGGCTCATACCTCCAATATCCATATCTCTACCCAGCTCATGTAATGCTCTCCAAATTCCTGTCTCTGAGTAAATAGCAAAATACCTACAAGAGTGCTCACAGATATTGGTCAAACAAGGCTCAGTCCTCACTGGAATGAGCAGCTTCTGTCTCATTTGAAATTTTATATTATGCTAGATTTGATTTCTACTCCCCCTCCCTACAGCTATTCCACCTTTCCGGGTCCCCAGGCAACCTTCATTTCAAATATGCTTCCCACCCAGACCTTTCTTTACAGATTCAATATACTACTCAAGAAGGTTCTTATCAGTCAGGAGAGGGTTCCCTTGTTTGTGAATAGCAGATAACATTTGCAGATAATAGATCCAATATGATGACTGCCTGTAGATTCAAAGGACCATCCATTAACAATGTCAGGATTAATTTACTGAGATATTAGTTCACAGAAGCAGTGTAATCTCTAGCTCTGCTTATGCAGTATGTCCTAGCCCACAGCCTCACAAATCAAGTATCGGGCTTCCTAAAATGTAGAGAGCACTCTGTACTCTAGTCTGTTTCTCTCACCTCAGAGTTCCAGATGCAGCACACCAGTGGTGTTGCTGACATTGGATTTGGGAACTAAGCTTGGTGATTTCTGACTCAGCTTTGCTAATAATTATTCTACATCAAAACACTACCACACAATGACTGCCTCAGAAGCTCAAATGATTTACTTGGCTAAAATAACTTACACACATGCAGTAGGAATCAGATTCGATACAGGAACACTTTTTAAGATGAAAAAAAGGCTGGCAACCAATGACTTGTTTTTTCTGTGGCGCTTCACATTGCCAGTGGGATTCATTACTAATGGGTGATGCGATGTGCACACCTACTAGGGAAAATGACACACCCCAAGGCTGTAATTCGCATAGAATCCTTGGCACCTCAACATTCCGAACAGCAGCAACTCCCCAGTCTTTGCTGTGCCATTAAAGGGGAAACAACCTGAAATTTTTCTGAAGAAGGAAAAGACTTTCTTTGCTCTCTACCTTTTGGGGCTGCAATTCTGTATCACAGGTTGGAGCTACCTGGTGACAGGGAGCACCCTTAATTTCTAAATTGTGCCTGCTGAGATGCATCTTTCCAATTAGCTAACCTGACCACCTCCCCCCGCTTCCACTGTTAGTGCTAGGATTGGGGGCCACATCTACCACAATAAATCAGGGGTGTTTGTCTTTTTAGGAAATCACCATTTTTTCTCCCGAGGAAAACAAAAATGAAAAATCATGGTGCCCTAGGTAAGTACCTGTTTTGAGTTTTTAATTTAGGGGGCTCCCTCTGTCTCCCTTCTGTCTTTGGATATGCCCCCCCCCCCAGGTTCATAGGGTGACTGTTGTTTCTTTATTTTCTTTCTGTTCCTTTATTGGTTTTGCAGTTGCTTGAGTGCTGACGATGTGAGAGGGGTAATTTCCCCTTTAAATCTCTCTTCTAGGTTGCCATTTAAAAAAAACAGAATGAAAAGAAATGGAGAGAGAGAGGAAACAGGCTCTTCAAGGGATCAGAGTCTTTTAAGCAGTCTCTTTTTGATCACTTTTATGTGATGACGGCAGTTGCGTAAAGGTGATCACCATTAAGGCAAGTGTACATCGGCGAAAATCAGTTTTGCCGATGTACACTCGCATCGCAGACCAAAAGGGCACCAAAAACAAAGCTTTTTTTGTTTATGCAGGGGGAAAGGCTTCTCAACTCCAGAGGGGTGCATGTTGGGGGGGAGAGGTGAAAACAAACAAAAAAACAAATCCTGGACTAGCGCAAAAATATCAACATGCCCAGCATCAAACTCAGCACCATCCCAACCCTAGTCTGCCACTAACCCACCATGACACATGGCCAGCTCAGCAGCCCACCGCCATGCTACACCTCACAAATCCTCCCTCCCCTTCTGCCCATCACACAGCGTGCTCACTCCCCCCCGCATGCGTGTACATATAGCGACACACTGTCTCTATATCCATATTCACCCCCCCTTCCAGTAGCCCTGTAAACAGGCACTGCTATTGTGTCACCCTTTTTGTAAGCGCTCAATAGCAGACGTTCTTATCACAGGATACTCTTTTTGAAGGTTCTGTTGCCACAGATTGTGTGGCAGTTTTCTATGGTTTCAGTGAGCTAACGTGGCTTTCCCACCATTTTCTGAGCCCTGACCATTCAGCTCGAGCTGTTTTTCTCTTGAGAAGCTTGCTCTAGACTCAGAGCACTTTTCGCGCACCTCTGCTTGGGCATGTGCCCCCAAAGGGGCTGACAACACACACAGCATTGTGACCACATGTATTTTCTCAAGAGCACATGCACACCTGCGCTTTTTTCAGCATGTGGTCAATATGTTGCAGTCAATAACAGTGCAGCAACATACCGCGCTGTTAATACAGCGTAAATATCTATAGCGCTCGGTAAAAACACAGAGAGGTAATAATATTGAACATCACACAGAAAACATTGCTTTTTACAGGGGGCTCCACCCCCACACCACCTGTTACATGGGGCGATACCCTCAAACCCACCATATTAAAATAACCACCTCCGGTAGGGAGGCAACTCTGGGATCAGGAGAAACCCAGGTGGGGGGGAATTGTCAACCACACAACATTTAAAAAAAACACACACACACACACAGGTAATCTGGGACCAGGACTTGAACCCCAGTCCACAGATGCTCCACTGCCAGTGGTTCTGCCCTCTAAGTCATGGTAACTACTTGGAGGACCACCACCCAGCAGAGGACTTATCCTCTGCATCACTGCTACCCAGCCAACAGTTACAGGGGCATGCTACCACTCCTTCACTATTTTTTCCATGTGGTATTTTGTCCCCTGCAGTTGTTTTACCACATGCTGTTTATGCTGCATGATTTTGCCTGTGACATTCTGTACTCAACATATTGACTTGGTATCCTCTTCTCTAGTGCTAGACAGGGTGGCTCTGTGTCTTTGGAGTTCCATTTCGGCTGGGTGGTGCAACTGTTTCTCCTTCAGCGGTTTATGTTTCTATACTGATAAGAGCATTTTTCTGCTT
This sequence comes from Neoceratodus forsteri, assembly GCA_016271365.2. Taxonomy (NCBI): domain Eukaryota; kingdom Metazoa; phylum Chordata; order Ceratodontiformes; family Ceratodontidae; genus Neoceratodus; species Neoceratodus forsteri. The sequence continues at coordinate 772,082,906 of CM057456.1, read as the reverse complement.
CCTTTTCCCTCAAGCGAAGGGGGATCATGGCAGTATTCCTCAACTTTTCAGCATTATATTGAGTTTTTCAGATAGTGTTTTTGGCACCATGGTTTATCGGAGACCTCTAGTGTTCAAATGATGTAAGCCCTGCAAAAGGGTAATGCAACCCTCTCCTCTGGGTTCCTATTGCCCCCAGTATGTTACTCTGTATGACTCTTACAGACCGCCCCCCCAGTTGGAGCTTTAAGCTGGGGGGGGTGCACTTGGTGTACCAGCTGGCAGAGTCAGAGCAAAATTGTGTAAATCTTTATTTATTTACTATGTATTTGGTTTTTGTTTACCGGGTAGGTACACTAGACAAGAGTATTGCCTATATTCAGGCACGACCCGGGAGAGTACAATCAGGAGAGAGCAAGGTACAAAGAAGGTACAAACATTAGTGACAATTGTTCATGGTGCAGCATGAAGTGGGAACAGAACAAATTCGCAGATTGCTGATACAAGCAAGACATATTTCTGTGGAAACTGAGAGTAAACAAATACCCGTACATTAGCTACTTGCACTGGATGAAACAACAATAATAATTAAGGACATTCGACAACCGCTAAAGAATAAATAACAGTTTTAACTAATGATTTTGTGGAGGGAGTGGAAACATGCAGATTTTATAAAGTGGAGGAAACAGTAAGTGTCATGTAGGTAAGGAATGCTACGGGGAGTCAGTCTCAAGTTATAGCACAGGAGCAGCCATCAGAGTCAGTCAGGTGGGCAAGGAGACCCAGTTTAAAGGCTAGGTGGGATTTAGAGAGTTTAATGTAAGGGGGGAGGGGTTCCAGATGCTGGGAGCTGATATAGCGAAGGATAGTTCCCCCTTTCTTGTGAGGTATCTGGGAATTTCAAGTTGGGTTTGTATGGATGACCTAAAGAGATATGCTTGGGAGGAATGAGATAGCAGTCTTAAGAAATACTCAGGTGTCCCCATTCGGATGATATTGTCAATCAAGCATCCAGTAGAGTAGAGCCTGTGCGAAGTCTGGGAGAGCCAATTTAGTTTGGAGTAGCGTTCACAGCGATGAGTCAGTCTGTGTGCAGAGAGGGCAAATTGGCATATGCTGTTATAACATGTGCTCCATGTATGAATGGATCCTTTGTTAGCATTAAGGCATACAGTACCTGTGAGCAATACGTAAGGGAGGGAAGGAGGAAACCTTGTGCAATAGCAAGCCGGGCAGCATCATTCAGGAAGGACCTAATTCTATAGGCAATACCCAGTTTGGAGTTAACCGTCTTGCAAGTAGCCATGAGGTGGAGGTTAAAATCCAGAGACGGGTCACGTGTGACTCCTAAGTACCTAAAGGAATTAACAGATTCCAACGGGGGGCCATCAAGACATAGTACTGAAAGATCCAGAGCACAGGATTTGATTCTAGAGGGGGAGCCAAAAAGCATAGCCGCAGTTTTCTTAGCATTAAGTATGAGTTTGTTTTGTAGAAGCCAGACTTATAAGCAGTCAAAGTCAATTTGAAGATACGCCTTTACTGATGTGGGGTCTTTACCACTAGCAAGAAGCACCATGTCATCAGCATAAAGGATCAGTGAGGAGATACAGGAAAGTGAGGGCAGGTTGTTAATAAAGAGAGAGAAAAGGAGAGGGCCAAGTATAGATCCTTGGGGAACTCCAACAGAGGTTAAGGAGGGGTCAGAGACAACAGCTGCAATTTGAACAAATTTCCTCCTCCCAGTGAGGTAGCTATCAAACCAGGAAATGGCAGACTGGGAAAAACCCAGAATGGACAGTTTGGAGAGTAGAAGGGGGTGATTCACAAGATCAAAAGCCTTAGTGAGGTCAATAAAAATGGCCCCCGTGAGCAGGCCCTTATCCATTGCTGTGAGGACTTCGCTTCATACCTGAAGTAGTGCAGTTGTGGTGCTGTGCCCCGTTTGGAATCCATGTTGAGCAGGATAGAAGGTTGTGAAGGTGCAGATATTCTGAGACCTGGGTGGCAACAGCCTTCTCAAGTAGTTTATTTAAGGTGAGAGAATGGCGGATCAGTCTGTAGTTAGCCATGTTTTGGTGTCCCTTTTTGTGTACAGGGACAACTCGAGCCATTTTCCATAGTGTAGGCACTGTCTGGGTTAGTATAGATAAGTTGAAAATTCTTGCAATGGGGCAGCAAGAGCTGGAGCTGCCATTTTGATGACATAGGGCAGTAATCCATCTGGACCGGCAGATCCATGAGGGAGATAGATTTAAGAAGAAGCAGCACCTCGGTAGTGGAGAGTGATCTGAGCAGAAAAGAGGGTCCTAAAGGATGGTGGACATCAGGAGGGGGTGCAGGGGACTGGTTAAATTTTGCAAGGTATTCAGGGAGATCAGAGAATCGCGCATTCAGGGCATTTGCAATCATAGGTGGATTGTTACAGTTGGTGTCATTTAGCATCATTTCAGTTATGGCCGTCATGGGCATTTGGCCTATGACATTTTTGATGTGGTTCCAAAAACTCGGGAAGTCACCCACTGAAGACTGGAGAAGCTTAAGGCAATAGTTCCTTTTTGCCCTCCGAATATCTTTTTTGCAGGCATTCCTCATGTTTCTATAATTAGCCCAGTCATCTTTCCATTGGGATTTATTGGCCAAGGCCCAGGCCTTATCCCTTCTTCTCATAGTCTGAAGGAGGTCTTTATGTAGCCATCTGTTTGCAGATCCCCTAAGACGCCTTTTTTTCAATGGGACGTTCAGATCCTGTAGGACTAGTAGCTGAGAGTTTAGGTAGTCAAGTGCTGTATTTACATCCTCAGTGATATAGATAAGCGACCAGTCGATGTTATTAATATCATCAAGGAGTGCACTTGGATTCAGTTTGGCAAAATCCTGAAACTGAATAATTCTGGGTGGGGGATGGGGGCAGTGATCATTCCAAATGCAGAAGGTAGGTAGGTGATCACTGATGGAATCAGAATAAGTGCCTGCAGCAATAATTTTATTTGCTCTGTTTATGGCTGTCTAGTCCAGGAGAGATTGATGCTTGCTATTTGCCGAGAGTCAAGTGGAGCTAGTAATCAGTTGCGATAGGTGAAGTTGGGCGAGACCCTCCGTGTACAAACCAGAGTGGGTACCTGATAGGTCAAGGTTGAAGTCACCCATTAATATTACTTCAGATTTACCCTTTAGAAGTAGAGAGATAGTCCAAGAGCCCATTTAGGCCAGGGAATGCTCCCTTTGGAGGATTATAAGCACATATCAGGTTTAGCCTTTTTTCTCCACCTAAGAGCAGAACAGTATGCAGAGTTTCACAGATACTTGATAACCCTGAGTGTTGGACAGAGATATTGAGATGTTCTTTATAATAGAGAGCAACCCCTCCACCCCTCTGTTTAGAGAGCTGATCAAATCTCATAAGGTAGTAGCCATTTATTTTGGCTACCCGGGCTTCCAGTTCAGGGAAATTAGCAGGTACACTTCCAATTTTCATATGAGCATTTTGATGCCCTTTGTGGAGAACTTGGAGGAGTCATTTGTTGATCTAGCATTGTGGGGGGGGGGGGTAGGATTTGTTTCAATATCCCAGATAGGGGTAAATGCAGGAGAGTCACCCAAGTTTCTCTGGTGAGGCGATAGATGAGTTTGAGGCCTTTGGGCATGACAGGGGAGTGACGGAGAAGAAAATGACCAAGTTTGGCAGAACGTGTTAGATATAGGGCCAGGTTAAGGAATGAATGTAATTTCCTATAGGGAAGCAGATTCGAGTAGACAAAAAGAGTTTTCTTCATGCGAGTGGAACCCAGAGTCACCAGCAGTTATATTAAGCAAGAGATGGGAAAGGGAAATTAGGGAGAGTACCAGTCCTGCAATAATGAAAACTGCCCTAGGCCTCATAAGAGAAAACATCTTGTAATGGGAGATGGAAAGAGCATTTCAAACAATCAACCCAGCAGGAGTGGGAAGTGGAAGCTAGTGAAAAATATTAGGGGTCCCAAACTAGGAAGAACAAGAGGTGGAGGGGGAAACTCCTAGATCAAAGAGCTAGAGTCCAAGGCAAAACGGTGCCTTTTGATAAGCGCCCTATCATTAAGGTGGGGCAGTTGAAAGGTACCTAAAGTATCAGTGACTGAAAGTACAAAAAAAAATTAAAAAAAATTAAGGCACTGACTGGACAGGTGGAAGGTATGTCTTCAAAAAATAATTATGGGAGACAGTAGAAAAGCATGAGTCCTGTTTGAGTTGAACAGAGGAATAAGACGGGAAACAGGAAACACCCTTTTGAATTTAGTTATGGCATGAGTTTTGTGCAGTTCTGAATTCAGAGGCCTATAGGTTAGAGTGGTGAGGAGTAGAAGGTTTGCCTAGCCCAATGAATATCAGGCAGAGAGCAGGAAAAGGTGGAGACAGATGATTCACTGGCAGAGAAACACAATGGGTGGAGTCAGATGGTGCATTTAATACTGTGAGGGAGTGGGGGATGGGTGAGGGCAAAAAAAAAAATCAAACAAGCAGCAGGTCCGAGTGAGCTGCAGCATCTGCTTCAATAAATTACACTTAGCAGACAGGATTTTCTTTAAAAACTAACAGGCTGCAACGAGAGTTGTCTTTAGTGAAATTAACCAGGCAGGATTTAGTTACAAATTTGCAGGCTGCAGCGACTGTAATATTAGCTGCAAAAGCCACACAGTCTCTCAGTAGAGTGCTCAGAATGAGCAGGAAAAAGGCACCAAGATTTAAACTGATGCAGTTCTCTCTCTCTCTCTCTCTCTCTCTCTCTCTCTCGTACCTTCCGATGGCCAGCTGGGGAGCTTCAGACCGGGTGTGCAGTGAGGGAAACCTGGGGAGGGCTTCTTTCAGCTTAGCTCTTACAAGCCTTTCAATGGCCAGCTGGGGAGCTTCGGACCACGTGTGCAGCGGGGGAAACCTGGGGACGGCTTCTTTCAGCTTAGCCCTCAAGACCCTTCTGATGGCCAGCTGGGGAGCTTTGGACTGGGTGTGCAGCGGGGTAAACCTGGGGATGGCTTCTTTCAGCTTAGCCCTCACGACCCTTCTGATGGCCAGCTGGGGAGCTTCAGACTGGATGTGCAGCGAGGGAAACCTGGGGAGGGCTTCTTTCAGCTTAGCCCTCACGACCCATGGTTGATCTTAGCAGAGCTTTTGGGTCCCGATGTCCTACAGGGCATCAATTTAGACACACCTGACCCCAGATGGTGCCCATCAGGTCAAGGGAGGCCCACACAGGCACATCCAGGTGTGCCAGGCAGAACAGGCCTGCTAATATGGATCTGAAAGCAGACCCTGACCCTGACCATACACAGAGTCAAGGTGAGGATATCATAGATCTTGGGGAAAATCCTGACCAAAAGAAGTTGCTTGATGTTGATGAGGATGAACCCTCTGAAGAGGAGGAGGAGGAGGAGGAGGAAGGGGAATGGATGGAGCCAAAGTGGAGGATTATTATCCCTCCCCTGTTCAATACCAAATCTTTGTCCTGTATGATAACTGAGGCTTGTAGAACATTACAGCTGAAGAAGGTGCAATCCATGGAGGCCTTAGATGTGAATCCTATCTTGTCCATGTCCTCCTCCACTCCAGAGTGTTTTTCAAACTTTGTTCACTGTGACCAGATTATTGAACAAGAATGGGCCGGTGTAGACCAAAGAAAATATCTGCCAAAATCCAAGGTATGGTATTTCCTTTTTTGGAAGAAAATACCTGCAAGTGGGAAATCCCTCCACTGGCAGATAAAGCTGTACATAATTCCATCAGACACACCGCTATCCCAATTGAAGGGTCTTTGACCTTAGCAGATTTGCACAAGTGGGTAGATGCTTCATGCAGAAGAGCCTTCTCCTCCAATGGGGCAAACCTCCACACCTCATATGCCTCTTTTATTATTGCCAGAGCCTTAAACTTGTGGGTTACAACCCAGAGCAGTTTCATTCCCCCAGATTCAGAGGGAGCCAACATTTTGCAGTTGGTATCCATGGCCTCCATCTTTATATGGGATGCCATGGTGGAGAACCTACACATGTCAGCTCGCTCCACTTATCATGTTGTGTTGGCTGCGCAAGGCATGTGGCTTTGACAATGGATCACTGATCAGACATCAAAGACCAAGCTGTTTAACTTAGCCTTTGAGGGAGACTTATTATTTGGTTCAGGTCTGCATGACATTTTGAAGGATTTCCAGGATAAAAAGGGTTACCTTCCAATGTCAAAACAACAGCAAATGGCCATTTCATCTCTGGAAGGTCAAGGAAGCAGCCAACAGAGGCAGTTTTGAGGTTTTTTGTGCCCCTTTTGGAACTTTGGGAACCAGAGGAATAAAGGATCCTATTCTAGTTTCAGGAGCAATAGCAGCAGAGGAGCCCTTGCCCAAAGATAGACTGGAGACCCAGGACAAAAAAAGGGCAGCTCACAATGAAGGTGTGCAGGCCCATCTCTGCCACCCTGCCCTTGGCGGAAGACTGCATGATGGGCTCAGATAACATCAGATGCTTGGGTTCTGGAGATTCTGGATTTAGGTTATGCAATAGAGTTTTCAGCCATTCCCTCAAAGTGGCATTTTCTGCTGTCCCCTGCACCAAAGGATCCAGTGAAGGGGCAAGCAGTGTTGCAGACATTGGACTACCTCACACAGATTGGGTGACTTTCTCATCGACTCCCAGCAAACAAGGCCAGAGATTCGACTTGATTTATTTTGTTGTTCCCAAGAAGTCGGGGGGGGGGGTCAGACCTATTTTGGATCTGAAACACCAAAACAAGTTTGTTCACCACATGACCTTCAAGATTTAGTGCTTACAGTTAGTCATCCGAGCTGTCCAGCCGGGGGATTATTTAGTATCCACAGACCTGAAGGATGCATGTCTCGACATTCCCATCCAGCATTCCCATCAGAGGTTCCTCAGGTTCTTGGTCCTGGGACACCACTTCCAGTACAGGGCACTCCCATTTGGGCTGGCAAAAGCCCCCAGGGTTTTCTTGAAGGTGCTCATAGTCCTGGTGGCTGAACTCTGACAGGAGGGACATCATGTCTACCCCTTCCTGGACAACCTGCTCATTCGAGTGTTGTCTGCTACATGGTGAGAAAGTCAGTGTCAAGGACTCTGGAGCTTTTGGAGTCCCACGGCTGGGTAGTGAATTGAGATAAAACCTCTCTCAAGCCATCACAGACCCTAGATCACCTGGGAGTGGTGTTTAAGACAAACAAGGGGAGAGTCTTCCTGTCATCAACCAGGAAAGGGATCCTGTTGAGAGTGGTTCAGTGGCTGCAGAGCCATTTGTCTGCTTTGGTTCATGGCTTTCAGTGGATTCTGGCCTCATGATGGCAACAATAGAGCTGTTCCCATGGGCTCACCTTCACATGCCCCTTCAGATTCAGTTGCTGTCAGACTGGGATTCAGCCTTGGAGGAATATCAGGACAGTATTCCATTTTCCCCATGCCTGTGGCCGTCTCTGAGTTGGTGGGTGTGTTTGGAGAATCTGAGCAAGGAGTCTCCCCCAGAAGTCCCCCCAGAGTTGATTCTGACAACCGATGCCAGTCTGTCGAGTTGGGGGAAAGTGCTGGACCACATCCTCATTCAGGGGACTTGGTCAGTGCAGGAAGAGCACCTGCACATCAACATCCTGGAGTTGAGGGCTATGCACCTAACTCTCCTTCATTTTCAAAATCAGGTGTAGTCAAAAGCTGTGAAAATAATGTCAGACAATGCTGTCATGGTGGTATATATAACCAATCAAGGGGGCACAAAGAGTGGAGAGCTACTTAAAGAAGTGACCTGTCTTTTGCTGTAGGCAGAGGAGAACATTCTCGCTTTGTCAGTAGTTCACCTGGCAGGGAAGTTGAATATTCAGGCTAACTGGCTAAGCTGTGAGAATGTCGCCTCCGGGAACTGGATGTTGATTCCAGAGGAGATTGACCTTCTCTGTCAAAGATTCAGTTGTCCACAGATCGACTTGTTAACCTCCAGCCAGAATATTCAAGTGCAGCAGTTCTTCAGCTGCCAACGGTTTCCATAGGCGGATGAAGTGGGCGATCTGTCCCAGGTATGGAATTTCGGCACAGAGTATGCCTTCCTGCCTCTGCAGTTCCTTCCCAAGGTCATACACAAGATAAGGCTCTCAAGAGGAAGCTTTCTTCTAATAGATCCAGAGTGGCACAGAAGGCCTTGGTTCTTGGACTTAGTGAACCTAGCTCAACAAGCATCATTTTGCTTTCCAATGCGGGGGCAGCTTCTCTCCCAAGGCTCCATTCTGCATTCAAATCCTGGGATGATGTAGCTCATGGTCTGGCCCCTGAAATGAGGAGACTCCTAAAACAGCATTTTTCTAAGAAGGTAGGGGACACCCTAATGGCTGCCAGAAAGAATTCCACGTCGGCAGTTTATGCTCATGTCTGGACCACCTTTTCAGCTTGGGCCAAAGAAAAAATATCCGACTTTCTAAAACCACAGTTCTGCAGATTTTAGATTTTCTGCAAGAAGGAGTGGAGAAAGGTTTGGCCTTGAGCACATTGAAAGGTCAGGTGTCAGCTCTTGGAGCCTCCTTGGGATCATCCTTTGGGACTAACTGAGAGGATATTTGTTTTCTGCAGGTGGTCAGCAGGAGTCAACCTCGGTTCTGATCTCCTGTTCCTCCACTGCAGCTGAATCAGGTCCTGAATGCTCTTTGTAAAGAGCCTTTCAAACTGCTTTTGTTGGTACCGTTGGATGTGCTGTCTTACAAGGTGTGTTTTTTAGTTGCTTGTGCTCAGCCAGGAGGATTGAAAAACACCAAGTTTTGTCCCACAAAGAACCTTACCTCGTCATACATAAGGACAAGATGGTGTTCAGAACAGTTCCATCTTTCATCCCAAAGGTCCCAACAGCCTTCCTTGTGAACCAGGAAGTCTGTCTCCCATCTTTCTGTCTGCAGCTAACTCACCAAAAGGAGAAGGAGTTGCAGAAGTTAGATTTGCGACAGTTAGTTAGGAGGTAACATAGATGGACTGCTGAGTTCTGGAATTCAGATAGGTTGTTCATTCTTTTCAGATCAGCCAAAAAAGGACAAAAAGCCTTCAAGGCCACCCTGGTAAGGTGGGTGATGGCATGCTTTGACAAGGTTTATGTCATAGAAAAGGAAAGGCCTCTGGATCTCAGCAAGGCTCACTCTACCAGAGCTATGACCACCTCCTGAGTGGAAAAAGGCAAGGCATCTGTCTTAGAATTGAGCAAGGCAGCTACATGCTCCTCTGTCCACACATTTACCAAGCACTACAGATTGATCATTCTAAGTTCCGCTGATGTGGCCTTTGTGTCACAGAGTTTTGCAGGCAGCAGTTAGCAGGTAAATTCCTTTCCCGTTCGCAGTTAATGTATGGGACAATATTCTCCCCCACACATTTTTCTCATGGGTACTGCTTCTTAGAACCAATCAGTAATGTATCCCATTGACATTGTAGAATGCTACAGAAAGAAGAAATCTCTTCCTACTTACCGTAATTTACATAATTTCCTTTTCTTTTAGCTCCTACATTGTCAATGGGGCCTGTCTGGCAGCCTTGCTACTACTGGAAAAAAATTGTATGGTAGGCCAGCATTGGAACATCAATTGCTTTGTAGTAAACCTTTGATTGTAAGTCTGCCTGAACATCCCTCTATAGTTCACCTGCTGTGCTTGTACATAAAGATATGCAAAACCAAAAAAAGAGCAGTTCCACATTAAAATGTTGATTGCTGGCATGCAGATTTAACAGGTCTGAGTTTGATGATAAATAAGGGTGTCTCCTTTGATACAGACGATTGCTTACACTGTTTGCAGTCTTTTTTCTTGTCGTATTTGTTTGCATTAGTTCCTTGGACAAGTCTTCTCCATTTGGCTCGCTACTGCAAGGATCTTCCACTCCATTAGAGAACTGAAAGATGAGCCTTGATTCCTTACCTCCACTCATCTGATGAGGTAGGCAACTGTTTACTGTATCATATTCTGGATAAAGTTCTATCTATGTAGGCAGCTCATAAGTGTGCTTTCATGACAATACAAATGGTATGATATATATAGATATATTTTTTCCATGTTTAGAGGCACTGCATGGACACAAGTGACTGGAGAGTTGTTGCAGTCCAGAATGCTCAGGATTCTATGCTGATTACAGCCTTGGACTGTGTCATTTCCACTAGCAGGTTTGCACATCACCCATTAGTAATTAATCCCATTGATAATGTAGGAGCTAACAGAAAAGGAAATTAAAATAAGTATGAAGAAATGTCTTCTTTCAGTGGTGTCCCCCCCCAAAAAAATAACCTACTCTGGCAGTTGCACAAACTTTTTTAAAGGTAGAAGGCTGAGATATTTTTTCAGTATCTCAAATCTAGGAAGTTGATTTCTCTATGCATTTTCAATGAAACAATTAATTTGTCACCATGACCCAGCCTCAAGCATTCATGGCCACCCATTTGTGACAGTAGTTTCAATCAGAAGCGGAGGGGGATTGCTAAACTAGTGCTGTGGTGTTAATTAATGCTGCTCTGTATGGAGCAGCCTCGAGTTACAGTCACTACAAATACCACCAACAACCCCTCGGGGATGCTGCTTACAGACTAGTGGTTGGTGACTGTATTCAGCTGGATTGGAATGTTACTCACTTTTTGGAACTAAACTGCACACCACCAGAACCATTCATTTGGAAAGGAAAACATGCTACTCAGAGAACTCCAAAATGCTACCAAGCTGCAGCAGTATGTCAATCCTTGAGATTAAATGACTGACCTTTCCCCATACTAAATGCTTACCCCCCCCCACCCTCCACTGGCAATTATCCACAGTGCTTCCTTACCTGGATGTTCTAAGCCAGCAGGTGGCAGGTAGAATGAGTGTGCAAGCCGCAAGATGTTAATGTTACAGATCTATAGGTATATATGTATGTTCCAGCTGCAACATTAACATCTCATGGCTCACTCACACACTATACATATTAGCTGCTGCCATAGAACATCCTGGTAAAGAAGCATGATAGAGAAGCAACCAATAATACCCAACAGGGTGGGCAGTATTAGGCTACACCCACCGGACCAGGGGCGTAATGAGGCCCGACACCTCAGGCGGAGAGCCTTATAGCCCTTGGAAGGGCGGGTATAGCCCATACCACCCATCCTGGAGGGTATTATTGCACTTAGAAAATGGCTATGTGTGTAAATTTTATTTAATAAAATAACTGAGGAATGGGTTTTAAAACCAATGTAAAAACTGGCAAAAATAGCATTTCTGTTTAAAGTAATCCCTTCATTTGCGTGCTGATCCATGTTATGTTGCCCCCCCCAACACACAGGTGTCAGAGCCATTCCATTGCACTAATTCCCCCCCCACCTCTAGAAGAAGAGATTGATTTTGTAAACTCTCCCTCTTCAGTAGCTCTCATTCTGGTGATTTAAAACCAGTTCTGGGAAAGTTCTCTGCTCCTTTTGCCACACTTTTTGTTATTTTATGTACGAAAATGTGACCATCAGGGGCACGACCTTGTGTGATCCTGATCTGTAAAAACCAGTAGCAGAGAACTGGGAGTACATCGAGGGATGGTGGCATTTTAATATCTTTCTTTTTTTGTGTGTGTGTGTATCAACTGTAACTTGGCAATGCTCCTATGTATTTCAGAGATATCTATGTCAGGAGGCAGCTGTTTCGGTGTGTTAGTGTTGGTCGGTATTGGGGAATGGGGCTGTGCCTAACTGACTTAGATGTTCCCTTGCCAGAGAGTGGAAAGGAAGATGTTATCTTCCATTTTGTCAAAAACAAAAAGTAAGACGTTTGCTGCATTCGGGGTGATTATGCTGCAGCTGCTTTTATTTGCTGGGGAAAACTTTTACCAATGGGGGGGGCGAGGGGGCTGACAGGAAAGTCGCCGTTAGTGAAGCTGAAAACATGGCGGCAAGTCTGTTTGAAATTTGGGGTGCCCAAGAATATCGCAAGTAATGGGGCACCCCGAATGAGAACTAGTTTTCAACAGGCTCTATTGAAAAATACCCACTTGCTAAGATCACTGTCATAGCCAATCAGAAAACGAGAATACTCAGCCATTTTCTAATCTCCGATAGTGGGGGTGGCTTAGCATTAAGTGTGAGGGTATCAGAAATAGTTGCTGTTCTCAAGAATGAATGGATGTGCTGGCTATGTTTTGGAGTTCTTAAGTTCAAGCAGCATGTTTCTCTTTCTAAATGAATAGTTTTGGCAGTTCATACTTCAATTGGGGCTGGCAGGCAGTATAGCCAAGAGGTTAGAGTAACAAGCTGTGCATAAGCTTGGTACATCCAGCAGACCTGGGTTTGATTCCCACAATCTCCACGTGCATACTGTGTGACTCTGAGCAAGTCACTTAACCTCTTCAGTGCTCCCAGGTGGCCTCCCGAAACAGGAATGTGTGCCTAGTGGGCCTTATCCAATTCCTAAAAAAGAATAAAATGAATCAAATAAATTCCAAAAAGTTCCTTGGAGTTTCTGGCTACATACACAGTTTACATCAGATACTGAAATGTTAAAACAAACAAAACTACTATACTCACACAAAGAATATATTATAGTGCTGAGTGAAAACTGCAAATTCTGAATTCATGGACATTTCGCAAAATTTAGCAAATTTTGCAACGTTTTCTGAAATTCTAATTCTGGCAAAAAATCAGACTCTTCCAAATGTGTTTAGCAAAATTTTCACAATGTTTCACAACATTTTATGGCTGAATTGTGGAATAATACACAGGAACTGTGGAATAACAGTTCTGAGGAATTCCTTTCTGCAGTTTAATACATGAATCCACAATACATGTAATTATCCCGCAGTTTAGTAATCAGTTCCTTGGAATTCTTTTAGCAGTTTAAAGAAGATCTGCTTTGAATACAGTGGTATTATATGCTGATTGGAAATACCTTGACTGACTGTTGCTCATAACAGCATTAGTGCTCAGTTTCCTTTGATTTTATTTACAGATTTTAGAAGTGCGGATGGAACATATTAGTAACGTTCATGTTGATTCTATGAAAACATACTCAGTGTCTTGCATCTTGTCCCACTGCCACTCAGTAAGTGTACGTAATTCACTTAATTTTAAATGCTGAGTATTTTGTTTTGTTCAAACAACGTGATTTTAAACTTTTTTGTTTCTTAAGTGAACGTCCCAATTATGGTTTAACTGTCAGAATCCAGATTCTCTGATTCTTAAAATTAACAGCTCTTGAAGCAAGTATGTTTGCATAAACAATGCGATGGGTGACCGGTCCATGTGTATCCCAAAGGAACAGGTGATTGCTTACAGTTGGAAGTTGGCACTAGATATCAGGGTGGAGAATAGGAGATGTGTGGAGCAGCATAGAGTGAACTCTAGCTCTCAGGTGATGAATCAATCGGGTTGGTAACAGGCAACCAGCCTGGGTAGCAGGAAGACCTGTGGCTGATGCCTATTACAGACCATATTTTATACACCCTACCTTGTGGTGCAAACCAGTGCCCAGGTGTGGGTGCATCAGAGATTGCATAGGCTGCCCAAGCATTGCAGCAGCCATCGGGGGCCTCCTTCCCCCTCTCCATGGCCAATGATGAGAGGCGGCTGGAAACCAGCCCAGGGAAGTGGTCAGCAGCCTCTGGACATAGGTTAGGATAAGGCACGGCTAGCCCCTCCAAAGGGGGGGTCGTAGGGGAGCAGAGGAACAAAACGAGCTGGCAGGCTTGATCCAGCCTTCTTGCTCTTCCTCCCCTCGGTTCAAGACATCAGACTCCCAACACAGGAAAGGTAGCTGGGGGTTTGGGAATATGAGGGCCTAGGTAGAGGCAAGTGGTGGTGAACACGTGGCAGGGCTCACTAGCTGCCTGCCTCTGGTAAAAAGGCTCAGGTCCAACCCCAGATATATTTAATTGGGGTTTTAAAGTTAGTGCAGCTGCACAGCTGCTCATTGTAGGACTGTGGAAGTGGGTTGGGGTGTCACCCTGCAGGCATGCAGCCAGGTGGCTGCTGTGATGCTCACAGAAGCATCCGTCATGGTAGGCTCACTGCCAGTCTCTGGGGTTGTCAGTCTTCCCTCCTGGTTACTGCCCATCCAAGCGGCAGCTATATATCCAAAAAAATAAAAATATACATAATAAATTGATGTTCAATCCTCTTGGGTCCCTGCTCCGAGTAAGGCTTACCTGGTCTGTCAGTTCCACTCAGCTCTTCCGCGTTGGCCCCGTAGCCATGCCGGGTGGCTGGAGATATGTCTGCCAGGCTGAAAGAGGCCCTAGTCTGGTGGGTGGGTGGCTGGCACGGGCATTCACCCACCACTTCAGTCCATGGGGGCTCCCTGCGCTTTTCCGCGAGTTCTCGGCTGTGGGCCATGGGGTGGCCAAAGACAGAGCAGCCACAGGAGTGGAATTTCAGCAGGAGCTCACTCTTGGGGGCTGGGGCCGCCCTTTCTGATTGTTCAGTGCTTGGGACTACAGGTCCCATGATCCTTTGGGCCCTCCCGAAGACCTGCGAGTGGCAGTTCACTGTGCGGACAGTTTTGGTGGTTGCAGATGAGGGTCTGTTCATGCAGGACAGACTAGGACATGGTGGGCTGCAGCACGGGGAACAAGTGTCATAAACAATAAATAATAAAAAAACAAGGCTGTAGGCCATGTGGCCCTGTGATTCCCACGAGGTCAGCATTGGGACATGGGCCTATTGCAGATCTCGCGGTAACCCTCGTGAGATCATAGCGGCTATATTGGGTGGGCCCAGGTGCTTCAATAACGAGGTGCCCTGCAGCAGTGACCAGGAGGACAGTTGGGTTACTGTTAGAGAAGTGGAGCTCCATGCTTGGAGCCATGCTGCATCTGCTGCTACTCAGAGGAATTTTTAAAGAAAAAATAAATAAATAAAACACGGGGAAAAAAAAAAAAACAGTGCAGGGAGATGGCTGCAAAGTGGGCCTTGGTAGATTAAGCAGCCGGTAGAGGGAGCAGTGTGGCATGGATGGCTCCCTTACCTTAGGAATATTTAGATAATAAGCAGCAGATGCATAGTCTGCACAACAGGGGCACTACATTGCAAGCGTTCCGCTGGCTATTCAGGCAACGAGGGAATCAATGGCTCGCCCCCCCCCCCAAAAAAAAGATATTTTGCACATTACAGCACCAATGGTCTCTTGTATGAAAAGGTTCGGAGGCAGGTCAGCGGCCTTCGGAGCGTAGGGTCAAATCTCCATCCAAATCCTCCAACGCAGGTTGCGCTTACCTCGAGGCTCAGGGTAGAGCCACATGGCCGTGCAGTAGTGCTCTGGGACTGGACAGTGGTTCTAGTCCCAGCACTGCTGGTGGTTCTGGAACCCATAGACAGTTACTGGGGGGGGGGGGTTGAATTGCTGGGAGCAGGATAGGCAGGAGGGGGAAGAATATGGCTAACAGAAAAGAGGGGACCCCCTGACAACATTGGGGGGGACATGTTGCAACAGTTACTAACCATGCTTTTGGGGGTGGGAGGATCTAGTTGTCATTTCAGAACATGTCTGCCAGGAAGTGAGTGCCCACATCCAAGGCATTGGCAGCTGCCGAAGAGAAGTTACACAACCTGTATAGGAAGAATGGAGTGGCTTGGCTGTGGGCATGTCTGGATGGGCTGGAGGAGACCACTACACCCAACAGGAAGAAGAGGGCAGGTGGACAGAAGTCACTGCCACCAGCAAAACTATCTCACCTGGCAGGTAAGGCAGGACAGGAAGGTCCCCAAGTGGGGTCAGCCAGGTAAGACAAGTGTTGGGGGCAGTGAGGGGAGAGTCCTAGGTTGGGGAGGAGTCATCAGATAGCGAGGTCGAGGGTATGAGAGCGGCAGACACTCTGGATTCTGATAGAGATGAAATCAGGAGTGCCCCCGAAGGATCAGAAGGGGAGGAGTTGGCAGGTCCACAGCCCTTGCTAGACAACAGTCTGTGGGCAGGGACCGATGAATGCTTGAAGCAGTTGGTGGGGGTGGTTGCAGACCTAGTGATGGAGATTATGAATTGAGCATTGCCTTCACCCTCAGAGGGGGCAGACATGAGGGGTGGAAGACCAGGCACCAGACAAGCTGGCGTCTCCACCACCAGTGAACCCGTACGTGGGTCTAGACTCCCCGGTGGGGACTCACTTAACCAACAAGATCAAGCAACAGATTAGGAACAGGGAATACATAGATATTTTTTCCCTCCTTAATCGCCCTGCTGACAATGCAGAGAAGAAAAAGGAGAAGGACAAATTGGATGATAGAGACCAGAAAAAGGTTAAAGGTCCCCAGATATATGAAAACTGGGTCGTGGCCTTCCTAATCTATGCCACGGTGGTGTTGGAGGGTGACGACAAACAAGAGGTGGAAATTTTTAATTCTATGCATCGCATCTCTTTGATGCATCACAAGAAAGGCAGGACGACTTTTCTGGATTATGACAAGGAGTTCCGTCGTAGACAGCAGGTAGACCATGTCATCAGCTGGTGCAAGCTGGACATGTCACTGTTGGTGGATGTGATGCAGGGCGGGGGAGTTCAGCATACCAATAGCGGGCTCCCAATTCACGCCCTGGCACCATGAGAGGGGGATAACGCCTCCTTCTAGCTGTGATATTTATTTTATTTTATTTTTTTTTATTTAAACAGCAGTTTGGAAAACCTTTGAGCCATAGGCTCATTTACAAAGGTACCTTGTCACAGTAAGACAATCCAAAATACACAGTATAGCAGTACAACACATAAGTATAACAGTAAATTAAGACATAGATACAAACAAGCTGGTACAGGTAGGATGGATGCAAACATATACACAATCAGTCGACCTGATCCCTCCCCAGCTGCTGGTTCAAACATGCATACTTGGCCTGCAGCCAACAGCAGCCCTTTCTACAGTGCTCCTCTGCTCAGGGAGGGAGATGTTTAGGAAGGGGGGTTGGGCCTGGTACGGCAAGCCTCCAAGTGGCAAGCCTTCCCACTCCAGTATGGATAAAAAAGATTAAGCCATGGCTGGACCAGTACCTGGACAGAGTAGCAACACCATTGTTGGGGGCAGGGTTTCTGGAGGGCTTCAGGATCCTGTACTCTGGTCCTTGCTGGCAGTATGAGGTGGAGAACTTGAAGTCGGCCAGAGACCTGCCTCACATCATCATCAGGGCTAAACTGGAAAAAGAGCAGCGGCTTGGGCGGGTGAGTGGCCCTTTTTCCAGGCCACCACTGCCAAACCTAAGGGTTTCACTGATTGGCCTAGTACCTAAGAAGGTTTCGGGGGAATATAGGCTGATTAATCACCTGTTGTACCCAGTGGGGGACTCGGTGAATGACCACATTGACCAACAGTACACATCGGTTCACTACCAGCCATTCGACCGGACAGTGGATGTGGTGCAGGCAGCAAGGAAAGTGTGCTGATGGCTAAGGTAGACATCTAGTTCACGTTCAGGCTATCGCCTGTGCATCAGGAGGATAGGGTTCTGAGGGCATAAGTACTGTGAGGATAACTGAATGCCTATGGGCTGCTTAGTGGCCTGTGCTGTGTTTGATAGTTTCAGCACCTTCTTACATTGGGTTACCACACAAACCGTGGGCACCGACAGCATAGTACACTATCTCGATGATTTCTTGTTTGTGGGCCCAGCAGATGGGTACTTAATCAGGGCCTTCGAACATGTGTGTGGGGAGTTTGGATTTCCCTTAGCAAAGGAAAAATCTGAAACCCTAGGTACCTCCCTTACCTTCTTGGGCATAGAAATTGATTCCGCTAACAGGCTGTGCCGCCTGCTGCTGGAAAAATTGACTGCACTTCAGTCCCTGTGGAGTAGGATATTGGGGAGCAAGAAAGTTTCTCTGAGAGAATTACAACAGTTAGTTGGGCACCTCAGCTTCACATGCAAGGTCATACCAGTGGGGAGGACTTTCATGCGGTGGTTGGCCAGGAGGGGGTCTGTCTGCACAAGACCCCATCACAGGATCCATGTCACAAAGCAGTTGCATGAGGACTTACAGGTTTGGCAGCTGTTCCTGGACCACTTCAACTGGATGGCCTTGTGGCAAGTACCATGAGGGGTCACTCCCTTGGAGCTGAATACTGATGCAGTGGGGGGGTCTGGGGTTTGGGGCTTATTTCCAGGGGCAGTGGTTCATGGCCTGACTGGATGCTGGGGTAGGGAAACAGATCACGCTGCTGGAATTCATCCCAGTCATGGTGGCCCTGTGCATCTGGAGTCACAGATTCCATAAACAGGTACTGCACTTCAGGTCAGACAACATGGGGTGGTTCATACCATCAACAGGCAGCTGGGTCAATTGGGACCAATGGGGAACTTGATGCGGGTATTTGTTTTAAAATTTATGTTGCTTAACATGACATTCCAAGATATACATGTCCCAAGAAATGACAACGGCATTGCCAATGCCTTATCTCATTCACAGTGGGACGGATTCTTCAGGTTAGCACCAAGAGCGGACAAGGAGCCACAGCAGGTGCCTCCCTTCCTGTGGGAGGTAGTGGCCGAGAGGCTTGGAAATGCATAGGTAACTCCATTGCACCCAGTACAAGGGAGGCATACTGCTGAGGAGTCGAATGCTACCTAGCCTTGCAAGAGGCCAGGGCGTGGCAGGGCATTTGGTCCTTTCCAATAGATCAGCTTTGCAGTTATGTCTTGGTAGAGAGAACAGAGGGTGTCTCGCCGGGAGTGGTGGCACGTCACCTTGCAGGCTTGTCATGGGTGATGAAAGCCATGGGTTTGACAGACACAAAGCATGCCTTTAAGGTGCAGAAGCTGTTAGAAGGCTGGCATAGGGAGGTCATCTCCACTCCTGATGCTAGACGGCCCATTACGCAGTAAAGCTAGAAGCCATTTGAGGGGTCTTGCCTAGTGTTTGTAGGGATGACCATGAAGCCCAGCTGTTCGGCACCATGTTCCTGGTCTTTTTCTGTGGGGCCTTCAGGGTTTTGGAGCTAACGAAACCCTCCAAGGACCAGGGCATCCAGAGCCTGATGTCGCAGGATGTGGTGACAGTGGGGAATGAGATTTTCCTGTGTCTCCACAGGTCCAAGATGGAACAGAGAGGAGCAGGCCGCTGGCATGAAATTAAGGTTCCAGTTAGAGAGTGGTGGCATGTAGCCCATAGTCTGGCTGACTATAGGACACACTGCTCCTCAAATGGGAAGGCCTTCTTTAGGCATTGTGATGGCAGTGCAGTGACTGCTTACCAGTTCCAGTTCATCCTGCGGAAGGCCGTTCAGGCACTGGGGCTACCAGCCGGGGATTATGGCACACATTCATTCCGCATTGTGGTGGCAATGACTGCCAAAGGCAGGTACATGTCAGATTCTGAGATTCAGGCCTTGGGAAGCTGGAAGTCTCAGCCATTTCTGCATTATGTGAGGCCACACCTACAGTAGCTGTTTATTGTCTCTTATGGGCCCTAGGGAAGACATTACATGTATTTGGACATGCGGCCATGCATTCATGTGGTGGGCAGCTCAGAGGGCACTCGGTCTTCTGGGGGAAGCAACCTGTCTCTGCCATGGGAGGTCACCTGGATTGAGTGGTTGGGGACCAAGGGTCTGCTCTGGGAAGGGTTGCTTCCAAGACTGCAAAGGGAGGCTGACCGAGGGAATGCTCTGCAAATCTTGTTGATTCAGTTGGGCAGAGAAGACCTGGGCCGCAGGATGATGGTGAATCTGCTGTTGGCAATGAAGGATGACTTGTGGACCATCAAGAGCTGGTGGTCTGGCATCACTATCATCTGGTCACACTAGTTAATGAGGGAGCATTGGGCTTGTGCATGCAAGGTGCCCACACTGAACCGGGCTTGTCTGCATATCAACAAGGAGATGGGAGCATTTACGGAGGCCTTGGAGGTCACTGTATTGAGACATGAAAACATTTGCCATACCCACCAGTGCCTGGTGGTGGGACTAGAGGGTCGGCTACAGGGTGAGGTTTTAGATAGTTTACTGGGCAATGTTAAAGCAATACTGGAGGAATGGGTTGAGCAGAGGGCTTGGGGGGTCAGACAGGGTCCAGCCTGTGGTGGCATGGGAAAATAGGGGATGATGCCAGTTCTCCCAAAGGTGTCAGGCCCCTGGTCGATGTGAGGATGGTGGACCCCAAGACTTGTAACTGCACAGGGGGTCTAGGTCCAACCTCTGCAGCAGAGACTACAAGGTCGGCGATGTCAGATTGGGGGGCGGGTGGCTGCCAGAACCTTGGCCATATGACCTGTCTTGCAACTGCAGATGGATGCCTCAGCCTGCACCAGAAGGGTTTCTCAAGTGGGGATGGTGCGGGGGCCTGGGGTATGCGCTTCCTCCCTGCAGCTCCCACTGCTCAATATTAATATAATAGGTATTAATCTGGAGTATAAAATGAAAAGGTAATTGGTGACTCAATAAAAATTAATATCTGAAATTTGTAAATAAATAAAACATGGCTGTGGCCATTTCCTCCAAGAACTGTGTTGTGTCTTTCTTGACCATGGGGGTTATGGGGGCCTACCGGACAATGCATAGGCTGCCTAAGCATTGCAGCAGCCATCCCTTTGTCTGGGGGCCCCCTTAACCCTCTCCATGGCCAATGACCAGAGGCTGCTGGAAACCAGCCCAGGGGAGTGGTTAGCAGCTTCTGGACATAGGTTAGGATAGGGCACAACTAGCCCCCTCTGAAGGGAGGAGTTCTGAGGGGAGGAGAGAAACAAAATGAGCTGGCAGGCTTGATCCAGCCTTTTTGCTCTTCCTCCCCTTGGATCTCCCACTCACCCGTTCCCTGACAAATTCAGGAGGGGAGGACAACTCAGTAGGGCCCCCTTTTTGACCTTCTAGGGGTGACCGCATTAGGGGTTGGGGAGAGACATTTCCCAGTTTTCCCCTACTGGGATTTTTCCCAGATTTTCTCTTCTCCAAAAAGGGATGTTATGAGATGTACATGCATCAGGTAACAAAACAATAAATGCATGTCAAATAAAAGTAGACAAAATCTTTAGTACAGGTATGCTCAGAGAAGTATAGAGTTAATAGAAATACAGAACAAAAGTGTTGCAAGATGTCGCAACCGGGTAGTGCGGCGCAGGAGGAGAGCATGAGATAAGTAGCAGGAAAATAGGGGACAATGCCAGTTTTCCCGAAGGTGCCGGGGCCGATGGTCAGCAAGAGGATGGTGGACCCCAAAACCTGTACCCACATGGGAGGTCTAGGACCAACCTCAGCAGCAGAGACTGCAAGGTTGGCGAAGCCATTCGGCGGGGCGGCCACCAGAACCATGGTCATATGACCTGTTTTGCTGCTGCAGATGAATGCCTCGGCCTGCACTGGAAGGGTTCCCCAAGTGGGGACAGTGCGGGGCCTGGGGTATGCACTTCCTCCCTGCAGCGCCCACTGCTCAATATTAATAGAATAGGTATTAATCTAGAGTATAAAATGAAAAAGTAATTGGTGACTCAATAAAGATTAATATCTAAAATTGTAAATAAATAAAACATGTCTGTGGCCATTTTCCTCCAAGAACTGTGTTGTGTCTTTCTTGACCAAGGAATGGGGGGTGCTCCATCAAACCCTCATGATCCATGGTATAAAATAATGATGAGTGATTAAGGAGAATGACAATAGACCACTGCCCCCATCACTCACCAGAAGCAGATCACTGAACACTTTGACAAGAACAGTCTCCATGCTGTGATGTGGCTAGAAACCTAACAGGAAGGGTTTGTAGATGTTGTACTTCTTGAGGTGATCCATGAGCTGCATCACCATCACCCTGTTGGTAACTAGTCCCACAAAGGGAAGGTTCAAGAAAGGTCTGTAATTAACCAACACATCTGGGTCCAGAAATGGAAATGGTCTCAGTGAGGCTTTTTGAAGAACCTCAGGAAAACAGCCCTCCAAAGGGAAACACTAAATGATGCCAGTAAATACTGGACCCAAGGCTTCACAGCAGCCTACCAGCAGCTGTGTAGGCCTGGGGTCTGAGTCACAGCTGATGGGATGCAAACCCTCTATCACTTCAAATACTTCCTCCAAAGTAATTGGCTGAAACTTACTCACAACCTTGGGAGTGTCCCCACATGATTGGGGGAGGGGACACCACTGGCACTAGGAATACTTTTATTAAATACAGGCTGATGATTGTGGGGACCACTAGTGCCAAGGATACTTTTATTAAATATGGGCTGGAGATTGGGGGGGATGACCACTAGCACCAGGGAGACAATTATGCAATACAGGCTGGCGATTGGAGAGTGAAACCACTAGCACCAGGGATAGCTACATATGTCATGGATGGCGTGGAAGGGGGTTAACACCACACTACCTGCTTCTGCTACCTATGCAACTGGACCTATAATGTGCATGCAAATGGCCACTTAGTGCCTTGCATGCTCAATGGGCTATTTGCATGGGTCCCATTGAAAATTGCAGATAGCACTGTGGCGTTATCCACTCTTGAGGTCCACATTGAGAGCCATGTTGGGGCAGTGCTATCTGACATAGTACTGCACCAACATGGCCCTATAGTAAGTCAGATAGTGCCCAACTGAATATACCATCCTCGGACTCTTGGGCAATTGCAAAGCGAAGCACAAACATTTGTGCTATGCTTTGTACCTTACTGAATATCGGGACCATGATTTCTGAAAACATGCATAATTTCAAACAAACATTTATCAATTCTAAATGTGCATTGGCATTGGTAGTGCTGCAGTTAGAGAGATGCATAATAGGAATGGCAGTGAAGTATTAAACTGACGCCAACCCGACCCCCACCCTGCAGAGACTGACAGGCGTTGAGGTGTGCCTTTGGGTCGTCAGCCATAATGTTCATGGCATTTCACCTCACCCTACCCTGTAGACACTGACACATGTCTTGGTGCGCCTTGGGGTCTTCAGGCCTTACTCTCGCCCCATTCCATAAGGAAATACACTGAGATGGGTGCACTATAAGAAACTGGGGTAAACTTTGGGGCCAAAGACTCCAAAGCACACTTTGATGCCTGTCACTGGCCAATGAGTAGGGGTGTAGGTGGAATGACATGAGCATTACAGCCATCAGTTCCAAGTCACACCCCTGATGCCTATCAGTCTCTACAGGGTGGGGTGTTACAGTTGGAAACCCTAAGGTCCCAAGTGTTTGTTGGTATTTTCACTCAAAATTTTCAACATGAGCTTTTTGTCATCCCATCTCATGAACAGTGGAACTATCAGTTTGTTAGCCAAATGGTGTTTTTGCACAGTGACTGTGCCATTTGGTGCCACAGGTGCAAAAACTAATTTCGGGAAGGATGTGAAAAATGACAGCTGTACTGTTCATGAAAAAGTTTAAAAAAATGGCAATGTTGAAAATCTGGAGTGAAAATATAAAAAATTGGTGAAGTCACGAGTGTGTGTAGAAACTACGCAACACACACCAGTAACGTAATTATTTTGGGGATTTTTTAACTGCATTTTCAACATAGGCATTTTGGGACCTCCTCTCATGAATGGTGGAACTGTGATTTTGTTACTCTATCCTGAAAGTTGATTTCCCACAATGACCATGCCATTGTGCGCCACAGGTATGAAAACACATTTTGGGCAGGATGTGTAAAATGACAGCTGTACTGTTCATAAGGAGGTGTGAAAAAAATGGCAATGTTGAAAATCTGGAGTGAAAATATTAAAATTTGCCAAAGTTACGAGCGTGCATGGAAACTGCGCAATGCATGCTCATAACACAGTTATTTTTGGGAATTTTTTCACCAAAGTTGCAACATGGGATTTTTGGGACCCTACCTCATGAAGTGGTACTGTTATTTTGTTAATCTGTCCCAAAAGGTGATTCTGTGCAGTGACTGTGAGAATACCTTTCAGGACTGAGTAACGAGACAACAGTGCATGTGTTTATGAGGTGGGGGTTCCTAGAACCCCAAGTTGAAAATCTAGTACCAAAATTCCCCAGAATGGCTGAGATATCCACCTAAATTGAAACCCCCCATTGTGTGTCCTTACAAAGCTTACCGCATTTTGTTCAGTTCCCAGTTGGCTTTTGAAGAGCTTAGACATGTTCCTGCTACACAGAAGATTGAAGCACCGGCCTTCCAGAGGTAAGTATGAGGTGAGAGTGGTGCGAGGAGGCGGGGGTACAGAGGGTGGTGCGGTTGGGGAGGCGGTAAAGTGGATTATGAGGACCTTTTACGGGTAAAAAAGAACTGGACTTCAGGGGAAGGGTTTCTTTATTTACAGGTAAAAAAATTATTTTGGGCACACTGGGGTGGGCTCCCAGTGTGCCATGAGTTGGGGGGCATGATGCTGATAGGGATTGGGCACCCCCATTGGCAAAGAAAGTGTGTGTGGGGGGGGGAGGAACATGATGCAGACGAGGATTGGGCATCCCCATCGGCAAACAAATTGAACTGGGAGGGAGAACATGCCTACATGAGGATTGAGCATCCGTGATGTCGGCTTTGTGGGGATTGTGTGGAGGGTGGCAGAAGCCACCATATTTATTGGAATGTTTCACCAGAAAAAGCATGTAACAGAGCCTTATCATCTGATGCTCCAATGAGGAAACTGCACCTCATTGGAGCACAAGATTTCTTTCAACTCCATGGCTCTCTTTGAAACTGCTGTCATTGCTAGCATACTCGCTATTTGGTGGCTGAGGGACACACCCACTAAAGCATTCCCAGCATTCGCCAACACTGACACACCTCTGAATGTGCTATGGCCACAAGTTGTTGCTTGCACATGCACAAGAGAACATAAAAATGCTGTGATTTTCCCCAAAGTGAACACTTTTAAACGTGATTTTTCAAAAATGCCCATTTTCAAAAACTAGCACATTTTAAACTTACTTTTCTTGTAAGCAAAATTTCTCTAAATTAAGTGAAATCAGCACAATTTTGCAAAAAGTGTGCCAAATGTTTTTTTCTGATTTTGCCCACAGCTCGAGGAAGGAACCCCATAGACTAATATGTGCAGGGACCAACATATTTTTCCAACTGGACTTACTCAGAATGTGCATTTACCTTTCAGTAGGTCCAAACCACTTCCTGTGTTTCTTTTTAATTTTGTTTTCACATTAAACTGCAACGCCCATTAATGTTTTGTCTGTCCATTGAAATGAAAGAGAAACTTTATTTTTTGTGTTTTAAGGCATGGCAAAAAAAAAAATACATTGGACCCTGGGATTCATTTTTATTTCACATTAATTATTATGAATATTTACATGAATATTTGCAATATTCCTCTCTGGGCAAAAGTTATATGTTGTTTTTGTTATTATTACTAACAAATGTGTGAGAGGAACACAATATAAACAAATGTGCTCACTACTCCAGTAAAACGCCTGGATTCTGATGATCAACATAATCTTTTTTCTGGACTTTGTTTAGGGCTTAATACTTAATAAGCTAGCTGGCTTGATCAACTTTATCAGCTAGATCTGCAGGTTTCGTATCCTAGGAATATAGAGTGATGAAAAGTGCATTTTGTTACCCCTTGCTATCTCTCAGCAACTGCCTTCGCAAGAAGTTGACAGCAGATATAGTACATATTAAAAAGTTATTTATCTACTGAATGGAAAAACTGCTAGCTGCAGTTTCAGAAGTTAAACACCTTCAAATGCAAATCAGTTACCACCATAGTAGAATTAGCAAATAGTAGGAAATCCTAAATGTGGAACAGAATACAAGTATAATAACTACATGGGAGCTATTGCTTTTTTATCACATTGCTACATGATGCATTTTTTATTGCTCCATTATTTCATAGCAATTGCTATTTAATTGTGCTCGTATATTACACGAATTAATGCCCTGTTGGCAAACATTCCTGTTTACTGGACAAGTGCAGAATAACCAGCATTTGCTTTACACTTGAAATCTGCAAATTAAATTTATTCAGGAAAACAACTAAAATTACTGTAAAATTTAAATGTTTTTAAAAGGGGTTTTTCTTATCACTGTTTCAGTTTCCCTGGGAAATCTAATGCATATATACTAAATTACTTGAATTAAAAGAACAAAATGAAACTGTCGGTTTACACAGAAAAGAATGTACTGTAAATCCTAAAATGAAACTCTTCATTTACTATTGCTCAAAATGTAACACCAGCTCTTGTGCTACTACTGTTCCACTTATTGCTTTTTCTATGCAAACATTTGTAGCATTCACCAAAAGGTTTAACTTAGTAGATACTGCTCTTCCATCTTGGATACCCTGCCAAGGAATATTACATAAGGACCCCACTGAAAATGAGCTTTGGCTCAACTGGGCAATGCTTGATCATATGCAAATTATGAATAAAATATATCACTACTACTGCCAATACATTACATAGCAACATAATTTAAGGTTGAAAGAGACTTTCAGGAGATCATTTTCCACCCCCCACCAAGTCCACCCCCCTTGAAGTTTGTTATTTAAATTCTGGGGGGTGTGGGGGGGTGAAGCTCCCCTCAAAAAACAGAAAGTCCCACTATTTTCAATGGGTGTGCTGTTTTTGTTTTGGTCTGTGTTTCATCTGACCCTATCGTGGTCTGTGCTGTGTTGCTTGTGGCATTTGTAACTGCGCTGTTATTGTCGGTGTAGTTATGACCCCATGCCACAAAAAAACAAACTCTATGTTGGAAACTTTGGAGCACTGGGAAATCAAGGGGGTATCCTTGAATGATGTGTCAGCTCCTAGAATAGTGCCAGCAAGCTGGTTTTTTATTTTAAGAAACAAATATGTGGAAGAATGAGGCAGGGAGTGGAGGGTAGGAGATTGCAGCATTGGGGTGGGAGAAGGCCAAGTGACTAGTAATTGCCCTGCAGAAGGATATAGGTTTTTTCATGTTTTTGATTTTAAGCACCCAGGTATGAATAATAAGTATCATGTATCTAGGGGATGTACAGTATCTAGGGATGCCTAGTAGGAAGACTTACCCACTATTTGAAAAGGACACTCCCACACACCTAATGATCTTCCACCTGAGAATAACTTTAATGAGTAATATTAGCTAGTAGTGCTACCACTGAGACACTAGCCAGTATGCTCGGATGTGCAGGGGCATCTACATATTACACATTTTATTTTTGAGTAGTTGCTGTAGTTGAGTGAAAAGTGCAGTTACTGTTTGCCTAGCACACTTCC
Source organism: Neoceratodus forsteri (assembly GCA_016271365.2). Classification (NCBI taxonomy): domain Eukaryota; kingdom Metazoa; phylum Chordata; order Ceratodontiformes; family Ceratodontidae; genus Neoceratodus; species Neoceratodus forsteri. The sequence goes on along the minus strand of CM057456.1, from coordinate 772,055,866 downwards.
TGGACAGTCTGTTGTTGTTTACCAAAGCAAAGCCTTCCCCTTGTAGGCTGAAGTCACTTTGCCTGGAACGGGCATGTGGTGAGCTGCTACACTGTGTTTTAACACACTTTATGTGAGGCTTTATCATTTTTTTTACTTTGAGGCCCCAAGTATGAATAATGAGTACCGTGTTTCTAGGGATGCCCAGTAGGAAGACTCACTGAGTGTTTGAAAATAGATACTTGCACGCACCTAGTGATCTTCCATCTGTGTGTCCCTTTTCACAACTGGAACATGTGCCTGACAGTACTGCAGTAGTAACAGAACATAAATAGCTCTTCATACCAATGAAATGACTGGATCCTGAGCTCTACCCAGCTTCCAAAAGCTCAGTGTCCTATCTGCCACAATTCTGCCTCTCTTCTTCTCACTCCTACTCCTTCCTGAGACCATGCCCAAAAGCATAAGTGGGAGTGATACACAGCGAGGGAAAAAATGAAGTGGGGGCAGAACACATGCAGCACAATATGTCAAGCTGAGTGGACTCAGGAAATCAATGAACCTAATTTAAAAAAAAGAGTACTTCTTGGGACACTTGGCCAGTCTTACCAGATGGGAAAGAGAGTGGGGATTTAAGGTATAGTAGGTAATAAGTTGGAACATAGAAAAAGTCTAAGGAGGAGTTCACACTGTTATAGAAAAAGACTTAAACTAAGACCTAAGAAATAACTAGACAGGGGCCAAAAATCTGTTTTCTAAAAATGCCATCAGGACCACATTAAGACTGAAAAGGTCCCTGGGCATTTTCAATCTGAAACCCCTAAAAAAAAAGAACACTGGAAGTGTGAGTTACCTCCCTTTTACTAAAAGTGGATTTCAGAAATGAAACATTTGAGCAAGCACACAAAAAACAGTTTTGAAGCTCTGCTTGTATGGTGGAAAAAGTATAGAACACGTTTGTAACAAAGATTTAGGTATATACGGTAGCACGTGTTTCAGTACAGCATGTGGGGCTATTTCACAGTTCTATATTGTCCAATTCAATCTATCTTCCCAAACTTACAATATATATTTAAATCCCATTTATTATTAAATCCCACTCAGCTTCCCATGCAAAATCTTTTTTTTCCCCAAAACCTTCAGCTGCATCCATCCGCCCACATGGAAACTGCAGTGGTTTGATTGTATTCCACCATGACTTGCAACCAGACACAATGAACAGATTTCACAGTTATTAAAAATACACTTTACATTATAAATCAGGATTCTGCTGCATTTGAATAAAGTATTCAATGTTGTGAGCAGTAGCCACTGAATAATTCATCTTTCTCAATTCTAACATCTTTGTTTTACAATAATGCTAAAAGAAAGTACTAGCACCATTGACCTTTCCATGCTTAATAAGTGAATGAAATACAATTACTCTATCCTTCATCTCAAACTGTAACAGGCCTTCTGATTATGACATAAAATCAGTTTTGCTCACAAGAGAATCCAGTTCATGTTGTATCAGATAGCACTAGCGGGACTCGTGAAAAGAGAGAGTGGGATCAGGATCTTGTCCCAATCAGTAATTCAGTATTTCAGTAGTCTGCTGGGAAGTCAGGCAGCAGACAGGCCATAGTTTTTGTCCTCTCTTAGTATCTTCTCTTCCATTCCTTTCCCTTGCCTTTTGTCTCGTTCTTTGTTTTAGAGGGGAGTCTGGGGAGAAGAAAGATGATGATGCAATATTTGATCTGCTGCGGCTGGAATAAGTGAACTGTCTGTCACCATGCTTGAGTCAAGAACTCCTGATGGCGGTAGTGGCCAGGAAGATTTGAGCTGCTGGTGTTTTTTCCCACACTGTGTTCCAGTATCTCCTTGTGATGACAAGCTCAAGTTAGGACTGTCCAGGAAGGTGCACACACACACACACACACACACACACACACACACACACACACACACACACACGCTCACATCATGCATGCACACTGACTGCTCAGTGCCATTCTGCTAGTAGCATATTCCTCCCTCCCAGCTTGCTGTCATCGCCAGTGCACGGTGTGCCATGACCACCATCGTGTGTTCTAGGCAAGGTGTAAGTGAGCTGTGAGGGTGTCTTCATCTTCAGGAGGATTCAGGCTCCCATTGGCAATTTCTGGCAGCCGGTGGCACTGTGGCCACACCTAGCAACAAGTCTGAAACCACACTACCGATTACCTAAACCTTTGGCAAAAAATAAAAACAAAAAATGGCAAGGCACCCAGCAGGCACATTTTGTGTGTGGGATAGCACGTCAATAACATTTCAAACCCAGGGAAGGGCATGAAGGTCCTTACAGGGCCCCTCAGAGCTCTGGGCTCTGGGGCAATTGCCCCATATGACCTTCTGTTAGTCCATCCCTGTGCTTAATGCAGAACATGCCTGTCCAAGATTTGCACTGTACACCATGTCACCAAAATATCATGGCTCATGCATTGACAGATGACAGTTTATCTCAAGGCTACTAAACTATTTGCTTTTGGGGGTTGGGCATATTAGTTGACCAAAAACACTGAGGGAGTGTGGGGGGAGGAGCCCCCTGATTCATGAGATGTTAGTGGGGGGTGGGGTGAAGCTCCCAAATGCTTTACTTATTTTACTTACTAAGCAAGCTTTTGGAATGTAATCTTGTTAGCTATCTTGGGAGAGGCAAATTCTGCACTACTGCCAAATGAAGGTGCAGTTCAGCTGTTTTCCCTGCAATTCATCCAGAGAGGATTTTGCTGACAGTATCTGTGCCAGAGGTGAATGGAACAGAGATTAGAGGGGTTCTGTATGCACACTACATGTGTGGTGGTAGAGATATACTGTATTTATGCTTATAAGTTTACACCAGAGACTTCACTGACATCAGTGTACTCCGCTTGTGTATCCATGAATGGCCTCAGTAAAAGAACTGTGGTCTGGGTTGGCCCAGTGGCACTGAGGGCTGGGGAGCTGGATGCCTTACCTTGCACTGTGCCAGTGACCCTGGTTTGGGAATGACTTTGGGTCACTGGGGTGCCAGCATGGGTGGGCAAGGGAGGGAGCAGGATTGCGCAAATGCTCTCTTTTCCCAGGAGGGGGAGGGGGTGTCACCTGCCTGTAGTCCTGCCATAACCAAATGGAGGTTCGGTGATGAGCACAGGTGGTATCAGGTGAATGGTAGGGTGGGGTGTCCCAAAAAAAGTGTGTGTGCACGTCTCCACATGCATATGTCATGTCGGGGATGCACAGGAGTGGGATGGGAGAAAAACAGGAAAAACCCAGAAACTATTAATAAAAAAAAAAGAGAAATGTGATTAGGCTACCTTCATCTGTTTGGGGAATCCCATGCCCTGAGGACTGGGTTACAGATGGACAGGTAATTGTCACACAAGTTAAAATAATTGTCACCACAAAAGTGAAACATTTATACAGCATAGGATTAGAAGCCCTGTAGCAGATCTTAGGGTTAATGTACCAAAGAGAATCTGGGACTCTGATTTGATCCTTTTTCATGAAGAACAGCTGGAGTAACTCACTCAGTAATGAGTTATCAGGCCTTTTGTTCCTCACTTCTGGAGAAACATGTCATCTCCAACCACAAGTCATCATGCATTCCTTCTATCTATGTCTTGCAGCGACATGGTTAAGTTATTGTTATTTCTGGAGAGACTATTTTTCTTTCCTATATCAAGGTTGGAACAAGGTTAGAATGTGCTAGTATTAAGAAACTGCCATTCAAGGAAAGCAATGCAATTTTATGGCAGTAGCACTGAGCAGTGAATTAGGAAGTCACAGGTTCAAGTCTTAATACAGACAATGATTTCCTACTGCATGACCCTGTGCAGGTCATTTGACCTGTGTTTCAGTCCATCCAACAATAAAAATGGGTAATGGCAGGAGCCCACTGGCAATGAAATGCTGCATCTTAGTTGTGATATCCTAGTTAAATCATCTATAGAGTTACATCTAATTTATCTTACATTTTGACTCAGTCATGAGGGACACAGGTGTATTGTATCCTCCATGGTGAGTGAAAATTACTGCTTGTGGTCTGATCCAAAAGGGCCCTTAGATGCTTTCAATGCAAAATGAGCTTTAGTAGATACGATAAGACAGATAGGAAATTCTTTTGATGAGACGTTCAGTTTCATCCAGTGCATACAGGAGACATAATGATTACCTCCGAGTCAATCTATAATGCTTGATCTTTAACTGATACAACTCAGTTGTCCCATATGGCTGGCAACATAATCAGTAGCATTCAGTCTGATGACATGGCAGGAGCCATAGCAAAACTAGTAGAAAACTACTGTGTCAGAACCTTGCAATAGTTCTGTGGTCTTACCACAAACAGTACATTTCATTAAGAAAGCAGAAATGGGAGTGCAACAAATAAAGGAAGGGGATTAAATGAAATAAAGGAGAGAAATGGGGGATATGCTTTTCAGTTATATACACAGTAACAGCATTTATTTTGAATAAATAGTGCACAGCACAGGTGGCTCCAGTACTTTGATGTCCCTTGAGATGTCGTGCTTGTTTTTCCCATAACACCGTTGTAAATCTGATATGTATCTCAAGGGTTTTTATCTCGGTTAAACAAATAAATTGCACACTCCCAACTGTCAACAGTGGCAGCATGTATGACACATTCATAAAATCAAAAAATAATTTCACTGCAAAGACACCAAAAAGAACAAGTGCTGTCACTGCTGATTGAGTTTATTTGTCAATATAAACAGTTTCTGAAAAATTATGAGCCCTTCCTAACTAGCTCATACTAATCTATAGCTGTCACCAAGACTGAAATACATTGTAAGAGGGGCAAACCTGTCCTGGTCATAAAATAGGGGTGTATGTGTAAGTATCTTTCTCTTGAACACTCTGGAAATATCAGTACTGAGGACCTCTAGCTACTCAGTGTTCCTCATTCAGCCGCAAAATTAAAGGGAAAAAGTCAACAAAAAACTACAAGCACTTCCCAATTGGCAAGGGTTAGTTTCATGAGCACCCTTCATCACATTCAGCCATTTCCCACTCTCTGCTCATCCCTCATTCCTGCACAGAGCTGACACTGTATTTTTATGGCCATCTCCTTGGTAGTCAAATGCCTCAGGCCCCAAAAGGACATTGGTAGCAAGTTGGTCCCCCACCTGACAACAATCCACAATTTGTGGGGAACAACAGTTGACAAATCTGGTCATGTCAGCTGTTTCTTTCTTCATAGTCTACAGTGTTCTGATTTCCTATTCAGTGCTAATTTCAGTGTCATTTAATAGCAGCAAGGGGGGGGTTGCAGGAACTGCCCTTGTCATTGATAATTCTGCCTAGTATTATCAGTAATGGAGATCACTCCTCCCTCCCACCTGTGTAAACAACTACTGGATGACAGACACTCTGACACGGGGGGTTGGGAACACTTGCTACAAATGTACCTTTTGGGCCTGGGTAATTCAGAATAGAGGGGGAGTCTATAAAGAATAGCATAGTCTCCAGTATCTTTAACAAAACAAAAAAAAAATTGTGTAGGAAGATGGGATGTAGGTTGAGACAGAAGTGAGTGTGGACAGGAGGTGGACACATGGCTATAGTCCTGGGTACCAGGGAGGGCTTGAAATGTTTTTGATAGTTCTACTGTAACCCCCTTCAAATAGGGGGATTACATTACAACTGCCTACCTGGAAGCACAACTTTTCAGACCTCCCACAGACACCTGCTCTCATTTCTTCATAGGACCATGCTGCACAGTTGCTGCTACAGTCACTGTGGAATTCTACTATGAGGAGTGGCCAGTGAGGATAGAAGCCTCTTGTTTTCATTGTAATGATGACATACAAGAAAGAGCTTTGTGCTCAGTGGTATTGACAAGTGACAAGCTCAGGTAGGCACACTCACCACGAGGGACCAGAATATTGAAACAAAAAAATAAAATGGCTTTGCTCCCTGCCTGTATCTGGCATTTTTTTCACAAACATTCCGTACCTACTCTCATCTATACCTCTCAACCTCCTACCCTGCAAATCAGGGACAGGGCTTAAAAAAATCAGGGACAGATGAGCAAAATCAGGGACAAATCTTAAAAAATGATAGTACCAAATCAAGAACCCTCCTACAATGTGCAGTTTAATGTGAAAAGCATTTTCTGATGGAGAACTAGGCATCACACTAATGTCTGATAGTATTTGTTGCTTTAAATCACTACTTTCAGTGACGGACGTGCAAATTTTAGGAGGGATAGCGCAAATTTTTGAGGCAAAATCAGGGACGTCCCTGAAAATCAGGGACTGTTGAGAGGTGTGCTCTCAGCCCTGCCCGATGTAGACTGGAACCTCCCAGCTATGGCTTCAGCTAGAAGCAGGGACATTCTGGATTCTCCGCAGGGGACATTCCTCAGGCAAGTCATCAATGAACCCATTCATGATGAGGCAGTACTGAACCTGGTACTTACTAATAGAGACAGTGTTGCAGACATCAAAGTAAGAGACCGCCTGAGGAACAGCAATCACTGTACAGTGTGGTTCAATATAAGGATGGCTGTAGAACTGAACCATATGAGGGTGAAAGTCCTGGACTTCAGGAGGGCATATTTTAAAAAGATTAGTGAATATCTCATGGATGACCTGGCAGGGGAGGATGACCTGGGTGGGGCGGAGGAAAAGTGACAAAAGCTAAAAAGGGCCACAGGGAAGGCAACAACCCGTTACCTCAAGCAAGTGAGCAAAAGCATAAGGAAAAAAGAGACTGCTATGGTTCTCAAGAGAGGTGGCAGAAAAGTTAATGGCTAAAAGGTAGCATTCAGAAGGTATAAGGAGATGCACAGGGAGGTATATCAGGGGAAACAGAGAGAAGCAGGGAGAGCAGTAAGGTGTGTGAAGGCACAACCTGAAGAGAGAATAGCCCAAACAGTGATGAAGGTGGACATTTTTCAGGTACAGTTTTTAAGCAAAAAGACAAAGACCAGGGGTTGGATTGTAAGATTAAAAAGGGAAGGAGGAGGGGCTGTGCAGAAGGGGACCAGGAAAAGTCAGACATTCTGAGCAAACACTATTGTTCAGTGTTCACAGAGGAAGAAAAAGGGGAAGGGCCACAAAAAGTAACAGGAGCAGTGGAGGAAGGAAGGCGGACACTAGTCTGTTTTTAGAGGAGAATGTCCTGAAGGGACTTACTAATCTGAAAGTGAACAAAGCAATGGGGCCAAATGGAGTGCATCCAAGGATACTGAGGGAGCTCAGGGAGGTACAGACTGCACCTCTCACAGTCCTACTTAACAGTTCATTGGAAACAGGAGTGGTTCTGGAGGACTGGAGGAGGGCAGATGTAGTCCCTCTTCACAACAGTGGTAGCAGTGAAGAGGCTGGCAATTATAGGTCAGTCAACCTGACAGTGGTGGTGAAAAACTTAATGGAATCACTGCCGAATGAAAGGATTATGGAATATTTGGAATCCAGTGAGTTACAAGACCTGAGACAACATAAATTCAGTGAGGAGGGATCATGTCAAATCAATGTGACAGATTTCTTTTGACTGAGTGACAAAGGAATTAGATCATGGTGGATATGGCCTACCTAGATTTCAGTATGGCTTTAAACACTGTTCCACATAGGAGGTTAGTAAGCAAGCTGATTACTTTAGGAGTAGGTTCAATGGTGGTAAAATGGGTAAGTAGTTGGTTGGGGGATAGGTGGCAAAAGGTGCTAATAAACAGACTTCATGCAGAGGAAGAGGAAACCTACAACATGCTTTGAGTACCAGTGCTGGGGCTGATCCTCTTTAATGTCTTTATAAGTGACATTTTAGAAAATTTGGAAGGGAAAGTCTACCTCTTTCAGATGGCACCAACATTTGCAATGGGGTGGACAATTCTGGGGGTAAAGGGGGGGGTGGAAAGGATAGGTAGATACCTGGGAAAACTGGAGGAGTGGTCATGGGTATGACAACTGAGTTTCAACGTGAAAAAGTGCAAAGTAATGCACTAGGGGCACAGAAACACAGAGGCAGAGTACAAAATGGGAGGAGTGGTACTGACAACCACCAAGCTGGAAACAGTCCTTGGGGTAATCATATCAGATAACCTAAAGATGGCCAGGCAGTGCAACAAGGCAGTTGGGAGGGCTGGTGGGATACTTGGGTGCATGGGGGGTTATCACCAGCAGAAAGTGGGAGATGGTATTGCCTCTGTATAGACTGCTGATAAGAACCCACCCTTGGGTACTGTGTCCAGTTCTGGAGACCACTTCTCCAGAAGGACATAGAGTGGAGACAGTTCAGACAAGGGCAAGTAAAATGGTGCAGGATATGCATCAGAAGCCCTACAAGGAGAGACTTAAGGACCTACATATGTACACCCCGAAAGAGAGGATGGAGTGGGTGGATATGATAGAGACCTTTAAATACCTCACAGAGGTAACTAAGGTACAGGAAAAAAGTATGTTTCAGAAACAAGGGTGCTTATGGACAAGGGAGCATGACAAGATAAGAAGCTAGAGAGCAACAGATGCAGGAGAGATGTGAGGAAGTATCTCTTCACAGAAAGAATAATGGCTTCCTGGAACAGTCTTCCAGCAGAGGGGTTGGGGCGGAAACAGTGGAAGGGTTCAAGAATGCATAGGATAGGCATAAGAGAATCTTAGGGAAAGGGAAAGGGGTGGGTGAATGGGCCAGACATTAACTAGGATCTTCGGTGATACTACAGGCAGAGAAAAATGGGCAGACTAGGTGGGCCAAGCGCTGCTCATCTACTGGCAAATTCTATGTTTTTATGTGTAGGGGCTCATGCACCATTGATCACGCACCAGAAATGTATTTAGTGGCCCCCAGGCACATGAAGATGGTTGGATGCCACATCAAGGGATAGAGTAATTAAAATTAATGAAGGAGAACAAAGAGGACATCATGTTGTTTACCCAGCCTCACATGATTATGGGAAAGGGGCTGGAGGCAGTCAGTTTAACTGCACTGGGAAGAGATAGTCAGGAGGCCCTCAAGGCCAGTGGACATATTTTCAAACACACCTCCACATGGCATCAGCCACTCTGAAGAACTTTCCCTGCAAGAGATGGGCTGTTGGACAATGAATGCAGTAAAGTAAGGGTGTGAAAATCAGATCAACAAAAGAGTTCCTTTTTCTCCTTTTGACTACCTTAACCAATAGACCATGGAGCTTGAGAAGTGGGACATCAGCAGACGGCCCATTAGCTAAGCCTGCCATTTCCCTTCTTTCTGATCGAGAGGACAGTACTGATGTGCTTTCTTCATTGCAACCATTCATTTGTGCTTCAGACGGAGATTACAGTCTGGGATTTTCAGCTGACAGATGCAGAACCTCGAAACTGAACTGCCAGCCAAAGACCTTAGTACAGGTAAACCTGGTTTATCCGTGCCTTGTTATTACGTATACATGTTAATCTGAACAGGGAACCTCTGAAATGGATTTTTTGCCATGTAAATAAAAAGCCTATGGACATTGTCTGGTTAACAAGTATATTTTATTATGCAACAAAATGGAGAAAAAAAATGTTTATGGATGTATGTACCTGAAGAAGGGATTGCCCTGCTAATGTTCTGTTTCTGCAGGTGTGGTTAGCTACTTATCCTCAGAGATCCTCCTGCTGGGGTTCATCCTGGTACAAGACCTTGTGTCAGTGCCAGTCCTTGGGTAGGTAAAAAAAAAACACCCCTCAATGGGGTGAGAGGATCACTGAGGGATTTTCATCAGAAGATTTTCTGCATGGCTTGCACCTTTTATCACCAGAAGTGTGTTGGGTCCGCTGGTCCTGTTTCCAGCTAAACAGCAACAGACCATTGAGGAGGACAGGCAAAAGTGACTGTTGCAGTATCCTGCATTTTAACTTGTGATTATAGTTCCTATCATGGCCAGCCATGCATCTTTGGTAGTTAGTGAGGGACTTAGAGAATTATTATTAGCGCCAGGACTGCTCCATAACAGATTAGTTACCACCACTGTCACCTTACAATTATTTGCTTTAAAGAGACTTTTATCCTGGAATCTGCATCACCAGACAGTTTACACCAGTAGCACATTGCTTCACCTCAGTCCTGCAACAAGATGTTTCTACTTTGTACACACAATAAACTTCTTGGAGCTCACAAAGGGACTTTGGGGGTAACTGGTGCACAAGTGGGAGGGAATTGCTGGGACAATGAGTGTTGGAGGGTGGTGAGGCTGGTACCTGGGGAGTACTAATTGTGTCTATTGTGGATTATTTCCTTACTACATAATTTGTTTTCCCCAGAAAAAGTTCCTGTTCCCCTTTATAATGCTCTCCATTACAGTTTGTACCAAATTTACCGCCTCGCTTGCCATTATTCAGTTGCGTTTAGTTTGCCTTGTAGCATGCTAATGCTTATTGTGTAATAGAGGGTACTGTGTTACATTCTGGTGGGATTCCCTGCCACTGTGGGTGGCAATGGCTAAATTTCCTGTGGGCAACACCTTGGCTTACATATCACCATTAAATCTGAATAACACCACCAACCTAGGTGCCATCCACCTGAAGGCCGAAAGACTCAGCCACGCCCTTCCAACTTTGCTGCTGTATCACTCACTTTACAGACGTAGGCTTTCACATTACCTTTTCAAGGCCAAATACCTTGAATTATAAAAATGTCTTGCTACTTGGTCTGAATACTGAGTAACCAGGTGGTATTCAGGAATGAATATTCATTACTCTCACACTCTTAAAAATAAAACAATACACCACATGATCAAGACGAACAGTACTAAGTATCATTACTATTGTGATCATACTCTGCTGTACCTCTGTCTGTGCTTGGTTGGGGCTGGGGTGAACACTCCATGTTACTCCTTGAACATTGTCAAGTGGAAATAAAAGACTGGATGGCTTCCATCTGGTCTGCTCCAAGGCTGAATAACAATGCTTTGTTAGTAAAGGAAAAATAATAGGAGTCTGTGACCAATTTATGGGGGCAAAGGTTTGAAGGTGGTTTTTACATGAATAAATGGAGCTAAAAAAGATGGGCATGGGGGATCCTCTCAAAAATTTAGGCAATTGTCGCTAGGAGGCCAAATTCAAGATGGCCACCAAAAATCTCTAACATGGCATATCTCAGCTCATAGTTGTTGTATAAAGCTGTATTTGGTGTCTAAATGGGAGTTTTGAGGGTTAAGGAATTCATTTCTTATAATAAAATGTTCTTTCTTGAAGCCAAATTTATATATAGCAAAAACTCATTAATGCATCAGTAAGTGATAGTGGAAATGACACATTAGGTTTGAGCCCCTAACCCCCACCACCACTACCCCACCCCCTCCCTCCTCCACAAACTGATGGATACCAGGGTGTGCCATGGTGTCATGAGACCCAACTCTCACCCCATTCCATGTGTAAACAGGTTGAAATGCTGCAGTAAAGGACAATGGGATGAGAGTTAGGCCTCACAACTCCATGTCACACCCTGGCATCTGTGAGTCTGTGGAGGATTGGTGTGGGGTGGTGGTGGGGGTTACGGGTTCAGCCCTAATGTGTCATTTCCCCACTTTTGTCACTTTATCCCTTGTTGATGCATTAACAAAGTTTTTTGTAATGAATTTCCTTACTTTTTGAAAAAGTGTAATATAACTAGTAAATAGCATATGTTGGTGGAAGTGCAGGGCCCTTTGGGCCCCACACTCCCACCAAGCTGCCCATTTGTGCATAACGATATGCATCTATGGGAGCATGAGCCCTCCAGGCCTTGCGCTCCCACTTACACATAACCAGACCCACACAGCAGTCCTATAGGGCAAGAAACACTTGTAACACTCATTTGTCAATATCTCAGCAACTGTAGCAGAAAAAAAATTCAATGCCATTGTAATCATGACAGCATATCCTCCACATGAGATAGTCAACAAAATCCATATCTCAGCTTTATTTATGTGATACAGGCACCGAAAAAACACTGAAAATGCACCCTTAGAACCCTTGGAACATGTTTTTGCCAATATCTCTGTAACCGTAGCAAATAGGAAACAAATTCCACCGCTGATGTTATCTATGATTTCCAAACTTATTTCTACAGATTAGATTACCTGAAGGTGATCTAAGTTGTAAGCAGCGAAAAATCTGTATTTCGCTTTGTTTTCAAGATATGGACACCAAAAGGCGTTATGGGCGCTGCAATGTTATCCAATGGGAAACTTCAAAACTTTCTGATAGCATATCTGTGGAACCAATTAACTTTTCAACACCTAAATAGCATAATTCATATCTCTGGGACATCCCCTTAATACCCTGCAAATTTCAAGTCAAAAGACCATACTGTTTATTTACAGAGCAGTGGCAACGTTTTTAAAATCTTAGTTTGTGAGGCAGCAAAATCCCCAACCATGAGATCAATCCCCTTTTGAGAGCTGTCAAAGTCACCGTCCACAAGAAATCCTTGACCGTCAGATTTTGGCCATCTGGTCCCTAAGTGACGGTCAAGGATTTTGCTACCTCACAAAAGGGAATTGTTTACAGACTGGGATTTTGTCAGCACATAAAAGGGGATTCAAAAACCCAATCCCCTTTCATGAGCTGACAAAATCCCAGTCTGTGAGCCAACCCTCTTTCATGAGGCAGCAAAATCCTTGACCGTGAGTCAGTCCTCATCTGCAAGAAGGGCCACCTCATTCCTAAGTCACGGTCAAGGATTTTACTGTATCATGAAAGGGGATTACTCATGGACTGAGATTTTGACAGCTTGCAGACTGGGACTTTGACAACTTGTGGACTAGGATTTTGTCGGCTCACAAAAGAGGATCCAAAAACCCAATCCCCTTTCGTGAACTGACAAAATCCCAGTCTGTGAGCTGATCCTGTTTCATGAGGCAGCAAAATCCTTGACCGTGAGTCAGTCCTCATCTGCGAGAAGGGCCATCTGGTTCCTAAGTGATGGTCAAGGATTTTGCTACTTCGCGAAAGGGGATGGGCCCAGTGGACTGGGATTTTGTCAGCTCATGAAAGAGGATCGGAAGCGAGTTGAGAAAGAAGAATTTTAAAATTTGAAACAGCCATTTTTTGGCCAAAACAAAGTAAACCAAAGGTATAGGTTTGCAGAGGGCATCACTCTGAACAAAACCAATGCCTTACTGCAATGAGAAGTCACCCGTGGGGGAAGCTACAACATTTTGTTTGGGGGGAAAAATTAAAACAAGATGGCAGCTCGCAAAATGGGTCTTTTTCCTCACAGAGTAGGATTTTTTAAATCCCCATTCATGAGCTGACAAAATCCTTGACTGTGAGTCTAATCCCTTTTCGCAAAACATATATAAATCTTGGCATGAACTGAGCATGCTCAGAACCCACATATTAAAAAAATGTAATAACTTTGGAACAGGTTAATATTTTTTTACCAAACTAATGTTGGATTGTTCTTTGACCCAAACTGTTTCTATGTTCCAAATTTCAGACCAAATCACCAAAAGGTGAGATTACAGTGTGATGGGCAAAAAAATGCATCAAAAGTGCAGAAAAACGTGTTTTCAATGCTTCACTGCACAGAAAATGTATGTCTGACCAGAATGCAAAGCAGTAAATCAAGAGATATACCATACAAGACCATGTATTCCAAATTTAGTGCAAATCAGTTGAATGGTTCCAGAGTTATTAACCTGCAAAATTTGGGGTTTAACATTAAACTGCCTACTCAACCTAACTATAGCAGTATTACTACACCACTATAATATATACATATATATATATATATATATATATATATATATATATATATATATATATATATATATGTTGCAAAATGTCATTAATGCTCCAGTTTGGGTCAAAGTGACAAAAGTTGGGAAATGAGCTGTTAGGGGTTCCCTAACACCCCATTCTCTCAAACCAGGCAGGGGAGCAGGTGTGAGATGTGCCTTAGGCTTCTCAAGCCTAACACTCACCCATTCCATCTGCAAATAAGGTGAGATTTGTAGACTTTATGAAGATGGAGTGAGCATTAGGCTTGAGAAGATCAAGGCACATCACGGACCTGCTCTTCTGCCTGATTTGGGAGGGTGGGTTGTTAGGGAAATCCTGACACCTCATTTCACAACTTTTGTCACTTTGACTATGACTAGAAAATTGACAAAGTTTTTTGCAACTTGTTTCCTTACTTTTTGAGATACTGTAGTATATTACTATCCTTATTTTACTGTGGGAACGCAGGGTTCTTAGGACCCTGCACTCCCATCCCTCCATAGATGCCTATATGTATGTAGCTGTGGAAACACAGGGCCCTTTGGGCCCTGCACTTCCATTTATAGGATAACAGTGACCACATTTTCAGCATAGCCATCTTATTACCCCACCTCATGTACCAGGTACAGAAAATTTTTGAATCCCCACCAAAACATAATTCTGCACAACTGCAACACCATTCCACCCCACAGGTGCAAAAAAACACATTTTGGTCAGGATTTGAAAAATGACAGCAGTGACATACTGTACATGAGTTGGGGTAATAAGAAGGCTATGTTGAAAATCTGAGGTAAAAATGTTTAACATTTCCAAAGTTACAAGTGGGCATATGTGAAATTGCAATGAATGGTCATAATTTTGTCATTTTTTCACATTTTGATTTTTTATGACCCCACCTTGTAAACCTCATAGGTGCAAATTTTTTAATCCTTGCCAAAACACCATTCCATGTCACAAGTGCAAAAACACATTTTGAACAGGATGTGAAAAATGACAGCTGGACTGTTCATGAGGTGGTGTGAAAAAATATCTGTGTTGAAAATTTGTAGTCAAAAGATTGAAAATTACTCAAGTTACGCATGTGCATAAAAAATTTCAATGAATGAGCATCATTCGACCATTTTTAGGAATTTTATCCCCACATTTTCAGCATGGCCTTTTTGGGATCCCACCTCATAAATACTGGTAGAGAAATTTTATTTGGTCCTGAAAGGTGATTTCAAACAGTGACCCTGAAATCATCTTCTGGGCCTGATTATTGAAATGACAGTTGCAGTGTTCATGAGGTGGGGTCCAAAAAAGACCATATTGAAAATGTAGAGAAAAAATTCCAAAAAATGGCAAAGGTATGAGCGTAAGTTTAAAATGTCATTGAAATACAGTACACAGCACTTATCTTTATTCCTCAGTTCATGGTTCGGCTTTGAAGAGTACAGACATGTCTCAGTCCACAGAAGATGACAGCATTCAATCTCTGATGGTAATTATAGGGTAAGGGGTGGTGGGTTCTTCTGTGGGAGGGTCGGGATGGGGGAATGGGGACAGCGGCAACGATGAGGGATCTTTTTTCAGGTAAAAAATGAATGGGAACAGTTTTCTTTTTTATATGTACAGTACTTACTTTAGGATACTGGGGGTGAGCTCCCTAGTGTCCCACACTACTTTTGGGTTGACATGCCAATAAAGGGGATTGGGCACCCTTGATGTTGGCAACAACTTATGAAAACAGGCAGTGGGGGCACTGATACTGTTTAATAAGCTTCCACTGGGGGTTGCGACCCCCGGTGTGCAGATACAGTAGTTGTGTATCAAACAATGGGCTGTGGGGGGGGGCATCCGACACAAGGGGTGGGCATCCCAGTGTTGGATAATATAAATATAAATAAAAAAACAGGGAAAGGATCGGAGGATATGAGGTGCCACTAGAAACCTGGGACTAATATAATAATTAGTGTCACGGTTATCAGAGGATGTGGGGGTGCCACTAGACACCAGGGACTAATATAAATTAGGGGCATGGCAATCAGAGGGTGGGGAATGCCACTAGACATTAGGGCATATATTACTTTAGGAGACAGTGTGTGTGTGTGTGTTGGGGGGCATGCCAGCAAACACCAGGGAAACGGTAGGGTGGCTTGAAGGTCATACTGCAGCCAGCAGCAGGAGTTCAGCTGCAGCTGCAGAAGTCAGGAAAATCCACTGGAGAATGAGGTGGAAGGCTCCTCTCGATAAGTTGGGCATCTGGGATTTTGGGTGCTCAGACAAAGTACTTCTTGCCCAGATTTTGAAAAACAAAACGTCAGAATCTAGCTAAACAGGGCCCATTTAGCTACAGTAGGTTCTGGTGTTTGTTTTGTAAAATGATAACATTTGTATGTATCTTCCAGAAAAATATTTTTATTGCCATACTGGTCCTTGTAACAAAAGATCAAGAAATAAAGATGATTTGATACCTTTTATTGGACCAACATAGATGTTACAAAAGGAAACAGGTGCTTAAATTTTCGGATTACACACAATCCTTCATCGGAAGCTAATGACAGTTGTTTTACAAGAATACATAGAACCATAGAACCATAGAAATCTAACGGCAGAAAAGGATCCCTCTGGTCCATCAAGTCTTCCCTTTACCCCCCCCCAATCATTACCTTTGTCAAGTAACTCCCCCTGTCACCTGGTCAGCCCCTTATGTCTGTCCTGTGCCCTCTTGAAATTTACCACTGTTTTGGCCCCCATCACCTCCTCAGGTACTCTGTTTCAGGACTCTACCATCCTCTCTGTGAAGTAACACCCCCTCACATTGCCCCTAAATCTTCCTCCTTCTAATCTTAGAC
The DNA here is from genome assembly GCA_016271365.2 of Neoceratodus forsteri. Lineage (NCBI taxonomy): Eukaryota > Metazoa > Chordata > Ceratodontiformes > Ceratodontidae > Neoceratodus > Neoceratodus forsteri. The sequence goes on along the minus strand of CM057456.1, from coordinate 772,039,365 downwards.
TATGAACTCAAGTTTTAACACCTATTTTCCTTGTAAATAAGCTCCCCTTCCTCACCTTATTAATCTCCTTCACATATTTAAAAGTTTCAATCATGCACCCCCTCTCTCTTCTAGTCTGCAATGGGTACAGATCCTATTCCCTCCACCTCTCCTCATATGACTTCCCCTGCATACTGTGCACCATCTTGGCAGCACTTCTCTGAACCCTTTAAATCCCATCCATATCCTTGCATAAGTGAGGTCTCCAGAACTGTACCCCATACACGAGGTGAGGCCTCATCATGGTTTTATAAAGAGGCATCAGTACCTCTCTCCTTCTCCTACTTATACCCCTCCAATGCAAGCAAGAATTCTGTTTGCCTTGCCCACCACTTTACTGTATTGGTTACCTACCTTAAGGTTGTTTGATATTATAATCTCCAGATCCCTTTCCTGCTCAGTTGGCTTAATTACCTCCACCCCTAATATGTAAGTGAATTGTGGGTTTTTACACCCCATGTGGATTACTGTACACTTTTTGGCATTGAATGTTAGCTGCCAAGTTTTTGACCACCCTTCCAAAATGTTCAGGTCCTCCCTTATGGCCTCCACCCCTCTGGGGTGTCCACCCTATTGCAGATCTTTGTATCATCTGCAAATAGACACATCCTCCCTTCCAGACCCCCTGCTGTATCATTAATATAGATATTAACAAGCATTTGTCAAAGCCAAATGTTTGCTTGCTGGTATTAGCATTGCAAATGCAGGAGTTAGAGAGAGATGCAGAATAGGAATGGCAGTGAAGTACTGAACTTCATGACAACCCCACCTCCACCCTGCAGAGATGGACAGACATTGGGGTATGCATTTGGGTCATCGCCTATAATGTTCATGCCATTTCACTTCACCCTATTCTGCAGATACCAACACATGTTGAGGTGTGCCTTGGGGTGTTCAGCTGTGCAGTCACCCCATTCCATAAGGACATACGCTGAAATGGGTGCTGTCTAGGAGAATGGGGTGAACTGTGGGGCCAAAGAGTTCAAGGCACATCTCAATACCTGTTACTGGCTGCAGAGTGGTGGGTTGGGGGTAGAATGGCATGAGCATGACAGTCAGCAATCCAAAGACACACCCCGATGCCTGTCAGTCTGTACAGGGTGAGATGTTATGGTTAGACACCCTAATGCCCCAGGCGTTTGTTGGTATTTAAACTACAAGTTTTCAACATGGCCTTTTTGTGACCCCCACCTCATGAAAGCATTTGGGACCTCTTCTCATGAACAGTGGCACTGGGATTTTGTTAATGTGTACCGAACTTGGAGTTCCCACAGTGATCATGCCATTCTGCACCAGATGTATGGCAACACAGATTGGGCAGGATATGAAGAATGACAGCTGTACTATTTATAGGAAGCTGTGAAGAGATGGCAATGTTGAAAATCTGTAGTGAAAATATCAAAAATACTTGTACTTCCGGGCTTATGTGGAAACTATGCAACGCATGTCCGTAACACAGTCATTTAGTAGGATTTTTTCATCAAATTTTCAACATAGGCATTTTGTGACCTCTACTCATGAACGGTGTCACTATAATTTTCCTAATCTGTCCCAAACATCGATTTCCCACAGCTACCGCACTATTCTGCACCATATGTGTAAATGCATATTTCATGCAGGATATGAAAAATGACAGCTGTACTGTTCAAAAGGAGGTGCTAAAAAACACCAATGTTGAAAATCTGGAGTGAAAATATTACAAATGAGCGTAATTATGAGGGTGTGGAAACTGCACAATGAACACTCATAACACAGTAATTTCATGGACTTTTGTCACTAAATTTTCAACATAGGCATTTTAGCACCTCTGCTCATGAACAGTGTCACTGTGATTTAAGCAATAAGCCATGAGGGGGTGTGGGTTCTCAGGGGATTTACCATGGCTGGAGTGGTTTGCCCATGAGGCACAGCTGAGTGGGTAAATCAGCGCCAGCCTTGGTAAATCCCCCGAGAACTCTAGATCTCTGAGTGGCTTATTATGACATACTCAAGTACTGCTTTTTTTATTATTTAAAAAAAAGCAGTACTTTGTATAATGCTTAAATAACCCAGTCAGTAGTACAGCAGTTTTTGTTTTGTTTTTCACTGATGCACGGAGCTGCTGTTTTACAGTCTCCACTTAGCGGGGAAAGAAGATGGCAGTCGCAGTCCCGTGATTTTGCCCTCGGATTGTTTTTTTTGAAGACGTGGCTGGCTGGTACCTCTTCCATTAGTAATGCTAGATTTTACAGTGGTGGTAAGGTTCCAGCATGCTGTTCTGATTGGTTGTTTTGAGAGGTGTATGGTATAATTGTTTTTAATCTGTCCTGAACACTGACTTCCCACAGCGACCATGCTATTCTGCGCCAGAAGCATGAAAACACATTTTGGCCAGGATGTGAAAAATGACAGCTGTACTGTTCATAAGGAGGTGTGAAAAAATGTCAACGTTGAAAATCTGGAGTGAAAATATTACACATTTGTGAAGTTACGAGCATGCCTGAAAACTGCGCAACGCATGCTCGTAACACAGTCATTTTATGGATTTTCATCACCAAATTTTCAACATAGGCATTTTAGGACCTCTGCTCATGAACAGTGTCACTGTGATTTTCTTAACATGTCCTGAACACTGATTTACCACAGCAACTGCGCTATTCTGCGCTGGTAGTGCAAAAACACATTTTAGTCAAGATGTGAAAAATGACAGCTGTACTGTTTATGAGGAGGTGTGGAAAAATGCCAATGTTGAAAATCTGGAGTGAAAATATTACAGATTTGTAAAGTTATGAGTATGCATGGAAACTGCACAATGCACGCTCATAATAGTAATTTTTTGGATTTTTTTCACCAAATTTTCAACATAGTCTTTGAAATCCCACCTCATGAACACTGGTACTGTCATTTCTTTAATCGGTCCTGGAAGGTAATTCTGCACAGTGACCGTGAAATCACCTTTCGGGACTGAATAATGCCATGGCAGTGACTGAATTCATGAGGAGGGGTCCCAAAAACTCCATGTTGAAAATTTGGTGTCAATATTCCCCAAAATGCCTGAGATGTGCACCAAAGTTGAAAAAAAACCCTATTTATGCCATTATACAGCTTACCGGCATTAATTCAGTTTGCGGTCGGCTTTGAAGAGTGCAGACGTATTCCTGGTCCACCGTAGATCATCGCGCTAGGCTCTGGAGGTAAGTATGGGGTGATGGGGTTGTGGGGAGATTGGGTATGCAGTGGGTTGGTGCGGGTTGGGGGAGAAGATGGTGACCAGCGTGGGACCATTTCCTTTGTTTCAGGGAGATTAAAAAAAAAGAAAAAGAAAAAGAAGTCTCAGGAAGGTTTTTTTTTACAGGCTTGATTCTAGCACACTGAGATGGGCTCCCAGTGTGCCACCTGACTTTTTTTTGGGGTTGGGGTGCTTAAGCCAATGGTGATTGGGCCCCGTCAACAAAGAATAACTGTTTGTGGGGGGGCCCTTGATACCGAGGGGTATTGGGTACCCCCTTGGCATACAACAAATGGGGGAAGGGGTTACATCATACACTCTCCTCATTGGTGAGAACCATGTCCAGTATGTTATCACACCTAGGGGGCTCCCTAATCAGCTGTTGCATGAAAGCACCTTGTAGTGACTCTAGGATCACTCTGCTCCTGGCTGCTGCTGTCGGGATTTCCCAGTCCACATTGGGGAGGTTTAGATTGCCCACTAGCAGTAGCTCCCCCTTAAAAGCCATCCAGTGAACCACCTGCATCAGCTGCCTGTACCTTTCCTCTCTACGTGTAGGAGGCCTGTAAATCACCCCTAGCCTTAATGAGGCTCCAGTCCATTTATCCAGTGTGACTCATAGGACCTCCATCTATTGCAAGATGAAATTTAGTTAATGAGGAAATTCAAAAATCATGGGTCCCTACTTTAATGAACACTAGTATTAGAGTTCTTGTTACAAAAGTAGATGAGGTAAGTGTGGTGTTGAAAAGCAATCTTGTGCAAATTGATGCTAATACTGAAACATGGAGGGACCCCCAAATACCAGATGAAGCTTTACAGGTTAGTGGGTATCAGATAGTTAGAAAAGTCCAGGTAGAAAAATTGGGGTGGGGGGGACTTGTATGTTACATACAACAGAACATTTCAGTTATAAAAATGAGTGAATTAGAGGTAGAGGGATTTGAGACAGTGTGGCTAAAAGAAAATATGCCCAGACTTCCCTGGGTTGTTTTTATCATCCCCATAATAGCAATTGTTTTAGTATGATTAAGCACCTAAATTAATGTTTAGATAGAATAATGGAAAAATATCCTGTGTGTGGGATTGTGCTAATGGGGAATGCAAAACAATTACAGTTATCTAAAGTTATGCAAGGTAGGAATTTGAAACAGATAGTCACAGAATGGACTAGAGTGAAAAATACTTTGGATGGTGTGATAACAAATTTGGAGAAATGGTATAACCTCCCCTGAGACTGGACCACCAATAGGTACATCTGATCACAAATCTGTGTTCGCTACCTCCAGTGTAGCTGGGTGTAAAGCTGAAAGAGAGACAAAAAATATGTGGATGAGTCAGAAATGGAACTGTACAAAGAAGGAATAGCTATTAGATGCAATAGCAGGAGAATTTGAGACTGAATGGTTTAAACTTGAAAAAGCATATTCCACATGGTCTAGGGTAGTTGCAAAAATACAGGAGATAATGGACAAATTTGCACCTTTGTGTAAGGTTGAAACTGCAGAGGGGGGGGGGTGATAAACCTTGGGTTACAGAAGAATTTAAAGCACTGATAACAAAAAGACAGAGGGCGTGGAAAGCAGGGAGGATGGATGGATGATTTCCATTGCTTGAGGAATAAAATAAATAGGTTGGGAAAATGGAATAAAAGGAAGTATTGTGAGGAAAAGATTATTGGCTTATGAAGAGCAGCTCCCCCAAAAATGATGGGAATCTACAAAGGCGATAATTCAAGGTAATCACGAGAAAGAACAGATAGGAAAATGAACAGTACATTGTGTATCTGAGGGTGAAAATAAGGAGATGCAATTTGTACAAGAACTAAATAGAGCACTGTGTGAAGTTAGTAGAAAGTCTGAACCTTTAAAAGCATGTGAGGAAGAGGGGTGGATAGTTCCAGATAAGTATTTAGTGTCAGTAGAGGATGTTAGTAAGGCAATAAAAAGGTTAAAAATAAATAAAGCAGTGGGGCCAGATAATATACCTAACTGGATTTGGCAGGAGGGAGCTGATTTGATAGCACCTTGAATTTGTAATGTGTTTAATAAATCAATGTTGTTGGGAAAAATGCCCAGTCAATGGAAACAGGCCCAAGTTGTAGCTTTGGCAATAGTAAATTGTCCAGGCAATTTTAGTAAGGATTTTAGACCTACAGTATTTCATTGACTTGCCATTGTTTCAAAGGTTTGTGAGGAATGTGTTATAAACTGGCTTTTGGAAGTAATAAGCCAGTATATAGGTCCCAGTCAATTTGGCTCCTTGAGGGAGTGTTCTGCCACCCTAGCTCTATTAAAATTTCAAGAGTTATGTATGAGGTCATGGGGAAAACGGTGAAATGGTAAGAGCAGTGCTAGCCGATTACAGGAAAGCATTTGTTTTGATAGCGCATGATATTCTAATTGATAAATTACAATTGTTGGTGGTTCCTGCTTGTATAATAAGATGGATTCATGACTTTCTTGTAGGGAGGTCACAGTGGATAGAAAAGGAGGGGTGAACATCAGAATTAGATTATTTGCATGGGGGGTCCCACAGCATACCAAACTGGGGACTATATTGTTTCTTATTATGATTTGCATACAAAGGGGCCTTGCATTAAATATGTGGATGAAATATCTGTTATTGATAGGTTTTGAGAACCAAGTCAAAGTGTAATGCAGAAGGATTTAGAAGAAACTGAATCATGGACTCAGAGTAATAGGATACAGATAAACCCAGAAAAAACACAAGAAATAAGATTTGGGAAAACCAAAAAGGCTGAGTTATGACAACTTAGGTTTGGGGTAGTTTTGTGGAGGTAGTAAAGAGTGTTAAATTGTTAGGGTTACACTTTCAAAATGATTTTGGATGGAAAGAACAAGTGTTAGGGATGGTAAAGAAAGGGAACTCAAGGGTGTATTTCCTGATAATGTTAAAAAGAGCAGATGTGAGTCAAAATGACTTAGTATATGTTTTTTGTACAGTGGGTCATCCTGTTTTGGAGTATGGGGCTATTGTATGGGATGCTGGGCTGACATCATCTGAATGCAAAGAAATTAAACAAATTCAGAAGAGAACTTTGAGGATTTTTGCAGGTTGTGAAATGTCATATAATGAAGCATTGAAAATGTGTAAGCTAGAAAGGATGGACGAGAGAATAATAGATATGTCAAAGAAATAGTTTTTTGAAATCTGTAACCCTTAGTATAGGTTGCACATACTGTTACCAGTTAGAAAAACAGCAGTTTATGGATTAAGAAAACAAGTGAGATGGAGAAAAACAATGTTTAGAACAACTAAGTATCAGTCCTCTTTTTTATGAAATTTTTAAATGAATGTTAAAATTACTGTAACGTTGTTTCTTTTTTTTATAATCAACTGTTTATTGAATTTGTGATGTAAATTTTAAGGTGTTCTGTATTGTGATATATGCCTTTGCAAATTTTTTTTTTTTTTTTATTTTGTGTACTGAACTTCAGCCGACCCACTTCGGTGGGACTTTTGGTTGCAATATGGTACATAAACAAACAAACAAACAAGCAAACAAACATCTCCCCTTGCTCCTCCAGCCCATCTGTTGCCGTAATGTCATCCTTGGTGTACAATGCTACACACTCTCCCTTTCTTCCAGCCCTGTCCTACATACTACTAAAGACCAGATCATACATAAAAAAACAGATGAAAAGATTGTAAATGATGTGGCCTAAGAATTACATTTAAAAGTCAGCTTAAGACCATATAAAGAACACATGCTGACTATCAGAGAGAAGCATTCCAAGGTCAAATGTCACAGAACAGAGAACTTCCTTCTAAGAGGAACTCATAAAACATACTAGAGGTTCATTACAAGGTCAGAGTTGCAGAATGAATAACTTTATCTGAGAGAAAACACAGAACCCACTGCCTGTGCATGTTAGTGTATACATTTGAAAATAGCTGTGGTTTTAAAACTCATTCCTGCTGATGACTTCCTTTGTTGTATGTCAGCATCGTCGATGCCATCAACATTATTAAGCGATCTGGCCATGGATCTTGGCATTCCAAGGTGGACGTCTCTGATGGCTTCAAGCTCCTCACCATCCATCCTTCTCTCTGGCACCTCTATATTATGTCTTGGGATAATGCCTTTTATTTTGCCGTCTGCCTTGTCTTCTGCTGCTGTAGTAGCCCTAAGCTGTTGGACACCTTTGCTGAAGTCCTGTGCTGGGCTCTACTCAATGTTTGCTATTGGCCTGCTGTTCTTCACTTGCTGGACAATTTTCTCCTCATCGACCTGCCTGCCTCACCCCTGGAGGAGATTATGTCCATGCTCATTTGACTATTCGAGGACCTGACAGTTGTTCTGACTGCAGAGAAGACGTTTGGCCCTTCCACTTCCCTCGAATTCCTAGGCATTGCATTGGATTTGGATTGCATGGAGGCACGTCTCCCTCTAGATAAGCTCTTTTGGATTCAAGAGATGGTCTCTTCATTCTCTCTCCAATCCTACTGCACCAAGCGTGACCTGCTTTCCCTTTTGGGATACCTAAGTTTTGCAATGAGGATCATTCCTCAGGGTCACTCATTCATCTCTTATCTTCCTATTCAATCTTCATCTCTTCCAGAGCTTCATCATGTCTGTATTATGGCATCTACAAAATCTGACCTAGCCATGTGGTCCCTTTTTCTCACCAGATGGAATGGATGCTTCATGTTCCATGAAGATCTATCTCCCCAAGCTGATCCTCGAATATTCACAGATGCCTCTCCAATCCACGGATACGCAGCCATAGTTTCTCAGTCCTGGCTCTCTGCCCCTTGACCTCCCAATGTCTCTTCATTGAGTGACTCTTTTTCTACTTCTCCATTATTTGAAATATACCCCATTGTAGCAACCACAGTTCTATGGGGGTATCTATGGTCACACCAGTCAGTATCGGTATATTCTGACAATCAATCCACAGTAGCCATCGTTAATAAAGGTTGCTCATCCTCACCTTCCATCATGTTATTCATGTGGAGATTAACCAGGCTTTCACTCATTCATGACTTCATCATCACATTCTATTATATTTCTGGTGTCAAGAATGTAGCAGCTGATGCTCTTTCTCGATTTAATTTTCAGGACTTCCATCATCTTCATCCTTCAGCAGCTCCCATCATGACTCCTCTGCCATCATACTATGATTACATCATGACATAAGTCACTATCATCATCAAGCAGCTCTCCTCTACTAGAGCCGCCTATACAACCACCTGGAACAAATATGTCTCCTTTTGCGCGTCATCATCCTTCCACCCTACTGTCATTTCAGTTGATTTGGTGCTAGTCTTTCTGATATTTTGCTATCAAGCCTTGCATCTTTCCCATGGTATCTTTATATTGCATTTATCCAGCATCCAGTTTTTCCTGTCCCAATACTCTCCTTCTTCACCATCATTGTTCTCCAATCAATCAATCAAACTACTTTTATTGGGCTTTCAAAGATCCTCCATTCCGAATAATCCTCACTGCCTTCCAATAGAAGGACCTCTATTTCATAATTTGATGGACTTATTGATTCAAATCCATTCAATCCTAATTCCAATCTCATGGAGTCTTCGGCAACTACCCTCGCCTTCTATGGATTTCTTTGCCCCAGAGAATTCACCGCATCATCATCTCGCTCATCTGATTTTCTCAGAGTATCCAACCTCAAAAAGCATAACGACAGTTACATATTAACTCTACCTTCTTCAAAGACCAATAAACTACATTCTGGAATTTCCATAACCTATTATTCCACGTCAAACAATTGGTGTCCAGTTGCAAGACTAGCAAAGCTCATGCCATTCCATGCCAGGTCTAATCCTTCTTCTCCCCTATTAATGTCCAACTTTAACATACTGATGACATCCAAATGGTTCCTAGACCACACAAGAACCCTTATCCAGAGACTCAGACTAGATCCAGTCTCCTATTCCGGTCATTCATTTAGATAAGGAGCAGCCACCACAGCATCCCGTCATAACATTCCTGTTCACATCATCAAAAGACTAGGAAGATGGAAATCATCTACATTCAAAGTATACATCCCTAATCCAACTTCCAAACTTAAAAATGCTTTTTTCATTATCTCCTCTTAGTTTGTTTGGAGGACAAGCAGGTCAGTAGCCATAGGTCCTAAGGTTGTTTTTCTTCAGTGCTTCTGATCACACTCTCCAGAATTGGAGGAGGTAATTCTTTTTGGGCCTCTATTTCCAACAGCTACCTAGCTCTTCTACCAAGGGTGGAAATAGAGGAAAGCCTCATAATAAATAATCATAACATGTCACAGTATCACTAACATTGAATGGGAGGGCTTAAGCCTGAGGATCAATGTAGGGGAATAGCTCCTCCCACATCTCATTCAAAAACCTACCTCTCGCAGCACTTCATGCTTAGAATCAGGAACTCACCCACCATCCTCCAAAATGAATTCCTTCTTCTCCAGCACTCTATCCACCCTTGCGTAGGGCCTCTGTTCCCTACAGCTGCCCAGCTCTTCTACCAAGGGTAGAAATAGAGGAAAACTACATAATAAATAATCATCAAAATTTATCAAATTTCAGAGTATCATCGAGCACTACATATTTCACCAACACTGAACTATAGTTTTCATCTGTTATTCTTCTCTGTTTTCCTTTTTTCCAATTTAACTTTTCTCTGTAACTCTCTCTCTCTCTCTCCCATTTTCCATCTTAGCACAGGAGTTTCACAGGAGTCACATTGGTTGAGTAAGGATTCATGGAGATGGTGTCATCTGCCTCCAACATATCTCTTTGGGGGTTCCTTAAGCAGCTCCCTCCACAGCAGCTCTAGCTACAGTATATCAGCAGCCTCCAGCTCCCACAGCTGCCACTCCAGCTCACCCAGTTGTGTGACAGTTTTCCATCCCCCTGCATTGCAGTAGCCTGATACCCCTTTGCTGCCGCCCCCCCCCCAACACCACAGGCTGTATCCACTCATCAATCTCAGTCAGGAGCAAGTCTATCATTTCTGACCAGTGTGTGATCTAGTTACATTCTTCATTGCCAGCGTGTCTTGCTTGTGAATACCTGGAATGTTGTTAGTACTGCAGTTGTGCTTAGTAAAAAAATGTTCCCAGCCAGAGTCAAATACTTTCCCAGGTACCTGTGCACAATGACCTCACCAGCACCTCTCGCTTTCATTGAGCATCTCTTTCCAGTCATTTTATAGACTTAGATTTGTAGTGTTGCAAGGAAATAAATTAGACACTGCAGTAAAACCAAATACCAGCAGCAGACAATACCTCATCAGAGGAATTAGCAGTGTGATCTCAATCTGAACAGTTAAGTGAGCTAACAGTATTGTACCTACAGTAAAAACACCCACAAAGTTTGTTTTGGTATTTTTTAAATGTGGGGGAGGGGGGTATCTAGACACACACAACATGGGTAATTAACAAGTTACCATAAGTAACACTGTCTCTTCAATACTGCAACAAAATAGCTACAATCAATACAGAAACAGACACAGAACTATAGAAACACAGAAAGTGATGGCACAAGGGGACCAAGGGTCTGTCAAGTCTGCCTATGAGCTACCCAGAACCCATTGCTGATCCTGGGCCCTAACCCCCTTATGTTTTTTGCCTTTCTCTGTTCTAATGCTCTTTAATTGAGCCCTTGCCCTGTACCACCTGATCTTGAATGCTGTTACAGTCTTTTCTCCCACCACATTGGCAGGCAGACCTTTCCATGGTTCCACCACTTTTTCAGTAAAATAATGTTTCCTAGGTCCCTCCTAAAGCTCCCTCCCCGCAACTTCCATTTGTGCCCTCCAGTGGTTGAGCTGGTGACTCTGTTGAATAGTTTTGTCTAGGGCACTCTATTTATGGTTCTCAGGAACATGAGTATCTTAGTCATATCCTCTATCTCTCTTCTTGTCTTGAGCAAGTACATGTTCAGTGATTTTAAATGCTTCTCATAAAAGAGTCTGTGACGACCCTGAATCATCTCTGTTGCCCTTCTCTGCATGGCCTCCAGCCTATCCTTATCCTTTTCTAGGTAAGGGCTCCAAAACTGGACACAATGCTTAAGGTGAGGCCTCACCAGGCACCTATAAAGGGGGAGAATCACCTCTTTTTTCTATTGTCGAGTCCTCTTGCTCTGCACCCTTAACATTTTATTTTCCTTGCATGCTTTGTTGCATTGGCTAGATTGCTTTAGGTTGTTGCATATGATGACCCCCGGTTCCTTCTCTTTTTGAGAGGTACTGAACTTAACCACATTTATCCAGTAATCTGTCCTTGGATTTTCCTTTCACAGGTGTATCACCTTGCACTGAGTCACACTAAACCTCAGCTGCCAGACATTAAACCATCTCTCTAGCCTGAGGAGGTATGTTTGTAGGTCCCTAATCCCTTCTGCACTATCCACCATTCCACCCAGTTTAGTGTCATCTGTGAAGAGGGAAAGCTTGCCCTGGATTCCTTCACCACTGTCACTAATAAACATGTTAGAGAAGATGAGGCCCAAGACTGATCCCTGAGGTACTCCACTTGTGACCTCTCCTTTGCCTGATCTCACCCCATTGACTACCATTGTCTGTTGGCTATCCTTGAGCCAATTACCCACTCACCTGTGAATATTCATAGCACTACCTATAGGCCCTCCAGCTTCTTTAACAGGTGATCATGCAGTACTGAGTCAAATGCCTTGCTGAAGTCAAAGTAGAGGAGGTCCACTGGATGGCCCTTATCAAGTTCCTTTGTTATCCAATTGAAAAATGTAATGATGTTCATCTGTGACAACCTTCATGCCACAAACTCATGTTTTTTGCTATCCTGAAGATCGTTCTTTTCCAGGTATTCCACTAAGCCCTGTTTGATTAAGGTCTCCATTAGTTTTCCACAACAGACATGTGGCTAACTGGTCTATAGCTGCCTCCCTCTTCTCTATTCCCTTCTCTGTGGAGTGGTACCACATCTGCCCTTCTCCAGTCTCCTGGCATGACACCCATCTGTACTGACCAGTTAGACAAATATGCCAAAGGGTCAGCCAGTTCCTCTGCAGTCTTTCTTAGCACTCTTGGGTGTAACCCATCAGGCTTTGTCCATTTGAGGTGTGTTAGTGCCTCCCTGACCCTGTCTATGGTAATTATCAGTGATTCCATTTGTGGGATCCCCTTATCGACTGCTTTGAGGCCACTTTCAGGTATTGGTCACATATTTTCTTTGGTGAATACTGAGCAGAAGTTATTTAGGACAGTGGCCTTTTGACCGTCTTCCTCAATCAGCCTGTCACCATCTACCAACCTTACTATCTCCCCCTGTGTTTCTTTTTTCCTCAATGTAATGATAAAAGTGCTTTTCCCGGATTTTATTCCTGCAGCAATCTGAAGCTCAGTTGCCACCTTTGCTTCCTTTATTGCCGTCTTTGCCTTCTTATTTTTCTGGATGTGTTCTTCCCATTCACTTTCCTCCTGGTTCATTTTGTACTTGTAGAAGGCTTCTGTTTTGATCATGATTGTTTTTTTGACCTGGGCTGTGAACCATATGGGTCTCTTGTGTTTGTTTCTTTTCATCACTGACAAGCCCAAAAGTTTATTGCTCAGACAAGCAGAACAGACTTCACTTAACCACACAAACTGTACTATAGGAATAAAATGACAAATCACACAGATCACAGACAAAAATACAGTAATAAAGAAGAAAGACTGAGGAAAACAAATCGGGCTAGTTCTCACAGGGCTGTCTTGCCAGCTAGTTGAAACACTTCCCCTCCCTTACATAGCACTGCTCCACTAGACAAAAGAAAACCACTACTTTCAGCTAAACAGATCTGCAAAACTATGAACAAATAATGGCAATCAAGCCACACAAGGCATTCTATATATCTTGTGTGAGTGATTTGGTTCAAAAGTACTCTGCTTTCTGAGTAGTTTTAAAGGTGTTTTGCTTAGACAAGCAGGGACAGACTTCAGCTCTGTCTTCATAATACTGCACTGAACCCAGTCTTTGCATGGTGTACAGCTCATTTAGGTACTTTGTGATCTCATATCCCATGGTACATTACAAACTTCACCTGTGGGTCCAACATCACCAGTGAAGTCACCAAGTTCACCATTTGTGAAGTTAGCCCTATACTGTGAACTGGAACTTCAGAGGGCACATTAACTTTGTGAATTGTGGTGAAATTGTGAATTAATCCACAAAGTGAAGTTAGCCAACTTTGCACACCACTAATAGGGAGGGGGTCCTGGGCGTATCACTGTATGGTGCACCATGTTTAGGGTGGAGCTTCTTATGGATGCCATCTTTGTGGCAGGCGACATCAACATGATAATCCAACTAGATTGCCTTGTATTTGATGGGGGCAGCTTCATTCCATTGGGAATCATCCAGAATTGTGAATACTGGAGAAGACTGGACTTTGAGCAGTCACTGCCTGGTTCATAAAAAAACATTTTCTTGGTTTTGAGAGTAAGATGGTGGGCAAAGAACCGATGCTGGACACTAATAAAGTCAACTGTAGTTCAGTAGCCACTTCTGGGAGAGAGGACCATTGGCAAAAAGTAATCACAGTGGGACTGTGCTGCACAAGGCAGTTTGTGCGGGTGCCTAAATGACTATATTGAAACAGCATAGATAGCAGTGCTATATGGGGTACTAAAAAGTAAACTAAACAATGGCTGAATCTGTCAAAAGTGCAGTTTATTCAAGCAGATACTCATCTGCCAGTTGTTAACTTGTGTTATTGAATGTCACTTTTGGCAATTCTGGCAATTAGTACTCCAGAGAATCCTGCTATCTGTCCTATGGGCATAGGCAAATAAAAGTACTACGACATCCACATATAGTGCATGTGGATGTATGAGAAGACATAGACACATAAAGCTGACAGCAGAAAAAGGCTCTTGGCCCATCAAGTCTTCCCACCCCACCTAACTATTCTGCTTTGCTCTAGTGGCAATCCTTCCCTTTGTTACTGCCCCCCCTTTTCTAACCAGATCCACATTCCTACCTCATCCCTGCTTGAAGATGCTGACTGATTTAGCTTGTACCACTTCCTCTAGTAGTTTATTCCACTTGTCTATTATCCTTTTCATGAAGAAGTGCTTACAGGCATTTTTTGGAACCTCACCCCTGCCAGTTTTAATGAATTCCCTCTCGTCTCTGTGTTTGAACTCAAGGCGAAGAGTTCCTTGGTATACACTCTATTTATGCTGTGCATATGCCTTGAGGAGGTAATTAAGGGATATCCTGACTAGAATGGGGACAAGGACAGAGCCTGGGGGTACTCCTGAACCAACTATGGGGGAGTCATCTAAGAAAGTGGTGTGGGACCAATGGACCAATCTGCCAGGTAGGAACTGAACCATTTGTCTGTAAGGATAAATAGCAGTAGCAGTGACTTTACTTCTTAGGCACCCAATTTGCTGGGCTGAAGGTGCTATAGAAGAAAAAAATACAAATGAAAAAATTACAGAAAAATACATACTACAGCAGGGAATCATACAAATACTTTTGAGAATAGCAGCACATAGACAACTAAACATAAAAGTTATAAATCTAGTCTGCAAATGCAATTAAAAATAAATTAAACTTCAGCCCTTTCCTATAAGCCTCCACCAAGAAGGCTTCCCAAAGATGACTAGGTTGTGATTTCCACAGCACGTGGGCAGCTGCAGCAAAGGCTTGATCCCCTGAGTTTTAGTCTTGACCATGCAACTACAAGAAGACTCACCTCAGAGAATGGACGGGATGACCAGGAGTATTTAAGGTCAGGAGTTCTTTCAAGTGACTAGGGCTCAAATTGTATAGGTCCTTGTGTTTTAACAAACCTATCTTGAAGTTGATGTGCCCTCACACTGGCAACCAGTGCAAATCCTGCAAGATCGGTGCGATATGACTGAAGCGTCAAGTTCCAGTAATCAGCTGGGATGCTTCTTCTTGCCCCAGCTGCAGGCAATAAATCAAGTCTCTGGACAACCCAAGGTAAAGAGCATTACAGTAGGCTACCCTTGACATGTCAAAAGCATGTATCAGTGTCATTAGGTCCTTATACGCTAAACTAGGTTTGGGCAATGTTTCTCTAATGAACAACATCACTGAAAATTACAACTAAGAACATACGAACATATGAAATTTGCCAGCAGATAAAGGCCTAGAGGTCTATCAAGTCTGCTTGAATGTGCAGCAAATGCCATTCAAAATAAATTAAACTTCAGCCCTTTCCTATTAGCCTCCACCAAGAGGGCTTCCCAAAAATGACTAGGTTGTGATCTCTATCCCCATAGTTGGTTCAGGAGTACCCCCAGGCTCCATCCTTGTCCCCATTCTATTCTTGATATTGTTTAATATAAGACTGCAGTCCAGGATGACCCCCAGATCCTTCACCCTGTATATGGCTCTGAGCAGGGTGCCATTCAGCAGTGGCTAAATGGCAGCCTCACTCATTCCCACCAACCTGTAAGAGTACAAGTCAACCAGAAACAACTCCTTATGCCTTGATTGAGGCACATCCAGTAGAAGGCCATCTTGTCATTGATTTAATTAAGGCATTTATTAATCATGGAGATCACATTTTGCTCACCTGGAGCAAAACTCAGACATAGTTAAGTAGCATTTGCCTAGCAGTTAAATTCAAAGTCATACACTCTAATGACTTATCTCAAGGGTAGCATGTACACATGAAAAACATGAGGGACAGGAATGACCCTTGGGGAACTCCACAACACAGGAACAGGCTGTAAGATAAAATTACCCACCACAACCTTTTCCACACTGCCAAAGAGGAAGAACTCAAATAATTCTAAAATGATACTGGTAAGTCCTCCATACCTCCTAAGGTGATCCATCAAAACTCTATGTTCTGGTACTTCTGGTGAAGTCATGCACCTAGCAGCAGCACGAGTGCTCTACTCCATCCATATTGACCTACAAAACCCCTCCTAAATTACATAATTTGCATTCAAGACTACTCAAATATTATTATAGGAGGCTGGCTAACTTGATGGGCCACCTCAACAAAGACCAATCACCCACAGAGTCCATGGATGGTGACTGATGCATGGAGAGGGGCTCAGACAATGACGGCTCCATGTCTTCAGTTTCCCCTCACCACAGCAGAAAGGCCACAGCTCCATCCAACTCCACAGAGTAAGAAACAATCGTTTTCATGAGTACTGAACTGTTGAACTTCAGGAAGGAGATGTGTGCTACCACAAAGGCACTTCAAACTGAAATATCCAAAATCAAGAAAAGGCAGGACACACAAGAGAAGCAACTGGTGTCTAGACACTACCAAGAGGCCCCATGTCCAGCTTCCATAGACTATGCTGTTTCTTCAGGACAGGGCTGAAGATGCAAAAAGTATGAAACCACCACAATGCAGTGGCACCAGCCAGGATACAATGCAGTAATGCTGCAGTATATCACAAAGCAATACAGTATACTGCAGGAAACAATGTAATTCAATGGCAATTTAGCCCTTTTGTCTTGCAGTATTTTGTGACATGTCATGCATTGCAAGTTACTGCATTGCATTGTGGCTGGCTGTGCTATAACTTGTGGATGTATGGCTTTCCAGAGGGGTTGGAAGGTTTGAACATGATAATTTTTCTGCAGCAGCTCCTACAGACCATCATGCAACTACCAGTGGAACACAGCCTTGAAATCAAGCATGCACTCTGTGCACTAGACCCAAAACTCTGAACTCCAGAAGCCAGACTGCAGCCCATCATACTTCACTTCTTACAGTATTTTGACAAGAATCTCATTCTACATGGCAGGTGGAAATTGAAGTACATCTGCTATAAAGTTATTCACCTCTACATTGACAATGACTAACTTCCAGCAATGATGGTGCACCATAGGGCCTATGCTCTCATCATAAAGATCCTGAGGGAGCAGGGACTGATGTTCTGCACTCCATACTTTCCCCTCATTGCTGTTGCTTTCTCAGAAGGCACTCTGACTTTTAATACTCTGGAGTCTGGCAATATGGAACTCCAATCTTGGGGTATATCAGTGCCCCTGCCACCTCAACCTGCCTTGCAACTGACTCTAGTCTCCAAACTGTCCAAACAACTGTGGAAAACAATATCCTGCCAGGCTTAGGGAAGGCAACATGAAGCCATGACCCTACAGCAGATCATCACCAATCTCTAGCAGGGCTACTCACACCTTCTTCAGCATTGCACACTGCCTCAGTGGATTTGAATAAAATGAGGTAACTCTGACATGTATGCATTTCTGGTCTCTACCTCACTCCCTCCTCCAATGAGACCCCATTTGTTTCTCCCTTCGGGTGCCCTACCTGCTCTTACCACAGCTCACCCCTTATACCAGAGGTTCCTAACACCATGTTGGAGATCCCAATTCACCCTCTACCTATGCTGTTTGCACATCAAGGTCATGCTGGGGAAGAATGTACCCTGTGGGGGTCTTTCCCCACATAAACCCCATGTGTGCTGCTGATCCAGTCTCTGACAACTGCTGCCTCTGAGTTTAACTGTAAACTAGTTCCATTGGTGAGAAGGTCCACCGCTGTGAGCCACTCTGTAGGAATGGTGGTCCAGTGCATGCTCCATCTCCTAATGACTTTGCAGCCTGCCTTGTACCTTGTACAGAATGGGGCCATGATGCCCTAGGCGTTTGCATGGAGCCACGATGGCATCAACCTCATGGATGTTGGGGCTCTGTCTCACCCTTTCCTCCCAGCTCCTGATACAGCTTACTCAGCGTACTCCAGTTCCTTTTTCAACCTCAGTTGGGGCTCAGATCCCAATGGCCTGATCTGCAGATATGGTGTAATACCAGCTGTTTAAGAATTGGGGGGTACTGGCTGGGGTTCACTCCTTAATTAGTTCTTGGGTAAGTGCTAGGAGGTTCCCCATAGGCTGGTGGTGGTACTGGTGCAGCAGGGCCTTGAGGGGAGATTTGGGTCCAGGTGGAGGGATTGCAGAGCTGGAGAGCACTGTCAGGGCAGGGGGCTGTTAAGACTCTGATACTGGACATTTTTTCCAGCTTACTAACTGGACTGGCCTCTCCTTTATAAGGGGATATTGGACCGGATTCATACTGTGACTTTGCTGCCATACATCCTATTTGCAGCCTAACATTGTTGGGTTTGTTTTGCCCTCCCAGAGAATGGCTATTGTACTTTGAAGGACCTGGTTAGGTCATCACATTAGGAGCCATAACTGTATTCAGACAGTGAAGCACAAGGCCTTGTAGTGGCATCCCTAAAGCCTGAACTGTGGAATACCCAGTTAAAGCATTTCCTTCTGTATGATGTGTTCTATTAACCCACTTTTGCAGACTGTATGGCTGTCATGGGGAGGGGGAATTTTGTGAAAATGTTAGTGTTGATTATAGAAGTTTAGGAGGAACCCCTCCACTTACTACCTGACACCTCTCTGCTTTTTCCCATGCTGGCAGCAGTCCCTATCTCTGCTACCTACATGCCAGAAACAGGTTGTTGGGGATGCTAGCAAGATTTCAGTCCTCAATTTCCCTACCTAGCAGTTATACTGTCTGAGGCCACTCTCTATAGGCATTACCTCACTGCAGGTACTATCTCTCTGCTTTGTAGGACCTAGACTTAGGTCCCTCCCTTGGAAGCCCCAGTTAACTATCATTAAGAAAGTACCTACACTTGCTTGCTTGCTCCTTTTTATTTACTGAATAAACAGTACGCTTTGCAATTGAGCAGAAGTGTTGGTTGTAACTGACTAACGCTATCATGAGTGCACAAGAAAAATGTTCCGAAGTGTTAGTTTGGGGCCTTCTACACGGCACCCAGTTTACCATGATGAGCCTTTATCTCCCTCCAGGCATCAATCTTCCCACTCTAAAAAGCTGCCAGACACTATAATATTAAATACAGGTTGTTGGCGGGGGACCTTAATATGACCTTCTTTTAGCAACTGGACACCTCTAATTCCCACCCTCCTCAGGAAACCAGCACCTCATAAACTTTGTCATAGACTATTTCTTGAACTTGGCTGGGTGGGTGCTTGGTGTGATCAGTGTCCTGCACCTGCGGTATATCCACTATTCTCATGTCTATGTTACCTATTCAAGAATTGACTGCTGTCTTACACAGGAGTATTCGTATTCTCATGTATTAGATTTTAAGATTGGTGACATTCTCCTCCCAGACCATGCCTCTACCATGACAGTATGAGACCTTAGCGAGCAGTGCCAGGACACTCAGTGGTGGCTAATTGCCTGCCACCTCTGGTAAAATGACTCTGAGTCCTTTCTACAGGATGAAATGCAAGAACTACTACAGGATAACTTTAAATCGGGTGTTTCAGTTAGCATTATTTGGGACATGATAAAGATGATCCTTTGAGGCCATCTGATAGGTACATTGCTGCCTTACAACATAAGAAACAACAACATCAAAAGCAGATGGAGGATACCCTTAATTTTCTCCAGACTGCACAAAAATAATGTGACCGCTCAGTCTGTCCTCGGCCGGATAATGTCTGTAAGGAATGGGATGCATACTATCCATGTCACACAGAGATCTCCTTAGTGTATCTGACAGAGATCTCATGACTCTAGGGCATGAGCCTCGCATCACCTGGCCTCTCATCGAACATGCCAGCAGAGACTGGTAACCATAGCACAGGTGCATGATCCCTGAACTCAGGACAGATGTACTAGGCTTCATGACACAGCCAGAGCTGTTATGGCATTCTACTAGATGCTGTATATCCCTGAGCAGGAGACATCCACACAGGCCATAAATGCCGATTTACCTTCCCTGACCTTCCCTACTGTGTCCCAACAACAATAGAACAGCTTGCTTGCTCTAATCATTTTAGCAGAAACTGAAGCAGTGATTAAACTTGCCAGAACAATGATGGTACCAGGACCAGGTGGTTACACAGCAGAGTTTTGTAAGACAATGGTTGAGCAACCTCTCCCGGTACTCTAGCAGGACTACAAAAAGATCCTAAGGGGGGGTGTACCCCTCCCCCCTCCTGGGCTTTTGCATCCATTTCTACATTTTTGAATCACACTTTAGAACACCAAGGCACCTTAATTGTGCTGTTTTAAAGGCAGGATACTGGTACAGCTGTATATATTTTAAACTACCAATCCACAGACGACCGGAAGTGGCTGTGACGTCACTTCTGGCTTTGCAGAGTTAAATTCACTTGCCACAGCAAGTGGAGGTCGATTGAGTCATATTCTGGCCTGTGAAGTGTGATGTAAGAGTGCACTGTGATAGTAAATCAACTGCCTGACCTCTAGGCTCTACAAGAGGGGTTACAGACAGCAAAACATAATCAGGATGTCACAGAGCTCTGTTGCCCCTCCACCCCCCACCCCCGAGAGGGACAGAGCATTTCAGCTGCTGTAGCTTAGCTACAGTTTTGGATCACCTTTTAGAGCACCAATGCACCTTAACTTTGCCTGTTTAAAGGCAGGATTGTAGTACAGCTGCATATATTTTTAAACTTTTAATCCAAGGATGACCAGAAGTAGCTGTGATGTCACTTCTGGCTTTGCAGAGTTAAATACACTTGCCACAGTGAGCAGTGGTTGGTCAGGTCATATTCTGGGCTGTGAAGTGTGAATTAAGGGTGCACTGTGTTGGAAAATTGACTGCCTGACCTCTAGGCACTACAGGAAGGCTTACAGGCAGTAAACTTAACCTGGATGTCATGGAGCTCTGCACTCCTCCCCCCCCCCCAAGAGAGGGATAGAGCATTTCGGCTGCTGTAGCTTAACTACAGTTTTGGATTGCCCTTTAGAGTACCAAGGCACCATAATTTTGCCTTTTTTAAGGCAGTATTCTGGTACAGCCATATATTATTTTAAACTTTGAATCCACGGATGACTGGAAGTGGCTGTGATGTCACTTCCAGTTTTGCAGAGTTAAATACACTTGCCAGAGTGAATGGAGGTGAGCACGTGGCAGAGGAGATGCTGGCAGAGGCAAGCTGCATGTGCCTGTGTTTGCTGAGGGTTGAGGCAGAAAACTATACTACATGAATAACAGGTGAGTAAGGAGATACACTTGCAGCTAATTGTCCTTGATAGTTTGTGTGCACCCAGACAAAAGTATTTAACACAGAGAAGCCAGGTGGAACTCAGGTCATTCAGGGCAAATTGGTAGCAGCAATTTATCCAACAAGTGATAAACTTACGTGTCAGGAAGGCTCACTGCTGCAATGCACCAAATGTGAAATGTATGCAGAAATATCCACTCCTATAAGCCCAGATGGATTTATGGGTGTTAAATGTCAGGCCTATGATAATAGTAGACACAAAGTGAATGCAACACAGGCAGAACATACACATTTACAACAAATTAAACAAACAGAGCAATTTGTTCACAACCTGAGCACTGAATCATTAATAAGGAATAAAGTATGGACAAGCATACACAATGAGCCTGTGTTTCCATCGAGGGATTGAGATACCAGCGTGTGGACCTTGAGAGCAAAGCTGGTATCTCAGCCCCGAGATGGAAACACAAGGCGAGCTGTGTATGCTCATCCATATTTTATTTTTTATAGTTTATGGTTCCCCAGATGCAAATAAAAAGTAAAATATATCCACATTTTTGTTTTACAAGGTTTCATACCTTGTGTTTGTGCTGGTTGTTGTCGGCAGCTCATTCTGCCACAGAGTCTGTTGATGTGGTCTAGTTCCTATCTTGAACCTTGTACCAACTATGGTAGCAGTTAATCAGAAAAAAAAGTTAACAAATTAAAAAAAATGCCAACTCTGTATGGTTTGACAACGCAGAGCTGACTATGGCAGTCCATGTTCAAGTTATCTCTGTGAGCTGCTTGTTAAGTGGCACTGCCATGTTGTTTTGATTTTGGTTTAGAAAAGGGCTGTTTGGACCAGTCAGGAGGCAGAGCGTACATAGCATCATGAATATTATTTAGCGGCTCATCAATATTGATTATAGAATGTGCACAATAATGTTTAGAATGTGCACAACAACTTTTGGAATGTGCACAACAACTTTTAGAATGTGCACGACAACTTTTAGAATGTGCACAACAGCATTTGAGCAGCCACTGCATTCCATGCATAATAAGCCAAAACCATAAATTATATCATAATTGCAGATAGTCTCACTTTAAATAAGAAAAGAACAAGAGAGGGTGAACAAAATGGGTCTGGACTGCAACTGAGGAAAACAGCAATAAAAAGAGCAGGGATAACCCAGCCGCGAATAATGAAAATGAATGGTGCTTACTTACTGCTAGCAATAAACAAAGGAAAGGAAGAAGAGCATTAACTACAAATGAGCTCCCACCAGCAAACAGATATAGCCACTTAGAAACAAGAGATGAACACAACAACTGGCAAACTCAAAACATGCTCGAGCTCAGACAGATGGTAGTGCTAGGTAACTCTATCATTAAACATTGTGACCCAGTAATTTGTAACCCAGACAAACATAATAGAATGCTCTCAAGTTTTTCAGGAGCCAGAATAAGGGTTATTAGAACCAGCGCTCCAGGTGTAATAAAAGGTTGTGGAACAAACCCAGTGGTGGCAATCCATGTGGGTACGAACAATATTGGAAAGGAACATAAAAAAGATATCAGTACAGAGATTATATAAACAGTAAGTGAACTACAAAGCCTAGGTGCAGAGGTTCTTATCTCAGGAATCCTCCCGGTTCCCTGAGCAACTACAGAAAAGAATAGCATCATGAACAGAGTTAACCCAAGACTGAAAACTAGTGCAAAGAAACAGGCACTAGGTTCATTGATTCTTGGTCTCCTTTTCAGAAAAGAAATCATCTGAACTGCAGAGATGGCCTACATTTAAACAAAAACAGGCCTTTTATTCTTGGTCAACTAATTAAAGCCCACTTGGAAATTATACCTTTAAACCAGTAAGTGGGGGGAGGGTACAGGCTTGACAAAGAGGAAACTGATAGGTACACAAACAAGAAGGGAAAAATGACCTGATAAGGACAAACAACATCAGATGTATATTAAACAATGCAAGGAGCCTAGCAACAAAATCGGACAATTACTAGCTAAGCTAGAGCCAGAAAATAAAATACACATTGCTCTAATTACAGAAACATGGTGGACAGAAGGAAACAGTGGGGACAAAAACATTTCAGGTTACACCACTACAAGATTAGATAGAAGTAGCAGAAAAGGTGGGGGGTGGCAATATTTACCTCAAAGTCTATTACCCAAGTGACATATATTTGAAAAAGTCACAAATCAAGGAACTAGCATACAAACAATATGGTTGAGTATAAATGCCAACTCACCAGATAAGTTCACCCTTGGGATATGTTACAGACCCCCAACACAGAAGAAGAAACTAATAGTGAAATAATAGAAGAAGAGATCACGTGATACAGAGTGCTGAGTAGAAGCTCCTCCACTAAGCTCCTGCTTCCCGAATATAAATTCGTCTTTTAATAACGTTAAAATTCAACTAATTCCTCTGCCTATGAATTCTTCTTGTGTCTAAATAGCTTGTGCTCCAGTTTTGGGTATCTGCGTGGTAAATGGAGGCTTATATGAAGAAAGCCCCCCAGAAACACACCCCCCCTCCGCAACTCCTGAGAAGGCCTCAAAGAAATCCCGAGCCTCGAGTGGCCCAGACAAACCGGATCCTTCGTGTCAAGCTGGGGATCAAGAACTCTTAACTCTTAACAGATTCTTGGAGGAATTTAAGCCATTCCAGGAAGAGATGAAAGATATGGCAACTGACTTGAAATCCCTCTCCAGAAAGTCAGAGGCTGTCTCCATTACAGTTTCGGATAACACTGCCCGAATAGTTTAGATCGAGAGAAAATTGGAAAGTCTGGATCCTGAACTCCTATTAAAGAAACAAAAGTTATCTCTTCTAGAAGCTAAACTCGAAGATTTGGAAGCCCATAGTCGGAGAAATAATGTGGTAATTCTCGGGCTCCCTGAAGGGGAAGAAGGCCAGAATACGGTAGTTTTTGTCCAGAAGCTGGTAGAAAGGGTTGCTGGTTCCTCTCCCTTTGGCCCAACATATATCATAGAATGGGCTCACCGGTCCTTGAGACCAAAACCCACACCTGATGCCCCTCTCTGTCCCATCATTTGCTGCTTTCTGAACTACCTAGAAAAGTAGCATTTCTTACAGAAAGTCAAGGCCCTGCAAGAAGTCAGATGAGATAAGACGAAGCTGAGAATTGCTCAAGACATCCATGGCTCGGTCCGATTGAAATGGAAAGCCTTCCACCCGATTGTTTCTAAGATCTTAGCAGCGGGATTAAAGTTCAGGATGGGGTACCCAGCGAAGTTACAAGTCTCAGTAAATGGCTCATGGCTTAATTTTGAGGATCCTGAAGTTGCGCTACCAAGCCTTAAATCGGCATTGCCAGATTTGTTTCGGATGACCTGAGAGGGCCTCCTGATCTTCGAGATTCACCGGGAACTTCTGAGTGAACTGTTACTTAATTTTCGTGGAGAACGCTCCTTCTAAAGATGGAACTTAGTCAAATTCAAGCTCTCATATAGAACTGGGCTACTAGCATACGGCCTGACTGTTACTTTTTTCAAGCCCTGGCCTGTTGGTGTTGATAGAGTTTCAGAGAGAATCCTTGGGGGACCTCCTGATGGCTTGCTTCGGACTGCATCCGAGATAAAGTTACATGTTTAGTTTCAAGGGAGAGCATACAAGGGAAGGTTTTCGGTTAATGCCTTCTGATTAGTTTTTGCATGTTGGAATTTCAGATTTCAGATCGGTTTCGGGCTTCCAGTGTACTTTTGGCAGGTCGGTTGGATTTGGTTATGACCACATGGGGGGCGTGGTTCACCCATGTAACACAGGTCCGGTCATTTTGCCTCGAGAGGGATTGCTCTCAATTGCTATGCCATCCTGGCTTTGCAGGGTTTTTTTTGGGAACTAGGGGTCAGTAACCCCTGGGTAATTACTCCTAGTGTTTTCCCACATCAGGATCCTGTTTCAGCTTTCACTCGGCCTCTCGCTTTCTCATGTTCTCATCTCGATAATGGGCATACCCCTCAGTATCAGTTTTTCCTCTGGCCCTGGTTCACGATGTAGTTCCCCATGGGGACAAGCATTTTCCAACTCTTTTTTTGGAGTCTTGCAGCTACATGCCATATTCACGTTTGTGACAACCAGTTTCATTTTTGTGTTTGTTTGTTTTTATCGATACCTAGTGGATTCACTAACATAAGTCCACAGGCTCTGAAAGTCAGAGACTGCTCCTTAGACATTAAGGGCTCATTAACACAATTCTTTAACTACTTTATATCTAGAGAAATGAGAGTGATCATTAGCAGGGATATGATCCAGTGCTGTGCTAGCATTGTTTGTGACAGATTGGGGGTTGAGGGGGTGAGTGCTATGTATTCTTGTTGGGGGTGGGGGCATACTGGGGGTTTAAACCTGGGCTCTTGGTGGGGGGGTTGGAGTGGTGGGAGGGCCTTACAGCAGCAACGGGAGGGGTTAGATTTTTAGTGTTATACACCCTGAGTGCAGGGCCGAATCTATTACTCTTAGTAGTCATTAGTAGATGGCCAAGGAGGTGACTTTTGCAACGTGGAATGTTAAGGGGATCAGGAAAAAATCTAAGCAATATCAGGTTCTCAAACATTTAAGCCTATTACTTACTCAGATAACTTTTCTACAGGAATCGCTCTTATTAGATATGGAAGCCTCACAAGTGAGGAGACAACAAGTGGGGACGGTGTATGAGGCGCAAGGCTCTTCAAATAGCTGTGGGGTTATGCTTATTATTAACAGGGGCATTTCCTTTGTTTCATCTCAAGTTATTAGGGACCCTGAGGGTAGGTTAGTTTTAGTTATAGGTACTCTCTGGTCAATACCACTGTTATTGGGTAGCATATACGATCCTAATGCAAATGATCCTGGCTATTTCATGAGACTTATAAATGTAATCCTGCCTTTCCTACTCATAAGGATTATCCTGGGGGGTGACTTTAATCAAGTTGTAGATTTTCAAACCTTGACAGGTCGGGTGGTGGATCGGGGGGGGAGTCTCTCCAGGTCAGAGGGCTTTTAGAGACCTACTGGATCAATGTGGGCTCTGTGATGTTGGCGTGTCCTAAATCCAGATTCCAAGGAGTTTACATACAGGTCTTTAGCACACGGCTCACAGTCCCGCATTGATTACATATTCGTTTCTCAGACTCTGCTGCCTGGGGTTAGGACCTCGTCGATCCAGCCTGGCCCTGTCTCCGACCACTCCTTGGTGTTGTGTGAACTAGCAATCCAGGATGTTGCAAAGAAAGATACAAGATGGAAGCTTAATGACCAACTGCTTAAAGACTCTAAATTTTGCAAAACCATAGGGGAGCACATTGAGGCCTTTTTTCTGTCCAACCCTTTAAACAGTGCAAATCCGGATATTATATGTGGGGCTTTTAAGGCCTAAGTGAAAGGCTTTCTAATTAGCATCTCAGCAGCTAGGAAAAGACTTAGGGAAAGGGAATTATTATCCTTGTTATCCCAAATTCGGGTTCTTGAGTCCAGTGTCTCAGTTAATTCCCCAGAACAGGACAAGGCGAAGCTCCTAGTGTTGAGAGATAAATATTTAGAATTACTCTGGGAAAAGGCAGAGTTAGCTATCATATGCACTAAAGCTAGTTATACCAATCAAGGTGAGAAGGCAGGGCACTTATTGGCACCCCGTATTAAGCAACAAGAATCCATGAGATTTATCCCTTCTATCAGGGCATCGGTAGATGGGTCTCTGAAAACATCTACTACTGAGATAGTTCAAGAGTTCGCAGCATATTACAAAATGCTGTACGGGGACATGGAGCACCCCCCCAGCCGTGAAAGTGTGGAGAAGTATCTGATGGATTCTCACCTGCCCTCCCTCCCAGCACATTACATAGACTCTCTCATCTCTCCTATAACTCAGGAAGAAATCGCTGAGGTTATTAATGGTTTACCCTCAGATAAAACTCCTGGGCCTGACGGATTTTCTTCCATTTTCTATAAAACGTTTTGAGAACTTTTATTACCAATATTTAATAGATTATTTCAGCATATTCTATCCAGGATGGAGGTTGATTGTCATATTTTTGAAGCCTTGATAGTGCTTCTCCCCAAGCCAGACAAGGACCCTGAGCTCGTCCAGAGTTATAGGCCTATATCCCTCCTAAATCAAGATATTAAAATTCTCTTAAAGATTTTAGCTAACAGGTTATCCACAGTACTCCCTGAATTAATAGGTATGAATCAGGTAGGATTTATGAAGGGACGCTCATCGGCGGATCATTTGTGTACGTTATCCCACGTCTTCTCGGCTACCAGAGATGCTGAGTTCCCTGCAGGCCTGGTCTCTTTGGATGCCGAGAAGGCATGCAACTGGGTGAATTGGAGCTTTTTGTTTAAGGTTTTGAGTACCTTTAAATTCCCTCCGGTATCTATATCCTGGGTTGCTGCATTATATAAATCCCCTACAGCAAGAATCTCAGCTAATGGGGCCTTCTCTAATTCCTTCCCACTTTATTCAGGTACTAGGCAGGGTTGCCCCCTATTGCATCTGTTGTTTAACTTATACTTGGAACCACTCATTCAAAACATCCTCCAAAATATTTCTATACGAGGTATCCGGGTTGGGCATCATGAAATTAAACTCTGCGCATGCGGATGATTTGTTGATACATCTCTCCCATACGGTTTCATCAATACCACCCTTACTGAACGAAATAGCCAGATTTAGTGAGCTATCCAACTATAAGTTGAATGCTAGTAAATTCTTATTTTTCCCACTAAATCACAAGGTATTTAAGGACGATATCTGTCTCCTAGGCTTAGGTTGGACTCCTAGAGCATTTAAGTATTTGGGCATTAAGTTATCCCGTAACCCCTCAACTTGGGAAAAAGATAACCCGGACTCTCTCTCACAGGTTGTTATTCATGACCTTAACAGATGGTCTAAACTTCCTATATCATTATGGAGCAGGATTAACATAATTAAGATGAATGTATTTCCTAGAATTTTCTACACCTTATCCCTTCTCAATTCTTTTATTCCTATACGCTGGTTTAAGAAATTGCATGGTATATTTACTAGATTTATCTGGGCTGATAAATATCCCTGTTTGGCTTATTACAAGCTAGCTGCCCCAAAACTTGAGGGGGGGCTGAGTATTCCCCATATGGCACTATACTACTGGGCCAGTCATCTGGCAAAATGTGTGAGATGAATATCCCCAGGCCCTGAAATGGTACAACCAGTATGGCTTAAGACTGAGTTAGATGCAATTAAAGCTAAACACCTGGATCCCTTAACTTTATTTTACCTCAAATTGTCTCATGTAAAGATGGCTGACTGCACCACAATAGGTATCTCTTTAAGAGTTTATACACAGTTATGTTTATTTCTTCATTATTCTCCTCAGGCTGATTTAGCTCAGTCTATTTGGAACTCCCCTTCTTTTACTATTAACGGAAAGTGGATTCCCTGCAAATGGTTGCCTCAATTAGGTGATGGAAAACTGCTTTCCCTGGTAGATGAGGAAGGGCACTGGTTGCACCCAGGTGGAATTATTGATAAGTTTCTCATCCCGGTCTCATCT
Source organism: Neoceratodus forsteri (assembly GCA_016271365.2). Classification (NCBI taxonomy): domain Eukaryota; kingdom Metazoa; phylum Chordata; order Ceratodontiformes; family Ceratodontidae; genus Neoceratodus; species Neoceratodus forsteri. The sequence goes on along the minus strand of CM057456.1, from coordinate 772,010,602 downwards.
CACTTTAAGGTCATGCAGTTAAGACACCTTCTCACTTTAGTCCTGGGGAATCCTCCCCCTTCTCAGAAAGTGTCAGCCTTGATACCTGAAATTTCCCTATTGTCTGGATCCTCAGGCATTGTATCCAAGTTATACAGGGTGTTGTATTATAAAAAATATGGGGATTCCTTCAGACCTACTAGATTCTGGAACTCAATCCTCCCTCAATACCAGTTGGATTGGCAATCCCTATGGAGATCCTGCCATAAGTACATTTCCCAAGATAGATTGCATCTCATGCAATACCATATTTTACATAATATGTACTGTACCCCCATTAAACTAAAAAAATGGTGTTTCTCAAATTCTAGTACATGTGCTAAGTGTTTTCAAGAAGAAGGAACGCTCCTTCATATGTTCTGGTCCTGTCCCAAAGTTTTCCCTCTATGGGATTCAATTAAGATGTCTTTCAATCCCCTATTGGGCCTTCAGGAGTATTTTACTCCTGAGGTTTGTCTTCTAGGGACATGTCCCTGGTTAGAGTTAGAATCAGGAAATACCATATCTCCATAGTTGCTCTCTATGTTAAAAAAATCATCCTACATCATTGGAAGGACCAATCCACCCCATCTTTCCAGGAGTGGCTACATGAAATCATTGCTAATCTCTGAACAGAGAAGGCGATTGCAAGTCTTCACAACAGACTAGCAGCTTATGGTAAAATATGGGATCCCCTCTATTCCTTACTCTCGTCTCACTGAGGATTGCACCACATGTTAGTCTTACTCATATATCCAACAGGAATAGTCACTGCACTTTAGGACGATATAGTTTTGTTGCTGCTGTAAGGGGGTGGGGTGGATGGGGTGGGTTGGGCAGTTCTTACTGTGCATGCAGTATGTCACATCTTGATTTGCTGTAACTGCCCTTCACAAAAGAAAATGTATTAATAAAGTTTAAATTATAAAAAAAAAGAAATAATAGAACTAGAAAGAGCATGTGAAATGACCCGTACAGTATTTACTGGTGATTTGAACTACAATGACCTAAACCGGGAGCAAGAAACAGCAAACACCAGAGTACTGAATTCTTAGAGGCTTGCAAGAAAAAACAGTTATTACAGCATGTAACGCACCCTACCAGAGGAGAAAACTTGCTAGACCTAGTGATCAGCACTGACACAGTCAGCATAAAAGAATGTAAGGTCACTACACCATTAGGTAATAGTGACCATGCTTGAATAAAGTTTGAAATAGAAAATATCATAATGAGATCTAGGGGATGCACAGAAATATATTTATATAGAACAGCAACTAAAACCCACATAAACAATGAAATAACTGAGATAAACTGGGATGCTGTTCATAAAGGAAAACTGTCATAATCATATGCCCCTCACCCCTGAAAGCCTTACTCCTCCCCCTGATTAGCAGTTTTGCAAAGAAATCACCATTTTTCCAGTGTTTTGACTTATTTTTATTTTTTGGCTTAAAAGTCTGCAATTCCATGAAATGGCACAGGCTGAGCGATTCCATCTCAAGTGAAAGTGCGGCTCTGCACTTCTTGCGTCAGTACACTTGAATTGATGCCAGCAGTCCAGCACCACACCTTCACTTGAAATGGAACCGTACAGCGTACACCATTTTGCAGAATCCTAGACTTTTAAAGTAAGTTCAAATGCCAGAAAAAAAGTGTTTTCTTTGCGAAACTGCTAATTGGGAGGTAAGACTTTGGGAGGAGAGAAGCTTATGATTATGACTGTTTTCCTTTAAGGACAAAACAGTGGAGGAATGCTGGGTTTGCATGAAAGAAATGATTCTAACAACAATTAATAAGCTCGTAAAGAGAGTCAAGAAGTATAACAGTAAGGAGCTTAAACCAAAATGGCTAAGCAGTAAAATCAAAAACAAATAAAATATAAAAACAAAGTTTATGCAAAACATAAAGAACAAAAACCAACATGAGCTGGGGCAAATTCATAAAACAACAAAGGATCTATAAGAATGCTATAAATAATGCAAAAAGGGAACTTGAAGCTAAACTAGTGCCACAGCAAATAAACATAAACAATAAACAGTTTTACAGCTATATAAATTCATTAATGAATTCTCATTCTGGAATAACTGCAATCTCAAATAAATAATACCACCATGGTAACAAAACCTGAAGTAATAATAGAGCTTTAACATTATCGACGACCCTATATATCAACTGGATTACCATTACCATTGAACACCGTAATACTGTAACTGGATTTCGAGTTATTATGCCTCAAAAGTGGAAATAACTCAAAATCCGGTTATTATGACATTTACCAAACTGCCACTGCTTCCTAGACATCACCAAAATTCAGCACTACAATTCCCAAATGACATAGAAAAAAATATAACTTTGCAGACACTTCCTAACCTTTCCAATCACTCCCGAAAGATCTCCACAGCAACGAAAAGACCCTGTCTCCATGGTAGCACTTCTGGATCTTCCTTCCCGATGCAGACAGCAAGACAAACTGTTAAATCCTTCATAAAAAGCTTGAAGTAGGAATCTTAAAACAATTTCATTTGTTTAGTTTTACTTATAAATGTTTCCAACCGTAATCCAGAGAAATGTAACACCGGCTGGACCGTCTCCAAGAAATCCAGTATTTATGTTATGAAGTTCAGTGTTTAAAGTGTTCCACAGTACTGCATTATTAACATGTTTTCACTACATTGACTTGTCTTCACTAATAGTACATAGTTCCTTTAAAAAGAAATGTGTTGAAAAATTAAAAAGCATTCTTCAGAAAAGGTTTTTTTCATGTTGACTAAATATCTTCTGTGATTCTCTGAACCAGCAATTATAAAAAATAAAGTATGGGCAAATGTATTTTTATGGATTGCTTTACACACCCTCAGTGTGCGATGACCACATAAACCTCTTGAGCTTTGCTCTTGAGGTTTACGGGTCATCAAACACCTCAGGTATGTACAAAAATCTATAACACACACTTGGCTATCCATTATTCTCTATTTAATGAATAATTGTGCACAGTACATACAAAAAACAACACAAATAAACTGACCAAAATAGAACAGATAGGGAATTATACCATAGATGTATAACATATACAACTGAAGATAGTGGACCCGATTCCAGATGGCGGATGCAGGGATTGCACCACACTGTGTGTCCACCACAAAGCTTGCCGCAACTGCGCCAAAGCCCTCAGATGCAACTCTGTGCTATTCCAGAAGAGCTGGTGCAGCTGTGACAGTTTTCATGATTTACAACAGCTTGCGCCAAAGGTATGGAACAAGGCCCGTAGTAAAGGTACCCCATGGACGCAAAGTTAGACCATTGGGGAGATGGTCTAACTTTGCAGCATCGGGACTTGCAGCATCAGCTTCTGGAATACTGAGTTTGATGCAAGTTGGCACTTCTGTCAAACAGCCGGCCACAAGTCCCCTGTGGCAATCGCAGCCACTTATGGAATTGGGACCAGTAAGTCTAAAAACATTTGGGCACCAGGGCTGGATGGGATAACATTGTAAATGTTACAAATCATGGTAGATATCATTTGTGAACAACTAAAAATATTTTTTGAGAGGTCATTGAATACATGGGAGATTCTGATTGACTAGAAAGCTACAAGAGTAATGCCAATCCATAAAAAAGGTAACGGGCAACAGTTGCAAAATTGCAGACCAATAAGCCTAAATTCGGTGCCAGGAAAAATATTAGAGTCTATTATTAGGGATAACATTTTGGAATATTTGACTATGAAAAATAAGGTGAACGAGAATCAACACAATTTTACCTGACAGAAATCCTATTTAACTAACCTGGTGTGTTTTTATGAGCATATAAGCTATTTACTGGATGAAGAATACACAGTGAATGTAATTTTACTCAACTTCTGCAAAGCACTTAACAAAGTCTCACACTGGGCAATTACTGATTAATTACAAAAATATGAACTTGATAACCCCATTGTAGGAGATCAAAATGAGTGCGCACTGGGAGGTGGTATGTGGAAACTACCAACGTTATTTGCAAAAAAAGTTTCTACACTACATTAAAAAATCTACACTCCCTAAAAGTAAGGGAGTGGGGATAAACAGTGTGCTTAATCAAAACAAACAATAAAAACATTGCTTTAATCAATGTATTAAAATTCCCATATAGTGAATATATGCCTAACGAGTGGAAATATGCCTTAAAAAAGCACTGCAATGTGCTTAATTGCAAAACTGAAATAAACAGTTTCTCCCTTCCCCTCCCCTCCGTTCTCCTTCTTCCTTTTCCCTCCTATCCCTCTCCTACCTAAAATAACAAAAACAACCAAACCATACACTCCAACCCCCATCCCCTTTAACCCACAACCCCCCCCATCCTTCCCTTCCTTCCTTGTTTATTTCAGTTTTGCAATGAAGCACTTTGCAATGCTTTTTAAAGGCTTATTTCCACATATTTAGGGAAATATTCAATGTATGGTAATTTTAATATATTGATTAAAGCAACATTTTAATTAGTTGTTTTTTATTAAGCACACTGTTTATCCCCACTCCCATACTTTTAGGGAGTGTAGATTTTTGAAGTGTCATCAATCACATGGGGTGTTTTATCCAGTATATATGTGGCAGTTGGTGTTTTGTTCCTTAGGCTTTGATAAAGGAGTGTATCTGAAACATGTCAGGTGGGATGTGATTCCTAGAAGCTCAACAAATGGATTTTATTTGCAACTAAGTACAGTTTTCATTGTGTCCCACTTAAGAGGTTAGCGTGTGCTGGAAACTTGCTTTGCATATAACCCCAATGGATAACAAACTGGCTTATAAACAGAGTGCAGTAGGTAATGGTAAATGGTTGTACATTGGGAGACAGGCAAGTGGCAAGTGGGGTCCCCAGGGTTCAGTCCTGGATCTCATCATATTCCAGATCTTCATTTCTGACTTGAGTGATAATGTAAAACATTTTATGATAAAGTACAACTAACAGCTAACAGGGCTCTGTGCAGGAATGAAAATGGTCATTTTTTCAGCAGTTATTGTTTTTTATTTGGTGTAGTACTGGTATGGTATGATATGGTTTCAAGATCATGCCCTGCCATTGGGAAAAATAGTGGAAATCGGCCCATATGCTAGTTTTATGGTTCAGTTTGTGAGCTGTACTAAAGGGCGGTTAGCTTGTTTGAAAATTTGGGGTGCACAAGAATACCCAAAGAAATGGGGCACCCCAAATTGGCACTTATTTTTCAGTGGGATTTATCTGTATGTTAATGTACCCCCCTGCTATGGCTCTTAGCCAATCAAAGAGCTCATAGTATCCAGCCCATTTTCTAAAATATATTAATTTCTGTCCTAGCCAAATGCCTCCACACTATCCTTCCATCTCTAATTGGTCTTGACCAGATGGGGTTCATAAGAGCTCAGACCACCATGGACAATACCCAATGTACCCTCCACACTGTTCATCATCTTTACACCACTCCCTGTCCTTCCCTAGTCCTAAGCCTTTATGCCAAAAAGACTTTTGGTCAGATCTCCTGGCCATTTTTATACTGTGTTTTGGCCAAGCCAGCCTTTCCAGATGTTTTTTATATGACTCCTCTGGAATAGTTGTTCCAACCTACAAGCTTTGGTAAAAGGAAACTGCCAGCATGTCCTAGCATTCCACCTCCTCCATGGCACCAGGCAGGCTGTAACTAGTCCCCACTGATCTTTGCACATCATATCCAGCCCCTTGCCCAGGCTATTAAGAGTCTATGGATTTTTGGGGTATCTGCACCCAGGGACAGGAACATTGCATAGCTCTCTGTGCAGACAATGTCTTACTTTATCTCCAGGACCCAAAGACTTCTCTGCCTACTGCATTTGAGCTCCTTTGAGGCAATGGCTTGGTCTCCATTTCTAAGTTGAACACCTCTAAAACTGAATCTTTGTCATTTCAGCATGAATCTTCTCATGCTGTTTGGACCCACTTTCCCTTAAAATGGAAACTGGAAACTATTAAGTACCTAGGTACATCTTGCAAGGAACTCCTCTCACTTTTATAAGCATAACTATGATCTATTTATGACTCAGTTAACGCAGCAGCTCACTCACTGGGGAACTCTTCCCTTAAGTCTCACATGACAAGTTGATTCCATTAGGATGGTGACCCTCTCTCAAGCTCTCTACTTCTTTCAAAATGTCCCACTCCACTTACTACCATCCTGTTGGTGGCAATGAAATAAACACATTTCTAATTTTCTCTGGACCAGACAACGCCCATGGGATCAGCTTAAAGTCTTATCTATTCCTAGGGAAAAGGATAGCCTAGCCCTTCCAGATTTCAAAGTGCACTTTTGGGCCTCACATTTATGCTTCACTTGCCTCTAGCACTTTGCTAGGGACACTCAGCCGTGACTCAGCTTGTAAAGAGCACTCTTCACTACCCGTGACTTTATCCTTTTGCTCTGTCATAGATCATACGACCATCACCTTTCAACAGGGCTTAACTTTTGGTTGTGTGACTAACATAAAACCTGGCTAATCTTACAGAAATCCTTGTTAATCACCTCCTTTATACCTCTACTCTGTCCCATCCCATGCACTGGGCACTTTATACCAGTCACCTGGGATACTAGATATTTTCAGTGGGAAAGATGACCCCTTTAGTACACATATCAGCTATTTTATGGGAACCTGCTCCTTTCCTTCCAAGAGATACAGGCCTGTTTTGGTTCACAGCTCTCAGATTTCTATTGTTTCTTGCAACTTCAGCACTACATTAGCTCTTTACTTTGAACAGAAGAAATGCTGGACTCTCATCCACCACCCATGAACCATTTCTTGTCCTTCCCTAAGACAGGCACCACAGCTCACCTGATCACCTCTTTAGCACAGACCTTATAGGCAACCCAAAGTGATTCTCCCCTTAATTGATTCATTGATTGACTGACTGATTTTTATTTGTTTTACCAGCAAAACACCACTGAGCGATGCTCATTTGCAAGGAGGTCCTGGTTAGGGCAGTAAAAGTACAGAGAAAAATACAATGAGGTGATCCATAAATGGAGTGAGGAATTTGGTACTGCCATTACCGATTAACAGTGGGAACTCTCATATTGATTCTAGGAATAAGAACTTTACTTCCAATAAAGAACTCTTCTGTCATACGACTGCCCAGGTAACAGCCTCTCATCAATGGGTAGTGTTTACCTGGAAACAACTAATCTGTTACTACAGAACTCCTGTTATTATCTTCCATCATCTGCTCACATGTAGTGCCTCCTGCTGGAGACAAAGTGGAGAGACACACGTCATGTGGGGGTGCCCAGTTCTCCATCTGTACCTTCAGGTTTTAGAAGCTGAGCTAGAGAAATTAGTCCAGAAGCCTTTGAGACTCACTCCTGAGGTGTATATGCTCCTACAATACCCACCTGGCTTTTGAGAAAGAATGCCAGGCATTCATGGATATTCTCTCCATTGCAAGCAAGAAAGTAACATCTGTATTATGGCTCACTCCCAAACCCCCTGGCACTGGTGCTTGGAAGAGAAATGGTTAACCAAATATATTGATCTAGAAAGATAACATATTGCTTACATAATAAATATGAGCTCTGCACTAACAGATGGGCTAGTTGACTAATACAAGCCATGACCAAAGACACAGACATTATCCCATGAGTACATTTTACCCGGATGTTTCTCTGGTCAGCCCTTCCTACGGCTGATTTCATTCGTGTTGTATATAGGCCGTTGCAGTACCCTTTGACATTGGGAGTAAATTATTAATTCCTAGATTCAACTGTTGAGTGGGGTGGCAGCCATGCCCTCTCTTTGCCATGCACTCTCCTCCCACACGTAGCAGTAAGAACCTGAAGAGTGATCTATCTGTCAAAATCCATCTTTCGGATGAGATGTTAAACCATGGTCCCATCTGCCTGTTCTGGTGATAGTTCAGGTGGATATTAAAGATCCCATGGCACTTCTCAAAAAGAGTGGGGGAATTTTTTATTCATGTCATCAAAACAAAACACATAAACAAATCAACATTATGACATACAGGATCTTAGAAAGAAAAGCAAAACAAAGCGAAGGAAAGGACAGTGCAACACCTGGAATCCATAGGAGCACAGGATCCAAGACAGCATGGGTTTACAAAAGGAAGGTCCTGTCAAACTAATCTCATAGACTTCTTTGACCGGGTAGCCAGAGTGGTGGACCAAGGGGGAGCAGTTGATATTGCCTACCTTGACTTCAGCAAAGCTTTCGATACTGTTCCACATAGAAGATTAATAAATAAGCTGGGTAGGCTCGGGGCAGGTCAGATGTTGGTCAACTGGGTGGCAGACTGGCTGACAGGCAGAAAACAGAGTGGTGGTAAATGGTATACAGTCAGAAGAGATGCAAGTCGCAAGTGGGGGTACCTCAGGGATCAGTCCTGATGTCAGCCCTCTTCAATATTGTCATCAGTGACATTGCAGTTGGACTGGACAGTACGGTTTGTCTGTTTGCAGATGACACCAAGATCTGCAACACAGTAGATGATCCAGATGGTGTGGGCAGAATGAGAAGAGATCTGAATAAACTAACAAAATGGTCGGAAGAGTGGCAACTGGGGTTTAATGCAAAGAAGTGCAAGATCATGCACATAGGCAAGAGAAACCCTGAAGCCACCTATAGGCTTGGAGGGGAGTTGCTGGCAGTCACAAGGGAAGAAAGAAACTTGGGGCGTCATCGTCACTGATGACCTGAAATCATCCAAGCAGACCACTAAAGCAGTAGGTAAGGCTAGAGGGATGTTGGGGTGTATTAGTAGGGGTATCACAAGTCAGAAGAAGGAGGTAATAATCCCTCTTTGCAAGACACTGGTTAGGCCCCATCTGGAGTACTGCGTGCAGTACTGGAGGCCACATCTTCACAAGGACATTAACCAAGTTGAGGCAGTCCAGAGAAGGGCAACCAAAATGGTGCAGGGACTGCATCAGAAAACATATGAGGACAGATTAACTGAACTCAATATGTATACCCTAGAGCAGGGGTTCTCAAATGGTGAGGCCAGCCTCCTTGGGGAGGCCCCAACCTGTTCCAGGGGAGGCTCAAGCAAGTCTGAAAAAGTACTGTGTTGAAATTGTGGGTTTTATGTATTTTGTGTGATGAGATGAAGCACACTGAATGAGGATAATAACAGTAGGTGAACTGTATGCATTTATTTACTAATAGGTGACAAGGGAAGGTGAATGAGCCAAGGCTCATTTCAGGTGTACCCGGGGAAGGGTAGGGAGTGAATACATTTCAAAAGGTAACTGCAAAACAATCAAGAAATATGCAGTGAGCAATAGTGAAAATAAATATGAACAATAAATTAATAATGAGTGGTGGTAATTGATCAATTTGTAGACTGATGGCAGAACAGCCCAAATACAAGGGTTGAGCATAGAAGTGCTAAGAGCAATAGCAGGAAGGAGCAAAGTAATCCCTGAGAAGTTGCTTAGGAGCATGGAAGGAGGGAGAGGAGGCAAAGTACGTAGGAAGGTTATTTCATATAGAGAGGAAACAGAGAAAATAGTCTGACCCATGAAAGTACTGCAACAAGGGCTAACAATGGTTCAAGAATGAAAATAGTGGAGCAAGTAGGGTGGCCTGTGGGGGGTTACAATAGGCTGAATAATTATATTTGTTTATTTTATTTATTTGTTATTTAGATAACACCTTTGAGCACAGGGGCTCTTTTTCAAAAGTTCCAAGTCAGTATAAGACAAAGAACTGAATGTAAGCCAAGTACTCAAAGGGGTTTCAATTTATTCATGGTGTACAGCGTAAAGTACAGTATGTTATTTTTCTTTGGGGAGGCCCAAGATTATTTCAGTTTTTGGGGGAGGCTCAAAATCTTTTCCGTGGATTTGGGGAGGCTCACTGTGACAAAGTCTGAGAACTATTGCCCTAGAGCAAAGGAGGGAGAGAGGTAATATGATTGAAACATTCAAACACCTTAAGGGCATTAACAAGGTGAAAGAGTCTAACGTTTCAATATAAGAAAAATAGCAGGACAAGAGGACACAGCACGAGATTAGAGGGAGGCCGATTAAGGGGTAATGTGAGGAAGTTATTTTTCAAAGAAAGGGTGGTGGATGCAAGGAACAGCCTACCTCAGGAAGTGGTGGATATGAATACAGTGCAGGGCTTCAAACAGGCATGGGATAGGCATAAGGAGCAATACAGATGAGTATGAATAGATAGGTCATTGACAGAGCAAAGGCCTACGGCACATTCATAAAGTAGAAAAAGAAATGGGCAGACTGGATGGGACTTACGGTCTTTATCTGCTGTCAACTTCTATGTTTCTATGTTTCTAAGCACAAAAGAGTATTACTTCATACAGTAAAATCAAAAACTTAAATGAGCAAATCATGCATAGTAAAGAAATCACAAACACAAAGGAGTATTTTAGTCATACATAAACCCTAAACATAATACAGTGCTAAATGTACACCCCTTCCCCTTCCCTACCAAAAGAGTAGGGGAATTTCCCCGGTGACCTGGCCAAATTCCCCCCCATTCACTAAAAATATCACCAACAGCTTAATCTGGTTCAAGGTCAGTTGTCATTCATCTGTATTCCCTTCCCCCGGGTTGTGCCTGATAATAGGCAGAATTTGTCTAGTTTACTTACCCAGTCAACAAAAACTAAATAAATAAATAAATAAAAATACAGCAGAAGACAATACAGAGCCTATCTGTAGCTTTCATCAGGGTCTACCCACACTGCACATAAGGGGAATCAACCCAGATGTATGCTACTAACCATTATTATTTAGTCTGGTATCATGTAAGAGTAAGTAGAGTGCCCTACTGTCATGTCTTATGTATATCAACAACTACAGGCCCATAGCCATCCTCTCTGTGCTATGCAAGCTACTGGAGAAGCTTGTTGCAACCCAAACCATTGACTATCTCATAAAGAACAACCTTCTCTCAGACACTCAGCATGGTTTCAGAAAAGGGCGCAGTACCTTAACCGCTCTTCTCAAATTCTCCCCCGATGTACTCTGCAAGATGGACAAAGGCCTACTCACTGGAGCAGTATTTATCGATCTTACCAAAGCTTTCGATCTTGTTGATCATCCCCTGCTTCTCTCAACCCTGCATAGACTTAACTTCTCATCCTCAGTAGTTCACTAGTTTAACTACTACCTATCAAACAGACAACTTGTTAAATTCAACTCCACTGTCTCGGATGTGACCAGCACTGACATCGGAGTACCCCAGGGCTCCATCCTGGGACCCCTTCTTTTCTCGCTATACATCAACAACATAGATTATGCCATACTCTCCTGCTCAGCTATCTTATACGCTGATGATCTTGCCCTCTACTACAGCGCTGACAAAGTTAACATCATTAACAAAAACCTCTCCTCGGATTTCAGGAATGTGCAAACATGGCTAAATGCTAATAAGCTCATCTTCAACACAAAAAAGACCCAAGCCATGCTATTTGGCACTGCCCCAAACTCAGGGCATGTAAGGAACCCCTCCTAGTCCATGGCTCTGGGGGGGTCTCTCATCGACTGTGTCACATCCTTCAAATACCTGGGAGTCCTCCTTGATAAATCCCTTGATTTCAGTCTGCACATCCAGTCAACCTGTAAAGCAACAAATGCCAAACCTGAAATCGCCTATAAGACTTGTCACCTGCTAACACCATCCGCCAAAGTGGCAATTGCAAAGGTATTCTGCTTCCAGCGCTGACATATGGTGTCTCCACTTTTACTAATGTCCTTAAGACTGCTCTCCATAAATGGGATGTCGCGTATAACAACATATGTCAGTAAGGCTCCTCTTCATATCGCCTCAAGCACCACTGCACACTGTATAGTGACCTAGGCTGGCTCTCCCCAACTGCCTACCAACTTTATTCCCTAGGGACCCTCACAGACTCTGTAATCTGTAACCAAACCCCCTACTCCCTTGCAGCTCTACTCGTACCACAGACACCTGCCCACGGACTACGCTCGGCAAACAAATTTCTACTCACCATACCCAGGTGTCTTACTTCAAAAGGCTCTAGAGCATTTCACTGCACCATCCCAGCCACCTGTAACTCCCTCCCTCCTGCCCTGAGACAGGCTAACTCCCACCCAATCTTCAAAAAAGAACTATATCGCCACCTGTCCCAGGACCCCTGCACATGCTTTGATCCCACTTAATGCCTTATAGCTAACCACCCTATTTCGCCCAAGACACTGCTGCACTTCTAAACAAGCTTTGCTATAAAATGTCTTTATAGCTGCCACTTAGCCCAGTTTCAGTTATTTGCATGTACTAATGTCACTTTTGTCATCTTTGCATAGCTATATGTATTATCTCAAGTACTGTCTGACCTGATCTGTATTCTAACCTACCTGTACTATATACTATGTACCTGTACTATATACTATGTATTGTATAATCTCATCTCATTTTATGTATGTATTCTCCTGGGTCGTGCCTGAAAATAGTCAACTTTGGCTAGTGCACCTAACCCGGTTAACAAAAACTAAATAAATAAATAAATGGTATATAACTCATTAATCTGAACTCCATTTGTATCCTAGTTAAACTGATCTTGAATAAAAATCATATTGACAAAAAAAAGCATATTCCTCAGTGTTGAATGCAGATAAGAGATCAATCATAACAGTTGTTTTCTGTCTCCACTATCCCTTGCCAAGAGGAGGATGTCTAGCCCCAGCAAGTTAGTCCAGTAGGATGGTGTTGGCCACAGTGCTGAATGCTTTGGCTAAGTCACCAAAGACAACCGAGGTAGGCAGACCATAACAGGCTGACTGACAGGGATAGTTTCATTAATGGGTTGTCCTGCTAATAGCAGAACATATGGTGTAAAGCTACATTTCTGGGTAGCCTTAAATTAATCATATAATTCGTTATTACTCTGGTCAGGGACAGGGGTGGGGTGGGGTATCCAAATGTACAATTTATCCACCAATGAAATAATGGTGATTTTAAAAATAAGAGTGGATACACATAAAATGAAGATGGATACTTTATTTTCACTCAGAATATTCTTTATATGCTATAGTATTCTATTAATGAGGTGCTGAAAAGAGTGGGAAGATAACATGTTGAGATACCAGCCATTTAAATAACAGCTTGCAAAAAAAAAATAGCTTTAAAGAAGACAAAATTAGGTTGTTATATCAACTTTACAAATTACAACATTCACAGGCTATCAGAATTAATTTCAATGGAATAAAAAAAACAATGCAGCTGGATGTTAATGACAATTGGGTCATTAAAAAGAAAGATGCTGGACTGAGGGCACATTTAAAACAGATAAGATGAGAAAAGTGTTAGTGCTTATTTCTGTATACTGTCTCACTGTCAAATTGTTCCCTAGAGTCTATTAACTAATGATTCCTCAGTGTGCCATTCTTCTCTCCCCCCCCCCACTTAAAACAACACTGCTAGCTGCTTTAGGGAACCTGCAGTGTCCAGGAGCCTAGAGTAACAGACATCTAGAAACTATATTATGAAGCCACAGTATGAAAGGCAAGAAACCATGGGAAAAGAAACTGGCTTTACAGGTGTGGGAGCAATGTGAGTTTTTTATTTTAGTTTTTTTTTTGTATTTATTGAAATATTTGGTAACTGGGACATGCACACTGAGCCAGGGCTTGTTTCCAGGTGCGACCCAGGGGAAGGGGGTACATGCATATCACAGGCATATAACAATCATTTTACATTTGAGATAGAATGAGCAATGAAGAAAACTGTTTTACACAATCACAGAAGCACAACAGGACAGGATATACAATACAATAAATTAAATAAAATACTTAGTGGCATTTACAAATGCAGATAAGATGCAGTCAACAGGTTCCACCCTCGGAATGTGCCCATCATTAGGGTGCCAGGATTTAATTTTGCCATTCACCCTATATGTGGGGGTTGTGCCCCTTGCACCCTGCTATTTTGGGGGCTGTGTCCCCCATGCCCCTCAACTAAATATCCCAACTCCAGGGGGGCAAACCTGGGGGTGGGGATTTAAAAGTTTGGTGCCCTAATGACAGGCACACTCTGACAGGTGCACAGATGGCAAGAAGGGCAAGCAATGTACTCTAGTAGGATATACATGTGAAAAGCGAGTATGAATGCTTTAGTGTGGTGATTGGGTACTGTAGTGGCAGTAGTGCACCAAGTTGCTGTTTGATAGCATAAAATGAGGGGGAGTTTCTTAGGAGGGGGGAGAGTTTATTCCATGGGAAGGGGAGCCTGTAGGAGAAGGTGGATTTGCCCAAAGTGGAGGAAGGTAGGGGGAGCAAAACGTTTACTTTAGATACAGTACTTATCAATCTACAGGAATATTTTAAAGGCCAGAGGGCAATCCTGCTATCAAAGCAAGGAGGCAGCTAACTAAGGCAGGCTAGAACTTTTCTGCTAGGACATTTCTAACTGGGGGTAAGTAGACAGATAATTTATTGGAAGTGTAGGGTCTGCAAGGTAAACTGGGATGTTCAATTATGGTAAAAACAAAAACACAAGAGTTGGTGTGCTAGTCTGAGTTCAAGGAAGGAAACTGAAAATCATCTTTGCAGTTGGCTGGATCAGGATGAGAGCTATAAATTGAGGGGTATGACTTACACAGAAGCAAAGCAAAACAAAGTGAATAGGGTCTAGAGACAGTGTAGTTACAGGTCAAACACCATATCTAGGACAGGAATAATAAAGCAGTTAAAGTGAACAAAACAAACATGGGCAAGGTAGAGGTGAGTTAAGGTCAAGCAATAGTTGGACAATGGGTAAAACGGGGCTAAAGGAGGCAAAAAAGTAAAACAGGCAAGGGAGGACAAAGTTACACTGAGACTGGTGCACTGCACTGACTATGAGGCAGCAGTCTTCAGAGAGAATTTCTGGAGACTGCATTGCTGCCCCATCTGCATACACATCCCTGGGCTGAAGGAGGAGGTGTCCACACTCAAGGCCAAGTTGGCTTGGGTTCAGAGGACCAACTATCCCACCCAGGGACCACCTAGTCTGCCACTGCTACTTCAGAGGTTGCCCAGAAGGAGGAGCAGCTGGACAACAGTGGGCTTGGGGAGGGTTAGGGTGGTGGAGCATAGGCACAGCCCTCCTCTGGTACCACTATGAAACACCTACATCACACTGGCCAAGTGGTAATGTCCCACAGAGGCACCCAGAGTAATAACCAGGGTGGATGTTGGGGTCCTCCATAGTGGAGACCCCAAGGGAGGGTGGCAGGGGACCCCAGAGGAGGAGGAAGCGAATCCTGGTGGGAGACTCTGTAGTGAGGGGGATACAGCTGGGGGCAGGTAAGGATGAGGAAAGGAAGATTAAGTGCCTTCCTGGTGCCATGGCTTGCAGGGGCGGCAAGAGGATTGAAAGGATCACTGGGGCAGTAGGAAGGGAGGGAGAACTGGACATCATTGTCCATCAGAGGACAAATGACCTGTCTAGGGTGGAGTCAGCAATAATTCAGGAGGAGTTGAGGGAATTGGGGAGGGGTCTTAGGCAAGTAGCATGATCTGTGGCCTTCTTGGAGGTGCTGTCTATGACAGGGGGAGGACAGGATTCTCTGCACCAGGACCTTCAATGCATGGTTGAAGGAATGGTGCAGACAGGAGGGTTTTGATTACATTACAGACTGGGGCCTCACCTGAAGGGATAAGGGCCTGTACAGGGATAATGGCCTGCATCCATCCAGGAGGGGAACCATGGTTCTCAGTGAACAGTTTAAATGCTACATTGGTGAGCATTTAAACTAGCCATGGGGGGAAGCGGAATGAGGCAGGAAGACATAAACTGCCCCCCCGCCACAGGCTTAAGAGGTCAGCAATGGGAATGCTGAGGGAATGAAATCCCAGAAGGAAACAAATACTGTACCAAAGAAATCCAAGGGGTAAAAGAAAAGAAAAATAGTAAAAAAAAATGGTGGAGGAAATAAGGAAGGACAAATGGCAAATAGGACTGGGGGAATGGCAGGACAATCTGGAGAACTATGTGTGCAAATGCTTGAAGTCTTGGCAATGAGACTGCAGACCTAAAGGCCACCATGGCAGATGCGAACCCAGACATAGTAGCAATTACCAAGTCCTGGTGCAATGAAAACCAGGATTGGGATGTAGCCATACCAGGGTATACTCTGTTCAGAAAAGACAGGGGAGGTAAATGGCTCTTTATGTCAGGGACAACATAAAAGCTACTGAAATAAAGGGAGAGCAGGGAGGAGCTGAGGTACCGTAGGCCACCCTGAAGACATGGGGGTGCTGTTATTCACTCAGGAGTGATCTAGAGACCTCAAGCACAGGGGCAGAGGTAGATAAAAACATGATGAAAACAATCCAAAGGATGGCATGCAAAGGGGAGGTGTTGCTGACAGGAGACTTCAATTTACTAGAAATGGATTGGAGTCTACCAACTGCAGCAACAGTCAGAAGTAGGGACATCCTGGACTCCCTGCAGGGGGCATTCCTCAGGCAACTAGTTAGCGAACCCACTTATTGGTGGGGAGGGGCCAATAGTGGACCTGGTACTAACAAACGGGGGCAGTGTTGCTGACATTACAGTGGGTGTCTGCCTGGGGACCAGTGATCACCATGCCGTGTGACTCAATATAAGAAATGGGTCAGAATTGAGCCACAATAAGACTAGGGTTCTGGATTCCAGGAGGGCTGATTTTAAGAAAATGGGAGAATGCCTCAGGGACACCCTAGCAGGGATAGGGGAAACTGAGGGGAGTCGAGGAACAATGAGCAAAAATAAAGGGGGCATTGAAAAGGCAACAAATTTCTGTGTCAGGCAGATTAACAAGGGCAAGAAAAAAAAGAGAGTGCTAGGGTTCTCTAGAGAAGTAGCAGAGAAAGTAAGAGCAAAAAAACTAGCATTTAGAAGGTACAAGGGGACACAGAAGGAGGGGGATACGGAGAGTTACCACGAGGAACAGCGAGATACTGGGAGAGCAGTTAGGAGTGCAAAGGCACAAATGAAGGAAGATATTGCCCAGTCAGTAAAGAAAGGGGATAAAACATTCTTTAGATATACTGTATAAGCGAGAAGACAAAGAGAAAAGGAGGGGTAGTCAGGCTAAAAGTGGAAAGAGGGGTTTGTGAGGAAGAGGTTAAAAAAAAAGCAGACATATTGAATTTGTTCAGTATTTACAGAGGAAGGGGTTGGTGACAGGTGAAAGATAAGAGACAAGGGCATTAATGGAACGCAGGTGGACACTAGTCCTTTTACAGAGGAGAGAGTCATCAAGGGACTAGCACAATTCAAAGTAGACAAGGCAATGGGAACTGATGGGGTGCACCCCAGGATACTGAGGGAGCTCAAGAAGGTGCTGGCTGCACCTCTGAGAGCTCTGTTCAGCCTGTCACTGGAAACAGGGGAGGTTCTGGGGGACAGGAGGAGGGCAGATGTTGTCCCACTGCACAAAAGTGGAAGCAGGGAGGAGGCAGGAAATTAGAAATCTGCCAGCTTGACTTTTGCAGTGGATAAGGTCATGGAATTGGTACATAAGGAACGATTTGAGGAATACCTTGTAACCAGTGGATTATTGGATCCAAGGCTACATAGTTTCACTGGGGGAGGTCTTACCAGAAAAACCTGATCGAGTTCTTTTAGTGGGTGACCAGGGAAATGGATCAGGGAGGAGCAGTAGATGTGGCCTACCTGGATTTCAGTAAGGCCTTCAACACCATTCCACAGAGAAGACTGGTGAGCAAGCTGGGCAACCTAGGAGTAAGTACAAAAGTAGAAAAATGGGTAAGAAGTTGGCTAAGCAATAGGAGTCAGAGGGTGGTAGTAAATGGGGTCCACTCTGGAGAAGGCAAGGTGACCAGCGGTGTGCCACAGAGGTCAATATTAGGCCCAGTCTTGTTCAAAGTCTTTATTAGTGACATTGCAGAAGGGCTGGAAGGGAAGGTATGCCTGTTCACAGATGACACAAAAATCTGCAACAGAGAGGACACACCAAGTTGGTGTGGAAAGAATGATGGATGATCTGAAAAAGCTGGAAGAATGGGCAAGGGAATGGCAGCTGGGTTTAAATGCAAAAAAGTGCTAAATCATGCACTGGGGCACAGAAACCAAGGGGCATTATACCAATTGGTCGGGAGGTATTAGCAACCACAAAACAGGAACGCGAACTAGGGGTAATCATTTCTGATGACCTGAAGGTAGCCAAGCAGTGTAATAAGGCAGCGGGGAAGGCTAGCAGGAAGCTCGGGTGCATAGGGAGGGGCATCACAAGCAGAAAGAGGGAGGTAGTACTACCCCTGTATAGATCACTAGTAAGACCCCACCTCAAGTACTGTTTCCAATTCTGGAGGCCCCACATCTGCAAGGACACAGATAGGGTGGAGGAAGTACAAAGGAGGGCTACCAAAATGGTACAGGGCCTGCATCAAAAACCCTACAAGGAAAGACTCAAGGGGCTAAATATGTACTCTCTAGAGGAAATGAGTGAAAGGGAGGATATGATAGAAATGTTCAAATGCCTCACAAGTGTTAATAAGGTACAGTAAGGTAGCATTTTCTGTAGAAACAGATGCTCCAGGACAAGGGGTCATGCTATTAAGGTTGTGGTGGGGGGAATATTTCTTCACAGAGAGGTGGTGGACACCTGGAACAGCTTCCCAGAAGAGGTGGTGGGTACTAAAATAGTAACAGGATTCAAGCATGCATGGGGCAGATACAAGGGAACCTTAGAAGTAAGCGGGGGGGGGGGAGACTGGAAATCGAGTAGGGTCTGCAGTGGCACAGTAGGTAGGGAATATAGGGCAGAATAGGTGGGCCAGGAGGTCCTTATCTGCTGACAACTTCAATGTTTCTATGTCTTATTTGTGGTTGCAAAACTGCAGCAGGCCCGACAACTCCCATTATAGTGGAGAACTGTTAACCACAATGGGCAGGGTATTCAGCTGGATTCATCCAAGATGCAGCTGCCATTATTTACAAAACAATATTGTAAAATGAACAGTTCTATATGTGTATGCAAAACAAAAATGTTCCTGCTGCGCTTTAATTACTGTATGGAAATTGAAAAAGTTATAAATAAAGTTTACAAAACAAAATGCTTCCAAACTCTTAGACCATCAAGTTCGCATTCCACATAAGATGCTAGGGCATCAAAACTAGATACAAATTGCAATTGTGCCCATTTTCTTTACTGCAAATCATGACTTTTTGCTACAAACAGACACAGTTTCTTAGAGTGTCAGCAGGGCTGCCTGGATGAAATCAAGTGAAGTATGCCTTTGCATTCATGTCCAACCCTTTTGAAAATCCTTCCCACACAGTAGTCTCAGTGTACACCTGTGCCATATTCCTTCATCAGTTATTTATCTGAAGAGCTAGTAGCAACAAAAACATCAAACGGAATATTTTACTGATTTTTCAAAAGTAACAAGCTGTTACGTTCTAATAATTAAGTATTTTACTTTTCTCTTTTGTTCATTCAAGGGTAACAGTCAGCACTAACAGCCCCACACCAAACCGTGGGACTGGTCCCAATTTGCAATTTGTGTGTAAAAAATATTTTTTTTCACTTACATTCCACTATACTGCAGTTAACAGTATCAGGCTGATTCTACTGATTTATAATCCAACATTTTCTGTAACCAGAAATCTGAGAATTCCCTGCATCTAATGTCAGATCAGGGCTGCTGCACTTGGAGATTCAGTAGCCTGCAGTGTATGTTAGAACATTTATAAGCTCAGATCAGATGTTTGCTGGTCCTGCTCTCCCAGGGCTAAGTAGTCTTCTGTGACACCATGTAACCCCAGGCAGACAATGTGGTCAGCAAACAAGAGATCAGAACTCATAAAAACTGTAACATGCACTTATTTATTTAGTTATTTAGTTACTTAGCTAGTTAGTTAGTTTGTTAGTTAGTTACTCATTTATTCAGAGAGGATCTTTGAGCACAGGTGCTCATTTATAAAGTTTCCACAGTGACAAAGTTACAATAAGAAAAAGTTACAGTAGCATTCCAACAATTCCACAAGAACATAGTCAAAGCAAGTACAATAAAATACATAAATGATATGCCAAGCAAATTCCAGAGGAATAGAGTCATAAAACAGTACCAAACAAAAAGGCAGATTACAAAGCATGGTAGGGTCAACATCAGACAAGATAGTTATGTTGTTAGAAGTTACAGCTACAGTGAACAGATAGATCTGACTGCAGAGATCTCTTGAATTAGTCAAAATCAGAAAGATTTAACAGAGATTCTGGCAATTCATTTAGCCAGCTAGCAGCCCTGACTGCAAAGGAGTACTTGCCAAGTTAAGTTCCCTGGAAAGGCAGTTCTAGGGCATGCCTTGCCATGCTCTTGGTGTTCTACTGGTTGGCAACAGGGTGCAAGCAGTTTTTTAGGGATGGGGGTTAAACCCAGCAGGACCTTTTTAGCTAGTAGATGGGTTTGATACTTTATTCTGCTAGGCAGGTGTAGCCAATTGGGTAGAAGGTGCAGAGGGTAGCTGTGGGTATGCTTGTCTGCCCTTAACTTGAAAGGACAAGCCTTGTTGTAGATCATCTTATTTATTTATTTTGTTTTTGTTAACCGGGTAGGTACACTAGACAGCATAGCTGCCTATTTTCAGGAATGACCCGGGAGATTACAACAAAGGGTACGTAGACGATAGTAGATACAAGAAAATATCATGGGAACAAGAAGAAGTCAGACATAGTACACTTATACAAAATTTTCAGCAATGACAGTACATTTGCAGGAATCTACAGTGGCGTGAAAAAGTATTTGCCCCCTTCCTGATTTTCTCTATTATTGCATATTTGTCACACTGGATGTTTTCAGGTCTTTAGACAAAATATAATATTAGATAAAGGGAACCTGAGTGAACAAATAACACTTTTTTTTTTTACTTATTTCATTTATTTAATGAAAAAGGTTAACCAACACCAACTGGCACTGTGTGAAAAGTAATTGCCCCTAGTTAAATCAACCCATTTAAAGGGATAATTAGAGTCAGCTGATTGAACACAGCCAGGCTTGATTACAGCCAGCCCTGCTCAATATAAACCTCACTTATTTTGACCCTTACCATCAGAGTCCGTTGCCAGCACAAAGATTCAACAAGCACATTATGCCATGATCAAAAAAGTTCCTGAAAAGATCAGAAAACAATGTGTTGCCCTCTATCAGTCTGGAAAGGGTTACAAAGCTATTTCTAAGGCTCTAGGACTCCATCGAACCACAGTGAGCCATAATCTCCAAATGGAGAACACTTGGAACAGTAGTGAATCTTCCCAGGAGTGGGCGGCCTGCCAAAATTACTCCAAGGGCGCAGCGTAAAATCACCCAGGAAGTCTCAAAGGATCCTAAAACAACATCCAAAGAACTGCAGGCTTCTCTTGCCTCAGCTAAGGTCAGTCTTCATGACTTCACAATCAGAAAGAGACTGGGCAAAAATGGGCTTCATGTGAGAGTAGCAAGGTGGAAACCACTGCTAACCAAGAAGAACATAAACGCTCATCTCTCATTTGTCAGGAAGCACCTGGATGATCCACAAGCCTTTTGGGAAAATGTTCTATGGACAGATGAGTCCAAAGTGGAACTTTTTGGACGACATGGATCCCATAATGTCTCGCGTAAAGCAAACACAGCATTCCACAGTAAGAACACCATACCAACAGTCAAACATGGTGGTGGTAGTGTGATGGTGTGGAGATGCTTTACTGCCTAAGGACCTGGATGACTTGCCATAATTAAAGGAACCATGAATTCTGCTCTGTACCAGAAAATTCTTAAGGAGAATGTCCGGTCATCCTTCCGTCAGCTGAAGCTGAAGCGTAGTTGGGTCATGCAGCAAGACAATGATCCAAAACACAAAAGCAAGTCCACATCAGAATGGCTAAAAGAAGTAAAATTAAAGTTTTGGAGTGGCCTAGTCAAAGTCCAGACTTAAACCCAATAGAGATGCTGTGCAGGACCTGAAACGAGCAGTTCATGCTCGAAAACCTACCAAATGTTACTGAATTAAAGCAGTTCTGCGAGAACAGTGGGTTAAAATTCCTCCACAGCGATGGGAAAGACTGATATTGAATTATAGGAAGTCTTTGGTTGCAGTCATTGCAGCTAAATGTGAGTAACCAGTTATTAAGTGTAAGGGGGCAATTACTTTTTCACACAGTGCCAGTTGGTTTTGGTTAACTTTTTTTCATTAAATAAGTGAAATTAAAAAAAAAAACAAGTGTTATTTGTTCACTCAGGTTCCCTTTATCTAATATTACATTTTCTCTAAAGACCTGAAAACATTCAGTGTGACAGATATGCAATAATAGAGAAAATCAGGAAGGAAGCAAATACTTTTTCATGCCACTGTATATGTAGTAGCAAAACAGAAATATAAGTGCAAATAACTAACAGTCATAAGTCATACAACTAGTGAGTAAGGGCTAGAAGAGAGGAAATAACAAGATTTCCAGGGAGGTTTGAGAGTAGTAGAGGTTGGAGCCAGTAGGCAACTAGAAGGAACCAGTACAGGGGTGGGTGGATAGAGGACAGGAGCAGGGTTCAGAGCTTAGAAGAGTCATACGAAGCTCCTGTTTGAAGCTGTGCGGAGAAGGGGAGATTCTTAGACTCAGTGGAAGGGAGTTCCATAGTTTAGGGCCCAGCTAAAGAAAGCATTCTCCCCCATTTTGGTTTTACATCTCGGTTGGACAAGAAGGGATTTGTCAGCTGATCTCAGTGGGTAGGCAGAGGTCACAGGTTTGAGCAGTAGAGCCAGTTTGTCAGGTATCTGGGAGGAGATTATATTCTTTATAAAACAGTAGGAAGTAAACTGTCGGAAGACTGAGGGGGTAAACCATCCCAGACTGGAGTATAGTGTGCATCAGTGAGTAAGTTTGGGCAAAGACAAAGCAAAACGGCAAATGCTGTTGTAGCAGACATCCCACTTTTGGAGGAGCCCTCAAGTAGTTGCCGAAAAGGCTTTTAACCTATATGCCAATTTGGGTCTCAGGATCCCCTGTGGAATGGCCATGCTCGCCATGGATGTTAGGCTATGTCTCACCTTATATGCCAGTCCAAGTTGAATATTGACAGATTTAATGACTGAGGCTAGGTGCAGGTCAAAATCCAAGGCAGGATCAAGGGTTACTCCTAGGTATTTAAAAGAGGTAACTATGTTGAGGGGAGAGCCATCAAGCACTCTGATACTTAATGGTTGGGTGCAGGACTGAATTTTTTAACCTGAACCGAAGAGCATAGTCACTGTTTTATTTTTAAGACAAGCTTATTTTGCAATAGCCAGCTCTGAAAGGTATTGAAGTTACTATTGAGATTCAGGTTGATATCTGAGAGGTTTGAGGAGGATGAGTAAAGAACAAGATCGTCTGCATATAGCAGACCTGAGCAAGCACCAGTGAGCGGTGGGGTGTCGTTTATGAAGACTGTAAACAGAAGAAGACCAAGAATCGAACCCTGGGCACTCTGATCCAAGTAGGAGCAAGAGAGGACTTAGCACCTCCAATCTGGACAAATTGTTGCTACTTTGAAAGATAATTTTTGGAACCAGGTGATGATAGAGGGTGAGAAGCCTAGGAATGACAACTTTGATAGGAGCAGCGGGTGGCCAACTAAATCAAATGCTTTTGTAAGATCAACAAAAGTAGCCCCACTGAGAGAGCCTTTGTCCATAGCGAGTCTGACATAATTTATAAACTGTATAAGGGCAGTGGATGTACTGTGCCCACATCGGAAACCGTGTTGGTCAGGGGTGAGGAGTCTGAAGGAGTACAGGTAATCCGAGACCTGGGTGCAACAATTTTTTCCAGTATTTTAGAGAGGGTGGAGAGGATGGCAATAGGGCGGTAGTTATCCAGGTTAGTGGTGTCCCCCTTTTTGTAGACCGGTACAACTTGAGCAATCTTCCAGAGGGAAGGGACATGTCCTGTAAGAAGAGATAGGTTGAAGAGTCTAGTCACTGGAGAGACTATAGACAGTGCAACGGTTCTTAGGAATTTTGATAAGAGTCCATCTGCCCCTGCCAATCCAGCAGGAGAGATGGACTTAAGTAAGCATAAGATTTCACTCTCAGAGACTGGGTGAAGGGTGAAAGATGGGTTGGAAGGTTTAAGGTTATCCTGCGGAGTGACAGGTAAAGGCCCAGGAGGTGCAGTATAGGAGGAGAGGTCAGTGAATCTGGAGTTAAGAGCCTCAGCGATAGTGAGCAGATTATTGCAATTACAACCATCCATGACCATATCAGAGATGGTATTGCACTTGTTTTTCCCTAAGATGGTATTAACATGACTCCAAAAACCACGAGAGTCACTGACAGAGGTACTAAGGAGCTGACGGTAGTAATTGCCTTAGCAGATCTGATGGAAACCTTACATAGGTTTTGGAGTCTTCTGTACTCCTCCCAGTCCAATGGGGACTGGGTAAGCTTAGCTTTGTTCCAGGCTTTATCCCTCTTTTTGAGAGAGGACAACATACTAACATACTAACATACTAAAATGCCAGCAGAATAGGCCTAATGGTCTTTCGTGTCTGCTCGTTTGGTCAGCCCTCACCCTGGGTGCTGACCTTGCTGTCCCCCTCGCCTTCTCTGGCTTCTCCCTTCCCAGTTCCGGATATTCTTGCTGCATTGGATTTTGCTTCCTGAACCCTTCCCCTGTACCTGTCCCACCCCCTCTTGAACCCCTCCACTGTCTCTGCCTCCACCAGCCCCCTAGGTAGTGCATTCCATGGCTCTACCACCCTCTCAGTGAAGTAGCACCTCCTCCTTTCTCCCCTGAATCTTCCCCCCTCCAGCTTCCACCCATGTCCTCTAGTGGCCCCCTCCTCCTTCCTTCGAAGCACCCTCACTGTTCCTCCCCTATTTACCCTCTTCATGTACCTGAAGACCTCTATCATGTCCCCTGGTCCCTTCTCTCTTCCAAAGTGTACATATTTAGCTCTTCGAGCCTCTCCTCATAGGTCCTGTCCCCCAAGCCCCAAATCATTTTGGTTGCCCTCCTCTGGACCCTCTCCAGGAGGTTAATATCCCTCTTTAAGTGCGGCCTCCAAAACTGCACAGTACTCCAAGTGCGCCTCACCAAGCAGTTATACAGAGGAGTATCACTTCCTCCTTCTGGAGGTGATCCCCTAGCGATGCATCCCAGCATCTTGTTGGCCTTGCTGCTGCCCTCCTACAAGTCTCAGAGTTGTTCATCTTGACATCCACCACCACTCCCAGGTCCTCTCAGCCATTGAGACTTGTAGTATTCCCCAGGGTGTACACTTGGCCTGGGTTTCTGGCCCCAAGGTGGAGTACCTTGCATTTCCCTGCATTAAACCTCAGCTTCCACTTCTAGACCATCTTTCCAGAGCCTCCAGGTCCCCTGCAGGGCCACCCTCCCTCCTCCCATCCACCACCGCCCCAGTTTTGAGTCATCTGCAAAGAGACTCATCTCACTCCTGATTCCTGTCCTTATGTCAGATACGTGGGCGTTGAACAGAAGGGCCCAGGACTGATCCTGTGGGACCCCACTAATGACCCTCCTTGGGGAAGAGACTATCCCACCAACTACGACCCTCTGGGTCCGGTCCTGGATCCAATTGCTATCCATCGGATCATCTGGTTTCCACCCCATTTCTCCTAGTTTATCCAACAGGCCCACGTGAGGAACAGAGTCAAATGCCTTGCTGAAGTCTAGAAAGAGGACATCCACTGGTCTACCCAGGTCCAAGGCACTTGTCACCCAGTCATAGAACTCCACCAGGTTTGTCTGACACGATTTCCCAGGATGAATCCATGCTGTCTCTCGTCCAGGCACCCTGACTTATTCAGGTCCCCCTAGCCTCTCCTTGACAATGCCCTCCATCACCTTGCCCACCACTGATGTCAGGCTGACAGGCCTGTAGTTCCCTGCCACCTCCCTTGATCCCCCTTGTGGATAGGCACTACATGCACCACCTTCCAGTCTTGGGGCACCCACCCTGTCCTCAGAGAGATGGTGAAAAGCTCTGCCAGGGTTTTGCCAGGACATCTGCAAGTTCCTTCAGCACTCTAGGATGTAATTTATCCGGCCCCGGTGCTTTCTCCATCTTAAGGGAGCTGAGGGCTTCCTTCACTCTCTCTGCTGTGATTTCCACTTCCAGTACCTCTTCTCCCTGCTTAACCCTCCCCCCACCTGCCAGTGATCCCCCCTCTCCCCAGACCTGCCGATTGGTAAGGGCCCCCCTCCTCATTATCTCTGTCTCCTCCCATGTATGATGCAGCATCCCCATTTTCCCTGGTGAAAACTGAGGTGAAGTACTCATTTAGTACCTCAGCCTGCTCCTCTGGGTCTTGTGCCCATCTCTCCCCTGATTTAATCCTGCTAATCTGCCCCTTTACCCTTCGTCTTTCCCCAATGTATCTAAAGAACCCCTTTTTCCCTCTCCTAATTTCCCTGGCCAGGTTCTGCTCCTTCCTTGCCTTAGCCACCCTCACCACTCTAGTGGCCCTTCTAGCCATCAGCTCATACTCCTCTCGATCCCTTTCACTCCTTGAGCACTTGAATTTCTTATAGGCTGCTTTCTTTCCCCGCACCACCTCCTGGACCTCCCTGGTCCACCAACAGGGTTTTTGGGCCCTACCGCATTTTCGTCTTACTCTTGCACAGGTGCTGGTAGCATCCTGCACCCCTCTCCTGATGATTTCCCACCTACTATCAGCGTCCATGTCTGACCCAATCCCATCCAAATGCTCCTTAAGGATCCTTCCCATTTCCTTAAAATCCACCCCCCTGAAATCGGTTACTTCCGTCTTTGTGCAGCTTTCTACCCCTCCTAGGTCCAGGCAGAACCAGACCGTGGCATGGTCACTCCCCACCAATGGGTCCCTTACCTCCAGGCCCCCAATCTGGTCACTGTCTGCCAGGACCACATCCAGTACCTGTGCCTCCCTGGTCGGTTCCCTCACCTGCTGAGTTAGGAGCGCATCTTGAAAGACATCCAACAACCTCTGTTCCCTGGTCACAGAGGATGTCATAGTCTCCCAGTCTGTTCCTGGCATGTTTAAGTCCCCTAACACCACCACCTTTCCTCTGCCCAGTCTGCAGTGTCTCCTAACATCTGCCACCAGACTGTCCTCCAGCTCCTCCGCCAGGGCAGGGGGTCTATACACCACTCCTATTTTTACTCCCTTTGCCCCTTGTTATCAAGGTGACACAAATCGCCTCCACAGTTCCCTCCGCCTCCTCTACTCCCTATGCCAATGCAGTTTTTACTATCATTGCTACCCCTTCTCCCTTTCCCTCCCCCCTGTCCTTCCTGAACATAGTGTAACCCTCCAGGTTCAGGTCCCAGTCATGTCTTGCAGTGGCCCAAGTCTCAGTGACTGCTGCCACATCCACTGCTCCCTCAGTTAACATCGCCTGGAGCTCAGGCATTTTATTGCCCAAGCTCCTGGCATTTAGCAGGACTACCTCCCACAAGAGTGAAGAATTTAACCAGCGGGTAGCAGATCCCCGAATACGGCACCTTTTTACTGGAATATATTTGTTTTGAAGGTTCAAAAGTATGGTAGTCCTGTTTAACACAGTATCACTAGCAGCTGTATACATGGGAAGGCTATAGTCTATGAATGACAGGACAGAACTGGACACTATAAGACATATGGCATTAGTAGTAAAGTTTATGACATTTCTATACAGGGCTCTAAATCTTCTGTTTACTGTAGTTACCAGGTTGTCCACATGAGGGGCAAAAGACAGTGCATCAACAAGAATTACCCCAAAGTATTTGAAGATTTCCACCTGTTCAAGTTTTTGTCCCTTGGCATTAAGGATGTCAAGAGGGCAACTTTTATTTTCAGTACTGGGCTTGTGAATCACATGGTTTTAGTGCCAGCCCACTGGCAGAGTGGTACCACTGCCACATGCGATGCCAACAACCCAGGTTCAGAAATGAAGTAGGAGCATCTGTGGGCCAGCCTGAGGGGAGAATGATGAGTGCCTGATAGGCTACACTCATGTTCTGGGGAGGGAGGGTCTCAGAGTTCAGTGATATACTGACCCTTGGCAGCCGCCAGGGGTGGGTGAGTGAGGGGCCAAAGTGGAGGTTGGGATTGGTGGAAATGGCATACGTTGGGTGTGCGAGCATATCTGACATGCCAAGACATAATTGTGTGTTAACTCCACTAGGGCAAGAAAGACCCTCCAGGCAGTGCAGCACGAAGCTGCCAGGGCTGACTTCTAGTCCTGCACCGAAAGGATGCCAGCATAATACTCAGATGAGACTCCATGGTTGGTCTTGGTCTCTCCCTTTGTGGAACTCTGCCATGAGGGATAAGTCAAGGACCACACACCCAGGCAGCTCACGTAGATCACCAGTGGGGGTTACAGAGTGTGTGTGTGTCTAGGGGAAGATATGGGGTACATGCTTGTCTGGCTTGAGACCCTTAAAAACAGTTGAAAAAAAGCATGGTTTTCATTTTTTTATATACTGTATGTACCGGGGTGGAGGGGAAGATGCTGGAAAGGGAGAACAAGAGTAAAGGGAGGGCAGACTGTAAAACATGGAAGGTCATGCTAATGAATGCCCATAGCCTAGGAAATAAGATTCCAGACCTGGAGGCCTTGTTGGCAGATGCAGATCTTGACATAGCAGCAATAACAGAGATGTGGTACTCTGCTAATCATGGCTGGGAAATCAATGTACCAGGCTATACACTGTTCAGGAAAGACTGGAAGGGTAAAAAGGGTGGAGGAGTGGCTCTGTACATCAAAGATGGTATAAAGGCTACAGAAGTTCACGGAAGACAGGGGAAGGCTGAGGTAATGTGTGTCACCCTGGAGCCAAGGAATGGAACAGCAATACACACAGGGGTGGTATACAGACCTCCAGCACAGAGTGCGGAAGTAGACAGGGAACTAGTGGAGAACATACATGACATGGCAACTAAAGGAGAAATCCTGCTACTGGGGGATTTCTATATGTTGGACATGGATTGGGCCACCCAGGTGGCTGCTTCAGCCAGAAGCACAGTCATCCTGGAATCCCAGCAGGGGTTGGACTCAGGCAGCTGATGCATGAGCCAACCAGGGACAAGACAGTTCTGGACTTGGTATGGACCAATGGAAACAGAGTTGAAGAAATACAGGTGGAAGGGCAGCTGGGGTCCAGTGACCACCACATGGTGTGGTTCAACATGGAGACATGGACTCAATTAAGCCACACAAGGGCAAGAATATTAGATTTCAGGAGGGTGGCTTTCACTGAAATGGGTAGATCTATACAAGAACTCCTGGGGAAGGGAGTGGTAATAGAGGGGGTGGAAGAACAATGGGAGAAACTCAAATGAGCCATAGTGGATATAACAAACCAATGAGTTAGGATAGTGGCCAGAGGGAAAAGAAGAAGGAAACTACTATGGTTCTCCAAAGAGGTGGCGGACAAAGTCAGGGCTAAAAGGTTGAGTTTCAGGAAATATAAGGGAGCCCAGGAGAGGAGAATAGGGAGGTGTACCTTGAATGTCTAAAGGAAGCAGGAAAAGCTATTGGGAGGGTGAAGGCACAGACAGAAGAGGGCTTAGCATGGTCTGTAAACAAAGGGGATAAGGCATTTTATAGGTACATCAGTGAAAGAAGAAAAATTGGGGGGAGGTTGTGGGGCTCAAATGGAAGAAGGTAAAGTGTAAGGAGGGGGATCTGGACAAGGCAGAAATACTGAACAGATACTTCTGCTCAGTATTCACTAAGAAGGGGGAGGATCAAGGACCACAGTTGGGTTGCAGAAGCAATGGGGGGGGAGAACTGGACACCAGTCCATTCACAGTGGAGAGAGGTCTGGAAGAACTCACAAAGCTGATGGTGGATAAGGCCATGGGGCCATATGACATCCACTCAAGGATATTTAAGGAGCTGTGAAGGGAACTAGCAGCGCCTCTGGAGGCCCTGTTCACAGAGTCACTCAACACGGGTGTCATTCCAGAGGACTAGAGGATGGCACATGTAGTCCCACTGTACAAAAGCGGCAGTAGAGAAGAGGTGAGGAACTACAGGCCAGTCAGCCTTACCTCAGTGGTGGGTAAGATCATGGAGACACTGCTGAAAGAAAGGATAGTGGCACATATGGAATCCAGCAGTGCTCAGGATGTGAGGCAACACAGATTCACAGCAGGAAGATCATGTCAAATGAATCTAATAGATTTTTTTGATTGGGTGACTACAGAAATAAATCAGAGAGGGGCGGTAGATGTCATCTACCTAGATTTCAGCAAAGCCTTTGACACCATCCCACATAGAAGGCTGATTAACAAGATGGATAGTCTGGGCATGGGAGACAAGGTGGAAAACTGGGTTAGGAGCTGATTAACAGACAGGAGACAGAGGGTGGTGGTAAATGGGGTACAATCTGGGGAGAGGGGGGGTGAACAGTAGGGTACCACAGGGACCAGTACTAAAACCAGTCCTGTTCAATGAATTCATTAGTGACATTGCAGAGGGGCTAGAAGGAAAGGTCTGCCTGTTTGCAGATGACACCAAGATCTGCAACAGGGTTTATACTCCGGAAGGGGTGCAGAAAATGAAGAGGGACCTGGAGAAGCTTAAAAGATGGTCGGAGATGTGACAACTGAGGTTCAATGCAAAGAAGTACAAAGTAATGCACCTAGATAGAGGGAACCCTGGGGAGAGCTACAGGTTGTGGGGGAGGAGCTGACTGTCACCAAAGAGGAAAGGGACCTAGGGGTTATCATCTCTGATGACCTTAAGGTATCAAAGCAGTGCACAGAGGTGGTAGGGAGGGCCAGTGGCATGCTGGGGTGCATAGGCAGGGATATCACTGGCAGGAGGTGAGAGGTGGTGATGCCATTGTATAAAACATTGGTAAGGCCTCACCTGGAGTACTACATGCTGTTCTGGAGGCCACACCTGCGCAAGGACATAGATAAGGTGGAGACTATCCAGAGAAGGGCAACAAAGATGGTGCAGGGCTTGCACCACAAAACATAAGAGGAGAGACTAAGGGACCTCAATATGTACTCACTGGAGGACAGTAGATGGCAGGGGGACATCATTGAAACTTTCAAGTACCTCAAGGGCATAAACAAGGTGCAGGTGGGGGACCTTTTCCAATGTAGAAAAAGTACTAGAACAAGGGGGCACAATATGAAATTGGAAGGGGGTAGATTAAGAGGTAATGTGAGGAAGTTTTTCTACACAGAAAGGGTAGTCAATGCTTGGAATAGTTTGCCACAGGATGTAGTGGGGGCAAGCACAGTAAAGGGGTTTAAGCATGCCTGGGACAGGCACAGGAGAAGCTTGAGGGGGAGGAAGTAATGAAAAGCCATTGATCACATAGGGTCAGTGGTCACATACAATATATAGGGCCTACGGGCAGAAGAGATAGGCCTAGAGGTCCTTATCTGCCAACAATTTCTATGTTTCCATATAGCTAAGGACTAATTTGTTGCCAGAGAACCAGTTTTCAGTGGTCTCAAAGTTGCACTGAAGGTCAGAGGTGAGGTTAGCGAGGTCAGAGTTTTTGGTGGAAATCATGGCATTGTCAGCATACATTAGAACCTTTGCTGACTGACAGGCATCAGGCAGGCTGTTTATGGAAAGACCAATCATTTCAGGCTATTGAATTTCCTAGTGCTGCAGATCTCCTCTGAGATGCACTGTAGGGAATTCTGGGATTTCTAGTTACAACAAGTGTCAGCTTGCGAGTCAGCAGACTTCGCCAGATACACTCTCCAGCACTGCAATAAACAGTAAGTAAAATAAATGTTTTTGCACACAAACTGCAAATTGGGACCAGCACCACACTTGCTTGTGATGCTCTTAGTGCTGACTTTTCCCCTTTAAAGAAATAACTTGCAATGTGGGAGATCTTTAAATGGAGAGTTGTAGGAAACAATGGTATAGAATGTGATTTAAAAAATCTATTAATCTAGGCAGGAGAAGATGATTACTATCTGTAATAGGCATGTAGAAAAAGGAGAAAAGAGTTGGAACCACATATTGTAAGAGTAATGGTTGTCTCTGAAGAGACATTACTCTGAAACACATGAATGAAAAAGGATGGCTCACTTCATCTTTTTATATTAGAGATGCCTACATCAAAATACAGAAAATGTATGTATCTGTTTTTATTCCTTTAACCCTCTTGTCTCTACTATGGCCATCCTCTGCTTGACCACCCTCCAATTCCATCTGTCCACATCTCCTGCTTTTACCAGGTCTCCTTGGGGTCTTCTAGTGCAGCTGCTACAGCTAAGGTGGTCACGGTTTGAGGGTAAGTGTGGAGCCCCCACCAGTCCGTCAGTTGTGGAATGCCTGTGGCAAGTTGGTGGAGTCTGAAGGGATCTGATGTCATGCTGCCCACAGTCACAGGGCTTTCCCTTCCTGTTTTTCTGCCCTTGGACACCATCATACCATATGTTAATGAGTGTGTGAGCACACATAGGAGGGATGCTCGACACTCTGACCCTGTTGGCAGCCACCTGTCATGCCTGCTTTAACTATGCCATCACCTGTGGTCACCCAGAGGGTGGCTGGATAGTGGAGCCTGCAGCCCATCCTCCGAGGAGGGGAGCATTCACTGGCATGCTTAATTCTCCATCCCCGGCTGGCTTCCCAAACCTGTCGAGTAAGCCATAGTCCTACCACTGTGCAAATGGAATGGCAGCAACATATTTTTATTTATGGTCAGCAGGTTTATTCAGTTTTTTGCTCATCCATTTAAATGGGTTCTGCAAGGGTTTTGGATGAACCACATAAGCAATAATACCCAACAGAGTGGGCAGTACTTAGCTATACTGGACTTCTCAGGGTTGTAATGAGGCCCAACGCTGCAGGTAGAGGGCCTTATGCCCCTTGAAAGATTCAGTATTGCCCGTACTGCTCACCCTGGAGGATATTATTGGGCTTAGAAAATGGGTATTTGTGTAAATGTAATTTGTAAATTAAAATTCTGAAAAAATGGTTTAAAAATGAATAAAACAAATTGAGAGTGAAGTAATCCTTCCACTGGTACATTTGTCAGTAGAGAGAACTGCTGTTTGTTTGTTGTTACATCTCTGGTTGCCCACCACCTCCCTGAACCAGGCACAGCATCTTCTGCTAAACCTGCTCCTTCCCAACCTCCACACAGTTTCTTTTCTTTCTGTTTTATTTTATTTTCTTTAGCACTGTTATTACTGTACATCAGCTGTACAAGTGCAGGACTGCGATTGGGTGACAGTATGATCGCAGCCCAGACTGACTTTTGGCAGCGCAGTTAGCCAGCAACTTGGTGCGGAAGTACAGGTTAGTTTTTGTCTGGCGGTTTCTCATTAGGAGAGAAAAAAAAGAAAATGGTTTTGAAAGGGAATGGTTGCAGACTGAAATACATTATGATTGTGGTCAAGAACAGCAAATTGAGTGTGGTCAGTAACTGCAGACTGAGTGCAGCCAAAAGTAAAAAAAAAAATAACTGAAGCAGTTGTTTTCAGTGAAATGAAAGGAAAAATATATTAAACCTTTAAAGACAGATAAAATGATGTTCTTTGTTGCTTTAGATTTGGAAAGGCGAGGGGGTATACTGTGAAATGTCAGTAAGTGCATAGAAAAAGGGCTACCATAAAGATTTTTTAAAGTTTGAGTGGGGGCACAAGGATATGGACATGTTGTGTGGTACACTGGACTGGTACTTATTTTCTGGTCTCTGTTGGTACTTAATGTACATTCTAGGCATGGCTGTCAGCCAATCATTTATCAGGAAATATGAAGCCCATTTTCTAACCAGTACAAAACTAAACCACCTTTGAACAAAAGAGAAGGGGTTCAAATTAATTATCTTGTTGTTAGTTCTACAGTATTTCATCACTTGAGTGACATTTATTTTGAATTGTATTTATTATTTAAAATTTTATAGCATTCCCCTAAACAGGCCACCCAGTTGCCTTTGATCAATAATGCAATAGAATTTGTTTTTCTTTTACATACCATTGCTCTATTGTTACTTACTTTATCTAAAGCACTTACAAAGCAATGAACGGGACATTGGCAATGCTGTGACTGTAGGACAGCAAACATGGTAACCATTAAGCACCCAACAACATCTTAACCCAGGCTAAGGGCCTGCACCACAGTGCTCTATGCAGACATGGGCATCGAGACATAATAGACATAGAGGCAATTTTGTCTAGTGATTAGAGCACTAACTTGGGAATCAAGGGATCACAGGTTCAAACCCCTCTAGCACCAAGTATCCACTGTGTGATCATAGGCAAGTAACTTAACCTCTCAGTGCTCCAGTACACCCTGCTTCAGAAGTAAAGTAGAAGCATGACATCAATGGAAATGATATGTAGTGGCTGAGATGGGCTATCCTGGGTAAATAAATTGTAAACAAAAAAATGGTTATGCCTGATTCCCGTTACATGAACAAACAGCTGCTTGACCACACCTTTCCATTTATGAACAAACATTATATGGAGGATGAGACAACTGAAATATATAGTGCAGGGATATAAAATATGGAGTATTATTTCTATTTATGTATGTATGTATGTATGTATGAATTTTCTTTTCAAATGTTTTTCCAGAAAGACATACTGAACTGGTAATAGCTCGTTTCCAGATGCATCGGGGCAGCAGAATACAAAAAGCTGCAATCAGTGCAGTAAATTAACAATTGTGCAAAAGGCAAATACTAGATTTTGCTGATGTAGCAGTAGAAGTTGTTCGAATCTATTATTGTACTTGATAATATTTATGTTTCCAAATACTTATTTCAAGACAACTATATGCCTTAAATGAGACAGGTGGGGGAAGATTTTTTTTTTATATTCTTTCTGTTTTTGCACCCTACTGCAGTGCACCAGTGGGGGCATCTAGCCACTGCCCCCTGACCTCAGAGGACCACAGGCTCACTTAATATGAGGGGGCGGTACAGCCACTGCAATTCACCGGAGGGTCTCCCCTTACCTCTCCATCATGATCTGGCCATACCCCGACAACACGATTCCATGAATGGGCCTCCTAGACCAGTGGGGGCATGGCCATCAAGCTGCATGGTCATGCCCAGCCATTTTTTCCTCCAATTAGTGCCCCTGGTGCTGGCAGTGCAATGACGCCCACCACGTGCATGAGGCGTCTTGCTGTGCTCCACCCCTTGCTGTGTCGTGACTTGTGCTGCCCCTGGTCATCACCAGGGGCTCCTCAAGCATGGTGCAAACCAGCAGACCCATTCCAGAGGGAGGAGAGCAGCCCTGGGGTGCTCGATCCACCCTCTCCCCTGCCAGCCCCTGGTGGCCAGAGTCTGTTCCCAAACCCGGGTCACCGATGTAGCGCGAGGTGTGGCGTCCAGTGCCTCAACCCTCAGCACCACCAGGCCAGAGGTGGGGGAAGATTTTAAGTGTTGGGTACTTCTTCCAGTACCAATGTATGCCCACACACAAGCAACTAAAATGAACATTTTACCTAGATATTTATATGTATTCCAATGTGCCCCAGTAGAATTAAGTAATACTTTTTTAAATGACTTGCAGAGATAAATATTTAGATTTATCTGGGCAAACAGAAAACCCATATTAGAGTAACCTACTTTGTGCAGGTAAGTCCAGCGGTGGATGGGCAGTCCTTGCACTAGGGGACTACTGGATAGCAGTACAGATTAGGTTGGCCTTTCTGTGGGGAGAGGCACAATATCGGGCATACTGAAAGGAAATATAGGAAGATACTATGGATGGACATCCACTTTCCTCTATTCTGATTGACCGTGTTCATTATAAGAGAAGGGAAACATTTAAATACACTTCATTAGAGGCTAGTTTGTTAATTTGTTAAATGTCCTAGGGTACGACACCACCAGTGGATATTTATTTAGTTTGTATGGGATGAAAATTTCCTGCCCAGCAAACTACATCCATGTTACTGTTAACAGGCTCAATGAGGTTTCCAATATCCCAAACAGATGTTGGGGAAGATCAAATAAAAACATGTGAGGAGTGCCAAAAAGACTTTGGGTAGTCGGTTAGGGACAGGTTTCATTATTTTCAAATACTAACATATATACAGATTTCACTGAGGCATCGAAACACTATACCAGACATAGACCCGGCTGAACTTATGCTAGGGAATTTGTTAACTATTAGTTCTCAAAAAGGGGTGACATCCTGTATATATCAATACCTATCTTCCCACAGAAACACATTAGCCACATCCTTAATGAATAAATGGAAAGTAGGAGTCAGTTTTCGGCTTACACAGTAGGAATGAAAGAGGGTATTGGAGGGTTCCTTCAGGACGTCTTAGTCCCCAAGGTGGCAGGAGTATACAGTACCTGGAGGTTAAAGACAAGAAATTTTATTACCTCTAAGATTAAAGCAAAATGGGATTCCACAGTCACCTTGGAATGCTGAATGCATTGTGAGGAACCCCAAGATTCCCATGAGCATATTTTCTATTCTTGCGTTTTTCTCAGACAATATAAGTGGCTGTCACATAATATTTGCAAAATATTTTTAATTTAACAACACAGGTCCTCCACTGTCAGAATCTTGTGCTGGAACTACCACCCAGAACAATCTGGGGGGGTGGGGGTGGGGCTAATCAGCTTTATTTATTATATATATATATGTATTGCAGCTTATTTCAAAGATATTACATGCAAATGGTTGCTACAAGACTCCCCAGTATTGTCTGACTGAATAGGGATTGTGGAGGAAATTACAGACATGAAGCGAATCACCTGTTAAGTACAAAGTAGATTGGAGAAATGTATTGCAAGGTAGACAAGATGGAAGTTATCTAGCGATACGATTGATTACTGAATATTTGCTGAGATTTTATACCAATAGGACTTAGACCAGCTTACACCATTCAGATGGAAGGTATTTTTAATATGTTTTATAATATTCCCTTCCTCTATGCCTTGGACTGCCACAGACCCTTAACACCATATACTAGACTACAGCCTTCAGCCAAGTGGTCTCAAATATGTTTGTTTTAGTGTATTTCTTTTATAGAAAACATTACAGGATTTCAATAGGCGATAGCATACTTACAGTGGAAATTTTAACCAAAGTTAATTTTCATGTACAGTTTTTTTTCTATTTACTGCATGTTTTGGTGTTATTCTTGTACTGCTAATATTATCCTGAATGAAGTAAATATAACAAAATAGTGTTTGTGTTTTATTTTTGTCATATTTATAGGAGTATATTGTTGATTGAATGTTGGATTTGTCTGTTTCCTTTTTGGATCTAGTTTGTAGAGGTGCTCCAAGTACTGGAAGGATTGGAAGGTCACCTCATAACAAAACAATTCTACTACTAGTACAAAAAATAGAGAAATACAATACAGTTGGTGTATTAGGTTAAATACATTTGCAAATGTGCAAACGCAATACAAGTATTGGATAAGAACAGTGCTGTAAATTGGTGAGGGTGAATAATGAGGAAGATACCCTAGTTGTGATAACCCTACATGACTATAACAATCGGCAGACTAGAAGAAGTCAGTGCTTAACCATGTCATGCCTCATCTTCTACATATCCCAAAGCACCACACCAGCAGCAACAGCTATGCTGTCCTCCACTGATTTTCTGCAACTTACTTCAGTAGAATGAACTCATTTGAACTCACATTGAAGCAGACAAAGAACAGGATTATTGTTTTATACATTCAAAGAATAATGTCTCTTCCAGGATTGATATGATTATAGATCAAACGGTGTCAGACTCCTGCCCTTTTCTTTTTGTTCTTCTCATCATGCCCATTGCATAGCTGCCAAGAGTACTTCAAAGGGATTACACAATTAGAAAAAGTTCATCCCTATGTAGCAGTCTGCTATCTAGATATGAAGGTTTCTGGTACAAAGTGCTGTTCCAGAAGGAAGATTAAACTTATAATTAGGTAATGCTTGTACATGTCTTATATTACAGTTCATTAGACCATCTTGCTTTTTTGCAAGAATGAGCTACAGTAGTGCTGCATTAGAACTCCTTTTGGACATCTTCCTTGCCGACTAAGCTGAGCTGCAAATCTTTGTGGAGTCTGTTTGAAATGGCTCCCCTGACACCCCCGCCTTTGTATTTAATCATCTCTGGATGCGTATTATCAATTCCTTTCACTTAACTGAGGGGCTGCTGACCTATTCTCCTCAATTCAGTGATCAGTGCCATTTCTTTCATTTTCACAAATTTATGTTTTCATTTTCATCTATCATATCCCTGCTTGCCCTACCAGATCCTCAGAAAATACATTCTACAACATGCCCTCATTATTCTCTTGCAGTTCTATGAGGATGTGACAGTCCCATCTTGTTACCAGTGCTCATTTCCTTTTCAATTCTTTGTCTTTTGATCTGGGCCAACAGTTACTATATACTTCATTACCATGATACTAAACCTTTATTTCTGAGTATTTTTCTCAACTGCTTCTTAGCATCTTTTCAGTTCTGTGGTTTTCCCTCACTATTCTGCATTAGGCAGATTTTAAGTGATTGGATAATGGACACCATTTTCAAAAACTGAACCAAATTTTAAAAATGTTACTGCTGGAAAATAAACACATTTAGTCTGAACTGGAATAACCCAAATAGAAGGAATTTAAAGA
This sequence comes from Neoceratodus forsteri, assembly GCA_016271365.2. Classification (NCBI taxonomy): domain Eukaryota; kingdom Metazoa; phylum Chordata; order Ceratodontiformes; family Ceratodontidae; genus Neoceratodus; species Neoceratodus forsteri. The sequence continues at coordinate 771,972,097 of CM057456.1, read as the reverse complement.
TTTAATGAACTTTGTAAGTTAGGATGATGCATTTATCTTAGAGAAATCTTGGGAAAATATTGTGCAATGACAACCTTTTCTAAAAATACTGCCCTATGTCTCTCTCATTGCAGTGTTCTGCATCTCTCTCTCATTGCACTGTTCTGCATGTCTCTCTCATTGCAGTGCTCTGCATCTAACTGGATTGTTTTTCATGTCTCTCACTGCATTGTTCTGCATGTCTCTACACTGTTCTGCATGTCTCTCTGCACTCTTCTGCATGTCTCTCACTGCATTGTTCCTGCATGTGTCTCTCATTGCACTGCTATTCATGTCTCACTGCATTGTTCTGTATGTCTAGTCAAGGCTCATTCATAATAGTGACCCTAGGTAAGCGAAAAGTCATCACATGTATTGCATTCTACGAAAAGAGTATATACAGTAATAATATGTTGTTCTGTATTTATAGCTCATGGCATTGTTCTGCATGTCTCTCTCACTGCCCTGTTCTGCATGCCTCTCACTGCATTGTTTTGCATTTCTGTCATTGCACCATTACACATATCTCTCTCATTGCACTGTTCTGCAAGTCTCTTATTTTACACCATTTTGGTCTCTCTCATTACATTGTTTTGCACATATCTCTTATTGCACTGTTCTGTATGCCTCTCCTTGTACTGTTCTGCATGTCTCTATCCTTGCACATTGTTCTGCATGTCCCTTTTGTCTCTTTCCTTGCACAGTTTTACATGTCTGCTACCTTGCACTGTTCTGCATGTGTCTTCTTGCACTTTTTGCACTTCTTTATTATTGCACTGTTCTGTGTCTCTCCTTGTACTGTTCTGTATGGTTCTATTCTTGCACTGTTCTGCATGTCCCTTTTGTCTCTTTCCTTGCACTGTTTTGCTCATCTGACATCTTGCACTGTTTTGCATATCTCTCTTATTGCACTATTCTGTATATCTCTTAATGCATTTTTCTGCATGTCTTTTTGTTTACATTGTTATGCATGTCTTTCTCCTTGAACTGATGTTTATATCTCTCCTCTTGTACTGCTCTGCATATCTTGAACTACATTGTTTTGCATGTCTCTCTTCTTGATTTGTTTTGCATGGCTCTCCTTGCACTGTTTTGCATACCTGTCTTCTTGCACTGTCTTGCATATTTCTGTCCTTGTATTGCTCAGCATGTCTCTCTTCTTGCATTGTTTTTCATGCTTATCCTCTTACACTATTCTGCATGCCTTTTACTGCACTGTTTTGCACATCTCTCTTCTTTCCATTTTGCATGTCCTTCACCAACATGTCTCTCATAGCATTGTTCTGCATGTCTCTCTCACTGCATTGTTCTGCATTGCTCTGACTGTGTTGTTTTGTATCTCTCTCTCCTTTACTGTTTGGCATGTCTCTCTTCTTGAACTCTTATCTCTGTCTCTCCCCTTTTACTAATCTACATGTCTCTCTTTTTGTACTATTCTTCATGTTCCATGACCTTGCACTGCATTCCACAGGACCTTTATTACTATGACTAGAAGGGCACAGAAGCTCATGCATAGTGCCTGGAGACTAGAACAAAAAGTCAGGTTTCTTGAGTAGAAGTCTTACCAATGCTTTTTTCAGGTTATCATATGTACTACTGTGGTATAGCCAAAAGTGAGTGCTCTACTGAAGCAGTGATTCCTGTAATTAAATCAGGGAGAAGAAACCTCAAACAAAAAAATGTACTTTTAAAACTATTTATGACACTGTGGGGTTATAGAAGCAGTGTGTGGACTTGTGTCTATTTTTAACAGGACAAGGCACTAGCGGTGAGAGTTTGTGAGTAAGAAATTTAGAAAAAAAGACTGCAGACATATTTTCCATGACCGCTGTAGACTCAGCCCAGTACACTCCAGCCTCCAAGGTTTGCTAATTTGTACCTCTGGACATTCATTCTGCTATTTATCCCTTCCCTTGATTACATACTAGAACTGTACCATTGCCAGTACTGCCATACATCATTTAATGGCCTATGGTTTTGCACTGCATGACTTATCTCCTCTGGTAAAACTTTGAAAAACATGATATTTCAACACAGTTTGACTTATATATTTCATTATTTCATATAATTTCTATAACCTACAACAGGGTTGATACACATGGAGGGGTGGAAAGGATGAGAAGGGACTCGGCAAGGTTGGAGGAATGGTCAAAAGTATGGCAGTTTAGATTCAATGCAAAGAAATGCAAAGTAATGCACCTGGGAAACAAATACCCAGAGGGAAAAGTACACAATGGGGGTACTAACAACACCAAAAATGGAAAGGGACCTGAGGAAAGTCATATCAGATGACCTAAAGGTAGGCAAGCAATGTGATAAGACAGTAAGGAGGGTTGGGGGATACTGGGATACATAGGGAGAGGCAACACCAGTAGAAGACAGGAGGTTGTTATCCCTCTGTACAGACAGTTGGTGAGACCCCATCTGGAGTACTGCATGTAGTTCTGGAGACCCCATCTCTGCAAGGACATAAGATGGAGGCAGTCCAGAGGATGGCAAATAAAATGGTGCAGGGTCGGCACCAGAAGCCATACAAAGAGAGACTAAAGGAGCTTAATATGTATACCCTCGAGGAAAGGAGGGAGAGGGGAGACATGATAGCAACTTTCAAGTACCTCAAGGGAACCAACAAAATCCATGAGGGTAGCACATTTCAGAAAAAGAGATGTGCAAGAACAAGGGGGCACAGTTTGAAGATAGAGGGGGGACAGCTCAGGGGCAATGTGAGGAAGTATTTTTTCATTGAGAGGGTGGTGGACACATGGAATGGCCTTCCTGAGGAGGTCATGGAGTCAAAAACAGTGGGGGAATTCAAGAATGCATGGGACAGATGTAAGGCAATTCTGGTGGGGAGGTAGGAGGAAGTAGGCTGTTGGTTAACTAGGATCTACAGCTTATCCAATAGGTAGGGAAATGGGCAGACTCGGTGGGCCAAGGGTCCTTATATGCCATCAAAGTCTATATTTCTATATATCACTTCTCTTAACGGTTCATCCCAAAAGGATACTTGCATCTAGAGATGTTGCAAAGTTTAAATTCACTGGCAGAGTTCTGGTGAAGTCACCCACTCTGCTCCATGGAGCAATTCATGAATTTTCACTATTAGTTTCAAAATTTGCCTACGTGACTTTGCCAGGAATTTCAACCATGAATGGCAGAATTTAATTTATGTATGGCAGAATTTCCACTGTGAACAGTGGAATTAACCTGTGAACTGTTAAATTTCACCATTCATGGTGAAATTCTGCCATTTGCAGCCAAATGTCCTCCATCTGAGGGTAAAATTCCACACTTCACAGGTGGAAATTCGCACTTCGTGGATTGATCTGCACTTTGAAAATTGCATTAAATTCACAGATTAAGTTGTGAAGCAAATTTTGACAATTCACCCATCTCTACTTGCATGAATACAATCCATTTGTTGCTCAAAAAGTATTGCCCCTGATGCTTATTACCTTGCTGAAGACATAACCACTGACCTATGGCACCATAAACTGTTGCAGTAGAAATGATTATGATGATGTTACATGCAGAAGATTATGTCTTCTTCTAGTAAATAAGCAGCAGGAACAATTGATTCAAGGAACACAAAGATCCTGTCATCAATCAATCAATCAATTAGCTCTCTATTTGTAGGGTGCCTATCTGAAAAAGCTCACCTATGGGGCCATACATCTAAAGATTGTATAGACAGACAGACATTATCCAGTTGCCATAGTGTCTGTATGCTAGGGTTGAGTCAATGTGCATGTCAAAATAGTGCTTGTTGACTATTTATATCTTAGTGGTGCTATTCCTCAGTGCTATGAAATTTGGCATATGCCATCTCAGTCCTAGGGGTTAATTGTTTAGCTAGTCTGGAAATATTTGGTTTGGCAGTTCAAACGTTATTAATTTGAAAATTTACATAAGATGCACATGATTTTTGTAATTTTTTTTTGCTCATGGCTAGTGCAAAAATAAGGCAGAGTTAAATTATAAAAAAACAAAGACAAGGCGCTGCATCAGCATGTGGTCTAAAAGCAAAACAAAATGGTTATATTAAATGCACGCTGAAAATAGAGTTAAAAATCTGCGTTTCGACCTTAGGTCTTCTTCAGGAAATATCTAAAAGAGAAAAAAAACAAGTTAGTTAAATTATGAAACTTATAGGTTCTTTAGAGTTTGATCCAAGGAAGTGCCTTTGGGGTCTTTCAAAATGACAATTTATTTTGTGTTTAAATTAGTTAGCTTTTAAGGTTTGTGCATGCATGATCTGCTTTGATCACTTCAAAAATTGCTGAAAAAATGCCACTCATCTTTTAAAGTTTAAGTTGGACACAAACACACTTTAAAAGCTAAAAATTAAGTAATACTCCTATCTAAAGGTTTCTGGTCATGTGACTTGTCAGAAGAAAGTCTAATGAGATGTCTGAGCTGGCTTAAAAATAAGTTACACTAAGTATGTATTAATATTGGTATATAGCAACCCTGATCCCACCCCCTTCCCTACCATAATAAGGGATTGGCAAACTATATGTCCTGAGTCACAACACATAGGTCTGGAAGCAGTGTCAGTGGCTCTGTAGATAGCACACACGCCTCTGAGGCCAGGAGATAAGAGGGCTGTGGGTTCAATTCCCACACCTGGCACTTGGGTAATATCCCAATACTGACACTATAGTGCAGCAAGAGAGGGGTGCTACACTTCTGAGGTGCCGTCTTTCAGATGAGACATTAAACCAAGGTCCCATCTGCCTGTTCTGGTGGTAGCTCATATGGATGTTAAAGATCCCATGGCACTTATCAAAAAGAGTAGGAGCATTTCCCTATGTCCTGGCCAAATATCCCCCATTCACTGAAAATACCACTAACAGCTTAATCTGGTTCAAGAGCAGTTGGCAGTCATCTGGGGGGGTCAAGAGGTGAGGGGCAGCTGCAGATGGGGTGCCAGCTACACACTCTAGCAGACTTGATAGACCATGAGGCCTGTTTCTGCTGGCAAGTAGTAAGTAAGTATTTCATACGCATTGATCATCTGTAATTAGAATACTTTTTGGGGTGAATACCTGTGAAGGTTTACATCCATTATAACCTGTGCCTTACTAGGCACTTACTATGGCACACTCTCCATAGAGCAGCAGCATTGTTACAAATTAGAAAGTACTATACGTTGCATAGTTGTCAGTGTTTTTAGGGTTCAAAAATCACTTCATGTTCAGGTACTGAGTTGGGTAGTGTGGCTAACTGATTTGTCTCACCCCAAATCAGAAAGTGCTATACATAATGTACATTGCACAGTTGTCAGTTTTTGTAGGGCTCAAAAATCACTTCATGGACAGGTAGTCAGCTGAATAGTATGGCTAACTGGTTTGTCTCCCCCTAGCCACAAGGGTAAAGTAGGAGGCAGGGGGTGAGGATTAGGGTTGCTATATGCCAATTTTAATATGTGGACCCTGTATGAGGTACCCTACCACTTATCTATGGCCTTGTACCTGTAGACCATCCTTGGGTCATGAGGGTAGGGATATGGTGGGGTAGATGGGAGTTAGACATAAGAACCCTAATAGGACACATCCAGACTTTGTGGGCATTGTGTTTACAGCCCTAAGAGTTTATTTTCAGTGTATGTGAATTTTTTTTTTTGTGCAGTAGCAACTCAAATAATCAATAATGTAGTGTTTTGTCATAAATTTCCTTATTTTCTAAGAAAGTTGTGTAGTAACATAATTTACTTATCCCTGTAATTTTTTTTAATATTCTTATTTTGGTTAAAAACCGCTCCCATTAATAAGTAATAAAGTATTATTTCAAAATCATAGAACATTGCAGTAGTTGTCCTTTCAATTATTCAAACATTACACAACTTTAAAATTGCAATACACACATAAGTGTTAAGTTGTGGTTGTCGAGGTAGATTAAAATCAAGTTTTCTAAATGTGAATATCAAGTTTACCAGATGTATTTGCAACAGTCTCTATTAATAAGCAAAGCATGTATATGTTCTAAATTAATATACAAAGCTCACGCATATTAAATATGAAAATCATCGTGCAGCACAAATATTTTTCACAAATACTTTTAACCTCACAAAAAATTATATATTTTATAAATCTTCACAAATATGTTTTTCTGCATGAAGATTTCATATTTTGTAAATTACTGCAAAGCACAAAACTATTATGCAGTATGAATATTATGAGAAACCCTTTAAAACTTCATGATCAATTTTAAAATCTTTGCAAGTTTACTGAATGTACCAAAACTGAGTTTCAATATATCTGCTACATGTTTAATTTACAGGAAAAAATAATATTTGTAAAGGATTACATTGTGAAGACTTTCATTTTTAATGAAAGATAACTAATTACTGTTAGTTGTTTTAAGAAAAATACATTTTGTAACTCATACTTACTCCATCACAAACACTACACTGTCAATCTTCATTTTTACCAAATTAAAGTTATCTTAACTTAAATGTTTTGTTTGTGTTGAACTTTAACATGAAAAAAGTCTAGGTGTAGTTCTAGCTGTTTTTCTTGGATGGTTTTCTGCATGAACAGTTAATTGTAATTAACTTATTTATTTTAATTTCCCCAAACCCCAAATGGGCCTATTCTCCTATAATACCTACCAAACCTGTGAGTTGCATACCTCAACTCTTTACCATTTCTTAGATATCTGAGCACAAAAATTCAGGTAGTAAATCAGGCAAAAATATGTAATTTCAGCCTTTAATATCTCAAACAGTACAAAACCAATCTTAACCAACTTTGGGGGGGGGGGGGATAAGAGACCAAGGACTGAGAAGGTTGATACCAAATTTGGCAGTTCTAGCATCTAAGATGATTGAGACATAAGGCTCTGACACTTTTTAATGAAACACCAATGCAGCCCTAATATACGGACACTACCACACCTGCATAAAATATATATTGAAAAAAATCCTGGTCTGTGATTGATCCAGAGCCAGTAACATGACATTGAAAGTTTTTAAACTATTGACCAGTTTGGCATCTATCTATCTATCTATCTATATCTATCTATCTATCTATCTATCTATCTATCTATCTGTCTGTCTGTCTGTCTATTCATCTACTCTATATCATATATGGATGGGAACCTTTCCCTTTAGAAACCACCATTATTTATTTACCTGTATACCCATGACTAATCTATCAATTCTAAGCATACCTGTGAATAATATATTGATTCAGAGTAAATACCGGCAATAATTAAACAATTACAGCTATATACCTACCCTAATTAAAGCTCTATACCTACACTAATCAAACAATTAAAACTATATACCTTCATTAATAAAAAGTATACAGCTGTACTACCCATTTTTACCTGGACAGGTTGATGCAGTCTCAGTGCTTAACAACTGCCTCACCAAGATCAAAGACTGGATGAGCTTTAGCTGGCAGAGACTGAATCTGGACAAGACTGAACTGTTGGTAGTGGACCCTGGTCATCTGGGTCGGGTTTGGGGGCTGGACAGGCATTGGGCCTATGACTTGATGGTGTTCATCTCACTACCTCAGACCGGGTGCATAACCTGGGTGTTATTTTTGATGATGGCCTGACCCTGAAATCTCAGGTGTTGGCCATGCTTAAATCCTTTTTTTACCATCTGAGCAATATCGCCCAGGTGAAACACCTAGTTCCTCCAGATGACCTTCCAACATTGGTCCATGCCTTCATTAAAACCCATCTTGACTACTGCAATGCCCTCTACCTAGGGCTTCCTGGGGTTGATATCCACCACTTGCAGCTAATACAGAACACTGCAGCCAGACTAATCAAGGATCAGTCATATTACACTTGTGCTGCATGGACTGCACTGGCTGCCTGTTCAGAGGCAGATCACCTATAAGGTTGGCTTGCTAACCCTTAACGCCCTACATGAACAGTGACCTGACCACCTGAAAGATCTTCTGACTCCCTACTCCCTCCTTCGTCCTCTCCAATCCACCGACAAGGGATTGCTAGAGATTCCCAGGGTTCGTTTAAAAACTTCTGGTGCTCGTGCTTGTTCCTTTGCAGTACCAATCCTGTGGAATTCTCTATCTCATCGGTTAAGAGAATGCCTAACCATCAACCATTTTAAATGTATGCTGAAAACATATTTATTTACTTTAGCCTTCCCTGATTGTCCTTAATTAATTTTGCATTTATTGTTTTACTAAAAGTTTATGGTGTGACTGTGTATTTTAAATATGTTCAGCGCCTTGGTTTTGGAAAGGCACTATAAAAATAAAGTTTTACTTATTTTACTTACCTACATTAAACCTTATGGAACAGCACTAATAACACAACTAAAACAGCATTAGTAAACTGGCCAAACCAATTAACAACCTGCAAAAGAACCTGGAAAAAAAAAGACACTTACACAAAACCCTCCCAAACCCAGAAATCCCCTTAACTCCCACATCCACTCATAGTTTCATAGTTATGTATGGGTTCACAAGGCTGAGGCCCATAACAAACTCGCTGCCATTTACTTTAATGGTGGAAAAGGTATTTTTATTTATCCATATAATAATCCAGATTTAATTTAATCTGTTCTATGGACTTACTCATAACTACATATCTAGGTAGTGTGCTCCAAATAGCTGGGGCTCTCCGTGTGAAGAATTTTTTTCTGCCAAGTTGTCTTACTTATGGAAGTTTTCGGTTTTAAGTTATGAGACCTAGTATTATTTTGTGTTATTTGTCTTTCAAGACAGATAGTAGCAAATAAGGATTCATTTTGAAATGCTTTAAAGATGAAGATTAGGTCTCCTCTAAGGGATCTGTATTCCAAGGAGTAAAGGTTCAGTATTCTTAACCTATCACCATAATCCTTATCATTTATGTTATCGGTTGTTTGTGTGACCTTGCATTGGACTCTTTTTATCATGGTCTGACACCCTATAGAAGAAGGGGTGCAAAAGGGGGCACGGTATTCCAAGTGTGGACGAATGAGGCTAGTATATAAAAGAAGTATAACTTCCAGTTTTCTACTTTTTATATGCCTCTGTATACACCCAAGGATGCTGTAACATTTTGTAACTGTTTTGCTTGTGTGTGTGTGTGTGTGTGTGTGTATGTGTGTGTGTGTGTCGAATTTAAGGTTATCAGTTATTATGACACCCAGATCTTCTTCTGTGGTTACTGCTAGTTTGGTAGTATTCATTACATACTGGGCCCTAATATTGTTTTTACCCATGTTCATCACTTTACATTTTAGTTAGTTGAAATTCATCTTGTTAACAGATGCCCAGTTGCACAGTTTGTTTAAGTTACCCTGTAGGTTAGTGATAGACTAAGCATTATTCACTAATCCCAGTTTGCAGTTGTCTGCATATTTGTTAATCCAGTTGCCACTGTTTGTTTGCATGCTGGAAATAAAAATATTAAATAATAATGGGCCCAGCAAAGAGCCCTGAGGCACCGCACTTGTAACAGATGTCCAGTTAGATTCGTGTCCTCTGATGACTACCCTTTGTTGTCTATTTTCTAGCCATGAGGCTATCCAATTTATAATTTTTGCATCTACATATATTTTAACTAATTGTTCAAGTAGGACTATATGGGAAACTGCATCAAATGCCTTTGCATAGTCTAAAATTCCATGCTCCAGTGCCTCACTGACTGGGTCAAAAAAATTTATCAGATTGGTTAGACACAAATGACCTGATGTAAATCCATGTTGAGTTATGTCAGTACAACCACTATTATTTATATGATCAAGTATTTTGTTTTGTAATAGTTGTTCTAATAATTTGCAAATGATTGATGCAAGGCTGATAGGCCTACAGTTACATGCCTATAGTTTGTTGCTGCCCTTGAATATTGATGTAATATTTGCAGTTCCCCAGGATTCAAGAGTTTTTCCCTCCTCAATGGATGTATTAAATAAGATGGTTAGCGGTCCTGCAAGATCTTTACTTAGTGTTTTTAGAAACTGTGGACTTATACCATCTGGTCCTGGGGATGAACCTATTTTTAGTAGTCCAATGGCATCTAGTACATTTTGCTCAGTGAACAAGATTGTGGAGTTGCTTGCATGTAGCTTATTTTGGTCAAAGTTGTCATCTAATTTGAAAACACTTCCAAAATAGGAATTAAGTTCCTCTGAATATCTGTTTCATCATTTAATATTTTGTTATTAGATTTCAGGGGACCTATTCCATTTTGATTTCCCTTAAGTGTTCCAACATAATTGTAAAACTGTTTCCTGTCGCCTCTAGTTTTCTCTACTAATTTTTGTTCTAGTTTCTGTTTTGCTAAATGAATATATTGCTTTGTTTTCTTTGCTAACACTCTAAACTTATCCAGGTCTACAGTGCTATGTGATTTTTTTTGTATTTATAGTATGCACTTTTCTTGATTCCCCATTCCACCTGGGTAGAATTATTTGTTTCTTGTTATTGTATTTAATTCTCTTAGATACCCATTTGTTAACACTGTAATCTATTTTGTTTTTAATATACTCCTAGGTTTGTTCTAAAGTGAGATTATTCAGAGTCTCCTTCCATTCCATAGATTAAGATGAGATTTAATACTTGCATACAAATTTATTCACTACTTTGATTTTTTTGGTGTATTTCAATATATTGAACTGAACCACATTGTGGTCTAGAATGTAATTGTTTCTGTTTGGGAGTTTGACTAGTTGCTCTAGATCGTGCAGAAAACTGATTTCTATAAATCTTTTTTCAAGCTGTCCTTTGATGTTACAGTTTGACCAGTTCATATTTGGCAGATTAAAATCGCCCACTAATATGAAATCGTTTTTTATTTCCATTATCTCAATTTCATCTAGGAAAAGTTGATTTTCTATTGATCCAAGATTGGTGGAACAATAGGCTAGACCAACTGTCATAGTGTTGTTATCTAGGAGTATTTTAGCCCATAATATTTCTGTGTTAGATTGATGAAGGTGTATCTGATAACCCTTTAGATGTTCAGAAATATATAATGCTACTCCTCCACCTTTTTTGTCTGTTTTATTTTTTAAGAAACTGGTATAGCCTGGTATGTTGGTATTACAGTTGGTGTCCGAGAACCAGGTCTCTGTGACTCCGCAAATGTCAGTTTTCCTAGTGGCAAGGGTGTATTTTAATTTGTCTATTTTATTAGTCAAATTTCCTGCATTTACTAGTAAGATTCTTATTTCTTTATTATCTTGTGTTTTGTCCAGAATTAGTTTGTTCATTTCCAGAACAGTGTTTGTGCTCTTCTTTGAGATGCTCTTATTATTTTTGTTATGTTTTGCTTGTGTTCTTAGATACTGAATGATCCTGGGAAACTATATGTAACTGATTGGAAATGTTATGTATGTTAGTATTAGGCTCCACCCCCCTCAGTTCACTCACATGTCATTCCCTCCTTGCTGCAATAGACCTTCAGGTGCTTAATGAGATCTCAAATGTGATCTCTATAATAATGACTATCCTAATGTTTTATATTCAACAAACAATGGGTAAAGCTGGAACATTCAGAAGTATATCCATTGAGGGGGCTAATTTGTGAAATAAGTCCACTCACCCTTCAGGCTCATGGCCTCATGGCCCAAATTAGCCTCCTTGATGGGTAATACATCCTTGTATACCACCCATACCCATTATTTATGTTGAATAGGCACTTCTATGTTAAACTCAAAATTTTGCACTTTAAGAACTTTGCAACAGTTCAACTGATTCACATGAAATGTGGCATGCACCATCAAGGACCCAAGTTGTCTTGATCTGGCAAGTTATGTTCTGGTTGGATGTGTGGGTGCGGAGTCAGAGACAATAAAAAAGTGTGTAATTTAACATATTTTTGCAGTTTATTTGTCACTCTACAGTGCAGAAATGGTCTGGGATGTTTTTTTCTGAAACTTGTGGGAATAGAAAGGGCTTCTCTCATAGATGTAACTTTTGCTGGTTTGGTGAAAAACTATCAATCCATTCCAAAGTTATTAAATTTTAAAGTTCTCATTGTTTTCAAGGGGAATTTTGCTTCTCAGTTAGATGTCCAGCTAGAAAATTGCCCCTTTTTTTGCAAATGGGTAATCCTTTTTCACAAACGAGGCAACCAGTATCGCAATATGAAATCTTTTTTCATGCCGCTGCCATTTTATTTTTCGGTTAGCGAGGGAAACAAAATTAAAAAAATTATGTGTTTAGTAGAAACAGCCACATGTGTTTTGCTAATCAGGATCCATTTCATCTGATTCTGATGTTTATTTTTTGGATAAATCAGTTGGAAATGTGTTTTTTCAACATTTTGAAATCCCTTTCCATGTCTTTTTTTGTACTCGGGAATCCTTTTTCGCAAATTGTGAAAAAAGAACACAAAAAAGGATCCTGCTTCACAAATTTGCAAAAAAAAGAACACCCAAAAGGATTAAAACAGCCATTTTTTTGTCTATCCTCAGTGAAGAAATTGTTTTGAATTTTGGTCTAAAATTTTCAGGATAGAAAGGGCTTACCCCACAGATGTGCATTTTGCTGGTTTTGTGAAGAAATATTACTCTGGTCAAGAGTCATAAGGATTTGAAAATTCTGGTTCTGAGCATACTCAGTAGCACTCTCCATTAGATGTGAGGCTTGAAAAAGGATCCTTCGCCCCTGTGCTCCCACATGCAAATAAGGATACAATTATGGAGCAAAGTGTACATCATAGGGAGCACAGGAAATATGGATAACAACCTACACGTGGATGGATGGGAGTGCAGAGCCTGGAGGGCCTTGTCCTCCCACATGTAAATAAGGATACGATTATGGAAGGATTGAAGCACAGGGCCCAGAGGGCCATGCGCTCCCACAGGAAATAAGGATACCATTATACTGTCTCAAAAAGTAAGGAAATAAATGGCAAAAAAACTTTGTTAATGCACTAGTTAGGGTTAAAGTAGGGAAATTTGGTGTTAGGGTTTCCAGCCTTAACACCCCACCCACACCCTGCAGGCATCAACAGATGCGGGGTGTGCCTTGGTGTTGCCAACCCTAATGCTCACCCCATTCTTATATACTGCACCCATCTTAACTTATTTACTCATGGAATTGAGTAAGCGTTAGTGCTGACAGCCTCAAGGCACACCCCATGCCTGCTGCTGCCTGCAGGGTGTGGGTGGGGTGTTAAGGCTGGAAACCATAACACCACATTTCCCTACTTTAGTCACTTTAACCCTAACTAGTGCATTAACAAAGTTTTTTGCAATGAAGATAGATAGATAGATAGATAGATAGATAGACAGACAGACAGACAGACAGACAGACAGACAGATATATAGCCACACAAAGAACAATAATACAATATCATAAACATTATAAAAAAGTACATTCAGTGAAGAATGTTTTAAGTCTACATAAACTAAGATCTCTTTATATAAAAGGGAAGGTGAGTTCCAAGTATATGGAGACATCCCTGCAAAAGTCTTCTTTTTTAGCGCTTAGTAATGAACAACAGATGGAAAAGAACTGTAATGCAAAAAATAAATGAAGCATGAGCTAAATTGTGTTGAAATGTTATATCTTTAACATTTTTCCTAGTGGTTATAACCCAGTGATAGCAGTTTCACTAAGGAGTGATACTCCTCATCTCTCAAAGCAGGGGAAAGGGGGTGTTTAAAATGAGCAGCAATATGGAATAAATAAGTAATAATAAATCATATGGACAATTATGTAGTTGAGCAAGAGGATGGTTTTCTGTGTTGAAGTTAAAGAGAAAGTGAGTGTCGGGGTGCTCAATGGATAAGAGAGAGCAGGAGGCAGAGGAGGATTGGGTGGAGGAAATAGAATTGACGAACAGGGTAGGTTTCAATGCGGGGAGGTGGGGAACTGTTTTGTGGTGTGCAGGTGGGGAAGAGGCACATGTATGAATTTGTGTGAGACAGTGAACTTTCCTGGGAGGGGTAAGAGGGTGATTTTGCACAGTAGAGAGTGGCTGTGTGTGGGAAAGTAGAGATGTAAGGGTCTAGGTGGTGGGGTGGTGGTTATGTATGGCATGGGTGTTGGGGCAGTTGGTTTTTATTTATACTTTTTAAATTGTTTCTTTACTTCACACAGTTTTCACAAGTTAAAGTGTCACTTAAGCTGGAAAAAAACTACATGTAGTGGCAGTTCACCAATGAAGTGTCACTGCACGCATTCTTTGCCAGGCAATGCTTGGCACTTCACCTGGTGAAAACTACAATATGTGAAGTAAGCACTGCACACTGCATGAAGCTGGATGAACTTTGCAAAGCAGTTCCCTGACTTCACCCACTTCTGCTGGTGATTCCTGCACTAGCTGCCTCCCCAACCTCTATCTTTTAAATGACATCTCCCAGACTGCTCTGTTCTTTGACATGACTAATATCCCCTGTAGTCTGACACAGCTGCAGCCCATTCTGATCATGCAAGCATTCCTTGCCTCTACATGCTCTCTAATTTACCATTAAAAAATTGCCTGTGGCGGGCTCGCCAGTACAGCGGAAAGATTTACCATTGCGATGCTGGTGACCAGGGTTTGGGAACATACTTGGATGCCAAAGGGCCAGCCCGCCAGCTTGGGGGGAGACTTGAGCATTCAATGCCTGCTCCTCTTCTCCTGGGTGGAGGGAAGGTCTACAGCCAAGCACTCCTTGACTCCTGGTGGGTGCTGGGGGAACAGCAATGCATTGGGCCCTGTTGTCTAGGGGAGAATGATGGATTTCAGCATATGCCCTGATGTCAGTGGCATGCCATGCTCTCGGGGAGAAATGAGGTAATGCACTTCCTGGCTGAAAAGATGATGGTTGCTGGCCCCTGCCACTGTGAAGCCCCAGACAGCCCAGACCACCTCAGCAGCACCCTGGGCCAAAGGTATAATGTTCTGACCAGCCCCCACTGGTGTCTTCCCACTCAAAGAGAGGGGACCCATCCAGCGAAGGGTTACACCAGGTTACCCAGGGAGGGCTGCAATGTGGGGTGGTGGGTGGTGGTTGGTGGTGGGGATGGAGTGCTGGTGGGGTCCATGGTGATCTGAAGGAGTGGCTGGTCAGGGAGCAGGGGAGGAGCAAAGAAAAAAAGAATGCCTGTGCTTTTTCATCAAAATCTTACCAAACGTTAGCACATCTAAGTTTTGTCACTGTCATTCTGCATAGGCCCCAGGACCATAAAGGCCTTGGAGAAGATCCTCTGGTCATCCTTTCCCTTAAAAACACCTCTAATTCAACAAATCACCTCACCATATCCTCAGAACTTGTACTCCCTTTCACAATGCACAGAACAGTCAGCTCTTCTCTCTTCTTACAGTGAGTGGCAATGGATTACACTCATTTGACTTGTACAGCAGGCATGCAAAACACCTAACTTAGATTGCATCATGGTTCTGCAAGGTCACTCCAACTCTTCAGCTAGTTTTACAGTGGAGTCCTCTATGAATCCAGCCTTTCTCTTTCTTCCCTATAGCAGGCCAGGTGTATGACTAGGCAAAATTCATTGATATGGCTTCCACAATATTATCACAAAATTCCATAATTTTTGGAAAGATTCACAGAGTTTGACATTAAGTACTGAAGTTGTTTTGCAATTGTCTGAAAAACAAAGAAATCCCACACTCTGCTAACACAATGAAAGGACTGCTCACCATAGACTTCCAAATAAAGTGCTTCATTTTATTAAAGGTGCCGTATGCACAGCCCTGATGTGTTTTGGAACCAAGATCCCTTTGATGAAGGAACTTGGTTCTGAAATGCATCAAGGCTGTGCACATGGCACCTTTGGTGAAATGAAGCACTTTATTGGAAGTTTATGGTGAGCAGTCCTTTCACTGTGTTAGCAGAGTGCAGGATTCCTTTGATTTTTCAGACGTATGCTCCTATATCCCTGCACCTGTTTCCATGTGCAACCTCTTCCTTTGATGTATATTGTTTTGCAATTGTTGGCAACTTACAACATGGTTACCCTTTAAGCAAGAGACTAACAAGCTGACACACCCAGCCTACATTTTAGGGACTATGAACCTGCCAAACTTTGTAATATTGCATTCTTTAGTTTTAAAGTTACACGGGCTTATAGTTTTACAGTTTACATACTTGCAAAATGTAATTTGAAAATTTTGAATAGTTGGCAGTGTATTTGCTTCCTTTAAAGTTAAAGACTTGGAACATGGCACACATATCCACATGGTGCAGTAATTTAACAATGCAAAGTTCATGAAATTAGGACAAGTTATTTTAAAACTATATAGATATAACTGAAAATAACTTTTTTTTTGCAATTTAAAGTTTATTAAGTTTTACAATACAGAGGACAAGGCAACATACTTACTACAGTATAAAGACAGTGCTTAAAAAATGAAAAGACTTGCCCCCCCACCACCACCCCTTCCTCACCCCCCCAATCTTGCACATTTTAAACATATAAAAGTATATAGAAGATCAATCTATTTAATATAACATTGCTAGGCAGGTTGTAGGGAATGCAGAGCTTAAAAGGGGGCCCAAAGCTTTTCAAACCTAGAAATACTGCTACAAAGGCTTGCAATTATTCTTTCAGTTCTCAGGTTACAAGTAGTTCCCTTAGCCATTCAGTATAGGAGATCACGTCAGTATCCTTCCAATGTCTCAAGACTACCTTTTTGACTGACATGGAAATTAAAGCCATATAAAATGTATGAGCCAGGACCGGGATCTCCAAAAAAATCTCCCAATGCACAGATTTTTGGGGAAAATAAGTCATTAAGACCTAAAAGGGGGTCCACTCTTTGTTTAATAAGGGTCCACAGATGGATTATCTTGGGACAGGACCAGAAAACATGTAATAGATTGCCTTCACCCTGTAAACATCTCAAACAGATGGAAGAAGGGGCAATGCCATATTTGGCCAATTTTTGTGGCGTATAATATAAATTGTGTAATATATAAAACTTAGTGAGACAAAACCTATCTCGAGTAATATACCTATGGCAACCCTGCCATAGAATGGACCAGTTAATGTTCTCCTCATGGAGAAGAGAAGACAAGTAATTGGATAGACCAAAGTGCTCTGGGTACAGCCAGTTGAACAAAAGATTAAACATCTTGGACAAGGCATGAGGAAGGGCAGCTAGGAGAACCATCTCGGTTTGAAATTTTAAGCCTAATAAGGGCAAAGGAACTTCCCTCAAAGTTTTCACCAACAGGTGGCGTAATTGGAAAATGTTAGAATTTGGAATACCTGCTTTGCAAATAATCTTGGTGGAAGATAACCAAGAGCCATATCCTGTAAGTGTAAAGTATGAAAGAGGATAATCCTTAAAGCATGGGAGCCAAGAAGAAAAATGCATCTTAACATCTATTTTGAAATTGGGATTGCCAAATAAAGGTTGTGTCATATCCCCAGAGTGTTCATATTTCAAAAAAGCGCAGAATTGAGAGTGCAATTTAATAGAAATGGCAATTGGAGTGTTACGTAACTGTTTGGGAAGTAGCTTTACCTTAGTATATAAAAGTGCAGAAGGGGAGAGGCAGTACTGCTTTATTTGGGCCAATTCTATCTTGAGCCAAAATGGAGTATAAGGAAACGTATTTTTAGCTTCATCTGGAATTAACCATCTAAGGTATTTACTGGCATGACTGGCCCAATAATAGAGACCTACATGTGGGAGATGAAGGCCTCCTCTAAATTTTTATTTTATTTTTATTTTATTTATTGAGTATTCGGGAAGTACCTTTGAGTCAAAGGTTCCATGTCAATACAGGTAAAACATGGTACAGAGCAATGCAGAAATGGAACACAAACAATCATGCATGATACAAGATATACGGTAAGTTGACTAACATTTAGATAAATAGCAGATTCATGTATAAGACTTAGAGAACAGTATACATACAAAAGTTCCAAAGGGGTTAGTTCTGAGATTTTCAGGTTGGGGGGTAGCCAACCAGAGGTCTTAGTCAACAGATCGAGGGGCATGTCAAGGGTCAGTGGCAATCGCAGGGATTAGAGGACTGTAGATGGTTTCTGAGGTAGGCTTTGTAGGGGCTGATTTTATTCACATTGATGAGATCATTAGGAAGGTTATTTATGCAGGAAGGGGCTCAGTAGCTAAAGGACCTTTGGGACTAGGAGGTGCAGCAGCGAGGGACCAAGACGAGTTGCCTACTAGCACTGTGGGTGCACAGGCATGACAGGGCCTGTTGTATTAGAGGTGAGAGACCAATGGGGTGAGACCAAGGGTAATCTTTTTGGCCATGAGGCAGGTATGAAACCTGATTCTATTATCAAGGTTGAGCCAGTTTGTGGCATTGTAAAGGGAGCATGTGTGGGTTAGATGATCACAGCCCAGGATGAGGTGACAGGCTTTGTTGAGGGAGAGCTGGAGTCTAGTTAAGGCTGAGGAGCTGGCAGCACTATAGATTAGCATGCCATAGTCTAGAAGGGAGAGGATCAAAGAAGAGACCGCTAGACTAAGGGCATCGGGGTAAGACAATGTTTAACCCAGTAGAGGATGCCAAGTCAGATGTTGAGGGCTGTGGATAGTTGGTGAATGTGTTGGTGGAAGGTAAGGGCTGGGTCAAGGGTGATGCCCAGGTAGTTAAAGGAGTCCACTTGTTCGAGTGGGGCCTGGTTGGTAAATAAGACTGGCAGGCAGTGGTCCTTCCTAGAGTTTAGTGGGTAAGAGAAGTACATGATTTTAGTTTTTTTATAGTTTAGAATGAGGCGCTGTGTGGTGAACCATTTTTCAGCCTCGCTGAAGGAGGATTGGAGGGAGAGGTGAAGTTGAGCAGGGTCAGGATTGGAGGAGTACAGGACAGCGTCATCCACGTAGAGTAGGATATTGCCTAGGCAGGACAGGGGGAGGGAGTTAAGGAAGAGACTGAACAATAAAGGTCCAAGAATGGACCCCTGTGGGACACCAGAGCAGACAGGCAGCCTACTGGAAAAGGTAGTTCCAATTTTGACTTGTTGGAAGCGATCAGCCAGGTAGTCAGTGAACCAGCTGAGGGCATCTTGAGAGAGACCAAGTTTGGATAGTGTAGTTAGAAGCAGGGAATGGTTGATGGTGTCAAACACCTTAGTGAAGTCGATGAAGACCGCACTAGAGAGATGACCCCTGTCAAGGGTGGTATGAAGGTGGGAGGTGAATTCTAATAGGGTAGTAGTCATACTATGTCCTTTGCAGAAGCCATGTTGCTGGCTGCAAAGTATATTGTGTTTGTTGAGGTGGTCAGTGAGTTGATCAGCAACAATCCGCTCAAGTGCCTTAGATAGGGAAGGGAGAATTGAGATGGGGTGATAGTTGTTGGTGGAGGTAGGGTCTCCACTCTTAAATATCGGGGTAATAGAGGCAGATTTCTAGCATGAGGGGAATTTCCCCAAGGCATAAAGGTCGGTTTATAATGTGAGTGTGGGGTTAGCACCTCATGAAGAGTGAGCCAGAGAAGTCTCAGGTCTAAGGAACCACTACTCTATTGGGAGTGGCTTATGACCTTTTTGAGGTAAGGCTCAGCAGACCTGGGGGAGATGCAACATAGATGAAATGGAGGGTGTGCTGGGGGAGGTGGTGTTGGAGACAGGTGAAGGACTGGAGAAGTTTGAAGGGAGGAGATGGCTGAGGTCGGAGAAGGTGTGGTTAAATGCGGTGGCTATCCGAGTGGGATCGGAAGTCATGCCCCCTTCAACCAAGATTTGCATGGGGGCAGGGTTGGGGGTTTTGCCACAGATGTCCTTAATGTTGTTCCAGAATTTACACCCTGAACCCCAGGTAGAGGTTAGGGCAGATTTGTAATACTCAGCCTTAACTTTGCGTAGGGACCATGTGCATTGGTTCTGGACCTCCCTGTACTTTTGTCTGTCTGTAGGCAGGTCAGACTCATTTTGCAAGGTGCCATAGGGAATCTTGGGACCGCATGAGGGCCAGTAGGTGGTCAGAGATCCAGGGTGCTGGGTTGCCTTTGACCATCCTTTTGGTAAGAGGGGCGAACATGTCACAGATGGAGTTAAAAGAATGTACTCCCAAATGGGGACAGTGAGAGGATCTCAGATATAGAAATGGGTAGCCATTTGGGAACAAGTGACCGCCAAACAGTGTGGTTCATGATAAACTCAGCTAAAGAGTCAGGCCATACAAAAGTGAGGGTTCTGGACTTCAGGAGGGCTGACTTTGGCAAGATGGGAGAGTGCCTTAGAAAAGCACTAGCAAACAGGCTAGAAGGAGGGGTGGAGCAACAATGGGGAAATATCAAAACTGCCATCACAGAGCCTTTGTGTGAAACAAATAAACAAATCAAAATGAAAGAAAAAGCCACTATGGTTCTCAAAAGAGGTGACAGTGAAGGTTAGGGAGAAGAAAATAGCATTTAGGAAGTATAAGGAAACACAACAGGGACAGGACAGAGAATTGTACCAGTTAAGGCAGAAGGAAGCAGGGAGGGTAGTCAGAATAGCAAAGGCCCAAACTGAGGAAAAGATAGCAAAACTCGGTTAAGAAGGGGGATAAAACCTTTTATAGGTGATTCCTGATCTTCATAGGAGAGCCAAACCTCATCAACCAGGACTTGTAATTTTGCAGGGTAGACCATCCGGAATTTTATACCAGCTGCAATAATTTTAGATATGATGGGGTGGAAGATGGATCTCTTCTGGAGCACAGTGGCCAGTAGGTCTTGTGCCACTCACATTTTATTGCCCTCCCAGTGCACTTCGTGTATCTCTTTAATTTTGAGCAGAAAGTGTTGGCGCTCCAAGAAATTTTAAAACCTAAAAATCACAGGACGTGGAGGTGCCCCCATTTGTGGTTTTGGGCAGAGAGCTTTGTGAGCCCGTTCAATAATATAGCCAGATCCAAATAGAGAGGGGCCCACAATCTTCTCTTATCAGCTTTTGCACAAATACAACGGTGTTTGGCCCTTCTTCACCTTCCAGAAGACCTATGAGGACCACATTGTTCCTATGGCTGCGGTCCTCTAGGTCTTTCACCTTCAGCTCCAGTCGTGAAATTTTCTGCCATATTACCATCAACTCTGGATCAATTTTTTCAGTTTATTTCTCTATAGAGCAAAGCCTGGCAGAATTATCAGATGCTCTTTGTGCTACTGCTTGAGATAGTGATTTCAGGTCCTTCATGAGACTCTGCAGGTCATTCCTAAAGGGTCTAAACTCCTCAAGGAATCTGCTGAGTGTAAGGGGTTCTTGCTCTGCCATTGAAGGTAATGCAGACAATCCCACAGTGGAACTGTAAGCCCGTGGTTTCTTAGGAGCCTTTTCAGCAGTTACCGGCGGGATATGTCTCAGTTGAGATTTCCTAATTTCTATGACCATAGCACTTCTTAAACTGCCACAACAAGATCCCAGGGGGTAAGTTCAGTTGTTATGTTAAGCAGTGAGAGAAATCTAGTGCTTTATCCAGGGTAAATGAAGTAACATAAAACTCGGGTGGCTGGAGAGTTCTGAAGAGGTTGTTACTCCATGCTCTGCATCATGTGGTCCCCCTGAAAATAACATTTTGACAAAATGTCAGGCTGCCTATAACTCAGGTCACTTTAAAGTGTGGGATCTAAAACATATGAACATATGAAATTTGCCAGCAGAAAAAAGCCATAGTCTATCGAGTCTACTTGATTTTGCAGCTAGCAGCACTATTCTGCAGCTGCCCCTCCCCCCCACATCCCCAGACAAACATGGTACATACACACATGTTGTATAGATCTTCAACTGTGGCAAATATGAAAACATTTGGAAAAGTAATTGTAAATGTAGATGGAAATAACTCAACATGAAATATTGATGAAAAACGCACTCAGCAGGTCAGGCCCTCTGCTCCCACAGTGCCAAACTCAGAGCACAATAATGTGAACAAGTAACAGACAGGGTAACCCTCCTGTCTGCTTTTGGGTCTGAATCACCTTTCGTCTCAAGTTCTGGGGGGATTCAAACTGTGAACCTTATGCTAGTGTACCCAATGTACAGGTTCAGATGCTTACCCTCTTCGGGGATTGTGGTACAATCTTTCACCAGGGACACCAAGCCAGACTTCCAAAATGAACCTTTAAAACTCTATACAAGACTTTAGGTATATTCTTACCTTTTCACAGTTTAGTAACACAATCAAGCTTTTGAACAGTTTTTGTCAGTCTTAACTCTCTATATGACACATGCAAAAAAGAACTGGCAGATGCCCAGGCAATCTTTCAAATAAAGATTTTACTAAAAGATTATAAAAGTATGAAAAATGTAAACACAGAACAATATATCAAAGAGCATACAATCACTTGAAAGAAAAGCAAACAACAAGACAAAAACTCCTACTACAATACATTTAGACTTCTTCTATCTAATGAATCACCTCCTTAAGTGTCTTATATCACAGAGCTGTGTGTCTTTCTAGAGTCCCAAGGTGGAATATATCTCAACAGTTCAGACACAGTATAGTTCAAACTGTGTCTCTCCACACCCTTCTGTGAGTCATCTAGCTCCTCCTTTTAGAATATAAAAAAAATACAAACAAGATATCCTATCAGGAAGTACATTAAATAAGGTGAAATCAGCAGAAAAAAACTCCACTTCCTAAATATGACTCCTTAACTAAACATGTTCTCTTTGATCTGGTATCGTTCCTATTCCCCAGACATATCAAAGGGTTTTACAACTTTAGCACCAGGTTGGTATAAAATGTTCTTCCTATATATTCCACCTTGGGACTCTAGAAAGACACACAGCTCTGTGATATAAGATACTTAAGGAGGTGATTCAATAGAAAGCCTTTGTGTGAAGCAAATAAACAAAACAAGATGATGTAAGAAACCACTATGGTTCTCAAAGGAAGTGGCAGTGAAGGTTCAAGAGAAAAAGAAAGCATTCAGGAAGTACAAGGAATCGCAGAAGGAGCAGGACAGAGAACTGTATCAGTTAAAGCAAAAGGAGGCTGGCAAGGCAGTCAGAACAGCAAAGGCCCAAACCAAGGAAAAGATAGCCAACTCAGTTAAGAAGGGGGATAAAACCTTTTATAGGTACATCAGGGAGCGAAGGAAGACCAAGGGAGGGATAGTGAGGCTTAATAAAGGGGGGAGGATGGGCAGAGGGAGACTGTGAAAAGGCAGAGATACTAAACAAATATTTTTGCTCAGTATTTACGAAGGAAGAGGGGGAGATACATAAAACAAACAGTAGTAACACTCTGGATACAGAAGTTGATACTGGCCCATTTACAGAAGAAAGGGTTCTGAAAGAACTCTTAAAACTGAAGGTGGACAAAGCAAGGGGGCCTGATGGGATTCATCCCAGAATTCTAAAAGAACTAAGGGTAGAACTAGTGACACCACTGACTACCCTTTTTAACAAATCATGGGAGGATGGGGTGGTACCCGAGGACTGGAGGAGGGCAGATGTGATTCCCCTTCACAAAAGTGGGAGCAAGGCAGAAGCAGGAAACTATAGACCTGTTAGTTTAACCTCAGTGATAGGGAAAATGATGGAATCACTCTTAAGGAAAGAATTGTCAGTATCTAGAGGCCAGAGGGCACAGGACCCTAGGCAGCATGGATTCACAGCGGAAGGTCATGCCAGACAAATCTGATAGATTTCTTTGACTGGGTGACCAAGTAGTAGATCAGGGAGGGCTGTGGACATGGCCTACCTAGACTTTAGCAAGGCATTTGACACAGTCACACCAAAGATTAATATACAAGTTAGCCAGCCTGGGAGTGGGTCCCAAGATGACAGCCTGGGTAAAGAATTGGCTGGAGAATAGGACACAGAGAGTTATAGTAAATGGAGTCCACTCAAAAGAAAGGAGGGTTACTAGTGGGGTACAGCAGGGTTCAGTATTAGGACCGGTCCTCTTCAATGTCTTTATAAGCGACATTGCAGAAGGACTGGAAGGAAAAGTATGTCTCTTTGCAGATGACACTAAGATCTGCAACAGAGTTGATGCACAGGGTGGGGTGGAAAGGATGAGAAGGGACTTGGCAAGGTTAGAGGAATGGTCAAATGTATGGCAGCTTTGATTCAATGCTAAGAAGTGCAAGATAATGCACCTGGGAAACAAAAACCCAGGGGAAGAGTACACAATGGGGGGTGAGATACTAACAACAACAAGAATAGAAAGGACCTGGGTGTAGTCATATCAGATGAACTAAAGATGGGCAAGCAATGTGAGAGGGCAGCAAGGAGGGCTGGGGGGATACTGGGATGCATAGGGAAAGGCATCACCAGTAGAAAACAGGAAGTTACTATCCCTCTGTACAGACAGCTGGTGAGACCCCATCTGGAGTACTGTGTGCAGTTCTGGAGACCCAGTCTCATAAAGACATAGACAGGATGGAAGCTGTCCAGAGGAGGGCAACTAAAATGGTGCAGGGTCTGCACGGAAGTCGATGAGAGAGACTTAGGAGCTTAATATGTATAGCCTCGAGGAAAGGAGGAGAGGGGGACATGATAGAAACTTTCAAGTACCTCAAGGGAATCAACAAAGTCCAAGAGGGTAGCATCTTTCAAAAAGAGGTGTGCAAGAACAAGAGGCACAATTTGAAGATAGAGAGGGGTGGCTCAGAGGTAATTTAAGGAAGTATTTTTTTCAGAGAGGTTGTGGATGCATGGAGCGGCCTTCCGGAGGAAGGTTGTGGAGTCAAAATCAGTGGGGAATTCAAGCATGCATGGGATAGTCATAAGGCAATTCTGGGGGTTGGGGGTAGGAAGAAGTAGGCTGCTGGTTAACTAGGATCTGCAGCTTATCCAGTAGGTAGGGAAATGGGCAGACTGGGTGGGCCAAGCGGTCCTTATCTGCCGTCAAATTCTATGTTTCTATGTTTCTATAGGAATCATAAAACTTTTCGAGCCCTATATCCTGGCAGTTGGGTCAATTCTAATTATGACAGAAAAATGGGAGACCCATAATTAAGTCTCTCTGGTCTTTTAATTAACTCCTGGTTTCAGGTTAATATATCACATAGCTTCTCTTTCTCTGATACCGGAGACAGAAGCAAAGCTGTCTTATGTGAGATAATCACCTACTATATTTTTACATTACAAATCTCATACAATAATCATAAACAGCTGGTCAAGCATCACACATACACACATGTTGTATAGATCTTCAACTATGGCAAATATGAAAACATTAACTCAACATCAAATGTTGATGAAATGGTTGGCTACCTATAACTTAGGCAACAACAAAGTTAGGGACCTCACATTTGGTACTCTTGGTACACGTATACCAATGGCAAGACACTTTAAACATACCAAACATGGTGAACTACAAATGGAGAGTTCGAAAATTACTTATTTACTGTACTTACTTAGTTGTTGTTAACCAGGTAAGCACACTAGGCAATTGAATGTCTATTTTCAGGTGCAATCCAGGAGGTTAGAACCAA
The DNA here is from genome assembly GCA_016271365.2 of Neoceratodus forsteri. Lineage (NCBI taxonomy): Eukaryota > Metazoa > Chordata > Ceratodontiformes > Ceratodontidae > Neoceratodus > Neoceratodus forsteri. Next base: position 771,946,800 of record CM057456.1, on the reverse strand, counting down.
AACAGAGACAGTAGAAATATACTGCGTTACAAAAATACAGTGAAAAAAAAAATTGAAGAAAGCAATGCATCTGCAAAGGAATTAAATAATTTGCAGTGCATTCAATATACTATGGATAGAAAACAAAAACTTGAACATAGCAATAAATCTGTAATGTAAAATACATAATTTGCAGTTCATTTGGTATGATACATTGAAGTACATGAACACTGAGGGGTGGAGGAGTAAATAATTTTAGGCAAGACACATTGTAGAATGGGAAACAGTTCAGAAACAGTATTAATAAACACAGAGATCACTTCAATAGGATGCAATGGGACAATGCTGACATAACAGCAATCATCATATGAAAAGAGTGCGAAGTAGGGAAATTGTTCAGGTACCACAGCAGGAGCAGTGTTCCAGGCCAAGGAGACGTTCATGATACTTTATATGGAAAGCATGTATAGAGGGGCAGTGTCAAATGTCTGCAAGAATGGAATTCCATAACTTTGTCACTGAATAAGCAAAGGATGCTTCACCGGCAGACGTTTTGATGGTGGATGCCAAGAAGAGCACCAAAACAAACAGTGTGGGTGAGTGCAGAAGAGCGGATGCCTAAAAGGTGACTGCCCAACAACACAGAATGACAGTATATGAGTGACTGTAGCTGCAGCCCAGTAAGGGTGATATGCAAAGTGGCTACAGCCTACTAGGTGGGTGCCCCAAGCCCGTGCAGCAGAGAAGTGAGAGCCAGGTGTGGGTTGCTGCAGAAAGGCACACCCTACAGCAGTGCCCCAAGGAAGGACACCACAGGAAAGGTGAGACCAGGCAGAAGGGGTCCCAGGATGGCAAGGGCACTGCTGGTGAGTGTCTCATGGGTGCTGCAGTAGGACCATTACAGTGTGCTGTGGTCCTTACCAGCACATAACTGCAGGGATGGTGGGCAGTTGCCTTGGACTGTTGGGGGGGGCAGGACATTGGCTTGATAAGGATGGATGGGGCCGGCATTGAGCATGGATGGGTGGCACTGTGGGGGGGCATGGCACTTGTGCAGCGTGTCTTGCACTTCTGTAACAGCCCTTGCTGGGGGCACACTGTGAAGGGGGCCATCCGTGGTACGAGTGTACACTGCATGGCATGCGCCGACACCATGCCGGTCACCCACACCATGTCATCCTGTGTCACGCCACTGTCCTGTCACCCACTGCTGGGTGCTCGTGTCATGTCACCATGTTGCACTAGCTATGTACCCATTACCAGGGTGCTGTCACCCACTGCCTAGTGCCCCATGGCACCGTTGTCCATTATGACTCATCCAGGCATCCTCTGCTTCCTGCTGGAGCTCTCCCCACCAGTCGCCATTATCCCCTCTCACCCTCCTTGCATTCTGCCTCATGCAGTCACTCATTGTGGACTTGCTTTAAGGGAGTCGCCCTTTTCACATGAAACCATTTTGACCCTAGGGACAGCAAGCAGGGTTCTTTCACTTGACCCAAAGGGGTAGCCATTATTAACTGTCTTGGGAGTGGAAGCAAGGGGTAGAGGTTGACAATTTAGTATTATGTTAGTGATCACACCTCCAAAGCTATGATCATGCAGGAAAGATGGGGGTTGGGGGGCAACCCAACTTATCAAATTTGGAGCAGTGCTGAGTGAGTCTGGGAGACATTGATGTAAAATGACAAATAATATTATATGTGACATCCCATTTGAGGACGGTGGCTTTAGAAACCACAAAGTACACTGGGACCCCACATAGAAGCTTGGGGAGTAGCATCCCCTAGGCAATGATTATATAGAAATAGCTGCAATTTAAATTTTGGAAGAACTTTGCAAAATTGTAAAAAATCTGTGAAATTTCACAGAATCAGAAACATTGTGCCAGAATTCTGCCAACAGAACTTTACATTGCACAGAACTGTAATGACTTTTGATTGATTATTTTACTACTGTTGACTGGAAATTTGCTCTGTTTTGTTTTTTGCTCACCTAGCTATTTTGTACCCTGCTCATTGTGCACCCCCATTTGAATGGTATATTCATGTCATTTGCTATTGCTTATCACAGTACCATAGTTGCTGCATATTATTTTTAGTTTGGTGTAATTTTCCTCTTTCACTAAACTCTGTCATTTGCACTATTGTTACATTGATATTGTTTTTTGCTTATCAAATGTTCTGAACTCTTCCATCTACCTTTCCTCTAGGTTGCATCTGGAAATGTTCTACATCTCATTGTGCCCTTCCTGGCCACCAGCTTCTAAATAAATGAATATAATAAATTGAACTAACAAGAAATCAATTAAACATGCATATGCCAAAAGATGTTGAGATTGAAACACAGTGCACAAAGGGCACAGCCTTAGTATGCAAGGTTCAGTTCTACAGGCATCCCTTTTCAGACACGTACACCAATGCACTTTAGCTCAAACTAATTATTAACACACTTTTAGCCCCCCCAACCCTGAATTCAATTTCCCTACAAATACAACATAATTCTTTCATCATGCTATATAATATAACTGTAATATTAATAACAATAATTATAATAATTATAACATGTTTATTTATACTAAATTGGAAAGTGCTAGCACAATCAAAAAAGACTCTTGCAACCAGAACCTTACAGTCCTACATTCAGTAAGCCACCTCTAATTGTCTATTTTCCTTTGTTACCTCTGTGCATGGACAATTTTCCAAGTGGCTGCATCAGCTTCGATGCACTGGGTGCAATTTCCAGTAGATAGATATGTAGGCCATGGCCTGCTGTAAGTCAACTTGCCTATTTTTAATCATCTAGACAGACCTAATCAGCACATGGCACATGCATTCAAAATTGAATGCATGCTCTCAAACTAGTTTTACAAATACAGTAGTACACACTGCCTCCAAATTATTAATGGATATATCAGCTACCAAAAACTGGAGCATCCAGTACACATACCTGCATCCAATCTTTCAAAACCCTGACCCACATGATAAACAGATTTTACCAGATGCAAAAATACTCATTTCAGTTGCATAGCTATACAATCCCTTTTATAGCACTTCCTTTATATGTCTTGTATTGAAAGTTATCTCTGCATAGCTTGACTATAAAAGAGGATGGTGATAATAATCAGTTAAAAAATTCCTGCAAGGCTGGAGATTTCAAAGGTTTAGAATGAAGTAGCCACCGTAATTTTATTATTTTTAATTAAAACTGAAGATGTCCTACTTATTCTCCCCCCAGTAATCACTTGCATGGTTAAAGGTTTTATTGTCAGCATTTAGATACTATGAAAACGTGTTGAAGCAACGGTTGAGTTTAAAAGGATTTTAAAGTTGGTGTGAATAAAAATTGATGTGCCATGGGCCACGGGCAGCAGAGACCTGAATGGCACAATGCCTGTCAGAGAAAAGAAAGACAGTTTCCACTCATGCTGAATTATTATCTTTTGAAGTATACCGCAGTTGCCATTTGGTACATGTGTGAGAGAAGACGATAACAGGCTTTAACGGGTGAAGTGGTATTTCATGTTGTTATATATTCACTGAATGAAAATTGACTGATGGGTGAAGTACTGCCTTCCCATTGCAATAAATGAAAGGGTACTTTTCTTGTGTTTGTAATGGCTAAAATTCAATAAAGTATATTAAATGAAAAAAAGAATAAATGAAGGGGCACCTTATGAATGCTATTAATTTATATTTTATCCTGCTCTAGTGTAGCCATTCGGTATCCTAGTGTTACCTGACAATCTGCCCTGTGACCATTTTCCACTATATTCTTTAGTGGCGTGTCTCATCAGGCACAATATTTATACATATACAGCACATAAAGGGTTTTAAATGGTTTTAAAATAGTTTCAATGTTCTACAATATAATCCCATCTCAGAAAAAATACGCTCGAGTTTTGCATATGTTTATAGATTTAATCCCTTCATTTGTAATGGCATGGAGCAGAAAACACTACTTTCTGCACAGTTTGGATGACGCAGTACATTCTAGTTTGATACTGGTGGGAGTCCTAGAAAAGTCATAAGCAGTTAGTGTAGTCAGTAGTAGGTTGTGGAGGCATGAAAACACATAAAGCTTCACCAACAATTTCATCCTTTTTTTCTTTTGTCTGTTGGTGCGTCATATATATGATAAAGTTGGATATGGTATTAATACATTTCATAAACAAAATAACATTTATGAGGAAAATGTATCCATGTCAAAACAGTGTAGGAAAAACAGTGAAGACAATTTTAGCCCATCAATATGAGTGCCAGGAAAGACGGCAACTGACAACTTCAGCGAGGGGTTGGAACAGCGAAATGCCAGCAAACACCACACAAAAGTTTACAAGCGGGGGGCTTTGACCCTCACATTCCCCATGTAGGGGGCTGTGCCCCTGCACCCCTTATGTAAATAGACATACTTGAAGATGCATTATACACCCAATGAAGGGTTCGCTGTTCTGACATCACGCTGATGTTTTCAGTCATTGTCTTTCCCAGAGCTTATATTGCTGGGCTTAAACTGTCTTCGCTGTTTTTCCCACACTGTTTTGATGTGACACTGAGAAGAACAACCACCTAGAAAAGACTGATGTGTAGTAAAGTGATTAATTTTGCCATTGAAACTCCATGCTTATATACAGTAGGACAACCTGGAGCCAGTAAAGTGGTTCATTTCGGCAATGAAATTCCATGCTTATACTAGGACAACCTGGAGCCAGTAAAGTGATTCATTTGGCCAAGGAAACCCCATACTCATACTAGGACAATTTGCAGTCAGAGCAGAGGGCCATAGCAAAGTTTTTGATATGGAATAAATCTGGCTGCTCATGTTTAACCGCGAAGTGCTACAATAAATAGTAGAATATTTATTCAATTTTCATGTCTGCCTGGTATAAGCACATCTCCTTTGAGATGGTCTTGTGTAAATGTTGTCCACTTGCCATGAATCTCCACTCTTTGAGGAACTCACCTTCCTTCTCAAGGCTTGTGACCCAGCTCAGTCCCTCCACAGGTCCTCAAGATCCTATGATGACTGGTTGAGGTATTGTCAATAACTGAATGTCAACACTGAGTCTCAGAAAAAAAAAAAAGCCAATTACTTTACCTCAAAGCTTCAGAGCAAGCTTAACTCCCCACATAAGTTCTGTAGAGTTATAAACTTCATTTTAACCCTACCTTCCATGAATTCACACCCACCCTTAAGCTCATCAGCCTCCTCTGGGATCATTTCCAAGCCTGCTAAGGTGGCTGCTGCTTTCCACATGCACTTCACCACCTGTACTATCACTGCTTCTCCTGATATTGCCTCCTCATTCACTGCTGCTCCTTTATCCTTCTCATCTATGTTTCCTTTTACTCCAGTCACTCACTATTTCTTTTTTTTTTACTGATTCTTTTTCCATCTTACTGCCCCAGTCTCTCCACTCTCTTGGATCTCTACATAGCCACACACACATTCCCATCACCAGAGGGTCTTCTCCTAGAGTGCATACAGTGCTACTCCTGTAATTCTAGAGGCCCGGATAACCCCCCAGGTGGGGTGAGGAGAGATCTCCCTTACCTCCGTCAATGTTCAGGGGAGTGTGCACCTGCACAATGGAGTCTGCCCTTGACTGGTGAATGTGCCGGGCCGGAGAGAGCGTTGCCTAGGAGCGACAGGGATTTTTTTCCCTGTTCTGTTGTGCTTGTCTGTCCCCCGACGTTGGTGTGCAATGAGGACCAACGAGCCAGATGCACACTAAGATGTGCATCTGCTCCTGTCCTCTGCCAATGTCAACCCTTGCTGCTGCTTCCTGAACTGCACCAGCACCATCCGAGGTTCCCAGGTGGTGGTGGTATAGTGGCAGGACTAGCTTCCCACCCCTCCCCAGAGAGTAAGCCATCAGGTGCTTAATTCTTCTCACCCCAGCTGACTCCCAGTGGCCCAAGTCTGTTCCAAAACCCAGGTCACTGGTGTGGTATGAGGTGTGGCGTCCAGCACCTCAACCCTCAGTGTCACCGGGCTGGCAGTCACTCACTATTTCTGATGTCCAATCAATCTTCTTTCACTAAATCCCTCCAATGGCCATAATCTTTGTAGTCTCGACCATAGACTCTTGCACCTTTCTGTTCCTGCTGTTGCTGCCCTTCAAGCCATACTTCTGAACCTCTCCTTTCAGCTGTCTTCTGTTCCTGTCTACTGGAGACTTGCTAATGTCCTCCCCCTCCACATAGAGTGTGACAGCTGCACCACTAACAACTATCAACCTATTTCTCTTATTCCCTCTCTGACTAAGTTCTCCCAGCTCTCCAACTTTCTTGACTGCTCCTCCTTGCTCTCCCTCTTTCAGTCTAGCTTCTGCATAGCTCATTCCACAGTTTCCTCCCTGTTTCATGTCACTGATTCCATTCTGAAGGGGATCAATCAGGGTCAAGTATCTGCTGCTGTCTTTATTGACTTGGCTAAGCTGTTTGACTCTGTTGCCCATCCCCTACATCTAAACAAATTAAAGGCTACTGTGCTCCCAGTCATTGCCCTAGAGTGGTTCCACTCCTACCTTTCTGATCAGAACTGGTCAGTCCAGGTGAGGGACTCCTACTTGGCTCTCCTCCCATCAACTCCGGTGTGCCCCAATAGTTTATTCTGGGCCTAAGTCTCATATCAGTTTTCTTAAATGACTCCCTTCAGCCTATGTCTCAGCCAACGTATGTATACAGTAATTTTTGCCACTGGAACTGCCATCACTCTGCTGGTACAGTCCCTACAGCATGACTTTGATAATGTTCAAGGCTGGTTCTATGCCAGCGAGCTTTCTCTTAGTGCAAAAAAATAAGTCACTATGCTATTTGGAACCCACCAATGACTCAGTAGGCTTAGCCTGACTCAGGGGCCCAATTCTAAAACAGCTCTTAGAGTGATGCAGGCTGCATTTCCCTAGGGCTGCAGCAAACTCCAGGTGGTTCAGGGACCCTGTACTCAATTTTCTAAAAGGATAGGTCCCTGCACCAAAGACCCCAGAGTTGCCATAGCCGCAGGCTTCAGCCAAATATTTGGTGCACCTGCAGAGATCACCATAGGGATCCAGTCCCCCTGCCCCCCACAACACTAGAGGGGCCATGAAGGTTGGGGTTGAATATTCAAGGCAGAAAGATACAGAAGGAGCACAGGGGGTGCTCAAGGGTGCATTGGTAAGACAGGGGGAATGACAGGGATGTGATGTAGCACCCAGCGGGGCTGACAGTTGCATAGCCACACAGCCACTCAGATATGACCACTTCGTGGGGCCTTAGCAGGCATGGAAAGTGAAATGGTCCCAGGTTGGCACAGCCTGCACACCTGCCCCATCAGTACAACAATGGACAAACCTGCAGGTGGGAAGCTGTAGCTGAGGACTGAGGGGCTGTCAGTAGTGGTGGGGAACGTTCTTTAGGCAACTCAACAGTCCTCTAGTACCCATCCTCCTGCTTTGTGGCAGGCTGCTTCACATCTACAGGGTTGTCCATTGTTGCACCTATGGGGCCGATGCTTGGGCTGTACCCACCTGGGGCAATGTCACTATGACTGCCTGCCAACCCCCCATGAATCAGTCCCATCCGAGCGGCTGTGTGGCTACGTGATTGGCACCCCCACTGGGTGCTACATCACATCCTTGTCAGTCCCATTATCTCCATGACATCACCTAGGTTACCCCCATGTTCCTTTTGCCCCAGGCCCAGACCCCTCCATCACAACAGTGTCTGGCAGTGGCACATGTCCCTTAGACCACCTCTTGGCTGGTCTAACTTTGGCCCCGTTGCATTCATGGTGGGGCTTTCAAAATTACAAATAAGGAGATGGTGTAGCATAATTGTGGTGCAAGCCCCACTGTGACCAGGCACAAGGGTACTTCTGTTGCAATGCTGGAACAGAGGGGCTTGGGTGTAAACCATCCCAATTTCAATGCAGCCTGGATTCGAAAATTGGGATTGCCGCAAAGTTCGACGTAAGGTTCCACTTGCATAATACACATTTGATGCAAACACCTTGTGTCCAAATACTTTTTTTAAAATTGGGCCCCTGTGTTCAAAACAGTCAATGACACTCCCCTAGAAACTCATGTTTCAAATACCTAGGTGCGTAGCTGGACAGTCATCTCAACTTTTCAGACCACACTGAAGACATGATCAAAAAGTTATACCCCAAACTTTGAAATGCTTACAGGAATAAATCCTGTCTACCTCTTCTGGTCCAGTGTGAGATTGTTTGCAAAATGATCCTCCTGCTGTTTGCCTATGCAAATGTGGGTTACGGTGGAACTCCCACATCTACTTTAGCCTGACTGGGTCCTATCTTTCCCTTCTTCTGCCATTTTTCTATTGGTTCACTTCCTCTTACTCATTATTGTTCCCTGTTCCATCTACTGTTTCTTCCTTCCTTATCTTCATGGCACCTATGCCATTGTGCTTCCTTTCTCTCCAAATTCTGTTTTTTGTCCCTACCTTCTTAGCTCTCTGACCTGGTATCTCCCATGGTGCCCTCCACTTATTCTTGTCACTCTTCCACCTCTCATCATTTTGTTATTTTTCTCTGCTCCATATTCACTGGCCAGACCCCCTTCTCAGCTTGACTGCCCTTTGTCTGGTTCTCTTTTTCTTTCTCACTAAGACTAGTCCCCACCCCTCACATCTCCGCTAAGATGTTTCTATAGTACCACTTGCTCCTGTCCTCACTAGACTGGCTCTGGACTCTAGCTTGTTCTCATCATCCAGTGATAGCCTTTGTTGAACTCGTTCACTTTGCTGAGTTGTTGCCCCACTACTGCTGTCATTAGTTGCACTCTGTTACCATGTTCTGGAGACCTTACCTATGTAAGGACATAAACAGGGTAGAGAAGGTTCAGAGGAGGGCAACAAAGATGGTACATGGATTGCATCACATGTCCTGTGAGGACAGTTTGCAGGATTTGAATATGTACTCCCTGGAGGAGAGGATCGAGAGAGGGGATATGATAGAGACATACAAGTATCTTACAGAGAGGAACAGGGTGCAGGAATACACTATTTTTAAGAAAAAAAGATGTTTCAGGACTAGAGGGCATGGGATGAAGTTGGAGGGAGGACGATTCAGAGGAAACGTGAGGAAGAATTTTTTCACAGAATGGGTGGAGGGTAAATGGAACACCCTGCAAGAAGAAGTGGTGGGGGCTGAAGCAATCGCAGGATTTAAGAATGCATGGGATAGACATAAAGGAATTCTGGAGGTCAGGGGTGAGGGGCAACTGATTTCAAGGAAAACATAAAGGGAACTTACACATTCAAATGGGCAGACTGGGTTGGCCATAGGCCCTTATCTGCCAACACTATGTATCTATGTATCTATGTTTGATTGTATATACCATTTACTGATATGTAATGTCAACTGCTTGTAACTTTTATCTCTTTTGTTTCTGCACCCCAGGGTCATGCCTGGAAAGAAGCTTCAGTTCAGTGTGTGTTTCCCTGTTACCAATTTTCAAATAAAGAAATGTATCCTAGAAATAGAAAGCAGTGACAAACAACATTATACATACTTACAGAATGTGATCAGACCAATGCTGCCACCGACTGGCTGAAACCTGATCACATGGGTCTAGGTTAAATAGGAATAATCCGTAGTCAGGTGTGTGGCAATATTGTAATATCCAAATGACCTGGGTGGGTTGTAAGGCCTAAGATGCAGCTGAGGGACTTCAACCACCCAGGAACTGAGGTTATTTCAGCACTGTTGCAAACCCAGAGTGGATTATTACTCTTATAACATTTGTAAAATGGTCAAAAGTGTTATAAAGGGATATGCCCGATGGCTAGGGTATGGGCTATGTTAACCAAAAATTATAACCCCCACTTTAAAAAGTTCATTATGCAAATTAAACACAAGCACATGACAATTCTCGATAAATGTAGCCCCTTTGGAAAGGTCATTATGCAAATCAAATACAACCACATGACAAACCCACAATCCCACTAGCACTGCACAGAACAGAAATATAGTGAAAGCTTAACATTTACAGGAAACACAACTTTCTTTTTTCTTAATTAAAAGTTTGTAGTAAGGCATCTTACAATGCAGCAAGTGTGGTAAAATCATGCAGTCTATGAGCTACAGATAAACTTATAGTTTCTATTGCCTGATATATTTTCTCAGTGATTACCATGTATCGTTGCTATCTGCATTCTGGTATTAATGCTGGTCAGTAAAATAATATTGAATAAGCCATCTTTTCTGTTCCTGACAGTAATAGTTCTCTTTTTTTCTCCAGTGCCTTTGCTGCCTGCTCACAATTTTGAATTTCTCATTGTTGCAGAAATCACACGCATGTGCTTCAGAGGCATGACCAGAGATCCCGTGCATGCGCAAGAGTGTGCCTCTGAAGCACAAGTGCGAGATTTTGGCAACAACGAGAAATTCAAACTTGTGCACTGTACAGCACTCGTATTTTCCATGGAGATACCAGCAATGTTTTATTTCAACATGAGCAGCAGGCTTATTATTCAAACTGTTTCCTCCTGAAAAAATCCCTGTCTGGGACAGCGCTCATGCCAGAGGCGCATTCTTGACCTCATTGTGCTTCCAGGATGCAGGTGCAGGGCTGCAGTAATGGGGGGAAAAGGGGGGAAGTTGTCCAGGGCTCCCAGGCTGAGAAGCTGGCATTACCCCTGGCATTAGCTGGTTTGGGAAATAGGGGCCCATTTCAAGTGACTTGACTGGGGCCCCAAAATTCATAACTGCAGCCCTGTGCGGGTGAGTTTTCATTGGCCCGAGTGTCCAAATATTTTTGCACAAATCTCAAAAAACGGCCCAAAAGGCTATAAGTTTGTACATGTAGGGACATTGTGTGGTGCATCTAGGATAGATGTGTGCCAAGGGGGCACACTGCTCACTTTACTCATAAAATGAAGGGGCAAAGCTGACAGTGCCCCTTTAAGGGCAGCTATTGGCACCCTGCATGAAATACTGTAACATGTGGCTATTAATGCTCATTGGAGCGCAGGGCTACTATGTGGCTGGGAACCAGCGCTCACTCGGAAATCCATTTTCCTATTTTCTTTCCCCTGAGAAGTGTGTGTGCAATGTCTGATCAAACATCTGTATGCATGCATCCATACATGAAATGTCAGCACGCACCACTCTCTCCCCTGTTTGTTAGTCCCTGGCTACCTTACCCCCAGCCAACGCAAGCAGCCAGGCTGACACCAGATACTGAAACCCTTTCTCCTTTAGGAGAGGAGAGCGGTTCTCCAGAAGCTGTATCCTGTCCTGCCCCACCCAACCTCTGGCAGCCCAAGTTGCATCCAAACTCAACCCTCAGTGCCACCAGTCCGGCAGAGCAGATCTTTGTGGGGGCACCTATGTGTGTGCATTGAAAAACATTACACTTACACAAAGTAATAATATACCGTATTTAAATATTACATATATCATAAAGTCTCTTGTGCCAGACAGGCCTAGATACTGTAGACAGCAGTTATGTATTTTATCAGGCATCCCTGAAATTAAAGTGACAGGGCAGATTTCTTTTTGGGGGGAAGCTGTATGCATAGGTTAAAACACATTGGACTCACATTTAGTACATATACTTAAATATATAGTATACTGTCACACTCCTGTCACATGCTGGGCAGGTCTACTAGATAGGAGCAATGAGACAGTCTACGTATTGATTTACTATCTCTCCTTTTTCTTCTGCCAACTGTCACTGTGTATTACAGTACTTATCTCAGGCCATAATCATGAATTTGTTTGCACAGTCAAGCTGAACCATACACAAACAATACCCACCCACCCATGTACACACACACACACACACACACACACACACACACACACACACACACACCATGACCATACCCATGGTGGTATTCAGTGTCAGGTTCTTTCTTGTCTACTCATGCCAGTCAGCACCTTTGGACATGAACTGGCAAGAATGGGCAGAACCATTATTGCTTATTGCTTAATTGCTATGGGCCCAATTCTCAAAGTCCTAAGTGTGACGCAAGGTGCTTGCACCAAACATAAATGGTGTAAGTGGCACCTTGCTTCAAAAACTTTCCCATGGGCGATTCATGAAGGCAGCCTTCATCAACCACAGGCTGCCTGCTACACTGCCTCTGCACCCAAAACTGGGCTGTGACTTGGTGGTAGGGGGCATGTGGCAGATGCAAGGTGCCATATCCCTGAATGTGGTATTCTCAGAACCCTCCCAGAGGAGAATTTCTATGTACCCTTAGATCAGCCAGGGCTGGTCTAAGGGTACTTAGAAACTCTCCTCTGGACGAGCAGCCTGTCTGTGGCAATGTGCTGGGCTGTCCCTGACAATCTGAAGTTATTTAAAATGCACCCCTGTGGATGTAGCTGCCCTCCCCTCCAGATGCAGTTGTAGTAATAATAATGAGTGTTTCCCTGGTAGTCTAATGGCCCCCCTCCTTGATCCCCATTGCTGCCATAACCTTCAGTTAATATAATGTCTCCCTCCCTGATCCCTGATGCTGCCACAATCTTTACTTAATATAATGCCCCCCTCCCCGATGTAGCCATAGCTTTACTTAATATAATGTCTCCGATCCCCTATGCTGACATATTCATATAATGCCCCCCTCCCCGATCCCCGATGCAACTGTATGCATTAATTAATATAATGTCCCTGATCCCTGATGCTGTTATACTCATAAAATGCCCCCTCCCCAATTCCTTATGCAGCCATATGCATTAATTATTATATTGTCCCCAATCCCTGATGCAGCTATACACCTGCATCAAACCTTATCTACATATCAAATATACCTCTGTTTGGTCACAGTAGTAGTCCATCTCCCAGGGCAGCCATGGGGGGAAAAAAGGCTGGTGTCTATGGTATTAAGGCTTGTAAGGGGCAAAGGTCAAGGTACTGCCAGTGGGATGGTGATAACTCTTGCATTTGAGCTGCAGCTGGGTAGTCTGGTTGGACCAATGTAATAGCAATAAGGGAGGTGGTGAGGAATGCTCAAATAGAGAATATAGAAGGCATAGTACTGTGTGCATAGTGTCAGGTTACTGCTTGTCTAGCTATTTTCTGGCACTACTGTCACAATGTCCTCAGTGATATCTAGACATAATGGCTGGAAACACATAGGGCCCCATTCTCGAAAAGGGCTAGGATTGTGGGCAGGAAACAGTAGCTTGCTCCTAAAGGCCAGTCTTGCCAGGACCTTGCACAGATTCCTGGTACAGGAGGGACCTGGCACTTAAGTCCCCACACTGCGGCAACCCCTCCCATGTGGCAAACACCCAGTGCACAGGAAGGGTCAGCCACAGGGGTAACCTGTTAGAATAGCGCTACAGTAATAGTGCCAGGCATGGTAGAGCACTACCATGGACAGTGATAGGGGTTTAACAGCACTATGCAGTAAGCAGTCCCCAGTTCGCTGTCTGTGGTGCTAGTAGACAGCACAAGGGAAGAGGAATTGAGGAGGCTGGCTGAGCTGCTCCCATGGTGGGGAGAGCTGAGGCATGGAAGTCTGTCTAAATAGGTACACCTTAGTTAGGTGTATACCTTGACCAGAGGTGTAGTCAAGAAGTGCATTGTGGTCCACATGCCAAAACTTCCAATGTAGCTTTAAAAAATCAACTCTACATATAGACCAGAGTTCTTCTTATAAAAATAAATGCTATTTGCTTAATTACCTAATTAATTAATTAGTTAGGTGTACATCTTGACTAGAGGTATAGTCAAGAAGTGCACTGTGGTGCACACGTCAAAACTTCCAGTGTACCTTTAAAAAAAACAACTCTACATATAGACCAGAGTTCTTCTACAATAAAAATGCTGTTTGCTTAATTACCTAATGTTAAGCTTAACTTTAAAAAAGTATTAACAAGGGAACAGCTGCCTACCTCTTCATCCCCTCCCCGCTGCATTACAGGAATAGGCACATTGGTGGGGCAGAGTGGGTAAGCTCGCCCGTGATGAACCTGTCATGTTGATAAGTGGAGGACTTCAGATTCCAGTGCTGTCAGTCCAGCACCTTTCAGAAGCACTAAATTCACACACAGAAAAAAAATCTTTTGATAAAAAATCAAGGAATTCCTGCATTAAATAGATAAATTGAGCAATGTCTACAGAACAACATTCAAAATATATTTATTTTATACATTTGTCACTGGAAGTAGTAAACCTTACAAAGCACACAGGAAAAGTACTGTGAAGTTACAGGCCCCTATGCCCCTCAGTAAATATACCGAAGGTTAAAAAAAATCTTTCTGTGGCAAGAACAAACTGTTACTATAAGCAAGGAATTGTCTTACTTTAAAAAAAAGTTTGGTTATTTTGCAAGCTCTTCCCAGATTAACAAAGAACTTCAGATGCTGCCTGAGGAGAACCAACAAACAGTAACACAAAGTACTGCAGTGGAGTTCAGAAGTCAAAGCTACCAATGGTGTCCTTACATGGCCAAACTTAGCTTTTCACTCATAGAAACATAGAAACAAAGAATGTGAAGGCAGAAGGAGACCTTGAGGTTCATCTAGTCTGCCCATGGTGTTTACTTACTTACTACCCCTTCCCTGCTACCCCCTCGTTTGTATTTTAGCTTTATGCTTATCCTATGTGTTCTTGAACCCTACCACTGTTTTGGCCCATATGATCTCTACTGGTAGGCTGTTCCAGGTGTCCAGCACCCTCTCTCTGAAAAAGAATTTTCTAATGTTGGTCCTGAATTTTCCCCCTTTTAGTTTAAGATTGTGACCCTGTGTTTTGCTTCCCTCATTGGCCTTGAAAAGTTCCTGAACCTGGACCTTGTTTGTTTTCTTAATGTTCTTGAAGGTCTCGATCATGCCCCCCTTCTCTCTCCTTTGTTCCAGAGAGTACATTTAGTGCCTTCAACCTGTCCTCATATGGAATTGTGTGCATTTCGTGTATCATTTTTGTTGCCCTCCTTTGTACCATCTCTATTCTGTCAATGTCCCTTTTAAGGCATGGTCTCCAGTACTTGACATAGTACTCCAGGTGGGGATAGACAAATGCCCTGTAAAGTGGCAATATGACCTCCCTTCTCTGGCTAGTGATTCCCCTCCCAGTGCATCCCAGCATGCTACTGGCCTTGAGTGCTGCCTTCTCACATTGTCTACTCATTTTTAAGTCTTCTGATATAATAACCCCTAGGTCACGCTCTTGCCTGGTTGTTGCTAGGTTTTCTCCCCCAAAGAAGTACTCCTTATTTGGGTTTCACCTCCCTATGTGCATGACTTTGCACTTCTTGGTATTAAACTTCAGCTGCCATGCTGCAGATCACTCCTTCAGCTTCTTAAGGTCAGCTTCCATGTTCATTTGCCGTACCAGGGAATCTACCCGATTGCTTATCTTGGTTTCGTCTGCCAATAGACACACCTTCCCCTCAAGCTCCCCTGCTATATCTGCTATGAATATATTGAAAAGGAGAGGCCATAGTATGCAGCCTTGAGGCACCCTGCTGGTTATCCTCTATTCTGCTGACAGTGTGCTGTTTACCTGCACCCTCTGTGTTCTACCTTGCAGCCAATTTTCACACCCTTGCCATCACTTTCAGTCCCACCCTATGTTGTCTAACTTTTTTATCACTTTCTGTGTGGGACAGAGTCAAGGCTTTATAAAGTCCAGGTAGACCACATCCACTGCCCCCATTATCTAGTGTCTTTGTAACCCAGTCAAAGAATTCAATTAGGTTTGTTTGGCAGGACCTCTTTGTCGTGAACCCATGCACTGAACACAAGGCACATGGGGCTTGTTGTGGTCCCCGGCCGTTGGATGCAATTCACAGCCAGTGCATCCATGGCCCACTGTTAGACCAGCTTTACGCTGGTCTACCACTGCCACCCGATATACAGGCTTGTACCACAATCCTATTGTTCGCTGGCTTCAAGGAATGCTAAGATCCTCTGTTTGAATAATGTTTCCATTAATTTTCCCACCACAGAAGTGAGGCTCACTGGACAGTAATTTCCTGCCTCCTCCCTGCTACCAGATTTATGGAGTGGGATCACTGTTGCCCTTCTGCAATCTATTGGTACCTCCCCTGCCTCCAGTGATTTGGTGAAGAGATTTGCCAGTGGTGCTGCTAGTTCCTTCCCTAGTTCTTTTAGTATTCTGGGGTGCATGTCATCAGGCCCCATGGCCTTATCTACTTTCGGGCTATTTAGCACATTCAGGACTTGGTCTGCCATGAAGGGGTTTGCACTGACCCCTAGTCCTGGGGTGCTGATCCTTTTTAGGGCTGGATCATTTCCCTCTTTCTCCTCTGTAAATACAGAGCAGAAGTACTTATTTAGGATTTCAGCTTTTTCCCTATCCCACTCTTCTAGATCCCCCCTTCTGCTTTCAGTCTTACTATTTCCACCTTTGTCTTCCTTTTTTCCCTTATGTACCTAAAAAAGGTCTTGTCCCCAGTTTTTACACCTTCTGCTATATTCATCTCAGTTTGTGCTTTTGCCATCCTTACTACGTTGCCTGTCTCCTTTTTCTCTTTGTATGATTCCCAGTCTTCCTCTTTCTTTGTTGCTTTGAATTTCTTGCAGGCTGCTTTTTTCCTTGACTATGGTTGCTACCTCCTTGGAGTACCGTAGTGGATTTCTTCTCTTTTGAGCTTTGTTTATTTTCCTGGTGTATTGGTCTGTCACTTTCCTGACAGCACCCTTTATGTTTTCCCAGATTTCTTCGACCCCTTCCCCCTGTCCTTCCTTTAAGATTTCAGCAATGGTATGTCTCATTTTCTGAAAATCAGCCCTTCTAAAATCTAGGCCCCTTTTGCTGGAATGACTAGTGTCCTCTGTGTTGAGGACTCGGTAACACATGGCAGAATTTGAGGTGCAGTTGAGATGTATACAGTTAAAAGTAAAAGAGCAGCTGATGCCTTCAACAGAACTTTCACAAAACATAATGTTTAGACACAGATCAGCTTGTGTTTCACATTAGTTCTGTACGTCTACTCCTTATTAGTTATTACTGAGAACATCTGCATGCAAACAGGAGCTTTGCTTTTAAAAATTTCATCTGTTCCAGTTGCTTTCTCCCTACCCGAGGTAATGATTCACTGCTTGTGATATCACAGTTACTGCCATGGCAACAGATTATGATATAACAACAGAGGATTGTGACTTGAAGTAGGGAGTAAGCTATAGAGGCAGATGAACTCTAAGGGGTACAGATCATGTATTCATGCAAATTTCCTCAGTAATAAATAAATGGGAGGAGAACTCTGTAGAATATATGTATGGAATGTAAGTTGGATTGTACCCAATTACTACGTTTTTCAAAGTTATCTTGGAGGCGTCAGCAGCTCTTTAAGATTTTAAGGTGTAGTTTGGGTTCTTACTGATAAACTTCACATTTGTAAAGTGAAGATGAAGTGCATATTAGTAAAAGTACATGTTCACTTTACAGTTGTCACTTAGCTATGTGGCTATGTCTATTGTTGCACAATGATTTGTCATTAAATAAATCTACTGTGTCACTTCAATTCTGGTAAAGCATGTGTAAAGAAATAATTGCTATCTATCTCTGCCATCATGTGCTTAATAGCTTGATTTTAGCAACTGGAAAGTGACCTCCTCTAGGTTCTAATCTTGCCCATAATCTGCAGCAGTTACTTGGTAACCAGGGCTCCATTACCAGTAGCAGCTATAAAATGACTAATCCCTAGATTTCAGTCTTTTCTTTCACTTGGATCTTTTGACAGCCCATCAAACCCACCTGTCATCCCCAGCACTGAAAAAGGGCCCTCCTTCCAAGTTCCAATCTTGCCAGTACCCATGCACAACATCTCTCATGAGTCCAGCCTTAATTACCATCCTCTAAAATGTGACATCCCCTCAGGCTTGAGAATTCCAGTCTTGTCCATCTCGTGAATATTTCATCAGCCTTCATGACAAAACTGGGTGACCAGCAGTTAAAAAGTGACGTCCCAGGCTCCAATCAGTTATCACATCACCTGCATGTCTCAGTGAATATGATATTATGGTCAACAACCTATCTTTCCCCACTGTGGGCAAAAATGTCTCCAAGTATGTAACACTGATCACCTGCATTGTGCACTTCAAAGACTTTTCCATGAACTTGGCCTCACTATGGGTAGGAGTAGTGAGGCACTTTGTCCTAACTTCATTGGCATTATAAAAAAACAAAACTTTGCACAGATCTGGTAGATTTTGAACCTGGTATCCCATGGTTCTGAGTTCTGTGAAGTAACCACTAGACCAGCCCCATTGCCCACTACTTGGCATGGTCAGCTAGGTAAAAGTTTTGACCCCGATACTTAGCCCTACCCTGCTGCTGAGGTGTGATTTCCTGAACCACTGCTTCAGGCAAGACAGAGGCTTGTCCCCTTGGCATCCTCAGCTGGAACAGATCAGTAAAAGGGAGCACAGCGTAAAAGAGAAAAATCAAATGAAGGTGTAATTTGCCACCTGAGAACAATAAACACTTGCAATTTATTTGTGGAAAAGCAATTGTTTTTCTAACAGTAATTCACAATTTCCCTTGTGAGTAGCAGTTCTAGTGTTTTCTAATAAACATGTGAGCCATAGAAAAGTATACTTTATTCTTGACAGTTCTGCATAGACAACAAACGACGTTAAGGTGTGGATAGTGTTTAAGATACTGCCAGACTAATCTATCTCTTGCAATTATTAATGCCATCTATTTGCAATGTACACTGCTTATTCATTCTTATTGTATTTCTCCTTTATTTAAGCAGGAAATCCCATTGCAATTAAAATCACTATTGCAAGTGAGATTGGCAGAGAAGCAGAAAACTGCACAGTAATTCAGATGCCCATACTGTATTCAACAATAACTGTCACTGTCTCAACTATCCAAAGCCCAAATATCCACATATCCGCATGTACCACATTATTTAGAGTAAGACTAACCAGAACAGTGATTTACATAAAATGGTTGACCTAGGCATTTGGAAAGAAACAATAATACCATTTTTAAAATGGTGTTCTTCCAGTTTGGGGGAACGTAGTTTTCTGTAACAGAGATCCACATCCTCTTGGATCCCTCTATCCATCTTATTCTCCTCCCACCTACTGAGATGAACTAACCACCCTTCATCTCTAAGGGGACTCTAGCAGCAGCAGGTAGGTCTCAGTAGCATGGAGTTAAGGACTGTGGATGGGAAATCAGCCCCAAGAGAGTCATGTTTGTCATCACTGGCCCAATCCACAAAATGCTTAGGGTTAGTTTATGACTTAGAATGCCCCCTCTGCACATCCAGCAGTATCCACAACCCCTCCCAGCCTCCTGCGGTGAAGGTCTCTCAAAAAAAGGCTGTTGGGTAGGACCATGCTCTGTGGCATGCCTGCTTGACTAGTACTACTGGCTTTGAGTGATGGGAAGGTGTAAGTGCTACACCAGTGGATCCCATTGTGAAAATTGTTTGATTACTCTTATTCACTGAGGCAGGGCAAAAATTCAGCAAGCAAGTGTTGCCAATTCTTTTCCCACAACCCATATATATCAGTGACTCTAGAAATACCTATTAGCTCTGTAACAGTTTTTTTTCTGCCAACATATTATGATTGTGTGATTAGAACTGAATGAAAAACATTTAGTTATTGCATTGCAGGGGGAGGCACATATTGTTTTATGATATAAAGAATATTGTGCCAGCTGGAAAAGTTCATCACAGAACTAAAGTAAAATATATCATATTTTTATGAGGTGTATTATTTCAGTCTTTAGTATAATATGTAGGTATAGCTATCCATTTTTCTTTTTTTAGATTTTTTTCCTATCTATATGTTGAATTTTGATGTATTTTTTTTATAGGAAAGCAAACATTTAATCAGAGAACGTGTTTTAAAAGTGCATATTTTGAAGTAAATCATACTTCTTTAAGGAATTTAGGGAAGGAGTAGTGATAAATATACATAGACAATTGTTGGGGTACCTGCAAGTTGATTTTACTGCTCCCAAGTTTTGGTAATGGCAACTTGGCTTTCCATCACAAACACAAACTAAGTGTGAATTTGCATGGTACCTAGGGTTGGTCACAGATCAGCAGTTTAAAGAGATAGATACATGTATACTGTTTGCTTGGTATTTATTAATGTGGTGTACAAGGTGTGAGAGATCACTTTACTTAGTTATTTTGAAGTAGAAACTTCTTTTAAGGTTTGATTATTTTCTGGCAGGACTACTGTAGCCTTTTGAAGAAGTGACTCTTGTCAAGAAACACTGGTGAGTCCAATATAATGGAGACTAGATACATATAAAAATAAACACAAAATATATAACATTTTCACAAATTCAGGAGTGTAACAGGTAGTAGTAAAATGTATTGTTGGACCATTAAAATCAGTATTTAACAATGTTTTACAATATAAAATAAATACATTATGTAAACATACAAGAAAAAAGGGAACAAAAAAAATAGTTTTGCAATAATCTAAAAACATGGGAAAAAGGCAGCTTTATACAATAGTATTAATCCAGACATTCCACTATCTGTTGCACATAATCTCTTTGTATATGCTTCTTTCTTAATTTATATATCAGTACCAGATATTTTGCAATTCTCAAGATTGTGCAAACATCAGCTGTGTTAAATAAAATGTAAATTAAATCATCCTGAGATATGTTTGGCCAATTCATATATGGGTCCATCTAATAATTTCTCATTTTTGTGTACCATGTGCAATCCCATAATATGTGTAACAAGTCTTCTTTGCCACCTCTTGTACACTTACAATTTTTTTCTGATTTTTGGAGCTTATTGTATGTGGTTTTAAGTATGTTTCCATCAAATAATTCCAATTGTGCTTTAATATAAGCATTCCTTAGCAGAGGGTCTTTAAAAATGTGAAAATAATACTTATATTTTAAATTACAAATATATGTTTGCATACCAGCATGAATATTTAGATAGGGATATCTCTTCCAGGTCCTTTGCTAGCCAGTAATTTTTCATCTTATTTTTGTTGTATTTCTTGTACTTAAGATGAAGTTTAATACATAATATCTGAGGGTATCCAAGCCATATCTGTCTAATTTTTTAATATATTTTTCCTAACCAGTTTATTGAATTATAATTTTTTTATCCACTTCTCCTTTTCCTTCAAACATTTTTTGGAAGGGGCTTTTGAGGGAGCCTTGTTAAATGCAACCAACAATTGATTTGTTACTGTTTATAATGGCAATAATATTTGTTATTCCTAGTTCAGTTCTAATGTATTTACCTGGGCAAGTTTGGATTTAGGCCTAGAGTTGATCTTAATAAATTATTCTCTGACTTAACATGTTTTCTGGATTGATTACTTCCCATATTTATGACGCATACAAAGTTTGAGCAAAATATTAAGCTTTTAAAGCTGACAGGAGAGGTTTCAGTGAATGCCCTCCATATCGGTAATTGAATTTTCTTAATCCATCTGCTGTTTTCCTAATATTTGTCATAGTTTTTGGAGCATGCTTATTCCACTTACCATTTGAATAAAATGTAAGCCCCAAATATGTATAACAGCAGACATTTCAATTTTATTTTTGTATAGTTTTGCCAGTAAAATATAATTTATTTTGCAAACCACTTCTTGTTAAGGAAAGGAGAATGATACTGTCTGAATAAATAAGCATCGGGCAAGCACAGTTATCAACTTTAGGAGGATCTTGACTGTATTGTTCAAGGTCTTTTAATATTTGGTCCATATACAAGCAGAAAAGTGTTGGGGATAAAATGCACCCTTGATGAACCACTCTGTTGATGACAAAGGATTTCAACAATTGTCCTTGAGTTCCTGTTTTTACTTTAGCCCAGGTTCAGAATACAAGGCTATTACTACCTGTTAAATGTAGGAGTTGAATCAATCCATCAGTTTGTCAAGAATGTGTTTGCCACTTAGAGGGGCTCCTCTGACCCTGACTTATCTGACCCTATTCATTGGAGAAGTGGGTATCCAGAAACTCCTCCTTTTCTTACATATGGTGACCCCTGCCATATGAACATGCAATGAAGTCAGCAGGATAAGGTCATTGAGTGTCTCTAGTCTACTCCTAATGCAGTGCCCTCAGCTTAAGCTACTGACCCTGCCCCCTTCTGAAGCTGCTCTTCCCCTCCATTGACCCTTATTTTCCTCTTAACTATGTCCCAGCCTCACATAAAGCTTCCACCCTTTTTAAATGAAACCACCTCTGCCAGATGTACATTCCAACCCATCACCACCTTCTCAGTGAAGAAGTTCTTCCTAGTGTCTATCCTAAACCTCTCTCAACCCAGTTTGAGACTGTATCCCCTCGTGTTTTGGTTCCCACTCAGCTTGAAGAGACTGCCTTTGTCCACCCTATTTATTCCTTTCAAATACTTGAAGGTCTCAATCATGTCTCCCCTCTCTCTTTGTCTCCTCTCCTTCAAGGAGTACACATTCAGTACACTCAACTTCTCCTTGAATGTCCTACCTTGATGACCCACAGTCATCTTCACTGCCCTCATTTGATCCACCTCCAGCAGTTTTATGTCCTTCTTTAGGTATGAGCACCAGTTCTGTACACTGTACTCCAGATATGGTCTCACCAATGATCTGCAAAAGGGCAGTATTACCTCCTTCCGCCTGCTGCTGATCCCTCTGGTAATGCAGCCCAACATTTTATGTGCCTTTGCTGCTGCTTTCCTACATTGCATGGAGTGTTTCAGGTTTCTAGTGGTCAACATTCCCAGGTGCAGAAATCAGGACCCCTCCCAGGTTGTACTCAGTCCTTGGGGTCTTGGCTCCAATGTGAAAAACTTTGTGTTTCTTTGCACTGAAGCTAACAGGCCCAATTCACAAAAGATTTGGACCTGCACAAGCACCGGGTGCACCAAACACAGGGCACATGGGGCTTGTTGTGGTCCCCAGCTGTTGGATGCAATTCACAGCCAGTGCATCCATGGCCCACTGTTATACCAGCTTTTTGCTGGTCTACCACTGCCACCAAATATACAGACTTGTTCCACAAGTTTGGCACAAGCCGCCGTAAATGGGGTAAAGTGTCACAAAGGCATGCAACCCTTGTGAATTTGGTGCATGGTGTGCCAATGTGATTGGCACAGCACCCAGGTGGATGCAGGCTTGATGCAAGCCTTGTGTCCACCTCTGTGAATCAGGCCCTAACTGTCCAATCCTAGACCACCTCTCTAGCTTTTTCAAGTCCGCCTTTAGGTCGTGTATCCCTTCTCTTGTGTCCACCCTCCCACAGAGCTTGGTGTCATCTGTGGATAAGCAAATTTTGCCCTTAACATCATCCCAAATATTGCTGATGAAGACATTGAACAGCACCAGCCAGGTAACCGAGATGTGTGTGACCCGCTGGTGACCTCCTTCATGCTGGAGAACTCACCTCCCACCACCATGCTCTGGATCCTGCCCTTCAGCCAGTTTTCTACCCACCTGGTGAAATTATCACCAACCCAATGGATCCACCAATTTCCTGATCTACCTCTTGGGGGGTACAGAGTCAAAGGCCTTGCTGAAGTCAAGGCAAAGGGTGTTTAACATTTCACCCCATCCAATGTTTTAGTACTCCTGTCAAAGAAGTCAATCGGATTTGTCTGACACAATCTCCCTCCCATAAACCCATGTTGTCTCTTATCCTGGAGACCATACTCATCCAAATACTCTATTAACCTTTCCTTTAGTATGGTCTCCATAAGCTTGCACATGACTGAGGTCAGACTTGACTGGCTCATAATTCCCTGGGTATTCCCTGGGACCACTCTTATGGAGGGGCACTGTATGTGCCTTCCTCCAGTCCTGCAATACCATGCATGACTCTAATGAACTATTGAACAGGTCAACTAAGGGATCTGCTCCTCCACCAGTTCCCTCAGCACCCTTGGGTGTATGCTGTCTAGGCCTGGGGATGTATCTACCCTCAATGCTAGCAACCCTGACCTCTCCCTGTCCACCCATATCAAAACATCTGTTGCTGCTGCCCCCCCCATTACCCCTAGTGGCACTGGTCCATCTCTCTCTTTCTGGAACAGAAGTACTAATTTAACACCTTTTCTTTGCCCCAGTCTCCTCCACCCACCCTTCCCTTTTCCTGAGCCTAACAGTTTCATCTTTCTTATCCTTTTTCTTGCAAATATAACAAAAACATGCCTTGTCCCCTTTTTAATTCCCTCAGCTAGATGCAATTTCTTCTGTGCTTTAGCACATTGGTCAACCTCACCTGCTAAGTTAGGCATCTTCAGATAGTCCTCCCTGTCTTCCTGCTTCTGAGTCATCCTGAATTTCCCATGGGCTGATCTCTTATCCCTTACTGCCTGGTGACCTCAGTGCTAAATCAGCTGGGTTCTTTGGCCCTTGAGTTTTCCCTTTGATGTTAACACACTCCCTTGTGGCAATGATTATTCTCTTCTTGTTGATTGACCACCTTTAGTCCCCCCAATCCACTCGGATGTTTGCCAGGTAATTCCTTAGCTGCTCGTCCATCTTTTTGAAGTTTGGCTTTCTAAAATCCATTATTTCAGTGTTAGTGTGGACCTTTTACCAGCCCATGTCCAATCAGAACAACACTGTACAATGGTCACTCCCACTGAAGGGCTCCTTGATTGTTGTTTTCTGGATGTGGTCCCTGTTCGTCAGCACCAGATCAAGGATCAGCATATCTAGAATCACCTGACTCTTGGCGCAGGTTGTGGCTGGTACCTTCCAATCCACTTCAGGCAGGTTGAGGTCTTCCTTTATTGCCACCTCTCCCTTCCCTGCAACAGTCGATATTTGTGATTTCAGTTCCCTGTGTCCTTCCTCTTCCTGGTTGAGTGGTATGTAAACCATCTCCAACCTCATCTTCCTCTCTCTGTTAGATAGAAACTGAATCCACATTGCTTATGCCCTCCCATCTTCTAGCTCTTCCCTCAAAAAAGTTATACTCTGTATAATGTCTTTGCTGCCACCAGTTTTATCCTTGTACTGCATCCGGAGCCCCAATCAACCCTCCACATGCAGCCCCAGGGTAATCCCACCTTACAGTGACATTTCAACAGCGAGGTCCCCTACAGTGACTATAGTGCCACATCACTATAGGGAACCTGCTGGAACCTGGCACTGTCTGTCAGGGGTCCTGCAACCCCCCCAGATCAGCTCTGACTTGCAGTTGATAATCCTAAGTGGGGGAGTGGGGGGTTTGGGGGCAAAGCCCCCAGAAGAAAACACTTAGTTCCATTGGAAACTGGCAGCTGACTGCACAATGTGGTCGACCTGTCAGTTTTGCTGTTGGGGCATTCAAAAAAAATTTTGTTGAACACCCATTGTGGATCCCAGCCCCAGCCTTCTGCTATGCCAGCAAAGGCTGGGGCTGGGAGAGCATGACATATGTTTCAAAATTAAATAAATACTTCTGACATCAAATGGGATAGGCAGTTCTAGCTGCAGAGTTGTGTCCCACAATTCCATGCTCACAAGTAGCAGGGTATCTACCAGATGATTAAGCTGGGCTTTCACTTTGGAAGATCTGTGTCCAGCTCAGTTGTGTATCCCAGATCACCTCCCCACTACTGCAAGGTGCTATGTGTCTATAACGGGGAGGGGCAACTGGGGGTAGGTATAAGCCACCCATGGTCTAGGCCTTCAGAGTGGCATTAGGGTGCAGAGAAATTTATGTCAGCTATAAGTGAATCACTCACATGTTGGCCTGATGTGTGGATTGGGCCCTACATTTTTGGAAACCCTTTGTATATCAGAGTTGGGGGAATTACAACTGATACACCTTGGGGAAGCAGGATGATCTTAACAGCAATGCAAGAGTCTGTTAATGGAGTCATGGCAAAACCAACCCTATTTGTTACTCTGCAACTACAGTAGGGACACCTTGGGACAGAGCTTAGAGCCAGCAAGGATGTGCCCTGAAATGTGTTGAGTAAGTAAGAGTAAATGGAAGCTGAACTGCTCCAAGTGAAACCCAAAATAATGTGTTAAAATGTCCTACTTGAGTCTGTCTCTCACATTACAACCTTAGAGCCTGAAATTCTACACTGAGGCTGTTTGTGGGCTGAGCACATTGAAGAGGGTAGGCTTATTGGATCCTTGGAGGGGGAGAAGAAAGCAGACTTCCTGGTCCTTGCATAGCCCCTACTGGCCTATCATGGAGAGTTATTAACATCGACTACAAAGGTGTTTACTTTTCTGCCCTGTCAGTTTGAGGATGGGTACAGCTGTGGTGCTATGGCTTGTCAAAGTGAGGGGATTGGAAAATGAGCCTTATTTACTCATGTTTGATTATTATCTAAATGTCAGTTGTTTATTTATTTATTTGCACATCGGTTTACAACCTTTGAGCCAGAGGCTCATTTCCAAAGGTACCTCATCACATAGAGGACAAATACAATACAAGCGTTCTCGGTTCCAGGATACTGGTTACATAGTTTGCAGGTACATATAATAAAGCACATGACAAATACATATACAAGCATTATAGATTCCAGGATATGGGTTGCATAGATAGCAAGCACATGTGATGAAGACAATTATACAGAAAAAACAGTTTTGTTACAGTGGCACATATTAGTACACCATTATGAGCAGTTAACAGAGTAGTAGCAGTTTAATCAGAAGTGGTACATACTTGCACGGAGAAAAGGCAAGCAACAGGAATAATGGCGGTACAAACAGAAAAGGGGTAGGATTTAAAGAGGTGCGGTAAGGATGCTGCCCAGTGGGCATTGTCAGGGCACAGAGTGTTGCATCTCAAATTATAGACAGGTGCAACTACACGTGTTGAATAGTTCGCTTCTGAGTGCAGTTTTGAATTTGGAAATTGTGGGGGCATCCAAGATGGGGAGACGGAGCAAGTTGTACCAGGAAGCGTCTCTATGGTGGAATGACCTCTGTCCATGGGAGGTCCTAGATCTTGGTACCAGAAAAGTGGCCTTTCAGGAGGTCCGTGTACTGACCAAGGGTTGGGCTAGGTGGAGGGAGGCTGTCATCCCAGGAGGGGATAGCCCTAGAAGAGTTTTTTTTACTATTAGGCTTGTTTGATATCACAGTCGTTCATCTAGGTTCAGCAATGTTGCCATACCATAGAGCTGGCATGAATGTGTGAGCCTAGGGGACCCCAGTGATTAGCCTGCATGCCTTGTTTAGGATGAGGCAGATTTTGTTGAGGGCAGTTGTGTCAGCAGCACCGTAGACCGACAGTCCATAGTCAACCAGGGATAATATAGAGGATGTCACTGCAAGCCGGAGGGCAGCGGGGGGGGGACAGTTTTTGTGGCGGTATAAGATACCCTAGCTTGGTACTGGTGAGCTAAGTGCATCAAATGGGATGTGGTAGGTGAGGCCGAGTCAAGGTGACCCCAAGGTACTTGTAGGAGTGTACTTGCTCTAGTGGCTGTTTGGAGCAGGGGAGAATATGGAGAAGGAAGTTGCTGGCTTTGTTTTCGGGGTGGACAAAGAGCATTGTTTTGGTTTTTTTGAGATTTATGACCAGTTTGTGTTCTTTAAACCAGGTTTCGGCATCATTATAGGAAAGTTGCAGGGAGTCCTGGAGGGAGGTAAGGTTACGGTGGGTGGCAAAAATGATGGTGTCATCTGCATACAGCAGAATTTTCCCAGTGTATGCACTGGGCAGGGTGTTAAGGTAGAGCGAGAAGAGTAGGGGTCCCAGGATGGAGCCCTGAGGAACCCCTGAGCAGATGGGACAAGTTTTTGAAAATGTCCCATTAATTCTGACATGTTGGGAGCGGGCAGATAGATAGCTGGTGCACCAGGTGAGTGGCCCAGTAGTGAAGCCAGTGTGGCAGAGGGCATCCAGCAGGAGGTGGTGGGAGACAGTGTCGAAAGCCTTAGAAAGGTTGATGAACACTGCCCTGGCTAGGGAGCCAGAGTCCAGGGAGGAGTGTAGGAATGTTGAAAATTCAACTAATGCCATGCCGGTACTGTGTCCTGCACAGAAACCATGCTGTTCAGGGCAGAGGATGTTGTGTTTGGTCAGGTACTCAGTGATTTGCTTGGCAACCAGTTTTTCAAGGGCTTTGGAGAGGGGCGGTAGCATGGAGATAGGCAGGTAGTTCCCGGCTGACGACCTGTGACCCCCCTTTGTGAATGGGAGTAACAATGGCAGTTTTCCATGCAGTAGGGAATTGCCCCAGGCAGAGGATTTGTTGAGAAGGCTGGTGAGTGGGGCAAGGACCTGATCCAGTACCAGCCAGAGAATGCTGGGGTCCATGGAGTCATCGCCGAGACTATTGCTTTTTAGTGCACGGATCAGGTGGGGTCTAGCTTCATGGGCAGTTACCCTACATAGGTAGAAGCTAGGGTATTGGAGGGCTGTGGCTGGTAGGGAGGGTGGTGGGTCAAAGAAATTACTGGGGAGGATAGAGCTAAGGTCTGTAAAGGATGTGTTGAGGTAGTTTGACAATGTTTGTAGGGTCCGTAAAGGTAGTGCTGCCAATGGTGATCTGGGATGGGGGAGGGGAGCGTGCGCTCCCATTCAATTGTTAGACATTATCCCAAAAAGTTCGGGCACACCCCCAGGAGGAGGTGAGGGTGGCCTGATAGTGGTCAGCCTTGGCTTTCCTGATGGCCCAAGTGCACTTATTCCATGCAGCGTTGTAGGTCTGTCTATCAGCCGGGTGGCCTGTTTCTGTTGCAAGGTGCCATAGGTTATCCCTAAGCCTGAGCAACTGTAATAGGGCAGGAGTAATCCAGGGCACATTATGCTTTTTGGTTTGGGCAGCCGTGAGAGGTGTGAAGAGGTCGCAGGCTTTGTTAAAGGTCTGGGAAAAGAAGGCAAGGGCAGTGTCAATATCAGGAGCGTGGTGAATGGGAGACCAGTTTGTTTGGGCAAGAAATTGCCTGAGGTTATTCAGACCACCTGGTCTGAGATGCCGGTGGAGCATGTGCTGGGCTGTGGGTCGTGGCGAGGTGGTCACCCAGTGGAATAGGATAGGGGAATGGTCACTGAGTGAGTCAGGGAGGACTTGGATGTCCAGAATTTTATTGGGGCGGTTGATGATAATAACACCTAGGAGGATGCTGGTACCTCTCTTAGGGTTTGCTCTTGTGGGTTGGGAGATTAGTTGTGTCAGATCAATGGCAGCAAAGGAGTCTCAAGTGGTGGTGGAGGTGGGGCTGAGCCAGTTCATGTTAAGGTCCCCCACAAGGACTTGTTCAGCCCTATGAGGGAGGGTGGCAAGATAATCAGTTAAGGATATTAGTGCCGAGTTTTGGTTCTTTGGTGGAATGTAGGCATAGGTGAGATAAAGGGTGCCCCTGGAGGGGTCTGGAGTAAGTTTAAGGGTAAGAACCTGTGCCCCACTAGCAAGTGCTGGGGCAGGGAGTGCTTGACCAGTGAGAGAATCCCTTGTATAGATCGCACAGCTACCCCCACATTTGCCTACATGATCCTCCGAGTATAGGGTGTAGCCAGGGAGGGCGACAAAGGAGTCGGGTTGTTTCATAAGGTGGTGAGAACGAAAAGTAACTAGAGTCTGGAGCACAAGCTAAGTATCGATACATATGCTGATATTTACATATACCTCCAATATCCAGCATTTTAAAATAGTGCCCATAACTTTAAATGCAAGAAGCAGAGTGGACTCACTCCAATGACATCATCACATAGCACATCAGCACCATTTTGTGGTCTGAGTGGTGGCTCAGCTGCAGGGCTCCTTCAAACTTTTATTTACATTTCAGTGCAGTTTTCAACTATGATGAAATGGAGATAAATCACCAAAGTAAGGGTAGACACTACCATACCTTAACTCAGCATCCCTTATTCTAGGATTACACTGGAACGTTTGTGATTTAATTGACCCCCCAAACTGCTGGTTAACTTGTCCTTTAAATATCTTGGGCCAGACTCACAAAACCCCTGAAAATCCCACAACAGAGGGAAAAACCTGGAGCAACTGGGTTGCCACTTGCAGAACAGCAATTTTTCCCGCAGCTGCAGTATTCAGAAAGATGAAGCCAGTTTATGACTGGCTCCATAATTTATGCCAGCTTGTGGGTGTTTTTTGTCTGCAGCTGCAGAAAAATATTATGGCTGGTGGGACCAGGTGTAACATCTTTATAGTTGAGAGGGACTGTGAATACAAATCTCTGCAGCTTCAGAGGTTTCAGTCTGCAACTGAAGTTGGAGAGTGGGACTTAGTCCCATTTTATTTTGTGAATCAGGCCCCATGCCTCCTCTAAGCCTCCTTCAGCTCCTCCCCCAATCACTCACCTGTTTCACATGTTGTAATTATCCTGCCTTATTTATTATTTTATTTAGTTATCCTGCCTTAACCCACAACAGACTGTAAATATTCCCCCAGCTACAGTAGTTCCCTTTCTTGAATACTAAGAATTACAGAACTGTTAAAAACTAAAAAAAACAGCTCCAAAACTTGGATCCCAAAACACTTACTATACTTCTGTTTACTCACTCACACAGATCCTTTAAATATAAAATAAAATAAATCACCTTTGTTGTTTAGACTTGCCAGTCTGAGAAAGCTCTGATGGCCTGAGAATGTTCCTTGTACATACCTTAGCATGAAGACTGGCTTCTTCTTAATAATTCAGTGCACATTATGTGCCACCAAAATTAGGGTTGAGCAGTGATTTCTATGTTAAACCTCAAATGTTGCACTTTAATAGCTTCACAGCTATTCAACAGATTTGCATGAAAGTTTACCTGTGTGGTCTTGGGGTATAGATCCCATCATGTGCCAAGTGTTGTTAAGGTTGGATGTGCTAATTCCGAGAAGCAAATAGTGAAAAAATGTACTAAAATAGCTGTTTTTTTTGCTGTTTTTTTTTGTCAGCACCTTGCGCCCAGATGGTTTTTGAATTTTGGTCTGAAATTTTCAGGGTAGCAAGGGCTTTGCCCATAGATGTGCCTATCTCTTGTTTGGTGAAAAAGTATTAATCCATTCCAAAGTTATTACATTTTAAAATGTTGGTTCTCAGCATGCTCAGTATATTCTTTTGGATAGCTGCTTGGAATGAAAAAGAATTTGGTCTATATTAAAAAGGATCCTTTGTTGTATGGGGCCAATCCTTTTTCATGAGGAAAAAAATCCTTTTTCATATGGCTGCCATTTTCATTTTATTGTTTAACTTACAAACATTTAAAGTACATAAAAATAATGTCTTTAAAAAACAAACACATACCTGCACCTAGCTAAATGGAACCCATTTAGCTAGATTCTGGAGTTTGTTTTTTAAAAGTTGGTAGAAATATGTTATCTAAGCAACCAAAATCAAGGGTGTCAGCTTGGTGAGAGGAGCAGCTCACCCACATTCTCTGTATGAGAACAACAGGACTTTCTTAATTCTGCAGCTGCAGCTGCAGCTGGAACTCATGCTGCTGGCTGGAGTGAGAGCATGAACTACTGTTTCCTTGGTGTCTTGTGGCAACCCCCATTGCAGTCCCTTTATGTATATAATGGGTTGCCCTTATGTCTAGTGGCACCCACCACCCTCCAATCACCATCCTCTTACTTTTTTAATGTTTCCCTGGTATCTAGTGGCATGCCCACCCTTCAGTCACCATCCCCTTACTTTTATAATGTTCCCCTGGTGTCTAGTGGTGCCCCCCCCACTCTCTGATCATCATCTCCTTACTTTTATGTTTTTCTGGTGTCTAGTGGCACTCGCCACCCTCTGAATGCCATCCCCTCACTTTCACAACATTTCCCTGCTGTCTAGTGGCACCCCACATGCCAATCATCACCCCTTTATGTATCCCTAGTGTTCAGTGGCACTCACCACCCTACAATTGTTGTCCCTGCATTATCTTTCCTAAAATAAAGAAAACCATACCTCAATTTTTTTAAATAAATGTGTGAAAAAGAAAACGTCACTTGCCAATTACTACCCCCCCATCCTGACCTCCCACTGAGCAACCACAACCCCACACTCCCCCACACACCCTCACTCACGTGAACACATCCCAGGACAAAGATCCACTGTCCAATCCAAGACATGTCTTGTTGTTGGAACCATCAGTTGCAATACTGGAAACTAAGGTAAGTGTGGTTCAATGTATTTCAATGGAGTTTTGAACCTTGATGCATAACTTTGTCATTGTTGCATATTTTGACCCCACATTTTTAACATGGCCTTTAAGGCACCCCACCTTATGATCAATGGCAGTGGAATTATGCAACTCAAGCTCAAAAGATGATTTCATGGTTGCTTGGTGAAATCCAGTTATAGGTGGGATTTGAACATTTTTACCATACTTCTTCATGAGGTAGTGTCATAAGAAGACTATGTCAAAAATGTTGGGTCAAAATATGTAAAAATGAAAACATTATGTGCATACATTAATATTTTACTATGCTCGCTCGTAACTTTTGTCATTTTAAATATTCTGACCCCAGATTTTCAACATAGCCATTTCTGTTGCACCACCTCATGAACATGACAGCTGTAATTTTTCAAATCCTGGCCAAAATGTGTTTTTACACCTGTAGCGCAGACTAACATTTCAATGCTAAGGATCAACGTTTTGGCAGGAATTTGAATCTTTTCACTACTGGGTTCATGAAGTGGGGTGATAAGAAGGCTATGTGGACAATTTGGTGTGCAGGTATAGTAAAATGCCCAGATTATAAGTGAACATTGCAGTATTTCAACATTCACTTATAACTTCTCTAATTTTCACTATTTTGAGTCCAAACATTCCAAATAGCCATTTTCCGACACCATCTCATAAACATGACATCTGTTATTTTCTAAATCCTGGATGAGATTTGTTTTCATACTTTTGGTTTGAAATGACATTTTGGCCAGTATACTGTAAATAGTACATGTTGTGTTTATAAGGCGAATCATAAAATGAGTAGGTGAGACACTTTCATCCGGAGTCAGGATTCTTTATAATTCTGTTTGCCTGTTTGTTACTGGGTTTCAGAACAGGACCCATCATTGTATATTGTACCAGACCACGAATGTTCAACCCTGTGACAGTTAGATGAAACACAGACATTCTATCTTTATTCAAAGGATTGTCTTGGGCTTGTGTTCATATAGTATATCTGAAATGTTACTATTCATGTCTCCAAACAGGGCTTCCTGGTTGTTGACTGTTAAATGTTTTTATTCGCTTTTCAAATATACTGTACTAATGTCAGGTAAAGATCTTTATCTTTTAAAGCAACTTATTTTTATAATAATTAGCCCGAGAGCATTACTTCTAATACTTTTGTTTCTATGTTCAAATTTAGATTGTTTAATTATCTTAAATCTTTGTTTGATTTTGACTGTTGTATTTATATGTACCGCATATACTCATGTGTAAGTCAAACTTTTGGGACCTGATTTTAAAGATTAAAAGCCAGTTACAACTTATATGTGAGTTACTGTTAGGGTCATTGAAAATTTACCAGTCACCTGGAGAGACATAAATTAAAACATCTCTTTTGTATAAGTGACAGCAAAGCAGATACTGGTAATTGCCGCATAATTTCCACTCGTACCTCAAACCTTCTTTAGCTCCTACTTTTCTTCTGCTTCATAGCCTGCTTGCTTTTAATCTTGCTTGTGTTTTTTTTAACATAACTACCAGTACAGTTAAAATCCACAGTGAAATAAATTAATGAATAAAGGAATAGATTAATAGAATATATACTGGCACATCATTTTATTATCATTCTCTAGGAAACATTGAATTTATTTTCATTTAATTTTGATTTCTCTACACTTGGTTGTGTGGTATGTTTTGTTTTTTGGTAGCCCATGACACTTTCCAAGCTGAGGCTGAAATGGTAAGATACGGTTCCAACTTATACATGGGTCATTGAAAAAAACTTAGTCCGCTGCTTAAACTAGTACCCCAGACTTATACATGGACCGACTTATACGTGAGTATATACAGTATCTCTGTTCCCCCATTACATCATCAGCATTGTGATCTCACTGACTGTGATATCACAGTTGACTGACCTGGCAGCTACTGAGTGGCTGTTCCTAAGCAAAACAAGATCTAAATTTGTCAAATCCAAAAAATTCTAATCTTCAATCAAATCTTTGGTGTCTCCTCCCATAGATGTACAATCAGGTGAGTTCCTTGTAGAAGGAGTTACAATAAAAAATCCACAAAAAATAAGTATAGCCTTTTTACAACAATTTTTGGATATGGGTAAATATAATGTAGATAAGGATGATCAGGACTTAAAGAACACAGTTATAGCATCTCAAAATGATTTAATATTTCATTTTAAAGAATTAGAGCCCAATCAAGCACTAAAAATTTTGAAGAAAATTCCTTTCAAAAATTTTGGAATTGATGATATTCAGCCAAGGTTTTTGAAGTTAATATCTTCATACATTTATAAGCCTTGGACAAAAATATTTAATTTGTCCTTAGAAATAGGGATCTTTCCACAACAATGAAAAAAAACTGTAATAAGACCAATTTTTAAGGGGGGGGAATAGTAAAGATTTGGGGAATTACTGCCCTATTTCTCTTCTCCATCCTTTAGGTAAAATTTTAGAAAAGATAACAGAGGTACACATTAGTGATTACTTACAATTGACTGGGCTTTGGGCTCCTGAGCAGCATGGCTTTAGGAAATTTAATAATGCAGGAACTACCATGGCCAGGTTCTCAAACCACATCAGTGAGGCTATGGAGAGGGGTGAGCTCACTGGTGCTGTTTTTGTGAACCTGTCCAAGGCATTTGACCTTGTTGACCATCGCCTGCTGCTCAGCAGCCTAGCTGCCAAGGGATTATCCAGATTGTCATTAGAATGGGTGGAGAGTTATTTATCAGGTAGGGAACTACAAGTTCTTTATGAGGGTTAAGTGTCAAAGAGTAGAATTTTAGAAAAGGCTGTACCTCAAGGGTCAATCTTGGGACCCCTATTGTTTTCCATATTTGTGGATATTATACCAAGTAAAATTCTTAAGGCTAAGATAATCTTATATGCTGATGATATAATATTATATAATAGCTCTAATTCATTAGATAAAATTGCCCAAGATTTGACTGTAGATTTTCAGAGTCTAGAAAATTGTTTGTTGGACTTAAAATTATCATTGAATATTTCAAAAACCAAGAGTATGATATTTGCCTCTAAACAAAAGTTGGTTAAATTAGGGAAACTGAATATTTTTGGTAAAAATTGAACTAATTTGGAGCAGGTGCAATGTTTTATATATTTGAGAATGAATTTGGACTCAAATTTAACATTTTCAAATCATATATTGACTTTAACAAAATCAGTAAATCAAAAATTAGGGGTTTTATTCAGACTACAGAATGTGTTAACTTTACAAGCCAGGAAACATATAGCCCAAAGTATACTACTTTTCTCAACTGAATTATAATTCATTTTTGTTTACTAGTTTGTCTAAACATGTGGTAAATAACTTAACAATGACTTTTCATAGTATTTGTAGATTTGTTTATAGATTGCCTTATAGTACACATCATTGTATTTATATCAAGTTTCAGGGTTTCTACTGCCTACCTTGAGTTCCATATACTCTCTTTGTTGTTAAAACGGATAATGTATTGAGACAAAAAAGTCTCTCTCCCTTGTATTCTCTGATATCTGTAAGGGGAAGCTCCGAGAAACTTGAGATCAAATTTTCTTTCTTGTTTAAATTTGAAAGTCACTAAAACTAAAATGGGTGCTCAAGCTTTTTCTATCCAAGCACCAAAATACTGGAATGATCTTCCAACTGAATTGAGAACTATGAGTAGTCATAATTTATTCAAAAAGAAATTGAAGCATCATTTATTGAGTAGCTTGCAATGTCACTGCTATTTTAAATACTTTGTATTATATTATTTGTTTTATATGTCATGTATTTGTATTCCTGTATTAAGTGAATGTAAAGTTATCTTTTTGTATAACATCTTGTGACTATTTTATAGTCTCGGGTCACATATGAAAAAGGGCCTTGGCTCATA
This sequence comes from Neoceratodus forsteri, assembly GCA_016271365.2. Lineage (NCBI taxonomy): Eukaryota > Metazoa > Chordata > Ceratodontiformes > Ceratodontidae > Neoceratodus > Neoceratodus forsteri. The sequence goes on along the minus strand of CM057456.1, from coordinate 771,910,993 downwards.
TGTTTACCCGGTTAACAAAATAAATAAAAGAAAAAAGCAGAACTGATGTCACAGTCAACGAGGTCACAGTGCTGATGATGTAATGGGTGAAACAGAGCTAGATATATCAGTTACCAGGCAGATTGCTGTTCCACACATCACACGTACCAATATCAAGTAAACAATATTCTAATTAACCAAAGGGAAAAGAATAAAGTAGCTCAGATATGGAAGGTAATGGTTGATGGCTTTTAAAAACAATATTAGTTTTAGACAGTACACTAGCTTTTTAAGGTAAAACCAATACTGTACTGTATGATTGTTCTAGAAGTACCATGCCACAGATTCACCAAGGGTCAGAGCACTTTTTGTAAATTCTAAAATCACACATCCTTCCCTTTGCAGTGTTAAGCTTCAGCTCAAACTGATGCTTCAGCTGCTTCAGCAGTATTATTAATTTCTTTACTTTTTACAAGAAACTATAATAACAGATACACACTACCTCTGACCAACAGTGCTGTTAATACTTTTAATGGCAAGTGGTCCCTACAGTACAGTGCCACACCCTACCACACCCCAACCTGTTCTAAGCAGTTTCTCATGTCCATTGGCACCACTCCCTCCCCTGGGCCAGCACAATGATTCCCTGCTATCCAGTGGCATCCCTCTTTCCCTTTATACTTGTGCCAAGCAGCACCATGTGTCTAGTGACACTGCCTTCTCTCATACTACCACTAAGCCAAGCATGACTAGCATGTGGTGTCAACCCCTCCTACCTCCTGCTGCAATGCCATGCATCCCTGCTATCCAGCAGCACCCCCTTCAATACCAGCCCCAGTTTCAACACCTTACCCCAAGTCAAGTGATCACTGGTGCCCAGTGTTACTCTCTCCCACTCTCCTGCCCCAGGGTATGCTATTCCTATCATCCTGTCCATCTCATCCCAGTACCAAGCCTCCCTGGCATCCAGTGGCATGCTGTCTGACACCTGGCCCCATGGCAAGCATCACTGTTGTTCCTTGGCACTACTCACATCTTCAACCCAATTCCATGCCTCACTAGCATCCAGTTGACCCTTCCCAGTGGTGATCCTTTCTTAAATGTAGCTGAAAAGCCCTAAAGATAGTTACTGGCAATAACACCCCTCTCACTTCTGTAGCTGACTACCATCTGAAATTATTTGCCAAGCATGATTTTACATGTTTCATAAATCACACTTTGTGATAACACTTTATAGAAAATTTCATCTCAGACTGACTTGATAAATTCCAGATTTTACTTTTCCAGGTGGCAGATGGCTGTGGAGGTGGTAGGAGGCATACTGCAAGCAGTTGTCTTTTGTGGAACTGGCGATAGGTTCCTGATGTTGGAAGGGATGGGATGGGATGAGAGCAGGGGAAGCAGCATCATGCCATGAAAGGGGGTTCTTGTTGGCCACACTTTACTATTTTTTTTCTATGTGAAAGTATTCTTTCACCCGGGTAGATTCCTGATGTCAGAGTTTGAGTCAGTGTTGGTAAGCAGCATCCACTGAGGTTGGACTTCCATAGGCTGCATCCTTTCTTGTTTTTTTTTAATACACAGGACGTCAGCCTCACTTACTGTCTCAATAGGGTGAGGTGCTGGGGTCAGAATCATAGTTGGGGGAGGAAGAACAGTAACCTGCCACCGATGCTGGTTTCCTGGGGACCACATTTTATTACAGTATGTTGTTTACCTAATGGTATCTTGACAACAGGGTGGGCTTTCAGTGTTGATGATGGAGAGAAACAGCCACCAGGGTGGGCTCCTATTGGCTGCAACTTTTTTCTAACACACAGAATGTCCAACACTGTCATGATCCCCTGGTTTCATTAATTTGCAATACTTCCCACCCCACAAAGACGCGAATGACACAACACTGCTTTCACGGATGAAAGCATGAAGTAGAAGATGCTTTGACATGTTTTAGAAAGTATGTTTTACTTCCTGGTTTTCATCTGTATAAGCATTTTTGTATAGCGTGAGATGTGTGACAGTGGTTTTGGCTGTTGTTGAATTAGGCTCATCTGAAAATATTTTTTGTACTGAACATGCATGGCTGCTTTTTGGTTATAACTTTTTTTAACACTTTTTTCATTCCCAGAACACCAAGGGTACCACCATTGGGACAGAGTCTGGTGAACCTGAAGGTTTCAGGATTCAAATTCCAACCATTTTTAGTAACTGATAAAATAGCATTACTGTTTAAACCATAGATTTTCCACACCGTAGCATGCAAACTGCTTATCCAAATCACATGACACTTTTTGAGTTTTGAGATCCTTCCCCAGAGGCTATACATACCAACTTCCAATTTCCTACATCCATGGACAGTAAAGCAGTGCAGCGGGTGGAATTCCACCAACACAATTCATGCAGAATGGCAATTCCTCACCCACCTGATAGGGCTGGCCTTAATCATTCTGGCACCTGTGCAGCACCCTGCCGGAACCTACCACTCCATTCCCTGTGGGCCCCCCCCACACATATCCAACATTTACACCTAACTAACCCTCCTGTTCTGTATTAATAAAGCAATAGCAGGTCTACTACTTTAACCAGCATCTTTTAATTAGTTTCATTGACTGCACTGAATTATTTGACTTCACCATCGAACATTAATCTGACTGAGCCTGGAGCCAGAACTTAAGTAAGTATGGCACTACTGCCGTATTTATTTCTGTACGGACAGGGACATCATCACTGGACACTCGCACCTCAGTTACTCTGATTTGCCAAAAAAAAAGTTAAACAACATAACTTTTCTGGCAGTGTGAGAGAGACTAGAGAGGATTATCATAGCAGACAGCATAGTGCAGTGGTTTAAGGCTCTGACCTACAAACCTCGAAACCTGGGTTGAATCCCACAGCCCCCACTTGCATACTGTGTGGCCCTGAGCAAATCACTTAACTTCCTTGTGCTCCCAGGTTGCACTTGTAGACAAGCTTTCAGCTTATTGTCTCTCCTGGTAAAAAAAATAAAATAAAATCATGGGACACCTGGAAAGGTGGCCACCGGTGAGGTTTTTTACCTGGTGATCAGGTTTTCATGGTCCCTATCAGGAAATACAATTTTACTCTGTACTGGTCAGGTTTTTGAGCCATTGTGAGCAGAGGTCAACCATAAAAAAAAGTTTGCACTAGCCAACAGGGCAAGTAGATTCAAAATTGCACTAGTCCATAGATGGTTGCACTAGCCTTCAATTATAATGGTAAATTTTCCAAATTCTGTCATGGGGATTTGCATAAGTTTCCCATGATGTCTTGCATTATTGGGGTATGTGCAATTGTGTTTTCTTTAAAATTTGGCTGTGAGGCCAATATCCTCTGGGATAACCCATGCCTCAGGGTGTTTGCTGTATGGTACATTTTGACCACTTATACAGGAAACAATGCAAGCAAAAAAATACTTTGATTGCACATTTATCCTGCTGCCCAGCAGAAAAAAAAGACTGCAATGCTATCACATACAGTGAGCCCCCCCCATTGTTTTATACCATGGCCTCCTCTCTTCCTCTTCTCCTGCACACACGCGCGCGCGCACACACACACACATCAAACCAGTGGATATCACAACAGCAGATGTTCAGTCAAGCAGTCCTAACTATGTACACACACAATAGTTGACATCATCATGCACCTCATCACACTGTCACTGCCACCCACAGGGCAATAAACAGAGTCAGGCAGAGAAAGACACTCTCAGCCCCCACCCTATATTCAACTGGAGACCTGCACTTCTGGATGTTTTGTACTGTCTCAAGTGAGTCAGGAGCACATATAAGATTTCTTTGGGGTAGGGGCTACACAAACCTAAGGGACTTGGGAAATAGAAAACTATGACATTTTTATTTTTAAAAGCATTGATTTTAATATGTTCTGCGCCAACAATAACAGATGTTTCTTTAACATTGTCCTTTCATCTGCCATGGGGGAATAGTACACAGGCATAATGCTATACTACTATCTCTATTTCTATAGAGAATGATCTGTGTAACCCAGGAATGCCTATTTTAAGCTTTCAAATAATGTATTTTATTAAAGTTTATTTTTGTACCATACATGATCCAAAGTTTTGTTTTTAGAATGAAAGGACATGCTGGGTGGGATATGGGTGGGATATTGATGGCTGGCATGGTTCAATTAGAAGAGCTGGGTACCTCCCACACTTGCCAGTAATGGCAGCTATGGATCTGTGGATGGTCATTTCAGAGTCTGGTCTGCAGTGGTTTCAAGGGAAAGAACAGAGTTAAGAGATTTGGAAGGGAGAGGGAAGTTATGGTGAGGCTGGGATAAAACCCACCACCTGTCGGGCCGACCCAATATACCTCCTCGCATTTTGTCACTGAAATATTGGATACAGACACTCAAAATGTAGGGAAATGAGGGGTACTGGTCTTAATAATGTGGGACACATTTTTTAGACAGAGACACATTCAGAAAACTGGAATCTAGTGACTCAACAGCACTCTACCCTTGATCACACCCTGAACACTAGCTGAAAGTCCTAATAGTGGAGTGACAATGACTCACATTGAGTCTTTTGTGGGATCCCCCTCTTGAACTGCCAGATAATTGCAGCTCTTAATGAGCTGCTAACCATATCAGGCCATCTGGAACATTGAGAGAGATTAGCATGAGGACTAGAGCCTGTTACAGTAGAGACTTTGTTAACTTCATTAACAGCCATGAAAACCTACACTAGTCAAGATGGACAAGTAGAGAGTTAGCTACATTAGCCCTGGACAATTTGCACCAGTGTTTGGGCTAATAAAACAATGTTAAGATAGATCCCTGATTTTGAGTGCTCACATACTTTTGAAACAGATTTTGTCATATCATTCATTGTTTCAGCTACATGTCCAGGTTACAAACAAGTTCTCTTGTCAATATAGCCCTTTGTTTGTGAAAGCAGTCAACATGGGAGGTGTAAAGTATGGCCATTAACACCACTAGCACTTACTTAACCTAATCTTTTCCACTGCAGCAAAGCTGATCCCACCTTTTGTAGCAGTAGCAGAGTTGTCTTCCACTTTGATTTGCTGGTAAACATTTTCATTTATAACAAAATTTAGGCATTTTTAAATGTGTTAAATTATTTTTGCTTCCTCAAAATAAAAGTATGGGCCCCCAAGGTGCAGGGGCACAGTTTGCACCTAGCTAAGACTGGCCCTGAGATCTGAAATGCTTTTTGGAATTTCTTTTTGAATTCCACTGACTTCCAAAAACCATTTCTATGTAAATGGCAGAATAATATGATGCAGATCACCTGAATCACAGATTGTGAAAAAGAAATTTGCAGTTTATGCAAACTGCTAATTACTAATCTGCAAACAAAATTCTGTCATCTAAATTTTGGAGTTCTGTTACCAATGGAATTTTGTAGAATTAGATGGAATTTTCCGAAGTCCATTGAAATTCCATTCTATCCGAATTTAAAATTCTGCACAGCACTAATAGAGAACTGAATTATAAGTGAACAAACACTGATGGCTAATAAAGACGTGCCTGGTTAACCCTAACATTAATGGTGCTACTCTTCCACTATAATAATAGGCTGCTTTTCCAATTTCATTTTCAGGGGTGCAGGAGTCAGAACTTTAAATAAATGTCCTGTGCCATGCAGCAGGAGACAAGGGGCTTAAGATATTGCACATACTGTAGCACAGTGCTTCATTAACTTACTAGTCCCCACCTCTTTCCCTGTCCTGGTGCAATGCTCCTTTTGCCAAAAGGGAAAGCTGTGTGATCCCTTTTATATGGCACAAAGCGGTGCAAGGTTGAACTGTGCTGCAGAGTGGATTTAGCAAACACTTTGAAACACACAATAGTAACAGTGAATGGGGCCCCTAGTTTCCTGAGTGTTTATTTCTTTTTGCCTGGACTAATGCCTGTGGTAGATGTAAATGTGTTTGGTGCATCAGGTGCATGAAATGCATATGAAGCTCCCCAGTGAAAGCATCTCTGCACTCTCTCTTGTCTGCTCACACAGGTTTACAAGTTCCACACACCCCTTGCCCTATGGTATGTGGTTAGTATAAGTATATGTAATCCATGTTATTTGTGATAAAGGGGTATGTGTATCCCAGGTTAAATATACTGTAGAACTATTTATTCTCATGCAAGTTATACTTAGTGCATGCTGCTAACTGTCTGCAATTGTGCACATTTAGTTTCACGCTCTGCAATTAGCTCCTAATATTTACCCATTGAAAATGTATAATTTTGGCTAAATAGTGCCATTTTATTTTAACGCAATTTATCACTTAAGAGAATATAGCTATTATTATTTTGCATCACGTATAACCTGTTCTACAGTAAGTTACTGTCCATAGCCCAATTTGTATAGGTAAATCATAGATTTCTTTCACTGGATGACTAGGGAGGTGGATCGGGGAGGGCTGTGGATGTGGCCTATCTGGGCTTTAGCAAGGCCTTTGACATTGTACCACTCAGCAGGCTAGTAAAGAAACTGAACAGCCTGGGGGTTGGGGAGAATTTGGAAAGTTGGGTAGCAAACAGGTTGAGAGGCAGGAATCACAGGATGGTGGTAAATGGCAGGCACTTGTGAGATGGAAGAGTGACTAGTGAGGTGACACAATGATCAGTACTGGGACCGGTCCTCTTTAATGTCGTCATAAGTTACCTTACTGAGGAACTGGAGGGAAAGTGTGTGTTATTGCGGATGACACAAAAATCAGCAACAGGATGGACACTGAGGAAGGGGTATAAAGAATGCAAAGGGATCTGGGGAAACTGGAAAAGTGGTCTATGGTGTGGCAGCTAGGTTTCAATGCCAAAAAGTGCAAAGTCATGCACCTAGGGTGGGGAAACCTGGCAGCAGTGTATAAGATGGGGGAGGTACTGACAGTCACCAAGCAATAAAGGGACCTTGGGGTAATCATACCTGATGTTCTCAAGGTGGCAGGGTAGTGTGACAAGGCAGTAGGTAAGGCCAGTGGGATGCTGGGGTGCACAGAGAGGGTGACATCTAGCAGCAGGAGGAGGGAGGTGGTACTACCACTGTGTTGTTAACTAGTGAGACCTCACCTAGAGTACTGTATCCAGTTCTGGATGCCACACTTTTGCAGAAACATGGATAGGGTTGAAACAGAACAGAGGAGGGCTACCACAGTGGTGCAGGGGTCATGCAAGAAGCCATATGAGGAGAAACTGTGGGATCTCAACATGTACTCCCTAGAGGAGACAGGAGTGAGGGAGACATGACTGGGATCTATAAGTACCTCATGGGGTGAATAGAGTGCATGTGGGGAGCCTCTTTCAGAGGAAAAAAGCACCGGAACACAGGAGTATGCAATGAATCTAGAAAGGGGTAAATTTAACAAGGATGTGAGGAAATACTTCTTCACAGAAAGGGTGATGAGTACCTAGAACAGCCTGCCAGAAGAGCTGGTGGGGGGTAGAAACAGTGGGGAGCTTCAAGCATATATGGGATAAGCATACAGACATAATAAGTAGAGGAAAGGAAGGTAGGAGAGCTTCAGGTGACCGAATAGGGTCCAAGGTGTTGGAATAGGCAGGGAAAAATGTGGCAGACTGGATGGGCCTACCAGTTCTTTTCTGCTGACAAAGTTAATATTTCTATGTTTCTATAAAGGCAGTTTTGTTCAAGCAAATCAGACAGAAATGTTTTAAATGTTGAACACCAGTTATCTACTAAATGTGTTAACCCCTTATGTTTCCAACAAATGCATTACATTTGGTTTCTCTTTACTGTGTACTGCAGGGCTTGGCGCATCCCACTGCCTATCCCACCAACTCCATACCAACAATATTAGAATCATCTCCATGGAGCTTCTGATGTTGTCTCCTTACATCCTAAGGCCACTCCAATCCCCATCTTCCTTTGGATTCAAGATGAGGGTTAAGCATTTGTAATCACCCAGCAGTTCACACATCATCCATCTGCACTTCCCCTCTTGTTTTTTCCTTCTGATACCCTTCTCACATACCCACAGTAAGCTCTACCTCGTCTGTGCCTCTTTTACCCACAGTAGAGCAGGGCATCCTTTGCTGCTCCTGATTCTGATGCAGAAGGAGCTCAAGCAGCATATAGCTGCTTCCTTCTTTTTCTCCTTGTTTCCTTCCTTTATTCTGAGCAAGCTTCCTCTGCAGGGCTAACCAGAGTCCACAGGCACGGAGATGGGATTCTGGTCCATGGTTTGAACCTAAGTCTCTTGCTTAACAACGCAACGTTCTCCTCACCCCCATCTCCCTGTCCATCTCCAGGAGGCCAGGCTAACTGCACCTAACTTGAAGGCTTGCTCTTAAATATCTCATACTGAATAAACCCATACTTGTCTGTGTGCTTCAGAGACATTGGACGGTAAACAACATCCCTCGGTGATCCTCATTATTGCTGCATTTGTAATATTGTAGTCTGCTGTCAAGGAATAGACTATGCTATCATAACTGAAAGGTCCAAAAAATCCTCAGTAAAGCCATTTATATAAAAATCATGGACAAGCAGATGAAAACACACCCTGGAATGGACAGCTGGAACTCTCCTGCTGAATCTTACTAGCCACTGTAGCCAAGTAACATGCACACAGTATCTCTATATGTGGGTTGGGGCATGGGAGACAGATGAGATCTGAAAAGTTACAATGCTATTGGGACAAATACCACATCTAAGACCTTATAAAATAGATAGAGTACCTTGGGAGGTCACAGTGCAGTTGCATTCATGAATGAACAGAAGCTTTAAACATTAATTAGTGTAATTAAATAACAAGAGTTATTACAACATGAAAGGCTTTCTCATTGCATGAAAATGTTATGATACAGACAAGAATGAAAGTATTTTGTCCATGGATTTGTTCCTTCCATTGCTACCATCAACTCAGATGAGACTTCTATTAATTCTTTTTTTCCACAAAGTACAGTACTAGTTTACAAGATTATAAATAAATGCAACACTTTTGAAATAGCCATCTTGAATTATTTGAAGTAATGTGATTGACAAATAGGGTAAAGTGCAGACAGAACTGACTGATCTGTTTCCATGGCAATTTCTAAAACTCTGAAGACTACTTGACAGCCCAACGACAGAGTGTTTTATTTCCAGCTGACAGAAGGCCCAGAAAAAAACCCTGTGTAATTAACAAACTGATCGATTAGCAGTTTACAAAGGTCACAAAGAAAAGTGTTACACTACTGCACTCTGAACCTTGCCTATATTGAAATGTACAGTTATGAGTGCATTTTATCATGGGTAGAATGCTCTGGGAAACTAGACTATTTGAGTTGCTTGTGGTACACTTAGGGTCCAATTATTTTTTATTTTTGAGTAACTCGGGGTGGAGGGGGACAAAACAACTGGAACAGTTGTCTTGTAAATACCAGCATTCCCGGTATACGTGCTATCTCCACTGCCTTCCCAGTCATCTGGGGGAAGAAGACCACCCTCAGCACGACAAGTGTTTTGACTCATTTATTTATTTATTGGTTTCTTTTTCCTTAAAAAAAAAATATATATATATCTGAGGATCAGTTACAGGATTTTTAGTACTGTAAATAAATAAAAAGAGAACTAAGAGAGCTTCAGTAGCAGGAAGTAGTGGAATTGCAGTATAATGTGGGGAGTGGTGCAATGCAGTGGCTGTGGGGCAGCCATATTCAGGCAGACCTTCTGGACACAGAGGTGCTGCCCTATCTGCATGCATCTCTCTGGACTGCGGGATGAGGTAGCCAGACTCAGAGCGGAAGTAAACTGGGTCAGGAGTACCATCACCCCCTATCCAGGGACCACCCAGTCCAATGCAGCTGCCTCAAAGGATGCCGAGAACGAGGAGCACTTGGATGACAGTGGGCTCAGGGAGGGTTAGAGCAGTCAGGCAGAGGCACATCCCAGATCCTATTCCTCTCAAGAACTCATATGCCACACTGGCAAATGAGGGACAACCAAATAGAGGTACCCAGAGAAGTGTAAGGAAAGGATGTGGAGGTTAGCCAAGGAGGTGACCTCAGTGGGAAAGCAGTGGACCCCAGAGGAGGAGGAAGTGAATCCTGGTGGGGGACTCCATTGTAAGAGGGATCCAGCTAGGAACACAGAAGGGGGAGGACAGGGAGGTGAGGTGCCTACCAGGTGCCACGGCATGGAGGGATGGAAGGAAGATACTGGGGATTACTGGGAAGGCAAGACGGGAGGGTGAGCTGGATGTCATTATCCACCTAGGTACTAATGACTTGGCAAATGGGAGCCAAAGGAAGTTCAGGAAGAGTTTAGGAAACTGGGAGGGTCTCAAGCAAGTATAGCTACTTCTGTCACTTTCTCAAGTCTTTACCTGTGAGGAAACAGAAACATAGGGTGCATGCACAGGAACTTTAACTCATGGTTGAAGAACTGGTGCTGTGAGGAAGGTTTGGATTCATTGGTGACTGGGGACCCACCTGGAGGATGGAGGTTTGTTCAAGCCTGATGGCCTGCATCCATCCTGGAGGGAGATCAAGCACTCAATGATAAGTTTAAATGCTACATTGACAAGCATTTAAACTAGCAAAGGGGGGTGGCAGGCCAGCAAGGACGGTACCTACTTGCTCACCCCCCACAGCTAGCAGTGGAACCAGTGAACCAGAGGAGTGGCTATCTCTGCAAAGCAGTGTGCAAAAGATGGACATTAGTGTCCAAAAGGTGGATAAGCAGAAAAGGGGCAAAATTCAGCAGAAGGGCAGACAGCAAGGAGAACCAGGGATAAATGACAACCAAGGAAGGGGCTGGAGTAGAACAGTGAAGCAGTCTAGGGAGGTCAAATCATGGAAAGCCATGTGTGCAAATGCCAGGAGCCTTAGCAACAAGATGGAAGAGCTGGAGGCTGTCATGGTACAGTCAGACCTGGACATTGTGGCCATCACTGAAACCTGGTGTAATGATAATCATGACTGGGAGATGGCCATACCTGGCTACAACATATTCAGAAGAGACAGAGCAGGCAGGAAGGGAGGAGGAGTGGCACTGTATGTGAAAAATGACATAAGGGCACACAGATCCAGGAGGAACAAAATGGGGAGAGATACTGTGGTTAAGCTGGAAAGGAAAATGGGGACAGCCATCCACAGGGTGTGGTCTATAGACCACCAGCCCAGGAGGAAGAAACAGATAGGAGTTGATGTTAGCCATCCAAAGGATGGCAGACAAAGTGAGGTAGTACTGGTTGGAGACTTCAATATACCAGGCGTGGACTGGAGCATCCCAGCAGCAGCAGCATCAACTAGGAGCAGATTTATCCTGGACTCCTTCAGGGTGCCTTCCTCAAGCAACTGGTCATGGAACCAACTCGGCAGAAGGCAATACTGGACCTTGTGCTCACAAACCGGGACAGTGTGATGGGGTAACAGTGGGGGAGCACCTGGGAAACAGTGACCACCAGTCATTGTGGTTTGAAATCACAGAAAGAGCAGAACCAAACCACACAAAAACACGTATCCTGGATTTTAGGGCAGACTTTGGGAAAATGGGAGATACTTGAAAGAGGCATTAAGAGGAATGGGACAGGAATCAGGGGTTGAGGAACAGTGGGCAGTATTTAAAATGGGATTATAAGAACAACAGAATTATGCATTAAGCAGGTTAGCAAGAGGAAAAGGAAGAGGAGACCATTATGGTTTCCAAAGAGGTAGCAAAAAAGTGAAAGCCAAAAGATTGCATTCAGGCAATACAAAAGACACAGAGCAGAAGGATAGGGAGAGTACCAGGAGAAACAAAGGAGCAGGGAAGTCAGTAAGGAAGCCAAAGCTCAGACAGAAGAACACATTGCAAAATCAGTGGGTAAAGGGGACAAAACATTTTACAGGTACATAAGTGAAAAAAGAAAGACAAAGGGAGGGATAGTGAGACTGAAGGGGGAGGATGGGAGCCGCTTGGAGATGACAACAGTAAAGCTGACATATTGAACAGGCATTTCTGCTCAGTCTTTACTAAGAAAGAGGGGAGTAATGGGTCTGAAGGGAGTACAAGGGGTGAGAATGGTGCAGAAATGGACACAAGTCCCTTTCACGAGAAAGGGCCCTGAAGGAACTGGAAGTAATAAGAGCTGATAAAGCAATGGGGCCAGATGGGGTGCAACTAGGGTCCTTAAAGAACTAAGAGAGGTGGTAGCTGAACCTCTGGCTATCCTGTTCAGCCAATCACTGGAAACAGGGAGGTACCCAAAGACTGGAGGACAGCAGATGTAGTCCCCTTATACAAAAGTGGGAACAAAGAGGAAGCAGGGAACTACAGACCAGTCAGCCTCACCTCGGTAGTGGGAAAGATCATGGAAGCACTACTGAAGGACAGATTGGTGGAACATCTGGTTGTCAATGGACTACAGGACCCAAGGCAGCATGGTTTCACCAGGGGGAGGTCATGTCAGACCAACCTCATTGAATTTTTTGACTGGGTGACTAGGGAGGTGGATCAGGGGAGGGCAGTGGACATGGCCTATCTGGACTTCAGCAAGGCCTTTGACACTGTGCCACAGAAGACTATTACACAAACTGGGGAATATGGGTGTGGGCAGGACAGTAGTGGTGGGTAGGTAACTGGCTGGGTGGCAGGACACAGAGGGTGGTGGTAAATGGCTGTCACTCCACAGGGGAAGAGTGACCAGTGGGGTACCACAGGGATCAGTGCTGGGACGGTTCTATTCAACATCTTCATCAGTGACATTGCACAGGATCTAGAAGGCAGAATTTCACTGTTCGCTGATGACACAAAGCTCTGTAACAGAGTAGACACACCAGAGGGTGTAGACAGAATGAGAAGGGACCTGCAGAAACTTGAAGAATGGTCAAGGGTTTGGCAGTTGAAATTCAATGCAAAGAAGTGCAAGATAATGCATATGGGGCACAAAAACCCAGGCACAATATATCAGTTGGGGTGAGGATATAGCATGCACCAAGCAGGAAAGGGATTTTGGGGTTGTCATCTCTGATGACCTCAGGGTAGAAACAGTGTGACAAGGCATCAGGTAAAGCAAATAGGATGCTGGGATGTATAGGCAGGGGCATCACCAGCAGGAAAAGGGAGGTCATAATTCCGCTATACAAGACACTAGTGAGGCCCCACCTGGAGTACAGTGTACAGTTCTGGAGACCATACCTACGTAAGGACCTAGACAGGGTAGAGAAGGTTCAGAGGAGGGCAACAAAGATGGTGCATGGATTGCATCACAAGTCCTATGAAGACAGGTTGAAGGAACTGAACATGTACTCCCTGGAGGAGAGGAGGGAGAGAGGGGATATGATAGAGACATACAAGTATCTTACAGGGAGGAACAGGGTGCAGGAAAACACTATTTTTAAGCGAAAAAGATGTTCCAGGACTAGAGGGCATGGGATGAAGTTGGAGGGAGGGACGATTCAGAGGAAACATGAGAAAGAATTTCTTCACAGAGCGGGTGGTGGACAAGTGGAACACCCTGCCAGAGGAAGTGGTGGGGGCTGAAACAATCACGGGATTTAAGAATGCATGGGATAGACATAAAGGAATTCTAGAGGTCAGGGGTAAGGGGAAATAGACTTCTAGGAAAACAAACTGAACTTACAAGCTCAAATGGGCAGACTAGGTGGGCCATAGGCCCTTATCTGCCGACACTGTCTATGTATCTATGTATCTATGTATCTGGAACAGGCTCCAATCCTCTCTGAAACTGGCGAAGTTAGTCTCTGTTAGCCTCTTCAAAAAGCTAATTTCTGGAAAAATAAAAGACGTCTGTAACTGTTGGTAAAACTGGTTTTCCACTATGACTGTATATGTCTTTGACAGCCCAAAGTCTATATGGATTGAAGCTGCACTCTGTTTTCTGAGTACAATGACCCAATCTATATAATATATTATAATGCACTGAACAACGCTTGTACACTTGTCTCTTATGTATCTTGCCAGCACTTGAATTTCTGTTGTACGCATTTACTGTATGTTTCCTGTTAGCTTTGTTGTACATGTATACCAGGACCTCCTTGTGAATGAGCTTGCTCAGTGGAGTTTGTTTTCCTGCAATAAACTTGAACTTGAGTCTTGTTCCTATCTGTCAAAGACTTTTCGTATACACCTTTAATTTTTGTTGTTATCTTTTTCCTCATAAAATTGGATGTAAACACTGGCATCATCCCACAAGTTAGTGTTCTAAGTCAAACTGGGTGATACATGTACTCCTTCCACTCCATACTAACTTAAGGCTCTAATCATCAAAGACATCAGAATATAGAAACATAATATAGAAACAGAGACAATGATGGCAGAAAAAAGATCCACAGTCCATCTAGTCTGCCCATGTTTCCTAAATCCCTGGAATCATTTTTGGAACCTAGTGTTCCCCAGGGTACTAACCCACCTGGACCCTTCACTATTGTCTTCTCTGGTCTTGTTGGCCCAGGTTACCACTATTCCCTTCATTCCATCCTAGGCTTGTTTGAACCCCCTTACTGTGCTTACTCCAACCACCTCTGCTAGCAGACCGTTCCAGGGCTCCACCACCCTTTTGCTAAAGAAGTACTTCCTTATGTCTCTCCTGAATCCCCTGCCTGCCAACTTCCACTCGTGACCTTGTGACAATGAGTTGGTACTCAGGCTAAATAATTCCCCACAGTTCACTTTATTAAGTCCTTTGAGGAATTTGAAGGTCTCAGTCATATCGATCCTCTCACTTCTGGTTTCCAATGAGTACAAATTTAGTGCCCTGAGGTGATCCTCATAGGATTTACCCTACTGCCCCTGAATCATTTTGATCACTGCATTGCACTGTTTGTAACCTATCCTTGTCTTTTCTGAGGTAAGGACTCCAGAACTGGGCACAGTACTCCAAGTGCGGTCTCACCAGGGCTCTGTAGAGGGGTAGTATTACCTCTTTTCTCCTACTATCAATCCCCCTCGCAATGCATCGCAGCATCCTATTAGTCTTACTGTAGGCCTTGTTGCACTGGCAATGGTAAAAGGGAAGGCTCTCACTCCCAAGTTGTCAGTGCAAAATATAAACCAATGAGTCAAATGTGAAAGTGCAAAAAGATTTATTGACACTTACATCAATCCATATATCAAGAGAAAACCAGCCAAATATTAAGTGCCCCTCAGCCTGAAAAGACACCCGACGGCATTTTGTGCCCCTAAATGTCACTTTGTCAATGGTCAGTTTAAGGACACGAAATGCCATCAATTGTCTTTTTCAGGCTGAGGGGCACTTTATATTTGGCTGTTTTTCTCTTAATATATGGATTGATGTTAGTGTCAAAAAATATCTTTTTGCACTTTTACACTTGGCTTATATTTTGCACTGACAACTTGGGAGAGTGAGCCTTCCCTTTTACTGCTGACTGAGCTTTTTGGCCCATGCAATCTTGTTCCTGGCAGTCTGTTTTTGCTGATCATTCACTTGTTGCAGTGGCTAGTTTGTTTAAGCAAGTTACTGATGGTAGCTCCTAGATTCCATTCCTCGCTTGTAGTGCTAAGTCTCTACAATCCCATAGTCTCTCCCCCTCCGATATATACATTATGATCAGCAGGTTCTGCACTGCGATGCTGCTCCAGCACAAGTCTAGTACACTGGTGACTATCATACCTCTCAACCTCCTGCCTCATAAATCAGGGACAAGGCTTAAAAAAATCAGGGACAAAGGACCAAAATCAGGGACACATGTTCAAAATTAGAGATATCCACCCAGAAAGCTGGTAGAATATGGGGCTTAGTGCAAAATGCATTTTCTAAAGAAGAACAAGTCTATAATTTTAATGCTTGACATTGTTTTGTGCTTAAAGTCCCCACTGTTTAGCCACAAAAGCACAAATTTTAGGAGGGACAGAATAAAATTTTGAGGCAAAATCAGGGACATCCCTGAAAATCAGGGACACTTGAGAGGTATGGTGACTATATAGTAGGTGCTCCAGCCCCTCTACATGTGGGCAGAGCATCTCAAAACGGCCAGAGGGCAGAGCTATAGCACACCACAGCAGACCAAAAAATATCTCTCTTAAAGATTAAATTATTTTGTTTTGCTTGACATTTAAATTATTTTGTTTCACACTATATTTATTTATGTAAAATTAGTAATAGGAAAGACATTCTGAACCAAGGCTCATTTACTAGTATGCAAAAGGAAGAACAGCTAAGGACAGTGCAAAGAAATAAAACACAGTATTAAAATACATTTGATACAACATTCTGTGAATATAAAGTGCACTTTACAGTGGCTACTGTGCAAAATCTGTGCAAAATGATATTGTGCCACAATGCATGAGACACATACGTGCTAAGTGCAATATACAGTTGATAGAATAAACTGTGCAATGGAGACTGCAAAATTCTAAATGTTCAGGCTAGGATGAGCTGTGCAAATAATGTACACTACAGGTAGTAGAGATGCACAAGAAGGACAAGTTGTGTGGTAAGGGGGAGGAGTTGGCCGATGGCAGGTACAGGAAGGAATGACATGTACCCTGAGGAGTCATTCAAGGAGGAAGTACTACGAACATACGAACGTATGAAATTTGCCAGCAGGTAAAGGCCTAGAGGTCTATCAAGTCTGCTCGAATATGCAGCTAGCACCCCTTATTCTGCAGCTGCCACTCCCTTCCACCCATCCCCTTCATTGACCCTCCCCCTTGTCCTGTCCCATCCCATCCCCTTTTGAAGCAGTCCACTGTTCTACTGGATACCACTTCTGCAGGTAACGCATTCCACCCAGCCACCATCCTCTCTGTAAAAAAGTGTCTCCTCATATCCCTCCTGAACCTTCCTCCCTCCAGTCTCATGTCATGGCCCCAGTGTCCCTCCCCTCCCTTACTTTGAACAGCCCCACTGTACCTGTCTTGTTTATTCCTTTCATGTACTTAAAGGTTTCAGTCATGTCCCCTCGTCCCTCCTCTCCTCCAGCGAGTACATGCTCAACTCCCTCAGCCTCCTCTTGTATGATAAGTCCCCCAGCCCCTTGATCATCTTTGGTGCCCTGTGCTGCACCCCCTCCAGTAACTTAATGTCTCTCTTCAGATACGGGTGCCAGTACTGCACAAAGTACTCCAGGTGTGGTCTAACTAATGACCTATAAAGTGGCAGAATCACCTCCTCCCTCCTCGAGGATATACCCCTTGCAATACAACCCAGCATTTTGTTGGCCTTTGCAGCTGCCTTCCTACATTGTGCCGAGTTGTTCATTGACCTTGTAATGAGCACCCCCAGATCCTTCTCCTCCTCTGTCTGGGCTAGCTGCACTCCCCCCAGCTGGTAACTCCTCCTTGGGTTCTTCATCCCAAAATGCAGCACCTTGCACTTTTTGGCATTAAACCCCAGTTGCCAGGTGTCTGACCAGGTTTCAAGCTTTGCCAGATCATCCTGCAACCCCTGCCATCCCACTAGGTCATCCACCACTGTTCCTACCTTGGTATCATCAGCAAACAGACTGATCTTGCTCTTGATGTCCAATGATATGTCTGCAATGAATATCCCAAACAACACTAGTCCCGACACCGAGCCCTGTGGAACACCGCACGTCACTACCCTTGGGTGTGAGAGCTCTCCACCCACCACCACCCTCTGTTGCCTTCCCTGAAGCCAGTTTCTTACCCATCTCACCAGCTTTGCACCTGCTCCTGTGCCTACTAACTTACTTCCCAGCCTTCCATGCGGCACTGAGTCGAATGCCTTACTGAAGTCCAGATACAGGACATCCACTGCATGACCCCTGTCCAGTTGCCTAGTTACCCAGTCATAGAACTCCACCAGGTTGGTTTGGCAGGATCTGCCCCATATGAAGCCATACTGTCTGCTGTCCTGTAGTCCTTTGGCTTCTAGGAGGGCCACCAGCCCTCCTTCAGGATAGTCTCCATTAGCTTACCCACGATGGATGTGAGGCTCACTGGTCTGTAGTTTCCCGGTTCATCCTTGGGGCCACTCTTGTGGAGGAGCACCACATGAGCCATCCTCCAGTCCTGAGGTACACACCCCGAATGTAGTGAGACATTAAATAGGTCTGCCAAAGGTCCTGCAAGGACCTCTGCCAGCTCCTTCAGTACCCTGGGATGGATGCCATCTGGGCCTAGCGCCTTATCCACCCTCAGTGCCTTTGAACCCCCCTGAACTCTGCCCTCCATGATTTCCCCATCTGTCACCCCTCCCCCCGTTTCTGCCATTTCTCCCCCCTTGGGTGTCACTCCCTCTTTCCTTTAGTAAATACTGAGCAGAAGTACTGATTTAGTGCTTCTGCCTTATCGTATCCTGCTTCCACCCAACTCCCTTCCTTCCTAATCCTTACTACGTGGTCCTTACAGCTCCTTTTCTCCCTGATGTACCTGAAGAAGTAATTTTCCCCCTTCTTAATGCCTTGTGCCAGCCTGAGTTCCATAGATACCTTGGCTCCCCTTACTGCCCTTGTCACCTCCTTCAATTCCATCAAGTACTCCTCCCTGTCCTCCCCTCTCCCTGTATTCTTATACTTCCTAAAGGCAGCTCTTTTCCTCCTTACCTTTTCCATGACCCCCTTTTTCAACCAGCTCAGTTTCTTAGCCTTAGCCTTCTTGCTCTGGGCCTTGCAGCAGGTTTTGGTTGCCTCCACTATCCCCAGCTTTATGAGCTCCCACCTCTGGTTAGTGTCCATACTAGACTGAATTCTGGCCAGGTACCCTTTTACCACTTGCCCCATCCTCCCAAAGTCGGTCCTCCAGAAGTCCAGCACTCTTGTGCCAGATTCCACTCCTTCTTTGCCCATATCCAATGTGAGCCATACTGAGTGGTGGTCACTCCCTGACAGCGGTTCCTCCACTGTAAGTTCTCTCACAAGCTCCCCATTTGCCAGCACAAGGTCAAGAGTATTCCCTAACCTGGATGGTTCACTGACCATTTGCTGCAGGAAGCTGTCCTGGAAGGCATTCAGCAGTACCTGATTCCTTCTGTTCCTGGTTGTTGGGGTACTCCAGTCCACTCCTGGCATGTTGAAGTCCCCCACAATCACCACACTACCGTTCTCACAGGTCCTCCTGATCTGTCCCGCTAGTTCCCTGTCTAACTCCTCCATCTGAGATGGCGCCCTGTACACCTCTCCCATTCTAAGAATCCTATTCTTGGAATCCTGGATTTGCATCCAAAGTGACTCCGTACTACCCTCCTCCCCTTCCTCCCATACACACTTCAGTCCTTCCTTCACATATAGTGCCACACCCCCTCCTTTCCCAATCACCCTGTCTCTATGAAATAACCTGTACCCTGGTACAGACAGGTCCCAGTCATTGTATTGGGTGGCCCATGTTTCTGTGATGGCTGCAATGTCTACCTGTCCCTCTGCCATGAGCACCTGTAACTCGGCACTTTTCCTCCCAAGGCTCTTAGAATTAAGGGTAACCACCTTATACCTTCCCCCCCCATCCTGCCCTCCTTTACTAGCATCACCAATAGTACTTGCCATTTGTCCTTTGTCACTGTTATGGGGGTAAGCTCATATGGTTTCCCAACCTGTGGTCTCTGCATGTCTCTTGCCCAATTGCCACCCCCCGCTCCTAGTTTAAATTCCATACTTCTTCTATGTACTCCTCCATCCACTGTTTCAACACTTTCTTTCCCTCCTCACTCAAGTGTAGTCTGTCCTTGGCATAGAGACTAGTGTCCTCCCAGGTCCATCCCCACCACCCCAACAGCCCATACCCTTTAGCACAACACCAGGGTCCTAGCCATCATTAAATTCTTCTATTCTCAGCTTTCTTGTTGTGCTTGCCTGGGGCAGTGGAAGTATCTCCAAAAAAGTTACTTATCTTCCTGCCGCCTCACATAATTGTCCTAGTTCCTCAAACCTCCTCTGGACTATATCTACTGTTTTGTCAGCCAGGTCGTTCATCCCAAGATGTATAATTAAATGAGGCTTGTCCCTACCCCTTCTAGCATATTTCAGAACAGATTGTCTCACCCTTTCTGCTGTCATTTGTGGCATGGCCTCCACCCAAATGCGACTATGCCTCTCCCCCTTACTACCCCACCTAACTCCTCTTAGTATTGAGTCCCCCAGCACTAAGATTCCACCCCTCTTACTCCCTGCTTGCTTCCATTCATCTCCCTCTCTCATTTCCAGTGCCTCTTCTTCCTCCTGCACAGTATTTCTCCCTTTTGCCCCTGTTGCAATTCTCCCAGCAGAACTTCCCCCTGCTCCAGTTTGGCCCAGGCATTTATCAATTACTCCTCTAATTTCATCATTTCCCTCCTCCACCTTCTTCCTCTCTAGCAGTGCACAACTATTTTCTGAAGGCCCTTCACAAATGCCCACTCCCTCTCTCTTCATAGTAACCTGTTCTCTCCTTTCCACTCCATGACTTTTGCCACTTCTTCGCCTCCCCTCACAAGTCCTTATCTCCTCCTTCCATTTGTCTTTTGTCTCCTGACCTGGTTTCCCCGGCAAACGTTCTTCCTGGCCTGGGCCCCCCTGTCCCTGTTTCCCTTCTTCTGACCCTCTCCTCACCACCGTTGGCTTAAATAAATAAAAATCACCCTCCCTCATTTCCCATTCTTCCTCCCTCCAGTATTGGGCTAAACCCACCCCAAGTCTGCCTTGCCTGTCTTAGTTCCTCCTGCAGACCCTCAATCTCCTTTCTAAGTTTCTCTATGTGGGCGCCCTCCTACACTCCAGGCAATTTTTAGAAAGATTGGTGCACCGCAGTTGTTGCAGCCTACCACCCTACCCATTGCTGTCGTTGCCTACCGGTGACCCCCCCACCCTTCCAGATGCAGGATATCAAACACTCCCCCAAATCTCCCTTCTCCCCCCTCTATCAGTGCAAAACATTCTTTTCTTAATTTTCCTTACCCCCTTTGTTGTACACGTTTACTATGAAAATAGGTGGATGTGAGAGGGAAGGCTATCTCAATGCAGCAGTTTATGTCTGCTGGAAAGATTCTTCACCATGTCATTATGTAGCTGTGTATTTCTGGCATTACAGGTTTCTTTACTGCAATATTTTAGTTCATTCAACCTTTTTTTTAAATTTTGTTAATTGGATTGTGATTAATGTGGCTCTTCAGTGAAGATACCAGCTGAGCAATTTCTTTTTAAATCTCCTTTTCTAAGGTATCTTTTCACCTCTGAAAGCTGTATTCACAAAGATGTGCAGACCTAGCGTATAAAGGCTCATGCACCTCTGCACCCCCAGGAGAGCCACATAGGGACTGCATTCATGAAGCAGCAGTCCCCACCTGGCTCCCTTCTGCTTCCCAACCCCCTGGTGTGAAGGTTTGCGGGGGTGGGGTTGTGGACCCAGATCAGCAGCCAATCAGCTGCCCTTCCCGGGTCTGCAGTGGATCACTTGCGACGGTATGGCGCCATCTTGCAGGGGGCTTGCAGAGTACTGGTCATGCTGCTGGAGGGGCATTTGCTAGCTGCCTGCCCCTGGCCCGACCACTGTCCCCTAACACCTGTGGCACCATCAGGAACCAGTTCGGTGACCCCCCGCCTGCACCAGCGGATCCGGCAGCAGCATCTAGAGGTGGTGCATAATCATTATGACTGCCCTACAGACACATAGCCACCAGCCCCCGCATATGGTACTCCACACCTTCATGAATGGTGTGGAGTGCTGGCACACCCCCCCCCCCCGCTGAGACCCCAACTTGCCCATGCACGGAGCTCCATGCTTGGCTGGGGATCAGGTGTGCAAGGGGGGTGTAGGACTTCTGTGCATGCCACTGAGTGGATGCAGTGGGGGCGAATGGGTGCAGGGTGGCTATACACCCGAGTTATGCAGTACTTAGCCACCCCGGCCAGTTCCTGAATAGGGCCCAATGTGAATATGTCAAGTTGGCACACTCCAATGTATCTAATGAGTTACAGCAACTACTGCCTCAACATATCAATCTTTTGTTCATGTCTCTCTTAGCCACATATATGGGAAGGAATCACTGTAGAGAAAACCCATGTTATCATTGTGCTCTTTGTATTTTAGGTAAAAAAAGATACAAAATAATATCAAAATTAAATCTGAAAGGGTGTGGCTACCCTTGGATTTTTTCACCTCCACTTTGAGGCAGTTTTTGAGTGGGTCGGTGAGCATTTCTGTGATCTCAAAACTGTTATTCAGCTTGTAAGAAACATGTAACATTTCTGTCTGACTGTTGTTAAAATTAAATGACAGTGTCTTGGTGATAGCATTTCCAAAAGTATGCCAAAATCCTGTGAGAGTTGGGTGAAAAACATTTTGCAAGAAGTGTTTCCTGAGCAATTACAAAATGAGTAAGAGAAATCAAAATCTGTGATTACTCAGATGTGATCAAATGACCGTGCATTATTCCGGCATAGCAGCACAGTTCAGAAATATTTAATGTTCTGAAATCTGTTACTCAGTTTTTAAAATACAAATCAGTGGAACCATTTTATAATTGCAAGACAGCACTCAGGCCAGGGAATCCATAACTGTGGAATTATGGCACTTCTTGGGTGTGTCGGGCAGTCAGCATTGCCTTGTGCTTCACTTTCTGATGCATGCCATTATCCAACAATAATGCACATCTTGTCATGCCTTATTGCATAAATGAAAAATTCAGTGCACTTCTGTACAAAGATGATTTTGTTTGGGTAATTACAAAGAAAGGGAACCAAAATGCATTCACTGTACAGTTTTATGTGTGACTGACTAGCTCAAAGTAAATAAGTAAGTAAGGTTTATTTATATGGTGCCCAATTCCAGGGACTCTGGGTACCTTACACAGTAGAAAAACAGGCAGAATAGTAATAGTAATAAAAGAAAGCTGTATAGATGTATACAAAATTTTTTTAAATACAAACATAAATAAGCCAACTAGAAATGGAATACAATTAGAACATTTGGTTTAAAATGTTATCACATAGTCCCTCCACCTACAGTAGGTTGGCTATAAGGGAGTACAATATGACTTGCTACTTGTATTACTGATTACAGGAACTGCCATTTTTCTTATGTTTATGTGCCTTGTTGGTGTCTTTCAGTCCGTACATTCTTCAATTAATGTCTAAGCCCTTTTTTTTTGTACTGGTGCAAGCGATTAACTTTTTTGTTTTAACTAGGATATCATTCAGGAGTAGGAGGACAGGCTGGCTGTTTAGCAAGCGCTGTGATGTGGATCCAAAAGATGCTCTTTCAACTACTTCTGGTTCTGAAAGTGAGAGAGAGTAGCCACTGTTGTAGAGTCCCAAGCAGCTATGTCTAGTATTGTGTACATTGTGAAGTTTTTGTGAGAACTGATCAAGGGGTCAGTGGAAGATATATTCCAGCTTCATGGCGGATATGTGAGCAAGTGTGCAACTGAGAAAGGGAGCGAGTTGGGAGAGGTTGCGTAACCAAGTGGGTAGGTGGGCAACAACCAGTCACATTTGGTGAGGGAGCAAGTAAGCAGGGTTTTTGGTGACCAAGCAGTCCATCAGTAAATAGCACAAACTAACATTCTGTAGAGAGAAGAGAGATAGAATTATTTTGGGAGCCTTACACTACAGGTATGTTGTGCTATTACTTTATATAGAGTGGCAGAAAAAAATGGCTTACATTTGAAAACAAACATTTCACATGGCACAAAGTTATGGAATGTGCTATATCCAGGTTGGCAGGGATTTGTTTTTAGCCATTGGTAGTCCTCTCAGAAAGCCATGGCTAGAACCGAGACTCAACCAATCAAGACTCAGGGAAATCCTTACCATTTTGTATAATGATGCTAAGATGGCTTCAAAGTAAAATGCAGTCAGTAAGACAGTCATGGTATGCAAAAAAAAAAATAAAAATAAGGAATAACACACCAGCAAATGTATACAGCATAATAGACATGAACTCATGAGTGCCTTACTAGACACAATGGAAAACAACTGTAGTGACTATACCCCCCCCTTTTAAAAAAGTTTGCTCACTATGCAGTACAAAGTAAAGTAACTGTGGACAATGATGGTGACGAACAGTTTCATTGTTCTTTATTATTACTTTTTAATTTTTTGTTACTTTTATACTGTTATTGCTTTTTAGCGATATGAATTGTTTAATTTAAGGCAATTCCTATTCATAATAAGGATACTGAAAAATGAAGGAATGTACTGATGCGAGTGGGTCATAGCAGAAAAGAGAGGGGTTATGGAGTGGTGGTCTAAATAAGTCAAAAGCATTGGTGATGGTATGTGACTGAAGAAAGCAGTGATGGGATAGAGACCCAGTGAAGCTCAGTGTCACATGCAGCAAAGAAGCATTTGTCAATGGCGAATGTTGTCGCGCTGGCATTAGCAGTGGGAGTGGTGGAGCTAGAGACGCATAATGCTGTGATTTTGTGAATGTGTCTGAAAAGGTGATTTTGCACAGCGAGCACGCCATTGTGTGCCACAGCTGTGGAAACACGTTTTGGGCAGGCTGTGAAAAATGGCAGCTGGACTGTTGATGAAGAGATGTGCACAAATGCCAGTGATGAAAATGTAGCATGAAAATATTGCAGATTGACGAAGTTACAAGGGTGCATGAAAACTGTGCAATGCACGCTTGCAACACAGTCATTGTATAGAGTTTCAGCACCAGATTTTCAACATAGGCATTTTAGGACCTCTGCTCATGAGTAGTGTCACTGTCATTTCCTCAAACTGTCCCGAAAACTGATTTTGCACAGCAGCCGTGCAATTCTGTGCTGGACATGTGGAAACACATTTCAGGCAGCTATAGTGTTCATAAGGAGGTATGGAAAAATGCCAATGATGAACAGTTGGAGTGAAATTATTACAAATTCACAAAGTCATGAGCGTGTGCGCAAACTGTGCAATGCACGCTCATAAAACACTCATTTTATTGACTTTCATTCCCAAATTTTCAATATAGGCATTTTAGGGCATCTGCTAATGAACAGTGTCACTGTCATTTTCATCATGTGTCTCGAACATGGGCTTTCCACAGCGACCACGCAATTCTGCATTGGAACTGCGAAAACAGATTTTGGTCAGGATGTGGAAAATGACAGCTGTGCTGTTCATTAGGATGTGCAGAACAATGGCACTGTTGAAAATCTGGAGTGAAAATATTAGAAGTTTGCGAACGAGCATGCGTGCAAACTGCGCAACACACGCTCGTAACACAGTCACTTTATGGAGTATTGTCACCAAATTTTGAACACAGGCATTTTAGGACCTCTGCTCATGAACAGTGTCACTGTCATTTTCGTAATGTGCCCCGAACACTGATTTCACACAGCGAACACACTATTCTGCGCCGAAAGTGCCAAAACACATTTCAGGAAGGATGTGAAAAATGACAGCTGTACGGTTCACAAGAAGATGTAGTAAAATGCCAATGTTGAGAATCTGGCATGAAAATATTGTGAATTCACTAACTTATTATGAGCATGCATTGCGCAGTTGCTACACACGCTCATAAAACAGTCATTTTATGGGGTACTGTCACCAAATTTTCAACACAGGCATTTTAGGACCTCTGCTCATGAACAGTGTCACTGTTATTTTCATAATGTATCCCAAACACTGATTTCACACCACAACCGTACTGTTCTGCGCCGGAAGTGCAAAAACACATTTCAGCCAGGATGTGAAAAATTACAGCTGTACAGTTCACAAGAAGGTGTGGTAAAATGGCAATGTTGAGAATCTGGCATGAAAATATTGAATTTGCTAACTTAGAAGGTGCTTTCTTGATTGCTATGCAGCACAAGTAAAACAGTCATGTTTTGGATTTTCCACAAATTTGCAACATAGGGTTTTTGAAGGTACCCCTCATGAACAGTGGCACTGTCATTTCATTCGTGGTCCCGAAAGGTGATTCTCATGCAGTGACTGTGAAATCACCTTTTGGGACTGAATAACGCCATGACAGTGCAAGAATTCATGAGAAGGGGTCCCAAAAACCCCATGTTGAAAATTTGGGGCCAGAATTTGCAAAAATGCCTGAGATATGCAGCAAAGTTGAAAAAACCCTATGTATTCCATTATACAGCTTACTGGCATTTCTTCAGTTCGCGGTTGGCTTTAAAGAGTGCAGACATCCACCGAAGATCGTCACGCTGGACTCCGGAGGTAAGTATGGGGTGTGGGAGGCAGAGTGCGCAGTGGGTGGAATGCGGGTGGGGAGGGGAACAGAGACTACGGGGACCATTTTCCTTTTACAGGTTTAAAATGGAAAAAAAAACACTGGGGACAGTTTTTTTTTTTTTGCAGGGGATTGGCACTCTGGGGTGGGCTCCCAGCATGCCACCTAACTGTTTTGGGGGGTGTCTGTGGCCAAGGGGATTGGGCACCCTCGTTGGCAAACAACATGGGGGTGGGGTTGTTGGTTATTTCTGCTGACGGGAGAGGGGGTGGGGTAAGAGCCAGGGAATTGGGCACCCCCCTCGGCATATCACAAATGGGGGGATGCTTTATGCCGACAGGGAGTGGGCTCCCCCATCAGTACATTCACAGGGGGCAGGGACAGCCAACAGGGGGATTGAGCACCCCCGAAGTCAGCAGTTCAGCGGCCAGTGTGCTGCCATGTACGTAATAGCGGCGAGCATGGCAAGAAAAGGACCGCTGCATCTGATGAGCTTTGCTCAGATTGCAGTGGACTATTTCTTAGATGTGCTCACCACATTATGTAAGCATGGTGTGGTGCTGGCATGCAGGCTGATTGGGGAATGCGGGACGCACCTACTGGTGTGTACCCTGCATTCGCCAAACAGTGACCACGCCTCCAAAGCTGCACTGTCCCAAGATGTTGGCTGCGCAAGCGCGCCAACATAAAAAAGACATGGGTTGTGGTTTCATGAATCTATTCAGATACAGTAGTTGCTGATGACACTCAGGGGTTATGTGGTCATATGAGTAAATAAACAAATGAAACAAAATGCACATTGGTGTAACAGTGGCTGGCACTTTATCTTTAATAAGTATGATATTGACAACATGGAACAGGGTCCACTGCTCATGCCAAAGAAAGTTAATTCCAAAGATTATTAGAAACTGACTATTACCTACACACACATACACACACACACACACACACAGCCTTATGCCAAAATCAACATGCATGCTACTGTTATTTTGGCTAAAGCTGATGATTTATAGGGATTTGTAACTGATTTAGAACAGATGAATAATGTGGAAGAAATATGGGGATCATTCCCTCCAAACCTGCATTACCATGCATCTATGACACTCCCTGTGTCCAGAAATGTTCACATCCTTTCCTATCAAAAAAAAAGGAAAACCATCCCCAGTGTCTTTATTTCTTTAAACCTGAAAAAAAATGGTCCATCATTGTCTCTCCATCCTCCTCCCCCATACCGACAATCCCACTGTGTACCCACCTCTCCCCCCCACCCATACTTACCTCCAGAGGTTGGGAGCAATGATCTTCTGTGGACTGGAACATGCCTGCACTCTTTAAAGCCGACCAGCAAAGTGAAGATTTCAAGGTAAGCCGTATAATGGGAATCATTGGGGGAAGGGGGTGTTCAACTTAGGTTGATATCACAGCGATTTTTAGGAATTTTGGCCCAAATTTGCAACATGAGGTTCTTGGGACCCCACCTCCTGATCACTGTCACTGTCATTTTGTTACTTGATCCCAAAATGTGATTTTGCAGTCGCTGTGCAGAATCGCCTTTTGGGACTGATTAATGAAACAACAGTGCCACTGATCATGAGGTGGGGTCCCAAAAAGTCAATATTGCAAATATGGTGAAAAATTCCCCCAAAATGACTGTGTTATGAGTGTGCATTGAGCAATTTCTACGCACGCTCCTAACTTTGCCAGTTTTTAATATTTTCAGTCCAGATTTTCAACATTGCCATTATTTCACACCTCCTTATGAATAATATAGCTGTCATTTTTCATATCCTGCCTGAAACATGTTTTCGCACCTGCTGCACAGAATGGCATGGTGGCTCTGCAAAATCACCTTTTGGGATGAGTGAACAAAATGACACTGGCACTTTTCATGAGGTGTGGTCATAAGAATGCTACACTGAAAATTTGGTGTGAAAATATTAACAAACAACAGCGTTACAAACATGCACTTATATTAACAAACGCAGGCTTATACCTTTGGTACTTTTCAATATTTTGACCCCAAATTTTCATCATAGCCATCTCTTCACTGCACCTCATGAATGTGATAGCTGACATTTTTCAGATCCTTGGCAAAATGTTTTTTTTGCATCCGGAAAGGTGATTTTGCAGCCACTGCGTGAAAGTACCTTTCGGACAGGAGT
The DNA here is from genome assembly GCA_016271365.2 of Neoceratodus forsteri. Classification (NCBI taxonomy): domain Eukaryota; kingdom Metazoa; phylum Chordata; order Ceratodontiformes; family Ceratodontidae; genus Neoceratodus; species Neoceratodus forsteri. Next base: position 771,882,835 of record CM057456.1, on the reverse strand, counting down.
TGAAATTGTACTCTTCCTTTCTTCATGAGGTGGCATAATAAAGATGGCTATGTTGAAAATGTGGTGTAAAAATATTGAAAAACAATGAAGTTATGAACCCATGTTGAAATTTGCCAACACCGGCTCAGAACCCTCCCCAAATGGCACCAGTGCACACAATGAACTTTCAACATTGACTAATGCTTGTTTGGTGTTATTTACATAATCTATTGAGAACATTTTCTAGTTCACCATCTCAAAGGTTGATTACATTATTTACATTCTCAGAATACATCAATTCTAGAGCCATTGATTATATTTTTAAATGTCTCTCAAGCACTTCTGAGGGCAATAAATGTGTCTGTCTTCTTTTCTATAACAAAACCTCTGTGATAGATGGAATGTTATACTATTTATGGACTTATTCTTTTAGACTTTGCTACAATGTCATTATTGTTGTCCTTGGTAGAGCTTTAAAATCTTGAGGCACACTAACTCATTTTGGGATCCTCAGTGAACAATGTTATGAACATCAAACCTTTGTGGATTGGCTGACCCCATGGTGCTGGGCAATAGGGTATCGCCTGGCATGCTGGTGACACTGGTTCACACCCGAGCCCGGGGCATCAGGAGTAGTGGCTGGCAGGGAGGGTTCAAGAGCATCCAGGGAGAGTGGGTGGGTCACGGATGCATCGCCCTTTGGTGACCCCTCATTGGCTGGGCTCAGCATCATGCTTTGTGGCATGGGTGACCACACACCACATGAGCGAGTGCGTGGATGCCACAGAGTACATCCCAATGGGGGAAGGGGAGAGCACTTTCAGAAAAAAATGGCTACCCATGCCGGCCAGATGATGGCAACCCTCCTTCCCTCACTGCAAAGCCAGGAAGCCCCTGAGCTGCCCCCTTGCCACCCGATGCAGATGCAAGGTGGTGCCAACAGGCATCTTGATCTCTTCTCCCGGTAGCTCCCATTGGTAGGGGGGCCCCTGATGAAGGGATACGTTAGGACAATCAGGCAGCAGATGAGGGAGCAGCAGATGACAGAATAGGTAGAGTGGTGGGGTGCAAGCTGGCTGCCCAAAGGAGTGGGCAGCTGGGTTGGCTTTGGGAATAAAAAGATAATACAAAAAAAAACTTGTGCGGATTAACAAACCTTCAATCACTAACTTTTTCATAAATATTTGATTGACTAAACACCTTGTATTCCTATTAGTTTTTTTTAATTATCTTGAGGTTATTAACAGACAATTATTGTAACATAACATTGTCAGAGGATCAAAACATTGTACCTATTCCTATACGGGGTGAGAAATACTGCAAGACCTTTTCACATCCTGAATGGATTCTTGCCTCCAATTTGGAATATTGGGAGTATAGGCCACATTACACTGTTTAGGGTCTGTAGGAACTCAGATCTGAACTCTCTGGTGTCCTATTTACATTCTAAACATACTCTTCAGAATTCACTAAAGTATGTTGCAAAATATCCCCCCAAATTATGCACATCATATAATTCCAAGATATAACTGGATATCAGATAGGCAATCTCATCATCCCGAAGCAAAACAATCAACACGTACCAATATGTAGCAAGAAGTTTCCAGTCATTAACTGTTTTCATAAATATATGATTAAACAAGAAACATATTGTTTTGCTATTAGGGTTTTTTAAGTTATTCTGAAATTATTAACAATTATTACAGTATAACACTGTCAGAGGATCAACAATTTGACTTGTTTTTATATGGGGAGAGAAACACTGTGACGCCTTTTTAAGTTCCGAATAGATTTTTGTTTCCAGTTTGGAATATTAAGAGTATAGGCTACATAAGGGTGTGTAGGTATCCAGACCCAAACCCTTCAGTGCCTAAATTTATTTTTTAGATTTTTCTAAAGTAAATCTCAGCATTACACCCAAATTATGTATTTAATATAATTACATGAAGGAATAATTGGCTATTGGAGAAGATGGTCTTATCACTCTGAAGCTAACAGAAAAAAAAATAACGCATGCAACAGAAATTATTTACAACATTTTTTATGCCCTATAAAAAGTAAAAAAAAAAAAAAGCTATTTTATTCATGACCAGTGATTTTTGTTATAGATTTTATGGTGATGATTTTAATGCTGTAATGACTGAACACTCAAACAAATAAACTTTGAATTGAAAATAAAAATTGAAACAGCACTGAGTCAAAAATAATTAGTGCCTTTGTACAGCAAAATGAAAATCCTTTCCTCTCCTACACACTGGCTGAAGCACTGGGCAAGACAAACTTCATAATGTAAAACATGTTGCAAAAAAAGGCAGAGATCTTAACCACTGGCATCTACACTGTGCTGCATTTGTACAACATCTGACTTTTTTTTCCATCTTCAAAGCATGTTTCTAAATTTGTATGGCTGGAGAGAGCTATGAAAAGAGATGTGCCCCTCTGACTCTGCAAGTCACAAATGCCAATATCATTGCTGTTGATGTCTCCACTGAGAGTTCAACCTTCATGCCCCTTACTATGCCACATGCAGAGAGATTGGCAAACCAGAAATTTCTAACCAAGAGCCATATCAGACCAAATCCAGTCATCTGACTGACTCTATAAGCCACGTCTGCTGAAGGCTCTCCACTTAATACTGGCAGTGTCCATTAAGATTAACAGGTGAGGAGTTGGCAGTTCCTGTCATTGTGAAAACTTCTCTTGCTGACATAACAACTTGCTTTGATCATAACCAGCTTGACTTGGTTGGGATTCTTAATGGTTCATGAAGGGGTGAGCCAAGCAGAAGCTATCCATTAGGCATGAGCTGACCTTGGCTTGCCCATCCGTACTATACATGCATGCATAAGCCAGAGCCACTGCACAGACCAGAGCCACTACATGGCCCAAAGCTGCTGCATACCCCAGAGCTTTGCTCTGTAAAATTTAATGCTGTCTTACCCCAGTGCAGAGTCAATAATATCCACATTACTTGCACTTCCCTCAAATGATGAAATCCAGATGTTATGATGCAGTACCGGATCAAGTCTAAAATGGAGTTGCATTCTGCTGCTCTCTGCAGGCATGCTTTCCGTAACTACTCAGAAATTATTAAAATGCTAAGAATTGACTAAAACAATCTATTTTGATGTGTGCAAACTTTCTATACATTATAAGGCTGCACAAGAGCTCAGGGCTGCAAAATCATACCAACAAAATGCTGAAATGGGCCAACTTACTGTAATAGTTAATCCAGTCTATCTCTCTCTCTCTCTCTCTCCCTCTCTCTCTCTCTCTCTCTCTCTCTCTTTCTCTGCAAAACCCTAAAGCAATTTCTGCAAAAGTTATATCAAAGGCTAAAGCCCATGGATATCAGTAAATAATTCCACTGTAACTGTGAAGGTAAATAAATGTTGGATTAACAGTGAAATACAATTAAAGTGAAGTAGCAACAATGTAAACAAGGTAATTGCATTGTTCCTTCACTGTGTAGATCATAACTAATGTAAGACAGTCTCAGTTCTAACAGTAATTACAAATGGGAAAAATCAAATTAGTTTTGTGGTCTTTTTGTTAGACAAGAAATTATTAAGGTTGTTCTAAGTTCCAATAACATACCAAGGGTGTTTTTTGTCCATTTTTGTGAGTTAAAGGACTGGTTGGTGTGCATCTTCCTCAGATGCCCATAGCTGTTGTTCACTGTTCAGAAATTGTGGCAGGAGCTGCCACCACCATTAAGGGTCTGCAAGCCATGCAGTCCCCCCCCCAACACTAGTTGTATTTATCCTGAAGCAGTATCTCAAACTGCTGCCTTTCAACCACCTTTGAGAGGCCTGATTGGGACAATGAAGGGGGGCCTTCTGTCTTACTATAGGCCCATTTCGCCTCCACAAAATTCCCTTAGGTGCTCACAGCACTGCTCAGACATAATGACAGGAGCCATGACTGCCATATGGAGTCCCTGAGTCAAGCTGACTGTATAGGATGCCAACCCCACTTCACCTCAGTCAGCAACTGAAGCTGCCACCAGTCCACAGTCATTGGTGCCAATTGGTAGACTGATTGGGAAGTTGTTGGCAGGCTTTCTGTACTTATCTTCCTTTCTGCACCATGCAGATTCAATGTGAGTGATACAACTAGAGAGGGTGTCCTTAAGGGAGTCAACAGAGGGAGACACCAAGGCAGCAGGACACTGTCAGAATGCCTTATCATCTACCTCTTTGGGGCATTATACTCTACTAGACTGTCTTGTGTCCCACATACTGTGACTGTTGCACCTTCCAGGGTTTTCAGCACATCACCCATGCATTCAAGTGTATCTTTAGCTACTGGTAGGTAATTTGTAATTAACTGTCTACCATCATTGACTAGAACATTTACTTAACTGCTTCGTAATAAAAATATTGTATCTGATGTTCTTCACTGCACATACAGGATTTGACTGTAGGGATATATGCACCCCTGCCTATTCATACCTTAATGTCACTGTACCTGCCATCCATTATATAATATATCGTGGGTTCTACAGTACTTTCATGGCTAGCAATGATTTGCTGTTGTGGTAAGTACAGTTTGTTGTTTAACATCCCATCTGCATTACCTCATCCATGCCTCCTCATCTCTGTTTGTTTAGAACATCCTACTTCCTCCACCCTATCTACCTCAAACTGACTAGTTCTGCTTTTCATCCACTCTTTTCCATACTTTCACCCTACTTCCTAACCTCACCCGCACTTGCTTAGTACTTTTTACTGCCTTCCCTATCTTTCTCTATCCATCTCCTAGTCCTGCTTTCCCAAACCATCCTAACGTTTTGGTTTCCTGTCTCCATTATGTTCCTCCCTCTGCTCACTGTCTCTACTTTCTCTTCTTCTTTTTGCTAGCTCCTTCCCTAGTTCTCCCTTCCCCATGTTCAACTGTTCCCCATCTTTCCACACCCCCATTCCTCCCCTTCATTTGACATCTACTTACTGGCCTGCCAGCAGTTTCTTCATCACTGCCTCCTGCCCTGTCTACAGGCTCTTTAAAGCCAGCATGCAACCCCATATTATCATCAGCTACTTCCTACTCATTCCCTCCCTTGTGGAAAAAGTAGAACTTCTTTTGGATTATCATCACTGTGCTGCTCTTGCTGTCAGGCGATGTTGAGTTGAACCCTTTTTATACTCTTCAATCCTTCTCCTTCCTCTTCCTCCCAAGGGATTATGTGTTATAAACTGACATGCATGGAGCCTCCTGCCAAAAACGGACCGATTCAGGCTGTGAATGCAGAAGTCAGGCTGGAAATTGTCACTGTCATACAGGTCCAGCTCTCCCATTAGATTTGTGATGCTGTACTGTTATATATGTTTCTGTATATACTGTCCACAGACAGGACTTTGACAGGAGGGGGTAGAGTTGATATTTTCATTACTCTCAAATCCATGTTTGATGTACAGTAGTTCTTAACGCTTCTGTCTCTTCCTCCTCATGTGAGCTCCTTGCTGGTCAGACTTTCACCCCCATGTCCACTGTAAGACAGTAAGTTGAGAATACAGAAACCAAAATTGAAGTTGAAAAAAAATGAAAGAAGGAAGAGCAGTGGTAGGCCAGGATGAAGTGGTGTTTTAAATCACAAAACTTTGTCATTTGTTGTTTTGATTGACATGATACAATAAAGACAACAAGGTACTTAATTGAAATGGAGTGAACCTATACTTCTACGTCAAGTTTGCATAACATTTGGTTAAATGATAGGGCATCCTCTAGACTCAAACTTTTTAAATACCCTTGAAATGGTGGGGGTATCCTTGAGTACCATTCACAGTGTTTGTAAGAAGGGCATGGGCCATTACAGGGCTACTGGGTATGGACTACCTGTGCAGGTTTTTGTTGCTTGGGAAGGGTCTGGGTCACTACTGGGTCATTATCAGAGGGGGCATCTGAACTTCATACATGGCCACCCAGAATGGACACCACTGCCTAGATATTAAGAGCAGTTACGCATGGTTCAACTGAGTTGTGCTGGTGCAACTACAGACTTTTGCCGCAGAGCCATATTCAGCCACTGAGGCTATGCAGCGCAAGTGCCATTGTGTCATGGCACAAAAGTAATGTATGCAGTGCAAGTGCAAGGGAGTGTACATGGAGCGCAATGGCATATTCAACTCAAAACTATGGCGCAAGTCAGGAGCAAATCACAGGATGCACCAGTTGGATTTGAGCCTATTAAAACAGGCTCAAACACACACACAGCAGATGTGTAACCTGGAGCAAACCCAGCAGCATGGATGCAAGTCCATTCCTTATAGAACAGGTCATAAGGGTTGTGAGGAGGAGGGAGGAACAGCAGCGTGGCCGACGAAGGGCCAGTCGGTGGCATGCACAACACAGATGGTACCGTGCCCACCTGACCTTCAAGGACTACACTGATGTGGAGATTGTAGGCTGATACCACCTGAACTGGCAAATTCTGAGGCAGCTCAGTGAGCTGTGCAGTGATGAGCTACAAGCACCCACTGGACGGAGTCATGCCATGTCTGTGGAGACCAAGGTGACAGCAGTGATGTGCCTGCTTGCCTTGGGTACCTTCCAGAGACCAACAGGTGATACCACAGGGATTGTCTGGTTGGCCACATACCACCTCCTCACACAGGTCCTCAATGCTCTGCTGCCACATGCTTTGGAGTTCATATGATTCCCAAGCACATAGGTAGAGTGTACAGCAAACATGCAGGACTTCCACAGGGTGACACACATGCCAGGCATGATAGGGGCCATAGACTGCACCCATGTGGAAATACGCACACCACCTGGCCCAGAGAGGATGGCATACATCAACAGGAAGGGGTACCCCTCCATCAACTGCCAGGTGGTGTGCAATGCCACAGGATGCATTATCAATGTCTGTGCCACACATCCCAGAAGTGCATATGATGCCTACATCTGACACAGGTCAATCTTGTGCCAGAGATTCGAGCATGGGGATATCCCCACGGGGCACCTGTTACATGAGCAAGGCATGGGGATGGATGTGGGTGCAGCAATGCCGGGGGAGGTCACGTGATGGTGTGCTAAGAAGTGGCATCATAACTCCATGGCTCCACTCCCTGTCTGCAAGCAATTCAGTTTAAACCCTATACTGAGCTGAATTTCCATGATTAAAGCATCTCCTGCATCTATGAGATATTCTGGGAGCCGAACCTGGTCAAAGAATGGAGGTGTATATGAGGAAAGCACAACCTCAGCATCCGCCGCCCCAAGCACTGGAAAAAGATAACGCCACAAAGCGCTCCAAACTGCAGACCGCTAGCCTACCTAAATCACTTGTGGTGCAGACGGCACTCTCCGAGGAGAGATTCTTGGAAATTATGCTACTGATGCAGGAAGCTCTTCCTACAATGTCAGTGGATTTGCAGCAAATTAAATCCTTGGTGGATTCCTTAACAACTTGAGTGGGGGAACTCAGACACAAGGATAGTGTATTTGGAGAAAAAGCAGGGGAAGACTGAGCAAGGAGCATCAGCACAAGCAGATGGATCAAAAAGCTGGAAACGAAGATAGAGGATTTAGAAGGGTGCAGTAGGCTCAACAAATTCTTAATCATCGGAATTGCAGAGAAGGAAGAGGGCAATTCTCCAATCCAGTTCCTCCAGAAGTTTTGTGAAAAAATTGATAGACCTTCTCCGATTGGTGCATCTTATATTATTGAGCAGGCCCACCATGCCTTGCACCTTCCACCACCACCAAGTTCCCCACCAAGGCCTTTACTATTCAAGTTACTGAACTTCCTGGATAAACAACATATCCTGATGAAAGTTAAGGAACTCCAGGAAGTTCAGTGGGAAGGCAGGAAAATTTGTATTGCACAGGATCTCCCACAGTCTGTAAGACTCAAAAGACAGGAGCTGCATCCAATAGCAACCAAGCTAATTGCTGCAGAGAAAACTTTTCATGTTAAATACCCTGCAATTTTACAAGTCAAGCATAAGGAGCGATGGCAGACATTTGAGTCTCCAGAACATGCTATGCAAGTACTCAAAACCCTGTTCCCAGACCTTTTCAGGTGAGATGTAAGGGAGTGATTTATTCAGGTTAGCGTGAAATGAAGTGACTGTGTCTAAGTATACAGATGTGGAGTGCTCAAGATGACCAGAAGGGACATTAACCCCATTACACATTACGGTGTTTTCCAACTGATCCTAGAAATTTGATTTTTGCACAGATTGCCATGCTGGAACTTTGAAATGCTGAAAACTAGGGATGTTCATGGAACTTGTGTTGATTGGACTAGTACTTTTGTAATAGCCTTTAAATTAGAGAAATCATCTAATGGAAGATAAAGACTGTACGTCTACTTTTTAGTTTGTTTGCATTCTGAGGCAGTCCCTATTGCACTAGAGAATGGGTGGTTGGAATCCTGTGTTATGCCAAAGAATGCATAATGAACACCAGATTAACTGAGTATTCAGATTTGTATACTGTCTGTTGGACTTTGGGACACTAGTCCCACCATAGGTTATACCGGGGAAGGGGGTGAAGCATGAAGATCAACGTCAGAACTTTTTTCTCTTTTTTTGACTGGGTAACCTTTGCACAAAGGGCTCTTTTAAGTGTGTGATTCCTTTATTTTCTCTTTTCTATTTTTATTAATATTGCTGGAGTGCCTTTGACCCTTAAGTTAGAAGTTTTCAGTTATCAGGGACCCTGTGCAAGAGGTGTTTGGTCAGCATTCATTAACAATGATAGTACTTAATTTCCTTCTTTTTACTTTAGGAATGCTATGAGGAGTCCAATAATTGATCCCTGGCTTATGGGGTATCTGTATCCAAGCAGATGTTTAGGCCTGAGGGGCACTGTTTCTACTAAAAGCATGGCAGTATGATTTTATGTGCTTGCGGGGGCGGGGGGTTGTGATGGAATTGCTGACTTTCTTTATATCTATGTTACAACATCACCAGACAGTGTGTGAGTGGTAGTGCAGTTGCTTAGAACTGGGGGTGATTTTGTTGTTATTGGGGACTTATGTGTAGTTTGTTATTGTGTTATGGGGGAGGGGCAATTTGGTATGAGGAAAGATTCCTTGGATACTCTGTTTAATGTTTATGGGCTTCAGAGAGGAAGGGGGGACTCCAAGTGCTGTCTCTGTATATCTGTTTAGATAATTAAGGGTGCATTGTAAAGGGATCTGTTTTATGTTAAACAGTGCTGTGTATACATAATAAGTCATAAAGCATGGGAGACCCATACATATCCGTGAGCTGGGATGTAAAAGGGGCCCAGGATAGATGTAAATGGCAGATGATATTGAAGCACCTGCACCACCTCAAGACGGGGATTGCCTGTCTGCAAGAAACGCGTCTCAGGAGAGAGGAGTCCCCTTTATTGCAAAAAAAAAATGGGTGTCACAAATTCGCTCAGCAGGTCAGGCCCTCTACTCCCAAAGTGCCAACCTCTGAGCGTAGGATCTGTGGACAGTTAACAGTACAAGGTAATGCTTTTGTCTTTTTTGTGGGTTCGAGTCACCTTAGTCTCAAGTTCTGGAGGGATTCAAACTGATAACCTATTGTTAGTGTACCCAATTATCAGGCTCAGATAATTATGTCTTTGGGGGGCCAGATATCTTTGCCTACTGGCACCTAACCAGGTATTGCAAAATGAACCCTTAGAACTCTATGCAAGACCTTAGAGAACTCTATCCATTTCCCAGTTTGGTATCACAATAAGCTCATACACAGTGTCAACTATAACCTTCAAAGCTTCACTTATGAAAAGAAATGTCAAGGCACACCAGGCAGTTTCTGTTTTTAAAATGTATATCTTTAATTTAAAATAGATAAAATAGGAAAACAGTAAAATTACAGAACAAAATATCCCAACACATACTGCCTTAAAACAAACAGGTTTAAAAGTGCAGATTCCTACAAATAGTAACACTCAGACTGGTCTCATCTAATGTATGCTTACTTAATCTTTCAGTGTTGTGACGTTCTTCCTTCTCAGTCAGAAAATGAAAAAAAGTGTGTTCTAAGGTTTGCTCAGTAGGTTTAAAAACAGTCTTGAGCCGACCTTCTCTCTGAGGTCACCTAACTCTGCCTTGGAGTGTTAAACTTTATATTCTATAACACAGGATGTCCAAACAAGATATTTGAAAAAATAATAGGTGGTATCAATGAATTTCCTCTTTTCCTGTAACCTTTCAAACTGGTCTGTGATCTACAGACATCAAAGGCTCTTTGATGTAATGCTGGCTTCACTCTGATGACACCCCCCCACACACACACACATGCATATTGGACTACAATGCAGTCTGGGACCTGTACATCAAAGGTCTCTTTGATGAAGTGAACTGGCTTCCTGGGAGACACCCAAAACACATGCATGCTTTTTCCATTATGACACCTAGTACAAAATCAAAGGATTTCCCTGAGGACGTCATGAATGGCTAAGTTTATTTCCTGGGATCAAAGCAAATTGACAAGGTAATTGCATTTCAGAAATCTGCAGTTTAAAATGCCTCCTGTCCTTTGAACTTATCCCTGGGGTTTTTTGTGTCAACTTCAGCAAGACAGTGGTTTCTCTTGACACTGTCCATCACGCATTTTTTTATATTTACAAAAAATGATACATAGATCAGAACCAGCTGTCCAAGTGTGACATTGGGTAGGTCAGGTCTTTGGATCTGGGGTCTCCACAAGTCAGGGTGCAGTAGCTATCCTGATAACTAAAATAGTCCTCTTTAAGTTGACTGCAGAGCTATGGGACCCAGAAGGCCACTATATTTTGATCCATGGCTTATTAACAACCCAGCTGATACTGCTAGGTGCGATATATAGAAACATAGAAACATAGAATTTGATGGCAGATAAGGACCGCTTGGCCCACCTAGTCTGCCCATTTTCCTACCTAACAGATAAGCTGCAAATCCTAGTTAACCAACAGCTTACTTCTCCTACCCCCACTAGGACTGCCTTATGCCTGTCCCATGCATTCTTGAAGTCCCACACTGTTCTTGACTCCACGACCTCCTCAGGGAGGCTGTTCCATGCATCCACAACCCTCTCAGTGAAAAAATACTTCCTCACATTACCTCTGAGCCGTCCCCCTCTATCTTCAAATTGTGCCCCCTTGTTCTTGCACATCTCTTTTTCTGGAAGATGCTACCCTCTTGGACTTTGTTAATTCCCTTGAGGTACTTGAAAGTTTCTATCATGTCCCCTCTCTCCCTCCTTTCCTCTAGGGTATACATATTAAGCTCCTTTAGTCTTTCTTCGTATGTCTTCTGGTGCAGACCCTGCACCATTTTGGTTGCCCTCCTCCCTATGTTTTTGTGGAGATGGGGTCTCCAGAACTGCACACAGTACTCCAGATGGGGTCTCACTAACTGTCTGTACAGAGGGATAACAACTTCCTGTTTTCTACTATTGATGCCTCTTCCTATGCATCCCAGTATCCTCCCTGCCTTCCTTACTGCCTTCTCATATTGCTTGCCCACCTTTAGGTCATCTGATATAATTACCTCCAGGTCCCTTTCTATTTTTACTGTTGTCAGTATCTCACCCCCCATTGTGTACACTTCCCCTGGGTTTTTGTTTCCCATATGCATTACCTTGCACTTCTTTGCATTGAATCTGAGCTGCCATACATTTGACCATTCCTCCAACCTTGCAAGTCCCTTCTCATCCTTTCCACTCCATCTTGTGTATCAACCCTGTTGCAGATCTTTGTGTCATCTGCAAAGAGACATACTTTTCCTTCCAGTTCCTCTGCAATGTCACTTATAAAGACATTAATATATGACCCAAACAGTGACTCACCCCTTTTTTTTAACTCGTCTCTTGAACCTAATTGTCATGGAACCGGTTAAGCTAACGATATTGGGGGAGACTGGAATATTACTCCCCAAGTAGATATGGATATTTATTTATTTATTTAGTTAGTTTTTTATTTAGTTTTTGTTGACCAGGTAAGTGCGCTAGACAAATTCTGCCTATTTTCAGGCACGATCGGGGGAGGGGGATACAGTTGAATGTCATCTGACCTTAAACCATATTAAACTGCTGGTGGTATTTTTAGTGAATGGGGGGAAATTTGGCCAGGGCACCGGGGAAATTCCCCTACTCTGCCAGTAGGGTGCTTGTTTTCTGAGAGCAGAGTGGAGGAGCACAGTTTGGAGCCAGACAGCAGAAGAGGAGGAAGTGCTGATGTGGCAGGGGAGAGGGCCTCCTTATCTTGTATACTACTAGAGGCCTGAAAATGAGTTCTGATGTGAGGAGAGCCATTGGAGAAGCAAGCACAAGGTCATGCCATGAGGAGAGTCCAGATGCAATGACAACAGAACCAGAGGATGGGCGCAATGCACAAATAACTGCTGAAGGTGTGGTGCTGGTTAAAGAGCAAGGAATAAACAGTGCATCTTCCGAGGAGTCAGAGATTGAAGGTAAGAAACTGCATTGTAAAATTGTTGGTGGAAAAGCTAAAGTTTAAAAACAAATAAGGGGAAAATGGCTCTGCACAGCAGAATTGAGCAAAAAAGAAAGGCAGAGCAAACTGATGGCATGATTGTGGCCTGTCAAAGTCAGCAGGTAAACGCTAATACAGGAGCATCAAAAGAAGCTGGGCCAAATGTAAAAAAGCTGGTTTTAAAGCAGCAGGCACAAGGGAAAGTAAAGCCCAGAACAGGATGGCCAGAAAGGGGAGAAACAGTCCAGCCTAAGAAGGGCTACGCAAGACAAATACACAATTGATGGAAGTATTATTGCTGAAAGTGAAAAGGGTGGAGAAGCAGAAGAGGATGTTAAAAATGACCAAGCTATAACACAAAATAGCACTGACAGTGGCAGGAGTGAGGGAAAAGGGACACTAGATCATGCTGGGGCCACTGGGTCAGGCAACTTACAGGATACACCAGAATAGGTTGCAGAGGCACTGTTACAAGGGGGATGAAAGAGAGCAGAGTATGGCAAAGGGTGGGGTCCTAACAGGCCAAGTGAGTCAGTAGGACTAGAGCCCCCAAATCCAGATAAAATACAGGAAACAAAACAACAGGCTGCATTACCAGATGTGGGGACACAAGAAATAAGGGTGCAGTTGCCTGAAATTGTCAAAATGAGATAGAGAATGGAAATGATACAAAAGAATTAGAAGGCCTAGTCATGGATGAGGGCCTAAATGTATCCATGGAGGTAGAAGGAGATGTAACAATAAATGAGGAAATAAAAGAGAAAAACAATGATGAATGTCCTACAGTGTGGTGTGAGAATATAGCAGAAAGATTATTCCCTGATGCAATAAATAGACTTTCAGAGCCAGTTAAAAGAAGGAATGCAGTGACGTTAAAATATAGGGATGTGCCTGATGAGGCCCCAAACCACATTTTTGTTGGAAAACAACTCCTCAAAACCAGCTTGAAGTTTAATGCATATGAAATTTATGCTTTGATACACTCCCCAAGAGCAAAAACTTATGGTGTAAGTTTTAAGCACCCATTAGGACTGGACAGATTTTTGAAATTGTACAATCAGGTGAAGAGAACCCCTTTGTGGAGAGATTTCTTGGCAATCCCCCTAACCAAATCAGCTAACGGATTGGTGACTGTCTTATTTAAAAATGAGGGGGTGAACATAGTGGATATTTCATACTGGCTCAAACAGAGATGTACCCACTGGACCCCCAGAGCCAATACTAGATGAGGAGAGTTTGTGGACTGGGGGTTGGAAATTCAAGGTGATGCTTAAACAAGTAGCTGAAGAGTTGTAGCACCTGCCAAATTGTTTTTTTGGGGGAGGAGGAGGAATAGGGGAGTTGTTTTTTACATTGGCCAGCCATGGGCATGTTATAAATGTGGGGAGACAGGACATCTTAGCAATGCCTGTGAAAAAATTTAATGTGGGCTGTGTGGAGTATTTGGGCACCATGGGGCTATCGGCAAAAACCCAGTTAAGTGCAGCTTCTGTGAAGAATCAGGGCATACCTTCAATAATTGTCCATGGGCAATGTACAACAGCCTAGATCAGCTGGAGAAAGCTGAGCAAGATGTATACTTGGCACAGGCACAGAAAGAAAAAGAAAGAAAAAAAAGAGAAAATTATAGAAGAAACCACAGAAATGGGAAACACAAACCAAGAAAAACGCAGGGCACAAGGAAGGGAAAAAATACCTCACCTCTCCCAGAGGCAAGCAAATCACTGGAAGCCCAGAGTGATGGTGGACAAAGTAAGCAATCAGCAGTTTTGAAGAGTAATGAAGGGAAACTAAGGAACATGGAGAGGATGGGTACACAGTGGTGACAAGATCAAAGAAAAGGAGTTGTAACCCCCCCAAATGGGATGGGAGGAAGAAAGAAAAGGACTTGGTGCCTCTGTTTAACAAATACATGAAATTACAGGACAAGGAATGGGCCACAGTAGATGATGACTCAGACATATCCATATCTGAACCATCAGAAGGGGAACTTACCTCTGAGTAAGAAACTACAGACATGCAAGCTTCAAAAAAAGGAAAAAAACCACTTGAAGAAAATAGAAAACAACTATGGACTGCACAAACTATCTGCTAAAATGAATGCTCTGAATTGCATTACTAGTAATGTGAATAGCATTAAAAATAAAGACAAAAGGATGGTAATATTTTCCTTACTAATAGATTTTACGGGGGATGTATACTTCTTTCAAGACACAAGATTACACACCATAAATGAGTTAAAACAAGCCCTAAAGGGTTGGAGGTGGGGGCCTTCTATATGGTCCATAGGAGAAGAAACATGCTCTGGTGTTGGTATTGGGGTTATGTCTCCAGAGGTTAAGATACTAAAGCTAGTAGACTTACTTCCAGGAAGAGCTTTGATTTTAGATGTTATAAAAAAAAAAAAAACAGGAGCCAGGCTGATTAACTTATACAACCTCCAAAGTAAAGCAGAAAGATGTAAAACCATGGAAAAAATTTAGCACTTTCTTCACACCTCCAAACTTACCTTGTTGGGGGACTTTAATTGTGGTTTGATAAAAAAAGATTGGGGTAGAAAAATGTAAAAAAATATTTTGCGATACAAATTGTTTCAAAAACATTTTGTAAGGAGCTCAAATGGTGGATGCATATAAAAATTTAAACAGAGCTTCAGTGCACACCTTTTTTAAAGGGAAAATATCTACAAGGATAGATTTTTGGTTTGTGAGAAAAAAACAAAAAAAAAACAAAGCTTAAACATGTAAGGGTAGCCCCAATAGGAACATCAGATTATTTGGTGCTTCACCTTAAAATTAGTTTAATAAATAGTCATCTTTTGGGGGAGGGGTCTGGAGGATGAACATGGAATTATTGCAGGATGAAAAAATAATAGAAAATATTAAGGATATATTGGCAGCAAGAATCTCTGTATTAGATTTATATGAAGATATTTTGAAATGGTGGGAGGACACAAAAAGGGACATTAAATCATTAATGATTATGGAAGCAAACAATAAAGGGAAGTCAAAATATCAAACTTATTAGTTTAAGAGCTAAACTGTATAAAGAAATAACTATTCAGAATGAAACAAGACAAAACTGTACAGAGAAAATACAAGGTATAAAAATCAGATGTGGGAGAACTAATATAATAGGGAGAGATCCTTATTATTGGAACAAAAATGTGGAACTCAGGGGACAAAGGCTCAGACTAATCCATTTGAAAGTAGTAAAGAGAGACTAGAACATAGGGTAATGTATGGTTTTAAAGGATAAGCAGTGTTGGGTAAGTTACTTTTTCTATTACTTTCTATTTATTTTGGAAACTTCATCCAGGAAGATCTGTGTAGTCACTAGCAAGGATGGAGAAGTACTAGAAAAAGTAATACACCTTACAGTTACAGTTACTTCTTTTTATACAAAAACAATACAAAACTAATAAATACCTATAACAGATAATATTTATCTGAAAGTAATGTTAGTTACTAGTTACTTTCAAATAAATGTAATCAGTTACAGTTACATATTACTTTTGTATAAAAAGACATAAGTAATTGTAACTGTAAGGTATATTACTTCTTCTAGTACTTCTCCGTCCTTGCTAGTGACTGTACAGAGCTGTCTGGAACAAGTTTTCAAAAGTAATAGAAAGTAATAGAAAAAGTAACTTACCCAACACTGAGGATAAGGAAGGAAATGTACATACAGATACAGAGAATATTAAAATAACAGCACAAGACTTTCTAAGGGAGAAGTTCCAGAGGAAGAACATAAAAGAGACTAACAGATTATGGGATCAAATCCAAGTGCCAGTCATAGGCCAGCAGGGGGAGGAGGAGGAGATTAAAAAACATATTAAGGATGCAGAAATTAAAGAAGCTATTGCTTCACTGACAAATAATACAGCACCAGGGGTAGATGGAATCCCAAACTGTTTCTATAAAAAGTTTGAAGAAGTGCTCACTCCTATGTTGGGAATAGTGTACAACTATGTTTTCCACAAAAATGTTCTAACGGAAAGTACGAAACAGGGGGTCACAATTTTTCTCCATAAAAAAGGAGACAGGGAGAATATGAAAAACTGGAGGCCTATCAGTCTGTTGACCACAGACTATATCATTTTGGCAAAAATTATAAACAAAAAATTAATGAAGCAAGCACAAACCTTAGTACTTCCAACACAATCATGTGCAATTCCAGGAAGGAACACAAAGCAAAATTTGATATATATAAGAGAGCTTATAAATAAAGAGCAAGAAGGTGAATTGGAAGGGCTATTGTATCTAATAGATCAAGAAACAGCCTTTGATGCTGTAAAGCATGAGCACATTTGGTAAGTCTTAAAACAGTAGGGGTTCCCAGATGAATTTATAGGATTGGTAAAAAGTCTGTACAATGAAGCTCAGGTACTACCTAAGATAAATGAACATTTGGGTACTCCCAATATACATATATAATGGGGTCTGTCAGGGATACCCGCTGAGCCCCCTCCTATATGTCTTATGCCTAGACCCTTTGTTGAGAGGAATAGAAACTGAGGGGAGTATTAAAGCCATGGAATATGATAAGGGAAGCATTCACAAAACTCTTGCATATGCTGATGATTGTAATTTTTTACTGAAAGACCAGACCTCAGGAGAAAGAATGCTTAAGTATTTTAAACATAATGAGAATGTGACAGGTATAAAGATGAATAAGGGTAAAAGTAAGATTCTAGTCATAGGGAAAAATCCAGTGAACAGAAATGGAAGCATAGAATTGTGCAAGGAAGTACAGAAATTTTAGGAGTGTGCTTTGGTGGACAAGACCCTATACAGGAAAACTGGGATAAGAAAATAAGTATAGCACGGAAAAAAAGTTGAGAGATGGAAAGCTTGGAATATGACCAAATAAAAATAGAATATGACTCTGTGTACAGTACTGGAGAGATTCATACCTTATGCACAATTTTACCCTGTAATTTTTTTAAAACAGTATTATATTGCTTTTATTCCATCTCTGTTTTGTAGTGATCTATCATAAGACATACTGGGCATAACTTGACCTGTTGCTAAGTTTGATTTTGTTTACTATGGCCCTTCAACTGCCTTCTCACTATCTTAAATTGGCATCCATTTTGTGACATTCCTGCCTATCACAAATTGTGCTGTAATTATTTGCATGCACACAGTGCTCTATTCCATTCATTGCTAGATAACATGTTGTATCCCCCTACTTAGAGGCTTTGGTTAAATAAATGTATTTTTGCAATTTTTTTCCACTTTGGATTGCCCTCTTATGTTCACAACATGTGGTGTCCTTTATATACCTTGCTGGACTGGAGTTTTCCATTTATTATAGAGCTGTGCAAGTTTAGTGCAGCTGTCTGCAATGATGCATTTTCATGTCCCCTTTCATATTTTAAAATTAATTTCTTTGTATAAGTTTTACTTTTTTGCTCATTTTTAGAGTTTGCGGTGATCCCTCCTTAGTGTCCCATATTTACCCACGTAAGATACTGTTCTAGCCACAGTCCAGACAAATGAGAATTGAAAGTATACATCAGCACCTGGTTTTGTTATCCACCAGGTCTTTAAAAAGGCTTGACTCACAGTTCTCGGTTTCTTTCTGTCGCACTTTTGGCCGGTGAACATTCTGTCGTCCTCACAGTGTTCCTTTGTAATGAACATATGCTACTCAGTCAGTCAGCATTATCTTCAAATGCACATCAGCTTTCTAATCATCCCGTTCAGCCTTTTCAACAACTGTACTTTTCTGCATTGCTTGTTTCACCTGCAATAATTCTAGATGTAACTCCTTGGTGTACGGTATGCTTCACTTAAGGCCCTGCATGAGTGTTTTGGAGAAAAGAGACGTAAAATATTTTTGTAGCCTGGGCCAAGACTGACCAATGACTCGCCCTTCGTTGCCTTCAGTGCAAGTTCTCTTTTTGCATTTTGAGTTTTTTTTTTTAACATTTATGGTGTTTAGTTTTTTCAAACTATGTTCAGTACAGGGGAAACTAAAAGGGCTGATTCCTGTGTACTGAACATAAGCTTGGGCCATCTCACAGCTTTAAATGCTGAATTTACATCTTTTTTCCCCCAGATTGCCTATAGAGTTCTTACAAGTTTATCTGTATTTGAATGTTTAATTTTTTAATGCATTTCCAGGCATGTTCAAGTGCTTTTGAGTAAGTTTTTGGTGTACCATGTGATGTATGTAAGGCCCTGCATGGCCTTTTCTTGCAAAAAGTGATGTCAAATAAAGTTTTGCAACCTGGTCCAGCTCTGGCCTGCAGCTGGCCCATAGTTACCTTTGAAGCTAGTGTATTTTCACTTTTTTTTTTTTTTACTTTTTGTAACATTTGTGGTGTTTGGTTGGTTTAGTTGATGTTCAGTACAGAGGAAACTAAAAAGGTTGGTTCCTTTGTACTGGACATAAGCTTGGACCAATCTCACATCTTTAAATGCTTCTTTTCCTCAGATGCCTGCAGAGTTTTTACAAGTTCTTCTATAAGCACCTTTGTATTTTAAAGTTGGATTTTTTTATTGCATTTCTGAGCAAGTTATGTGCTTTTGAGTAATTGTTTGGTGTATCGTGTGCAGCATGTAAGGCCCTGCATGACCTTTTCCTGTGAAAAGAGATGTAAAATAAAGTTTTGTAATCTGGCTCTGCTCTGGCCTGTAACTGGCCCATAGTTACTTTTGATGCTAGTGTATTTTCACATGTTTTTCTTTTTTGCATCATTTGAGTTTTTGGCTGTTTCAGTCGATATTCGGTACATGGAAAACTAAAAAGGCTGGTTCCTTTGTGCTGAACATAATCTTGGGCCAATCTCACAGCTCTAAATGCTCAATTTAAATCTTTTTCCCCAGATGCATGCAGAGGTTTAATAAATCCATCTGTAAGCACCTTTGTATTTGAAAGTTAGATTTTTTAATGTACTTCAGAGCATGTTCTGGTGCTTTTGAGTAATTGTTTGGTGTACCATGTGCTGCATGTAAGGCCCTGCATGGCCATTTCTGGTGAAAAGAGATGTAAAATAAAGTTTTGTAACAGTAGCCAGCTCTGGCCTGTAACTAGCCAATAGTTACCTTCAATGCTAGTGCTTTTTTACTTTTTTTGCTTTTTTGAAACATTTAGGCTGTTTAGTTGCTCCAGTCGATGTTCAGTACAGGGGAAACTAAAGTGGCTGTTTCCTTTGTACTGAACAGTTTTAAATGTGTAGTTTACATTTTTTCCCCCAAGATGACTGCAGAGTGCTAACATACTTATATATAAGGACACTTTTCTTTTTGAAAGTTTGAGTTTTTTCTTAATTTCAAAGCAAAGGATGTTGCTTTCCAGTAATGTTTTGGTGCACCATGTGCTGCACGTAAGGCCCTCCATAGCTTTCTTTTGGGAAAAGAGATGTTAAAATAATTGTTTGGAACCTGGGAAAAGACTGTCTTTGTATGTGTGCATGTGTGCCAGACCACCAAGAAATGGATCACTGTTACCAAAGCCCCAAAAGCACATTCACATGTATAACTTGAAGAGCCATTTAAACTCATCAAACACTTGAATCAAATTCCATTTATTTTATTCTTTGTTAATCAGGTAAGGCACACTAGGCACACATGCCTGTTTTCAGGGGTGGCCTAGGAACACTGGAGAGGTTAAGTGACTTGTTCAGAGTCACACAGTATGCAAGTGGAAGTTGTGGGAATAAAACCCAGGTCTGCTGGATGCACCAAGCTCATTCACAGCTTGTTACTCTAACCCCTATGTTATACTGCCAGCCCCATTCAGACTGAAATCATGCCTTGACAGAAACTTACTGTGCTATTCAAAAGCAAGCTTTGCAGTTAATGTTCCATTAGGTAAATGGGACAAATCACACCTTTTCTCATTCTTATCGTTTCAGTCTCAGAATAACAAACTTTTTTCTGATAGTCCACCCAACACAGATTAAAATTCTTAAAGCAGCAGTAACAGTTAACAATAATTTAAATAACTTGGTGGGCAGTTAGGCAAACTGAAACCTCAATATATATGACTTTCTTTTTGCTTTATTTCATTCCCAAGGTAAGAAAAAGGGGGTTTCAAGTATTAAAAGTTGATAGTCTTTTGCCATGTCAACAATCATGGATGTAAGCAAATAAAGGTGGTGTTGAGCTGCTAGCCATCAGGGTCACACATTACGCAAGCAGGGGCTGAGAGAATTCAAACACATGTCTATAGATTTAGAAACATAGAAATTGACGGCAGATAAGGCCCACTAGGCCCATCCAATCTGCCTGTATAGCCCACCTTTAATTAGCTGCTACTGACCCTACTGGTCCACTGCTGCTGCCTCTCCATCCCTCTCTTGGATTTCCTCATGTCTATCCCATGCCTGTTTAAACCCCCAACAGTGTTTGCCCCAGCCACCTCCTGGGATGGGTCATTCCAAGCATCCACAACCTTTTCCATGAAAAAGTATTTCTTTACATTGTCCCTCTGTCTACTCCCCTGTAGTTTCATGTTATGCTCTTTTGTTGTTTTAGGGCAGCTTCTGTTCTGAAAGAGTCTTCCCTCATATACCTTAATAATTCCCTTGAGGTACTTGAATATGTCTATCATGTCTCCCCTCTGATTCTTCTCCTCCATGGTGTACTTATTGAGTTCCTGTAGTCTCTCCTCATATGATATGTGGTACAGACCCTGTACCTTTTTTCTTGTCCTTCCTTGAACAGTCTCAACCCTGTCTATGTCCTTGCTGAGATGAGGGATGCAATACTCGAAATGAGGTCCCACTAATGACCTATGTAGTGGCATTATGATTTCCTTTTTTTATGTTAGTGATACCTCTTCCATTGCACCTGAGCATACCACTGGCTCTCCCCACTGCCTTGGCACATTTTTTGGCAACCATTAAGTTATCAGATATGATGACCCCCAGATCCCTTTTCTGTTTTGTGACTGCTAATATCTCCCCTTCATCATGTAGTCCTCCCCTGAATTCTTGTTCCCCAAGTGCATGATTTTGCACTTCTTCTCCCTGAATCCTAGTTGCCATATTCTGGACCACTCTTCCATTTTAGATAGGTCCCTCCTCATTCTCTCCACCCCTTCTTGACTGTCCACCCTATTGCAGATCTTTGTGCCATCTGCAAAGATGCACATCTTCCCCTCCAGCCCTTTTGCAATGTCACTGATATAGATTTTAAACAGCACTGGTCCAAGAAATGAACTCTGTGGCACCCTGATGATCACCCTCCCTACTTTGGATTTTATCTCATTTATCACCACCTGTTTCCTACCTTTCAGCCAGTTTCAAACCCAATTCACCACCTTGTGCCCCAGTCCCAGGCTACCAAGCTTGTTTGCAAGTTTCCTATGTGGAATGATGTTAAATGCTTTGCTGAAGTCAAGGTAGGCCACATCAACTGCTCCCCCACAATCCACTTCCCTAGTGTCCCATTTAAAGAAATCAAGCAAATTAGTTTGACATGACTTTCCTGCTCTGAATCTGTGTTGTCTTGGATCTTTGGCTCCACTTGAGTCAATGTTTTTGGCTATCCTTTTCTTTAGCAGAGATTCTATAATTGTATCCACCACTGAGGTGAGACTGATAAGTCTATCATTTCCAGGTCATAGTGTGCAGCTCAGTGTCCTAGTGACTATGATTTACTGCTTCCCAATGGAGGACGTCATGGCGGTCAGATAACTAAATCTGCCAGACATTAATTGGGAGATCCTGGTGGCCAAAATCACCAGGAGTTAGACATTGCTGGATACCTCCCATGACTGTTTACTGATGCAGCTAGTTTACATGGAAACAGAAACTGTCTGCAGATAAGGACTTCCAGGCCCACTGAATCTGCCCAAGTGTTCTATCTCCATGATACTCAAGGATCGTAGGTGATCTGGGTAATCCTCCCATCTCCAGAATTGCCTTGTACCTATCCCATGTAACCTTGAATCCCATCACTGGTTTGGACCCCACCACTTCCTCAGGGAGTGGATTCCACTCTTCTACAACCCTTTCTTTGAAGTGGTGTTTCCTGATGTTTCCCTAGAATCATCCACTGTCTATCTTCATGTCATAACCTCTTGTCCTTATTCTGTAATATACTGCTATCTGGGACCTTGTTTATACTCTTTTGGTACTTAACGGTCTCTAACATGTCCACCCTTTCCATCCTTTGCTCCAAGGTGTACATGGTGTGGTCTTTCAACCTCTCCTCATATGTCAAATGGCTAAGTCCTCTCTCCATTTTCATTGCCCTCTTCTGGACCCTCTCCACTCTCTCCACATCCCTCCTGAAGTACAGTCTCCAGAACTGGACACCATATTCAAGGTCTGACCTCACCAGCTGTTTGCAGTGGCATTGCCACCTCCCCCCTTCTGCTCATAATACTCATGCCTATGCATCCCAGCATTCTAGTGGCCCTCACTTCTGCTTCCTTGCATTGCTTAGCTACCATTATATATGAGTATACCAAGTTCTATCTCCTGCACCATCACTTCCAGTACTCTGCTTTTAGATTACTATTCCCCTTGGGCATAACTTTGCACTTTTTGGCATTTAAGCTCAACTGCCACACTTTATCCACTCCTCTAGTTTGTGCAAATCCCTTTTCATTTTTTCTACCCCATCAACAGTGCTTACTCTATTACAGAGCTTTGTGCTGTCTGTAAATAGATAGACCTTCCCCTTAAGCCGTTCCATGATGTTGCCAATGAAAATATTGAACAGAATCGGACCCAGTGCTGACCACATGGTACCACACTAGTCACCATTCCCTGCCATGATGGATTAATGATCACCCATTGCTTCCTTCCCTCCAGCAAATTCTTCATTCATCTCTTCATCTCTGGAGTCACCCCTAGGGCTCTCATTTTGTGCAGAAACATTCTGTGCCTCATGATGTCAAATACATTACTAAAGTCTAGGAACACCGTATCCACTACAAAACCCTTAGCTGTGCCTTTTGCCTCAAACCCAACAGTCATTTTATCAGTGCAATATTTTGATGGTTATTGTTTATTAATGTACTACATTGGATTCCATCACTCTTTTCTGGGTTTGGAATCAGCTGGTATGAGGATGACTGAAACATATTAGACGAAATTATATGCCTTTTACATAGTGTAATTAAGTGTATATAGTTCTTTGTAAGTAGCTTAGTTGTGTGTTTGTCAATATGGCATTGTTTTATGAACAAGTAGTAGTTAGCTTTAGTTTGTACAGTGGGACAGTATCACTGTGATAATATGGTGTCCCTGTAGCACACATTAACTGTTGAAAAAATTTCTAAAAAAATAACATTTTCTTTTTTAACTAGGAGATGCAGTGTTGTCTGTCTTAGAAACAAAGGTGTTGAAGGCTGCACAGCATGGTTGCTCGGGAATATTAGAAAGATCCAAGTTACAGCAAAACTGCTATATTCCAAAGTTTAACATACAATGGTGTCCTAATAAGAATTGTTGTTTAAGCCCCCCCCCCCAGAATGAATAAGAAACAAACAATGAAGGATCCATACTACAGCCCATAAATAGAAACAGAAGTCATGGTATTATAAAAAGATGCTTTTATTTACATAACTAGAAATTAAACAAACAAGACACCATGTTATGAACATTAGATTTTTCATATTCTAACTTTGAATACATTTTTCCATAACATAGACTTCGTGAACTATCTTTATATTTTGCATACCAACAGTAGCATATATTTGCATCTTAGCAGAGACATAGTCATGAGAAACAAACAGACTTTATTTTTTGCTCTGAGAGTCATAATAGGTCTCTCCAGTAGCAAATTTGTGCCTATATACATTATTTATTATTTTATTTGTTTTTTGTTTACCGGGTAAGTACACTAGACAACAATGTTGCCTATATTCAGGCACAACCTGGGAGAGTACAGACAGAGGAGACCAGAGTCAACATTAAAGAGTATTTCATGATGCAGCATGAGGTGAGAACAAACATATGAACAGTATACAGTCAGGTACAGTCATTATCAGTGATGACAAAGAGAAACAGATAACATTACATTAATTATTTTCATCTGATGATATATCAATGACTAAACTGACATGACAAACAGCAAACAAAACTTAAATGAAGTAGCATTATAACAATAGGATTTCTGCTGGATGTGGGAAACTTGCAGATTCTGGAGACCAGCAGGAAATCAGTAAGTGCCATAGGGAAGAGAAAATGCTAGGAGAGAGGCTCAAGTTACAGCACAAGAGCAGCAGTTGGATTCTAATAGGTGTGCCCGAAGACCCAGTTTAAAGGCCTTGTGGGATTTGAAGAGTTTGATGTGGGAGGGAATGGAGTTCAAGGAGCGAGGGGCAGATATGGTGAAGGATTGTTCTCCTTTTTTTTGTGAGATGTCTGGGAACATGTTAAAAACTTTTATTGTACCCAACTTTCTCTATATTGCATATGTATTTCCTATTTCTTGGAAGGATCAGACTAGGATCTTAGGTTTATTTTTTCAACTTTTGTGCTGAAATAGATTAAACCCTGTTAAAATGAATCATACATACAGACCTATAGCAGATGGGGGCTTAAATATGTTAAATCCTATAGTGTTTTTTATAAATATTTTTGTTTATGCTAATATAGTGCCAGTATTGCAAGGTAAGAATGATATTTGGGGTACTTTGGGGGGAGAATGGAAAGAAGAGAAGGTGGCCTCTTGGGGTGAGAAGGGGTATAAGAAAAAGAACAGGGAAAAGTTGCCAGAATATATTGAAACAGTCATGAAATATTTGGATAGCTGGAAAGTAACAGTGGACATGATACTAACAAAAAATAGGAAGCAGCTGTATAAAGAAGTGCTTCAGAGCAGATTTTATGAGATACCTGTTTTCCTAGTACCACAGAGGGTGAAAGAATGTTTAATTCTAGAAGCTATGTTAGAGAAAAGAATACCTCAGAAGATGAGAGAAATAATTTGGCTAAGTAGTCATGGGAAGTTGCAGGTTAAAGGACATTTGAAACACAAGAAAACTGATGAAAGATTATGTCTGGGACAGCATTGTATTAATATGGAAGAATCAATGAGTCACTTATTTTTTGACTGTGATTACATTAGACCATTCTGGAAGCAGTTGACAGAGACACTGGGTATTAAGCAGTTTGAAGGGATTAATTATGCCATATTAGTATATGGACAACTGACGGAAGAATGGAGTAAGTGGGACAAGCACACACTGTATCTGGTGTTTGCAGTTATAAAGTGGGTTATCTAGCAAGTGAGGTGTCAGAGATTTATACAGAATAAAGACATCTCTCTAACCAAACTGTTATTTAAAATCCAAGCTGAACTAGATGGGATACATCAGAAAGAGTTGAAAATGTATGGGGAAAATCAAATGTTGAATATGCGGAGGAACTTTGAATGTATAGGCTAAAGAATGAGTCATTCTAGATACTGTGATCATACTTTGATGTAATCTTTTGTTAATTTTGTTTATGTATTTATTGTTTTTGTTTTGAATAATTTCCTTTGCAAAGCTTGTTTTTGATTTTAAATAAAAACTTCCCCAACTCTTTTTGAGAAGTGCCATGGGATCTTTAACATCCACCTGAACTACCACCAGAACAGGCAGATGAGACCTCGGTTTAACATCTCATCCAAAAGATGGCACCTCAGAAGTGCAGCACCCCCCTCATGCTGCACTACAGTGTCAGTATCGGGGTATTAACCCAAGTGCCTGGTGTGGGGATAGCACCCACAGCCTTCTGATCTCCCGGCCTTAGAGGGGAGTGTGCTACCTGCTGAACCACTGACACTGACAAGATCAGATAGATCAAAATATAGGTGGTGTGCCTTATCCCCAGCTCAAAGAGCTTTGAAGGAGCTCATGGATGGAGTGGACCTACTAGATGTTTGGCATATATCGAATCCTTCAGAAAGGCAGTACACCTTTTTCTCCCTTCCCCACCGTTCCTATTCTGAAATTGATTATTTTTTAGTAAGTGCAATTTCCCTGCCAGGGATAATTGATGCAGTTATCCATGCCAGGGTAATATCAGAACATTCCCCCGTGGGTATCACTTATTTACTTGGGCCTGGGATTAAAAGGGACACCCTGTGGTGCATGAATACCCAGTTACTACAGAGGCCAGCCTCTCTCAAACATATAGCTGATTTTATTTCCTTTTTTTTGGAGACTGATAAGGAGTTGATTGGGAAGATAGATCTTATGTGGGCAGTCCTCAAGTGCTCTCTCAGAGGTGAGTGCATTGGCAGCAACTAGATCACACCAATACAAAGCCCAAGAGAACAGGATGCTGAATTCCATTTGAGCTTGAGAGCAGGTTCTTAGTAGGCAATCTGTGGATGAGGAATGGGCTAGGCTACATAAGCTAGAGGCTTGATGTGCGGAACTGCTGGATCAGAAAGCTGAACTGTCATTTCCTATGAAAAAACTTAAATACCTTGAATCCGGAGAGCGGGCAGATAAGCTATTGGCAATTCGAATTTGGCAGGCAGAAGCCTCACGGTCTATCCCAGGCCTTTGTTTCTTCTGAGATGGCTCGGTTATCACTGACCCCAGGGAGATAGCTGCAGGCCTTGGAACATTTTTCCAAAATCTATACTCGATGGACCCTACTACTTGCCCAGTGGAGGGGGATATAGCCCATTATCTTAATGCTGTTATCCTGCCTAAGGTATCCACCATGGATGTGGCCCTTTTAGGGGAATGTATCGCTCCCAAAGAAATACAACAGTCTATAGAACAATTGCTTTTAGACAAATCCCCTGCTCCAGATGGTATACCTATTATTGGTATGATAATGGTGCTTCGGAATTGAATTTTCTAGAAGCATTGATAACGCTTATTCCGAAACATGGGAGGGATCCCCTGTACACCAAGAATTACCGTCCGATATCTCTGCTTAATTCAGATCTTAAAATACTTGAAAAGATTTTGGCTAATAGGCTCACCCCTATTATGAGTGGTCTTGTTAGTAAAGAGCAGGTTGGTTTCATAACTGGGAGGTCCTCATGAGACCATATGAGGAAGTTACTGCACCTGGTCTTGGCATCCAGGGACTCAGAAATACCTATAGCTTTGGTCTCCCTGAATGCCAAGAAGGCATTTGATCAGGTCTCCTGGGACTTCCTTTTTGAAACTCTAGCCCACTTTGGCCTACCAGATGGATATCTTAAGTGGGTTAGGTTACTGTATACGTCTCCCATGGCCAGGGTCTGGTGCAATGGTATTCTCTCTAACCCATTCACTCTTTGTCATGGTACCAGGCAGGGATGCTCATTGTCCCCCTGTTTATTTAATCCCTACCTAGAACCTTTGATTCATCAGTTGTTGGTTTCACAAGAGATTAAAGGTATCAGAGTTGGGGAAAAAAAGATATGTGCTTTCCGCTTATGCGGATGACTTACTTTTGCATATAGAAGATGCGCAGGTAACTATTCCTGCACTTTTAAGGAAAATTGAGGCCTTTTCCAAAGTGTCATATTACAAACTGAACTATTCCAAAACAAAAGTTTTCCCACTAAATAATAGGTTCAATCAAGCTCAACTGGCACCTTATAATTTATCCTGGGAAACCAAGTCCCTCACGTACTTAGGTATTAAAGTGACAAAAGAAATAACATTGATGATTACAGAGTATTTGTCCAACTTCAGAAAGACTCAATGCCTTTATCTGGAAAAGGAAAGGGGTGAGGAGAGCCTACTTTAAACTTACAGCTCCCAAAATCCAGGGTGGGCTAGCTACTCCCTAATTTTTCAAATATTATTGTGCCCATCATATTAGTAAGCTTGCCTGCTCGGTCAAAAGTGCCAACCCTTTAAGACCAATGGGGTATTCTCCCCTCTGGCTGGAGATGGAGGAACACTTAGTATCCAAGTACTCTTGTCTGTTGCCCTCGATGTTGTATGTGACCCCTTCATACATTCCTAAACCACTCAGGAATACTCAGATTGGATTGTCCCTTAGAGAGCTTCATCAGGCGCAGAGTCACCTCTCATTGAATTGACACAAGACCTTGGAGCAGCCAATTATTTGTAACCACCATTTTAGAATTGACAATACTCCCATAGTGTCTTCATTCTGGGCTCCTTTGAAGACCTGCAAGCTAGCAGACTTTCTTAGGCAGGGGGAGCTGATTTCCTTCTCTCACTTCCAAATATCTCATTAATTATCTGACAGACATAAATTCAAGTTCATATAGACCAGGGAGGCAATCTCTTCTTTCTTAGGGCATGTGCCCTGGTCTACCTCAACTTGTTTGGACTCACAGGCAATATTGTAGGTTGCAGATCAACCTCATTCAGTTTCCGTGGTGTATAAGAAACTCCAAGAATTAGAACCTCATCTGCCTTCAGGTAATTGCTATTATTAGATTCAAGAACTATCTTTATCTGAAGATTCAGATATGTGGGAAAAGCTTGGGCAATCTAATTATAGCTTTATCAAACAGGACAGGCTTTGTCTGGTCCAGTATAATATCATGCACAATCTATATTATACTCTGGTGAAGCCACATAGAATAGATAAAATCCCTTCCCCTGATTGCATGAAGTGTGGAGGGATGGAAGGAACACTGTTCCATATGTTGTGGGGATGCCCACGAGTTCAAATTTTCTGGCAGGCTATTGAGAGAGTTTTAGACCCACTCTTGGGACTAGGCATCTTGTTTACCCTGGAAGCCTGCCTACTGGGCTTGTTTCCCCAAGGAACTCCTAAGATTAGAAAGGCGCACCTAAAACTGGTGGCGGCAATGGCCAAACCGATCATTATGAGACATTGGAAGGTACAGGGAGATACTCCTGGCATTACCATTAGAAAAGAACATTGCTCCCATGCATAATTGATTTAAGGCTTTTCAGAATATATGGGCCCCGCTTGATACTCTATTAGCCATATGGAAACCCTAATGCACTCTTTAGGACCTTCTACTTAATGAATAGTTCTGCAGAAAATACTCTTAGAATGGCACTTGGCTGGGGGGGGGATAAAGTAATGTGTTGGTTAGTTTGTAATTATAAGATTTGTTTGTATTATGGTAATATGCAGTCTTGTATGTATACACCATGATTCTTGTATGTACTGCTGACTGCTTTAAAAGATAATAAAGTATATTTGATTATAAAAAAACAATGCTGGAGGAGGAAGGCGATGACACGGGAGGGCGGAGGCAGGAGGCAGAGGGCAGCAAGGTTGAGGGGGGAGCACAAGCATAGCACAGCGATAACCATATCTTCCCACACAGGGGACAGTGCATACCTGCTCAGGCCCTGGCTGCTCACCCCCTAGCAGTGACCGTCCACACCCACAGAGGAGCAATAAAATGAGGCACACACTGCCACATGCAATGTCATTAAGCGTGTCTTTGGCATGCTCAAGATGCAGTTCTGTTGCCTAGACAGATCAGGTGGTGCTCTACTGTACAGCCCATCAAAAGCCTGTGGCCTATTCCTGGCCTGCTGCATGGCCATTGACTGTGGGATAGCTGTCCAGGTGGATGAGGGCAACAACAGTAAGGAAGATGGGGACAATGGCCCAGAAGGGGGTGTGCAGCCACCCATGAGAAGGTGGGACCCCAGACTGGTGGCGGAGGCCAGGAGGCAGAGGGCCATCACACAGGAGCATTACAGAGACCGCAGGTAAGTGCAATGACACAAATGCAGGGCCTCTGTCAGCTGGTCTGTGGCCAGTGTGTCGGTGACTGCAACAGCACCCCAACCCTTGCCAGGCACAGCGTGGCACCACACACCACTGTGTTGGCAGGGATGGGGCAGCCACACAGCCACCAGCACAACACTGGACCCAGACTGTGCCTGCAGTTCTCCCTGGACACTGTCAGGCACCACATGCCTGGTGCTGTCTAGGATCAGCGTCATTTCATCATCAGAGTCAGATGCACCACTCAGCTGTGTGCCTGTGCACAGCAAAAGCAGGCTCTCACACATCAACAGCTGGGACAGGGCATCATCTGATTCCAGCCACAGGACATCCAGCAGCTCCACACAGTCACGGCATGGTCAGTCCTGTGCCAGATGTTCGTGGATATTGACGGCTCCTCCACCTCCAATCCCACGGTGGTGTCCTCCTCCACAGGTGCCTCTCTGCGAAACAGTATGGTGCTGAAAAACAGAAACACAGGGTCAGCGAATTTGTAGCACCCATGCAGGCAGGTCCTGTGCCCAGGAGCACATGCTGCCAGGATTCTCATCCACCAGTGCACCATGCTGAGCTGCACACCTCACCTGCACAGGCCACATGGCATGGTGGCAGGACTGCCTGCATGTGACTGCCCCAATCCCCTCCCATGCGGTGTGTTGACTCACCATGCTGCGAGGGGCTGCCACCCATATGGAAACCACTGCTAGAAATGCTTTCTATGGCAGCATGGATGATGGTAGCTGCCACCAGTGCCATAGTGGTGGGTGGTCTGCCACCTGTCCTGGTCCGGGATGCCCTGATGGCTGCCACGTCCTCCTTTATATGGTGTTTGTCAGTTCCCACCTTTTTTTGGCACTCCTGGGCACTCCTCTGGTGCCTGCCATAGGCATTCATGTAGGTGGTCACTGCCTCCCACCCGGCCGACCTGTCCTGTGTCGTACCTGTGGCATCACTCAGCAGGGCCTCCCTGTCAAGGTAGGCCTCAAACAGGGCCTGCTGCTCCTCCTTTGTGAAATTGGACCTGCACTTCCATGCAGGCCCACACTCCTCTTCTCCCTCAGCCTCAGACATTATGCTATCTGTGGACAGTGACAGATTGGAATGTCAGTGGTAGCATGGCACAGAAGGTTGCTCCGTTGCACTGTAGGAATGGGCCTCTTACGACCAGCGTTATGTTCCCCTTACCAATCTGGCTGCAATACTGGTCTGTGGCCTGTGATCCTGCATGGTGCTTTTCAAGCACAATGCATGCAGATGAGCTTGTGCGCAATGGTAATGAGCCCTGTTGCACCGTGCATAGCCTAATGAGGAGATTTGCATATGGAGACTGAATATCACAATTATGCAACGTGCTCAATCAAGATGCGCTGGAGCAATTATACAGTGCAAGTATGGCACGTGCGCGGTGCATGGGCTTGCAATGTGCATGTGCGCGGCCGTGTGCTTTGGCCTATCATGTGACCATATGCATTGTGCAACATGCCAATATTGTGCATGTGGTGCTGCTTGCCTATCGTGCAGTCACACGCATCATGGTGCAGTGGCCCATTGTGTGGCTGCATGGGATTCACTATGCCACTTACAGTGCAGGCTGGGGTCATGCGTTCCTTTGCACATGGTCATGCCATGTGCCGTGAGGGTCATGGCTGTGAACCCATGCACCTGCCAGGGCATGCCGCTATGCACATTCACGGTGCTGTGTATTACTCCTCCACAGCACATGACAATCGCACATTCATGTGCTGCATGGTTCTGTGCAGTGATATGCTGTTGCACAACATCCATAGGCTGTACCACGTGCCTGCAGTGTAGGCCATTGCATGTCCAACAGTAGCATAGAACTGCAGCCATGCTGGGCAATAGTGTAGCACATCAGGCAGTCAATTGGAGTGACATAGAAATGTGCAACCTAGTTGCATTGGTGGAGCCATATGAACCCCAGCTGTTTGGGCAGGTGCCCTTGCTACAGCCCAGGACCCATGTGTGGGACAGTGTGGCCACAGCCATGGAATGCCACACGTGGGTGCTCTGTACAGCTGAACAATGCAGGCACGCTATGATGACCTCAGATGGTGGGATCCTGAACAGCTGCATCGGCTCCAGGTTCGTGTGCAGTACAGCCAGGTTAGTATTCCCGTGCATCATGCATGCCCGTGGTGTTCCTGTTCTGGGTGTCAGGATGCGCAGCATGTGCTGCAGTCAGTGGGAGGGCATGGTCCTGGCAGTCGCTGCATGTCCTACATGTGTGGCATGCACAACTCTGTTGTGCATGTTGCAGTCATGCATGTGCCAGGGCCACAGAGTGGGTTGTGTCCTGCCCTGCACTATGCTAGCTGTGTGCTGGGGGGGGTTGTCTGTGTGTGACCATCCTCTCATGTCTGCCTCTCTCTCTCTCTCTCATCCATCCACAGGGCCAAAGGACTGCAGGAGGGCCAGGGCAGCCACGGCTGCCACAGGCATGCCCAAGGATGAGACGGCTGCTGGGGCTGCTGGACGGCGATGGCCAGGTAGGCATGTTCACACTACTGTACAGTGCTAGTGTGGGTCACTAGGCCACAGGGTTCTGGACATGGTCACCGCAGACATGTGTGGGCACTGCCTGGGTGGGCACAGGGTCCAGTGGACATGCTGGTGTTGCACTGCATGTGCATATACTGTGCCCTTATCCACTGTGCTGCCCGGGGGGTGGGTTGTGCACACAGCCTCCATTGTGTCTGCGGCCACGGGTGCCTGTGGTCCACATCGTGTGCCTTGCATGTGCACTGCTGTGCCCACTGCAGGGCACTGTGTGTCTGTCCGCACTGCTGTGGTGTGCTGTGTGGCCAGCTGGTGCAGCCCTCTGTGCACGGGACCTGTAGGATTCATCCACTGGTGTGTGAACTCTGAGGGTGGGATGAGGCTCATTCTGGCATGTCGCTTATTGCCTGTTCTGTCCATTCTCCTAGGCTGGGCATATGTGATGCTGCACAGGAGGACAGGCCGAATTCTATGGACCTTATATGCCTTACTGTGCCAACTCAGGAGGATGACAGCAGTGATTGATGGGACACCACCTTCAAGTGATGGTGGCTATACAGGGGGCCATCCACCAGCTGGCGGCCACAGTTCATGGCAGCAGATCCTGAATGTCCATTGGGGTGCAGTCCCTGTCTGCCCTGCCCTTCCCTTCCCCACTTCCCATTGTTCAGCCCTGGACCCTAACCCCCACCTCCCATGCCCCCTCCCCATTCTTGTGTTCTTCTTTGTATATAGGCACCCTGTTGGCCCTCATTTCTGTTTGTTTATTAAACAATTTTCTATGCTACTTCCTCTGTGTCTGTGTTTCCTTTGCAGGTGGCATGTGGAGCCATGCTGCAGGTGTCTGTTGTGCTGTGCTTGGGTGTGTGCCAGGTATCCCGCTGCCATCCCCTTGGGGTGCTGCGCATGTGTGCTTCTGGCATGTGTGCCATGTCCCTGTCCTGTGTGTGTCACCATGTGGTGGGTCCCACAGTGGTCTGTGCCTGCTCCTGCGCCTTGTGCCCTTGTCTGCCTGCACTGCCTTTCTGTCGACCTGTTGTGATGCGCAACACCAGTGTGACCCATGGTGCTGTACCCTCACCCACTCTGGGTGGTGGGCTGTGTGTATCTGGGTGGCCTGTGCCTCCCTCGCCCCTGGCCCATGGTTCTCTGTGTTTGTGTGTTGTCCTGACACCATGGCCATGGCCCCCCTGCAGCATGGCCTGTTGGGTGTGTCTTGTGTGGCTCTGCCATTGGCATGCTGGTGGAACCAGTGTGTTGCTCTGGTGCTTGTGCCATAGTTGGTGGCTCAGGGTCCTCTTTCTGCCATCCCCTGGTGCCCTGTGGTGCCTCTGGGACTGTGTGCCCCTGTTGTCTGTGGTTGGCCAAGCTGGTGGGGTACTGTGCCCCTGTGCCACTGTGCATCCCTGCCTGTGTGTCTCTGTTGCCTGTTGCCCTTGCTCAGCCAGCTGGGTTGTGTGTTTTGGCCTGCTCCAGTGCATTCATAGTTGCACAGGGGCATCTATGGTTGTGCTATGGTGCATCCTTGCTATATTCAGCCTGCTTTGCACCACCGCATGTCAGTGGCATATCTTCTGAATATGGCTTCCTTTTGGACATGGTGCATCTGACTTGCGCTGTGCTGAACTTGCACTCACCTTTGGTGTAGGTCTGAATATCTAGGCCCAAGTGGACAAACTTGTTTTTCTTGGTGCAAGGGAAGGGGGGTCTTAACTGTTGTGATACCAGAGATAGGCTTCAGGTGTCACAAATAAAAAGATGTAATGGACATCATTACCAGCACCGGGGACGGGAACCTATGGCTGATTTTGCAAAATTTGTGACAATGGCGCCCAGTGTCGACAAAAGATAAACAAAGGAAACTGACAGCAGGGAGGGGCTCCCGTCCCAATGTAGTCACTGCTTGTGGAAGCAATTTTCTAACCCAAACTGAGTCATCTGAGTGTCAAAAAGATTCAGATATTGGCTATTAATATTATTTATGGCCATGCAATAAAATACTTTGATGTCTTGCTTGAAAGTACTGTAAGTGTGAATGACTGAACAGTAGGAGGGAAAGACAATGTATGGTTTGTTTCTGGAAGTTTGCAAACAAGATCAAAACTTAATGAACTGCTAACAGTAAAAGAAAGCACAGCATATGATTTCCATAACAATGATTTTCAGGTGATGCCACACACAAGAACTAGAGCATATCCAAATTCATAATTAAATATAGATTATGAGTCTGTTTGGACTTTTGATGCTGAAAAGTAATTTAATTTAATGAAGCAGTTTTTTATTCCTTGGGTGTTCCCACTTGCTCTTTGGGACAAATTAATCTTATGAAATGTGTAAATCAGGATATGACCAGTTTATTACATGTAAATTGTTTACATATGAATTAAGGAGCAAGATATGTGAAATTGTAATTTGTGTAATTTTTTATGATGGAATGTAGCTTTAATGAGATAAATGTATTAATATATGCCTTTCAAATATTTCTCCCTTTGTATCATATTTTAACTGACCTTGATCAGTTGTAATACTTTAATCATTTAGTTACACTATTAAATCTTAAAATGTTTTCTTTGGCAGTGAACAAATGGTTGTCCAGAGCATCCTAGGACACCAGCAGAATCTGTAACTCTTGCATATTCTTGTGACATCCTGCACATTTGCTGGTTCAATGAAACTGCATGGGTAAATGTTTAGAAAGGTTTTGACATTTGTCTCTCCTGCTAATCTGCAACTGAATACAACAATATAGGTTTCTACCACATTATCAAGATGCAAATCATCCTCTCATGTCCCTTTAGGGGTGACATGTGCAGGGTAGCACTGTCTAATGGACCCTTGTGGCTGTTTCTGCTTCAGGGTAGCTGCAGGAAATAATCAGGCAGCACAAACAAACTTGTTAATGATGCTCAGGGGGCAACAAAGTCTGCCACCATGGGAATATGCAAATCTAAGCTTAGTCCTTATAAAATCTAACCCAGGGAAAGTTCCTTCTGTGTCATCACTCACAGGCCTGCCTCTATCACCAAGTATTTGACAAGCTGCGAAAGGAATTAAAGATTCCAATCCTTGTCTTCACTTATATTCCAGACAACCTCAAAGGAGAGAGCTCAAAATAGTTGCAAGAGACAGAAAAAAGGAGGACAGTGAATCCATTAAACAATTCAAAATGATCATTTCTAGCTGCACAGTATACAGCAGAGACAGGCAAACTTTTTTTGGTTTGAGTTTGAACTAGTTTGGAGGCAAGATGGAAAAGGTTCTGAAAGATTCTCGAAAAATAAACAGACTGCACACTCCGCGAACAGCCAAAGGTGCAACCACTGTAAATGGACACAAACTGCTGGCAAGGAACGGGATGCACACATCAATGCTAGGTCCAAAAATCATAATTTATTATTCAGAGTCATAGAAACATAGAAGTTGATGGCAGATAAGGACCGCAAGGCCCATCCAGTCTGCCCATTTCTTTTTCTACGTTATAAATGTGCCATCGGCCTTTGCTCTATCAGTGGCCTATCTATTCATAGTCATTTGTATTGATCCCTTATGCCTATACCATGCCTGTTTGAAGCCCTGCACTGTATTCATAGCCACCACTTCTTGTGGTAAGCCATTCCATGCATCCACCACCCTTTCTGTGAAAAAGAATTTCCTCACATTCCCCCTAATCGCCCCCTCTAATCTCATGCTGTGTCCTCTTGTCCTGCTATTTTCTTATATTTAAACATGTTAGACTCTTTCACCTTGTTAATGCCCTTAAGGTGTTTGAATGCCTCGATCATATCACCTCTCTCCCTCCTTTGCTCAAGGGTATACATATTGAGCTCTGTTAATCTGTCTTCATATGTCTTCTGATGCAGTCTCTGCACCATTTTGGTTGCCCTTCTCTGGACTGCCTCAATTTGGTTAATGCCCTTGTGAAGGTGTGGCCTCCCATACTGCACGCAGTACTCCAGATGGGGCCTAACCAGTGTCTTGTAAAGAGGGATTATTACCTCCCTCTTATGACTTGTGATACCCCTACTAATACACTGTAACACCCCCAGCCTTACCTACTGCTTTAGAGGTCTGCTTGGATGATTTCAGGTCATCAGTGATGATGATGCCCAAGTCTCTTTCTTCCTTTGTGACTGCTAGCAACTCCCCTCCCAGCCTATAGGTGGCTTCAGGGTTTCTCTTCCCTATGTGCATGATTTTGCACTTCTTTGCATTAAATCCCAGTTGCCACTCTTCTGACTATTTTGCTAGTTTATCCAGATCTCTTCTTATTCTGCCCACCCCATCTGGATCATCTACTGTGTTGCAGATCTTGGTGTCATCTGCAAACATACAAGCCTTACCCTCTAGTCCATCTGCAAGGTAACTAATGACGATGTTGAAGAGGACTGGCCCCAGAACTGTTCCCTGAGGTACCCCACTTGTGACTTGCATCTCTTCTGACTGTATACCATTTACCACCCTCTCTGTTTTCTGCCCGTCAACCAGTTTGCCACCCAGTTGACCAACTTCTGACCCACCCCGAGCCTACCCAGCTTATTTATCAATCTTCTATGTGGAACAGTGTCAAAAGCTT
Source organism: Neoceratodus forsteri (assembly GCA_016271365.2). Taxonomy (NCBI): domain Eukaryota; kingdom Metazoa; phylum Chordata; order Ceratodontiformes; family Ceratodontidae; genus Neoceratodus; species Neoceratodus forsteri. The sequence continues at coordinate 771,845,738 of CM057456.1, read as the reverse complement.
TGCTGAAGTCAAGGTAGGTGACATCAACTGCTCCCCCTTGGTCCACCACTCTGGTTACCCAGTCAAGGAAATCTATGCGATTAGTTTGACAGGACCTTCCTTTTGTAAACCCATGCTGCCTTGGATCCTGTGCCCCTATGGATTCCAGGTGTTGCACTATCCTTTCCTTAAGGAGTGCCTCCATAATCTTGCCCACTACTGAGGTAAGACTGACTGGTCTGTAGTTCCCGCCTCCTCCCTGCTACCACTTTTGTGGAGCGGGATCACATGACCCTTCTCCAGTCTTCTGGGACCTCTCTGTGCTCAGAGACTCACTAAACAGTTCTGCTAATGGCTCTGCTAGTTCCACCTTTAGTTCCTTAAGTACCCTGGGATGTATGCCATCAGGTCCCATTGCCTTATCCACCTGAGCTTAGCAAGCTCTTGTAGGACCCTTTCTTTGTGAAGGGTAGTGCTCACCTCCCTCCCTCTGTGTCCATGATGCTGGAGCTGTGGGCCCTGCCCTACCTTCTCTTCAGTAAATACTAAGCAAAGTATCTATTTAGGATAGATGCCTTTACAGGTTCTCCTCCTCACATGCTCCCTTTTCTCCATTAAACATAGCAATACCCCCTCTGGACTTTCTCCTTTCACTAATGTATCTATAGAAAGTCTTGTCACCTTCTTTACTGTTAGTGCTGGTGTTTCCTCCAGTTTGGGACTTTGCATGCCTTACTGCCTTTCCTGCTTCCCTTAAGGCAGTTTAGTATGCCTCCCTACCTTCATCCCGCTGTGTTCCCTTATATTTCCTGAAGGCCAGCCTTTTGGCTCTGACCTTTTCTGCTACTGTATTTGAGAACCAAAGTGATTTCCTTCTTCTTTTGCACTTCCTTTTCTGTCTAACACAATGGGATGTTGCTTCAAGTATTGCATCCTTATTGCTTGCCCACTTTGCCTGTACCCCCTCACCTGTGTTTCTTTTGCCAGGGCTAGCTTAACTCTGTTGGCCATCTTATCAAAGTCAGCTCCTGAAGTCCCATATTTTGCCTTGGAATGGGATGATTTAGATGTAGTAGCCAAATTGAACCATACCATGTGATGGTCACTGGCCCCCAGGTGACCTTCTACCTGGAGATCTATGATCCCTTCCTTGTTAGTCAGTACTAGATCTAGGATAGCCCTGTCTCTTGTGGGTTGCTGTACCAGTTGTTTGAGGCCCTCCCCCTGCAGGAATCCACTATGTGTCTAGTTCTGGCAGATGTTCCTGCTGGTATTGACCAATCTGTATCCGGCATGTTGAAGTCTCCCATTATCAGAACCTCCCTTTAGCTGTCATGTTTTATATCTTCTAACAGTAATGTGTCTATGTTCTCCCCTGGTCTGGGGCCTGTAGACAACCCGGTTCTTATGGCTGTCCCATTTCCTGTTTCCAGGGTGACCACAGTTCTTCTGGCTCCTTATGTGTATTCTGAATTTCTGTAGCTTTGATATTTTCATTGACATACAGGGCCACTCCTCCCCCCCTTTTTGCACCTCGGTCTCTTCTGAGCAATACATAGCCAGGTACTGAAGTCTCCCAAGTGTAGTTACTGGTAAACCACGACTCACTAATTGCTACTATGTCCAGTTTAGCCTCTGACATTATTGCCTGCAGGTCTGGGATCTTATTTCCCAGGCTGTGAGCATTTGCGTACATGATTTTCCATTGGCCAGATTTTGGTGTGTTAGTTGTTGGGTGAGGTTTGGCATTACTCCTGTGCGTCATATGGGGAGACAAACCTTTTTTCTTACCTGGTGATGCAAATGAACTGCAAACATGCTGAAACTCTGTTTGACCACTAGCTGAGAGGGAGGGGTGTTCTTCCCATTCGACGTACGGGGTGCTGCACCCCTCTCCCCATTTGCTAGTTTAAATATTCTGCAAAGACGTCAAACTTCTGCCCCAATGCACTGACTCCCTCCTTAGTCAGATGCAGTCCATTCAATTTAAAGAACTTCGGCTCCCAGAACTGTTGCCAGTTCCCTACAAATCTGTGTCCTTTTTCCTGGCACCAGCCCTTGAGCCACATGTTTAGCTCTCCTATTTCCCCTTCTCTGACCTTCCGTCCATCTGCTCCCCTCTCCCAGACTGGCAGGATCTCAGAGAAGGAGATGCCGAACGAAATAGATGGTAGTTTGTCACCCAGCCTGGTCAGGTGTTCCTTGGTCTTCACAACTGACCAGCTGGTGAGATCATTAGTCCCTATGTGTACTAGGACATCAATGTTTTCTCCTGCTTTGTGAACAATTTTATCAATGCGGTCAGTGTCTCTCCATGCTGATGTACCTGGGAGACATCTGACCATTACCCTGGCTGGAGATGGGTATCAACTCCTGAATCATAGAGTCTCCTATGATCGAAGTTTTCGGATTTCTTTTTGCTTTTTGTTTTGGTTCCTGATTTGGGTGAGTTTTGTTGTGCTTGCTCCTGTGCTGCAGTGTCCTGCTCTGCAGTGTCTTCTGCCTCTTTGTTTGATTTCAGAGATAGAGGCAGATACCTGTTTGTAGTGTTTATATGGTTTTTGGAGGTAATATGTTGGAAAGCAGAGAGTGATGGGGCACCCAATTTGCCCCTTCTAACCACCTGCCACCCTCCTGGACCAACTACCCTCTGCGGTCAAGGTTTTTCTGTTGGATGCTGGGGAAATGGCGGGTGGGTCTTATAATGTATTTCCTCTTGAATATGAAATTTGAGGTGTGCAATCTCTACCCATGCTGCCCGGAGCTGAGCCCTAAGATCTCCAAAGGCCCAGCATGTAGGACAGTGTCCTAAATCCTGTAAGACTGTCCTTCTGAAAATGGTTCCACAGTACCTGCAGTTAATGATATCCATTCCAGATAAGTTGCTGGGTTTATAACCTAGTCAAAGTAATTAGAAGGAAAAAAAAGGAAAAAAAATGCAAGTAATGGTTTGATTGTGTTTTGTTTAACTTGTTTTAACAAGTTAAATTACTAGTGCCCTGTAAATGAGCTCACCTTGTGGAGGACCCACTGATCCACCCCTTCCTGTTCTGCCACAGGAAATGTCACAACTGTGGTACCCTATAACAGGAGTGTAGTGTGGGGTGGTTGGGGATGGGGGTGGGTGGCTGGGCCCTTCCATTGCCAAAAAAGAAGAACCACAGAAGAAAGAACAAGAAGTTAAGAGCAGAAACAATCAGTCAACTACAAATGCAGTAACCCTGAAAGCTTATCCTAATGTTAGACAAAACTGTAAAACCTGTAAAGCACCACCTGTAATAATTTCAGAAAAGATATATGCTGTAAGAAACACTTTGCTACAGAGAAAAATAAAACAATGAAATGTTAGCAATCCCTGTGAGTAAAAAATAAAAACAACACCACACAGTAAATCTGCTTAGCCAAAATAAGTCTTAATCCTTTTCCCTTGCTCTGGTAAGTTTCTCTAGTCTGCCTTTCAAGCAGTCTTAGAAGGAAAGAGCTCAGGTGAAGCTAGGCGCCTTGGCCAGCAAACCAAGTCTTCTACCTCCAAGATATCAACTAACCACAGTCATACTCACATACAAGTCATACTCGGATACCAAATACCCATATGTAGCACCTTCAAGGAGAGGTTTCATCAGGGGGTAGGGTTTGTTAAGCCAGAACACATCATGAATCGTCTACTTAATTATGTATTAATGAGAACAATTCATCTAACAAAGTGAATGTGTACTTTTCTTTAAACAGACTAAAGTGCAAGTGCAATACATTCCATACAAGTGCAAATACTGCTATTGTGCAAAATATCATCGTAACAATGAATAATGAAAAAAAGGTGTAAAATACAATCTTTTAATCTGAGTGCTTGTCACTCATCAAGTTAGCCAGGTGATTCACATTTCTAATTTTAAAGGGGCTCTCATACACCATCAGTAACTGTATGTAACTATTACCCTGTCAGTATGAAAAAGGGAGAGGGGCAACAGGAGTGGGGGTCTAGTGAAAGGAAAATGCTGACTAGCTGAATGGGTATTCTAAAAATAATATATATATATATATATATATATATATATATATATTTTTTTTTTATTTAGGCACAATTTGAATAACAACAAATGCTTTTAATTAATTTAATTTAACCTGATCCATAGCTGGAAAAGTTTTATATCTGAGCACATTTTTAATTTTTTTATTTTTTATTTTAAGGGTATACACTCAACTGACCACTTATGCTAGATTCTATGCACTCCCAATACAGCTGATGATTATACAAATGTTGGTAATCATACATACTTCTCATAAACAAACTAACTATATTCACTAAAATGATTTAAAATTATTTTGTTGTTCAGTCCTATTGGATACACACAATTAAGTTTATTGTTCCATTCTGTTTCTTTTTTCAGTAGTGACTTAAGCCTGTCACCACCCCTCTCCATTACTAGTACGTGAGACAGGGCTCTAACGATAAATGTTTGTGTATTGTATCCATGAACAGCTTTGAAATGGTCCTTCAATGCACTTTCTCAGTTACCCTGTAGGAGAGCAGGAACATAAACATGCTGTAGCTGCTCTTTTTCATCTCTCATGGTTTGGCTGCGATGTTGAATGATCTCTCAGCTTCACGCAGAAGTCATTTCCGAATGGGCCTCAGGAGATACTCACCTATGGTTGTGAACTTCTAATTGGACTTTCCAGGGTGGTGGGAGAATCCTTGGTTTCAAAAAGCTTTTTATCAATTCCTAAGTGCTGTCCTTGGCTTAAACTTGTAATTCTGGCAGTAGTGGGAGTACTGCCTGAACATCTTGTAGTGGTGTTTTAGGTTACTCTGGTGAGAGCAGAGACAGTTACTTTAAAAAATCTGTTGCTTTGTTTTGGACACAAAAACTGCTATTACTTATTGTGGACTCTATTTTTGGACTGTACCAGCACTAGAGGTTATATAAGGATTCTCCTTAGGGGGTTAAAGTCGTGTATTTTAAGTTGTCGGGGGTTGGGTAGGGGTGAGAAGTGTAGTAATGTGATTGCTGAGGAGTGTGATAGTAAATTTATCTTGTATTACTGTGTGTGTGTGGGTGGTGAGACTGTGTTAGCTGGGTGGCTTTGGGGGTGATATTGTAGGTTGGGACAACTGACTGGCAGTGTGAAAAAGGAACTTGTTGGGTGTCATGTGTCTGGGACAGTAGACCTCTTGAGTTAGCTACACCCTTTCCCAGTTGCTGGACCTCTGCCCTTTTAATGTCCCCCTCAACATCTGCATATAGGCACTGCAGGGAGGTGGGTATTGCTAGTAAGTGGGATGGTAAGTGGTGGTGAGAAGGGTGGGCTAATGGGGAGCGCTGTTTGTTTGGTGATGACCACAAGGTGACCTGGGTCAAAATGGGTCCAAGAGAGAGGTCTGACATGTTTGTGCCCCATACTCAGGGGACCCCACTGGAAAGAGCAGGCATCATCATCATTAACATCAGTTTTATTTACTGTATAAGAGGTGCCTTTCTAAAAACCAAGGCGCCTGTACAATAAAATACATAAAATAGAATAAATTATTATAAACAACATGTAAATTCCAACAAAGAACAATATAAAAACCACATAACAAATAACCACATCAATCAATCAATCAATCAATCAATCAGGCAGGTAGTCAATGGATCAGCTGTCAACGCTCATTCTCCATGGCTGGTGCTTTCAAATGCCACACTGATGAGGAACAATACAGTCATTATGGCAGACTTAATGTCAGGTTCCCCGTTATATCAGGTTTGTATTACATAGACCTGGCTTGGGGATGATGCTGTCCCTGTTTGTGAGGTGGCCATACCAGCTGTTTTTTCCCATAGTGCACTGTCAGTGGAGGTATTGTGGGATAAGTGCCCATCTGTTTTAGATCTGAACTGAGTATCATCATACAGCTTACAGTTCATCTTACAATATCAGTGGGAACAGCCTCATCATTTCAATGCAAGGCTGTTCATGGGGGTCCAGGTTCAGGGTGCAGGATCCTCATCATTTACCAGCCTCCAGGGGATGGGAGGATTTTCCTGCAAGAAATCATGGACCTCATTAGGAGTCATCCAGATGTGTAATTCTGGGGGTCTTCAATGCCTGGATCAACAACGAATGTCACAGCTTGGTCAGGATTTCTCCAGTTAATGGTTTCTCTGGGCCTTGTGCAAGCATTTTCATTTTGGTGACAAAATTAGCATGACCACACTTTGAACTTGATGTTCTCACTCGGACTTGAGGTCAGTAACCTCAGGATTGATCCAACTAGTTGGCCATATCATTGTATGGTGAGCTTCTCTTTTGTGCCCCCCCAGTGTCCATCCCCTATGGAGATGGTTCACGATCCCCCTTTAAAGGGGTTGTCCCCAGATGGACTTCAGGTGGTAGTGGATCTCTCCCGCATGTGACTGCATGTGCAATTGGATTGGAGGAGGTAGTGGTGGCCTATGATCACGCTGTTGCCTTGGCCTTTGATACAGTTGCACCAGTCCAAACACAACCCTGCCTAAGTGCTTGAGAATCCCATGGTTTGATTGAGAACTCAGGGAGCTTAAGTCAAGGGGTCGTAGGTTGGAGCATTTTTGGAGAAGATCCAGGTCTGATGAGGACAAACTGGTTTTGAGGACTCTGTATGGTGAGAATCAAAGGGTGATCTGCTATAAGAAGGCAGCATTCCTATCCAAGGAGATTGCTGCAGGGAGAAACCAACCAGCTCAGCTCTTAAAAGGGTGGTCAGACTTTTAAACCCAGTCTGTCTGCAACTGGTAAGAGCTAATTCATCCACTCATTGTGCAACTTTGCTCAGTTTTTCTCTGATATGGTGTCCTCAATTTGATCAGGATCTCTTCATCTATGTCATCTCAATCCAGCAGTGTCAGCTGGGTGAAGGGGGTGGGATGGAGAGAGTTGAGTCTAGTTTCGATGGATGAGGTTTGTGGGGTGATCTCAGAGCTGCAGCCCATCTACTGTGAACTAGATCCACGCTGGACTCACCTAATAACTGGGTGTGTGAGGTTTCTGGTCCCGGTGTTTGCTGAACTGATCCGGTGTTCCCTTTCAGAGGGAGTCATTTCTGGAGTGTTTGAAGTGGCTTTGGTGAGACCTTTTCTGACAAAGCTATCATTGGACCTGGACTGTTTGGTCAATTATAGACCTGTCTCTAGCCTCCCTTTTTTGGGTCAGGTTGTAGAAAAGGTGGTGGCCATACAGCTGGAGGAGCACCTCACTGCCTGTGACATCTATGAACCTCAGCAGTCTTGGTTTAGATCTAGGCACAGTACTGAGAAGACATTGGTCAGGGTGCAGAATGATCTACTCAGGATTAGGGATTGAGAGGAACAGTCAATTCTCATTCTCCTTGATCTCTATTCAGCATTCAACACTATAGGTTGTTGCTGGATCATCTCAGGAAGTACTGTTGACTCACTGGCACTGTGATCTATCTGATGGTTTCAGTTCTACCTTGGAGACAGGACACAGAAGGTGGTGATGGGAAGTTTCTCCTCTTCCCTAATGCCCTGCTCTGTGGAGTACCCCAGGGTTCAGTCCTCTCTCATATGTTGCTGTCACTGTACATGCTGCCCCTGGGAGGGACCATTAGATGATACAGGCTGGGTTTTCACTGTTACAGTATGTGGATGATACTTATCTGTATCTGTCTTTTGCTCCGAGGACATCTGGTGCAATTGAGGTAATACATTTTTGCCTGGCTGAGATCCAGGACTTAGGTGTCATCTAGCTGGTTGCGACTCAGTCCAAATAAGACATGGATACTGGTGATTAAGCCTGATTGGAAAGGGAGTGCAGTGGTCACTGATGGGGAGACTGCTGTATGTCCGGGTTCTTCCAAGTTGATGGCCACCACTAAGGTTAAGAATCTGGGTGTCATTCTGGACGAAAGGCTGACACTTGAATCTCAAGTGTCATCCATCATCCAGAGTGGCTTTTATCATCTAAGAGACACTGCCCAGATTAAAACATTGATTACCTCTGAAGATCTGCCCTCACTGGTACATTTAATTCAATTCATTTTATTTACAGGGTAAGCACACTGGGCCAAGGACCATTTTCAAGAATGACCTGGAGCTTCAAACTAGTGAAACTTAGATGGTACATACAGTAATATAAAGTACCCAATTATAAAATAACAAGAAATTTAGATTCAAACATACATAATTAAAAACATTTACATATGGCCAAAGATATTAAATGACTAAATAAAACATTTTTAAAAGTTGCATATTTAGAGGCTTCTATGCAATGTTGGGGCAGAGAATTCCACAATGTTGTGCTTTGGACTGAAACGGTCCATTCTCTCATACATGTTGAGGTTCTAGGTAATACTACACTTAATGCAGAGGAGGAACAAAAGGACCTAGATTCCTCCTTAAATTTAAGTAATGTAAATAAAGGGGATCTACATTCTAGATTAATTGTATTGTTAATCTTACAACCCAAGCTATAAAGATAATTAAACTTGGGAGACAACCATTCAAGATCAGCATACAAAATACAGTGATGTGTTTTGTATGGTTTTGCCATGACAAATCTACATGTAGAGTTAAACGTTTTATTGACCAAATCCAGATCCTTAGTTGCTAATTTGGTAAATAAAAAAAAGAGTTATAATATAATGTAGATAGCAACACACTTTTAGATATGGTTTCTCTTGCTTCTCTGGTTAAACTATCCACTTTTAATTTTATATAGAACACCACATTTTTGATTCACAATTTTTACAGTCTTGCTTTTATGCTATGAAAAAGAAATATTAGGACCTAGTAATACTCAAAGATATTTTAGTCTCTGTGACTTATTGAAATAAAAGTCCAGCAAGATCAGACACCTGCAATGGTTTAACATTTTGCAATTTAGGTTTAGAGCCAAACAAAACACATTTGCTGGGATATTCAAACTGCGCCAGGCTGTGGCACAAGCCTGGGTGCAGCTCAACTTTGCTGCGCAGGGGTGTGGCCTGGGCGATATTCAAGGGAGCTGCACTATGGCGCAGTAGCTTTGAATATCGCACCCTGGCCACCCCCACTGTGCATGGTGCAGTGGCACTGCACCAGCACAAGTGGCCAGAGTGGAGCATGGAGATGCGCTGGGGCAAGTGCCATTGCGCCATGCACAGCACCTGCGATATTCAAAAGGGGACATGCAAATGAGGCCATAACATATGCATGGCACACAGGGGGCCATTTGCATCTCATTACAGCCCCATTTGCATGCCATTAGCATGCAGGTGCACCGATCCCCATCGACTTGCGCCTGGCGCCCTGCCAGGCAGCAGCCATCAGGGATACTGACATCCCCTGCAGCCCGATCGTGGGCATTCCTGTAATATAAAAAAAGTCCAACATCCCTGGTGGTCCAGTGGACCTCTATGCGCCCCCCCTCCAATACCCCTGGTGGTCCACTGGACCGCACTGAGCCCGATCGCAGGCATCATTGATAGGAACCCCCCCCAAGTCCAATATCCCTGGTGGTCTAGTTACCCCCCCCCACCGCTCCACTGAGCCCCACCACCCGCCTCGCCAGCTGCCGGGCGGCAGCACCCCACCCGCCTGCCGCCTGCCGCCTGCTGACTGACAGCTCGGTAGGGCTGCACACCCATTGGTTCACAGCATGAGCCAATGGGCATGCAGCCCAAACTGTACTACTTCAGTCCAGATATGTGAATGAATTTGGCTCAGTGCGGTCCACTGGACCATCATGGATATTGAACTGGGGGTTATAGTGATGCCCGCGATGGGGCATGGGGGTGCTGCCAGGTGGCAGGAACTCGGGTGGCCACCCACAGGTGGCAGCTGCTGTGTTGAGCCCTGCAATGTGGCAGTTCACCTGTGGGTGGCCATCACTTGTTCCTTTTTGGGGCGTAACTTTGTGCAGGCACAGGTAGGGGTTCGCATGCATGACCTGCACATCCCGGCTGAATATCGGGCTGTGCAGGTTACGCGTAATTTACGCTTCCTACAATGCCTGTACATACTGATGCGCTCTGGCGCATCGGGATTTGTGCGGTGCACTTTTCCCTTTTGAATATCCCGCCGGGGCACATCAGTGGGTTTTGAACCTTTTGAATATCTGGGCCATTGTGTTTTTTTAGTGTTTAACAATAAGTGATGGTGCAAAAGCCATCTGTTCAGGGCAGAAAAATCTTGATTCAGTGAAATATTGATTTCACTCACTTTTTCAGAACTAGTAAATAAAATAATATCGTCCGCATATGGTATTACATTCAACATAATAGGCAAGGCAAGGCAAATTTTATTTAAGAGGCACCCATTCTGGAGGCTCTGGGCACCGAACATATTAAAAATACATACACACATCGTAATAGATACCTAACAATACAATCAAACACACAACATTTCAACAATTAAACAAAATTTATACAAACATTAACCTAAACAGCAACAACTACTACCTCAGAAGCCTAAGGCTAACCTAAACATAGGTTCTGGAAATAGGCAAGGACTGTAAAGCACAGTCTGGGAAGGCCTGATTGTACAGGAAGGCCTTGAGTTGGGCTTTAAATACCTCCACAGAAGGGGCCTCCCTAATAGCTGGAGACAGCGAATTCCACAGGACGGGGGCAGCGACACTAAATGCTCTGTCGCCAGCTGTTTTTAACCTCATCCTGGGAATCGCAAGAAGGCCCCTAGAGGAGGAGGGAAGGGAGCAGACTGAGACAGCAGGTCTGAGGAGGTCCTTCAGGTAACCAGGGCCCAGGCCGTTTACTAGGTTTACTAGGTAAGTGATGACAAAAGGAAGCTGTGAAGCCTATCTTGATTGTCCCCCACATTTGTGGAAAATTACACTTTGTTGTAGTTTTTGGAGAGCCAGTGATCTACACCCTTTTTAAAGGATTCAAAGGTATTACAGTCTACTAGCTCTTGTGGTAGCTGGTTCCAGAGCCTTGGTGTTCTTACCGAGAAGAAATTAAGCCACCTGTTTGTTTTTGCTTTATACACCATTAATTGTTGATTGTAAAGTCTAGGTACTAATTTTCTTTGTGTTTTAACAATACCACATTTGTCCATCAGAGAGGGTGATTTGAGAATTGTATATAAGAACAGAAGATCACCTCTGGAGCACCTAAACTCCAGTGAATGTAGGCCTGTTTTTTGAAACCTCTCTGGATATGGTAGTGATGCTAAATGGGGCACAATTTTTGTTGCCCTTCTCTGAACTCTTTCAATCACTTGAATGCTCCTGACCATGTATGGACTCCACACTGGTGACCCATAATCCGTATATGGTCTGATGTATGCTTTAAACAATGGGATAATACTTTCTTCTGTCTTAGATATAAACATACAGTTAATGCGCCTAAGTAGTGAATTAGCGGTTTTAGCTACATGATTACAGTTACTGGAAGAGGAAAATTTGTCATCTATCAGGATGCCCAAGTCTCTTTCACATATTGAAGATTTAATGATAATATTGTATAGTGTATAAGTTTGTTTGGGATTATTGTAACCTAAGTGGAGAACAGAACATTTGTCTGTATTGAATGTCATTTTGTTTTTCTGTGCCCAATTGTCTAATACTGAGAGGTCGTTTACTAATAAGTCCATATTATAGTCAGAATCCACCCTACCACCTCATTTTGTATCACCTGCAAATTTTGAAAGTATGTTCCTGGAGCTAATCTGCATGTCTGAGATGAAAATATTGAATAGTACTGGGCCCAGAACTGATCCCTGCAGCACACCACTGGCCACACCCATATTACTGGAATAGGCACCATTGATCCTAACATGCTGGGTCCTGTTGGTTAACCAGCAATTGATCCATTTTATTATGTTACAAGAAAAACCTAGGCCTGATTGCTTAGCCAGGAGAATATTGTGAGTAACCTTATCAAATGCTTTGCTATAATCCAGGAGGATGACATCCATGGGAATCTTATTGTCTAGTTCTTGGTTGACAGTATTGTGTAGGGCCTTAAAGGTGAGTAAACCCACCTTGAAGAGGACCCTCCACCTAACTGGCAGCCAGTGCAGTTGTCACAGCACCGGAGTAATATGGCAATGCTTAGGCTGTCCTGTCAACAGCCTTGCTGCCACATTCTGCACCAGCTGCAGTTGGTGCATGGTACCCCAGGGACCCCGAGATAGACTGCATTACAATAGTCCAACCTGGACATCATGAAGGCATGTACCAAGGTCAGGATGTCCTGCGGTGGAGCTAGGGGCTTTATCCTGGCAATATTCCTCAGGTGAAAAAAACTAGTACAGACAACGGATGCTACCTGAAACTCAAGTGTCAATCTGCTGTCATGAATAACGCCCAGATCCTGCACCCTAGAAGAGGTCTTCAATGGTACTGAGCTAAAAAAAAGCCCTGTCTCTACACCAGAGGCCAACCTATCGTGCCCTTTGTTCAACTCCACCACCAGCACCTCCATCTTATCGGGGTTCAGTCGCAACCAGCTGGAAGCCATCCAGTCATTGATTTCAGTGAGGCAGCTATTAAGCACTTCCACTGTGCAAGATGTTCCAAGGGCAAAGGAAAAATACAGCTGGGTGTCATCGTCATAACAATGAAAATCCATACTGTACTGCCTAATGAGCTTTCCCAGGGGGCAGCATATACAGGGCAAACAACATTGGTGACAAGACCGAGCCCTGGGGAACTCCGCATAACAGGTGGCCAGGGGAGGAGAAGAAATTCCTCATCATTACCCTCTGCCTCCTGTTAGATAGAAAAGACTCAAACCAGCAGATGACAATGCTGGCGAGTCTGCAGAATTCCCTTAGGTCCCTAGATGGTCCACCATGTCAAACGTGGAAGAGAGATTGAGGAGAACAAGAATAGCTCCCTCCCCTTGATCTCTAGCCCTAAGGAGGTCATTATGCACCCAAACCAGCACAGTTTCTGTGCTATGCTTCACACGAAACCCAGACTGGAGTGGCTCATATAAATCATGGGCCACGAGATGCTCCTTAAGCTGAAGCGCCACCACTTTCTCCATAATCTTACCCAAAAATAGAAGATTGGAGCTAGGTTGGTAATTTGCCTTGATCTCAGGGTCCAACGATGTTTTTTTCAGAAGAGGTCTCACCAATGCCTCCTTCAAGACATTGGGAAAGACACCTTCCAACAGGGAGCAGTGGACAATCAAGGCAAACACCAGGCCAATGGAGTTAACACAACTCATTAAGAAACGAGTTGGCACCGGGTCCAGTTTGCAAAAGGTGTGCCGAAGCTTGGAAGCAATCTCAATGACCTCAGCCACCTCCACCAGTCTAAACTCACCCCAACCAGGTGGAGAGCTCTCCGGTCGGCCATGGCGACCACTGTAGGCACTCTGACCCACTGGTGGAACCCCCTGCTTCATAGCAGACACCCTGTCCAAGAAAAACCAAGCAAACTCTTCGCACAATGCATTAGAAAAATCTACCTTCCACTGTAGACAGAAAGGATGGAGAAGCCTGTCCACAGTCTGAAAGAGCATAGTTGGTCGGTTCCTCCTGGCAGTAATCTCCCTGGACAGGAATTCTGCCTTCTTACGGTTGAGTGCCCCCTGGTATGTACCATAGTTCACACACAGGGCCAGTTTGTCCACCTCCAGGCCAGACTTCCACCAGAAGTGCTCTAATCTCCAATCCAAGGTCTTCATCCCCTTGAGCTCACCATCATACCAAGGGGATCTCAAGTGAGAAGACCTGGGTCATACACAGACTGGTGTAAGGGAGTCAAGCGCACCAGCAGCACCTTATTATAGGCATTCACTGCCATGCACACATTCCAATGCATGCACTGTCCACAATAGATAGGTCAGCCATGGTCAGAAAACCTTCAGGGGTCAACCCTCTCAAAAGGCAATAGCTGACCATCTCTGCAGGGGGATAGCTAGCGGGGGGGGCCCCGAATGAGAAATTCAACTTGAAATGATCGGATCAAATTACCTGATCAGTCCTGAGACTATTAATCTGAAGCCCCAGTGAGAACACCAGATCCAACATGTGGCCACCCAGATAAGTTGCAGAGGAAACACCCTGCGCAAGGCCCAAAGAAGATATCATCTGGAGGAAGTTGGAACCAAGCCGAGAAGATTCGTTATCAGCCTAAACGATGAAGTTCCTCAGCACTAAACATCTGGGGTCCTCCAACATCTTCCCAAACATGAAATCGGCCACCTCCTGCAGAAAGTCTCCCACTGTCCCAGAAGGGCGATAGATCAGGAGAATCAGGCAACCTGCACCCAGACCCCACAGATGGCCACATGTTCAAATGAATGTGGTGCTCTCACTGGGTGCAGGGTGAAGCCTAGTTTGGATCTAAAACAGTTAGCTACCCCTCCACCCCTGCGTTCCACTCTGGGGCAGTGCACTACGGTATATCCGGATGGGACAGTGGCCTCTAAAACCAGGCCAGCATCGTCACCAATCCAGGTCTCCTCAATGCAAGCAAGATTGGCTGAAGAAACTAAGTCCACTGTAATTGCAGTCTTATTTCTGACCGAGCTGGCATTTCAAAGCACCGACCTCAGGGGATTGGTGGACAGTGCAGCCCCTCTGGCTACCTGCCCACTCAGTTTAGTGGGAACCCTGGTGATGGGAACTAACCATGTCTGGCCTCTCTCTCTAGGACCCATCTAATCCCAGGGTGCCTTCTACACCCCACTACTCAATCCTAACACCAACCACAGTGCATGAGGCACCCCAACCCAGGTGAATCACACTGTTCTTCCCTACTCTAACCTCCCTGCAGCACCTAGCTGTACTAACAGATAGTGGGAGACTGACAAAAGGCCATAGATCACGCAGCTGGGATGCCCCACACACTATCCTAGCCTGCCTCAGGCCCTCATACCTTCCCAGACACATCCCTCCTAATTACGTAAACCCTAACCCAAAACACAACCCACACACACACACTCTACACCACACACTCTGCACACACACACACACACACACACACACACACACACACACACTTACTTAATAACTTAAAACCCAAACTACCCCCACCCCAAACTAACCCACCCAAATACTATATTTTAAAGTGCCCAAGCACTATCAGCCCTCCCCTAAAATAACAAACAAAAAGGGAGAATCTCAATACAGTGCAATGTGCTGAAAGGATACTCTTTCCAAAAAGGGAACTACATAAGCTAAAATAAACTAGCAGATAGTCCAAGTCCAAATAAAAGAGCCCAAAGTCTCATGATGAAAAAAAGAAGGTACTCAGACTGCTAGTTTCCAGCAAAGGTCTTAATAGTCAAAGAAATCCCAGAATCACAAATTATTCAAAGCGCAGCGTCAACCAAAGGGTAACTCACCCCTCTCATGAGTGGAAACCAGTTTGAAAAGATGGTAAATCCCTCTTACCGGTTACAACCCCCAGACCAACACTCTCACCGGGCTTCAGATTGAACACAAATTACCAGATCAAAGTGGATGTCAAGCCAGCACACCAGTCCAGGCTCAAGGGCTGACAAGAGGATCTACTGTGATAAGAAAAAGCAGTCTTAATAATCTAAGGAGAAGCCTCACAGGTCACAGAGAATCTAAAACACAGAAAGGCCATTCCATACAGCATCAATACTCATGCAATTGATTTCGGGACTGAACGAAACAACAACAGACAATCAGGGTCAACCCACAAGGCAGCAAAGCTCTCACCTTTGCACTGTGTCAGTTACCCTCGCTGCCTGCCTCTGCCCCTTCAGCCAACTCATTCCCATCGAGTCACTCCTCCTCAGATGGAGTACTGGGTAGTTGAAGTCAGTCTCCAGGAAACACTATAGAATCCTCCAAAGAAACCAGCCAAACTCCACCTCTGATGCACCCTCTGAACTCCACACAGTCCTTTCGGCATCACCGCCGACCGGTAAGAGAAAGTTTGAGCCCATGCTTCACCAGAATAGAGCAATTCAAAGCACAGAGCACTCACGGTCCTCACTGAAAAATAAAAACTATACTCCTAAAAACCTATCTCACTCTTTCGCCCTACCTAACGGTTCGTCCCTATGCTTTAACTAGCTAAAAATCAGTGCAAGAACTCACAGATTTCACAAGAATTAATTCTCCCAAAGACAGTTTCACAAGAATTAATTCTCCTGAAAACTATTTCATCAGATTAACATTTTACAGGCAAAAACAGGAGCTCTAACAGAGCTGCTGCCTACTGCAGCCCTGCATGGCCGCCAAGTTACGTGACTTGCTCAGGGTCACACTAGTTATCTTAGATACCGGATCAATGAATAAACAGAACAACAAGGGTCCCAATATGGACCCCTGTCTGACTCCCTGATGTAAAGTACGTGTTTGTGAATCAAATTGTCCATAACAAACCCTTAAGGAACAATTTGTAAGATAACTGAGAATCCATTTGCAGGGTTTTTCTGCAAGGCCAATGTCCTTCAGTGTACATATATTCATTACCTCTGGACTGTTTACCTTGGCATGAGTGGAGGTGTCTTACAACATCTGTAGTTAGAGCAGAAAGCAGTGGACCTGTTGCTGATGGAACTCTAGAAGTATTGTCATATAACCCAGGTGCTGTGGGAATTACACTGACTGACAGCATCACCTTCAAGGTCTGTTTACTGATTTGTACAGCCCTGTATGGACTAGGTCCTGGCTATCTATGTGACCTACTGTTTCCTTACTGGACTTCCTGCCCCATATGTTCTTCTGAGGTGGCCATCATAGCTGTTCCAAGGGCAAGGTTGAAGTCTTCTGGTGACAGGGCCTTTCAGCTGTTGGTCCTGCCCTCTAGAACAAGCTTTGCAGGAGTCTGAGAGAGGCCCCTCATTAGATACCTTTAAGACAGGCCAGAAATCCTTTCTTTTTCAGGAGGTGTATGGCACTATATATTAATCTGTTGGACAGTCACTTATTGACCTGCTGTGCACTATTATTTTAGATATTTTTAAACAGTGCATTTATTATTTATCTGTCTTGTAATCTGTTTGCTCATAGTAATGTTTTATTTATTGTAATGTCTATAAGTATTTTGTTAAGTGCTCAGAGCCCCTGGGATTGGGTGCTATATAAATAAAGTTTGCCACTACTACTATGTGGTCCTGGATGTATTCCTTAACAGGATGAGTGGTGCTTCCCACATATACCTTGTTGCAGGTGCATCACTCAGCGTAAGCAACAAATGATGTTTTACATGTTGTACCAGAATAAAATATTGGGAACATTTTTTCCCCATTCCTGGTTCGTGGACTTTTGATCTCTTATCAACTCTTTACAAACATTGCAATTACGCATGCAAATAATCCTTTCCTGTTTATTTTCTCCCTACAGTTGGAATGTATGAAGTGGCATTTTGTGAGATGGTCTTTTAAATGTATCCCTGTATGATAGGAATTTCTTGGTACTGGCACTACCAATAACTCTAATTCAGGGTCATTGGCCAGTATTTGCCACCTGTCTATCTCTCTTTCTGTCTCTCAGCCTTTGCCACCTCACTGTATCTGATACTATAATCTGTAACAAAAGGATCTCTTGCTATGTTGTCCTCTTTCCTCTTTCCTTACTTTGGGGGTTAGCAACATATTTCTTTCCACAGTTTCTGTCCTTCTTTTTGCTCTGGATATAACCTGCCTTGAATACCCCCTCTCAAGAGACCTGGTTGACAGCATCTTGACCTCCTTTTGAAATGAATTCTCCAATGTTCAGCTTCTTTTAATTCTAAAAAAAGTTGCTCAAATTGAAAAATCAAGTTCTCCATCCAGATTTGTGGATCAATATTTTAAGAAAGATATAGCCAAAATCTCTAGGTACATAAGTGATGCAATAAACATAACAAATAAGTTAGAAGGGCAAAACCGGGATGAAGGCTTATGTTGGATTCATACACTCTTCGGATACTTGAGTAGGTTTAGTACTGTCTGAGACCAAGTATTATGTGATACTTGTACAGCAGTGAACTTTAACTTACACTCTGTCTATCCCCACCATGAGGACTACCAACCTGTAGGGATGCCAGAAGGACAATGAACCCTAATGAAGGTTTCCAATCCCTTGAGGTGTCACAGGGACAGGGTTCCTGGATCAAAGACACCTTAAGGAAGAAGGGTGAACCCCAAGGAGAGAGCGGTTTTTCAGGAGAGGGGAAGCAGGTGGCAACAAAAAGTTATGAGCTTCTGGAGGATGCTTGGACATGCATGGTTTTAACTGCATGGGGGGCATGTATTGCCTGCTGCCCCTCTGGACTGCAGACTAAGCCTTTTTATTCATAGGGCCATTGTGCTCTTGGGTAGCTTTAAGGATTGAGATTGAGTAGTATGTGGTGCTTGGGTAGTATGTGGTGCTTGCACAACTATGAACTTTTGCTTACAC
Organism: Neoceratodus forsteri; assembly: GCA_016271365.2. NCBI lineage: Eukaryota > Metazoa > Chordata > Ceratodontiformes > Ceratodontidae > Neoceratodus > Neoceratodus forsteri. Next base: position 771,827,460 of record CM057456.1, on the reverse strand, counting down.
TCTTTCTGTCCCTACTATAGGGACTGTCATCCTGTCAGGGTGTCACAAGGATGCAGACACCAAAAGGGTTCAAGCCCCTTGAGGTGTCAAAGGGACAGGGTCCCAGGACCAAAGGCACCATAGGGAAAAGGCCCAAAAGCACAATGGAAGACAGACAAGCACATCCTTCCCAAGGATAGAGATGTAGCAAGACTGAGACCCAGACCTGGGAAGTCGCCATCCAGCTCCAACTCCTACAGAAACTATCTAACTTTTTATGACCTTCATCTGGGAGGAGAGGAAAAAACCCTATTAGGAGGAAACTTTTCGGAGTCTAAGGCCTTAGTCACTTTCCCTCCAGGCTAGCATTAGAATTAGTGATGGTCCGGCTACTGCAATTTAGAAAACCCATTTCAGGGGAAGTATTTTAGAACATGGGCTCTCGCTTTATCCCTCTAATGGAAAGCCATGAAGGTGCTGTGAGCCAGTTTCTGCAACTAAAGCAGGTTCCATATTAAGAAGTCCTACTTCCAAAGTGGAGGAGAGCAATGAACCATAAAAAGGCACTCACCTGGCCTCCAACTGAGGGGAGGCCAAGACAGGAAACCAAATCCTTGAGGGCCAAACCATAGGAAATGAGCCCTTGGGGGCAGAGATTCAAGTAGTTACATGATCTTCACCATTGAGGAGCGGAGGAAGGGAAGTAGGTTGTGACCAGTGAACCTTAGGAGGCCATAGGGAGGAATAGCTTTCAAAGGTGCTGCCAGCATTGTCTATAAAGCTAAAGGAGCCCCCAAAGGCTTAGAGGCCCCTCCCTCTGGTAGTTGAAGTCTTAAGTGCTACATCAAGATGCTCTGCTGAGTCAGTATGCATGGTTATCATTTCCCCTGGTTCATTGGACATTCTCACAAGAATGGCAGAAAGAGAATGACCCCACTTGTGTCAAGATACCCATCCTCAAGATGTGGACTTCTTGACAGCAGAGTGGGACCATCAGCTTACAGGGCAGTGGAACCCTGGAAACCATGCTATGGTCATGGCTGGCATACATCCAAGTGCAGAAGAGTAGTGGGAGGCCAATTTGGGTAGCCTGATGGCCATTGAGTGTAAACTACAAAGGCAGAAATGAATGAAGGCAAGGTTGAATGACTAACTCGAAGCTTGAAATGCTGACTGAAACATGGCCAGAGACTGAAGATTCATGCCTGAGATTGAATAGGACACTGATGGTGGAGCCTGATGGCCATGGAGTACACACATGTAGGCATGAACAGGCAAGACTGATGAATGACTATGGCATGGTATGCTGAGTGAGAGAGATGCAGACTGAATATAATAAATAAGCAAAAATGATTGACACACACCAACCAGACTCATGTAGTAAATAATGAGGCTTACAGTAAAAAATGAAGCACTATGCTACAAAGGAATCATAGCTTAGTGACATCCTTCAATAAATGCAAAAGCAGGGCAGTAGCTGAGTTGCTAAGATTGACTAGGATGAGCAAATGAGGCAAACCACTGTGTTCAAGGAACTGTGGAGCACTGGATAACAGAGTAGGAACAAAATAGACTGAACAGGCATAGCAGAGGCAGAGTGAAGCAGAAAAAAGGCAGGTCAGTCACTGCTTAGCAGGGAGTTTGGAACTAAGCAGGAGTGCAATAAGACCCAGGAGTGAACCTCCCTGGGAATGTGGGCCATGGAGTGCACCTCACAATCTAGAATTAGCTTGAAAAATGGAGGCATGGATGACAGTAAACCAGCAGGAGCCCCAAAGCAGGGGAGAAATCATCCTGGAGGACTGCAAACAAAGCAGCACCACTGTGTCAGAGCCAAAAAAAACAGATGGTTCGATGGAAGCAACAAACAAACAAAGCAGAAAATGATGAGGAGGTGGGACACTGGGAGATAGCAGGACAGCGGCAGGTAAAGGGGAGCAGTGCAGAACAAAGATGTCACATGGTCATCAGCAATGAAAAAACTCAAAATATCCGGGGGATGATTGGATGTGCACAGAGGAAGACGTGGTATGCGTCACCTGCTGCCCTGCCAAACTGTATGCTAAGCCTTTTAATTACCATTGATATAAGTTCACCATATGCATGTATCCACTTGAAGAGGGCATTCATAGTTGTAAGGACTTTACAGCAGCAGACACTGAAATAAAGGAGTCACCACCATGGTTCATTTTTGATCTGTTAAAATTTGTGTTATCACACAATTATTTTTTGGTTAACCAGAAGTTGTACTTCCAGACACAGGGGACTGTGATGGGGGTGACTCTCACCCCACTGTATGCCAGCATATTCTTGGCATGATGAGAGGACCAGGTAGCCTTTGCAGACTTGAACTCCCATCCCAGACACATACACCAGTGGTATTGATATATTGATTATATTATAAGTGTCTGGGGTGGTGGGGGGAGGGGCTATTGTAAATTTCATCCAGTGGCTGAACAATAGGATGAACATCATTTATATCCCTCACTTTAATAAAAAGGAAATACAATTCCTGAAAGTGAAATTCAAAGTGGGATGAGACAACAGGGTTATATGTGAGCCTTACAGGAAGCTAGTAGCTGGAAACAACCTACTGCGAGTAGAGAGTGTCCACTCTGGGCCCTGGTTGACAGCATCCCTTTTGAGATATTTTTTGAACATGAGAAGAAACTGTATGTTGTAGAATATGTTCCAGAAGGAGGCCCAGATGCTGTTGCCAGGTTCCTTGATAGGGGGTATTCAGCATACAGTAGGTTATATCCAAAGCAAAAAAGAAGGTTAGAAACTGTAGAAAGAAATATGCTGCTGACCCCAAAAGTAAGGAAAGAGGAAAACTTTGCAAGAGTCCCTTTTTGTTGCAACATAAGATCTAATGAGGTGTCAAAGATTGTGTGTGTGAGAGAGAGAGAAGTGTCAAATAAGGGAAAGGTGAAATTGTTCAACCAGGAGAGGCACACTAAGCTGAAGTTTGTTTACAGGTGTGACCTGGGAGCACAAAGAAGTTAAGTGACTCGTTCAGGGTCTCACAGTATACAAATGAGAGCTGTGAAATTCAAATTCAGGTCTCCAGGTTATCAGCTCAGTGCTCTAAACCACAGTGCCATACTGCCCAATGACCCTGAACTAGGGTCACTAGTAGGACCAATACTAAAAATGTCCTATAGTAGACAATGAATTCCAAAGACCACCTCAGAAAAAGACACTTTGCAGATTCCAAAGGGAGAAAATTGAAAGGAAAGAATTTTTTTGTGTGCAGCTACTGCAATGTTTATAAATATGTGATGAGAGATCCAAAGTCAGCTTACCCAGGGACAGGGAAAACATTTCCACCAACTTTTATATGACACATAAAACATATTTTATTATTAATACTGGCTGATGCACCTGCACCAAGGTGTATGTAGGATGCACCATTCATCCTGTTAAGGAATGCATTCAGAAGCACGTTTGTGCTATTCCATGAGGCAACTGAGAAAGTACATTGGGAGACCATTTCACAGATGTTCATGGATGCAGCACATGAGCATTTAATTTAGAGCCCCAGATCATGTTCCAGGCAGCAATGGAGAGGGGTCATGACAGACATATGTCACTATAAAAAGAAACAAGCATTTGTCAATGCCAAATGTTTCCTTTCATGGTGTATGCAGCAGGGGTGTATTAAAGTTACAAGCCTGCATTTGCAAACCTCAACGTAGTCTCATAATTTTGTTGCTTTTTAACATTTTTATGCCAAATTTTCATCAGGACTGGTGATCATGACTGGCTGGCTGCAGCAGACCCTGACTGTCCCCACCATAGAAGGACACACCGACCGAAGTGAACCACCCGCAGTCATGAAACCAACCTGGTTCTCACTGTTGCATAGTGACAAACTTGCACTACACCACCTGGGTCATGTGTTTTCCTGGGGAAGCATGCAAAAAGCTGCAGCCCTAGAAATGGCTATTTTGAAAATTTGGGGGCAAATATTGAAAATTACCAAAGTTACAAGCCTGTGTCCACAAACATCAACGTAGGCTCATAACTTTATTGCTTTTAAACATTTTTATGCCAAATTTTCAACATAACCTTCTTATGACCCCTCCTCATGAACAATGGTGGAGAAAATGTTCAACTCCTGCCCAAAAGGTGATTTTGCGCAGTGACCACAAAATCACCTTTTGAGACAGATTTACTTAATGTCACTTGAATAGTTCATGAGGTGGTGTCCCAAAGAAGGTATGTTGAAAATTTGGGGTAAGAATATTAAAAAATGCTCAAGTTATGCTACTAAGTTACACCACAGGGTGATCAGGGAGTTGAAGGAGGAGTTGGCCACACTCTTGACAAGGATCTTCAACTTGTCCCTGGATACGGGAGAGTGCTGGAGGACTGGAAGAGAGCAGACATAGTGCCTTTACACAAGGGAGGTAGTAAGGAGGTGAAGGGGAACTCCCAACCTGTCAGCCTCACGTCAGTGGTGGGGAAGGTATTGGAGGCATTAATCAAGTAGAGGGTGGTGAATTACCTGGAGGAGAGTGGCTTGATTGGGTGACTCAGGTGATTGATGGGGGGGCGGTGGACATGGCCTATCTGGACTTCAGTAAGACCTTTGACACCATCTCCCATAAGGAGGCTGGTAAGCAAGATGGAAAGCCTAGGGCTGGGTGGGAAAATAACAAGCTGGGTGGAGGCCTGGCTGGCAGGAAGAACTCAGAGGGTGGTGCTTAATGGGGTACACTCTGGGACAACGAGGGTAAAGATAGGAATGCCACAGGGGTCAGTTTTAGGTCTGCTTCTCTGCAACATCTACATCAGTGATATTGCAGAGGATTTGAGGGGGAGGGTGTGCCTATTTGCTGATGATATGAAAATATGCAATAGGGTGAACACCCGGGGGGTGGAGGACATGAGGGAGGACTTAAAGATGCTAAAAAAATGGTCTGCGATGTGGCATCTAAAATTTAATGCCAAGAAGTGCACTGTGATGAACTTGGGGAGTAGGAATAGAACAGAAGGGTTGGGTACACCCTAGGTGGGGAGGAAATCAAAGTAACAGAACAGGAGAGGGGTCTGGAGATCATAGTCTCCTTGAACCTTAAGGTAGGAGTCCAACATAGCAGGGTGGCAGGAAAGGCCAATGGAATGTTGACATGCATAGGCAGGGGCATTACTAGCAGAAGGAGGAAGGTAATAATACCCCTTTACAAAGCCATGGTGAGGCTGCATCTGGAGTATGGGGTTCAGTTCCAGAGGCCACATCTCTACAAAGATATAGATGCATTGGAGAGGATTCAGAGAAGGGCAACCAAGATGGTGCAGGGTATGCAGGAAATGTCATACAAGCAGAGGTGTAAGGAGCTGGATCTGTACATGCTGGAGACAAGGAGGGAAAGGGGAGACAGGATTGAAAATTTTAAATATGTAAAGGGGCTCAATAAAGTGGGAGAAGAGGGTTTACTTAAGACGAAGGAGGGGGTCAGAACTAGAAGGCACAGCCTCAGACTGCAAGGAAAAAGATACAGGTGCAATATGAGAGGGTACTTCTTCATGGAGAGGGTGTTGGAGCCCTGGAACAGACTATCAGATGGAGTGGTGGGGGCTAAATCGGTGGAAGAATTCAAGAGGGCATGGGACAAGCATATGGGGCTGAGTATCGGGGGAGGGCGGGGGCTGGCAGGGAGGGGGAGGTGTAGGGAGAAAAAAAAGTCAGACTAGATGGGCCAGTAGGGTCCTTTTCTGCAGTCAAGCTTCTATAATTCTATGATTCTATGAAGTTCAAAACCTCATTGTAACACATTGAACCACATACCTGAATTTTTCAGTTCACCGTCTGGCGTTAAAAAGTGAAGACGTGTCTGCGGTCCTGAGAAGATAAAGGCGTTTGACCTCCCAGTGTAATTAAGGGCTTGGGGTGGTGGGCGCTGAGTGGGAGGGTGGGTGGGGCACATTATGGCACAACAGACATTGATGGGCAGTTTTCTTTTTTACAGGCTTAAAACTAACATAACAAAAAACATGGAGGGATGGACTGCCTTCTGACACTGGAATTGGGCACCCCAATGTCAGCACCTCAGAGAATGGTGGTGGGTGACATGGAGGAAAGAAGGGATGTCAAGAGAAGTGGTAGCAGGGGTTGGCACCCCACTTTGATAAAATTAAACGTACATGGTAAGAGCAAGTCGGTGAGACAGACACTTGGAGTGAACGGTAAGAAAGAAGCGGTAGGAGGGGTGGCACCCACTGTGCTTATATACATAAAGATAAGAAAGAATGGGTGGGTGAGCCACATGGATGGGAGCGGGGGTGGGAGAAAGAAGCAGCAGCTGGGGTGGCACCCCACTCTGCTTACATACATACAAGGTGGTTGTTAGATCGACTGTGGTGGGGCTTTTTCTGTGATGCTGGAGTTGGGCAGTCACACAGACCCACACAGACAGAGGCTGAGGAGGTGAAGTTAGGAACACCAGGAGGCTATGAAAGGTAATGGAGGCTTATGGGTGGTCAGATGAGGGGGGAGAAACCTGAGCTGAGAAAGTAGCACTCTGAGGCAAGCGCAGAGTTATGTGATTGTACTATGGTAACTGTATAAATGTGTTGCTTTCAAAGCCACTCAGCTGCCTGCTGGCTGGCTTTATGTAAATGAAAGTACTGAAATGCTCTCATTGGAGTGCTTCAGTCCTTTCAGGTACACAAAGTCTATGCCCATGAAACTGTGACCACTGTCATACTCTGCTTGCATCATCACTGGTCTGTCAGGGACAAGCCCAATGTAAATTATTCTGCATCTGGCTAGTCCGTGACGCACCTCTCGAATGCCATTCTCTGAAGCAAAATAAAATGTTTCTTGCATATGGACAAAGAAACACAAAAAGTAGTAGCAGTGATGAGGCTGGAAATTATAGGCCAGTCAGTCTGACATCGATGGTGGGACAGTAAATAGAATCACTTCTGAAGGAAAGGATTGTGGAATATCTTGAATCCAGTGGGTTCCAAGGAAGCATAGATTCATGGAGGAAGGTCATGTGAAACAAATCTGATAGATATCTTTGACTGGGTGAGAAAGGAATTAGATCAGGGTGGAGCAGTGGACATGACCTACCTAAATTTCAGTAAGATTTTCAACACTGTTCCACACAGGAGAAAAGTAAGTACGTTGGGTAGCTTAGAAGTGGCTCCAAAAATGGTAAACTGGGTAATAATTTGGTTAGGAGATGGGCAACAGAGGGTGGTGGTAAACAGGACTTCACTCCAAGGAAGGGAGATTGGCCAGTGGGGTGCCTCAGGGATCCATATTGTGACCATTCCTCTTTAATGTCTGCATAAGAGACATTGCAGAGGAGCTGGAAGGGACGGGCTGCATCTCTGCAGTTGACACCATAATCTGCAATAGAGTGGACACTCCGGGGGGGGGGTGGCTGGCAATAATGACTACCAAACAAGCAGGAAAGAGAGAAGGGATATGACAGAGACCTTTAAATACCTCAAAGGTGCTCAAGAACAAAGGGACATGCTATGAAAATGGAGCGGGTAGATTCAGGAGAGATGTGAGGAAGTTATTATCCCTCTGTACAGACAGCTGGTGAGACCCCATCTGGAGTACTGTGTGCAGTTCTGGAGACCCAATCTCCGCAAAGACATAGACAGGATGGAAGCTGTCCAGAGGAGGCAACTAAAATGGTGCAGGGTCTGCACGGAGGACATATGAGAGAGACTTAGGAGCTTAATATGTATAGCCTCGAGGAAAGGAGGGAGGGGACATGATAGAAACTTTCAAGTACCTCAAGAGAATCAACAAAGTCCAAGAGGTAGCATCTTTCAAAAAAGGGTGTGCAAGAACAAGAGGGCACAATTTGAAGATAGAGGGCGGCTCAGAGGTAATTTGAGAAGTGTTTTTCACAGAGAGGGTTGTGGATGCATGGAATGGCCTTCCGGAGGAGGTTGTGGAGTCAAAATCAGTGGTGGAATTCAAGCATGCATGGGATAGTCATAAGGCAATTCTGGGGGTTGGGGGTAGGAAGAAGTAGGCTGCTGGTTAACTAGGATCTGCAGCTTATCCAGTAGGTAGGGAAATGGGCAGACTGGGTGGGCCAAGCGGTCCTTATCTGCCGTCAAATTCTATGTTTCTATGTTTCTATGTTACCCCTTCACAGAAAGAGTGGTGGATTCCTGGAACAACATTCCAATTGAGGTGGTGGGGGAGAAAACAGTGGTGGGTTTCAAGAATGCATGCGACTGAACAAGGGAATCATAGTAGGAAAGAAGGAGGTGTGAGGGAAAAAGAGTTGTAGAGCAAGTAGAATCTGTGGTGATACTGTAGGTAGGGGAACAATCATTTGTCAATGCTGAATGTTGTCTCGCTGGCATTGGCATTGGTAGTGCAGGAGTTAGAGAAGCATAATAGGAATGGCAGTGAAGTACTGAAGTGACGCCAACCCCACCCCCACCCTGCAGAGATCAACAGGCATTGGGGTGTGCCTTTGGGTCGTCAGTTATAACGTTCATGGCATTTTACCTCCCCCTACCCCATAGACACTGATAAGTGTCGTGGTGTGCTTTGGGGTCTTTGGGCATTATACTTACCCCATTACATAAGAAAATACTCTGAGGTGGGTGCAGTATAGGAGAATGGGGTGAACTTTGTGGCCGAACACTCCAAGGCACACCACAATGTCTGTCACTGGCTGCTGGGTGGGGGTGGCAGTTTAATAGGGAGCATTACAGCCAATGATCCCAAGTCACACCCCTGACGCCTGTCAGTCTTCAAAGGGTGGGGTGTTACAGTTGGAAACCCGAACGCCATAGGCTTGTGTTGGTATTTTCACTCCAAATTTTCAACATGGGCTTTTTGTGACCCCACTTCATGAAGAGCGGCATTATCAGTTTGTTAGCTGAAAGGTGGTTTTGCAGAGCGGCAATGCCATTTGGCGATACAGGTCCAAAAATACATTTTAGGCAGTATGTAAAAAATTACAACTGTATTGTTCATGAGGAGGTGTAAAATAATGGCAACGTTGAAAATCTGGAGTGAAAATATGAAAAATTGGCAAACTGTGCGACACATGTCTGTAACCCAATTATTTTTTGGATTTTTTTAACCACATTTTCAATACAGGCATTTTGGGACCTCCCATCGTGAACAGTGGCAGTGTGATTTTGTTAATTTGTCTCAAAAGTTGATTTCCCACAGCGACCACGCCATTGTGTGCCACAGGTTCGAAAACACATTTTGGGAAGGATGTGAAAAATAACAGCTGTACTGTTCATAAGGAAGTGAGAAAAAATGCCACTGTTGAAAATCTGGCATGAAAATATTGCAAATTTGTGAAGTCACAAGGGTGCATGGGAACTGCGCAACGTGCACTTGTAACACAGTCATTTTATAGACTTTCATCACCAAATTTTCAAAATAGGCATTTTAGAACCTCTACTCATGAACAGCGTCACTGCCATTTCCTCAAACTGTCCCAAAAACTGATTTTGCACAGCAACTGCTCTATTCTGCACCCGACACACAAAAACACATTTTGGCCAGGATATGTAAAATGACAGCTGTACTGTTCATAAAGAGGTGTGGAAAAATGCCAATTTTGAAAATCTGGAGTGAAAATATTATAAATTCACAAAGTTAGGAGCGTGCATGGAAATTGCGCAATGCATGCTCGTAAAACAGCCAATTTTTTTTGATTTTTCCCACCAAATTTGCAACATAGGCTTTTTGAGAGCCCCCCTCATGAACAGTGGCACTGTTGTTTCATTAATAGGTCCCAAAAGGTGATTCCACGCAGTGACTGCAAAATTACCTTTCGGAACTGAATAATGCCATGACAGTGACAGAATTCATGAAGAGGGGTTCCAATAACCTCATGTTGAAAATTTGGTGTGAAAATTCCCCAAAATGCCCGAGATATGCATCAACGTTGAAAAAATCCTATTTATGCCATTATACGGCTCACGGCATTTCTTCAATTCGCGGTCGGTTTTGAAGAGTACTGACGTGTTCTCAGTCCACCGAAGATTGTTGCGTCAGACTCCGGAGGTAAGTATGAGGTGGGGGGTGTGGGGAGGCAGGGTGCACAGATGGTGGCGCAGGTTGGGGGCAGGGAGACCGCGATGCACCGTTTTCTGTTTACAGGTAAAAAGAACATCACGGGATGTTTTTTTCAGTGACATTGGCATGCTGGTGTGGGCTCCCAGCATGCCACTTGATTGTTTTGGGGGCTGTAGCTGGCGGGATTGGGCACCCACGTCAGCACTTATTGAACGGGGGGCAAGAGTCGAGGGGGATTGGGCACCCCCCCTCAGCACACAACAGATGGGGGGACATTATGCTGATGGGGAGTGGGCTCCCCCATTGGCAAAATAAACAGGGAAGTGGGACTGTAGCCGACAAGGTTTGGGCCCCCCCATAGGCAAAGAAAGACTTTTTTTTTATTTAGTTGTTTAACCAGGTATAGCACACTAAGCTGAAAGCTTTTTTACAGCAGTGACCTGGGAGCACAAGGAGGTTAAGTGACTTGCTCAGGGTCACACAGTATTCAAGTGGAAGCTGTGGGATTCAAACCCAGGTCTGGTCTGCTGGATATCACCAAATTTGCAGCTCAGAGCCTTAGACCACTGCGTTATACTGCCTCACTTGGGGGGAGCGCATGATGCCAAGGGGGATTGGGCACCCCCTCAACACACACTTGGGGGGATCATTATGCCGATGGGGAGTGGGCTTCCCTGTCAGCACATAAAGTGAGTCAAGGGGGGGTCACGTGATGGCAGCCTGAGCGAAAGTCGCACTCGCCCGGAGCTCCCCGATCGACTACTTAAATTCTTTATCTTGCAGCGTCTTTACCGGCAAATAGCGATTCTTCTTAAGAGGCAGTATACCCTACAGCGCGACGGTTTATTCGCAGAAGTCAGCGATGGAAGCATATATTAAAAAAACGCATCCGAAACCTTCGCCGCCACAGACGCCGGAGAAATTGCAGGCCTCAAAGATAGCCAAGCAGCAGGCTGCTAGCCTGTCTCAGCTCCCCATAATGGACTCCCCGCTCACGGAAGCTAAGTTCCTCGAGACGATGAAGCCCCTTCAAGCCTCCATTTCAATTTTAGCTGGGGATATTCAGGACATTAAACAAGCAGTGGATTCGTTATCCAGGAGGATTGGGGATGCAAAGAGCAACATTTCCTCCATTGAAAGCAGACAAAATGGAGCAGATACAGAGATTGTCCTGGCAAAGAGAAGAATTAAAAACTGGAAGACAAATTAGAAGATCTGGAGGGGCGCAGTAGAAGGAACAATTTGGTGGTTCTTGGGATACCAGAAAGAGAGGAAGGTAGTGCTCCAATTACATTCATGCAAAAATTCTGCCTTAAAATCGCAGGTTCTCCTCCTGGAGGGGGAGATTATATAATAAAAAGGGCACATCGAGCTCTACGCCTTCCCCCTTTACAGGGTCAACCCCCCAGACCTCTGATTCTCCGTTTTCTCAATTATTTGGATAAACAACACGTTCTGGAGAAAGTTAGAGGAGTGAAGGAGCTTCTATGGGAGGGCAAGAGAATCCGAATTGTACAGGATTTGCCTCATTCTGTAAGGATCAGAAGACAAGAACTACATCCATTAGTCTCCAAACTTATTGCTGTGTCAAAACCTTTTAGGGTGAAATACCCTGCCATTCTAATGGTTTCTCATGAGGGGAAATGGTTGTCCTTCGAGTCACAGCAGCAGGCCCAACAGGAGCTGCAGCGGATACTTCCAGATCTGTTCAAGTGAACCTTCGTCTTATTCATCTGTTCGAGCGAGACTTTCATCCACCTAATTACGAAGGACTTATGACGGGAGGAATGTTGGACTTTTAATAAGAAAAAGGACAAAATAATGAGTTTTTTTTTTTTTTTTTCCCTTCTCTTTCTTCTTCTTTCTCTCCCCCGGAAATAACTTTTTTGGATTAGTCTACTCCTATTGGAACATGGTGGATCTACCAAGTGCATAATTAGCAAGATTCGAGCTGATTTACGGGATGTCATCTTGCTGGTTGTTACCCTGAGCAGTTAAAGTGTCAGCATAAGAGTTTTAGGAAGAAGAACAAGGCCGAAAAGAAGAATGATGGTTGCTAAAAGGAATAAAGTCCCAGGAGGTTTATGCCCCCCTTCCCCCCCCTTTTTTTTTTTTACTATGGGGCACATTTTTGATTTCTATGGGCCTATTATGGGATTGTATCTTAGTAGTTGGGGTAGGTGGGCTCGGGGTGGGGAATGGGGTGATAATTAGCTCTAGGCTGTTTTCTGGATGTATATCATGTGGCAGTATAGCTTTAGGAGTGCAGTTTTTAGGAACTGGGGGTTGCGTGCTTTAAAGGGCTGGGAGGGTATTAGGAAATATTACTATAAGGGGTGGGGAGGAGGCTGGGGGGCAGCTAGAGGAGGAGGGAGGTGAGGAAATTTCAGGGACTTGAATATTTAAATAGGGGAGGGCATTTGTCCGTTTGGGTGCTAACATTATTTTATTTGGGGCCGACAGTGTAATTCCCATACGATTTTCAGAGATTTCCATTTTATTCCATTTACCAGGTATATGACACTACCATATAATATTGTTAGTTGGAACATAAAAGGAGCCAAGGATAGGGTCAAGAGGCAGGTTGTCCTTAAACACCTCTTACACTTAGGAACACAAATTGCTTTCCTTCAAGAAACTCATCTAAAGAGAGTTGACCTGCACTATTTTAAAAGACTGTGGGTAGCAAAAGTTTTTGGTGCCGGGGCGTCATCTAAGAGAGCTGGGGTGGCCATCCTAATTGCAAGAGGGGTGCCTTTCAAATTGGTACAGGAATGTTGGGACCCAGAAGGGTGCTTTGTATTTGTGAAAGCAATATTAGCATCTCAATCCATGGTATTAGGCTCGATTTATGGTCCCAATTGTGAATCTCCTTCATTCTTCAGGGACCTTCCCTTCAAAATGGGCCTAGAGGCACACAATATCACCATTCTTGGAGGAGACTGGAACTTAGTACTTTCTAATGATTTAGATAGATCTCACAATAGGCACAGAGGCCTTTCCCCATCCCAAAGGGCCCTGAAGGATTTTATTAACAAAACAGCCTTAGTTGACATATGACGTCTATTTTTCCCAGAAAGGAGACAGTATTCGTTTTTCTCCCCAGCTCATCATACTTATTCGAGAATAGATTATATCTTAATTAGCTCATTAATGGTTCCCAATATGTCCCATGCAGAGATTTGGCAAGGTAATCTCAGACCATGCTCGTTGTGTGTAAGATACACTTTTTCCAGAGATCGGAGATTTACGCAATGGAGGTTAAATACCCAAATTATAAAGAAGAAAGTTCCTAAGGAGCATTAGGGAGCTTATTGTACATTTATGATTGATAATAATGATTCTATATATCAAAAGACCTAATATGGGCTGCCTTAAAATGCTTCCTAAGAGGAGTTGATTAAGATTGCGTCTAGGAAGAAACAGGAGCAGAGGCGAAAGGCTGAGAACTGTGTTATCGAAATCCAATCAATCGAGAACACTCTATCCGTATCTCACCTGAGTCAGACTGGGTTCAAGTTGCACCAATTACAAGCCCAGTATTCGGAAATAATGTTTCAACAAGCAGAACTTGCTCTTACTCGAACCAAGATGCAGTATTTAGACTTAGATGAAAGCGAGCAAACACCTTGCTTGGCGAGTGAAACAAATGGACTCAGCTCAATACATAGTGGGGGTTCGTGTAGGTCAAGGATCGGATCTATACTGATCGGTGAAATCTCAAAATTATTTGGAGAGTACTTCCAGAAATTATATGCACAAGAACCTGATTTGAGATCTTCTGGTCCTGAAATTTCGGAATATTTAAATGAAGCGAACTTGCCAAAATTATCAGAAGCCGAGTCCAAAATCTTAGAAGCTCCAATTGCTATTTCTGAGATACATCAAGTTATCCGGCAGTTGCCTCTAGACAAATCTCCAGGCCCGATGGTTTCCCGAGTAACTTTTATAAGGCTTTTCTCCCAGAGATCTCATCAATCCTACTAGACACTTTCAGGTATTGGTACAATCATGGAATTTCTGATCCAGCTTTCCTGGAGGCCACTATCTCCTTAATTTTAAAACCCGGTAAAGACCCAACCAGTCTGGATAGTTACCGGCCAATATCTCTGCTTAATACCGACATTAAAATACTCGCAAAAATTTTAGCTAATAGACTAGCAGTCATGGACCGACTAATATGCAGGAACAAGTGGGTTTCATGAGAGGAGATTATCCACGATCATATGAAAACTTATGCATCTTATTGCAATAGCGAAAGATTCTAAAATCCCAAGCACTCCTATCACTCGATGGCGAAAAGGCCTTTGATCCGATCTCATGGCCCTTCTTATTTGCTACTCTCTCGGCCTTGACATACCACAACTTTTATGTTGGGTCAGATTATTATACTCTTGCCCATCAGCCAGGGTGAAATGTAATGGATTCCTGTCACAGGTCTTCAAGTTGGAGCGGGGTACTAGGCAGGGCTGTCCTTTGTCCCCTTTATTGTTTAACTTATATTTGGAACCACTATTGCGTAGGATCATAAAGAATTTGGCTATCAAATGTATACAAATAGGGGATTCTAGTTATGTCTGTTCTACATACGTGGATGACGTGCTTCTACATGTAGAAAACCCAGAGACTTCGATCTCAGCTATACTTAAGGAGATTAATAATTTTTCCGCAGTATCCTCATATAAATTAAACTGTGCTAAAACTAAAGTTTTCCCTCTAAACCATTTTTCGAGAAAAGCAGATGTGCAGGGTCTAGGTGTCTCATGGAAACCAAATTCATCACTTTTCTAGGTATAAACATAAATCGAGTTTGTCCAGATGATCAGGGATAATTTGGGTTCTATAGTGCAAGAGATTTCGGAAGATTTTAAGAGATGGGGCACAGTCTCCTTATCTCTATGGGGCAGACCGAACCTTATAAAAATGATGGCTCTTCCTAGGCTTCTTTACCCGCTTGATATGCTAAGAGCCTTCCTGCCAAACAGCTGGTTTATTAAATTGCAGAACTTATTCAATTCCTTTTTATGGCAAAGTAAAACAACCTGTCGATCTTATTTCAAACTTTCAGCTCCCACCCTTAAAGGTGGCCTAGCAGCCCCCTCCCTATTTATCTATTATTTGGCCCAGCATGTAGGGAAATTGGCTTTCTGGGATCGTGATCACACTTAAGTTACTTATACACCTCTCTGGATGGACATTGAACAGGGTCTTGCGAAGGGCCAAATGCTCCTATCTGCGCTCCTTTATATCCCTCTGGCCAGTCTTCCCAACCGCTCAAAATAACCCTATGGGATGGTCTATCAGGGCATTTCATCAGTTACAAAGCTATTTAGGGGTTCACTGGTGGTTATCTGGCTCTCAACCCATTGTAGACAATCCACAAATTAAAATCGATGGCTCCCCATTCCAGTTGCATTTGGCCTCAGATAAGTAAATTAGCAGTCAGCGGACTTTTGGGATTAGGACAGGCCGTATACATTTGAGGCTCTGAAAAAATTTGAGTTTCACGGACCTAGATTTTACAAATGGTTGCAGCTGAGTAAAGCTCTGACTCAGGTCTTCTCTCGAATTATAAAGTGGATAAGGGAGATAAAGATATACACACTCTTCTAAGGACTGCGCAGCAGCCACATGCAGTGGTCAAGGTTCGCAGTCTCCTCCAAGAATAGGATCACACACTTCCTTCTGGAATCTGCTATTATTGGGTCGAGGTGATGGATATCAGTGCCTCCCAAAGCTTAGGCTACACTTTGGACTACAGTGTATAGATTCATTAAGCAAGACAGGCTAAGATTAATACAGTTTAAAATAATGCATCATTTGTACTTGACTCCTTCCCATCTCTTCAGAAGGGGAGTACTTAGCTCACCTTTTTGTGGGAAATGTAAAAAGGAAGATGGAACCCTATACCACCTTTTATGGTTGTGCCCCCTGGTTCAAAGCTTTTGGAAATCCGTGGGTACCCTGCTCGGCCCTATCCTTGGCTCTCACAGAATGGATACCCCCAAGGTCTGTATCTTGGGTGCTTTCCCTGCGACCACTCCCAAAACCTGGAGAGCACGTATCATGCTGGCCACCACAGTAACAAAGTTATTAATCCTCAGATACTGGGTGTCAGACAAGGTCCCAACATTGGTGGAGTGGCACAGGGAATGTACTTTAGCTATACAACTTGAAAAACACATTGCAGGTATAAGGGGTAGAAGAGAGTCTTTTGTAAAGTTATGGGGTTCGTGGGAGCATTTTCTTTTCACCTGGAGGCCGCTAAATTAAAAATGTCTTGGTTTATTATGCTAGTACCTTTTAATTGTTAATTCACTATATCTGACCTCTTATATATCATGGTAGAGGGTAAGGGGGGGGTGGGAGGAATTATAGTTCCTAGGCTAGTTACTATTGACTGTTGTTACACCCGGGGAAAGTGCGTGGTTCCAATTTCTTTGTACGATAGCTGCAAGATGTCAATGCTTTCCCTGTAAGGTTTATATAACTATGTATTGATAACTGTGTTTTGTTTTTTGAGAAAACAATAAACTTTAAATGATAAAGTGGGTCAAGGCATACGACAGGGAGATTGGGCACCCATGAAGTCAGGCGGCAGCAGTCAGTGCCGCCATGTTTACATCGGGAGGCATGTTATTATGCCACTGCAATGAGAAGTTGCTTCTCTTTGCAGTAGACCTTTTCTTAGAACTAGTGGCCACATTCCGTATTGTTTGTGTGGCACCTGCATGCTGCCTTATTGGTGAATGAGGGACGCACCTACTGATGTGTGACCTGCATTCACCCACAGTGATTGCACCTCCAAATCTGCTACTTCTGCAATATGTTGACCGCTAGCCAACATAAAAATAGGCAGACTGGTGGGCCAACAAGTCCTATCTGTTATCAAATTCTTTTTCTTTGGCTTTTACCTTATCACCAATCACCTTCCAAGTACTGTATGTAAGTAAAGAAATGTAGAAATTACTAAAAGAACCCCTCCCCCGACCCATACTTCTCGAATGTCCCTCATTATGCTCCATCCCACATACGAACATATGAACATATGAATGTACCAGCAGAAACAGACCTCCTGGTCTATCAACGTCTGCTTGAGTATGCAGCTAGCATGGAAAAGTTGCTGCCCAGACAGAGATGCTGTTAATAATCTATGCTGCCAGAGCAAGTTAAACTTTCTACAAACAAACTGGCTAATTCCTCCAATGTTCATTTATTTGTAACTTGTGACCAGATGACAGCATTTTCAGGTACATTTCAGGGCGTGTGTGAGGGAGGTACATTTTTGTTTTATTGATACTATCCTTCACCCCACAGACAGAACCCCCACCATTGACTGACAGAGTTTGGCTAAGTCAGCTCTGTTGGTAGTCACATACACGGCAGTTTTTTTATTATTATTATTATTAACTTATTCCCCACCCAAAAAAAAAAACACTGCGAAGAGTAAGCACACTCACTGAAACCTTTGATCAATAGTTGCTTCCACATCTTGACATCCATAGTAAAAGGTGGCAGAGAGGGGGCAGGACTCAAGAACTACTACTGGGAGTCTGGGAAGGTAGGGAACATGGAATAAGAAACCGGGGATAGGAAATAATCCCAGAGCCAGGGGTGGGAGAAAGGCAGACAGGAGCAGCTGTGCAGAAGGCAGCTTGAGATAAGAGGGGCAGTGCCAGGAACAGTTGTGTGATGGTAACGGGTACCAGGAGGTACAGGTACAGCTGTAGTGCAAAGTGGCAGTGGGGGTCTCCTGGCAGACTGGACATGTGACCCTCTATTCAGCTTCTGTAGCTGCACTCCTCCAACCCCATAACAGGACTGGATTCCAGGGGATAGCTGATTGAACTTACCCAGGGGATGCTGGCTTGAGTTACCGCCTTTGAAGAATCCCCAATTAGTACATTTCACTTCATAGCAAAGTTGTTAGTTTTGAGTCCCATTCAGTTGTTGCTGTTTTAATTTTTTTGTGTGGACACAATAAACCAAACAAGACTGCCCTCTGCCCTGGTCAGATCAAGATAGTCGGTGGCCATAACTCCAGAACCGATGTGATTGAGGTCAGTATCCTTGGGGCCAGGACTGAGAGGAATGACACGGGGGGACTTGCTGCAGATGGAGAGGAGCTGGGGGGACTTTGTGAGGAAGGGTAGCTGAAGGAGGAGTAACAACTAGGGGGGACATAGAAACAGACTGCTTGGCAGGAAAAGACCCAGTGGTCCATCCAGTGTGCTCATTTCCTCTACCACTGAGGGGGGGGGGGAGCTGAGAGAGGGGCAGCAACTTGGGAACTGAGAGGTGGGACCAACTGAGGGGACACTTGCTGTAGTGGGAGGGGAGTTGAGAGAGAGCCAGCAACTGAGGGGAGATGCAGAGTTAAGTCATTGTACAACAGTAACTGTACAAATGTGTTGCTGTCAAAGATGCTCAGTTGCTTGCCAGCCAGCCTTATGCAAATGACAGTAGTGAAGCTCTCTCATTGTAGCACTTCCTTTCTTTCAAGTTCACAAAGTTATGCCCATGAAACTGTGACCACTGTCATACTCTGTTTGCATGGTCGTTGGTCTGTCAGGGACAAGACCAATGTAGATTGCTCTGCATTGAGCTAGTCCTCAACACACCTCTCAAATGCCGTTCTCTGAAGCAAAGCAAAATGTTTCTTGTGCACACTCAAGGAAACATAAAAACAGAGTGGATCTATAAACTAAATTGCATGTATCCTATAGGCCTGAAGAATAACACTGATTCTGAGCCATATTTGGAAACACCTTTAAAATAAAAACTAAAACCAAAATTTGCCCATACTTTAACAACATTTCCAGCCCTGGGTCAGGTGAAATTTAATTAACATTTGCATTACCCAGGCTGTGCATAAATGAAAAACTATTATTTTAGAACAACCATATACCTAATCAGCACTTCCCTTTTTCTAGGCCTTCCCCCCATCCCCACTCTCCTTTCTTTCATGCTGACAGGGCAATAGTTTGATGTGATTGTCTATGATGTATGTGGGCCCCTACAAAAGTTATGAGAATCACTGGGTCAACTTGATAAGCTCTTCGTATTTTAAAGTACCTTTTCAGTATTCAATTTTGACACTGACATTTTGCACAACTCCACTATTTTCACTTGTATGAATATATTGCACATGCTCTTTGATCTGTTTAAAGAGAACCACATAGTCACTTTATTAAATGAATTGTTCTCACGAATACATAATTAACTGGGCTATTTATAATGTGTGTTGCTCACCAAACACTTCACCCCTCATGAAGCCTCATCTTGGAGGCACTGCGTAGGGGTGTTTGGCATTCAGGTATGTCCATGAGTAATAAATCGGAATTTTGCACCTAGCTTTGGTGTGTGCACACCTTTCTTTGCCTGCAGTCTGAAAGGTTATTGCTTTGGAGAAGATGGTTAGGAAGATAACCAAAGAAGTGGAGTATGCAACTCTAAGGAAAGCAAAATTGGCAAGAAGAAACGTGTCTGAGCCCCAAATGCAAACACAGTTAGAAAACCAACCGGGAATACATCTAGGAGGACCCTCAAAAAGTAAGAAATGTATTTCTTAATTTTTTTTCTCAATCTGCATAATCCAGTTGTAATGTAGGTTTAATTTAGTTAAAGTCTGAGCTGGCCAAATAAAAGGGAGGGGTTCTTAAAATATTCCCATTGTTTCAGAAAATAGCGAGGAATCAAATCTGTGCTGCTTTGGAAGGCATAAGGCACATAAAGTCTGTGTGTGTTTGTGTGCTTGTGTGGGTGGGGGTGGGTAGGTGTGTGTGTTTTGGGGGCATCACTTAAAATGTTAAAAATGGGCGCAGGATATACTATTGCATTTTATTTGCAGTTTCTCAGAATGAATGCTGAGTCCCCTAATCCTAGACAAATTGCTGATCAGGTTGAGAAAGCAGGTACAACTGTTCAAAATGTACAGTATGACAGAGGAAGAATGGAATTAATATAAAAGAAATACAGGTCTGAGTCCACATGTCCCATTACTGCTACATGTTTGCTTACCTGATTTATCACAATGTTTGAGACCGTAACCAGATTAGGTTCAGCACTATCAGATGGACAACCATTCTGATGTGAAATCAGCTCACTAGTCACCGCGTGGTGGTTTAGGTGATGATATCAGTGCATGGGCTTGTGTGGTGTGATTAGAATTCAGAAAGCTCTAGCTGTACTGTGATGAGCAACATGGATCCTTAATGCCAAACACGAAATGACTGAGTATCCTCAGGTTCTGAGGAATGGCATATTGCAGTCTGAGACCACCAAAATATCAAACAGTGTTTGCTGCTTACTTGAAGCCTAGCGAAATATTCCTATTACATGAATTTAAACAGAGCTACTTTATCCCTGAGCTGTGCCAGAAGAATGTTATTACCTTAATGGCTAACACAAACATCTGTTAATAAGGTTTGCTGCAGTGTCACTCACTGCACTTGGATGAAGTGTGTTAGACATTCTAGTAAAGTCCAGTTGTCAGGAGCAAAAGTCATGCTGACATAAGAATTTAATGAATATGATGTTTCATGGCACAGTCCTTACTATCATCAACAATTACAGCAGCATTAATTGGTAAGGCATGGCAGGAAGTTACCATGACACTGTCTCCTGCCCTTCCATGTGGCAAACCAAAAGAGATAAAGGTGAGTGTCATTTAATGTGGGGTGAGGGGCGATGGGATTGCGTCATGGTAACAAGCCATTGTTGTCGCTATGATTACTAATTTTGTAATTTACAACCCAAGTTATTAAAGATGGCAGCCATTAGCAATTTATTGACTGTACATACTAGATTTATAGTGCAGATATATTAGGAGGACACCGGCAAACATGTCTGATGGTAAACAGCACTGCACCCCAAGAAAATGTTTATTCATAGTGGACATAGCCAGAGAGCAGGGCTTTGGACAACCTGAAATCCAATATCTCAGTTTAGGAGGCAAATGCAGTTAAAAGGGAGATGGGTATGATAATGTTTTTCCAGAAATACAACATTATTTACCACTGTACATAATGATTTTTTTCCCCGCTAACAAATACTGTTGCTATAAAGGCAATTAGTTATTTGATCAAATTAGGAGATTTGGTTAATGTTTGCAGTAGCATGATAGTGCACCTTAATCGGTTTGGGAGCCACCTTTTAGAATTTCAGGAGTCCCAAAAACAATTTTTAGAATATATTCAGGGAAATGTAATAAGAAGGCTGCATAGAACAAAAACAATTGTGTATCACTGAACCTCACACATACTGATTAAGAGTACTGAAAATGGAGTGCATTCTAACAGAGAAAAGGACTGTGAACCAGGAGATTCCATTTCTGTTCTTAACACAGACAGAGGGGTGTGCCAAAGGGCCCACAGTTCAGAGATGAATGGTGGTTTAGAGTTTGACTTTTCTGAATCTAAGACCTGAACTCGAACCTTCTCAATGTACTGCCCATGTGTGAAGGTGTGCCATGCATTTACATAGTGCTTTGTGTGCACATTGTATCCCAAAACACTTTACAAGTATTAAGAAACTGGTGGTGAAATGACTGTAAATGTGTAGTGCATCAATAATCACTACCTTGGAGGTGCAGGACTGTGCAAACTCCCTATCTGCACAATCATACACACACATATTAAGTGGCAATTACAGTGCATGCATCCAAAGTGATTGGAATCCACACATTTGGGTCCCTGAAACTGAACTGAATCTTAACTTAGTTTGGGCTGTTTGGTTCACTCATGTAAATTACTGCTCTCCTAACAAAGCCAGATGCTCACAGCATAACTTTGAACAAGTCACTTGACCTCCCTGTGCTTCTTCCTTTCCAACTGCAAAACTGGAGTTAATGTGGGACCCCACAGTGAGAATGAGATGTCACATCTTGGTCGGGCTATCTGGGATGGATGAAAGACAACAGATAGAGGGATCTCGAGATCCCCTTAGTATGAGATTAGCAGAAACTCTATTTCTGAGCAAGGAAGACCTAGATGGAAGGAAAGGAGGGTGGCGATTGCATGGAGCAGCTCAGAATGACTTAATTAAGCATATGGAATCCCAGCTGTGATGAGCAGGGATCTTCTGAGAGAAAGCTGTTGGTGGTGACATTGCCTGTAAGTGGGATTCAGGGATTGAAACTTAAAATCCACTAATAAAAAAAATTAAATTTGTAAAAGTTGTTAGCAAGATTGCGCAATGGGGGGGCTCATGGCACTCAAATTATTAAATTTGTTTAGTGCCATATCACTGACAAATGTATGTAAACATGAAATTAAAATACACACGTTTTACTGACCCTGCTCTCACAATACAGAAAATAATATATGCTCCATACATGGCCAAGATATATTTTTAAATACACCAAATTTAATTTATTTAAAATATATAAAAGAGTGGGGTTGTCTGTGACACAAATGAACATTATATTGAGCAGACCATAGAAAAAAACGTTGGTGGCCAATTGTTCATGTAAAAAATACTTTAAGACTGGCTAGTAGTCTAACTATTACTGACCCAAACAATAAAGATTGGGTTCAAAGGACTAGGGCCTGATTTTCACTCATAATAACTGGAACTATATGGTCACTACGTAAGCAATAATACCAGACAGGGTGGGCATTACTGGGATATAACAGACCACCTGTCTGACGCTGAAGGCGGAAATAAGAAAAAAAGAGTTTCAAGACATCTGAAGGATTTGTCATACTTTAAGCAAAGAAATGTCTTGATTTTAGGGAAGAAGTCTTGATTTAAGATTTTCTGGACTTCAGTATTTCTAGGATGCCTTTTTCAAGACTTCTGCAAGATTTGTCATACTTAAATTTAGCAATGAAATGTCTTGATTTTGGGGAAGCAATCTTACTGCAAGATTTTTTGGACTTTCTTCAGTGAAGAGGTGGGCAAGCCAGAGCAGGCTCAAGCCTGGCCCGAGCTTAGTGCCTGACTCAGCTCGGCTGATCCTCTATAAGCAACTGAGAGCCAAAGTCAAGCTGAGCCAGTTAAGGTCAATGTAAGCATTTTTGTCGGCCTAAACAGTTAGTGTAGTATCTGAAACAATCAACTCCTATGTGGAGAACAGCCTACAGCAGCCAGGGCTCAGCTTGTGTTTTGGCTTATAGAGTCAAGCCAGGCCCCTGGCTCGGCTCTGGCTTGGCTCCAGGTGAAACATTCCTGGCTTGCCCACCTCTACTTCAGTATGTCTAAAAAGTCTTGTTGCAAGACATTTGCAAGATTTGTCATACTTAAATTAAGCAGAGAAATATCTTGATTTTTGGCTAAATGGACTTAATTTAACATTTTTTGACCTTATTTTAGTATGAAAACTCTAGTTTTTAGTTTAACAGTTATATTTGAAGATTTATAATCTTAAGAAATTTTAAGATTTTATGCAAGGTCTAGAATTAAATCATATTATCTTGTTTTTTAAAAAGTCTTGATAAGATAATTATCTTACCTAATTGGCAGCTGATTTTGCTTATTTTAAGGATAAAATATACAGATTTAAGTTTTTCGTTTTTCTATTTTGACAGCCATTTTTTTGCAAGGTAATCTCCAATTCTTTGCCAAATGCAAACTCTTTTGAAAAAAGGTGGCTACTACTTTATTTGCAGAATTGAAGGGCTAGCTCCCAAGGTTTGACGGGGCAATGGGTGATGCAAGCCAGCAACTTGTCGAGTGGTCCTTAAGCCGTGTGTGTGTCAAGCATCCTTCAGATGATCATTTTGTTACAACAGTTGCACTGCTGCCAGTTATACTCCCTGCCTGACTGCCTGTGCTTTGCCCTACATTTGCACACTCCATTCTCCCAGTCAGCCTGTTCCTGAAGGCTCCTGCTGGATGTCCTGCCTGCTCTTCCTGTTGGTTCCACTGACCCTCTGGTGAGTTTTCAGCATGGTGGCATTCTCACTGTTTATCTCTCCTGTTAGCAGGATGTCTGCTTATTTCTTTTTTCCCCCCATCTCTTTTGCTTTCACCCTCTACTGTGGTTACTGATGCTCTCCCTGTGTCTCACTCCTACTTACTCTGTCCTGTCCTGTCCTGGCCTTGGCCTACGCTCCAGCTTCTCTGTTTCTCTGCCCCCACATCCTCCCCTGCTGGGCTCACTCTCACTTTTCTGTCAGGTATCCACTCCTGCCCTCTTCCTATCACATTTTCTTGCCTCCCTGTCTGCATTTCCCCCACTTTCCTGTGTCTGCTGCTTCCTCTCTGTCTTGTTTTCCTGGACTGGTTCCTCTTGTTCACCTGTCCACCTGCCCCAACTGCTGTCCCATCCCCTTGCTTCCACTTGTTTCCTGTTATGCTATCTGTCTGAGCCTTGAGCATCCAATCCTGGTCCCCTGTTGACCCCCTACTCCTCTACCGAGTAGCCCCACCCTTCCATGTTCTGCCTCCATTTCCCCTCCTTGTTTTGTTGGCTCCTGGCTGGACACACTGTGTGGTTGTCTCCTGCTCTTTGTGCTTTTGAAATCTATTCCTATGCTGAAGATCTCATGGCCATGCTCTTCATACTTTCTTTTGTCCATCTGTCTGGATTGGGCCATCATCCAGCTGATTTGACCCTTTCTACTGTGGTAGTACTGGTCATTCAGGCTCTCTCCTTGGGGCTCATATTCACTGTATGTGACAAATACCAGGTTATGTCCACTTTATCCCCTCTGCCTACCCAGGTTTTCACACTCCTGATCATACTTGCTATTATTTATTTATTTTTGTTCATTTAGTTTTTGTTAACCGGGTAGGTGCACTAGCCAACAGGTGACTATTTTCAGGCACGACCTGGGAGACACAGTTACAGCACAAGATAGGACAATTAGGTTTAACACAATACAGGCAAAGGTACATTGGTACAAGTACAGGCATGCAATTTCAAAGGCAGGCATACAGTTTCAATAGGCAGGCATACAGTTTCAATAGGCAGAGGGTAATGGAGGAAGTACATATTTAGAGGAGAGGGAGAGGAAAGGGAAGGGGCGGTGAAAGGGATTTTAAGCAGGCAGGAAGGGAGTATGAAGCTAATGAGGCGAGGGCTTTGGCAAAAGGCGAGAGAGAGTTACAGCTAACGCCCTTGTGTGTAATGGGCGAGATACGCCAGCGGGCTTTGGAACCGAGGGACGGCAGCAGAGAGGGGATGGTCAAGGCAGGAGAGAAGTGTAGTAAGGAAGTAGGGCGAGGGGGGGGCGCGGCCAGCCTGAGGGCGAAATGATAAAGCGCGCCATTAGCGGGAAAGGCAAAAAGGACCCAATAGCTATGGAACTGGAACTAAGGAGGCAGCCAACCTGAGGCACTTACGGCGAGGGACAGCGAGTTACGGCTTTAGTGGAAAAAGGCGCAAAAAGGACCTGGGGTTATGGAACTAAAACTCAGCAGGGCTCTGAGGTGCTTATGGCAAAGTGCGGCTAATTACGGCTTTAGCGGGAAAAGGTGCAAAAAGACCTGGGACTCTGGAATTGAGACCCGGCAGGGCTGTGAGGGGGTGAGGAGCGAGCGGGAGTGGAGAGGGGAGCAAGAGGGACCAGTACCCACTAACATTAAGTAAAACATATAGTATAGTGCAACACAGTAGAACTGACAAAGGATCAAACAATAGTAGGATTATGTCTGAATTATACAGAAGTCAGAGAGATGAAACAATGTTTAGATATGCAGCATAATAATATGATCAAGTCAGGATACTATGCATATTATAGAATTAAGGCAAATTAGGCAGTCATAAGAACAATTTATAGCAGCATGATTAGAATAGAGTGACCATACAGAAAAGGTTGTAAACATTACATTAAAGTGCAAGCAGACTTGAAAACAATTCATAAAGTGCAGGCAGACTTATAAACAATTCATTAAAGTGCAAGCAGACAAAGAAAATGACAGAGCAATTAAAGGGAGGCAGGCTAGTGAATATATGGAAAGGGGGGATTGACTTAGACAGGTTTCAAAGTCTAAGTAGGATCAAAGCAAGTGCAACGGTCCATAGAGTTGAGGTGAGAGGAAGTCACGCTTGAAAGCTAGGTGTGACGGGGCACTTCTCAGATCCATAGGCAGCAAGTTCCAAGCTTGAGGGGCAGCACACCTGAAAGCGCCAGCTCCCTTAGAAGTACGGCAGTGGGGAACTGATAGAAAAGACTTGTCTGATGACCTCAGGTCACACGATGGGATCACAGGTTGAAGCAGTTCAGATACAGTGATTGGCTTCGCTACTCTGAATATGGAGTCTGATAGGCTGCAGAGATGATATTGCCTTGTGGAGGATGGGAATAGCCAGCCTAACTCTTTATAGAGTTGGCAGTGGTGCATCAGGCGTGGTGCTTTAGCTGCATATCTACAGACATTATTGTAGGTGGTGTCCCATTTCTGTAGAACGGTTTTGTTTGCCATTGTGAGGATGGGAGCACAGTAGGACAGGGTGGGTAATAGGATACCCCGGGGCAATGGCAAGTTTGGCAGTAGGTGTGAGCATATAATTAGTCCTGTAGGCAGCCCCCAGTTTACAGTTGACACTTTTACACGACTCTTGGATATGCTGCTTCAGGTCAAGGTTTTGGTCAAGCTGTATTCCAAGATAGCGGAAAGAACTTACAGTCTCAAGGGGGGTTCCGTCAACATCAAGAATTTTAAGTGGAGATGTGCAGGTTCTGAGTTTAGGATTTGATCCAAAGAGCATGGCCTTTGTCTTGCTTGCATTGAGTACAAGGCGATGCACATCAAGCCAGTGTTGTGCCAGGTGGAAAGCTGATGACAGAGTGGCATTTAGGTGTGAGAGGTTGTCAGAGTGAGCATATATAACAAGATCATCAGCATAAAGTAGCGAGTTGCCTGATGTTACTATGTTGGGCAGGTTGTTGATAAATAGTGAGAAGAGGAGTGGACCGAGTATAGAGCCCTGTGGTACTCCAATATTGATCGTGGTATTGTCAGAGATGGCCGAGTTAAGTTTTACAGCTTGAGACCTGTTGCTGAGGTAGCTACTGAACCAGGATGTTACTGGGGCTGAGAAGCATAGGTTTTGGAGGGTGGCAAGCAGTAGCGGATGATCAACTAGGTCAAAGGCCTTTGTAAGGTCTATGAACACAGACCCTGTTAGCTGCCCTCTATCCATATTTGAGAGAACATCCGAGGTGAATTTTGTCAGTGCAGTTGTAGTACTATGGTGCTTCCTGAAGCCATGCTGAGCTTCACAGAGAGCATTAGAGGAGTCAATAAAATCAGTGACCTGGGTGGCTACTATCTTCTCGAGAATTTTGCTAAGTACCGAAAGTATGGCTATAGGTCTATAGTTTGACAAGTCATTTTTGCTCCCTTTTTTGAAAACTGGTGTGATTCTGGCCACCTTCCAAATCTCGGGGACAGTGCCTGTGGAGAGAGATAGCGTGAAGATCCTGGCAAGTGGGTGGGTTATGAGATGAGCAGCTATTTTCAGCAATCGAGGTTCCAGAGCGTCAGAGCCAGGGCTAGTGTTATCAGATATGCCCGACAGGAGTTTGTGAACTTGATTTCCAGTAACCACTTTAAAATAAAACAGCCATGCTACCTACCTGGGCAATTGCCCTATCATCCTCATTCTACCTACCTGGGCTTCACCTTCTTTAACATCCCCTTAATTCTCAGGCAGATGCCTGGCTAATCCCTCCAACTCATCCCCTTCATCTGCTTCTTCCCCTCAAAGGCTTTCTCCTTGCCTCTCCAGGACTCATCTGTCTGGGCCTGGATCTTCAAGGGCTCAGCTCAGATGTTATCCCTAATGGGTCTTACCCCTCAAGGGCTTGGTTCTAGACTCACTTGAGCCTTGTTCCAAAGGAGTGTATCTGGGCAGCCAAGCCTCAAAGATCTGTCAGTAAGTATGCCTTCTCTTTGGGTTTCCTTCAGTAATCCCACGTTTTTTATGGCATCTCATTTGGACTCATTGTCATAGTACTTCCCCATGGGTAGAATCCATCCATGTAGGGCTTCATTAGTTGTTAGCCATGTAACACCTTTGGGACAGTGGAAATATTTAGGCAGAAGGAGAGACAGTCTATCCTTTAACTGAAACAGCATGACGGGGTCCTTTTCAAGAGGTAATCAACAATCCTTAGCCTAGAGGGATGGCAACCTAGATCTTGGTCTTCCAGAGGTTTCTTCCATGGGGAGGTCCTATTCTTCATGCTGAAAGTTATAATTATTATGTTAATCAATTATTTATTCCTTCCAAAGTTGGAGCTGGATGGTGGTCCTCATTCAGTGACACTGGTATCTCCTGCAATACTGGCACCTTGTCTCGATTTCTTATGGTAAACAAAGGTTTTCAACACATCATTGAATGTGCTTTCTGGTTCTTCCCCTTAAGGTACCTTTAATCTAAGAAGACCTAAGAAGAGATAGCAGGATCGCTGCCCATATTCTCCAAATAATTTTGGGACTGGCAGTATAGCAAACAGATTAGAATACTGAACTGTAAGTGAGTTTAGTACATACAGCAGACCTGGGTTTGAATCCCACAATCTCATCTTTCATACTGTGGACTCTGAGCAAGTCAATTAACCTCCCCAGTGCTCCTGGGTCACCTCTGAAAACAGGCACTTGTGCCTAGTGGTCTTGCCCAGTTACCAATGAATAAAAATAATCCCTGTGGCCTCTCCAGGGGTAGAAGCCTCCTCAAGAGGGTTCCTATGTCTTTACTGCATCATAAATGGGGGGGGGGGGTTCACTATAGCAGGGACAAAGAGAGCATGCACCAAACTTTCAGGATGTGCTGCCCAAGTATTCTACTTACAACCTGCCTTCTAACTAACTAACTAACTAACTAACTAACTAACTAACTAACTAATACATCTAGCAATCCCTTACTCTATATGTGACCTGCCTTCCAGATTACCTCTTGCCTACCATCCTTTGCCAATCTTCTGCTTTCCACCATCAGTTTAATCTTGTTGAACCACACTCATCATTTGCCTATGATGCCTAAATTTTCCAGCATAAGGAGTCTGATAGTCCATTAACTTTAAGGGTTATCTCATGTGGTTTATGCAGCAGCAAGTGATGCAAGCCACACCCCCATCAACTGATACTTAATCCACTCAGGTCAAAGCACCATTTAGAAACTCATTTTGTTGCTCCTACCATCCAACCTTCCTCTTCCAGTGGCACTTCTCTTTCTTTGGGTTGTGGTTTCTTATCTAAGATACCTTTGGTTTAAGAGGACCTTGTCCCTGCAGCACTTCCATGAGTGGAAACCTTCTCAAGATGGCCCCTGTTTCTTCACAGCACCTAAAAGGGTGGTAGTCCCTCTAACAGGGACAGATAGTGTACATCACAGTTTTACTCTATGTTGCACAAACATTTTACTTACTGTACATCCTCAGCACCTCCCAGTTCATTACCCTACTTACGACCTGCCTTCTTGACTACCTTGTACCCACATTAGGGTTGCCACCTTTGGATAAGATGAAAACCGAATACTAAACCACACTCCCAAACTCCACCCCTAACCCGGCCCCTTTTATGACTAATGAGGGCATCGCTTGGACTCTGATTCACTGGATTTATTCAGAATTGTTGCTGATATAACATTGTGTACAACTTCTTTAAATTACATTATTATTTTTGGCTTATTTGATTTAGATTTAAATATTTTAAATTTCTGTGTGTGTTAATATTTGGTGGGGTTAGAGAGGGGGGGTTCAGGGGACTTTCCATCCTGTGTACACAGCCTAGCTGACAAATCAAGTGACTACAAGGACACCACTGACAACTGGCTAGTTTGGATCAGGTGGCCTTTCTGGTAAAACTCTTTCAATAAATAAATAAACTACACCAGTAATGGTGGATGAGATGTCATTACAAATATCATCTGCCATTTTAAGATGTGCTACTGTCCCTCCCATTGTTCCTACTCTAAAGTTATTTGTAATGTCAGAGAAGTTTTTAAAAGTGGTAGGAACTATTCTATGCTGTTAAATACCCTATTTTGTTTTCCATGTCAGTCATACATAGCAGATAGCATTATATGTGATCTGTAGTGTGGAGGCAGTATAGCGTAGTGGTTTAAAGCTCTGAGCTGCAATTCTTGAGACCAGGGTTTGAATCCTACAGCCCAAACCTGCATACTTTGTGACCCTACACAAATCACTTAATTCCTTTGTGCTCTCAGGTTGTACCTGTAAACAAGCTTTAGCTTAGTGTGTCTCTTCTGGTAAAAAAAAGAATAATGTTTGATAAATTTCCTAAATTTGCAGTGCCATCAAATCTAGATTGTGTTCCTGTCAGCTCATCAGCTACTGCTCTCTCACTTCCTTTTCTCATTTCTGTAGCTTAGCATGACATTAGCCACATTATTCTATGCTTTTCATCTGAAAGGCCTGGATTGGTCTTGTTTGTTTGTTTGTTTGTTTTGTTGAATTTTGTTGACCCGGTAAGCCCACTGGGCCTAGAAGTCCCTTTTCAGGGCGCGACCGGGATACAGATGGTAAGCAACTGAATTTGAACCAGATTAAGCTGTTGGTGGTATTTTAGTGAATGAGGAAATTTGGCCAGGACACCGGGGAAATTCCCCTACTCTTTTCGATAGGTGCCATGGGATCTTTAACATCCACCTGAACTACCACCAATCCAGGCAGATGGGACCTCGGTTTAATGCCTCATCCGAAAGACGGTAAAGTCTTCCTGGAATATCCAAGTAGTATGAAAATTGACAACAATAACTACTGAGGAGAGAGAGGCATAGTATTGCTAGAAATGAAATAAAATATTAGATTATTAATTTAACAACAGAAGGGGTAACAAATATTAAAATATAGGACAGACCCTAAAAGAAAAAATGATGAACATTTAAAGGTATAAAAGTATCCTTATCACAGCAGTCAAAGACCATACTCACAATGCAGCCTGGAAAGGATTAGTTTGATTTGCTGTTAATGGTCTTAATAGCCCTACTTTACACCTCTCAGACTGACTGGTATACAAACAAAGGTCTTCATGACATCAGAATTTGTTTGTTATCTGACTATGCAAGTAAAATGGTGAAGGATTTAACATAATCCGTTTTACAAGCATGCGAGCATTCAAAATGACTGAAAAAGTACTACCTCTGAGTAAAACTGGATTAGCAGGTAAAGTTTCTGAAACATTGTATAGTCCATACTGGGACAGGAAGCTACCCTAATGTGGTGCCTGTCTGGTTTCAGAAAAATGAAGGTGTTAATTAAGGTGGTATTGTTTACCCTTCTCGTGAATAATCTTCCAATTTGCTGGTGTGATGTTAGAGGTGACAACTGAGCAGACAGGGACACAATTGGCTCTTTAAGTGCCCTGCTCTTGAAGGCACTTCCTGATTAGCATGCACTGCAAGCAAGCAGTCACACTAAAATGTCAGACACTTGCTTACAGTCAGATGAGAAGAAAATGAAACGGTTAGTGGGGAATCTAACAGGTGCTGCTTGACCCACCATAAAAACCAAATTTGCAATGGTAAAAACAGGAGGACCGAATCTGGACCTAGAAAACCGAATCATTCGGTCAAAAACCGAGTAGGTGGTAACCTTAACCCACATTCTATTACCAATCACATGCTTCCAGACATCATTTTAATCCTGCCAAATAGTAACAATAAGTCCTCTACGTAGTCCAAACATCCTAACAAAAGGAGCCTTTTGGTCCACTGAAATAGGGCTGTAGTTCAGGAATGCTTACCACTAGTAGTTGATGCCCATACTGGTAGAATGATACAGGTTAACAGGAAAGAGCAGGAATTAAAAAGGAAAACTGAAAAAGGATGTTAACATGCGCCTTCCATTCCCTTACGAGAATGAGCAGATGTACTGAATAACAACATTTTGAGATACAGGTATGTATGTATGCTAGAGCCTTAAGGGTACTTTGACCACTCAGGAGTAAGGTAACATCACAGTCATAGCTACTGGGCAGTAAGAGACAGATTGCAGTTGACTGTGGGCACTTGGGTTTTCTGATGCTGTTGTGAGTTCATGGTTGACATATGCAGATCATGTTTTCTTGCTCATCTTTGATATTTTTTTCTGATAATAGTAAGAGGTACAACATTTTAAAATTCAGTCAAAAATTGCCTGATGAAGCTAGAAACTGAGTGCATCTGCAACTCTCCGCATCCCACCCCATGACACCAAGATTTTCAACTAATCAATGTTAAAACACAACTTAAAGCAGCAGCGCATGTTAAAACACTTTAATACACTTCATTATACATTCTTTACAACTCCCAATATTTATCCACATGTGATACTGTATGTATTTTTGTTTCCAGATTTGCTTAAATAGTTCCACATTTCATTTTATATTCACCATGTTAGAGCTTACTGAATGTTTTGAGGTATAGTGTTAGTTCTGATATCGGCCAGTGTGTCTCATTTTCACATGGCAGTTCCTGTTGCATGCGAGTCCATCTTAGTAAAAACAAAGTGATGCTAAATCATGGGCACTCAAATACAGTTCAGAACATTGGTGAAAACAATATGGCAGCCATGTTTAGTAATGATTCCCACCATTAATTAGTTCAGATTATTATTATAGTTCATGGGAGTATCCCTGAGCAATCACAGCCCTCCCTTCAGTTGCACGTGAGATGCTCTTATTACTGTACATGTACCTCACGTGCTGAGCCACTGTAACAGGCTTGTCACTGACTGCTCAATCCGTCAGCTTTTTAAATTAAAAAAAATGATTTTTTTTCTTTACTACTGTTAGCAATCTATAATAATTTTATGGGTCCATTTGGAAGGCCTCTTTGGATCTAAGAGTGTTGCCTCTTGCGTCCTTAGGATCACACAACTGCTCACCTTTGGTTCACAGTCCTCTGGTCCTAAGAATGTGCAAGGTGACCATCTTATATCCATAAGAGGCCCCCCAAGCTGACCCATCAATTTATAAAAGAAATTAATAACTGACTCAAAATAGGAAAATGGGGCATCTTACAAGACATAAGAAAAAGGTGATCTAAAAGGTTATAAAAAAGGTAGCGGTTCAGCGTTTTCTCTGGAACATGAATTGCTGCATTCAGTTTCCAGATCCATTATCATCAGCCTTTTGATATTATTTCACTGAGAGAAACTGTATCACAGGGACAGATTTCTCTCAGCAATTCTCAATACAGTACTACATCTGGACAATGGTCTGCCTAAGGAAGCTCATGTACGAAGGGATGGGTGGGAAGAATGGAACCCTGGTCAAGGAAAGAATGCAGAACAGAGTATGACAAGGATAATAAAGTGTGATGGTGAGAGTCCTGAAAGGGCAGGAAGAGATGAAGGGCAGGAAGAGATCACATAAGAGATATGAGACAGTAAAGCGGCAAGGGGACAGTGTCAAAGTGGGATGGGAGTGCAGAAGGCTCATGTGTTAGGTGCTAGAGAGGCATTCAGCAGTCTAATGAGGGCCCCTGTAAAGTCAAATCAAAACTGGAGGAGTCCATTCTAACAGCCAGTTACTCAAAATGGTAAAACAAACATTGGAGTGAAGAGTAAGACTCATTCACCAAATAAATAGTATAATAGGATCACATTTACTGCACAATAGCAATATGTCTTAACAAGCAGTATAATTGATAAATGTTACGTGGATTTCAATATCTATTTCCTCAGTGTGTATTGTATCAATTATCCAAATAAAATATAAACAAGTCATGCAATATTTAATTTTCCATATTGAGTTAAGGCTTGGGACCAAACACCTCAGAATTGATTCAAAACTGTTAATTAAACATAAACCCATTTAATTAACTGGATCTGCATTAAGACAAGCTTTGTCAATAATCAATCCCAATCTTGTTTTCTTATTTGTAAGTTAATTAGTGTAGAAGGTCTATTAGTTTCCGATGCTCAGATGTTCAGCTATCCACACAACATCAACTATTTAGACTGCTTGTTACATCTGGCTATCTAGCTTTATGTAATGAATTTGATCTTATTGAACTATTACCATGATGAGTGAGTTTTCACTGCAACTCTTTTATTAAGAATAATAATAAAAGAGCACAGAGAGGGTGCAGCATGAATAAGAGAAGGGTGTGAATGTATGGGGAAAAGTTGAAAGGGCAGGGGGATGGAGTAACAAGACTAAAGGAGGGGTGATAAAGGGGAAGACAAAACCTGGGATGGCCATGGAGAAGCTGCAAATACAGGGTAATACTGGTGAAAGGGCTTAGAGATAGTGGAATGGATTTTCAAAGCCCTCTGAAGGAAGCAAGGTGCTTGCATCAAGCAGGGGAAATACAGCTGGCACCTTGCGTTTAACAGTGCGGCATTCCTGACACAGAAATGAGGTCTGCATCTGAATCAGGAGCTGCTGTATTGAGGTGGTACTACACTCCTTGCAATGAAACTGAGGGTGCGGCATGTCACAAGGGGACTTGGGCCATGGTGGGGCTGCAACATCCCCTTTTCTGGGAATCAGGAAGCCTCGCTGTGGCTGCAGCAAGGGCCTTGAGATAGACCAGAACTGAGCTGGTCTAAGCCCCTTGCACCAGTCCAAGCCACTGTAGTGACTTTTGTCAGGGGGTGCTGAAAGCTGTGTGGGGCAGCACAGGCACAGGGTCAGATAGTGGCAGCTGGGAAGGGGGTGGGCAGGCATATTAGTGATGGTGCATCCAGCCAGGGTGCTGATTATTGGGCAAAACCATCACTGCCAAGGAATTGTGCCGAGGGGGTAAAGAGACACACAGTGCCATGGCCCCACATGTACACACTCCTGGGATCTGCTCCAAGGGCTGTGCAAACATGGGGACATGGCAGTGTGTGTCGCGTAACCCACCCACCCCCATCGCCATTACTTGGAAATTACAGCATTGTCCAGTAATCGGCACCCCCACCGGGTGCACCATCACTAATATGCCTGCCTACCCCCTCCCCAACCACCACTATAGCACCCCCAACTCATGCCACCCCTGTACTCTGCATGCCTCACCTGGGTTCACCTCCAGCCCAACCATCCCAGCATCTCTACTGTTGCGCTGGGTGGTGGGGCAGCCAGATCCCTGTGGTATTTCCTGCAGGTACGTCGATTGTTTTGGCACATGCCTGTGGGTGTGGCGAATCCTAGTTTTGTGGTGCAGGGACTCTGTTATTCTTGAATATGGCAGAAGGTCCCTGACACGGCTGGAATATGTCACTGCCCTCGATTGCTACAACTTGCGGCTATCTAGGTGCGCTTTGAAAATCTGTCCCAGTGAGTATAAAGAAGAGTCGCTCATAGGGATTACACCCAGTAAATAAGTTAACTGATAGGGCTCCTCAAAGAATACTGCATGCTTATGGAAAATGACAAGAAAACTGCAGCAGAAAGGTACAGTATTAATGAACACAAATATAGGGAAGGTACTGCAGAAAGGATGGACATCATGTGCTCTGAAAAAGCACAGTTTGGGTGTCTAAAAAGGAAGAAGAGGAGCCAGGCTAGAAGAAAGAAACCTGAGTGGAAGTGGGTATGAGATCTGCTTGATACAGGAAAAAAGGATAAGGCTAAAATGCAAGGAATAAAGTGAGAGCGAGAGACAGAGAGAGAGAGAGAGAGAGAGAGAGAGAGAGAGAGAGAGAGAGAGAGAGAGAGAGAGAGAGAGAGAGAGATACTGTGGATACATAGATACATAGAAGTGACAGCAGAAAAAGACTGCAGTCCATCCAGTATACCCTGTAAATTGGCTGTTATGTTTTTTATCCCACTGCTACCCATTTCGTCCTTACCAGTCCCCTTAATCGGACCTAGGTTACCTTGAACCTATTGCTTATCCCTGCCTCCACCTCACCCTGGCAGGTTATTCCACTGCTCCACTATTCTATCAGAGAAGAAAAACTTCCTAATATCCCTCTTAAACGTTCCTCCTCCTCAGTTTTCACCTGTGCTCCCACGAAAACATTCTTTCATTGCTGCTTTCATTCCTGGTGAACACATTCTTAAAATCCATCTTATTTATACCCCTCAGAAACTTGTATACTACTATCATATCCCACTCTGTCCCTCCTTGTATCCAGTGTGTACATTATGAGGTCCACAAGACGTTCCCCAATGTCCAGCACTGCTGTCCATGAATCCTACTGCTGGTCCTCCTCTGCACCTCATCCAGCCTGTCCTATCTCTCTTCAGGTGCAGGTTCCAGAACTGGGCACAGTGTTCAAGAAGTGGATTCACAAGGACCTGTACAGATGTAAGATCAGTTACCCCTTCTACTGTCAAAGTCTCTGTATATACACCCCAGCTTCATGTTGTTACACGAGGTCCCTGCACCCTAATTGGTACCCTCAGAGGTATACCGTAGACAGCTAGCACTTAGGTATATGTTATACTAACATATAGGGCTAAGGGCATCTACCGTACAAGAGTAGATGTCAGGATATGAATGCATATTGTTGTAATACACTTTGCTTACTAATACATATATTCTTCTATGTATTTTCTGTGTATTTCTTACTTGTAAGATGCCAAGGCATCTGTGTCCTTGGAATAATTATGATATGTAAGTCAGCATTGCCACCTTTTGGTGATTTGTACTACTTCATTGAGTTATGTAAGACTGTGTATAAGAACTCTTTTGTTCAAAAACTGATGACTATACAAAATTGTATAATGTTATCTTGGACCGTGGAGCCACCTCTAATTTAGCCAATAGAGCTCTTCTCTGTAATTAGAAATGTTTCTATCTTACAGTAACCAGAGTAATTATCATAGGTATATAATGTAATACACTAGTCTTGTACCTCGGAGATCCCAGGAGACACAGAGAAACCTTGAGGTATAGGGAACGCTTAGCACTGGCTCCCGGTTCGTATTGGTAAGAAGTGCTTAGGGCAACTGTGATCTTATCCTTTGGTAGTAATACACTTGTTTATTACTCTAATGTAATGTCTCTGTGATTACTTGCATTCCCAATATTGCCAAAAACCGGAAAGTGAGGTTTAGACCTCCTAACACTGTTCACCTTGTTGTAAGACCTATTAAGCCCGATTGCAGTGTGAAGAGACATTGAAGGCCAGGTCCCCTCTCTTCACTGTCTTTGCAACTGAATACCTTCCATCCAGTGTTCCTTGCATCGGTTTTTCCTGTCATGTGTACATTACTTCACATTCTTCGCATTGAAAAGCAACTGTCAGATCTGTGACCATTTCTCCAACTTCTCCTGATCTCAACATAACTCATTGACCACCTTCTGGTTATCCACCGAGCCAAAGTTTTCTATTGTCCACAAAGAAACCCATCTTTCCCATAATATTCTCCACTATGTTACTTATAAACACATTAAACAGGACAGATCCTAGGAATGACCATTGTGGTACCCCACTTGTGACTCTTGCCACTTCTCTTTTCTTTCCTTCCCATTTATCACTACCCTTTGATGTCTCCCCTAACCAGTTTACTAACCACCTAGTCAACCCCTTCCCAGGTCCCAAATCCTTTATCTTTTGTAGGAGCCTTCTGTGTGGCACAGAATGTATGGCCTTGCTAAAGCTAAGGCATAGTGCATCCACTGCCTGCCCCCATCTAAAATTTTGGTGACCCAGTCAAAGAAGAGATTTTGAGTTGTCTGACATGATCTTTCTGACACAGCCCTGTGCTGTTTAGTATCCTGTGGCCAAATCACTTCCAGGGACCCCTCCATTTTTTCCTTGATTATGATCTCCATGTGCTTTCCAACAACCAGGGTGAAGCTGCCTGGCCTGTACAGTAGTTCCCTAGGACCTCCTTGTCCCCTCCCTATTGCGCAATGGCATTTCTGTTGCCATCCTTCAGTCACTTGGCAGCACCCACCCCCTCTCAAAAGAGCACCTGTACAGATACATTAGAGTGTGAACCAGTTCTGGGCCCACCTCCTTCGTGACTCTCGACTGTACTTTCTTAGGTCCAAGTATCTCGTCCATCCTGAGTGCTGCATGCACTTTCCTTACTATCTCCTCTGACTTGTGCAAGCAGCTTTCCCCTCACAACTCTCTTGGAATCCTTTATATGACTCTCTGGGAGAAGGCCCCCCTTCTCTATCATAAACACTGAATAAAAATAACTGTTCAGTACATCTGCCTTCTGTTTGTCATCTTCTACCCACCGCCCACAGTCTTTAGCTAATAACCTCCAATTGTCCTTCTTTTCTCGAACATACCTACAGTACATAGTTCTTTCCCCATTTTTACCACTTCTGCCATTTACAACTTCTGAAGAAGCTGAGCATTTTCTTCTTCTCTGGGGGCCAATATTTAAAAAAGGGCATCTGCTCCTATTGGCCCCAACCACCTGTGATGCTCATTCGGATCATAGTCTGAGCCTTTCTTCCTCACTGGGCGCCCAAAATTTGAAAAATGCAGCCTGCTCTAATTGGACCCAGCTACCTGTGATGCTTGGTTGGCTCAAAACTAAAACTGATCCTGAACCGCACAGTGCCTCAGAGACT
Organism: Neoceratodus forsteri; assembly: GCA_016271365.2. Classification (NCBI taxonomy): domain Eukaryota; kingdom Metazoa; phylum Chordata; order Ceratodontiformes; family Ceratodontidae; genus Neoceratodus; species Neoceratodus forsteri. The sequence goes on along the minus strand of CM057456.1, from coordinate 771,789,076 downwards.
CTCGGATTGTCCATGGGTTGTGAGGGTGACACACTGCTGTGAGTCCCTTCCCCCTGCCATGGACTTTCTTGAACACAAGAAAAAAAAATCTGCTTGGGGTTGAGGTGCTGTTGCTGCAGCTCCGTGCCAGGCGGACCTCCCCTGAAGCCTGCAAGTGACTGGAACATTAATCTGAAATTTTTCCCACCCATCTGCCCCGTTCCGTCCTGCCCTTAAATGCACATAAACCCTTCCCACAACCTCTAGGGGACCTATCTCCAGAGGCAGCAACAGGTACTGTCATATGCTACCAACAACAGTCGCAGCAAAATGGTCTAGACCCTGAACTCTAAAGCTATTAATCTAAAATGTGATAGAAGTGCTGATAATATTTTACTGTCATTTATTATGAACTGCCTACTACTTACAGCTGTTTGTTTTATCATAATAGTTAAAACTGTCTGACATAGGCTTAATGTAACAGCTACTAGGGTTACTGTGAGCATTACATTGATACCTAAACTGCCTTCTACCCACAGCTGTCTACTTGATCTTGTTAGTTAAAACCGTTGCTACAGACCCCCAACAACAGCAACAAGGGTTACTTTGGGCAATAACTGCTGCTATACTTCTCATTGCAATACTGCTGCTATACTTCTCATTGTAATTCTGCTTCTATACCTCTGATTGTACCCAAGAGACAGTCCTGATTGATCTCTCACAAAAAAGCCACAATCCTAGAAAGACTAACCCAATTCTTAACTGTTTTTACCACTTACTACAGTATCAAGTTATAGCTTAGGCTGATGAAATCTTGTTGAGCAATCCCTCTACTGAGCACCTTAACTTACTTTAGAGATCTGCATCACCCACTTCACCTGGACAAGGCCAGACAACCTGGTACATTACCCCCAACCATGGTACCCCAAGGACTGTTCCATTGTCTTCGCCCGCCAATCCACTCTACTACCTGGACAGGCAGACCCCCCCCCCCTTTATCTACCCAACAGGGGATTACTCCTTGCATCTATGTATATCTGGTCTCTCCTCTAGGTAGACAGTCTTTCATGCTTAGAGGACCCTGACAACAATGTACCCAGGCACCTCTACAGCAACCTCCTAACTCTTACTACTGCCCTACCTCCCCAGTCACACACTCCCTGCTGATTGCCTATGAAATAGCAAAGAAGGGCATATGCTATGCTGCACTTCACCACTCATGAAGGCTACTTTAGTGTGAACTACTTCCCCCCACCAGCCCCAAATTACTCTGTCTGATCATTGCCCTATTGCTCCTAGCTGGTGACATACAGCCCAACCCAGGTCCCCCAGCTGCCAGTCTCTCCATATCTTCCCCTCAAGACCCATACTGGACATCCTTTAAGGGGATGAAGATTGCACACATGAACATATGCAGCCTACGCCCTAATATACATGAAGTTCAAGCATGGCTTGATCTCTATAAGCCGGACATCCTTGCCATCTCGGAGACATGGCTAAAGGCCCACATCCATATGCACAAGGTGGCTGCCTCTGGGTACAACACCTTCCACAAGGATAGGGAAAACAAAAGAGGGGGAGGAGTACTCATCTGCAAGAAAGAGTCACTAGACAGGTTGCTCACCCACCTGCAGCTAGATGACTGCATCGATGGTGAAGTGATCTTCATACATATCATCTTTGGCTTCTCTAAGCATCTCACTATTGGGTGCGTATACAACCCTCTGAAGAATGCCCTCCAATCCCTGGAATCTCTCACTAAAGCCCTCGTAGAAAACGCAACATCTGAACTCCTCATTCTATGGGACTTCAACCTCAACTGGGCCCTTGACTCAAATATGGCCCTTAAGGCACTGATGTAAGAAGCCAATCTGGAACAAGTCATTACAGATGCATCTAGACTAAACTACAAAATGGGGAACCACACCACCCTAGACTGGGCTCTGGTGTCCATCCGATCCAATATTCAGAAAGCTGGCACTACGTCAGATGCCCTGAGCAACCACTCCCCTATCTTTTGAATCTGGAAGAACAGTGCGCCAAACCTACCAGCTAGAATACTCACAATGCATAACTACTCTAAGTTCATAGCTGAGCAATAAAATGAATACCTTAGTAACTTCAACTGGAGCCCACTAAGACTCCTCCCAACTCTGGAAGAGGCTCTGGATTACTTCCAGAAATCATTCATGACGGCAGCTAACCTCTTTGCTCCCCTGAAAAAACTTTGAGCTAAAGGTAGCTGCTACAAATGGATCTCCCCTGAACTAATGACCCTGATGGTGAGCCATGACAAGGTCTGGAAAAGGTACAGGCATTCCTCACTCCCTGTCAACCTAGTCTTGTGCAAAACCCTCAGGAACCAATGCAAGAGAACTGCTAAACTTGCGAAAAGGGAGTACGTCACAAACCTCCAGAAAATGAACCTAGGCAACACTAGGTTATTCTGGTCCCATGTCAATGAGCTGATAAAGAGTAATGGCAAGTCTGAACCTGGTCTCATCAAGGTCAATGGCCATCTTTTTAGTGACTGCCACCAAATTGCCTCATCCCTCAACCACCACTTCACTAACCTGAACGCCCACAGATCTGGTCTGCACCCCATAAGCAAGGTGTTCAGAACATCAGAGACCCCCTGCCTCAACTGACCAACATTCCACCTGAGACTGGTCAAGGCAAAAGAGGTCCTTATCCTTCTGAAGTCCCTGAAAACAAAGGGCTCTGGTGGACCCGACGGGATCAACCCAAGGCTGCTTAATGCCGCAGCTGTAGCCATCTCCAGACCCCTGGCCATGCTTATAAACAGATTCTTGCTGGAGGGGGTCATCTCCAACCAGTGGAAATAAGCCCATGTGGTTTCTATCCACAAGGGTGGCCTGAGGGAACCAATTGGCAATTAGAGACTGATCTCCCTGCTCTGCACCCTGTCAAAAATCCAGGAAATGCTTGTCTGTGGGCAAATCCGCGTCTACCTAGCAACTCAGTAGCTACTCACTCCTTCCCAGCATGGCTTCAGAACAAACCATGGAACAGATACAGCCTTGACAAAAATCTTGACAGATGTACTTAGTGCCCTGGACAAAGGGATCCCAACAGGGGCAGTCTTCATAGACTTATCCAAGGCTTTTGACCTTGTCAGCCACCAACTCCTGTTGTTCAAGCTGTGCAGTCTAAGCCTTGACCTCCTAAGCTCTCACATGGTTTGATAGCTATTTATCCAGTTGAACACAGAGAGTCATGTGGAAGGGTGCAATATTTGTCCCGCTTCCCCTAAAAGAGGGAGTACTGTAAGGGTCTATATTGGGCCCCTTCTCTTCTCCCCTCCCTGTTCATGAATGACCTAAGTGGCCACTGAGGGAACAGCTCAGTCATCCAGTATGCCAATGACACTGTCATCTACCAATCCCTTGACAATGTGGCTGACCTCGGCCACCACCTCCAAGCCAACTTTACGATGCTGGAGACCTGACTCATTGAGAATAGAATGGTTCTAAATACTGTCAAAATCAAGGTCATGTTGTTTTGACCAAGATCCCTTGGCCAAGACAGAACCCAGTCTCTGCTACTCACCTTTGCCTCTGGCAACCGAATTGAAGTGGTGGCACCCCTAAAATATCTAGGCCTAGCACTGGACCAAGGTCTCACCCTAATAAATCACATCGACCATGTAACCAAAACCATTCACAGTAAACTTAGAACTGTCTACTGCCTAAGCTAATCCCTGAAGCCAGTATCACCACTGCCTCCTGTGTCCTCCTTCCCACTCTAACCTATGCCTCCCCAGTCCTGCAGGAGCATGGCTAAACCTGAGATCAGCAGACTGCATGTCCTGTACAACAAGGTGGCTCACTTTGCCACTCAGGCTCATACTAGAAGTCACCACTGGGAGGCCTTAGCACTTCTAAACTGGCCTACTCCGGACTTTCACCTCCTGTACCCTCTGCTCTGCCTTGCACACAAGCTACTCAGCCCTTCCCCTCCAACCAGCCTCAAAGGGCTTATTGCCCCCCAGCACCAAAGGTGGATCGTCCATACCTCAGGCCGAACTCTACTAGAAGTACCTAGAGTGAGGACCAAGGCGGGCTGCAAGTCCTTTACCTACACCGCCCCATTGCTTTGGAACAAACTAGCACCCTTGGTACAGGAAGCCCCTTCCATAAAAACTTTCTGCACAAGACTCAAGGTCCACATGCTTGATGCCAGCATTTTCCACTGCCACGACACCTGAGATTACCCCCCCACTCTCACACCACATGCCTTAGACAACCATACCTATGCTTGTCTGTCTTAATCTCCGTTGTTAAATTATATCTTAGGCCTGCTATACTGTAGCACTGCTATCTCTAAAAATAAATATAGATCAACTATCACTGTAACCACTATGTATGCTTCAAAAACATATATCAAGTCTATACCTTGTGTACTGCTATGTATGTTTAAACTATTGTGTATGCTTTATGTTGATGTAACCTGGGTTGCCCTCGAAAAAGGGACCTTCGGGACCCAGTGGGCCAACTCGGTCACCAAAATTGAATAAATAATAATAAATAAAATAATATCAGTCCTGGCTCTTCTTACTGCCTTTTTTGCCTTCTTCAGTTCCACCTAATATTCTTTACAGTTGTCCTCATTTTGCCCACTGTCATCCTTTTTGAGCCTCACTGCTTCCCCTACTTTGTGCTTTGGAAAACCAGACATGTTTCTGGTACTTGTTTTTCTTTGCTACCTTCTTCATGCAACTTTGCCTGCCTTTCAGGATACCCCTTTTAATAATTTTCCACTTGGGAGGTGCCCAAAAGAGACATTTAAGGCAGTTAGGTGAAAAAACATATGGGCAGAAATAGTTTATTACAGTAGATTCTGTGTTACTTTTTCAAAGGTTTTGATTTCTTCTAGAATCTAGCAGAAAAAAACCCAGCATTCTGGCCATTTATGTAAATGCTATATTTATTTCTTTTCCAAGGTTGTATCCATTCTGATATAATGTTTTAGTATTTGGCACCTCATTTACATGGGGTGCTAGAATGCAGTGGCAGCAACATATTTAGGTAATATACACCAGGTTGTTACAATGAAGTATCATGCTTCAAAATACATGTGTGTAAGAAGATACAGGCTTAGCAGGTATTATTCAAGCTGTTAGGTACAAGTAAGCAGTAGGTTAAAACTCATTTATGAATGCAAACAAATAGGAACACACACACACACACACACACACACACATATCTAAAGTGTTGGAAGCAGAGCATAGTGCAACATTTGCTGGGTATCATACAGTATTAGCCCACATGGTTCTCTATAGAAGTAACACTGGTTGATAAGCTAGTGAAGGTTGCCATGGTTAGCAAGCAGTGTGTAGCTAGAACAGTAAACACAGAGCAGCACTGTAGATGAGCAGACATACCATATGTAGTTAGGTATACCTGATTCTGATAATAGGCACTGCAATATTTTCAAGCTCTTCCATCTCTAGTTACTGTACCTCATGCATACATAATGGAGACTTAAGAAGCAAGTTTGAACAAGCCAAACATTAGCAGGCAGTCCATATAATAACACAGGTCATTTGTAATGACTCTTGTGATTGATAAATTAACTATATATACTCATGGTTTCCCAGAGGTAAAGAGAAATAGCTAGGGGTGTGTATGTAATGGACACAAATGAAAAAAAAGAATACAGGTTTTTCTCAGTTCCAGAGGATTGGTGATCTTAAGTAATCCCAGCACAGATTAATTGCACTTGGCTTCTCTTTCACATGTTGTTCATTTTAGGGTAGGTTATACAGTAATTACCTAATGGTAGCATTATGCCTTGCAACTCAGGGCTGATACAGAAATCGGGTGGGCACGCACACACAATTTGTGCAATGTCAACCTATGTAGCAGTGCTCCCTGATGCCAGTCTGCACCAGATGGCACCCACAATGTCTAGCCACCTCTGTCCCTGTGCACAGAGCATTGACCCACCACAGGGGATGGTTCACCGGGGTACACAGCTAGACCGCACACCAGGCATCCAATAGGATGCCCAGAATAGCCAGTCAGTGGATCCCTTCCCTCACATAGAGCAGGGGTTGTAGGATACAGCTGCCTACCAGGACTACATTATCCCTATTCTCCAAAGTTAACAAATTAAACAGAAATGTGTACATCATGCCACCCAGCCCACTATAATGACTTGGAAAGAAAAGGGTAACAGTTATGGTGTGTATGGGGTGGGGGAGCGAGTGGTATGGCCTGTGGCCATGCAACACTTGCAATAGAGGTCCTCCAGCATAGTCTACCCCTTCTGATGGCCTACTGTATTTAGAGAATAGATCATGCTGTAGATGGCTGTACCGTGGCCATGCTGCCCTGGCAGCCCCTGACTGGATCACCTGTGTAGAGCTGTGGACCGAGTCAAGCCCCCATCCACAGGCTGCTGAGTGTTTTGTGCTTATACATAGTGGATTCTGCATTTGTGGAGAGTGGCCTATTTCATCTTGTTTTCCCTTTAGCCCACATCAAGGGGTGTGCAGGGCAACCAGCTCAGTGGCACTGAGGACTGAAGTGCTGGATGCCACACCTCGCGATCAGGGAGTAAGCCCAGGTTGTTGGGGGTTGGTGGGGGGGTCGGGAGGTGTGGGATCAAGCCACTGTCGAGCAGCTCTCTTCTCCTGGGGAGGGTTAGGTACTGTTCCTGCTATTGGGCAATGGCAGAAGGAGAGGACACTGTTAGGAACTTGGCAGAAGCCATGTCTCCGCATGGCTCCCTGCCTGGACTTCAGTCTTATGCACCGGCATCCTCAGGGGTGGGGTAGAGGGATTCATGTAGCTACAATGTAAACACGGGAAAATCCCAACCCTCCCAAGGCCACACAACATGATCCCCTGCAAGAGGGGATGGGTACTACGGATTGGTGGTATGACTTCCACTGAGCCTGGGCTGGCCACAGAGGCGAAAATCTTCAATTAAAAAAAAAGGGTTGTGAAGGGCTTTGTTGATTAGGCTGTTAAATATTATGTTTATATTTTAATTTATTATGTTTCCTATATTTTAATTTATTATGTTTATTATATTTTATTATGTAGAGTAACAGTTATGTATTGTACATACTGTGAAGAGCTGAAGCTCATCTTTGCCTCACAGAAAAGGGAAACAAAACAGACAAGCTGCCCTCTTAAGTATAGATTTCAACTTGTAAATCCATGAAAAAGCATTTGTTTTAAAATGGATGGTTGACACCCAAGAACAATGATAAATCTACCCATTTTAGTGCATACAGTAGTCTACCCTCCAGAAGGAAATTCACTATCTTATTGCAGATTGGAAGCTGTCACTCTAAGGAAGATTCCTTCTAGTTTTTAACAAAATGTAGTATTTTAGCTCTCACAAAAAGTAACACGGTGCTCATCCTCTTCAGAATACAGCTGAGGATGTTAAATATGAATAAACGGGATTTTTGGTGGTTACAATATTTTTTATACCATGCACTATCGTGTATGTTATTCATCGCACTGAAGCTGACTGATATTAAATTAGCTGCAAGCATACCTTGCTGGTTATGCTATCAGTACAGACCTGGAGAGAAGCACCACGCTGACACTGTTAAATTAATAGATGATTTGTACAAGTGAGCAGGTACCACCTGTCTTATTTTACCTTAAGACTACAGTCAAATGTGATAAAAGCCCACTGGCACACAGTGTGACACTAAATTAATAACCAACTAGTGTCTGTGATGTTTGACAACCTTAGGAGCAAGAGTAACGTGGTTAAACTCACTTACCTATCTACAATTGCACACATGTCAATGCTGACATTTGCGAAACTTCCCAGCTTGCCTTGCTCTACAGCATGCAGGTCAGCCAGCTGGTCATCCACGTGAATGAGTTGCATACATCCTTGAAACGAGGGCTGCTGTGGGGAGTGAACTGAAGTGTTGAAGAAACCTACAGAAAAATCAGAATATAAGATTCAGTTCCAGCTGCAAGAGAGTCAAGCTTCTGTTCAAGGTGAAGGGTAACTGGCAGTAAGATGAATCCTTTAAAATAACAGTCTTTATTACAGCACAGTAGGAGTGGGCATGCTGTTGAAAAAAATGACCTCAACCGGCCCCTCAGACTTGGATTGATGCATCATGGATCAATTTCCATACTACACTATATCTGTTTGAAAAATATGTGTTATTCTTATGGTTCTGGCCCTATTTCATGTGCTTTGTCATGCAAGATCACGATACATGACCATTATGTAATGAGGGCTGGCAATATTACTTCCCTTGCTGTCACTACAGTCAGTGGATTGGTAGATATTCTGTTCACAGCATTTTGGTTGCACACATAGTGACACAGTAACATGATAACATAAATTTATGGTCAGAAGGAGCTCTATGAGGGTTCATCATGTCCCCTCCCGCACATAATAAAAAGCATGAATTAATATGGTCTGCAAACATGAACTCATTTGTCAGGATTTCTACTTTACTACAAGAGAAATCTTGTGATTCCCTTGGCAGGTAGAAATTTGTCAAGGATTACTCCGAAAGTCTGTTGTGCCTTCATGCCTACTATCTACACTGGTAGGCTACTTCATAGGTTTACCATCCTCTGGGAGAAAAAGTAAATCTTAATGTTATCCTGAATTAACTACCATTAAGCTACAGGGCATGCCCACACATCATGCCACAGGACACCAGATCAAACTTCTCTGCTAAATCTCCTTGATACCTTTAAGTATGCAGAAGACTGAGGTCATGTTCCCTCACAGACTCCTTTTCTCCAGGGTAAACATGTTACAGCCATCAGCTTCACCTCATAGCTCTTCTTCCCCAAAACCTTGATCATTTGCATGTTCCTGTATTACACCCCCTTAACCCCCTCAGTGTCAATTCTGTATACAGCAGCCCAGCACTTTGCACAGTACTGCAGATGGAGTCTGACCAGGCCTTGTAAAGTGACAGGATTACTTCCACTGTCTTAGATGATGAAACAATGCAGGTTCAGACAGTAGGTCAAAATGATGCCATTCGTTTGCAGTATAGAACATTTAAATGAGATGTTCCCCACTGTTCATGTGTAAATTCTGAAGAGGTTTGACATTTCCTAGAGAAAAATTTGGTTTGGCCATGTCAGTTACTAGGGCTATACAGGGGCCTAATATTGTTTCCAGGATACTGTTAATAGTAGGGCTCTCAAATATTCAACAGCCCTTCCTAACTTGTGAAGCTTCCTTGGCCAATCAGAGGCCATTTCTGGAGCCTGCAGAAGTAACACCATGTGACTGTCTCACCCTGTCTCAGTAGAAAACAGGAGACTGACATGCCAACTTTTATTTCTGAAACCCATGATCATCTTAGAAACCACCTCAATGTTCTTCTTGTATCAGGAAGTGCAGAATTTCATGAAGTGCTCCAGGTGGAATCTGACCAGGGCATTGTAAAGCAGCATTTCCACTGCCCTGCTGGTCACTTCCATTTAAATGTACCCCTGCACCCATGGGTACCCATGTACCCATGCTTCAGACCCATGTATATTATGAGTACCAGGTTCTTTTCCTGCTTTATTACAACAATAGTAGCTCACACAGTGTGTAGGCCCTACCTCTATTTGTCTTTATTTACTTTCGACTGGCTCTCCAGCTACCTGGCATCGCGGTCGCAGTGTGTCAGGATCAATACCACGCTATCCCTCTCCTGACCAGTACGCTCAGGAGTGCCCCAGGGCCCCATCCTGGGACCATTGCTCTTTAGTCTCTTTCTCAATGCCTTCCCCTTCCTCTACCCTGGAAAAATCTTACTCTATGCTGACAATGATGTCCTCTGCGCCTCCCACTAAAACCCAACCTGCCTGCAGGCCTCACTCCAGCACTCTTTTCGCCAGGCAGAACATTGGTTCAGTATGAATAGGCTGGTCATGAACCTGAAAAAAACAAAGACCCTGCTATCTGTGCACCATCAGAGCAAACTAAAGAATTCACCCCTCCAAATCGTCTCCAGTTGACTCTTCCCCCTAGAGCAGATCTACTCCTACAACTACGTAGCGGTTACCTTTGATCCTGCCCTCACCTTCCACACCCACATCTCCACACTTGCAACAATAGCAAACACTCAGATCGGCCTCCTCTATCATCACAAGGACTGCCTACCCCCTGAGGCTTTGAGGCTAGCCATTACCTCATCTGTCATGTCCCTAATCAACTACAGTCTACTAATCTATGGTGCTGCTGACACCACAGCCATCAACAAAATTAAAATAGTCATGAACCGGTGCAGGACGGACAATGCACACATGCACCCTTTACTCCCTTACACAGATCCTCAACTTTGATGAGAGGCTCCAATATCAGGTCTCATGGTCAAAAAATCCCTACTAGGTCTAACACCTCCTGGAGTAACAGCATCCCTAAACTCCAAAAAGAACACAGTAAACATCCGCAGCACTAACACTGCCTCCATGATAGTCCCTAGGATTAGGATGACCCTGGCACAGAGATCCTTCATGGTCAGGACCACCACCTTCTACAATGCCCTCCCTTTATCAGTTACCAGTCTCACCAAGCTGGGTCCCTTCAAAGGAGCCCTCAGGAGCCACATGCTTTCCTCCCGCTCCTGCACCTGCCTATAACCATACAACCCGCTGCCTATCAGCCTATGCCCAATCCACAGCATGCTATCAGTTTGTACTGCTTTGACAATGTCTAATTTTTTCCAGACTGCATTGTACCTCTGACAATAACTAGTCCCCATGATACAGGGACCTGCTTAGCAAATTATATGTATAGGCCGCGTCATTGTCAGTCTCCACTATTTTTTTATCTATGTCACTGTGCTCCTCACCCCTCTGTACCCTGCATTATTGTTGTACCTAGTATTTCTGTGTCTTGACATGGAGCCTTTGGAAATGAGTCTATGACTCAAAGGTTTGTAATACCAATATTTTCAATAAATAACTAAATAAATAAATAAATGTTATTTATTTCAGTTTCAGAATTACAACCTTTGAGCCAAGGTGGCTTTTTTACAAAGACTCCATGTCTAGGGCTCAAAATCAGTACAATATGTACAAAAACAGAAAACATTCAGTACAAAAATTTGACTGGTAGGCAGTTATGGTTACATAGCAGAACATAGTTGTAAACAGAATACAAAAGCAGATTTCAATACAGTCAGACAATGTAACATAGACAGGTTCACTAAAATCCAACAATTTGGCAACAAACAATATGGACCTGTTACTAAGTACAGATAACGAGTTACTAAGTGCAGTGAGTAGGGAGGTAGCAACCAGTGGTGGCTTTATCAGGGAAGAGAATGTAAGGGTGAAATGGGTTGGGAGGTGATGAGAGTAGGGGTAGTTGCCAGGAAAGGCTTTGTCCATACAGAATGAGTGAGGGTAAAGAGAGAGAGAGACAGTAGGGAAGCAGCAAAGAGTGGTAAATTATTTTTATTTATTTGGTTGTTTAACCAGGTATAGCACACTAAGCTGAAAGCTTTTTTACAGGAGCAACCTGGGAGCACAAGGAGGTTAAGTGACTTGCTCAGGGTCATACAGTATGCAAGTGGAAGCTGTGGGATTCAAACCCAGGTCTGGTCTGCTGGATATCACCAGATTTGCAGCTCAGAGCCTTAGACCACTGCTCTATACTGCCTCCCTAAATTAGGGCCTGACATGAGCAACGAGTAGGGGGTGACTGCCAGTAGATGGTTGAGACAGTGGACATTGGGGTGGAGGGGGCTGGGGGGAAGAAGAGAGAAAGGGGGTAGGTGAGGAAGTTAGGGGCATGGGAAGAAATGTCCCTCCCTGTGATTTACAGTCACAATGGTTGGTTCCGGACAGGAGTGTTGCTCTTTGATTTTGCCTACACTGAATCTGAGACTCCAAGAGTTAGACTAATAACCCATCTTGTTCAAGCCCTCCTGAAGACTGCCCCATTCCTTAATAGAGAACATGGCATATTACATATGCTGATATCCACATAAATTGATATGATAGTTATCACATACCAGGGAAAAAAAACAAGGTAAAATAGGCAGAGAATCTGGTGGTCTCTCCACAAGTTTTAAAATCGATAACAACCTAACTGCCAAACCAATAGAAAGTAGTATCTTCAGTGCAGGCTTTCTGGGTTGAATTACCAAACTTAATTTCTCTAAGCAATGCATATATACTGCCTCCAGCCTTCAAATATTACAGCATATTATTGTGGACAGAACTGGAATGGTTAATTCAAAAAAATTCAAATACATAAACCAAGCTCTAATGTATTAATGTGCCTTTCCAGCCATTAGAGCACTAGCATTAGTGCACCAGCACATCAGGGCAATGATTTTGGGATTTGTGCCCCTTCCCTGAGGTCCACCTCCCTCAGAGTTAGACTATTAAGAAAGGGGGGATGGGCAGCACACCCCCTGCAAAAACAGGGGTTGGCACAAGTCCAACATGACACCCCGATGACCGGGCATCTAACGCCAGTGCCCTGAATTGGTGGAACCATTAATGTGTGGTGACTTCAATTCTAGAACTGGTTTATTTGATGGTTATGCTGATAATAAAATCCATAACTGAATGTTTCCAGAAGCCAGCAATTATTCATGACACTGTCTATGGACAGTAAAGTCAATCTAGTGGGGAAAAAAACTAATAGAACTTATAAATACTTACAATCTAGCCCCAGTAAATAGAAGAATTATGCCTGATATCCCTGGCAGCTATACACATTACAATACAAGAGGGCCAACTTTGGAGGATCGTGTCTTCTGGAATGGAAACATGGCCTCTGAGGTTCTTGCAGAGTAGGGGAGAGACGTGAAAGTGACCACTTTTCTTTGATTCTGGTTGGAACTGAAGTAATACAAATAGCTAGAACAATCCCATCTAATAATATGATGCAAAATCTTGAAATTAGAAATAATAGAAAGATCAGATGGGATACAGAATGTGATAAATCTATTATGGATTTATTACAAGAAATATATACAATAAATCAGATAGTTCAAGCGTTGGATTGCCAGGATATTTTGACAAAATGCTTAGCCACAATTCATAAATTATTATACAGACCCATTATGAATAAAGATGGCTTCAAGGAAGAAAAAAGCTGGTTTGATAACTAATGTAGTAGGGCCAAAAAAGTCCTCACAAAACAATTAGATTTGTTAACAATTGAAATGATAAAAATAAATTTACACATCGAAATAAGGTTAGAGAAAAATACAAAAAGCTCTTAAAAGATAAGCAGATATCTTGTAAGTGGCAACATATGCTAGACATCACTGATAATAGATATCAACAATCTTACTGGTTAATGTTGGCCAATGGAACTGACAATTGTAAATATATGATTGATACCTATATCACTGCTGGCACATGGATTAGGCACTATACTAACATCTTTTTTGACACAAAAATAGTAGATATAACACCTTCTTGGAAAGACAAAGTTGGCAGGACCCTGTTTAAAAGACGTATGCCAAATGAAGTTCATTTAGCAATTACATTGCTAAACAAGAAAAAGGCCCCAGGTCCAGATCAAATCCCCTCTGAAGTTTTTTTGTGTGCTCCATTTTTATGGTCTAAACTACTGTGGTTACGTTTTATTCTCTCAGATTGGAAAGGGGCTATCATTATACCAATTTATAAAAAGGGAGATAAAAAGATCCCAAAATGTACTGTCCCATATCCCCTCTTGATATAGTAGGGAAAATGTATGCAAAGATAACATTATCTAGACTAACCATACAGCTAACCAATCTGGGAGTGGGGGCTATCTGAACTACAATCAGGCTTTTGTTCAGGTTATTCCATGACAGATAATATATAATAAATCTTTATGAAAATGTGTTGCCCTCAGAAATCAAAAAAATGATGCTGCTTTTGTTGATTTCAGTCAAGCATTTGACACTATCTCTAGAACGATATTTTGGCAAATCATGTAAAAGTGGGGGATTGAACCTTCACTGATAAGTATTATTAGAGAACTGTACACACAAACATGGGCACAAGTAAATTGAGGGAATCTAGGACAACTATTATCTACAAAAAAAGGAGTAAGGCAGGGCTGTAACATTTCCCCTCTATTGTTTAACAATTATATTAATAATCTGCTAGTCCAGTACACTCAAGCAGATACTGACTTTCCTAAAATTGGAAAACATTACTGTCCAGCATTGGCATATGTCGACAATTTGGTTTTATTTGCTCTTTCCAAGTCAGGGCTGCAAACAAAATTGAACATGCTCATGGCATTTGCTAAAGAGCATGAGCTGAAAATCAATGAAACAAAAAGCCAAATAATGGTATTTGGCTCAAAAAAGTCTAAACCAAAGTGGAAAATAGGAGATAGAGGGCCCGATATTCAAACCTTTGCACCTAGTGCAAATCCATAGCACTGGACTAGCACTGGATTTGTACCAGGCTGCAATATTCAGAAGCCTTAATAGCACCGGTGCTGTGTGATAGTGCCGACGCTAAAAGTAAATGTATGCAGGGTCGGAAGTTAGGGGAGTGGCCAGGAATGCTGGCTGTGTAACATATTCAAAAGTATAGTACCATGCTATAGGCATTAGTGCAACCTGTAGCGCAGTGCTAAATACTGCTGAGAAAAAGCTGGCGGTAATGTGGCGGTGCCCCCCCTGCATGATTTCTAACCCCCGGTAGCCCCCTAAATCAAAGAAGGACCTGGTGGTCTAGTGGTCCCCAACCCCCCAGCACAATCCCTGACCCCTGGTAGCCCCATACATCAAAGAAGGACCTGGTGGCCTATGGTCTCCCCCCCCAGCACATTACCTGACCTCCAGTAGTCCCGTACATCAAAGAAGGACCTGGTGGTCTAGTGGTCCCCACCCCCAGCACAATCTTCTGATCCCTTCGTAGCCTGAAACACAAAGAAATACCTGGTGATCTAGTGGTCCCCCAAGTGCTCCTCCCTAGCAAGTAATCAGCATCTATACAGCACGGAGACTGGCTCAGTCCTCTCCACACACGTCAGCCACTGACTCGCGGTGATGCATGAGCACTACTGAAGAACATTTCAGTAGCGCCATGCATGCCGCAGTTGGTGGCCAGCTGTGGTGGTGAGAGGAGGGCTGAGCCGGTTGCCGGTGCTGTACAGATGCTGATTACTTGTTAGTGGGTGGCGCACTTCCGGGTGGGGGGACCACTAGATCATCAGGTTTCTTTGTGTTTCAGGGCTACTTGATGTCGGGGATTGTGCTGGTGGGGTGGGGAGACCACTAGACTATCAGGGCAAATACTGTTTATCTTGATGTTAACCAGGTCAGGATTCATGCTGAGGTGTGGCGGGACCACTAGACTACCAGAGAAAATGCTGTTTATATTGATGTGAACTGGGTAGGGATTCATGCTAAGGGGGTTGGGGGGACCACTAGACTACCAGGGAAACCTACCTTTATTTACATGTAAGGGGGGTTGGGATTCATGCTTGGGGGAAGACACTAGCCTACCAGGGTAGGGTGTGTAACAGGCACACATGGGAACAGGGACCATGACGGTAGGGAAGGACTGCCCGGCCCAGACAGTCTGCCCTGTTCCCTATATAATGGATATGCTGCATATCCTAGTGAACCTGCAGCCTATGGCCTCCTGCTCCCACCAGGCTTGCCTTATGCCTGTCGTGTGCATTGAGTCCCCCCACTGTGTTTCACCCACTAATGCAGTGGGGTACCTATGTTGTTTGGGGGTGGGGGCATCCTGCAGGGCATATATGGCCATGGGCAGTGTGTCTGTGTGTAGCTATCGCTCTGTATATATATATATATATATATATATATATATATATATATGTGTGTGTGTGTGTGTGTATGTATATATAGATATAGATATAGATATAGATATAGATATAGATATAGATATCTATCTACATATATAGATAGATATACAGGTCCTGCTTGCACAGATGCATGGGTGTGTTGTATGCACTGACTGTGCCTGTCAGCACACAGTTTCTGTTGCTTCCAGCCTGTGCTTCTATTCCAACCAACAGGGGATGCTGTGGGCATGCCTTGGCCTGCAGCATGCAGCCTGTCCTTCCATTCTGACCAAAAGAAGGAGCTTTGTGCTCCATGCAGTAGCACTGGGCAATCTGCATGGTAATGTATGCTAAGCAGCACTTTATGAGATGCAAATGTACCTGTTTGCCCACAGATTACCTAAGTAGGCTCATTTTCATGGGAGCTTTGAATATAGCTCCCATTTGCCCCCAGCTAACCAGCTTGCACCGGGCTAATGTATTTGCACTGTGCAATCAGGTTAGCCCAAGGCAAACCTCACTTCAGCATAGCACAGTTCTGCAGTGTGTGGCTTACATTGTTGTTTGCAGTAGATTTGAGACATCTCTGTGCACTCCCACACAATGTTCTCCACCTGCAACATTGACTTTCTCCAGGGTCTAATGAGCTGCAGTTGCAGTGTGTACTTCCCTGTTGCTATATTCAGTGCCGTCTTATTTCTGGGTTATTTTTGCCCTGCAATCCCAGCCCAGTTTGCCCGGCTGCCTGTGCTAGCTATATTCAGCTGGTTTTGCACTGGGCTATTCCTTTTGGATATAGCTTGCTTTTGCTCTGGGCTAAGTTTGCCTGCCAGGCAGTGCTAATTTAGTACTGGAGCAAAGTTTTGAATATCTGGCCCAGAGTATTTAACTCAGTTGATGAATATGTGTATCTGGGCCTGACACTGACAAATAGCAATAAATGGACTAGACATACAAATAAACTCAAAATAAAACTTAAGCAAACTGCGGGCTTTCTAATGAGCTTCAACTTTAAGTATTGTGGTAGTACGATTCTATCATTATTAACAGCCTTTCAAGCCAAATACTTTTCTCAATTGACATATCAAAGTGAAGTCTGGGATATGGCAAAACTGGTGCTCTTGAAGTTCCTTTAAATAAATTATATAAAGTATCAATGAGACTAAGTTTTTCAGTTCTAGCGGCTTTAGCTAGAGCAGAGCTCAGTATGTTTAGCCCCAAGGCATTGATGGATGCAAAAAAAAATAATTATCTACTGGTTAATAGTCTTAAGAATGCAAAAAAAACCCCAAAAAAACAGATTACCATCAATCTGTCTAGAGGAAAAATTAAAATGGCAAGAATTGGGTTGCAGCCAGTCAAGCTGGCTAAAAAATATTGATGCCCTGTTAAATAATTATGGCTTAAAATTTGTAAAATACTTTACAAGTAAAGGGATTCAAATAAGTTTAACATATAACAGATGTATTACTAACAAGATTATTAATTCCTATAACGCAGATGACATGGATAAAATATGCAGAATAAAAATCTCGCCATGCTTAATAACACGTGATTTAAGGCACTATTACATATACTACTTGGATGTACTAACAGAACAAGACAAAAGGAAATTATAAACGAAATATTGTTTTGAACTTCACCAAAGTAATATCTTAAAAACATACTATTCAAAATCTTCAAATCTTTCAGATAAAAATTTCAATTGTAATAGACCTGAGTCAGAAAATGTATCTCCTGTCATGTTCTACTGTGCATGGTATGAGATTCCTAGAAAATATTGTCTCCAACCTGTCTGGGACCTGATCCAAACCACAGATCTTACCATATTACAGGATGTCATGTTCGCTACTCAAGATGAGCATATAATTAATAATGTAGCATCATACTTGAAAGCCATAGCTTTAATTCATTTGAAACATTCTTAAAAATGATATAAAGAGCATGTAAGTGTAATGAACTTAACTGTAAAATGTTTAAATCTGTAGCCTGCAATGAAAGGATTGTTCAGCTGTGTGAAAATGTGCTAAAACTGTATGATGTACTGAATGTTTTTTTTATATAATATTCTTATATAGTTTTTATCCTGCATGTCTTAAATCTAAACTGTATTTGTATGTATTTAAAATGTCAAAATTTTGTGATGGTCCATGACCGAACAAATAAACTTACTAACTTAATAGAGTCCACAAACCTAACCAGCTTGGTGTTATCAGCAAATATGCTGTCTGCCAGAGACTAGTGCTGGGAGGAAACTACAAATTCCAAATTCACAGAAATTTCACAACATTTTGCAGATGTTGTGAACTTTTTTTGAAATTCCAACTTTGGTTAAATCTGAATCCTCTGGAAGTTAAAGAAACCACTTGGTGATAGAAAAATTTCATGAGGCATTTCTGATGCTAAAAGTAGAAGAGCCTTCAAAAGAAGGCACCATACTTGACCTGGTCCTTACAAATTGGTACAGTATAGGTAAGTCACAGTTCAGATTTTGGACAGATGCAAGAAAGGCAGAGGCAGAAACTGGAGGAAGAGTAAGCAGTAGTAGCAGTGGTTAGCAAGAGATATTTAATCAAAAAAAGGGGTATTAGAGGTTACAAGTCTCTGTTAGTTTTTTTTCTTCTCCTCGCCCAGATAGCCCTCTTTCATAGGAGCACCCCAACACCCCGATGTCTGCTGAGTCTTACCTGCCACTATCTCTCCCCAGGACTTGCCTCCCCCCTCCGGTGAGGTCGGCGGGGTCCCTCAAGCCCCATCACATAACAGATCCAGTTCTGACAGCATGCCCAACTGGATGGGAGTGGGGCCTACAGACACTCCTCATCATCTTGCTGCCGGTGTGTTCCCTCTAGTTTTTGGCCCTCAAGAACATGACATGCAATGACATCATGATGCATTCCATGAGCTCCCATGTGATATGCACCAGTGTCTCCCACATTTTTGATCTGTTGTGCCACCAAGCTGCCTTTCCCTCAGCTTCCACTAAGGGCCAGGTGAGCTGAGGGCTCTGTCCACCCTCCCCATGGAGGAGGAGAGTGGTCCTGTGGACACTTGATCCTCCTCCCCCAGGCTGACCCTCCAACTCCTGAGGTTGCACCTGACTTCTGATCATTACCATCACAAGCAGTAGTACACCGGTGGACTGGATTGCCTCTTTGCAAGGGTGGTAGGCAAGAATAAGCAAGGGAAGAAACCCCTGTAGTACATGAAGAATGCGGGGTAGGGTGTAAAAGAGAAAAGGAAGGCTTTCAAAAAAGTACAAGGCCAGCCAAATGGAGGAAGATAGAGATGAGTGACTTAACAAGATGAGGGAGGCCAGCAGAATGGTGAAGAGGGTAATGACAAATGCTGAGTTGAGGACAGTTGACAGACTAAAGAAGGGGAATAAAGCATTCCAATACATAATTGACAAAATGCTAATCCAAAGAGGGTATATAAAACTAAGGATGGGAGAAGGGTTGCAGGAGAATGACAAAGGGCTGCTACCTGAATGTGCCTTAAAAACCATGGAGGAAGGGGGAAGGGCAGCAATACAGAACCAATCATGGAGGGATAGGCACTGAAAGGAGTAAACATGGAGTCATCAGTGTGCCTGGGTGGGGTACATCCATACTGAAACAAATTGTGCATGTTTTAGCTGCACGGCTGGCAGATCTCTTTAATTGCTCCTTGGAAACAATGATGGTACCAATGGATGGGAGGGCAGTAGAAGTGATGCTCCTGCATAACAGCAGAACCACTGATAAGTCAGGGAAATATAAACCTGTCAGTCTGACATCTGTATTGGGGAAGTTACTGGGAGACACAATAGAAAAGAGGCTGCTGGTGTTCCTGAGGCAAATGGTCTTCAGGAACTAGGCAATACAGGTTCACGGGGGGGGGGGGGGCATGCCAGATGAACCTGATCACTTTCTTTGAATGATAAAGGTGAAGACAAGTGTCTACCAGTTGATGTACTGTACATGGACTTAAGTAAACCCTGTGATTCTGTCCCACACAGACTGGTCAAAAAACTGTGGGACTAGACCATTCACAATCCTAATACGGCCGGCCCAAGGTTCAGACCAGCTTCAGTCTCCAGAAGGGAGAATTTTTTTTCTGCCAACCCAGTACTGTCCTTACTCTTGTACCTTATTTAGGACATAGTTAGAACATTCAGTATTACTTTTCCTTGCCTCTGTGATTCTGGTGGGCATACAATTAAATATTAGACATTTAAGATGATTCTCTGCTTTGTGGCTTTTTTTTGACTGTCAATGCTTGCACAATTGAACTGATATTTTGAACATTTTACTGTGTGGCCTATGACATATGTTCTCCATCATTCTGTTCCAGGAGTCTCAATCGACAAATGATGAAATTTTTTTTTTGCAAAATATTTTATTAGAATTGCTGGATACTGTGGTACAGACAATTCATATCACATATGCAGTAGGTTTCTGAGGGGTAACAACAACCAACCACTCTTGCAAAACACATTATAATCATACTGACATTATAGTTATACTAATAGTCAGGAGGAATCTAACCATTATAACCTGTAGCACGACCAAGGCCAAAATGATGGAATGATGGAGTGGTGCCCAGGGTTGTCAATGCAAGGTAAGCCCCCCCCCCCGTCCAAGAGGACATAGCGATATTCTGGTGTAGGAGTGCTACCCACAGGCTTAGGGAAACCGCTAGTACAACATATCATACAGGAAACCACCCTCATTCAATGACTCTTAACAAAGGGTTCCAAATATGTTCAAAGGCTTGAGCACCAGTGTGAGCCAGGAGTTGGGCCCTCTCCCATAGCATGCAGGATTTAAGATTATTTGCCCACTGCTGAATAGAAGGGGGTGAGGAGGACATCCAGGACTGGGCCATAGTTTTACGTGCATTAATCAGGGCAAGTGACCAAAGGGGATCAGCCCGGCTCGTACCTAGGCACCAAGTCTCTGCACCCAATAGAAATTCCAATGGACTACAAGGAGGGCAGAGGCCTAACACCCCCACCATCAGTCTATGCATTTCAAACCAAAAGGGTGCCACCTTGGGACATGTTAATGCTAAGTGCAGAAAGTCCTCAGGATCACTTGTACATTTTGGGCAGGTATCTGGTCTAGACGGGTCCATAGCATGTAGTTTCTCAGGGGTGACATAAGTTCTATGCATGAGATTAAACTGTATCTGCTTAAGATTATTACTTTTGGAGCAACCAATAAAGTGCTTAGTTGCTCGCTGCCAGATGTGTTCTCCTATATCTATGCTCGGGTCCTGCCCCCATGTCTCCCATAGTCTTCCTAGTGGAAAGACCATAGCACCAGTCAGCATCTTGTAAAATACTGTCAAGGGTCTGACAGCAGGTTGTAGTTTAAGGAGTTCTTCTTCTACAGGGGAAAGAAAACCCCAGCCTTCGGCCACATCAAGGGACATCTCCAACCCACTTCTAATCTTGAGGTAGATGAAGAAGTCTCCGGAGGGGATTCCCCACTCTTTCTGGACTTGTTGGAAACTAATCATCGTGCCCCCTTCATAAAACTGGCGAACAACAGTCAGGCCCTTCTTCCATACTAAAAGTCTTTATGGAAGCTTCACCAAACACTGACCTCTCAGTTTCATTGCAGCTATAAGATCTTTGTTAGGTGAAGGGGCAGCTACATGGCTTATCAGCGAGTGCATTTTCTTCCAAGCCCTCAGTGTGGCTGCCGTACATGGGTTGAAAACCTCCCCACCTTCTCTAGGCCACAGGGCCACCACCAGAACTCCCTCTCTTAATGTGCCAAGAAGGCTGTTCCTCCTCCAGCCCCAACCAGCTTGGTTCGACAGCCTGATCCCCATTGACAAAAAGGCTAACTGCACAGCTAAGTAGTACCAATAGAAGTTGGGGAGTCCAAGGCCCCCTCCACTTTGGGGAAGCAACAAGATAGTTCTTTTAATACGTGCAGGTTTGCCCCTCCATATAAAGCTATGTAGTATTGCATTCACCTGCTTAAAATGGGTATTTGGCAAGGAAATGGGAATCAATTGGTACATGTAGAGGCACCTCGGAAGAATCACCATTTTAACTACATTGACCCTCCTGATTAATGGTAGGGAGAGGCTCATCCACTTTTCACAGTCCTCTGAAATTTTACTTAATAGGGTCTATAATTCAGGGTGTACAGTTGAGTGAACCAAGTAGGAATAATAACTCCTAAGTACTTCAAGCAATCCACCATCTGGAGCACCCCAAATTCACTATCAGGTCTGGTCGCTCAAGTCTACCCAATGGCAGGAGCTCACTTTTGGTCTAGTTGACCTTATGGCCAGATAAGGAGCCATATTCCTCCTTTAATTGATGCATTGTAGTTAGATCTACTGCTGGGCACTGCAGGTAAAGCCAGAGATCGTCGGCATACAGTGCTAACTTGTGCTCCCTACCACCCCCCATTAACCGCCTAATTCCATTGTGAGACCTTATCGCTGAGGCTAGTGGTTCCAACGACAATACATACAGGAGAGGTGACAAGGGACACCCCTGATGGGTCCTTCGGCAAAGCTCAAAAATGGGGTTCAAAGCACCATTAACTGCAATTTGAGCACCTGCCCAACTGTATAGCGCTTTGATCCAGGATCAAAAATGAGGACCTATGCCCATCTTTCCCAATGTTTCAAAGAGGAACCCCCACTCCATGTGATTGAAAGCCTTTCCAGCATCAATGGCCAATATAGCCACGCCATGCTTACCAGCAGTAGATGACCATCTGGGGGCAATATTCAGAGTGCACCTAATATTATGCTTGCCCTGGTGCCCTTTAACAAAACCAGTTTGGTCAGGGTGAATTAACTGAGGTAAAAGACTCTCCAACTGAGAAGCTAATGTTTTGGCCAAGATTTTATAATCAGCAGTAAGCAATGAGATGGGTCTATAGGATGTGCACCATGAGGGATCCTTGCCTGGCTTGGGCAAAACAACAATAATGGCAGACCACATGGCGGGGGGTAGTTCACCCTTGTCTAAGCTCTCCACTATCACGTCATATCAAGGGTCCAGTATTAAATTGTGAAAAACCTTAAAAAAGTCAATGGGGAGTCTTTCTGGAACTGGCGCCTTACCCCCTTTGAATGAACTGATGGCGGCCTGGCTTAATTCCATTTTAGTTAGGGGTGTATCCAGTTGCGAGGCCTGGTCTGAGGATAAGGCAGTCAAAGGGGCCCGAACAAAGAATGATTCCATCCTTTGTGGGTCTGGGTTCCCTGTGAGGTATACAATCTTTTATAAAAGTCCCCAAAGGCCTGGCCAATACCATGTCCATCCACCCTTAGGATCCCCACCTCATCGTGTATGCTGCCCACCAGCCTCTCTCCTTCCTTTTTCTGCAGTTGCCAGGACAGATACTTGCCCCCCCCGTCCCCATCAACGTAAGCCCTGGAATTAGCCAAAAGAATGGTTCTCTCTAGTTTGGCACTATTGAGAGTATTAAATTCCCATTTGAGCCTTTGCAAAATTCTATACAGAGCGGGTGTGGGCCTATTCTTATGTGCCTGTTCACATGCCTCGAGTTAGTTTCCAGACGTTTCAAATCTAAGTGGGCTGACTTAGCTGTCTGAGTAGCATATGCTATAGAATACCCTCTCAGATAAGCCTTCAGAGCCTCCCATCTAACTCCATGAGAGGTGTCGCCTCCTTCGATTGAAAGACAAAAACTCCTGAATAGCCGTGGCAGACCCTTTAAGATACCCATGGTCCTTAAGCAGTAAAGGATCTAATCGCCACTGCCTGACCACTGGCAGGGAATCTGCTGAACCCATCTCCATCATAAGGGAGGCATGGTCGGATAGCAGAATGGTGGAGTAAGAGGCACCTTTAACTGAGGAGACCAGGGAGCGACTGACTAATAGCCTGTCCAGCCTAGCATACGAGTCATGGACATGATAGTAGTGTCTGTAATCCCTCCCAGTGGGATATATATGGCACCAAATGTCCACCAGTCCATTGTCCCTTTCCAGCTCTGCCAGAGCCAGGGCATTTTTAGAAGTGGGGATAGGTGTGGTGCTGGAGCAGTCTAGGACAGTGTCCGCCACGCAATTGAAGTCACCCCCTACAGTTCATGGACCCAGCCATTTTGTCATCTCTAGGGTCACCTTTTGAAAAAAATTCTGGCTGCTCTATGTTTGGGGCATAGATTAACCCCACTGATACCTGGCCCTTCCCCGGTATTTCTATCCTGGCCATGGCAAATCTCCCAGAGCTATCCACCATTTTGTCCAACAGTTTCACCCCAGAACCCCTCGGAAACCATAGGTCTGCCTCCTGGGCCTTTGACAAAAAGGTAGAGGATACCCAAGTTCCCCTCAGCGATGTACCCATCCAGGCCACCTCTCTGCCAGACATATGTGTCTCTTGTAACATAACCAGCTGCCATTTAGCTCTCTTGACCTCCACTTGGAACTTCTTTCTTTTTATCACAGATGTGAGACCATTAATATTCCAGGTTGCAATTTTTATAGTGTTATCCATTATCCCATGAAGAACCCAAGCAACTCACAGGTTGATCTCTAACATATCTGTCAGTATTATTAATTAATCTGAGCACAGCATCCAATATATTTTTAATATCACCTTCTCCACCCCATGTGTAATCAGCTAACCTAAAAGGCTAGCCCCACTGAGTGCCCGAGGTCCACACAGCATACCTCTGGCCCCATGCCACTCAGACCAGAGCCCCCTCCCACCCCACTTTAAACTTGGAACCCCAATCTGAAATTGTAAGGTAAACCCCCCAGCATATCTCCCTCCCCAATCGGTTCCAACGGGATCTGACCAAGCTTCCCATACAAACCAATAGCGAACATTAAAACTATGAACAGCAACATTCCATCAAGTTGATGGGCACTCCAAAAAACAAAAAACAAAAATTAAGTATCTATTAGTAGATATACGATCCAAGACCCTTATAGAAGTATTGCGGAGCTCCTTTATAAACTTAAATCATATTTTGATCACTCTTCCCTTTTTTTAAATTTTAAAGGGTGAACAATGGGCTGCAGCTCCAGCCCCATCTCCTACAAGTACCACTTTATTAAACCTAATACCATTTGCAAGCATATTCAGTGTGGCATCAGGCAAAGTACAAATTTCACCCCAGGTTGAACCAAAGGTGGGAAAATATCACAGAAATGCATTTTCAAAGTAAAAAAACAAAACAACGTGGCAGGTCGCAACATATTTCGACCGAGTCTTCCCCAGATTAAAGGTGTATCAGGACTGGGAGTAACAATATGAAAGTCCCTGTTGTCTAACCCAAGCCTTGCTGTTACCCTGATCCCCAGATCAGATCAGGGCTAGACGGATAATGTGGTCACTGACAACACGGCACAAATAACTTCGGCCATATATCAAGTAGTCTCGAGGCCCAACTATTGTACTTCAAACATATATAACTAGAAACTAATCAGGGCCTGCATCCCAAAACTTATGGCCAAGCTGCACCATGAACATTCCCTGTTCCACCCTCCACCGAGCCAAAAGATTCACCACTATGGAATAATCACTTATCTGCCTCCTGATCATCTGTTGCAGGACCCGATTCCCTCCTTCTGGCTTCTTTCTCTACCCAGCGTGTAACCTCTCTGGGGCAGGTGAACAGTTTTGGAGCATTGCCTGGGCAGTTGATACGGAGCTTAGCTGGGTACAAGAAAGCAAACCACCACCCATTTTAAACAATCTGGCCTTCACCTCATTAAACCAGTGCATTCTAGCTTGCATCTCCCAACTGTAATCTTGGAAGACTGAGATTGTTTTGTTCTTGTAGCTTATAGGGCCTTTTGCTTTAGCAGTCTTTAAGATAGCCTCCTTGTCTGTGAACCTTAAATACTTTATCAGGCAATGTCGTGGGTGATCACCCGGTTTAGGAGGGGGGCCCAACTCTGTGCGCATGCTCCACCTCAAATCTGGACAGTTCTTGTGGGAGACCTAGGTGTTCCACAAGCCATTCGTGGAGGTTGATTGCCGAATTCTTGCCCTCAGCACCTTCTGGGAGGCCTATGATGCACAAATTAGATCGTCTTGCTCGATTCTCCTGGTCGTCCACTTGGGCTGCCAAGTCTGACACAGACCTCTGCAAAGAGTCTCTATCCCTGGATATGGCAGCCAGACTGTCCTCCAACTCTCTGACCCGGTGCTCTAGTTGAGAGATTTGCTCCAAATGTGTCGCTGAGGTTTCAGACAGACCGGTGAACACCAATTGCATGTCAGTAATCTGTGCTGTAATGTTTGTAAATCCAGCTTTCATATCATGCTGGATTTGTAGTAGTGTTGCAGGGACCATTGTTAGAGTATTGCCTAGATCTGCCATTTCCTCCCTGTAATCAACTAGCACCGGCTCCACTGTCGGTTGCTTAGGCCCGCTCCTCCGTTCTTTCGGTGGTTCAGACAAGGGAAAACTTAATTTAGACTGCTTGTTGCATTTTTTCCCCAGATGCCATTCGACTAGCACAGGTTGTAATGTAGAAAGTAATACCCAGAAGTTGCTGCGGATCTTGGAAAATACAGTTTTAGACGGAGTGCCACACGGAGCTTAGCTACACTGCGTCCGCCATTTTACAGCACCAGCCATGCCCCCCCAAATGATGAAATGTTAATAAGCAATACCATTATTTTATGATGTTGACTTGATAAACCATCAATAAAGTATTAAAGTATAATAAAGTATGATTAAAAAAAACTGTGTGATCTCAGGGTAGGGACTAGGACTGCAGGATAAGTAAGGAACTGGTTCCATGGCAGAATATCAACAACAATGTTGTTGGAATCCTGAACATCAACAGGAACAATGCTGACAGTCTGCATTGTTCCCGTCAGGAATGGAGTATTTTCTGAGGGGGGATTTGCCCCAGTACCCCCCACACACTCCCATCTCTAAATAACCAACTCCAAGTCGGAGTTGGTTCGGGGTGGGGGCGCAACACTCGGAAAGAGAGCAGCGGTGTAAAGCAAGACCATCACTGCGACCTGGTGATATTTATCACTGTAGTGGTCTTCACTATAAAATTGTAGCTGTGGAGGTGTGCTACCTAAGGGATGAGCTAAGTGGGAGAACCCAGAAGATTGCCCTCAATGGAGAGTACTCAAAGGTCAGAGAGGTCAGCTTTGGGGTGCCAGGGGGTCTGATCTTGGGACCAACCTAAAAGAACTTCATCAGTGACATTGGGCAAGGTATTCAGGGGAAGATCTGCATTTTGGTAGACAGCCAAAGATTTGTAGAAAAACTGATCAGAAGGCGGACGTTAGGACCATGAGGGAGGCTCCAAAGAGACTACAGAAATTGTACAGGGAATACCATTGTTTTTTAATTTAATATACTTTATTGAAAGTTTTAAGCACATAGGTAATCAGACCAAATCACTGGGCCCAGGAAAGGTTACATAGCCAATTAAAATTTAATGACATGAACTGTAAGATAGTGCACATAGTTGCCAAGAATCCAGGAACAGAATACAGAATGAGTGAAGCAGAGGCTAAGAGGATGGAGGAAAGGGACATGGGGTTGATAATTTTGAAAAACTTGAAAACATCAGTCTAGCGTGACAGGTCAGTGGGGAGTGCAAATAGAATCCTGGGGTTCACAGGAAGGAGGATCAGCATTAGGAAGATGAGAGGGACGTGGTCCTGCTCCTGTGTAGATCCCTGGTTTAAGCACACTTGAAGTACTGGGTGAGGTTCTAGAGCCCACACTAGAGGAACAGACAGGGAAAGGGTGGAGGCAGTGCAGTTGTGGGTAAGCAAAATTATCCAGAGGAAAAAAAGTCATCCCACTTGCAGCAGTTGGAATACCTAAACATGTACACTCTGGAGCCAAGAAGAGAGAAACATAGAAACATAGAAGTTGACGGCAGATAATGACTGCAAGGCCCATCCAGTCTGCCTATTTATTTTTCTACCTTAAGAATGTGCCATTGGCCTTTGCTCTGTCAATGGCCTATCTATTCATACTCATCTGTATTGCTCCCTTATGCCTGTTCCATGCCTGTTTGAAGCCCTGCACTGTACTCATATCCACCACTTCCTGAGGTAGGCTGTTCCATGCAGCCACCACCCTTTCTGTGAAAAAGAACTTCCTCACATTACCTTAATCGGCATCCCTCTAATCTCATGCTGTGTCCTCTTGTCCTACTATTTTTCTTATATTGAAACATGTTAGACTCTTTCACCTTGTTAATGCCCTTAAGGTGTTTGAAGGTTTTGATCATGTCACCTCTCTCCCTCCTTTGCTCCAGGGTATACATATTGAGCTCCGTTACTCTGTCCTCATATGTTTTCTGATGCAGTCTCCGCACCATTTTGGTTGCCCTTCTCTGGACTGCCTCAGTTTGGTTCATGTCCTTGTGAAGGTGTGACCTCCAGTACTGCATGCACTACTCCAGATGGGGCCTAACTAGTGTCTTGTAAAGAGGGATTATTACCTCCCTCTTCCAACTTGTGATACCCCTACTAATACACCCCAACATCCCCCCTAGCCTTACCTACTGCATTAGTGGGCTGCTTGGATGATTTCAGGTCATCTGTGAGGATGATGCCCAAGTCTCTTTCCTCCCTTGTGACTGCCAGCAACTCCCCCCTCCCAGCCTATCGGTGGCTTCAGGGTTTCTCTTCCCTATGTGCATGATCTTGCACTTCTTTGCATTAAACCCCAGTTGCCACTCTTTTGAGCATTTTGCTAGGTTATCCAGATCTCTTCTCATTCTGCCCACCCCATCTGGATAGCTACTCTGTTGCAGATCTTGGTGTCATCTGCAAACAGACAAACTTTACCCTCCAGTCCATCTGCAATGTCACTGATGAAGATATTGAAGAGGACTGGCCCCAGGACTGATCCCTGAGGTACCCTACTTGTGACTTGCATCTCTTCTGACTGTATACCGTTTACCACCACTCTCTGTTTTCTGCCCGTCAACCAGTTTGCCACCCAGTTGACCAACTTCTGACCCACCCCAAGCCTACCCAGCTTATTAATCAATCTTCTATGTGGGAACAGTATCAAAAGCTTTGCTGCAGTCAAGGTAGGCGACATTAACTGCTCCCCTTGGTCCACCACTCTGGTTACCCAGTTACAGAAATCTATGGGATTAGTTTGACAGGACCTTCCTTTTGTAAACCCATGCTGTCTTGGATCCTGTGCTCCTATGGATGCCAGGTGTTACACTATCTTTTCCTTAAGGAGTGCCTCCATAATCTTGCCCAGTACTGAGGAAAGACTGACTGGTCTGTAGTTCCCTGCTTCCTCCCTGCTACCACTCTTGTGGAGTGGGATCACATGAGCCCTTCTCCAGTCTTCCAGGACCTCTCCTGTGCTCAGTAACTCACTAAACAGTTCTGATAATGGCCCTGCTGGTTCTACCCTTAGCTCCTTTAGTACCCTGGGATGTATGCCATCAGGTCCCATTGCCTTGTCCACCCTGAGCTTATTGAGCTCTTTTAGGACCCTTTCTTTTATGAAGGGACTAGTGCATACCTCCCTCCCCCTGTGTCCATGGTGCTGAACTATGGGCCCTGCCCTGCCTTCTCTTTAGTAAATACTGAGTAGAAGTGTCTATTTAGGATAGATGATTTTACATGGTCCTCCTCCTCACATGCCACCTTATCCCCTTTGATCTTAGCAATACCCCCTCTGGACATTCTCATTTCACTAATGTATCTATAGAAAGTCTTGTCACCTTCTTTTACTGTTTGTGCTAGTGTTTCCTTGGTTTGGGCCTTTGCCTGCCTTACTGCCTTCCCTGCTTCCCTTAGGGAAGTTTGGTATGCCTCCCTATCTTCATCCCGCTGCTTTCCCTTATATTTTCTGAAGGTCAGTCTTTTGGCTCTGACCTTTTCTGCTACTGTTTTTGAGAACCAAAGTGGTTTCCATCTTCTTTAGCACTTCTTTTTCTCTCTAACACAATGGGATTTTGCTTCAGGTATTGCATCCTTAATTTCTGCCCACCTTGCCTGTACCCCTCACCTGTATTTCTTTTTGCCAGGGCTAGCTTAACTCTGTTGGCCATCTTATCAAAGTCAGCTCCTTTGAAGTCCCATATTTTTGCCTTGGATTGGGATGATTTAGTTCTAGTGGCCAAACTGAACCATACCAAGTGATGGTCACTGGCCCCCAGGTGATCTTCTACCTGGAGATCTGTGATCCTTTCCCCATTAGTCAGTACTAGATCTAGGATAGCCCTGTCTCTTGTGGGTTGTTGTACCAGTTGTCTGAGGCCCTTCCCCTGCAGGGAATCTACCATGTGTCTAGTTCTGGCAGATGTTCCTGCTGGTATTGACCAATCTGTATCTGGCATGTTGAAGTCTCCCATTATCAGATCCTCCCCTTTAGCTGTCATGTTTTGTATATCTTCTAACAGTAATGTGTTTATGTCCTTGTTCACTTGGGAACTTAAGCAGCAGGCTGGTAGGACAGAGGTCTGGGGTTATATTCTGTTTTAACTGAAATATTTGAATAGTTTGTAAGTGAAATTAGTTCTATGTGTTAAAAATTATTACCTTGAATTAGAACTGTTACTTGGGCTGTGATATTGTAACTTTGGAGGCTTGGGGACAGTTGTTTGGCAGGGTTAATTAGAGGAAAATTTAAATGTGTTGTTTGCCTGGTGTTAGGGGAAGGGGACATTAGCTGCAATTATCTTGTCTTTAAACAGGAATTACCTTGGCCTTCATTGTTCACTTGGGAACTTAAGCAGCAGGCTGGTAGGACAGAGGTCTGGGGTTATATTCTGTTTTAACTGAAATATTTGAATAGTTTGTAAGTGAAATTAGTTCTATGTGTTAAAAATTATTACCTTGAATTAGAACTGTTACTTGGGCTGTGATACTGTAACTTTGGAGGCTTGGGGACAGTTGATTGGCAGGGTTAATTAGAGGGAAATTTAAATGTGTTGTTTGCCTGGTGTTTGGTAAGAGCCTCCCACCCACCCTGTTTTGTAGGCTTTCTTAAATACTGAAAAGCCACTGGGGGTTGGGATTGAAGGACTGAGTATTTCTGTTTGGGACTGAAATTCGAAGCAACAGGAGCTGGTGGGCTTGTGACATCATACGGTACCTGATGTCTGCTTACACACTGGACTGTATGTGTTTGTGAGACTTGGGAACTTTATTGGTGAAGTTGAAATTGGGTTTGTAAATAACTACAGTCATTATAGAGAGAAACTGTATTCCAGGGGAAAGGGACTGAGAAAAGGGGTTGCGCCATTATAAACAGATGGGGATAAACAGGGTGGCCATATTCTACCATGGCAGGTATCTTCGGAAGGGTTGTAGGCTGCATAGGCTGTGGGATGGCAATAATTCTAAATTGGGCCTGGAGAGAGGGAGGCTGCCCACTCTGTGGACAGCTATCTTGTATCAGGAGTGAGGTATATTGGTTAAGGAGTAAGCTGGGGGAGCTGGGGGTGTCCAAGGATAAGGGGTGTGGATATGGCAGCAGAAGGGTGGGGCTGAGGGAGGCTGGGGCAACACTCTGAAATTACAGGACATTATGTTACAGCAAGCAGGAGTGGGGATATTAGGGACAGAGGACCCTTAGATAGGGAAGTTGATGCTAGGGAAGCGTGACGGGTGAACATTCTGAATACAAAGAAAGTGGAGGGAAGAGTCAGAAGGGCTGTTTGTAGAAGCCTAAAACAGCAGACTGTGGGAAGGGAGCTCCTAAGGTGAACAGAGCAAAAGGGAAGAAGAGGGCAGTTTAGAGATGCAGTCAGGGAAACTCGGGTTACTGATGGAGGCTGACATAGAGTGTCACAATAAATTTGAGCTACTAAGCAACCTAGAGGGGGAGGAAGGGGTTGGTGGAAATGAAGAAACTTATACAGAGGCCGGGGGGGAGTCGGATACCCATAGGGCATCACAGACTGGCTATGGAAAGGATAGAAATAGTCCCAGAGGGAGAAGGGGAAACATATATGTTAAGCAAATGGGGGAGATGCAACATATTCCAGACATGAGGGAGGAGAGCATGATTGGAGAGAAACTGGGAGACAAGGAGGTGGGAGAAGCCCCTTCAGCAGGGGTCAGTACCAAGGATGGGGCCCTAGCTAAAGGGACCCACAGAGAGCCTCTGGAGGCAGGGTACTATTACAAGGGAGAGGATGGTGGTGTGGGGAAGGGAAACCATCAGGGCCAGGATAAATGGTTCAGATAAGAGAGGGTTAAAGGGACACCTTATTCAGAGGGGTTTGAGTTAAGTGGGCAAAATAGCAGGGAGGCAGAAAGGGAGGGTGACAAGGGTCTCTAATAAGGCAGAAAGACTCCCATGAAACTGAGATCATGAATAAAGGGGAAGGGGGCTGAGAGGGCATAGTGGAGGTAACCATAAGGATGATGGCGGTGTTAAGGTTCTGTTATTGGGAGACTCGATGATTAGGGTATCCAGTGGGAGGGACAGGGGTGGATGCCATAGCCAGGTGAAGGTAGTGAGTATCTCTGGGCTGACAGTGCACAGCTCAAGGTTCATGGTGTATGAAATGGTTAGGGATTGTGGAGGGAAACGGATTTCTGGTGCAATTGGAAACTAATGATCTAGAGGGAAATAGCGTTTTGGAAATCCAAGCAAGGTTCCAAGAACTTGCCAGAGTCTGTCGGGATAATGGATGCAACATTTCCTTTTCGGAGATATTGCCAGTACCAAAGGCCTCAGTTGAGAAAAAAATGAAGCTCACAGAGGTTAATGACTGGCTCAGGAAGTGGGGTGAAGAGAGTGGGTTGGGGGTGTTAGGGAACTGGAATGGAGCTTGGGAGGATAAGGGACTATATGCCAAGGACAGGTTTCATCTTGCCCCATTAGGGAAGGAAGTCCTTAAACAGGGGATGGCTGACTACATACAAGAAAGGTGGGGTTTAAACTTGTGAGGGGAAGGGATAAGGGAGGGGCTGACCAGAAGCCCTCTCCTCCAGATGAGGGGAGTAGCCTTCAAGCCCAAGGGGAGGGAAACAGACTGGGGGTGGAGGTTTCAGGAGGAGCAGAGGGAGGATGGAAGTATAAGGAATCTGGGTGGGGTTCGACAAAGAGGATCAGGGATAAGGGGTGAGGGTTGGTGTTAGTAAATGCCAGGAGCTTGGGAAACAAGTTGCCAGAGTTCCAGGCCATGCTGTTCGGGGTGGATGTGGCGGCGGTCACGGAGACATGGGCCAACAAAAACCATGACTGGGACCTAAACGTGCGGGGGTACACTATGCTTAGGAAGGATAGAAAGGAGGGCAGAGGGGGTGGAGTGGCTATGTTCATTAGAGATGACATAGAAATTGCTAGGGTAGAAGAGGCAGAGGGAAACGTGGAGGCCTTATGAGTCACCTTACGATCCCCAGCAGGAGATAAGGTCAAGCTGGGTGTAGCATATAGGCCCCAGGATGAGTGATGTTCTAGAGGATGGTTTGCTGGACAACATCATTGCCCAGTGTGGACTAAAAGGGAAGGAGTGGTGTTGATGGGGACCTTAACATGCCAGGTACAAACTGGGGAGCCATGTCCTCTAAGGTGGCCAAGGAGCAGAGGCTGCTGGATGGCTTCCAGGATGTGTTCTTAACACAGCATGTGATGGAGCCCACAAGGAGGGCATGTCCTGGATGTGGTTCTGGCAGATGGGGACCTGGTAAGGACATGGTTGTACAGGACCCCTGACTGGGAGCGACCACAATACTGTCTAGTTTCAAATAAGCATGTGGGGAGGGTGAGATCTAGGACACTGGCAGTGGACTTCAGGGGGCAGACTTTATGGGCATGGGAAATATTCTCAGGATCACTTGAAGGGATTACCTCAATGACAAGTGTGGAAAGGAGATGGGAGGTCATAAAATGGGACTTCATGGGGCAGTCAGGATCTGCGCTAAGTTGAAGCGTAAGGAGCAAGGTCACATAAACCATGCTGGTGGTCCAGTGAGGTACAGGTAGCAGTCAGAGAAAAGAAGGCGCCTACAAAAATATAAAACAACAAGAGGGGATAGGATAAGGAAATGTACCAGCTTGCATATAGAAAAGTCACCAGTATGGTGAGGGGAGCAGTCCAGTAAAGAGCAGCGAAGGCACAGGGGATACAATGGAGGGAAAAGGGGTTCTTCCGGTACATTGGGGAGTGGAGAAAAACTAAGGGCCATCTCAGCAGATTGAGATCAGAAGGAGGGTGGGTGGAAGAGGCGAGGGACCAGGCAGAGGTATTTAATGAGTACTTTGCTTCTGTGTTCACTAGGGAGGGGGATGGGATATCTACATAGCAAGGCATGAAGGGGATAGAGGCGTCAGTAAGTGGGATCAGGGGAGCAACAGAAATGGAGCAAGAGGAAGGGAGAGGTACCCCAGGGGTGTCACATCTGGGTAAGGATAAAAAGGCCAGTAAGGTGGAGGGGACGGATGATGCTATCTCCGCCAAAAAGGTGTGGTTAGCCCTCAAGGCCCTAAGGAAAGACAAATCTCTGGGCGGATGGCATTCATCTGAGAGTACTATGGGAATTGGCGGACATACTGGCTGCACCCCTGGGCGGAGCTTTTCAGCAGGTCACTTGAGACAGGGAGGGTACCTAGGGATTGGCGAGAGGCACATGTGGTACCAATCCACAAGGGGGCCGAGGGAAGTACCAGGTAACTATAGACCCATTAGTTTGACCTCAGTGGTGGGAAAATTAATGGAGAGTATACTAAAGGAATGATTGGGGTGTACTGGAGGAGGTGGGAGGTCTGGATAGTCGGCAGCATGGGTTTGTGCCAGGTAGATCATGTCAAACCAACCTTGTGGAGTTCTATGAATAGGTAACATCAGAACTGGACAGGGGTAAGCCTGTGGATGTATTATTCTTGGACTTCAGCAAGGCGTTTGACTCTGTCCCCCACAATGGTCTGGTGGAGAAACTGATGGGGTTAGGAGTAGGCCTTTGATGGTCAGATGGATTGAAAACTGGCTAGCTGGATGCACTCAGAGAGTAGTGGTCTGTGGGGAGCTCTCGAACCCTAGAGAGGTTGGTAGTGGGGTACCGCAGGGCTCGGTCTTGGGTCCGGTCCTGTTTAATGCATACATATCGGACATCAGGGAGGGTATAGGGTGTGAAATGAGTCTCTTCGCGGATGACTCCAAGATGGGAGCAGTAGTTGAGGGAGAAGAGGGGAGGTTGGCCCTGCAAGGGGACCTGGACACCCTGGAAAGCTGGGCTCACACATGGAAATTAAATTTCAATATCACCAAGTGCAAGGTGTTGCATCTTGGTCGGGGAAACCCTAAACACAGGTACACTCTGGGAGGGGAGGCACTGGAGGCCTCAATAGGGGAAAAAGACCTAGGGGTCATGGTGGATGCATGTATGAATAACTCTGAGCAGTGCAGGAGAGCAGCTAGCAAGGCAAACAGGATGTTCAGATGCATCGTAAGGAGATCACCTCTAGGAGCAAGGAAGTGATTCTGCCGCTGTACAATGGACTGGTTAGACCACACCTTGAGTACTGTGTACAGTACTGGAGACCACACTTGAAGAGGGACATACAGCTCCTGGAGAGGGTACAGAGGCGGGCAACAAAGATGATACGAGGGCTAGGGGATTTGACGTATGAGGACAGACTTGAGGAGCTCTGCCTGTTTTCATTGGAGGAGAGGAGAGACAGGGGGGACATGATTGAGGTCTTCAAGTACCTCAAGGGAATAAATAGGGTAAACATGGAGGATCTTTAGACTAAAGCAGGGAGGTATCACCAGAGGGCATGGTTTGAAGTTGGAAGGTGGAAGGGTGAGGGGAAAGAGGAGGTTTTTCACTGAGAGGTGGGGACCCTTGGAATGCACTGCCTGGTGAGCTGGTTCAGAGATCCACAGTGGAGGGCTTCAAGAGAGGGTGGGACAGACACAGAAAGTGGATGTATCAGATGATGGCCTGTCCCAGGGGGGTGGGGATGGATGATAGGGGTTTCTGGAGCACAAGGGATGGGAGGGTCTTGGCACCCAACTAAGGAACTAAGGTTCGAGCGGACTCGATAGACCATAAGGCCTAATCTGCTGGCAAATAGTATGTTAGTATGTCCTCCCCCTGGTCTGGAGGCATGTAGACAACCCCAGTTCATATGGCTGTCCCATTTCCTGTTTCCAGGGTGACCCACAGTTCTTCTGGCTCCTTATGTGTATTCGGGATTTCTGTAGCTTTGATATTTTCATTGACATACAGGGCCACTCCACCCCCCCCTTTTGCACCTCGGTCTCTTCTGAACAGTACATAGCCAGGTACTGAAGTCTCCCAAATGTGGTTACTGGTAAACCATGTCTCGCTAATGGCTACTATGTCCACTTTCGTCTCTGTCATTATTGCCTGCAGGTCTAGGATCTTGTTTCCCAGACTGAGATCATTTGTATACATGATTTTCCATTGGCTAGATTTCTGGGTGTTAGTCATTGGGCGAGGTCTGGCGTTTCCCCTATGCATCGTATGGGGAGCCATACCTTTTTTCTTACCTGGTGATGCAAATGAACTACAAACATGCTGAACTCCTGTTTGACCACTAGCTGAGGGGGGAGTGGTGTTCTTCCCATTCGACGTAAGGGATGCTGCATCTCTCTCCCCATTTGCTAGTTTAAATATTCTGCAAAGATGTCAAACGTCTGCCCCAATGCACTGACTCCCTCCTTAGTCAGATGCAGTCCATCAAATTTAAAGAAATTTTGCTGCCAAAACTGTTGCCAGTTCCCTACAAATTTGTGTCCTTTTCCCTGGCACCAGCCCTTGAGCCACATGTTTAGCTCCCCTATCTCCCCTTCTCTGACCTTCCGTCCATCTGCCCCCCTCTCCCAGACTGGCAGGATCTCAGAGAAGGAGATGCCGGATGAAATGGATGATAGTTTGTCACCCAGCCTGGTCAGGTGTTCCTTGGTCTCCACAGCTGGCGAGATTGTTAGTCCCGATGTGTACCAGGACATCAATGTTTTGTCCTGCTTCCTGAACAATTTTAGCAATGCAGTCAGTGTTTCTCCACACTGATGTACCTGGGAGACATCTGACCATTAGCCTTGGCTGGAGATAGATATCAACTCCCCGAATCGTGGAGCCTCCTATGATCATAAGTTTTTTGGATTTCCTTTTTGCTTTTTTGTTTTGGTTCCTGTTTTGGGTGAGTTTTGTTGTGCTAGCTCCTGTGCTGCAGTGTCCTACTCTGCAGTGTCCTCTGCCCCTTTGTTTGGTTTCAGAGATAGAGGCAGATACCTGTTTGTAGTTTTTATATGCTTGTGGAGGTAATACTTTGGAGAGCACCGAATGATGGGGCACCCAGTTTGCCCATCCTAACCACCTGCCAACCTCCCAGACCAACTACCCACTGTGGTCAAGGTGCTTCTGTTGGATGTTGGGGAAATGGCGAGCGGTTCTTATAATATATTTCCTCTTGATTATGCAATTTGAGGTGTGCAATCTCTGCCCATGCTGCCTGGAGCTGAGCCCTTAGATCTCCAATGGCCCAGTACATAGGACAGTGCCCTAAATCCTGTAAAACTGCCCTTCTGGAAAGTGTTCTGAAGTACCTGCAGTTAATGATACCCATTGCAGATAAGTTGCTGGGTTTATAACCTGGTCAGAGTAATTAGAAGGAAGAAAATGAAAGAAAAAGTTTGATTTTGTGTTTTGTTTGTTTATTTTTGTATAACTTGTTATAACAAGTTAATTTTAGTGCCCCTGTAAATGAGGTCACTGTGTGGCTACCCTTCTGATCCGCCCCTTCCTGCTTTGCCACAGGAAATGTCACAACTGTGCTACCCTATAAAAGGAGTGTAGTGTGGGGTGGTTGGGGATGGGGTGGGTGGCTGGGCTCTTCCCCTGCCAAAAAAGAAGAACCACAGACAAAAGAAACAAGGAGGTAAGAACAGAAACAATCAGTCAGCAACAAATGCAGTAGCCCTGAAAGCTTATCTTAATGGTAGATGAAACTGTAAAACCTGTAAAGCACCACCTGTAATAATTTCACAGAAGATATACCCTGTAAGAAAAACTTAGCTACAGAGAAAAATAAAGCAGTAACCAAAGATATACCTTGCAAAAGACAATTTGAATCAGATTACGGAAGTAATCTGTAAGCGCACACCTGTAGGCACACCCTGTAATAATGCAACAGAATGTATACTCAGCAACAACAATTTGAATCTGAGAAAAATAAAGCAATAAAATGTTAGCAACAAACAGTAACAATCTCTGTGAGTACAAAATAAAAACAACAACACGCAGTAAATCTGCCTAGCCAAAAGAAGCCTGAATCCTTTCCCTTGCTCTGGTAAGGTTCTTTGCTGTGTCCTTTCAAGCCACATAGAAGAAAAGAGCTCAGGTGAAGCTAGGTGCATTGGCCAGCAAACCTAGTACCTTCATGAAGTAAACAAGTTGCACAGCAGCAGAGAGCTGTTCACACTGAGTAGAAACACAGGCACCAGGGGGAACAAAATAAAAACAACAACACGCAGTAAATCTGCCTAGCCAAAAGAAGCCTGAATCCTTTCCCTTGTTCTGGTAAGGTTCTTTGCTCTGTCCTTTCAAGCCACATAGAAGAAAAGAGCTCAGGTGAAGCTAGGTGCATTGGCCAGCAAACCTAGTACCTTCATGAAGTAAACAAGTTGCACAGCAGCAGAGAGCTGTTCACACTGAGTAGAAACACAGACACCAGGCGGAACTTAATGAAGCTGACAGGGAGAGGAAAATATAAGAAGTACATCTGGAAATATTTATTCGTGGTACAGTAAGGGTGGTAGATAGATGAAACAAATGGCCATGGGAAGTTGTCTAGGCTAAATCAGTGGAGGGATTCAAACACGGCAGGGACAGACATATAGGACTGGTTAATGGTAGTAGAAAGAGTAGAGGGGAATGAAGGAATGAATAGCCACTTCAGCTGTCACTCCAGAGTTGATGGGCTGTAGATCGTTTCACTACCTTCAGCTTCTATGTTTATGTTAAATGATTATGTGTTGCAAATAACCAATGATGTTTAAAGACCGAGCAGAAACAATTGATGTTTCAGCTTGCAGTAGTAATCCTTAATGTTTCCCTGTAAGGTGTAGAACTTATTCTATGAACATTTGTACTGGTATAACTGGTGCTATAGTACAAAGTACCAATTCTCAGTCGCAAGGGTCTGTTGCTCAGTGGTCATGACAACCATTAAGTGACTGCTGCATTTTTTGTGCCCCCTGAAATATGATCAAATGGGGTCTCAACTCTTTCTGGCACATTCACACAGTCATTTGTAAATATATGGGTGGAGGGGCAAGGTCTCCATTACAATAGCTGTCAGGGCCATACATACAGCATGTTGGGACTCCCCACATACTGCTGCAGATGTTTGAGATGACCCTGCCTTCAGAAAAGTAAGGGCAGCCAGTAAGGGTGTCACAACTCTGCATCAGAACTAAAAGGAGGTGAATGCAGGGGAATGGGGCCAGTGTGGGGATTCCACTGGATGCAAGGGTCAACTAAGTCAGTGTGGTGTAGATGGAAGCTACTGCAACTCCAAAAAAAAACAACATATCAGGAGGATGCAACTTGTGAAAATGTTGCTGTGTCACAAGTGGCCATAAAGATATGGGGCAAGCAGGCGAGAAGGAACCTCTGGAGGCCATGCCAGTGCTCACAAGCTCCAAGCATTGCAAAGTGCCTTGCAACTAGGGTTATTCTATAAATCCAGAAAAAAAACAGCACCCACCTCCAGCTAAGCACTTGCAACATATACAATTCAACCTACCATGTGGAAAGAGTATACTTACCAGATTTGTAGGAGTTTCTTTTCAAGGCATTTTAATAACTCCTTCATTTGCAGATAATACCACATATAAAGTGTTTTGATGTGCAGAAACAGGGCCAAAAAAAAAAAATTGCAGTAACAGCTTGACCCCATGACTTGAAAAGAGCCTCATACTGTACAACTCTGGCAACAAAACTATTTTTCCATCTGGCAGGTTGAATTGTATGTGTTACAAGTGCTTCCATGGAGGTGGGTGCTGGTCATTTCTGGACTTGCTGCTAAGGTGGTTTGACCTAGCACTACTGCAGCACATAAGGAGCATGTTTGTCAGCATGTTTTAGTGCTATTCTATACTGAAACCTCCACTGGGGATGCTGCATTGTACGTTAGCAGATATGAATTCCATTTGTGCCCACCAACATGTAACAGATCAGTTTGCATTGGGATTTAGCAGTTGTGGATTTCCCCAGGACTAAAAACATCTTTTGTGTCTTGCCCTTATGTGGGGAAACAAAATTGGGCTGTAGTTTGCACCCCATACTGTACCTCCACACTTTGTGACTGATAATTTAGTCACATATTTTTTATTGAATTAATGTTTGCTTCTGCTGTACCCCTCTTGTCCTGAAAGGAAAGAATTAAAAGATGACTCCATAGTGTTAAAGACTAGGGGTGCACACTGGCATGCTAGAAACCTTAGCTCCTCTCTTGACCCAGAATGGTATGAGCAAAGGCTGGGAGAGAGGATGGGGCCCCTCTTCCTGGAGATGGAGGATTTATGAAGCCAATCATCCAAGCACTGGCACTATAGCCCAGAGATTAGAGTAACGAGCTATGAAAGAGCTTGGTACCTGCAGACATGGATTTGATTCCCAGAGTCTCCACTTGCATACTGTGTGACTCTGAACAAGTCACTTAAACAGCCCAAAGCTCCCAGGTCACCCCAGAAAACAGACACTTGTGCCTAGTGGGCCTTACCCAGTTACCAAAGAATAAATAAAATAAAAATATATCATCTGGTGAGGTGACACAAGGGGAAGCCTGGTGATGGTGCCGCTTGGTAACACAGGTGACCTTGAATCACACATCACCACTCCACTGGGTAATCATATGCATGTGTACACATATTCTGGAGGTGGGTGGGCCTCAAGAGGAAAAAGTCCTGCTCATTCACACATAGGAATAGCAGCACTTAACAAATGGCAGCCAGTACCCCATGGACACGGTAAATTGCTATCCTATCCTAGCTACCATCCAACACCCACTGGACACAGGAAAGTGCTATCCCCGTCATAGCTATCATACTTCCTCTGGATCATGACTCCACTCCTCAGTAAGTACCAGCCACAGGAAGGGGGAA
Organism: Neoceratodus forsteri; assembly: GCA_016271365.2. Classification (NCBI taxonomy): domain Eukaryota; kingdom Metazoa; phylum Chordata; order Ceratodontiformes; family Ceratodontidae; genus Neoceratodus; species Neoceratodus forsteri. The sequence continues at coordinate 771,748,297 of CM057456.1, read as the reverse complement.
CAAACAGGTGAGGACAACTGTGTACGGTGGTGAATGAGACTGCAATGTTCAGTACCAGTGATTCATAACAGGATATGACAGGCAGTTTTAGGATTGCCACCTAAGCTCAGTGTGTTAAAGAGACAGAAAAAAAAAGAATGAAAAAGAAAGAAAGAAAGAAAGAAAGCAAGCAAGCAAGCAAGCAAGCTTGGTTTATGCGAATCCTAGTTTGTATGTGTTCCCAATGCATCTAATTTGTATACCGTTACCCTTGGCATTAGGGTTGATTGCCTATACAAAAAAAACCCACAGTAATTGTTTCCTGTGAATGGACTTTGCCTTTCTTTCTTGGAATTGAATTGATTATAAAGTATCTCTTTTTTATGTTCACAGGAATGCATGGTAGCAGCTGCAGTTCATGAGGACCTCTTATATAGCCAAGAGGTCTTCATGCACTACAACCAAACAACGCTGCAGCATTTTACATTCCTTTTTTAATCAAACTGTAGCTGTCTGGCAGTCACCATCATCATACAAGTATCATGCTGTCCCTAGTGCAAAACCAACAAAAAGTCCCTAGTAACTGTAAACCTGGTCAAACAGAAACTATACTCTGATGAAAAAGCCTTGATCAGCGGTCCAGAACTGATCTTGATTCAAAAACAAAAATGAAAAAAAAGTTGCTTTTTCTCATCTGTCCAGTTTCCACTGACTTACTATCACAACACTGGCACCAACCTAAACAAGCATTTGTCAGTGCCGAATATTTGCTTGCTGGCATTGGCATTGGTAGTGTAGAAGTTACAGAGCTGCATAATAGGAATGGCAGCGAAGTATTGAACTGAAGCCAACCCCACCACCACCCTGCAGAGAGTGACAGGCATTGGGGTATGCCTTTGGGTTGTCAGGCATAACGACCACGCCATTTCACCACACCCTACCCTGCAGACACTGACAAGTGTCACGGTGTGCCTTGGGGTCTTTGGCCCTAATGCGCACCCCATTCCATCAGGAAATACGGTGAGATGGGTGCGGTATAGGAGAATGGGGTGAAGTTTGGGCCCGAAGAGTCTGAGGCACACCTTGATGCCTCTCACTGGCTGCAGGGTGTGGGTGGTGGTGGAATGGTATGAGCATGACAGGCAAGAATCCCAAGTCATACCCCTGATGCCTGTCATTCTCTACAGGGTGGGGCGTTATGATCGGAAACCCTAATGCCTCAGGCATTCATTGGTATTTTCACTCCAAATTTTCAACATGGTTTTTTTGTGACCCCCACTTCATGAACAGTGGCAATATCAGTTTGTTAGCCGAAAAAATGCTTTCGCACAGCGACTATGGCATTTGGCATCACAGGTGCAAAAACACATTCCGAACAGGATGTGAAAAATGACAGCGGTACTTTTCATGGGGAGGTGTAAAAAATGGCAATGTTGAAAATCTGCTGTGAAAATCTCAAAAAAACTGGTGAAGTCATGAGCGTGCATAGAAACTGTGCAATGCACACTCGTAATGTAACTAGTTTGGGGATTTTTACAGCAGATTGTTAACACAGGCATTTTGGGACCGCCGATCATGAACAGTGTCAGTGTGATTTTCTTTATCTGTCCCGAACAATGATTTCCCACAGTGACCACGCATTTCTGTGCTAAAAGTGTGAAAACACATTTCGGCCATGTTGTGGAAAATGACAGCTGTACTGTTCATAAGGAGGTGTGGAAAAATGCCACTGGTGAAAATCTGGACTGAAAATATTACAAATTCATGAACTTATGAGGGTGCGTGGAAACTGCGCAATGCTCACTCGTAACACAGTCATTTTATGGAGTTTTGTCACCAAATGTTCAACATAGCCATTTTAAGACCTCTGCTCATGACCAGTGTCACTGTGATTTTCTTAATCTGTCCGAAACATTGTTTTCGCACACTGACTGTACCATTGTGCGCTACATGTGTGGAAACACATTTTGGGCGAGATGTGAAAAATGGTAGCTGTACTGCTCATAAGGAAGTGCGGTAAAATGGCACTGTTGAAAATCTGGTGTGCAAATATTACAAATTCACAAACTTGCCAGCATGCGTAGGAACTGCACAACGTGTGCTCCTAAAACAGTCATTTTTGGGAATTTTTTCACCAAATTTTCAACATAGCCATTTTAACACCTCTGCTCATGACCAGTGTCACTGTGATTTTCTTAACGTGTCCCATACATTGATTTCGCACACCGACTGCGCCATTGTACGCTACATGGGCAGAAACACATTGTGGGCAAGATGTGAAAAATGACAACTGTACTGCTCATAAGGAGGTGTGGTAAAATGGCAATGTTAATCTGGAAATGAAAAATATTGAAAATACTGGTTTCTACGGCGTGCGCGTAGGAACTCTGTGTAACGCAAGTTCGTAAAACAGTCATTTTAAGGAATTTTTTCACCAAATTTTCAACATAGCCATTTTAAGACCTCTGCTCATGAACAGTATCACTGTGATTTTCTTAATGTGTCCTGTACATTGATTTCACCCACCGTCTGCGCCACTGTGCGCTACATGGGTGGAAACACGTTTTGGGTGAGATGTGAAAAATGACAGCTGTACTGGTCATAAGAAGGTGTGGTAAAATGGCAATGTTGAAAATCTGGAGTGAAAATATTGAAATTTCGCAAACTTACGAGCGTGCGTAGGAACTGTGCAACGCATGCTCATAAAACAGTCATTTTAGAATTTTCCACCAAATTTAAAATAGGCTTTTGAGAGCCCACCTTATGAACACTGGCAGTGTCATTTTGTTAATCATTCTGGAAGGTGGTTTCATGCAGTGGCTCTTGAAATCACCCTTCGAACCCGAAATAACACCATGACAGTGACAGCATTCATGAAGGGTCCCAAAAACCCATGTTGAAAATTTGGTGCATCAATCCAAACAATACCGAGATATGCAGCAAAGTTGAAAAACCCTATCTATTACATTATACAGCTTACACGGCATTTCCTCAGTTCGCGGTCGGCTTTGAAGGTGCAGGCGTGTTCCTGGTCACGAAGATCGTCACGCCAAGGTCGAGGTAAGTATGCGGTGAGGGGTGTGGGGAGGCAGGGTACAGTGGGTGGGTGCAGGTTGTGGGAGGGGCAGGGAGAAGCGCCGAGGGACAGTTTTTGTATTTACAGGTTTTTGGTTTTTACTAAGACTACAAGGGGCGAAGACTATGGGGACATTTGCCCGCTGGGGTGGGCTCCTGGCGTGGCACCTCAGAGAAAGACTGTTGAGGGGTTGGGGCCGATGGGAGATTGGGCACCTGTCGCTATAACATCAATTTGCCACACTGGGGTGGGCTCCCAGCGTGGCACCTGGATGCTTAGAAGTGCGTGCAGCCAGATGGGGATTGGGCACCCCGTCGGTCATAAAACTTTTGCCACTCTGGGGTGGGCTCCCAGCGTGGCAACTGGATGCTGGGGGTGTGGAGCCGACAGGGGACTGGGCACTCCCTGTCAGCCGTACAGTGTGTGTGGGGGAGGGAAGGCGCGCTGAGCACGCGGGTGTGCGTGTGTGCGTGTGTGTGTGTGTGTGGAGGGGCTCTGCTCACTGGGCAGACTCTCCCTTTCGACTGTATGCCACTGTATTTTCAGCTGTCATAGACAGCTGGAGCAGTGATTGGTGCACTGCGACCGCACCTGCAAACACACTGACTGAATTGGAAGAGGCTGACACACCTCTGGAAAACTCGGATGATGGCACTATGTTTCTTGCACATGCGTGCAAGCAAACATAAAAATGAACAAAATAACATAGTTTAAAGTGTGCATGTGTGTGTGTGTGTGTGTGTGTGTGTGTGTGTGTGTGTGTGTGTGTGTGAGATGTAGGGTGGAATAATGTGTTGCATTCTAGAAACCCCATGCAGAGTTAACAAACCAGTATGTAAACACTGCTCCACGATGCTTGTCCTAGACAGGGAACCTGACTGACTCTGAAACCTAATGTGAGTAGAAGTGCTGGGGTGTGGATCGTGGAAAAAATATATGCTGACTAAAAGTTAAATGGGATGTCAGAGATGTATATTGGCTAATCAAAAGTGGCATCTCAAAACTTGTGTTACAGAACTGCTCCGCTTCTCTTTGCAGATCTTGGACACAAAGATGTCTCAAGATGACACTCCTGATTAGCCAAGAGAAATCTTGGACATCCCATTTACCTATAACCATAATGATACCTCCCAAGTGAATTAAAATGCATGTTTTTGGTTCTGTCAACTGATTCTCACTGAATGCAGAAGCTTGCCTCAGCCCCTACAAAGATTTGCACACAGGCTCTAATTTGTATTTGAGTCTTCCTTTACATAAACACCACACAATTTGCATCACAGAGCATGGGACTTAAGGTTCATTCACATGAGCCACTGTGAGCCATTGCTAGTGGCTCACAGCCATCACATAGGTGCCCCTTCCCATGTGTGAACTCTACCATGTTTGCATTGTAGCGTTATATAGTGTTGCAATCACGATCCCTGATTTCCTTGGTTTGCAGCGCGTTGAGGGTGGGTTCCTTTGCCATGTAAACTCTAGCATTGGTGTACTTTTCTTTTCGCCCATTTACCGATGCTGTGACTTGAAGAACGCTCACACCACCTGAAAGGAAAAAGGAAAACACCAAAGTCGATGCTGTGTGAATGCTGCTCTTAGCGATTTCAGAATAAGTTTTCTCAACGATCACAAGAGAGCTGCTGTGACACTGGGCAGTGTGAATGTGCCTTTACTGTTACACAACAAAATTGTTGTGCTTTACAGATGCAAGAACTTTGGCATTATTTTCCTGTTTCACAAACACTACATGTGTGGCAATAGGATATAGGTTGATTGGATATGCATATGCACATGGTAACAGCATGGTTAATGTTAAATGAAAGCATCAGAAAACAATCACAACTGATTGCTGTTAGTCACTAATCAAGTAACCTTTCTGGAGACACCAGAGAAATACTCCAGGAGGTATAAAACCAAGTGATAGATTTATAGCAGATAGCACTAAAACCTCATCATTAGAATTTTTTTTTCTCATGTGGCAGTATAATCAGTTTCTATCTTAGAAACATAGAAACATAAACTTTAACAGCAGATAAGGATCGCTTGGCCCACCCAGTCTGCCGATTTCCCTATCTATTGGATAAGCTGCAGATCCTAGTTAACCAACAGCCTACTTCTTCCTAACCCCACCAGAATTGCCTTATGTCTGTCCCATGCATTCTTGAATTCCCCCACTGTTTTTGACCTCACAACCTCCTCAGGAAGGCAATTCCATGCATCCACCACCCTTTCTGTGAAAAAATACTTCCTCACGTTACCCCTCAGCTGTCTCCCCCTCTGTCTTCAAATTGTGCCCCCTTGTTCTTGCACATCTCTTTTTCTGAAAGATGCTACCCTCTTGGATTTTGCTGATTCCCTTGAAGTACTTGAAAGTTTCTATCATGTCCCCCCTCTCCCTTCTTATCTCAAGGGTATACGTATTAAGCTCCTTTAGTCTCTCTTCGTATGGCTTCTGGTGCAGACCAAGCACCATTTTAGTTGCCCTCCTCTGGACTGCCTCCATCCCGTCTATGTCCTTGCAGAGATGGGGTGTCCAGAACTGCACACAGTACTCCAGATGGGGTCTCACCAATGGTCTGTACAGAGGGATAACAACTTCCTGTTCTCTACTGGTGATGCCTCTCCCTATACATCCTAGCATCCCCCCAGCCCTCCTTACTGCCTTCTTGCATTGCTTGCTTACCTTTAGGTCATCTGACATGACTAGTCCCAGGCCTCTTTCCATTTTTGTTGTTGTTAGTACCCCTCCCCCCCCCATTGTGTGCTCTTCCCCTGGGTTTCTGTTTCCCAGGTGCATTATGTTACACTTCTTTGCATTGAATTTAAGCTGTCATACTTTTGACCATTCCTTCAACCTTGCCAAGTCCCTTCTCATCTCCCCCCTTGTGTATTAACCCTGTTGCAGATCTTTGTGTTGTCTGTAAAGAAGCATACTTTTCCTTCCAGTCCCTCTGCAACGTCACTTATAAAGACATTAAAAAGGACTGGTCCCAGTACTGAACCCAGCGGCACCCTGCTAGTAACCCCCTTTCTTCAGAATGCACTCTGTTTACTATTACACTCTTTGCCCTGTTGTCCAGCCAATATTTTACCCAGGTTACAACCCTGGGACGCACTTCCAGGCTGGCTAACGTGTTTATTAATCTTTTATGTGGGACTGTGTCAAATGCCTTGCTAAAGTCTAGGTAGTCCATATCCACAGCCCCTCCCTGGTCTACTACTTTGGTCACCCAGTCAACGAAATCTGTTAGATTCGTCTGACATGACCTTCCTGCTGTGAATCCATGCTGCCTTGGGTCTTGTGGCCCGATGGCTTCTAGGTACTCAACAATTCTTTCTTTCAGAAGTGATTCCATCATTTTCCCTACCACTGAGGTCAAACTAACAGGTCTGTAGTTTCCTGCCTCTGCTTTGCTCCCACTTTTGTGAAGGTGAATCACATCTGCCCTCCTCCAGTCCTCAGGTACCACACCATCCTCCCATGATTTGTTAAAAAGGGTAGTCAGTGGTGTCACTAGTTCTCCCTGTAGTTTTTTTAGAACTCTGGGGTGAATCCCATCAGGTTCCATTGCTTTGTCCACCTTCAGTTTCAGGAGTTCTTTCAGAACCCTTTCTTCTGTGAATGGACTGGTATCGACCCCCTCATCCAGAGTGCTTCTATTGATTGAATTAGGTACCTCCCCTCCTCTTCTTTTGTGATTACTGAACAGAAATATTCATTCAGTATCCTTGCTTTTTCACCATCACCCTCTGCCCACCCACTATCCCCTTTATTAAGCTTCACTATCCCTCCCTTGGTCTTTCATCACTCCCTAATGTACCTATAAAAGGTTTTATCCCCCTTCTTAACTGAGTTGGCTATCTTTTCCTGGGTTTAAACCTTTGCTATTCTGACTGCCTTCCCCGCTTCCATCATTAACATGTTAACATTTATTAACATTTCAGACCAACCTAATTAAATACTACCACTGGGTAACAAGGGAACTGGATAAAGACCATCCAGTGGATGTGCTGTATTTAGACTTCAGCAAGGCCTTTGATTCAGTGTCTCATGGGAGGCCGGAGGTAAGTTGCAATATGTGGGGGCAGGGACAAAGATGGTAAACTGGATTGTGAACTGGCTGAAGGGGAGGCAGCAACAGGTACTGGTGGGGGGAGGTCAGTCTCTTCCCCAATGGTGGTGACAAGCATGGTGCCACAGGAATCAGACCTGGGTCTGGTGTTGTTTGAGTTATTCATATCAGATATCTCCCATGGCATTAGGAGCAAGATCAGTCTGTTCACAGATAATACCAAGATAGAGGCAGTGGTGGATGACATAGAGGGGTGGCAGCGTGTACAGGAGGGCCTGATCAAACTGGAGGAGTGGTCAGAAAAGTGGCAATTGAACTTCAATGTGAAGAAGTACAAGGTTGTGCACTTCACAGCAAGGAACGCAGGGAGGAACTACCAGTTGGGAAGGGTTCAGATAGAGGTCACAGAGGTGGAGAAGGACCTAGGGGTGATCATAATGGGTAACATGAAGAACTCCACTCAGTGCAGAAAGGTGGCAGCTAAGGCCAACGAGGTGCTGGGGTGTATTGCAAGAGGAATCTCATCAAGAAATAGAGATGTGATCTTGCCGCTGTACAGGTCACTAGTCAAGCCACATTTGGAGTACTGTGTGCTGTTCTGGCATCCCTTTCTGAAGAAGAATATAAGATTGCTGGAGGGGGAACAGCGTAGGGCAACTAAAATGATCCAGGGGCTGGAGGGCAAAATCTATGAGGACAGACTGAGTTGAATATGTACACCCTGGAGGAGAGGAGAGATCGGGGGATATGATTGAGACCTTCAAATATTTGAAGAGGATTAACAAAACAGGCGCAGAAGGGATATTTAAGCTGAGGAGTGGAAGGGACACCCAGAGTGCATGGTCTCAGGTTGGAGGGTGGAAGATATCAGACAGAGATGAGGAGGCATTTTTTTACAGACAAGGTAATGGAGAAATGGAACCCTCTACCCAAGGAGGTGGTGTCCTGCAGCACAGTGGGCAGTTTTGAAAGGGCATGGGACAGGGTGTGGGGGGGTAAAGGTGAGGGGGGGAGAGGAGGGGGCAGCTGCAATATAAGGGTGCTAGCTGTGCATTCAAGCAGACTAACTTGATAGACCATAACGCCTGTTTCTGTTGGCAGATTTGTATGTTCGTATGTATGTTTGCATGTTATGCCCAAGAGAAAAGAGTGTTACTTATATCAGTTAAATACATATTTTAACAAAATTGGAAACCAAATCTTGTGACTACAGTAGTCTGTTTCATAAAATATTCTGGCACAGAAAACATGCCAATCGAATCCCAGATAAAACTATCTCCTGTTATCAAAAGGTCATCATCAGTAACTGAGGTTTCCAAAATTATTCACAAAAGAATTAGGGGCAAAGTTTCCACTATTCTCATTAGTATTATCCAAGAACCCCATGTTATTTGGACTTATTAGTCAAACATGCAGGGGGATCCAGAGAGGGATCATTTTGTTTTCAACCTTTCGCTTCCAAACTGCACTCCTGCTCACATTTTCATAAAGATGTGTGACTGCTTGTAGTGGAACTCCTGAAAATATCTGGCAAAATGCATAGCAATCTGCAAGAAGATTCTTTACTCTTCAGACAGTTTATCTAACAGGATCTGATGGGGCATAACTAACACTTTTTGTAGTGCAACAGAACAAAATGTTGTATACTCATAGTAATGTGTTATTCAAACAGAAATGGTTTGCCTTTTAGAGTGGGAATTACAGTGAGCAGTAATTAGACTATAAGGCACACATGAGGTGTAACTTAAACTAATCTCTGCCTTGAAGGCCATGAAAAACATGAAGAGACACCAGAATTGCACAGCAGTAATCCACAACTTGAAATGGCATATTACTTTCAGAGCGTGAACTGTTAAAACATTGTTATGTTTGATCTGAAAAAAGTGTTTGCTTCTCATCTGGAACACAGTACAGATACATTTTGTGAACCCTTACTGTGTTATGGACTGATACATTACTCTAGAATTTCAATATGTTCTAATTCTGTTGACACCTCTTAAATCACTGGAAGACAATCATAGCACTACTGTAATTGTGTCAAAGTTGTTTTGTAATATCACAGTAATGTAATTAAGAGAGAACACTGTCTTATCGTGGACAATGTTAAAAAAAAATCTTAAAGTAAAACCCATGGTTTCTTTGACTTGTCTGTATAGGTTCTTAAGAAAGGAAGGAACAGCATTCTCATAATTCTACAGATTGGGCTATATATATATATATATATATATATATATATATATATATATATATATCCAACATAGAAGTGGCTGTGTAATCCCTAATCATACCTGGCCCCACTGGGCCAGTATAATATATATAAATATATATATTTATATATATATATATATATATATATATATATATATATAGTTATATAGGCTATATGGTATCTCTAGTTCAGTTTTCCTGATTGACTGAAAAAAGGTTGTACTTCATGAAATACTATTAGTATCTTCTGAACTGTAATATATAAACACATTTTGTTTCTATGTAATTTAATTCCTATGGTTTATATATCAATATATGTACATACTATGAAAAAATATTTAATATTACTAATTAGTGGGACACAATCTCAAAGTGTTTAAAAATGATCTATATTTAAAAAAAAATCTTTGTGTTAACACAGAGTACGTACATTATTTGTATATTGATGTAACTTAAGTATATTTCCACAGTACTGTTGTGCCAAAAATACTTTTCTGTCAAGATATTTGAAATGCATTATAAGTACATCAATACAGTAGAAGTGCATTCCTAGTACAGTATCTTGTACATTGACAGTGTACTGATATGATATAGCCATGTTGATCTAATTAGAAGTTTCTAGCCCTTATGGTTTCAAACATAACCCTTTCTGAAGATATTTTTGTAATAGTTGTTTTTAAAAACTATTTAAACATTTCCAGATTATTGGTTCATATATAGTAGACATTATACACTTTTTAACGGTTTCCCAGTATTTGGTCCATACATATAGAAATGAAACAAATAAAAATGGTATATTTTTGTTTAGAAAATGCGTTTTTATGTTTGCTTGCACGCATGTGCAAGAAACATAGTGCCATCATCCGAGTTTTCCAGAGGTGTGTCAGCCTCTTCCAATTCAATCAGTGTGTTTGCAGGCGCTGTCACAGTATACCAATCACTGCTCCAGCTGTCTATGACAGTTGAAAATGCAGTGGCATACAGTTGAAATGGAGAGTTCCGCTTCAATGAGCAGAGCTCCCCCCCCACACACACACACGCGTGCATGCATGCACACTGCGTGCTCATGCGCCTTCCCCCTCCCCCACCACACTGTACGGCTGACAGGGGTGCCCAATCCCCCATTGGCTGCACCCCCCCAAAGCATCCAGGTGCCATGCTGGCAGCCCACCCCAGTGTCGCAAAATGATGTTATGGCCGACAGTGGTGCCCAATCCCCTGTCGGCTGCATGCCCACCCAAGCATCCAGGTGCCACGCTGAGAGTCCACCCCAGCATGGAAAAATGATGTTATGGCTGACGGGGGTGCCCAATCCCCCGTCGGCTCCTGCCCCCCACCAACATCCTTCCAGCTGCCATGCTGGGAGCTCACCTCAGCGTGGCAAACGTCCCTCGTCGTCTTGGGAAATAAAAAAAACCTGTAAATACAAAAACTGTCCCTCGGCGCTTCTCCCTGCCCCTCCCACATCCTGCACCCACCCACTGTGCACCCTGTCTCCCCACACCCCTCTCACCCCATACTTACCTCTGGAACTCGGCGCGACCATCTTCGGCGGACCGGGAACACTTCTGCACTCTTCAAAGCCGACCACGAACTGAGGAAATGCTGGTAAGCTGTATAATGGGATAGATAGGGTTTTTTCAACTTTATTGCATATCTCGGGCATTTTTTAGAATTTTTGCACCAAATTTTCAACATGGGTTTTTTTGGACCCCTTCTCATAAATGCAGTCACTGTCATGGCGTTACTTGGGCCCGAAGGGTGATTTCAAAGCCACTGCACAAAATCACCTTTCTGGAATGATTAATGAAATGACACTGCCAGTGTTCGTAATGTGGGCTATCAAAAAGCCTATTTTGAAAATTTGGTGGAAAAATTCCTAAAAATGACTGTTTTACGAGCGTGCGTTGTGCAGTTCCTATGCACGCTCGTAAGTTCATGAATTCTCAATATTTTCACTCCAGAATTTCAACATTGCCATTTTACCACACCTTCTTATGAGCAGTATAGCTGTCATTTTTCACATCTCACCCAAAATGTGTTTCCGCCCATGTAGCGCACAATGGCGCAGTCAGTGTGCGAAATCAATGTACGGGACACATTAAGAAAATCACAGTGACACTGTTCATGAGCAGAGGTCTTAAATGGCTATGTTGAAAATTTGGTGAAAAATTCCTAAAATGACTGTTTTACGAGCGTGCGTTGCGCAGTTCCTACGCACGCTCTTAAGTTTGCAAAATGTCAATATTTTCACTCCAGATTTTCAACATTGCCATTTTACCACACCTCCTTATGAGCAGTACAGTTGTCATTTTTCACATCTTGCCCACAACGTGTTTCTGCCCATGTAGGGCACAATGGCGTAGTCGGTGTGCGAAATCAATGTATGGGACACGTTAAGAAAATCACAGTGACACTGGTCATGAGCAGAGGATGTTAAAATGGCTATATTGAAAATTTGGTGAAAATATTCCCAAAAATGACTGTTTTAGGAGTGCACATTGCGCAGTTCCTACGCACGCTGGCAAGTTTGCGAATTTGTATTATTTGCAAACCAGATTTTCAACAGTGCCATTTTACTGCACTTCCTTATGAGCAGTACAGCTACCATTTTTCACATCTCGCCCAAAATGTGTTTCCACACATGTAGCGCACAATGATACAGTCAGTGTGCAAAAACAATGTTTGGTCAGATTAAGAAAATCACAGTGACACTGGTCATGAGCAGAGGTCTTAAAACGGCTATGTTGAACATTTGGTGACAAAACTCCATAAAATGACTGTGTTACGAGTGAGCATTGCGCAGTTTCCACGCACCCTCATAAGTTCATGAATTTGTAATATTTTCAGTCCAGATTTTCACCAGTGGCATTTTTCCACACCTCCTTATGAACAGTACAGCTGTCATTTTCCACAACATGGCCGAAATGTGTTTTCACACTTTCAGCACAGAAATGTGTGGTCGCTATGGGAAATCATTGTTCAGGACAGATAAAGAAAATCACACTGACACTGTTCATGATCGGACGGTCCCAAAATGCCTGTGTTAACAATCTGCTGTAAAAAAAATCCCCAAACTAGTTACATTACGGGTATGCGTTGCACAGTTTCTATGCATGCTCGTGACTTCACCAGTTTTTTTAAGATTTTCACACCAGATTTTCAACATTGCCATTTTTTACACCTCCTCATGAAAAGTACCGCTGTCATTTTTCACATCCTGTTCGGAATGTGTTTTTGCACCTGTGGTGCCAAATGCCATAGTGCTGTGCAAAAGCATTTTTCGCTAAAAAACTGATATTGCCACTGTTCATGAGGTGGGGTTCACAAAAAACATGTTGAAAATTTGGAGGAAAATACAATGAATGCCTGAGGCATTAGGGTTTCCACCATAACACCCCATCCTGTAGAGAATGACAGGCATCAGGTGTGACTTGGGATTCTTGCCTGTCATGCTCATACCATTCCACCCCACCCACACCCCTGCAGCCAGTGAGAGCATCAAGGTGTGCCTCAGACTCTTGCGCCCAAACTTCACCCATCTCACGTATTTCCTGATGGAATGGGGTGCGCGCAAGGACCAAAGACCCCAAGGCACACCTTGACACTTGTCAGTGTCTGCAGGGTAGGGCGTGAGTGAAATGGTGTGAGTAGATATGCCTGATGACCCAAAGTACACCCCAATGCCTGTCACTCTCTGCAGGGTGGTGGTGGGGTTGGCTTCAGTTCAATACTTCGCTGCCATTCCTATTATGCAGCTCTGTAACTTCTACACTACCAATGCCAATGCCAGCAAGCAAACATTCGGCATTGACAAATGCTTGTTAAGATAATTTTGCTTGGATAGTGTCTGATAGAACTGGATAGCATTGGCTACCATTGATTGGTTGGATACTGGATAGCACTGGATATCATTAGTATTTGACTACTGGATCCTACCACCTAGGATCCGACTGGATACCAGCAATCTAATATACTATTTAGATTGAAGGCAGAAATCTGATCTCAGATCCATTTGACCTTGGATCCACAAATCCAAATGGGGTTGGACAGAATCTCAGATAGACTATAAGATGCAGAGTTTTATAGATGGGCTGCTCAGATCCTGTTAGGACATTCAAAAGCAATTTTTGAGCATCTGTATTTTAAAGCAGTGGTGGCCAATGCATGGATCTACTATAGAGTCACTGGTGGATCTCAAGAGATTTTTAATGAATCTTGGGACAAAGCTAAACAAAGATTGCATTTTTGAATCAATGGAGATCCTTACAGCTGATGAGCATAATTATTGCACTTTTTGTTCACTTTATTGTTGGTGGACCTCAGATCTTCTTGAGATCCACCAAAATGGATCCCAATACAAGGCATATTGGCCACCACTTTTTAAAGTAATCAAATTTCATTACGTAAAAATTCTCATTTCCTCTTTTAGCAGCCACAAAATGGTTTTATTCTTTACACCTGCAAAGGCATGGGAATATAATAAACACATTGAAAAAAAATACATGACTGTAAAACACATACAGCTGAGAATAATTTGCATTTATATTACATATTTCTTACCAATTATATCCCAAAGTACTTTAAAGTCAATAAGAGGAAGAATAACAGTGAAGTGGCTGCAAAAACGATGCAGCAGCCATTCTGATCATGAACAGCCACACACAGCTGTTTACAATTTTCTGAGCTGGTTCTTTCTGCATGGAAATTTTGGCCAGAACACAGGAAAATTCTCTACTCTTGCAGAAAGTGTAATGATTGTTTGATCTTCACCTGGACAACCCCCTGAACAGCACCAGAGACTGGAAGAAGGGACTTCAGTTTAACTTCTAAGGATGGTATGTCTTGACAGTACAACACTCCTCTAATACAGTGACAAAGAGGCAGCATTTGGGTTATGAGCCCATGTCCTGGTTTGGGACCACAATAAAGAAAAAGTTTGACCCAGACCGGAGGCAGATGTGTTACTAAGTGAGCCACTCGGACATCATTAGCTAAACTGCATCCAGTGTTACCATCATTGTCTATATTGTAAACATATCCTACCTTAGCCAAAGCCACTAAAAGGAAACATGCTGAGATGACAACTATTCTGTCTCTAATTACATACTGATTTCTCTCTGAAGTACTTCAACATTTAGGTAGCTTCAATTCAACAATTTTGCATATACAGTATAATAACAACCAATCTTATCCTTCAATCAAAAAATTGTATTCTCATGAACTGTTGCACGGGGATGATTTACTCTCGGTGTGTTACCCTTGAAATAAAGCATTTGATAATTGGATCAGTACCACCTCAGGACTCTTAAATCTATCAAACACATTTGACACTGTACCTCACTACATCCCTGCTGTGCAAATTAGGAAACAGAGGCATCACTGGTTCTTTATTGAATCAGTTCTATTAGCATAAGCATCTAAGATCGTAGAGTGTTATTATCATTGGTGGTGTAGCCAACAAAGCCACTGTGCTGCTTTCTGATAGTCTTCAAGGTTCTGTAATGGCTGGGTCCTTGGTTGGCCCTTGTTTATAACTGCAGCAACTGACATGTCGGGAGATATTCTGGAATTTCTGTTATATTGCCAGAGAAATGTTCTGCCTTCCTTTAGTGCCACTGTAAGCAACTAGAGAGATTTCCTTAAGGGATACTGCAAAATATCTCAAAATATCCAAACGCCATGATGGCTATAACTGTATGTAACCAACCATGGGTCTGTTGGTACTAAAGGGCCCTCAGGTGTTTAATGGTGCTGGCCATGATTTATCTGGTATGTTTTAGGACAACTGGCATTGTGGGGACAGAGGAGCACCATTGACAAACAGTCTATTCTGTAAATGGCACATTTTCACCAACAGCACTGAAGTCAGGCAGTGTTTGATTTATTCAGGCAGATAGTATAATACTTCTGCTCCCTCCTGGGAGCAACAGAGGCACTACACTCAATTAAATTGATTCAGCTAAATTCATTTTCTACTGCAAACACACCCTCTCAGTGGCATTCAGACAACCATCAGCTTATCTGGCATGCTTTCCTGAGAACTCACACCCTCTGCACAGTAGTGGTAATCTGCCCTGGCAATATAGAGGACATGCACTCAGTAAAGATCCCAAGGGGCCAAACCCTGATTTAAAGTGTATTACTATCCTCCCACCCCATTCCTTGTATACACCCCCTTTTCCCCTTCTTCCACTGAGGACCTAACAGGGGCCTAAAACACATAGTAGTACCTTAATTTTCTGGAGGCCTACTCTAAGTCTGGAACAGCAATCAGACACCAGTTCTGTTCTTTGCTGGAACATTTCAAGGACATCCGACTGGGTGGCCCAGACCCTGTTAGAATCTGTTAGGTGGCCTCCACCACTTCTGCTCTGTGCTGCTCCAATTTCAGCATTCGAAGAAAAGGGGCAGACCCTGGGGCTTCCAGGTACCTGCAGCAGTATTACAGTCTGTCTGTTCTATCCAGCAGAACTGAAAAACTAGAATCACAGGTTCCAACCTGGTAGGTGATAACACTTCCTTCCCAGTTTCCTGCCTCTGGAACTAAACATTATATTCCCTGGCTGGCTTGTAGTCCTTTAAAAGCAGGTGGAGAACAAGAGCACCATACAACTCCACTGTTGACCGGGGACTAAATTTATGTTTGTTTTGTCTCTCCCCCAAATGAAGATTTATGCTTTTTGCTGATGATACTACTCTTCATAAGTTGATTCTTTACTAGAGATGACCTTCTCTAACAAATGTTACATTTCACTGCTATTTGGTTGAATCATTTTAAAATAGCACACCACTATTGCAAAGACTAATCATTGTACATATGTGGTCATTTCAGTTCCTCAGGGTTGAGATACAGATGAAGCACACTGATGAATCCTGAAAATGATGAAACGTGTCTGTGTCTTTTGTTCTCTGCCTTTGCAAATTGTGCAAGAGGCTCTTTGGTACCATTTTCTCCAGCTTAAATCAGAACCAGTGCAAATGTTCATTATGATTTGCACATGCATCACATGATGCTTTGTATTATGGGAGTATCTGTAATTTTGTATTTCTTTGAACCCTGATTTTGTTGTCAATGCCCTTTTTGGGTAATCCTTGCCTCAGCCTGAGGTTCTTTGTCTTTTTAGATTGTATATGGTCATTGCAAGCAAAAGAAAGCTCTTCTAAATGTTATACTTCATGTGCCCTATGCATGAACATGAAAAGTATACACAAAATACAGTTGTATAGGTCCCATTCAGCTATGTAGCCCAATAGCACATGCTGTATGCATGTCAGCTATGCACAGTGGGGGGTATCTTTTGGGTATGTATATTCCACTGTGCAGATACATGATCACAGCACATAAAACATATGGACATATGTCAGTATAGGAAGCCCCACCAGTTGACTTTACCATATCAGGAAATACACCCATTTGGGCACACACAGAAATGGGTAACACCATTCCTGACAGTGAATGCAGTCATGTTGGTACACACTCATCCACCAACAGAGAAGTGCACTGCTTGCCACAAGACTGGTTGTGGGCCAAACTGGTGCCAGACAAAGGTCTTTATTTAAAATTGTGGTAACAAGGAGAGGCACACTGAAATGAGGCTCATTTCCAGGTGTGACCCAGGAGGATGGGGAAGTGGAGTAAAAAAATACAGTACAATAATGTAGGACATGCTGAATATACAAAATAAATATGTCATTTTACAAGAAGCAGGTAATTAATTCAGTAACACAAGAATGTGGTACAAAACGGGGTAGAAAATGTGAAAACTGATAAGTGTGGCAAGGATGTGTAATAGTTAAAGAAGTAATAATAAAATATTTACAAAAGTTGGTAAAGAATGAGTTATATTATGACTGATTAGAAAACCAATAAAATCCTTAGGATGTTTGCATTGATTGTGAGGTGGGAATCACCAAAACATGGCAACCTGACCCAGAGATTGGCCATACACCGGACAAGTGTAGTGGTCATGGCTGTACCATGTTAAAGTTGTGCCCATAACTGGTTGCAGAATGACACAGCTGTACAGGTCTTTGTGACAGTGACCAAGATCTGTGACAGTAATGGCATCATCTGTAGAAATGTACACGTAAGGGCCTCATAACAAATGATGGCACTTATTTGGTTATCAGTTCAGAATGTTGGGAGCATAATTGGCCCTGTCTATATGTCCCTCAATGCTATAAAATGATAATGGAGGAACCTGATGCTGGTGGTCAGCATGGCACAGTTTTCCCAGAATTCCACAGGGGTGGGCCACCAGATTAACTGGACCTCACCCCTGCAAAAGACAGGGTCATTGACACTTTCTCACAAATAACAGTAGTTGTGAGCACAAGCAAGGTCAACAACTAACAGCTCTTGGTCTTGACCTCTGAGGTGCAATGGTTTAAGACTGAGGTTAACCATATGGAGGATATGTGGGAATGGACAGTGAACCACCTTACTGTACAGGCAGACACCAGAAACACTCTTTACAACCCCTCCAGCACCACCAAAGCTCAATTACCAACGTAAACTCTTATCATCTTACAGTTTCACACATCATTTCACCGAGCACATCCCAGACAGGGGGAGGCAGTATAACGCAGTGGTTAAGACTCTGAGCTACAAATCTGGATACCTAGGTTTGAATCCCACAGCCCCCACTTGCATACTGTGTGACCCTGAGCAAGTCACTTAACTTCCCTGTGCTCCCAGGTTGCACCTGTAAACAAGCTTTCAGCTTAGTGTGTCTCACCTGGTTAAACAATTGGAGAGACAGAGGGAACATAGCCCCATGGAGCAAGACACCTGCTGACATACACCTAAATGTTCAGTCTGGCACCAGAGTATGACAGACATGGCAAGGGAAAGGCACAGCAAATTATACATCACATTGTCACAGACAGCATTACACCCTAAAACTGTAAAACAGTATTCCATCACACCTCACACCCTTATACATTAATACATACACAACAGTCTCATACATAGAAATGTACGGTTACGTAAGAACTTACCGTAACAGTAGATCTTTGAGAGGAGCTCTTGCAGCAGGCTACACCGTAAGGACTATGCTGCCAGGCACTAGGACCCTACGGAAAAATTCTTAGCTAGCAGTATCCAGCGGAGACCACCCTCTGATGTTGGACCACTTCCGACATCCGCCAGTGGTATAAAGGGAGTGGTCCCCAGCCATTCCCCAGTTCTCCCACCAGAGACCCAGCTGACAAATCATAGAGAACCGAGGATAATGGAAAACCCTACCAAGGGAAAGGAAAGGAGAAAAGGACCAGGAAGAAGGAGGGTAGGAAATAATGCCTGCTGCAAGAGCTCCTCTTGAAAGATCTACTGTTACGGTAGGTTCTTACATAACTGTACTATCTTACTTCAAGTGGGAGCTCTTGCAGCAGGCTACACCATAAGGACTGAGTACCAAGCAGTACTAAAAATGATCCTGAATGGACTGGGAGGTGGAAAACTGAGAAGTGGAAGAAGCTTCAAGACAATAGGCCTTGAAGTACTGCCAATCCAAATCCAGCTCTCCGATGGGAAGCAATGTCCAGGCTGTAGTGCTTCACAAAGGTGTGCACTGAGTTCCAAATAGCTGCTGCACAGATATCTGCCACAGAAATGTTTCTAGATGCCGTAAAGGAGGCAGAAACACCCCATGTGGAATTACCCTTAACTGAGCCCAGTAAGGGTTCATTGTACGTATTGTAGCAGAAGGTGATGCAATGGACTAGCCATCTGGACAAAGTTTGCTTTGCCATTGTTGCCCCCAGAGTTTTTGGGGCAATGGAAACAAAAAGTTGGTCAGATTTCCTCAAAGCCTGAGTACAGTTAATATAGTATCTAAGCACTCTGTGAACATCCAGAGTGTGAAGTAGAGCCTCCCCTCGATTAGTATGCTCCAGGTAATACACCAGAAAGTTGATGTCCTGATTAAGGGTAAACTGAGACACCACCTTAGGTAGGAATTTAGGATTAGTCCTCAAGGACACCCTGTCATTATGGAAAATTAAATACAGCTCTTTAGCCATCAGAGCCTGTAGCTTGGAAATCCTCTGAGAAGAAGTAATGCAACGAAAAACAATGCTTTACACAACAGAAAATGCAGCTCGCAATCCACGGCTGGTTCGAAGGGAGGCAACATGAATTTTTCTAACAAAAACAAAAGATCCCAAGGAGGGATGGGATCCCTAATGGGAGGTTTAAGATGAAGCGTTCCCCTCAAAAATGTTCGGGCCAGATCCATCTGAGCAAGATATTTGCCATCCACCGGCACATGATAGGCAGAGACTGCTGACAGGTGTACCTTGATGGAGGAGTATCGGAGGTCCGAATCTGACAGGGAGAGGAGATACTCAAGGACAGCATTCAGAAGGCACAGGAGGGGGTCCAGGCCCCAACTGGAGGCCCACAAACAAAAGCGCTTCCACTTCATGGAGTAGGTAGCCCTAGTGGAAGGTTTTTTAGCCGCAACCAAGACCTTGGCCACTTTGGGAGATACCCCAAAATGTGCCGTGGCTATGTCTGCAGGTGCCAGGCATGCAGATGTAGGAACCATAGGTCTGGGTGAACCAACCTTCCCTGCTCTTGCCACAGCAACCGGGAGAACAAGGGAGGGGAATTGGAGGTTCCACTGGGAGCTGCTGCAGTAACAGGAACCATATCTTACTAGGCCAAAGTGGAGCTACAAGAATAATTTCTACTCCTTCTGCTTGGAGTTTGAGCAGAACACTTTGCAGGGGAGAGGAAAGGGAGGGAAGGCATGCAGAAACCTCCCTGTGCAACAGAGGGACAACGAGACTTGCCAGAAAACACCAGGCCCATGATGGAGTGTGCAGAAACTGGGCAGTTTTGCATTGCACAGGGATGCGAAGAGGTCCAGCTCTGGATGACCCCATCTTTGGAAGAGGTTGTCCACTACCGACTGCAGGAGTTCCCATTCATGAGTCTTTGATCAAGACTGGCTTAGGGCATCTGACAAAATATTTTGGACCCCTGGAACATGCACTGCAGTGAGCAATAGGCCATGATCTAGAGCCTATAACCATACCCTCATAGTCTCCTGACAAAGAGGATAGGAGTGAGTTCCTCTCTGCTTGTTGATGTAATAAACGACTGACATATTGTCTGTCTGTGCCAACAGGAGGCCTGGATGAAGATCCAAGAGACACGCTTGTACAGCATACAGAATCACCTTCATCTCCAGAATATTGATACAGAGGGTCAATTCTAGAGCAGCACTTTGAGTCTGATGGTTCTGAAAATGAGCTCCCCAACCCAGGTTTGAGACATCAGTTGTGAGAATCTGTAATGAAGCTTCTCTCTGAAAAGAGACTACGGAATCTAGATTCTATGGGGAGAGCCACCAAGAAAAAGTCTGTACCACTGTATTGGAGATCGAGACCGGCTGGTCGAGATCATCCTCTCTCTGATCCCACTGCACTCTGAGAGTACACTGAGGAACCCTCATGAAGAGATGTGCTGTGGGAATGGTCACTATGGCCATGGTCATATGGCCTAGGAGCTAGAGCATGGTTTGGGCTGGGACCTGGCGAGCAGCTGAGATTTTGTAGGCCAAAGAGCGAAGGCATATTGCCCTGTTGGTGGGAGGAAGGCCTTCCCTTGCTCCATGTCCAGGATTGCCCCTATGTATTGAAGCCTCTGACATGGTGTCAGGAATGACTTGGCCATATTTTGGGTGATTCCCAGGGAGCTGAACAGCCTGAAGGTGTCCTCTAAGGCTGCCAGAAGCCGATCCCTCATTGCCACAGTCAGAAGCCAATCATCGAGACAGGGATAAATGAAGTGTCCCTGTCTCCTTAAAACTGCTGCCACTACCGCTAGGTACTTTGTGAACACACAAGGTGCCAAGGAAAGGCCGAAAGGCAGGGCCTGAAACTGGAAGTGCTTTCCCTGAAAGGAGAACCTTAGGAAACTTCTGTAAGCTGGAAGTACCAGAATATGGAGGTAGGCATCTTGTATGTCCAGGGAGAAGAACCAGTCCCCTTGATGCACATGGGAAGAATGCCCGGCAAGGTGACCATCCTGAATCTTTCATACTCTTTGTAACTGTTCAAGAGGCTGAAGTCCAGAATCTGGTGTAGATCCTCTGTCTTCTTGGGAACCAGGAAGAAATGGTAGTAGAACTCTCCCCACTGTAGTGCTGGAACAGGCTCTATTGCCTTCCTGTCTAGTACATAGAAACATAGAACTTGACAGCAGATAAGGACCGCATGGCCCACCTTGTCTGCTCATTTTCCTACCTGATGAATAAGCTGCAGATCCTAGTTATCCAACAGCCTACTTCCTCCTACCCCCCCCACTAGAACTGCCTTATGTCTGTCCCATGCATTCTTGAATTTCCCCACTGTTCTGGACTCCACGACCTCCTCAGGAAGGTTGTTCCATGCATCCACAACCCTCTCCATGAAAAAATACGTCCTCACATTACCTATGAGCCGTCCCCCCATCTATCTTCAAATTGTGCCCCCTTATTCTTGCACATCTCTTTTTCTGAAAGATACTACCCTCTTGGACTTTGTTGATTCCCTTGAGGTACTTGAAAGTTTCTATCATGTCCCCCCTCTCCCTTCTTTCCTCAAGGGGTATACAAATTAAGCTCCTTTAGTCTCTCTTCATATGGCTTCTGGTGCAGACCCTGCAGCATTTTGGTTGCCCTCCTCTGGACAGCCACCACTCTGTCTATGTCTTTGCAGAGATGGGGTCTCCAGAACTGCACACAGTACTCCAGATGGGGTCTCACTAACTGTCTGTACAGAGGGATAACAACTTCTTGTTTTCTGCTGGTGATGCCTCTCTCTATGCATCCCAGTATCCCCTCAGTCCTCCTTACTGCCTTCTCACATTGCTTGCCAACCTTTAAGTAATCTGGTATAATTACCCCCAGGTCCCTTTCCATTTTTCTTGTTGACAGTATCTCACCCCCATTGTGTACTCTTCCCCTGATTTTTGTTTCCCAGGTGCATTACCTTGCACTTCTTTGCATTGAATCTAAGCTGCCATACATTTGATCATTCCTCCAACCTTGCCAAGTCCCTTTTCATCCTTTTCACTCCGTCTTGTGTATCAACCCTGTTGTAGATCTTTGTGTCATCTGCAAAGAGACATACTTTTCCTTCCAGTTCCTCTGCAATGTCACTTATAAAGACATTAAAAAGGACCATTCCTAGTACCGAACCCTGCAGTACCCCACTAGTAACCCTCCTTTCTTCACTGTGGACTCCGTTTACTATTGCCCTTTACGTCCTGTTGTCCAGACAATTTTTTATCCAGGTACCACCTTGGGACCCACTCCAAGGCTGGCTAACTTGTATATTAATATTTTGCTTGGGACTATATCAAATGCCTTGCTAAAATCTAGGTAGGCCATGACCACAGCCCCTCCCTGGTCTACTACTTTGGTCACCCAGTCAAATAAACCTATTAGATTCATCTGACATGACCTTCCCGCTGTGAATCCATGCTGCCTTTGGTCCTATGCCCCACTGGCCTCTAGGTACTCAGCAATTCTTTCCTTCAGAAGTGATTCCATCATTTTCCCTACCACTGAGGTCAAACTAAGTGGTCTATAGTTTTCTGCCTGTGCCCTGCTCCCACTTTTGTGAAGAGGAACCACATCTGCCCTCCTTCACTCCTCAGGTACCACCCCATCCTCCCATGATTTGTTAAAGAGAGTAGCCAGTGATGTCACTGGTTCTACCCTGAGTTCTTTTAGAATTCTTAGGTGAATCCCATCAGGCCCCATTGCTTCGTCCACCTTCAATTTTATTAGTTCTTTCAGGACCCTTTCTTCTGTGAATGGACTGGTATCGACCCCCCTATAATAGGGACTGTACCTCCTCCCAGATGAGTTCATCATGGGAAGGGGAGTAGGTTGTTTGGACCAGGGGATTGTCCGGGGGCATCTGAAGAAATTCCAGCACATGACCCCACTCTATTAACTGGAGGACCCACGCATCATTGGTGATGGAGGTCCATCCATCGAACTTAAGCGAGAACTGACCCCCTACTACCTCTACACTGTACTCGGCAAGTGGCATGGGGTCGGAAAAGGAGTACAGCGTGTGAGCCCGGGGTGGGCAGGGAGACCTGGGAGGGTTTGGTGTTCCTAGGTCCCTGTGCTCCACCAGGTTGAGAGGGAGCTTTACATCAAAAGTTGCCTCTCTGTTGCTTTCCTTTCAGCTTCTGCCGTCCCTGGCGATGAAACTGATGACGTTTGCCAGGGGTCTGATCATATCTGTACAACTGATGTACAGACTGAATGGCCTTACCTGAGTCCTGGAGGTCCGAGATAATTTTTTCAATGTCTGGACCGAAAAGCACAGACCCATGGAATGGAGCATTAATGATGGCATCCTGGAGGTCCTGCCTAAATCCAGAAACTCAAAGCCAAGAGTATCTCAGCATGAAAACCCCTGTGGCTGCTGACCTGGCTGCAGTGTCCGCTGAGTCATAGGATGACCTCAAGACGTGTTCCCCCACATCCAGACTGGACTGGAGTACATCTAAGAGCTCTGTTTTGTGCTCAAAATTGTGTTGCCTTTTTGCGCGCTCAATTGCCTTGCTCCAGAGGGATTTCTGGTACTGCACTATGTGTGCCAAAAATTTGAGCAAATGAATGGTGCAGGTGACTGAGGAGCAGACCATCCTGACAAACTGGTCCAGGTATTTGGATTCCTTGTCCAGCACCTGGGGGCTCATGTGCTGGGGCTGTTTTGTCCTGCTGTGGGCAACTGTCAGTATGACCAACTCAGGCTTGGGCTGTTCACTGAAGAACGGCTCACTCACTGGGGCACGGTATAGTTGGTCCACTTTCTTGGGTATAGCGGGGGCAGTTGAAGGGTGCCTCCAGGCTAGCCTGGTAGCATCCTGAAAGGGGGCTACCAAGGGTGGAACAACTAAGGGTTTGGGCTCATTTATATCCAGGAAATGAGCCAGCCTCTTTTTCTCTGGATCAAGATCCTTGGTTTCCCGTTGATTTAAAAATTGGATGTGACGCATCACATCCAAGAAAGTGGGATCATCTGGGGGGGATGGGGGAGTCCCCTGGAGGATTGGGGTGGTGGGGAGGAGAAGAAAACTCTCCCGAGGATCTGGAGGAGGCAGCAGAACTTGAATCGGATGACCTTGAGGAAGATCTGGAGCAGGAAAGCCAGTGCCTCCTCCTCCAATGCCTGGAGGATGACCTGGAATGGCGAGTATGCTGTTCTGCAGACCTGTCATCCAATGAAGCAGGTGATTTGCCCTTGGGGGGAGGTGGCGACGATGGTGTCCATGGGGGTCACTGCTGGGATTCTACTGGGAGAGGCTGTGGTAGGGGAGCCTGTGGTTCCTTTGGGAGGATGTCTTTCCTGACAGTGTCCCACCAGGAACTGAAAAGGTCCTTTAGTGCACCCAGGGAGACCATAGCAGAAGCCGATGGACCCAGCATCTCGGACCTGTTGTCAGGCTCCTCGGGCGGTGGACCTGATGGCTTGTCAGGAACCGGCATACATTCTGGAGATTTAGTTTTCTCTGGCATCTGGTCATGAGGTGGCATCAGAGCTGATGGCAGGTCTACTGACATCGACAATGGGTCAGGCATCGGGGGAAGCCTGTTTTCAGCTGGTGGCTGTGCCCCTTCCAATGGATGCTTAGGAGGTGCGAGCGGCATGGAGGATCCTGAAGTCGAAAAAGTAGAAGACGTCAGGGTGGTGCTCCGGGATTCTGACACCCGATGCTTCAGAGAGCTGGCATCAGGGTGGGACACCATTTCAAGATGTCACTTCCTGTCGTCTGGTCCAGCTGAATGATCTGACAAGGTGGAGCAGCCTTCGCCAGGAGGTGGGTGGCAGACTGGGTGTCGTCCACCTCTTTCACAGCAGAATCCTTGGCCTTAGACCTGGAGGTATGGCTGTAGGGTCTAAGGCTAAGGGAGGGGGCTGAAGACCCGTGCCCTGAGGAAATGCCACCTGACGTCTGCACCAACGCTGGGGGTTTCTAGGCTGACAACCCATAGGGATCTTGGATTGGCATGGGGCAGAGTCGACCTCCGGACTGGAGCTAGCTGTTTTCCTATGCGGAGATCTGCATCAGGTGGTCCTTATCATGATGGATGGTGCTTTCCACTGGACTTTTTCTCCTTCTTGCGAGAATTCCCCGACCCTGATGAAGAAGAGGATCCTAGGCCTGATGGGGTCTTTTGCATGGTGGCCAGCTGCTGTTCAAGAAGGTAAGTCTTCAGTGTCTTCAGACGATGGATGTGAGTTCGTCGATTGAACTTCTTGCAGGGCGAGCAGGAGTAGGTGTCATGACCGGGCCCCAGGCAGATGAGGCAGGCTGAATGACCGTCTCGGGACGGAATTTGCTTCCCGCATGCGCACTTAGTTTTCAGGCATTGGTTTGATGATGATGGCGAAGACATGCACCGAAAATTAGCGATTAAAATGATAACTATAAATCTTTTCGAAAATGGTGATTAACTGTTAGCATGCAGGCATCTGTGGAGCTGATGTAAATGAGTTGATGGCGGGAAAAGAACTGGGGAGTGGCTGGGGACCACTGCCTTTATACCACTGGCAGATGTCGGAGGCAGTCCAATGTCAGGGGATGGTCTCCGCTAGGTACTGCTAGCTATGAATTTTTCCGTGGGGTCCTAGTGCCTGGCGGCATAGTCCTTATGGTGTAGCCTGCTGCAAGATCTCCCTCTTGAAGTAAGATCATATAATTTTATGGCCCGAAAAAGACCTGCAGTCCATCTATTCTGTTCAGTCCCTACCTTGGTCCTGATACCAGTCTAGTACTGGTGAGACCGTGCTTTCCTTACACACCTACCATGTTACCTCTTCTGTCCTCCCCATTCTGACTCGCTACACCTGGTCCACTAAATCTGTCCCATACATGCTTAAATGCATTAACTGTCTGAACATTAACAGTTTCCTTTAGTAGCTGATTTCACTTATCCACTACCCTGTCTATAAAGAAGAACATTTTAATATCCCTTTTGAGACTACCCCTGCCAGCTTCATGTTCTGACCCCAAGTGATGTTACCTTCTTGGAAGGTAAACAACCCATGATGTTCTACTTTATTTATGTCCTTTAGGTACTTACAGGTTTCAGTCATATCATATCATATCATATCATATCATATCATATCATATCATATCATATCATATCATATCATATCATATCATATCTCTCTCTCTCTCTCCTTCCTCTCCCTCCTTCCCTCCTTCTGTTTCTCTCTCTCTCTCTCTCTCTCTCTCTCTCTCTCCCTCCCTCCCTCTCCCTCCCCTCCCCTCTCCCTCTCACTCTCTCTCTCCTGGCCTCAAATAAGTACCTTCCAGGTCCTCTAATCTCTCCTCATAAGATCCCCCCATTCACTATGCATCATTTTGGTAACTGTTCTCTGAACTGATTCTAGATGGTCCCTGTCTTGTTTATGTGTGCATTCTAAAACTGGACACAGTACTCTAGGTGAGGCCTGACCAATGATCTATACAGCAGAAGGACTATGTCCCTTCTCCTGCTAGACAAGCCCTCACTATGCATCCCAACATCCTATTAGCTTTACCATAAGCCTTGTCACAGTGCACAGAGGTTTTTAGACTGTTACTGATTATGACTCCTAAGTCCTTTTCTTCTGAAGTTTGTGTCAAGCGAACTGCCACCCATTTTGTATACAGAGTTTGGATTTTTATTACCCAAGTGCATAACATTACATTTTTTTGGCATTGAGTTTTAACTGCCAAATACCTGATAATTACAAATACAGTACATGGATGTTGGCATTCCTATAGATACATAGATACATACATGCTAATGGCGGGAAAAGGCTCTTTGCACATACAGTTTGCGCAGCCTACCTAACTATTCTGCCTTGCCATAGCAGAAATCTTCCCTTTTTACTGCCCCCCCCTTCTAACTAAACTCACTTGTCTGTCCCATTCCTGCTTGAGGCTGTCAATTGATTAAGCATGTACCATTTCTTCTGGTAGCTTATTCTGCTTATCCTCCACCCTTGCTGTAAAGAACTACTTCCAGATGTCCTTTTGGAATCTCCCTCTTCCAGCTTTAGTGCACTCCTTCTCATTCCTGTGTTTGAACTCTAGAATACAGTAGTTTCTTGGTGTCTAATCTGTTTATCCCATGGAGGTACTGGTACTGTATGTCTCAATCATGTCATCCCTTGTTCTTCTTTTCTCTAGGGTGTACATGTTTAAGTCCTGTATTCTCTCTATGTATGTCAACTCCCCAAGGCCATGAGCCATTATAGTTGCCTGCACTGTACTGTCACCACCTTGTTACAGTCATTCTTCAGGTTTTGGCTCCAGTACCTTGCATAGAATTCCAGGTGTGGCTGCACCACTAGCTTGTAAAGAGAGAGGATCACCTTCCACCTTCTACTGCTTATCCCCCTCCCTATGCATCCCAACATTCTGTTTGCTTTACTCACTGCCCTGTTGCAGTGTGCATATACGTTTAGGGCCTCCAATATTATCACATCTAAAGCCACTTCTTGCAAAGTGTTAGCCAGCACCAACTCTGTCATTACATATTGTTCCTTTGGGTACCTTTTCCCAGTGCACATTACTTTACAATTGTTAGCATTAATGTTCTGCTGCCAGACCTTGGACCAGTTCTTCAACATGCCCAGGCCCACCCTTAGTTTCCTTCTCCCTTCCTCCATATCTACCATTGTGCAGATTGTTGTGTAGTCTGCAGAAAGGCAGAAGTTACCCTTTATGTCTTCACCTAATGTCACAGATGAAAATATTGAAGAGAACAGGTACTAGTGCCAACCGCTGAGGTACCTGGTTATTTTCCACACCTCTGAAATGCCCCATTGACTACCACTGACTAGTACCCTCTGTATTTTACCCCCCAGCCAGCTCTCTACCCAATACTCCCTTCTCTATTCCAAGGTCCCTAATCTGTTTGACCAGCCTCCTGTGGTGGACTGAATCAAAGGTCTTGATGAAGTCAAGATATACTGTATCAATTGCCTGACCATTGTCTGCTGCTGTGGTAACCCAGTTGAAGCACCTGACCAGATTCATTTGGAAAGACCTTCTCCTCATAAACCCGTGCTGTCTGGGGTTCTGCAGCCTGTTCACTTCTAGGAAGTCCATTAGGTCCTCCCTCAATAGCGGCTCCATGATCTTCCCCACTAAGGACATCAAGTTGACTGACCTATACTTCCCTGGCTCATCCTTCATCCCACTCTTGTGTAGTGGAACTATATCAGCTGTCCTGTAGAGACCACCCCAATGGCTATCAAGCTATTAAAAATGCCTGCTATTGGAGCTGCTATAACCCTTTCTTTCTCACATAGCATCCTTGAGTATAAACCATGACGTTGCATAGATTTACTTATTTTCAGCCTTGCTAGATTTTCTAACACTTTTTTGTCTGTTATCTGGACTTTTGCCCCAGCATCTTTGCTCCTACCCTTTCTAATCCCACAATCTGACGGCAGCCCATCCTTCCTCATAGTGAATATAGAACAAAAATAATTGTTCAGTATTTCTGCCTTCCCCTTGTCCCCCTCCTCAAACCCCTCATTTCTCTTAAGATCCTTTATACCCACTTTGACTTGTGCTTCTCTTGGATGTACTGGAAGAATGTCATATCGCCTTTCTTCACTCTCATTGAAAACCAGAGCTCTGGCCCTGCTTTGGCCTCCCTCACCTCCCTGGTGGCTTCTCTTGTTGCTTCTAGATACTTCACCATGTCTTCTTCCTTTTAACTACTCTTATACTTGGAACATATCCTCCTTTTGGTTCTTACTACTGCATTTACATTGCCTGTTAATCATATTGTTCCCTTGGCCTTGGATACCTTTGGAAATGAGCCATCTTCTGTTTAGCATCACCTTGTAAATGCTGCCCACTTTTCTTTTGCACTTCCTACCTGTGTCCTTCATGCTATTCTCCAGTTTTTCCCTTATTTTGCCGAAGTCTATTTTTGAAATGTCATACCCTTATTCATTTTGCCCCTTTGCCTGTCCCCACCTGGACCTCCAATGTTACTGTCCCAGCCATACTGTACATCCAGACATTCTGTGGTGGTCCTGAATGGTAGAGTGGGCAGGAGCGAGTGAGCAAGGTTTAATATGGCTGGTCCATTTTATGGTCCCTCCCTTGACTGGCAGCATGCAGTGATGCCAGGTGTGCATGTGAGTGGAGGCACATATGCACTGCAGCATCTACTGTCAACTGTCCCCTTGTGAATTGCTCCTGCTGTCCTGCCACCATGCCTCCAAGTTTCACTTTTTTTCTCCACATTTCCAAGTAATCCACATACCAGACTATGCCCTGTTCCTCTTATTCTTATAAAATGAAAGTTTTCATTTTTAATGAGTCTTATACCATTCTATTATTTACAGTAGTCATCTTTCTACTTCTATCTTGTTTTCCAATCTATTTAAAAATTGTCCATAATGTCAACCAGTTTATCCATTGGCCTATCGTCCAATCTAATCATTTTTTTTATTAATATCTCAAGACATGGGGTTCATTTATACTAACTCTGTCTACCTCATATGATACATATGTGGATAATTGTTGGCTCAGTACTAGAGGTAAGTGATCACTTTCTGTCATTCATTTATTTGAAGAATAATTATTATTAAAATGTATATTGTCATGCCGGCGATACAGGTTTGGGACCAGACTCGGGTTGCTGGGGGTCAGCAGGGGGAGGATAGGATCGAGTGTCCATAGGACTGCTCTCCTATCCTGTGGTGAGTTTGGGGATGGCCTCGCTTGGCAGCTTCCCCAGTGGAGACTAGGGGCACTACACGAACGGCACGCAGGGGAACCTAGAAAAGCGGAAATATTGCTTGCTGGCCCCGGATGATGGCTCTCTGTCCCCAACACCTCCAGTGCCTTCCAGGGGCCACCTCCTCCTCAGCAGCATCCCTGGACGCTATGAGAGTGTGCTGGGCTACCCTCCCCCTGGTGCCTTCCCCCTCAGAAAAGGGGGACCCACCCAGTGAAGGGATATGTCTGGGATATCCCCAGGACTGACTGCAATGTGAGGAGTCAGAGAGGCTCAGGTGAGGACAGTGAGACTTGGAGGGGAATAGCAGAGCCTGAAGGAATTGGGGGTCACCAAGCACGATGGAGTGAATAAATACAATAATGCAAAATAAAATGCATATTGTGCAGATAGCATAATCAATCACTGAAGCTCTGATGGAGAAAAGTAAGTTGGGTGATAAGGCATAGCCATCTTTAGTCTACAGTTTCATATCATTACTAAATTTGCTGTCTATTAATTTGCTGTCATTTTCATTGACATTAAGATTACCATTGTTTTTGGCATAAGATTTGTCATTATTATGAACTATTTCAAATGCTGTATTTAGAACTAAGTTTTCATAGTTTCCTATCCTTGAATCAGAATTTCTCAATAACAATATATGTGTGCCTAATTACTATTTTGCATTTGCTGCAACTGCCTTTCACTAGTTTTCCAAATTCTGTTTTCATAATAAGTCAGTCCCTTTGGTGGTATGTATCTATTGCAAATGTCACAATTTGTTATCAGTTTCACACAGAATAATTTGCATACTTCTGCATTTTTAGATTTCCTCAGTTACATTAATACTTTTATGTATTGCTATAAATATTGTTAAAACTCCCACTTGTCTAATAAATGGTTTACATTTAACTAAAGAATTTGAACATGCTGGGTAGCTATTAAACTCGGGTAATATTTCAACACCATATCATGTTTGCTGTCAAACAATATCATAGGCAGTTATAAAATCCTTAAAGGTCGATCACTAAATGTATTTATTAATCCCAATATGTTCCATGAAATTATTTCTTTATTTACTTTATTTGAAAATTGTAACAGGGAAAGGCACACTGAGCCAAAACTCATTTCCTGGTGTGACTAAGTTGTGGGGAACATGGGGGTGGGAACAATGGTGTAGGCACGCATACTAACTGTACACATTTGTGTACAGTTTTGCTGAGTGCCTGTCACAAACCATATGCCTTTCTGTTAACATTTTCATTCTAATCTGTAGTATTTGGGTTAGTACAGGCCACTGAGGAGTGTCTCTGTTTAAACTTCTGTTGTTTAGGAGACAGATACATATATTACCTCTTTAGAGATTAGAGGAATCATCTGATAAAAATCCAACTTGTTTGGAAGGGGGTACCATTTGGAGAGGATGTGTAAATTTTTTTATGGGGGGTGTAATTGTTGG
Organism: Neoceratodus forsteri; assembly: GCA_016271365.2. Classification (NCBI taxonomy): domain Eukaryota; kingdom Metazoa; phylum Chordata; order Ceratodontiformes; family Ceratodontidae; genus Neoceratodus; species Neoceratodus forsteri. Next base: position 771,716,746 of record CM057456.1, on the reverse strand, counting down.
AGATTGTGTACAAAATGAAAATTTCTAGCTACACCCCTGGGTGGGAAATAAGTGAAACATCTGCAAGGTGCAAAAATGGCAAAAAAAATAAGGTCATAAGAACTGTAGCAACAAAAATCCATGAGAAAAATAAACAAGATGTTATACTTCAGTGATGCCATGGAGCATATAAATATATGCAGTGACTAGGACAGGACCTAAAACTGAGAACTGTACATAATGTGACAGTCAAATTAAAATATTGTGCATAAGGTGCTGGTCAAATTAAAATAAACTATCTAATGGGGGTCTGGAGCACAGGGGAGGCATACGAGACATCGGGGAACAGATATGTAGCTAGCTGCAGACTGATTGGAACAACTGCTGTAGCTGAGTGGAACCAGCTAAACAGAAGTGAGAGTAGATGCAGTTGGGGGTTCACCAGGGTCAAGGAACAGAATAGCAAGGGCTGGTGCAAAAAGGAGCACAGTGAGATTACAGGAGTGGCTTCAGAAGTAGGGTAAGAAAAGTCAATTCCTTGTCTGAGATGTACAGAATGCATAGGGCTGGTTGTTCCCTAAGTGATAGTCATCTCTCCTATTTATTTTAAATATCCCCTTTCTTCCCAAACTAATCCTGATAAGGTGTTTTAGCATACAAATTGTCTTCATTAAGGAGTCATTAATTTCTTTGCATTAAGTTTTATACCTCAAAGATCAAAACTGGTGTTGAGTGTTTTGTAAGAAAGCAAGAGAATATTTCAGTAGATATCTCTTGGGAACGTATCAAATTATTCAATTCTGTAACTTTAACAGGAGAATGAGGAAGGAAAAAAAGTATTTCCAACCATCTACTATACTTCCAAATTGCTTTATCCAGCCATAAATATTGATATATATATTTATCACATTATCGTGTTGTTCATAAATCTCTTAATTGGATCACCTCTCTATTTCAAATCACTTTTTTTCTCTTCCTTGTCTAGATTGTGGAAGCATAATTTCTTCTCAGTACATCTACTATGAAAGCAATAACCCACAACAGGGTGTGTGGTTATTGTGGATTAATCAACACCCCTGGTGCGTTATGAAGCATGAGGCCGCAGGTCGAGTGCCCTCACAGCACCTGGGGTGTTGATTAATCCCCAATAACCACACACCCTGGAGTGGGTTATTGCTCTTATAACATGAGGTTACTCCCCCTGTGGAAATACACAAGCACACATATGTAGCATGGAGAAACCCTTGGGAGTTCCACAGGTATCCTTCCACCTCACAAAGTAGTCTGACATGAGAGTGTCACCACAAACTTGTGTTGTGCACAGAAAGAAAGGACACATGTGTATAGAAATATAACAGAACATTTATGCAAGACAAACATACCTGTCTGGTACATAGCTGCATTTACAGTGCCACATGCTCTCAACCTTCAACATACAGGAACAAGAGTACTGAGCTGCTGTGGGGATACACACACACCCGACTGCTTATGGGAATTGCTGTTTTGAGTGTGGGATGTGGCGGTACTTGCTGTTCTGAATATACCACTGCACACAATGTAACAGGTTGCTGTGACTGAATGAGGGCACAGTACTGCCACCACCATTTCAAGACTGCACAGTGCAAGGGTGCATGATAGGTACGTGTCGGCTTCTCTCCTGTTCTGTACTGTACAGCAAGAGAATCTGCAGTTGCTGTTTGCACTGTAGGACACAGCGCTATTGTACAATGTGAGGTTGGATGATAACTGCGTGTGTGGTTCTCTGCTGTTCTGTACTGTACAGCAACAGAATACTATGGCTGCATTATCTATTGCTTCCTAGTTGCTGACAGGATCAGTGTTCTCCTCATGGTGGGTGGGGAGTGCGGTGCATGGTACACATCACAGTTCATAGCTCACTGATTCAATGGACTGTTACTGTGCAAAGGGTTGGATATGTGTACTGTGCATGTCACTATTCTTCTTGTGGCTCATAGGCACAGTACAGGACTGGGGATTCTCGATGTCATGACAGAGGTGTCAGTGACTGCATCAGGGGACAATATCAATAGGGTGACTGTGGATAACAATGGACTGGTTGCGTGCTTTTCTTGAGAATCAACAGACTACCATTCAGATGTGGTGATGCAGTTGATGTGCATCAGAGACACAACATTGCTGTGCTTGATATGGTTACCTGAACATCTGCCAAATGCCAGGCAATTTTAATAATCATGCCTCAAAATGTACTGTAAAAACTGTACAATATATATTTTTTTCCACTTTCTTTCCCTCCCGTCACCCATTGGTCACCCTACCTCATCTCACCCTGCTGTGATACCCTCTACTGGAGATCTGATTCCTCCAACCCACCCGTGGCACACCTCCCTGACACCCCTCAGTCTACCCCTGAGGTAGGGTGTCCTTTTGCACCATGGCAATCTTCCTTACATCAATCTAGTGTCAAGGTGGGCAGAGGTGAAGGAAGGAGGTGGTCAGGTCCTAGAGAGGAGGATCCAGTGTGGGCATGGTGGTTGAAGTGACGTCTTCCTCCCAGGGAGAGTGGTGTTTCCTTTTTGTGTGATCCCCCTGAGGTGTGGACATGCAATGATGTCCAGTGAGGGTACGAGCATGCTTCCGCACTCCTTCCATTGATGTCTACCATTGCCTTGCCCATTGCCTTATGTGGCCCAGACTGTTGCACAGCATGCCTCCATGTGGTGTTGCTGCTGCCAGGGATCGTCAACCCACCCTTCCCCAAGAGAGCAGAGCTGTCCATTCGATGCTCGATCATCTCTCCCCCAGCCAACCCCTGGCAACCTGAGCTCACTCCCGACCCTGGGTCACCAGCATGGTAAGAGGTAAGGCACCAGCACCTCAGCCCTCTACACCGCCGAGCCAGCAAATTGTACAAAATCTGTATTTTACTTTACCTGCTGTTACCTGAACAGTGATTGGTGATTGGTAAGCTAAATATTACTCACAAAATAGTACAATAAACTACACCATACAATCGAAATATGAAAACAATGATTTTTATTTTCAAGCAAAGCAATGTTTTCTGTTGTGGGGTAATAAAATAAGCACACCCTTCTCAGTAAATTTTCAAACAAAGCAATGTTTTCTGTTAGGTGATCTGTCTCCCCCCACCCCACACCCCTGAAACCATAGGGAAAATAAAATAAACACACTCTTCTCAGTAAAAACGGCACAACAGAGAAATGCAAAAATGTTTTTTTTGTTGTTTTTTTTTGTGTTCTGTCATGGGGTGTGTGGGAGTGGAGCCCCCAAAAGCAATGAATGCAAAAATAAGGAAAATGCATTTTTAAAGATCTTGTAATGGGGGATGTAATGCAGTGAATGCGGGGATTGTGGAGAACCATGGGCATGTAGCATGTACTTGGTTGGCAAGTAAAATTTTACATGATTCTGTTAAAGTTTTGGTCAGAGGAGCACTGATTGACGCATGGAACGACTGTGTAGGAGTTTCAGAGTGTGTGCAATGAATCAGCGGGTCCACTAAGCCTAAAAAATATTGGGACGGGGAAGCATGTAAATGTTTATGTGATCCTGCTAAAGTTTTGGTCAAAGACACACAGCTCACATGATTACTTGGTTACTTGCCTACCATAAGTAACCAAGTATGCTCAACATGTCCATGGTTTTCCACAATCGCCTATGGGTGGTATATCTAGCACTCAGTACTTTGCAACAGCTGCAGGGTTTAACTACTGAAGGTGTCACTTGACTTATATAAGTTATACTGTGCTTCTTACACACACTGTCATGACACATATGGTAGTGACACATCCACACTACCACATGGGGGTACTAATTAGAGGGCACTCTGCACTGCAATTGCTGATCGGTGGTGCTTTCTGATACCCACACATGGAGAGGAACCAGTTACTGACACAGATCTCTCTGTTAGTGAAGTCTGTGGTGGGTCTGCAGAGATCCAGGGGCTGGTTGGGGAGGGCACAATCTTGTGCTCTATGCACTGCACTTCAAGTGTCTACAGGTACAGGGTCACTCTCCACCCGATGGGTGCAGTGGATCCCTGGTGATCCATGGGACGGGTGGGTGGGAAGGACAGAAGCTGCCACAGTATGCGCTGCACTGAGCAATCGGATCTCGCTGATGTTAAAAGTACACACAGAAGGATACATTGTGCATGCAACCCAACTGCTTTGGGAGTCCACTATCTGCTACTAAGCTGCCTAATGCAAATGGTTTCTGTGGATGTTTGCACCATCGTACTGAGTGCAAAGATCCATACTACCCACTGATTTACTTGCTGGACTGAGCACAGCACCTGTAAGGATATGATACATTAATGCATGGCCAGGTGGCAGCATTCCACCAATTGTCTGCCTAATCCTACTATCCCCATGTTAGTTATAACTTACTCTTGTAAATTAGTGGTTGATTCATAGGGCTTTTTGTAAAAATCCCTGCAGTATGAGTATAGGCTCTTTTCCCACTAGTGGTTTAAGTCCTCTTTGTGGTGGGCTTAGGTGGGCTTCTTGGTCTCCAGGGCAAAAGAGAGTTGTATTAACTGTGGAAACTCCCGTCAGATAATATTGCTTTTGAGATTTTCTTCAATTTGTTGTGCTAGTTTAAAAAAAATTGCATTTGAATTGTCTATGCTAATTACTTCATTTTCCCATGGGTCAGCTAATATTACTAGGGGGTCACAGATCACTGACTTATGATCCTTATTTTTATTGTTTCTCTTTTTCAGTAATTTATTTTACTTCTAGCTTTTTGTTTGTTTGTTTTGTTCTCTTGTTTCTTAAGCACCAAGTCTATATGCCCATTTTTCACATCAGATTCATGCACCATGACAATGTGTTTTGCTGACTCCATGAAAATAATGTTTATCTTTTGGAGGTGACTGGTCATTTAACATGTCATGGACAGCACATATTCCTGCATCACTGTTTGCCTGATCTTTCTCTTAGCAGAGTAAGAGCTTGTCTTAAAGTTGTGATTTGTTTTAATAAAACAGTATTCACTTAATACTGATTCTTTATCTTCAGTAACCTAAGGACAGCCTGACTTAGTACATAGGGTAACTGACTGTACATTTGATATGGTGTATTTGGAACTGGAGAGGTAAGGGTGAAACTACAGAAACATGAGGTGATTTGCCCTATTCCCTGGACTAGTAAATGAATGTTAAACTTGGTCCCTGGAGGAGGATGAGCTTTTGTCACAAGCATTCTGAGCACAGCAAAATAGTTACTACACTGCCAGAACATTTCTGATTACAGCGTCTGGCATAGTACTCAAAGGGGGCAAAATTGATTTCTGAGGAGTATCTGGATCATAAAATGGGCACTACATTACAGTCACAATAATTATTACAGTGACCCATCCAATAGTTATAACAATGATCAGAACATTGCCCCTTCACCCACTCAGTATATGTATAATGCTATCACAATACCAGCTTTCTTAGCACAAGCCTGATCATGATTGTTTCAAAAAATGTTTGGCTCTCCGTAAAAGAAAGCTGTGAGCAGTGGGACTGACTGGAAAGACATAATTCATTGATTTGATTTCATGGCAGTGAATTATGGCTAGGTTGACAGGTAAAATATAATTTATTGCACTGATGTGATACCACATTAATGAATTATGACATAGATACATAGATACTGTTGGTAGATAAGGGCCTATGGCTCACCCAGTCTGCCCATTGAGCTTGTAAGTTCCCTTTACATTTTCCAGAAGTTTGTTGCCCCTTACCCCAGCCTTCAGGATTCCCTTTTGTCTAGCCTGTGCATTCTTAAATCCTGTGATTGTTTCAGCCCCCATCACTTCCTCTGGCAGGGTGTTCCACTTGTCCACTACCCTTTCTGTGAAGAAATTCTTCCTCACGTTTCCTTTGAATCATCCTCCCTCCAACTTAATCCTCTCTCTCTCTCTCTCCTGTCCTCCAGGGAGTACATATTCAAGTGCTTCAGCCTGTCCTCATATGACTTGTGATGCAATCCCTGTACCATCTTTATTACCCTCCTCTGAACCTTCTCCACCCTGTCTATGTCCTTATGTAGGTAAGGTCTCCAGAATTGTACACTGTACTCTAGGTGGGGCCTCACTAGTGTCTTGTATAGTGGAATTATGATCTCTCTTTTCCAGCTGGTGATGCCCCTGCATATGCATCCCAGCATCCTACTTGCTTTACCTGCTGTCTTGTCACACTGTTTCCCTACCTTGAGGTCATCAGTGATGATAACTCCATGGTCTCTTTCCTGTTTGGTGCATGCTATATCCTCACCCCTCAACTGATATGTTGTTCCAGGTAGTGTTGGGTAAGTTACATTTTTCTATTACTTTCTATTTCTTTTAGAAACTTGATCCAGGAAGCACTGTGCAGTCACCAGCAAGGATGGAGAAATACTAGAAAAAGTAATACACCTGACAGTTACAGTTACTTATTTCTTTTTATACAAAAACAATACAAAAATAATAAAAAATTATAACAGATGACATTTATTTGAAAGTAATAGGTTAGTTACTAGTTACTTCCAAATAAATGTAATCAGTTACAGTTATGTACTACTTTTGTAAAAAAAGACATAAGTAATTGTAACTGTAAGGAGTATTACTTTTTCCAGTACTTCTCCATCCTTGCCAGTGACTGCACAGAGCTTTCTGGAACAAGTTTCCAAAAGTAATAGAAAGTCATAGAAAAAGTAACTTACCCAACACTGGTTCCAGGGTTTTTGTACCCCATATGCGTTATTTTGCATTTCTCTGCATTGCATTTCAACTGCCAAACATGATACTGTAGTAGTAAGGAGGTTCTAACAACAGAGGTTGTGTATGTATTATAATGCATTGTAGCCTCGTGCCTGAAGCACAAGGTACAGCTCCAACCCAGTGCCTCATAGGCATATACTCTTTAAAGGTAGTGAAGTATGTCTTGCTGCATGTGGACAACAAAATCAGTCATACTTTTCTTCACACAGGACTCTGCGTGAAACAAGAGATCATGTTTGTTTGCTCAGAGGAGGGGAGGGCATTGGGGTTGGCAAAACCAAGGGAAGCTATACTACTAATTCATCAAGACACCTGAGACTCAAAACTCTAATGTTTTTAATTACCTCACTTTGTCTGCATTGAAGTTTTCAACCCTAATGCCTGCATTAACATGTTTTTTTTTTGCAATGAATTTCCTTTTATTTTGTGATAGTGGAATCATATCCTTATTTTCCCAGGCCCCTTTGGGACCTCTGTGGGCTGATGCAATCTCAAAGGGACCTGTGGGTTCTATGCCAGTGGAAGACTCTGTCTACCTACAGAAGAGGTAGGCCCTCTGGGTCCTGCACTTCTATACAGCTACAGCTGCAAAGAATCTGTGGGGCTGTCTGGGAGTGCTATGGAAAAGCAGGGCCTTCTGGGTACTGTGCTTTCATGGGGCTACAAATGCAGACAAACAGAGCCAAGAGTTCATCTGGCTGAAGAAAGCAAATGGAGAAATTACTAAAGAAGAGGATCACTAGTTACATAGAAGCCAATGGCCTGAGGGACTGGTGGCAATACGGGTTCACTGAAGGAAGGTTGTGTCAAATGAACTTGATAGAATTCTTTGACTGGGTCCCCAGGGTACTGGATCGGGGGTCAGTGGACGTTGTGTATCTAGATTTCAAAAAGGTGTTTGATTCTGTGCATCATAGGGGACTACTGCACAAAATGAGATGCCTTGGGCTGGGGCCACTCATGGTTAGGTGGGTGCAAAACTGGCTGGAGGGCAGGAGACAGAGGGTAATTGTTAATGGGGTACCATCAGGGGAGGATATGGTCACCAGTGGGGTGCCTCAGGGGTTGGGGCTGGGGCCACTCCTTTTCAATGTATTTATAGGGGACATAGCAGAGGGGCTAGAGGGAAGATTTGTGGAGGCATGGGGTCAAAATGTCGCAAGACATTACAGCGCAGCAATATACCACGCTGCCAAATACAGCATGGTATATTGCCAACTCAATTACTGTGTGTCTTGGGGGGAGCTCCACCCCCACACCCCTGAACTCCCCCCCAACTTAAATAACTGACTCCATAGGGGGTGCAAAAATTAAAAAAAGATTTTATGCATCTGGGACCAGGAATCAAAACCCGGTCCACAAACGCACTGCCTCCCTTGTTGCCTGTGGCTAAGCTCATCGAGCCACGGCAGCTGCTTGCCGGCAATTCCTCCTCCCAGCAGAAGTGTTATCCTATTCCTCAGAACAGTGAGAGGGTGCACTACCGTGCATACACCCTTTCATGGTTTTGCATCCTCTTGATCTTCCCAACCATGCTGTTCCTGTTGCGCAGTTTTGATGTGCGCAGTAGAGCACGTGACAGACTGACCCGGTAGGCTTTGTGGATAACAGGAAGGTCTGCAATAGATTGGACATGACTGAGGGAGTTGACAGCATGTGCATTGATCTGGAGAAACTGAAGGAATGATCCAGGGAATGGCAATTGTCCTTCAACACAAAAAAATGCAAAATCATGCACTTTATTTTATTTATTTTATTTGAATGTAGGATTACAAGTACCTATGAGCCAATGGCTTTTACAAAGGTTCCACATCGGATGAGGTACAATTCAAACAAGACATTGAATAACAGTATAACAGTGGGTTACAGGCAGTTACATACAATTTTATACATTCAATACAGTGGTAAAAATGCCAGAAGGAGGTCTGGTAACAGGGTTAACATGGTATGGAAGAGAAACACACTAGTGGGGTGCGGCCATAGGCACTTGTCAAATATCAATTAAAGTGCTGCAAGAGGGTAGGAAAGGTGGGTGGGAGGAGGGGAGGATGAGTAGGTGTATGGGAGAGGGTGTTGAGGGGGAGAGGATTAAGTGCTAGATGGAAAGAGCAAAGAGGAGAGGAGCGAACAATTAGGAAGGATAGTCACAGAAGCTAGATGCAGACAGGATGTGATGGAGATGTGATTTGAATGGACCAAGCTTTGACACTGTGGCGATGTCAATGTTGAGACCATTGAACCAGCTGGGAGCTCTGTGCACAAAGGGTCTTTGCCCCTGTGTGGTGCGGAAATGTGGTATATGTGGTAGTTGGGATTCAGAGCCCCTGGTGATGCGAGTAGTCCACACTGGGAAAAGGAGAGCTTGGACACCTGAGGGAGAAAGGCCTAGTGTTATTTTCTTTGCCATAAGGCAGGTTTGATACTTGATCCAGTTTAAAAGTTGAAGCCACCCAATCTGTGCGTAGAGATCACACATGTGGGTAAGGTCATGGGCACCAGTTATGAAATGGCAAGCATTGTTTAGTGCAATGGATATGCACCTGAGGGCAGTGGCAGAGGCAGAGCTGTAGATGATCAAGCCGTAGTCGATTACAGAGATTACTGAGCTCTGTACTGCAATCCTTAAGGCATCTGAGGTAAGGCATTGTCTGTGCCTGAAGAGTAGGCCAATGCGAGTGTTGGCAGCCATGGCAATGTTGTCAATGTGTGTAGCATATGATAGGTTACAATTGATGGTAACTCATAGATATTTAAAGGATTGAACTTGTTCGAGGGTTGCACCAAGGCAGTTTTTAATCATGATGGGATTGAGTCTGTGTTTGTTGTGCAGGCTGCAGAAGAGCATGGACTTGGTTTTTTTATAGTTGAGAACCAAGTTTCAATTGAGGTGAAGGCAAGCTGTAGATTCTTTTGAAGGTGGCCCAGATCCTTGTGAGTGGAGAGGATGACGGCGTTGTCAGCATAAAGGAAGATTTGTGCTGGACACGATTGTGGAAGATCATTCAGAAAGAGGCTAAAAAGAAGTGGTCCAAGAATGGAGCCTTGAGGAACTCCTAAGTGAACAGGATGTGCATCTGAGAGAACACCAGCTATTTTCACTGTTTGGGAGTGGTTTTTCAAGTAGCTCTTGAGCCAGGTAGTGGACTCAGGTGGGAACCCAGCAGAATGTAGCTGTGTGATTGATAGTTTATGATGTACAGTGTCAAAAGCCTTGGTCAGTTCTATGAAGACCGACGTGGTTAGGAGGCTGTTGTCCAACAAGCTGTGTATAACACCAGTGAATTCAAGGAGGGCCGATGTAGTACTGTGGCCTGTATGGAAGCAATGTTGTTGGGGGCAGAGGATGTTGTGTTTATCCAGGTATTCCATTAGCTGGTCGGATACTATATGTTCAATGGCCTTAGAGAGGAGGGAAGTATGGAGATAGGCCAGTAGTTCACATGCAGGTCCTTGTCTCCACTTTTGTGGACCGGGATTACTGTAGCTGATTTTCATCTGTCAGGGAACTGGCTGATGTTGAGGGAGAGGTTGAAAAATGTTGTCAGTGGAAGTAGCACTTCATTAAGGGTGAGGTCAAGTGTGTCCCCACTAGTTCTGGATTTGGCGATTGCATTAGAGATGTATTTACAGACCTCATGCATCCTGACTTCCTTAAAGTAGAACTGTGGGTGGTTGGAAGGAGGGGGTGTTGCGGGCTGGGGGTAGGAGAAGGAGGGTGGACATCATTAAAGAAGTCCAAAGGGAGAACACTGCTGAGGTCAGAGAACCCAATATTGAAAGTATTTTCAATTGTGGTAGGGTTGGGAGGTCATAATACCATTGAACAGACAGATTGAGTATGGCGTCCAGTTCTGGAGGCCATACCTCAAGATGGATGTGTACAGAGTGGAGCACATCCAGAGGCAGGTGACAAAATGGCAAAGGGTCTCAATCATCTGTCTTACGAGGAAAGGCTAAAGGACCTCAGCATGTACTCCCTAGAGCAAGGAAGGGAAAGGGGAAACATGATTGAGATCTTCAGATATATCAAGGGTATTAACAGGGTGCCAGTAGGGGACATCTTATAGCTAAGGGAGTGATTGAAAACAAGGGGGTATGATTTGCAGATAGTAGGGGGGAATTTCAGTGGAAACATCAGAAAATTCTACTTTATGGAGAGGGTGGTAGAACTGGAACAGACTCCCAGAGGAAGTGGTGCAGACAAGAACTGTGGGGGGATTTAAGAGAGCATGGGACAGACACAAGGGGCTGTTAGACCCGGGGGGGCGGGTGGACAGCAATAACAAAGTCCTAGCAGCATGCTAGGCATACTGGGCAGACTGGGTGGACTTGGCAGTCCTTTTCTGCCAACATGTTCTATGTTTCTGTGAGAAGTGGGCCCTGCGCTTCAGTGCAGCAATGAACACAGAAATGCAGGGACCTCAGGGAAGTATACCAATGGAAGAGTTCTCTTCACAAGTATGGTTACTTGTTGCCCATGTGGCCAAAACTGAATCGCGCCTCCCCGTGCTGGGAGTGGCACTGCATGGCTGTGTCATCCATCCCAGCCTTGGCCCATCCTGTTGGCTCACTAAGCTCACACCCAAAATCAGCTAAACAGCAAGGAACACAGCATACTACCCACTGGGCTAACAGCTGGCCCTGCATATTTACATTTTGACCCCAAATTTTCAACATAGTGTTTTTATGCCAGGTCTGAAAATTTACATCTGTCATGTTCATGAGGTGGTATGAGAAAATGCTATGTTGAAAATTTTGGGTCAAAATATTGAAAATTACCAAAGATAGACATGAACATTGAAAAATGTCAATGTGCCTTCATGACTTTGTTGTTCTGTTAATATGTTGACCCTAACTTTTCAACATAGTCATCTTCTGACCCCACCTCATGAACATGATTGGGGAAAATCTTCAAATCCTGTTCAAAAGGTGATTTTGTGGAGCCAGTGCAAAATCATTTTTCAGGCTGAATTCGAAAAATGTCACCTGCCTTGTTCATGAGGTGGGGTTCCAAAAAGGCTATATTGAAAATCTGCTGAAAAAAATATCAAAAAATGACTAAGTTAAGAGTAAATTTTCAAAACATATTAAAATACACTGACCACACTTACCTTGTTTATTTCAGTTTTCAGTCATGGTTGCAAGAGTATGACATATTTTTTTGTGGAAAGTAGATTATGGCGAGGGACCCTCTGTAGGTGAGTGAGACATGTGGGGGTGTGGGGTCCTGGGTGCTGAGTGGGGGGTCAGAGTGGGGTAGGTGGGGGCTTGGGGGTAGCAATGGCACAAAAGACATCAGTGGAAGGAGTAGAAACCAACAAGAGGCAGCTTCTTTCATAACAAGAAATGAAGATTAGGAACTCCAGTGCTGGGCCTGGTGTTTGGAGGCACTGGCGGGTGGGCATCCCACTATCCTGAGGACTCGTTGTGTGTTGGGGGGCTGGCAGAACTTCTGGAGGGGAGGGGGGGTTGATTTCACTACAGCAGCAGTGGGGTAGAGTGCTGCAATGCCACTCAGTATTGTGTGTTTGTGGGGAGGGGAAGAATAGTTGGCACTGGTGATTGAGCATTCCAATGTTGAAAATTAATCTAAACAGTGGCTGTGAGATTCAGCACCCCCTGTCTGTTACTAAATGCATGGGTCAGATGGGATGGAGATACACCACCACCAGTTTGAAATAAAAACAAAAACAAATCTAGAGCAGGTGGGATGGGGATACCAGCAAAGATAATGAGCACCCACTGATGGTTTAAAACAGCTGGGAAACCAGGATGGAGAGGGGGAACACAGTTCTACAAAGAATTGCATTATTGAACGAAAGCAATGTGGTGGGAAGTGATATGTTTCACACAGCTTTTGTAAGCTGTGAAACACTTTCTCTTTTGCAAAAATAGAGTTAATGTTAGTATGTTTATTTTTGGACTGAGATGCAGAACATTTTTAACAATTTATTCAACAATTATCCAAAGAAAGAACATAAATATTACAGAAGTTTGTTCCTTGGCCCAAACTCTATCAAACCTGAAAGTTTCAGGTTTGAAAACCAAACTGTTTTTGAGTTATATGTGAGCAAAAAAGGGCAAATACTCATATTTGTACAGTTTTTGTGCCTTTGTAACATTGCACTCCCCCCAACAAATATTCACAACATTTTCAGGATCTTGGGGTCCTGGCACTGATTCCAAGCCTACCAATTTTCAGACAAATTGGAGAAATGGGGGCAATGTTATTAAGTTACCCAAGCTGGGGTTTAATATCAAAGTGCTTACGCAACACTAATATATAGGCACTACCATACCTGTATAATATTCCATAAGGAACTGTACTGAATATTATTGAATAGTAGAATTTGTAATTAACAAGACACACCACTTATGGTACTATGCATGGCTAGCAGGATTAAGTTTAAACTATCACTAGTATCAGAACTAGAGATGGTTGGGGCTAGTCAATATTTGTTTCTTCTGAATATTTATTTGACATTGTAAAAAAAAATGTTCATTCTTTAGAGTATTTTTTTTCTAGAAAGGAAGACAGACATTAAATAAAAATGGAATTAGCTGAATTTATTGTATCTCTGAAAAGAGTATGAAAATTATTTTAATGGCTGAACCAAATGTTTCCTGAGTTCTGCCAAATATGCAGTTTCCACATGTCTTGTTAAAGAAATATGACAATTAAAGAATGAATACATTGTTTTGTAAAATAATTGGTTAATGACATTACTATGCATAAAATCTGATTCACTGCCCTCACTCAATTAATAGTGCTATGCAAAAGGAAATTTCCACCATCAGATTTTCAGCAAAAGAACTATTTCTGCTTCCATGAACAGTCACATCATTTTTAGAATTTGTTCTGAAAAATGTTGTCAATAAGTAAACTATAGGATCATTCAAATAAAAAAAACTGTACATTTTTGAATATTTGGAATTTATTCCTGCAGTTGGGAATTGTGGACTACTCTACAAATGGCAGACATCATGGCTTAAATGACATCATTTTCATATTTTCTGAGGAATTGTACAGCGTACACTTTGGAATTCCAAGGTTTATGCTTATTTTCCATGGAAAGAATCATTGTTTAAGCACCTGGTAAAGGTAAATGTATGAGAAATTCTTTACCGCATTCTTCGGCCCATCCCTAATTAGTAGCTGATTCACTCGGGAATACCCAAATTACTGTAATCTTCTACATCTCTTGATCAGTATAATGATTTAGTGCATTGAGATTTATTTAGACTTCAAAGCCTGTATTTTCAAAGTGTTGCAGGAGATGTAACAGCAGGTTGCATCACTTTTAGCTACACCCATGCTGGCATCCAGATTTGTGATGCAACTGTGATGCAAAAGTGTAGCAACTACGACTCAGTCACAGTAAAAGAGATGCAGCTGACCCAGTATTAACTAACAGTTCTGCTATGCACTCTGTTTCTGGGTGTACAGAGATGTTTATGTTGCACAAAGCTTCCCCTTATTGTGGTGCAGGTTTATCTAAGCTTAGGACTCCGAGTTTGGAAACAGTAACTTAATTTACAGGATGTAGTGTATGACACAACACACTTTAGCAAAACTTTTGATTTTACCACATACATGGCACTTAGCTGACTTGACTGGGCAAGTTGGAAAAGTTGCCAAGTGTTGATAAGAACCAGAATGGAAACAATGATTACTTCCCCCCTTTTCTTTATTGAAATGTTTAGGTTTGTCCATGTAGCTATGTTTCTGTTTCATTACAGTGGTGGGGCATGATTTTTCTTGTATTGCCTGCACTCGGTGTGTGCACACTTCTGCACTGGTTTTGGCATTACTAATTAGAGATTTGTGAAGCTGAGAAACCTTAATCTCGCCAGAACTTCACGAAGTTCGAAAGCTTCATAAAGTGCAAAGTGTCGACTTTGCAACATTTTGCCAGGTGAAGTGACACTTTTTCCTCCAAAGTGAACAAACTTCATTCACTCATGGTGGAGTTGTCAGCTTGTGAAATAAAGTGTCACTTGGCCAGCAAAAATGTTGGGATGTCAGCAAAGTCAAAGTCAGTGATGCCAACAGGAACTCAACAAAGCTTACTGAAGTTGAAGTTTCACAACTTTGCAATAACTTTGGCAAAGTTCAAATTTGCTGCAATTCTCTGTTACTAATTGCAGACTCAGTTTGGTGAGCAATTGTTACAACTTTTTTGAGCATAAGGTCAGTCTCAACAGTCTTTTTTGAATTCTTGCAGAACATGTTTTTCCACAGGCTGATCTTTAATCATCTCTTCAGTGAAACCGGCAGTTCACAAGATGCAGCTGATTTCCTCACAAGAGAAATGTAGTGCTTGACTGACTAACCCATATGCTGTGCTCATTGTCTGAAGTGATGTTGTTCAGCAGCCACATTGACATTTGGGGTGAAGTCTACCAGGGGTTGATCTTAACGTTCATTAACTAGCCCGGGTACTAGTGCAGATTGTCATGGGCTAGTGCAGAATCTCTGTCACTTGCCCAGTTAGGCTAGTGCAGTTTCTCTGGTGGGAAAGCTGCAGTTCCATTCTCTGCCTGTTGTGCTGTGTGGTGCTCATTCGGTCGCAAAGAAAAAAAACACACCACCATGAAGCACAGTTGGAGCAGTGAGACCACAAGGAAGTAAAGTAAAAAACAAAACAAAAGGGGATCGGAAACTGACTGAGACTACAAAGGAGCCCCCCCCTCCAGCCAAACTGAACAACACCCCACCAGTAGCATTCAGGACACAGTGCAGTCAGAAATGTGAGACATAATTAAAGACACACAGCTCAGTGTTTAAGTCAAGACTAGTGGTAGGGCAGCATTTGCGCCATAATGTTGGGTCAGAAGTATATCAAGACAAACTGCTGAATCTGAAATAAAGTTAGCTTAGCTAGTAATGCACTTCGACCTCATCTCTGCTGTTCCATTTGTTTTAACCGTGTCCCTGTCACCCTGTGCTGTGGTCACCATCTGAAAAGCTGCAAAGCAGCAGTGGCAGCAAATAATATGCGCAAGTGAGAAAATGGACTCCTTCTAATGAAAAACGTGACCGAAACACCCCCACCCAAACTGGACAGTTAACACCCCACAGCATTTAGGAGTCAGGACACAGCACAGTCAGAACATCAAGATGCCTTGTCCTGATCCTGTCACCCTGTGGTCACCATCATTCTGAGAAACTGCTTCCAAAACCCTGAAGCAGCACCTGCAGCAAATATGAACCAGTGGGAAAACCGGCTCCTTCAACCTAACTGTAACAGCTGGTCTCTATCTCCACAGGCAGTAATGGTAGAAAGACAGACCCTGAGTCTGCCCCCCCCCCAAAGTAAAACAACATCGCTAGATTCTCCAGCATTCATGCAAGGGTGTGGTCAGAACAGTGAGAGATAGCCACGCTAATCAAACAAGAGACTAGCAGTCTACAGCCCTGGAACACAGAGAGGTTAAACCAACATTCCGACCCCTGCTGTTCTTTTCAGCTTTGTCCCTGTGGTTTGTCTGAGCTGAGAGTGACTGTGATAGTGATACAAGTGTGCTTGAGAGTGAGCCACACTCCCCAACACCACACCATCCAGCAACATTTAAGGATCATTTGACTTTTATATTAAGAACTTTAAGACAATGACATTAAGACACTGACTTCACTAAGTGTTATATAAGTATTTTATTTCACAAAGTTCACTTGTAATTTAGGTTTCAAATAAATTCAGACATATGCTTGATACATTTTGATTTTATTTGCTTTTTGTTTAACAAATTACCGTGAACCATATTGATTGCGGACTAATGCAAACTTCTGCGGGCTAGTGCAATCTCTGGTTCACTAGCCCAGCTGGCTAGTGCAAAAAAAAGTTAAGGTAGACCCCTGAAGTCTACCTCAAAAGCAGTAACAGTTCCTTTGTTAGTCTCATCCAGCAATGTTAATGTGTTGTAGAGCCATTATCCCTCTATACCTAAGCAGTGGGTCAATAATGCTCATTTCCTGGCCTCAGAAAAGTTATCCCCACTGAATGCCAGCAGTTAGTTTTCAAACATATGATGCCAGATTTTAAAAGTAAGTTTGGTTTCCTCTGGGCACTCCAGAAATGAAATCAGAGGTGGAACAGAAGTACTCATCATCATTGTTGCCAATTTATTATGCATTGAGGCCAGAGATAAGAATAGCAATTGGATGGCAAAGGATCAAATCATTAACAGCTGTATTCTGGAGCTTTGAAATTTACACCAACATGGCTTCTCCTTCACTTCCCCTTATCTGTGCTACTGTACCCTCTAGTGGCAGAAAGACATATCATAACAGTAGATTAGTGAATGGGGGAAATTTGGCAATGACTCTGAGGAAATTGCCTTACTCTTTCTGAGAAGTATAATTATATCTTTAACATACACCTGAACAATGCCAGGACAGGCAGATGAGACCTTGGTTTAACATATTATCTGAAAAATGGCCCCTCATGACAGAACAGGGTGCCTCTAAAACCAGACTAGAGCAATGGCAAAGTTACTTTTAATGAAAAGTAAGCTCACCCTGCAGACCAGCCAGTACCACTTCCTGCAGAACCTGGTGTTAATTGGAGGCCTCCCATTCAACTTCAGATCAGCCCTGATTCTACTTATCTCCTGAGATCTTATGGGATCAGGCTCCAAGTTGGTAAGGCTACAAGCAAATAGCTACAAGCAAATATTATTATGTATATAATATGGGATATGGTGCTAATGAAAGTGACAGAGGAGTGAGCAGGTTGACAGTTGTGTTTTAACAGGTTGTAGTGCAGAAAGGAGGAACTTTGTAGGACCGTAGAAAAGGGAATTACAGCAGTCAATATGAGAGGAGATGAGGGCCTGACTAGGGGTGTTGACACAATAAGAGCCAATGAGAACTATCAACTAATGAGAAAACCATTCATAAGTCTAACACACCAAAACATTTTACTCAGAAAATTATTGGCATATGGAATGCTTTGCCATCACATGCAGTGAATCCCAGAAATTTGTACAACTTTTAAGAAATAATTACATAATTTTACACTTGTGAGAGGGAACTTTATATCTTATTGCTGCGGAAGTGGGGGTAGTCAGGATGGGCTTCACCTTCTTTGGTTCTATGTGATATGGGCGACTATGGAAGGGCGACCAGCAGAAGAGCGATGTCAGGGCGGTGAAAACAATTTCACCACCCTGAAAACCTCGTACATGGAAGCGGGCGGACTGAAAATACTTGCTCTGTGGGGAGGCTGTACCCCCACAACCCCTCCATGCAGGGCTTCACACCCTGCAACCCCCTACTTAAGGATTCTCAACTCCAGGGGGGTGCAAGTCGGGGGTTGCGAAAGCAAAAAAAATAAGGTTTTGGGCCAGGAGCAAGAAAAGCACAGTAGCGCCTGGACCCAGACCTGAACCTGGAACCCCAGTGCTGCAAGTGGAGGCCAACACCTGATGCCACAGTGCAGCTCAGCAGCTGACCGCTGTGCCACCCCCTACATCCCCTCTACCCCCTCCCAGGCCATGCTCACCATGCTCGCTCCCCCATGTGCATGTACACGTAGTGACATCCTGTCGCTAGGGTCGCCCACCCCACCACATCCGGTCACCCTCCCTGTCCCCTCGCCTTTTGGGCTTTCGCCCATATTGCATCACCATTTCGGATGGTGCCGTGATTCAGGTGCCCACCTCACGTGCTACCCCTTCTTCTTTGTTATTAACTATTATAATACCTAGTGGAAATACAATGGCATAAGTGGGTAGTACTATGAAGGTTAATGTGGGAAGATTTGTTGCCTATAAAGATGTGAGGAGAAAAGGTAATCTCTAGGTTAAAGACTCCTCAGATTTTTGTCATGGGGGCGTGGAAGGTGTCAAGTAGACTGATAGACTTGAAACTGAAGGAGCAAACACATCAAAATTATTTTCTGCAAACTATAGTTTAAGGATGGCCAATCTGTGGGAGTTGAGGTTCTGTATTGCAAAAGTTTTATTTATTTGAAATGTGCATTATAAAGATGGTCAGATGTCACTTGAGATGCAAAATCTAATTTTCGGTGGCCCTAAGGGACAGCAGGGTACATAAAGGTGATTGGCTCATAGTGTCGTACAATAGGATGAATAAGTGTGAAATCTAAAGGGATACACAGTTTACTCACAGTATAAGAAAGTTCAGGGCAATAATTATGCAGTAAGGCATGCCAGGACATGTGCTGTGCTGCGCTAATGTCACACTTGGGGTATGCTGTGAGGCATGAGACTACAGGCAATGTGCCAACTATTTGAGAAATGACATTATTCCACTGACACATGCCCTGCCATGCCTTAATACAATTATAAAAACGATCCATGTGTATGTTTTTGGTTTTAAGTAGCCTGTTTTGCAGGCACGTCTTTCACCTGTGAGACTGTACTGTGATAACTTCACAAGTGAAACTGTCCCTCCACCATTAAGCTTTTAGCATTTCTTCTTATAATGGAGAGCTTATTATAGAGCAGGTAGGGGATGATAGTCACTGATATGTAGGATTTCTCCTTTATGCATACGGACACTGATGAGAATTGAAAAGGGGGTGGGTGATAGTATTCTATATAAATTTGCAAATATTTGGGGGACCATTAGTGGAGTACTGGTGGGAAGGTCACAATGATCCTTGAGTTGCTCAAACAGCAGCCTTTTGAATGTGGAGAAGTCAGGGTTTGTTGAAAGAATGGTCTTGTTGACTGTTCCATTGCAAGGCATGAGAAGGAAAAGCAAGCCAGTCTGCTGAAATGCATCACTGTGGTACTATACTGCTTACTCTTTTGGTCCTTCTTGATAATAGGGAGAATGGACAGGGATGAAAAGGGAATCAATTATTGTGGGACTCGGGTGTGGATAAATTTATAAAGGTGCCAGTGGTAGTCCTTTCATGTGGCAGAACTTGGCCAGTTGAGTTGGCTGTTGGCAGTGGCAGAGATTCTCATACTGGGCAAATCATACAGCCTATTGTACAGGACACCTGGCTGGGCAGTATACCACATCACACATTTCGTCTCCATATAATTTACTGAAGATTTTCAAATACAGATAAGATACAGACAACACATATAGGAGATATGCAATGGCTTGACCCAAAATGTGCAATTTAACTACTAGAGTGAGAGGCAGAACCATAACTCATGAGTGACAGAGCCATGGGTAACTTATAAAAATATTTCCCCAGTACAAGTGATAATAAACTGACTGTTCCAAGTTAGGTTGTTGCATATTCAATTTATACAACATCAGTTTACTAGTTAAAACTTTCAGATCTGCTGTTTATTTGAAGACTTGGCTGTTTCTTCTTGATTTCAACTGCTGGCTTCAGTCCTGCACTAGACAATAGTGATGTCATCAGCATGGTAAAAGTTTCTCTCCGACTAGTGCAGTATTCCACTGTGATGAAACTGCTCTTCAAGATCCCAATTATGACAACACAATAACATAGGTTTGATATCTTCCAGTTAGTGCTATCATCAGCCAAAATATTACTTTTTATCTTTTCAGCTTTACCCTAACTCCTGTTAGATAAATGTGTTTCTTTAGATTCAAAGGCATGGACTCATTTTGTACAGTAAATTCAATAAGGGATTAAATTAAGGTTTAACTAGTGAGGCAGTGCTTCTTTATATGTTCCTGGAAAAGTAATAATTACAAGAATGGAGTCTGAGGGTCTGGCTAAGGCTGTGAATTAGCACAATGCATTAATGCACTGGCGGTACAGACGTGGATTAAGAGATGTTTCAGGGCTTCAGTGATTTCATTTTGATAACCAATAAAAAATTAGAAACAGGAAGAGAAGAAGTAATGAGTGAACAATTTTGAATTACAAATGACTGCTATGGATTTCTATTCCTAATGGTAAGGGGCTGATTCAGGACTCGGCCATAATAAGGAGCCAAAAAAATTAATAATTATCATTTTCAGCACTGAGCATATACAGCAGAGAAAAAAGACAGCTAAGCAAAAGTGGAGTTTGAAAATACATAGCATGTTTCTGGAAAAAAATAATGTTCTAAACAAAGAGATTCTATCTTTAATTTGCTTCTGCATGGTATTTGCCAATGGAAACCAAATGGTGTGTGTGTGTGTGTGTGTGTGTGTGCCCAAAACCTAATCAATCATACACATTATCCAAAAATGTACCCAGTAATGATTTGCCAAATGTGGATAATAATGGAATACTTATGTTATTCCTCTCCATACAAAATAAAACCTTCCTTGGTCCACATAAGAACCCTAATGCTCTTAGACTTGAGAGAGAAGGGATTTACAGAATCCCTTGAGACTGCAAAGTACTCTGGATGGGATCTAGTCCCACTCCTGCTGAAACGATATATTGTACATCCCAATACCCACAGACTCTAGCCACTATCTACCACCCCAATAGGCAGTCACATCTCCTTCAGTACCATAATTAAGTGACAGCACAACACTTCTTCAGAAGGCCACAAATCTGCTTTATTGACCAGGGCAGAATTCTATGACTACTCCTAGCCATGGTGTTTGTGCAAGCCCAAACATAACCTCTAGTATAGGCAAATGGGCCTGTAGCAAGAGTATCCAGTCAGTGCACTTACTGGGGTTCATGCACACCCACCTGTAACAGAAGCTAGACTTGTACTTGCATAGCACAAGAAAACTATTCTAATGCTCTCATGACATCCAAAAGCAGTCTCAAAGCTCAATCACAGTCATGCCACTCCCAGTCAATATAGTGTACAGGGAGTAGCTGGACCCCACTTGTCACAATTTAGGCAACGCTCTAGAAAAGGGGATGCATTCATAGCAATGTCTGATTGATGAAAACAATCAGGAAACAAAGGAGTCAGATTCTACAGTAGGTAGTTTGTAAGTAGTGGACAATTACTAAAGCATATCTATGCAAACATAAAAAAAAAATTACCAACCTCTGAAGAAAGTGCAGTACAGGTAATAGTGACCCTAGCACCTTGTGGACAAACCGCTTCCTCAAGTTGTGTCACACAACACTAACTTGGCACTATTTATTGTCTGTCCATGATCATATGACAACAAAAGGTTATACTCCCTAGAAGAGCATCACAGTGACTCCCTACATTCACTTGCTGTTGTCTTTCGATGAGCATTGGATTTTGCTTTATCTTTTTGTATACTTTGACAGTATGAATTAAATGTGTTACTTGATCCAACTGTTTTCCCAAGCTCTGATCCTCTTTTCCCCTGTCTCTCCACTCAGCCTCTTCTTTCTTTTCCCTCAAGTCTCTTCTACAGAATATTTCTACCCTCTCCTGCAACTGTACCTGACCCCTGACCTTAGAATCTCTCACCCCCGTTATGCTGGGTGTCCCCACCTCAGACTCTGAGCAATTTTTGCCCATCCAAATCTCCCAGTCTGCATGGCAGTCATCTGCTCCTAATTATGTGATCTCATCTGGAAACATATTTGCACGTGTTCCTTATTGCATTCTATAGCATTGATTACTCTTGCACAGGCTGAGTGGTTTTAATCTGCTCCTGGTCATGTTCACACTCGGTAGTATATTAGAATCTGTACCCTGTTTTTGTTTTGTCATTGCACCTTTTATTGAGTTGCATGGTTAGTCTGCCTGTATATCATGATTGTTCAGCTGTAATATTTTCTATCACTCTTGCACCATATTGTATTTTATTTTACTCTTGCATCAATGGGTCAATGGCAAGATGTCTAAATGGACAGAGGTAACTAGTGGCAGGCCATAAGGTTCAGTTTTGGACCCCATGCTTTTCAACTTTTATATGTGGAATTCACATAATGGAATACAGGGCTGGTCAACAAAATTCGCAGACAATGTGAAATTGGGGGGCATTACCGACAGACATTAGTATCAATAAAATGTAGGATGGTCTTAATAAATTGGAAAACTGGACACATGACTCCAAAATTAGTTACAGCATAGCTAAATGTGCAACATTACACTTAGGGAAGAGGAATCTGAGAGCTAAATACACAACAGACAACAAACTACTACCAACCCACAAGAAAAATATCTTGAATCATAATATCAGAAAGTTTCACATGGAACAAACAATATGACGCCATTACTGAAAAATGTGGTCAGATTATGGGATGTATTCTGAATAATATAAGAAGTAGGAAAACTGAGGTTTTGTTGCCTTTATATAGATGATTGGTCAGCCTTCATCTGGAGTATGAGGGTCATCTCTGGTGTCTGCATACTAGGATGAATATAAATAGTCTGGAAAGGTACAGAGAAGTTTTACCAAAAGGATTCAATGAATGAGGAACACGGCCTGTGAGGAGAGACTGAATAAGCTAAACCTATTAACACTGCAGAAGAGAAGACGAAGGGGTCCCATGATATTAAAATACAGAGCAGATTGGAAGCCAGAATTGTTTGAGACATTGAACTTGAATGGATGCTATGCAAGGGATGGTATGTGACAAGATGTGTTAAAATTAGTGGGGGACATTATTAAGATCAATAAAAGAAGGGGATGGTTTACTGAGTTTTTTTTAGGTGGAACAACTTAGCAGAAGAACCTGTATACAGTAGGAACCTTTAAACATTAAACATTTGACTAGACAAATACATGGGGAATAACATGGTTATTTATTGAGAAGCAACAGGCAGTTAAAACAGATATACTGTCTCCTTTTGCCTGACACTTTCCTTATGTACTCGTATGTAGGTCAGGGGCATAATGGCATTAAGAGTTGTTCTGGTCTGTGGGGGAGTTTAATTTTGCAGGGTGGGTCTTTTGGGTAAGAGAATAGCCTTAAACAGACCTGAAAATCATACTTTGATTTGATCCTGTTTGGGTGGTGAGCATTATCAGATACAGAATTATCAAATTTTCTGCTAGACAGAGTCTGTGCAGTATATGAACTATTTAGAATCATGCAGATTCAAAACCTGGTTTGGGACAGTCATTTTAGTTATGTAAATACAGTGATATGATCCTTTCCTGTGAAAGTGATATTAAAACTGCTGGCCCAGTGGTGAAGAAGGCTGAGGCACATAGCATCATATCTGTTGCCATGCTGGCAACCCCAGTTTGGGAATGGACTCAGGTCATCAGGATATGGCCATGGAGGGAGAGGATAGAGTGACCAAGGACTGCTCTCCTCTTCTGGGGAGGGCTGGTCTGTCAGCTCAGCCTTGGCTGTCCCTATGTGGAAACTTGGGGATAGAACAGTGCTAGGGAGGTATGTACAGGAGGGAACTTGGGAGACAAGTTGTACAGGTGCACCTCCATACATTAATATGACCCTCCACAGTGGGGCAGGAGTAAACCAAGAAAATGGCATTGGAGTGGCTTAGAGAGGCACAGCACAGCCATTCCATGTCTGTGCTGCTGTCTAGTCATCACAAAGGTCTGCCTCAAATGTGCTGAATGGGGAGGAGGATGGCCCTCCCTTCCCAGCTCTGCCAAGAGTGGAAAGCTCATGGGGGAACCAAAAGACCAAGTAGGTGGCTTCGGTAGTAGGGGAGCTAGTATGGGGGGGCAGGGACTGGGCCGAAGAGCAGCCCCACCAGACACAGAGGAAAAGATATATATGGGGGAAAAAAGGAAAACGAATGATGTTAAAACACAAATATTTATTGTGAAGTGAAAATGTGGTTATATAATGGAGGTGAAAATAAACAGAGGCGCAATCATATTATCTACACCTGTTGGTAGACATGCATGAAAATAAACATTTATTTGTATGTATATCAATAAAACTAAGTGCATATTTCCATAAGTGCTTGTTAGCCATTTAACCAATCATGAGTAACTATTTATATTAGAAACATGTCTTTGTGTTAAATAAACCAGTTATTTCACTTGCCCTGTTTGTATCATCCAATTCATTTTCATTTGTCCCATCAAAGCTAATTACACATTCATGACTATACCAGAGGCTTACTCATTAAAATAAATATGATTATATAATCAGGGCAAGTGTAATAATCCATATTTATTTTGCGGTATAGCAGAAAATACATTAACATTTTAGATTTGTAGAAAAAAGTATGCTACTGTGATTGGAAATAATGTCATTTAAAAACTATCAATTAAAGACATTTTTCCTGAACCACCTGTCATTGCCTATGAGTGGCCCCCAAACCTTTCTAACATAATAAAATGTAATAAAAACTTCCATCAGAGCCAAATGTGAAATTAGGGGAATTACACTAAGCAATGATACAAAATGCGAGACCTTCACCCTCATACTGTATACACTCAGACTGCCATCAAAGCAGGACAGAACAGCACAGTAAAACTAATGAATCCTACACATGTCATTCAAGCAATGCGGTTTACCTAACTCAGTACACAAAGTAAACAGACAGATGCTACACAGGGGGAAACAATCCAACAACTGCGAACCAGGATGAACATTCTCTGGCGCACTTCAGTATTAAAACAGTTGATTAGCAAACCAGTAGAACAGCACATTTCCCAACCATTGATCTACTGCATCTGTTCTAATACTAAGAAGCAATTTCAAAATTAAATAGGAGAGCAGGACCTGAAACTTGCACTTTATTAAGCAATTTAAGTCTAAATATAACAAGTTTAACCAGGGCATTGGATTTATGGCACACCATAGTGAACTTTAATAACTGCATTACTAAATGGTACTTGTACTGTTATACTGATTGCTTGTGCACCTAATTTCTTGTTTTTTTTTATGGCTGTGGGCAGAGCCTACAGCCATCTTAATGTATGTAGCTTGAAAATGGAGTATCGTGGAACACATGTTTTGGACTTTTCAATGTATCCTTCCACATCTATAAATCACTATGCCAACTAAAAAAAAATACTCCCTCCTTTCCGTTTAGAATGTTGGAGACATAATTCTAAGCTGCTTATCAGATAGCCATTAGGAAACTAAAACAGCTTGTTAAATATTGGTTGCCTATTAAACTGGAGATTTGTTTACCCCCTTTGAAATGCAACAACTTGCACATTTAAATACCCAGCATTTAAATATTTTTGCAGCTAACTTCAGTTGGTATGTATTGTCTTTCAAGAAAGATTCATACTTCATAAATGTCAAACCTTTCCCAGCAAAAGTACAATGATTTACACTGTTTTTTTAGCCTTCTAAGACAGTATCTGAAAAGTACTATCTCAGACATATGCCAGGTCCTCAGTGAGCTACCCAAACTAAATATATAAGTTTCTTGACAGCAAGGGCTGTGTCTGCCTGTGTGCCAAGTACTGAAGTGTGTGTGTGTGTGTGTGTGTGTGTGTGTGTGTGTGTGTGTGGTGGAGAAACAGTCAAACTTCTGGCAAGGAAGACCTCGTCTAATTTATTAACTGCTGACATACCAGAAGAGTGAGAAATTCATCTGTATAATTATCTGATTCCCTATGTTCCCATATAGAGTTATAAAAAAAGTTAGTCAAAACAACAAAGAAAGAAATTTATTGGGGAGAACAATTGAGTTTTTCTTGCATTTTGGTCCTCCAACTCTAGACTGTGGAACATAAATGCATTGTTTGTGGCTGGAATGAAAAATCTAAACAGTAAGAAGGTCTAAACAGTAATATTTTAATTTACAGTATTAGTAATGCAATCATGCATCATTTTTATAAATAAAGTTGAGGTCTGATAATAATGTAGCCAGGGTATGTGTTAACTTGCTTTGTTCTCTCACAACATGCAGCAGTAATAGCAGTAGTAGTAGTAGCAGTAAAAATTTTATTCTGAAAATTCAGAAAAGGATAGCCTTATTGACTTGATATACAGTATAATGTGCTATTTTTGAGAGTGAAAGAGATCATGCCATGTATTAGGAGGAAAAATATTGTTTAGATACACAGATACATAGACACTGTTGGCAGATAACGGCCTTTGACCCACCCAGACTGCTCATTTGAGCTTGTAAATTCCCTTTATATTTTTTTATATTATTATTTTTATATTTTTGGTGGTTTCGTGTAGGCTTAATATTATTCCTGAAATGTCAGAGATCTTCCTGGAGAACTTGCAAGATACTGGTATATAACTATATAATTTGTAAAAGATCCTGATCAAACAACTGGAAACAGATGACTGTTTTTTTATCATTTTATAATATGATGTACTGAGTGTGTATTTACTGAGTTGCTGGATCAGGGCCTTGAAGAAAATAATACCATTTACTTAACTCATTCAAGATTCTATCAGGTGGTCAGAAAAAAAAAGTTATGAGAATTTGTCTGAAAATTAACAAACATAAGATGCAAAAAATAGCATCTGTGTCAGTGGCTCAGTAGGTAGCACACTCGCCTCTGAGGCCAGAAGATCAGAGGGCCATGGGTTCAGTTCCCACATCTGGCACTTGGGTTAATATCCCAGTACTGATACTGTAGTGCAGCATGAGGGGGGTACTGCACTTCTGAGGTGCTGTCTTTCAGATGAGACATTAAACTGAGGTCCCATCTGCCTGGATTGGTGGTAGTTCAGGTGGATGTTAAAGATACCATGGCACTTTTCGAAAAGAGTAGGGGAATTTCCCCGGTGTCCTGGTCAAATTTCCCTCATTCACTAAAAAAATACTACCAACAGCTTAATCTGGTTCAAGGTCAGCTGGCATTCATCTGTAACCCCCTTCCCCGGGTCGTGCCTGAAAATAGGCAGGATTTGTCTAGTGCACTTACCCGGTCAACAAAAACTACATAAATAAATAAATAAATATGTATATGGAGAAATGTCTCTAATTTATTTGCAATAAATTTGTTTACAGGCATTGCTAGTATCTTTTGAAAGAGTCACTAACTAGTTGTGATTACTTATTTGTGAGTATAGTTCATGAAATAATTAGTATATTTGTTATTTCATATAGTATCCCATTATGCCTTAGGCATACCATGTAAATCCAAATAATTCCAAGGCCATCTGTTTTTTCCATTTCAAACTTTATTCATTTTTATACGGTTACAGAGAGAAGATCCAAAATTGCAAACAATTCCAAGGCCATCTTGACATATTAATACAGAACAGCAAATAAGAGGTATTTTCCTGATAAAAGGCTGCTGATATAATAAATAAGGAACAAAGTCATAAATAAGGAACCAGTGGCTTATGGAAAAATATATAGGGATTTGATTCTGTCTCTGTGGGGAAAATACAAGAAAAATGAGAGCTTGTTACAGGTAAATGGTTATTTAGATCTGGAAGCACTGCATATTTCTATTCTCGTATTTTGTATCCTGGATAGCACAGGGGAGATGCTACATCTCATTGTCACAGGAATGTTCATTTACACATTTTTGCACTGCATTTACTTAGTCTGTCCCAGATTAGATGCAATATCTTGTTTTTCAGTGGGGTCAGGATGTTACCATATTTAAAATGTATTTATTCAGGGTACCTAGTCCAGGGCCTCCCTTATTCAAAGGAGATGCACAGCACATCCTGGCAGAAAAAGGAGATGTGCCAAGTAACTCCAATAATACACTGCAGCACAATATTCAAACATGCAGGATGTGCTGGCTGCAAGGGAATGGGCTGGGCGCACACAAATGGTATGCCATGCAAGTTGAGGGGGCTTTACCATGCATAAGCCGCACTGCAGCATATTCAGTGGGAATGCACCCCTCAAAGTCCAGAGCACCGTGGCCCACAGTTAGGCCATGAATAGCTGGTCTAACCCCGCCAGCCACCCAGAGGTGGGCTGTGGAAGTGCACCCAGGTGCACAGCAGCCTGGCAGCCCTGGTGGACTAGAGGTACCCTCTTCCCATCCCCAATTGATCTAACTCCATCCCTGAAGAGCTCCATAGTGTAGGGCCTCCCAGACCCAATTGAACCAGAGGAAACCATGGTCCATATTCATAGTGTGGAAGACCCCCACCACTGCTCTGGCATGCAGACATGCCCCGCTGCCCCCATGCTTGACCTGGTGCAGAGACTGACACTGCCCTCCACACCCTACCATGGCCAGCCACTGACTGCAGTGGACCTGGGCAGGGGACCTGCAATCCAGAATGACTCAAGTAGCTGTATTGTATTGGGGTACTACACAAGTTGCAGATCCAACAGTGTATGCCGCTGTATCTACAACCCTGGCAAATCGAAAAGAGGGAACTGACATACCTCCAAAGAATGTCTTGTCAAAGTGTATCTTCCTGCTGTCATACACCACTGCAAGTCCACACTCTACCCTGTTCCCCTGTGTAACATGCCACCGTCTGGAATGCTGAGGTATCATGGGTGCCATGAGGTGCAGTATCCTGCAATGCCATTTGCAGTGTATGCTCCAGGCTATGAATAGTTCATCGGCGGTTCCCCAATTTTACAAACAAATGGAAGGTTGACTGTAACATGCCTGTTCTGGGACCTGCATGAGTGGGTACAGCATTGGCCATCACCTGTTCTGAGAAGTGCAATGGCACCGGGATGATGGATCCACATGTGAGTGCCTGAGGTATATGGCCATTGGTCGTTGTCACCCACACACAGCTCATGCCTACGTATGACACATTCCAGAATCCTACTGCCAGGCTCCACCAATCACTGATACAGTGGTATGATCCCATCTCAATGCCAGTCATTGCAATGTGATGGGTTGGGGGTAGGGAGGGGGTGTCTGTGTACAGTTGATGGGGGGCAGGGACCACTGCACTATGGACATGGACTGTAGGTGTATTCCAGTGCAATCAGGGATGGAAGCGGGGTCCCTAGAGTATGGAACCTATAGAGCCTGGATTCCGGTATGATCAGGTCATGGTGGAACAGATGGGGGTGCCACTTTACCACCAGAGACTTCAGGGCATGTCCCAAATGGGAGCGATCGGAGTTGGGGCTTGGGGGCAAGAGCTGCTCTGGTGCATTCATCCACATGCCAACATGCAAATGGGCAGGTAATAAGCATGCATAAGGCCCCCTTTGCACCCTGCATGTTCAATTAGCTCATTTGCATTCTTGGGCTGAATATCACCCATAGGGGCTGTGGTGCATACCAGTATGTGCCACACTTTCCCCCTTGGAGGTATTCAGTCGGAGGTGCCCTGGATGCACCTGTCTTGGCTGCCATCTGCACTGTGAATCCCGTCCAGGGTCACATTTTCAACAGGTACAATGATGCCTGCCAAGATGAAGCACAGAGTCACAGGTTTACTGCATGACAGAAGGGATTAACTCCCACTGAAACTGCATTATTTGCTGCAATAACTCTACTGCAGAATTCTGCAGTGCTGTGCTTCATCCTGGTGGGCTTCACTGTATGCATGCCCTGTACCAGTGGCGCATTCTGTCTGAATATTGTATCGGTACTGACCCGCACACCCTCTTTGGAGAAAGCATCTTTCTGTTTGCACATCTGTCCAGCACTTAATATGTCTCCCCAGATGTAAAATATTGTTTTCATTGCATTCTGATTTTACACAATGCAGCATAATATTGTGTAGATGTACAGTACAATTCGCAATAAACTGTTCCACCAATGAGTTGGTTTAGCATTGTTTTTTACAGTTGGCAATGCACTGGCAACTCATATTGCATTGTTTTTCAAAGCTTAACCAGCTCAAGAGCAATGTTTGTAAAAATGTTTTTGAAACTCATTTGGAATGCATCAGCAGTCCAGTTACAATGCAATGCAAAACTGAGTTTTATCTGTTAAGAAACAGTTTGTGCAGGCCTTTGAACTGGATCCAGCAACACTTATGCTACTCAGTCAGAAATGCTAAAGCAACTCTTTGGAGGAACAGTTTAATGTGACTTGTACTGTACAGCCCCATTGAAAATAAGATGCCATTTCTTTTGTGAGCTATCCAGGCTAAATATATAGCAATCAGCAGGCATAGTCTAGGAAAATACATTGTAAAAATGTGCAAAAGAAAGACCACACTGAAACTGCCTCTCAGCAGATCTGCATTGTGGAAATTCATTAGAAATAATGGATAAAAGCTTTCCAAAAGCTCTCCACAGCCATATCGGCTCTGACCAGAATTTGTTCTTTCCGTCACATATCTCCCGTATTAAAGTCTATGTGCATTCCAGTTTACTGGCATCACTTCTTCCTGCATTCCTGTCACAAAATCTTTCATATTATCTTTTGTTAACACTTCAGTGTTCCTGTTCTGCCTCACTTATATGAGTAGCTAAGCATGTACTTCAAAAAAATTCTCTCACTACTGAAGACCTGGGGCCTGATTTTCAAAGGACTAAAAATGGCCCTGGGACTAAGTCCCATGTCACAGTTTACTGACCCAGAGCAAATCTCTGCACCAGCAGACATTCCTATTTTCAGCCTGTGGTGTGCATGGGAAGGGGGTTCAGCTGCAGCTGCAGAGGATATTATACCTGGTACTACCAAGCATAGCATTCCAGTGCAGCTACACTTAAAAAATGGACACAAGCTGCCATAAATCATGAAGCTGGGTGCAAAATTGATCCAAAATGGATAATGCAGTCCATACAGAACATACTGCAGGTCCCCAAGTGAAGATCACCTTGCACAAGGTTATTCTACACGTGCATCAATTTCACTGTCATCGGAAAATTCAGCCCCTGTTTCTGGTCTACTGTCTACCCACCCTCCCTCCCTATTAACACTTCTCGCATTACCTTAAC
Organism: Neoceratodus forsteri; assembly: GCA_016271365.2. NCBI lineage: Eukaryota > Metazoa > Chordata > Ceratodontiformes > Ceratodontidae > Neoceratodus > Neoceratodus forsteri. The sequence continues at coordinate 771,685,489 of CM057456.1, read as the reverse complement.
TATCCTGTCAAAAATTATTTTGAAACAAATTAACTGTAAGAATAAATTCAGCTTCTTCTGCTCAGAAGGCTGTTGCACCCAATGAAGGGACAACTGTGGCCTTGAAAGCATGTGTATTATGGCATCTTTGTAGAAGATGTATGTTGGTCCAGTTAAAGGTATCAAACCATCCAATGACCCCTGAAAAACAATGACTAAAACTGTAGGCAGTAGGTTAATATATAAAATAAGAAGAGGGTTTTACCATTCATTTTACGTGTAATAAATACAGTGTCAAGTTCATGTATAAGGTGTTAATTATTGTTTTTTTATTCCATTTTACCTAAGATAGTCTAACTGAGCTGTGCTATCATTTTTAATAGGATACACTAAGGTTTATCAGTAAGATATGCTGCAAAAAGTCATGGAACCAACTCGGCAGAAGGCAATACTGGACCTTGTGCTCACAAACAGGGACAGTGTGATGGGGGTAACAGTGGGGGAGCACCTGGGGAACAGTGACCACCAGTCATTGTGGTTTGAAATCACAGAAAGAGCAGAACCAAACCACACAAAACACGTATCCTGGATTTTAGGGGATCAGACTTTGGAAAAATGGGGAGATACTTGAAAGAGGCATTAAGGGGAATGGGGCAGGAATCAGGGGTTGAGGAACAGTGGGCAGTATTTAAAATGGGGATTACAAGAGCAACAGAATTATGCATTAAGCAGGTTAGCAAGAGGAAAAGGAAGCAGTGACCAATATGGTTTTCCAAAGAGGTATAAAAGAAAGTGAAAACCAAAAAGACTGCATTCAGGCAATACAAAAAGACACAGGCAGAAGGGGATAGGGAGAAGTACCTGGAGAAGCAAAGGGAGGCAGGGAGGTCAGTAAGGGAAGCCAAAGCTCAGACAGAAGAACACATTGCAAAATCAGTGGGTAGAGTGGACAAAACCTTTTATAGGTACATAAGTGAAAAAAGAAAGGCAAAGGGAGGGATAGTGAGACTGAAGGGGGAGGATGGGGGCCGCGTGGAGGATGACAACAGTAAAGCTGACATATTGAACAGGTATTTCTGCTCAGTCTTTACTGAGGAAGAGGAGGGTAATGGGTCTGAAGGGAGTACAAGGGGTGAGAATGGTGCTGAAATGGACACAAGTCCCTTTACAGGAGAAAGGGTCCTGAAGGAACTGGAAGTAATAAGAGTTGATAAAGCAATGGGGCCAGATGGGGTGCACCCCAGGGTCCTTAAAGAACTAAGAGAGGTGGTGGCTGAACCTCTGGCTATCCTGTTTAGCCGATCACTGGAAACAGGGGATGTACCCAAAGACTGGAGGATAGCAGATGTAGTCCCCTTATACAAAAGTGGGAACAAAGAGGCGGGGAACTACAGACCAGTCTGCCTCACCCTCAGTAGTGGGAAAGATCATGGAAGCACTACTAAAGGAGAGATTGGTGGAACATCTGGTTGTCAATGGACTACAGGACCCAAGGCAGCATGGTTTCACCAGGGGGAGGTCATGTCAGACCAACCTCATTGAATTTTTTGACTGGGTGACTAGGGAGGTGGATCAGGGGAGGGCAGTGGACATGGCCTATCTGGACTTCAGCAAGGCCTTTGACACTGTGCCACATAGAAGACTATTACACAAACTGGGGAATATGGGTGTGGGCAGGACAGTAGTGTGGTGGGTAGGTAACTGGCTGGGCGGCAGGACACAGAGGGTGGTGGTAAATGGCTGTCACTCCACAGAAGGAAGAGTGACCAGTGGGGTACCACAGGGATCAGTGCTGGGACCAGTCCTATTCAACATCTTCATCAGTGACATTGCGCAGGACCTAGAAGGCAGAATTTCACTGTTCGTTGATGACACAAAGCTCTGTAACAGAGTAGACACACCAGAAGGTGTAGACAGAATGAGAAGGGACCTGCAGAAAGTTGAAGAATGGTCAGGGGTTTGGCAGTTGAAATTCAATGCAAAGAAGTGCAAGATAATGCATATGGGGCACAAAAACCCTGGCACAATATATCAGTTGGGGGCTGAGGATATAACATGCACCAAGCAGGAAAGGGATCTTGGGGTTATCATCTCTGATGACCTCAAGGTAGGGAACATGACAAGGCAGCAGGTAAAGCAAATAGGATGCTGGGATGCATAGGCAGGGGCATCACCAGCAGGAAAAGGAGGTCATAATTCCACTATACAAGACACTAGTGAGGCCCCACCTGAGTACAGTGTACAGTTCTGGAGACCTTACCTCGTAAGGACATAGACAGGAGTAGAAGGTTCAGAGGAGGGCAACAAAGATGGTGCATGGATTGCATCACAAGTCCTATGAGGACAGGTCGAAGGAACTGAACATGTACTCCCTGGAGGAGAGGAGGAGAGAGGATATGATAGAGACATAAAGTATCTTACAGGGAGGAACAGGGTGCAGGAATGCACTATTTTTAAGCAAAAAGATGTTCCAGGACTAGAGGGCATGGGATGAAGTTGGAGGAGGGGACGATTCAGAGGAAATGTGAGGAAGAATTTCTTCACAGAACGGGTGGTGGACAAGTGGAACACCCTGCCAGAGGAAGTGGTGGGGGCTGAAACAATCACAGGATTTAAGAATGCATGGGATAGACATAAAGGAATTCTGGAGGTCAGGGGTAAGGGGCAACAAACTTCTAGAAAAACATGAACAGAACATACAAGCTCAAATGGGCAGACTGGGTGGGCCATAGGCCCTTATCTGCCGACACTGTCTATGTATCTACATATCTATGTCTATGTAACCTTTAATGAGCCACTGGCATTTCAGCAGACAATTTAAAAAGAGACACATTGAAGGAGCAGTTCAATTTATATTTCACATATTTTCTTATTTTGATTTCCCTTTTCATTATAGTTATGTATATTAACATTAAAAGAAGGATAAAATCCCCCAGCGTTCCTCTGCTTGACTGTCTACACCTAATGTCCTAACCTTATGTTTGTGACATTACAGTCTGTTACTGTGGAAATCACTATGATGTCATAAATGGAGAATTATGATATTAGGTGTAGACAAGCACCCAGATTAGATCATGTCTAAGAAATAATAATTATGTTTTCAGATTAGTATGTTTAGTTATGGGGGGGGGTTAAAATAAAAAATTTAAAATATAGTATCACCAGAAATGTTTCTGAAACATATGTTTTTTCAGAGCTACCCAAGTAATGTCAGGGGCATGTATTCTATCAATGCTTCTATTTAAACCATATGCTACCAGTTACATAAGTGACATATTTCAATTGCAAGCATGAGCAACACTGGAATATTATGGTTAATAAGAATGGAAGCAATACATTCCACAATAGAATGAAAGCTTCAAAATAACTTGCATTTTCTGAAAATTTTATAAGTGAGCAGTATTTCTTTTGTTTAAAAAAAAAGGGATTATGTTACAGTTTTTATTCTCAGCAAATAAATCCTCTGGCAGGCAGCCTAACTGGCATGAAATAAAAAACTGGCAGTGACGCAAGTTGAAGCAAATGAGGGCTACTTGTCCTTTGCTTCAGCCTCATGTAACTTCATTCCCTTCCATCTGGCTTGTTGCCCAGCTCCTTCCCTTGTGAAGAGTGGGACCTTCATTTGCAATCAAGGATGGGCCACTTGGGGCTTGGGATCATCCTAGCTGGGTACCTAGTTCATCTGGAGCCTATCCAGTGATAAAGAATGAAATTTCAGTGCATGGATTAAAAGTGTTTGGTCTAACAGTCCAGCTAATGTGGTAATTTCCCTGTAGCTAACTGGTTATCTTACACAAGTGATGCCTGCTTCCATGTTTTTTAATTTACTATGCTTTTCCCCTTCACACAGGCAGCCCCTTATCAGCTGTGCTCCTGCTCCCAGCCCTGTCACCCACCTTCTCTTGGATGCTTGTTTCCATACCAGGGTCTACCACTTACCTGTTAAGTCCTGCAAATCAATTTGCAGAATATGTCCCACCATGAATCTGCTAAGAACCTTATAGGGAGGGTACAGTATGGCATGATTAGTGGTGCCATCACAATACCAAGGCTAGCACTAGCATCATTCTGTACAATATTGGTTTGTGTCATTTTCTGAGGCAAGACATATTGTTCTAGCACTTGCACATGACGTCAAAAGTAATACAACATTAACTGAATTAAACCATTGCATTCATCCTGAATTATCGTGCATTGAATCAAACTAAACATATTTATAGTTCATATTGACTTGCTCGTTTCAACCTGAATTATTAATGAGCTAAGGCATGTCTAATTCAACTCGATTTACTGTTCCTTAAATTTTGATACAATATGGCCCTCACCTGCAAATGCTTTTGAAGTCAGCCTACACCATCAATCAAACGTTGCAGCAGAAAGATTGCCATGCAGGCTGGTAATTCTTTCAAAAACCCAGCCCAAAGGAAGCAGATTCTGATTAATTTATTGTGTGCTTTGTGCTAGCCAAAGCACATAACGAATATGAAAATCCAAAACTTACAGGGAGTGAAAATACCTTAAAAACTAAACGATGGATTACAATGGTTTATCCTTGAAACACCGTAAAAGGATACAACTATATCACAAATGAAATCTGTCTAGAAAGCTGTCCTATCTTATACAGTACTTTGCACCAGTAAAGCAACTATGGATATCAAAATCAGGGAGCAAACAGTAATTTTAATGGCCACAACAATTTAGCTCTAATACTGCAGTCACATTTTGTAGTTGTAAAAGAACACTTCTAGTTGAGGGCCTGTAACCCTGACTGCTTTGAAAATTAGGCACATGGTATGAAGTTTAAATGGTTTGCCTAGTGCTGGCCTCTGAATGCAGAGAATTCAAGTGGCTCATTCTCTCTCTCTCTCATCTCAATGGGCATTCTATAAATGCCAATAATAAACCAATTCTATAAACCATCTGTTCAGTCAGCAAACCCAGCACCACCAATCTCTATCTCTTGTCTATTATGTCAGTCTAATATTGTTATATCCTGTAATGGTCTAGTCTCCTCAATGATGTGTTGTCAACAAGTCATTGGGATTTAGAGTATGTTAGCAAGTAAGAAAAGATATTATCAAGATAGCTGAAAGGTATTAAAAAACCTTGAAGGATGTTAAGTTGCACAATCAAAAAGGTTTCTGCTCTTAAATAGGCCACAAATTTTGTTTTGGTCCTGTCAAGTGCTAACATTAAATTAACAATCTGCCAATCAATCCATACTCTGACATGTTAGTAGGCAGGTTAGGAGAAATAACGTGAAGACCATTGATGTGTTCTTTAAAAACTGGAAAAAACACAGCTTTCCTCAGACACTACAGAAACTCTCAGTGCTGTCAGACAGTAACAACTTTTTTTTAATGATATAAAACAGCTGCAGTACCCACAACTTCCACTTTCTGTTGCTGGCAGCAAACATCCCATAAGCAGCAGTGAGCTTCCTGAGCTCACTTAATGTTAATATGCCTGTCTGACCTCAGCTATTGGTCGGCAGGATATATTAGCATAACGTGAGCTCAGGAAGCTCACTGCTACTGAGGTACATGGAGAACCATGACTGGGATGTCAACATACCAGGGTACACAATCTACAGAAGGGACAGGGAGGATAAAAGAGGAGGTGGAGTAGCTCTCTACATAAGGGAAGGGATCAAAGCTACAGAACTAAAAAGTAAAGGGGGAGGACAAGAGGAACTCTGGGTCACCTTGGAGACAGGGAATGGCATCACAATCCGCTCAGGGGTTGTATACAGACCCCGTCTCAAGGGAGGAAATTGACAAGAAAATGATGAGGCATTCTCAAAATGGCTGAAAAGAGGAGATACTGTTGATGGGGACCAGAATATGCTAGATGTTAACTGGGTGACATGGACTGCAGCCAATCCAAGAGCAGGGTCATTCTCGATGCCTACAGGGAGCATGCCTTAGACAGCTAGTGGTGGAACCCACTCGGGAGGGAGCAATATTAGACCTGGTACTCTCAAATGGAGAGAGGATCACAAACTTAGAAGTCAGTAGACATCTGGGAACAGCGACCACTGCACAGTGCTTCACAATAAACACAACCATGGAGACAAGCCATACAAAGACAAGGATATTGGACTTTAGAAGGGCTGACTTTGGCATAATGGGTGAATACCTGAGAATGCATTAGCAAATGGCCAGAAAGGAGGGTGGAAGAACAATGGAGAAAATCAAAACTGCCATCATGGAGGCAACAAGCCTTGTGTGAAACAAATAAAGAAAACAAAGCAGAATAAAAATGCTATGGCTCTCAAAGAGGTGTCAGGGAAGGTTAAGGAGAGAAAGGCTGCATTCAAAAGTATAAGGAATCACAGACAGAGCACGACAGAGAACTGTATCAATTAAAGCAGAAAAAGTGGGAAGGCAGTCAGAAAAGCAAAGGCCCAAACCGAGGAAGATGGCCAACTCAGTTAGAAGGGGATAAAACCTTTTATAGATACATTAGGAGCATAGAAAGGTTAAGGAGAGATAGTGAAGATTAATAGGAGAGAGGAGAGGGGCAGAGGAGACAATGAAAAGGCAGAGATACTGAATGAATACTTTTGCTCAGTATTCATAAAAGAAGAAGAGGAGGAGTTACCTAAACCAAACAGTAGAAGCACTCTGGATAGTGGAGTTGACACCAGTCCATTTACAGAAGAAAGAGAACTGAAAGAACTCCTAAAACTCAAGGTGGACAAAGCAATGAGGCCTGACGGGATTCACCCTAGAATCCTAAAAGAGCTAAGGAAGGACCTAGTGATACCACTAACCAATCTTTTTAACAAATCATGGGAAGATGGGGTGGTACCTGAGGACTGGAGGAGGGCAGATGTGATTCCCCTTCACAAAAGTGGGAGCAAGGCAGAAGCAGGAAACTACAGACCTGTTAGTTTGATCTCAGTGGTGGGGAAAATGATGGAATCACTTCTGAAAGAAAGAATTGTTGAGTACCTAGAGGCCAGCGGGGCACAGGACCCAAAGCAGCATGGATTCACAGCAGGAAGGTCATGTCAGATGAATCTATTCGATTTCTTTTACAGGGTGACCAAAGTAATAGACCAGGGAGGGGCTGTGGATATGGTCTACTTAGACTTTAGCAAGGCATTTGACACAGTCCCGCACAAAAGATTAATAATCAAGTTAGCCAGCCTGGGAGTGGGTCCCAGGGTGGTAGCCTGGGTAGCAAACTGGCTGCACAACAGGACACAGAAGGTAATAGTGAATGGAACACATTCTGAAGAAGGGGGTTACTAGTGGGTACCTCAGGCTCAGTACTGGGTCCAGTCCTCTTTAACGTCATTATAGGTGACATAGCGGAGGGTCTGGAAGGAAAAGGTATGCCTCTTGCGGATGACACAAAGATCTGTAACAGAGTTGATACAGAATGGGGGGGGTAGAAAGGATGAGAAGGGACTTGGCAAGGTTGGAGGAATGGTCAGACATATGGCAACTTAGATTCAATGCAAAGAAGTGCAAAGTAATGCACCTGGGAAATAAAAATCCAGGAGAAGAGTACACAATAGCAGGGGAGGTACTAGCGACAACAATAATGGAAAGGGATCTGGGTGTAGTCATATCAGATGACCTAAAGGTGGGTAAGCAATGTGAGAAGTCAGTAAGGAGAGCCAGGGGGATACTGAGATGCATAGGAAGGGGCATCACAGGTAGAAAAAGGAAAGTGGTTATCCCTCTATACAGACAGTTGGTGAGACCCCATCTGGAGTACTGCGTGCAGTTTTGGAGACCTCATCTACACAAGGACATAGACAGGATGGAAGCAGTCCAGAGGAGGGCAACTAAAATGGTGCAGGGTCTACATCAGAAACCATATGAAGAGAGACTGAGAGAGCTTAATATGTATACCCTTGATGAAAGGAGGGACGGGGGACATGATAGAAACTTTTAAGTACCTCAAGGGAATCAACAAAGTCCAGGAGGGTAGCATCTTTCAGAAAAAGAGATGTGTAAGAACAAGGGGGCACAATTTAAAGTTAGAGGGGGGACGGCTCAGGGGTAATGTGAGGAAATTCTTTTTCACGGAGAGAGTGGTGGACGCATGGAACTGCCTTCCTGGAGAGGTTGTGAGGTCTAAAACAGTAGGGAAATTCAAACATGCATGGGACAGACATAAGGCAATTATAGTGGGGGGTGGCAGGAAGTAGGCTGTTGGTTAACTAGAATCTGCAGCTTATCCAATAGGTAGGGAAATGGGCAGACTGGGTGGCCCAAGTGGTCCTTATCTGCCATCAAAGTCTATGTTTCTATGTTTCTATGTTGCTACTGATGAAATGGTAGCTGCCAGCAATAGAAAGTGAAAGTTGAAGGCCACTGTTTAAAGCACTAAAAAGCAATTAGAGGTAATTAAAAAAATGTTACTGTCTGAAAGCACCAATCAAGCATTTTTGTGGCACCTGGGTAAAGCTGTGCCTTTTCCAGTGTTTCCCTTTAAATAAAAATGATATTTCATAAAAGCTAAAACATTCATCTCTTAATGAACTTCACTATATACATTTTTTACAGCCTGAACTTGCTCTAAGCAGATAACAGAAGCATACCACTGATTTTCATAAAGTGGTCTGCAAACAACTCATAAAATACAATAAAATACATGGGATTAAGAAAGTTGAGGCATGGATTACTAGAGTGGGGTGCCAGTAGTTCTGTCAGGACAGCCATCTCTATCAGTTTGTGCTTTAGCGGTTTCATTCCTGTGTATTTTTGCATTTTTGCACCATTGTGGTAACATTAAATCTGATATAAACAATTATTGGAAGCAAACCGTGACTATGGATGAACGGAAAAGATCTTTGGTGGCTGTAGCAAAAAACATTTACAAACATTTGACATGTTCCTGAAAATAGGCATAATACTAGTCTAGTGTACTTACCCGGTAAACAAAAGCTAAATAAATAAATAATTTAGTTGTCTATAATGGGTCAAGATGACAGCCACAAATACTTCCTTCTTATTGGATGATACAGGTAACCTATAATGCCTATGCATACTCATGTACATATGCTGCTGAATGTCCTATGCTAAAATGTATAATATAAGGCATGTGACATATTCAAGGTTGCTTCTCTCATTTGGAGAGATAGGCCTGCAGCTTTGTACCTCATCTCGCACTGGAGAAGTGCCTATATAGCACCTAATATATGCAAACCATGTCATGTATTATCACTTACATATATTTAAGCAATATGGCATGACGGGGGTACATTGTCGTGGGATAACTATGCACCTCTGCCTCAGGTGGGTAGAGGCACAAGGCCAAAGACAGAGTGCTTCCACCACCCAGGAAGTGTGGTTATCCCACAGCAATGCACCCCCACCATGCCTTAATGTCATTATGACATGGGTTCACATGTTCTTTGACATCATTATATAAAGCCTCTTTAGAAAAAGAAATATTAGTAGGAAAAAGCACTTATCTGGTCTTCTGAAGCCTCTAAATCACTAACTCTCCTCAGTCTACACTCGGCAGCTTTTCTAACTGAAAACTAAGAAAACTGACCTTAACCTCTACAGCTGACAGGATTTTTACCAAAGTATTGCTCTTTCTGTACATTTTGTGGCATATTCTTTACCTGAATGAACACTGCTTGGTCATACTACACTGACAGAAAAAAATGAAAATGATTGCATTACTTGAGGCCAGTGCAAGAGAGAAGTTGTTTTCAGAATGCTGTAATAACTGGTTTTCAGGTTATCATGCCGTTGGACACATGTGATAAAGGGGGTCACTAGGAATTATAGAAAATATTTAGTTACTTTCACAGATTAATCAGTAATTTTTAGGGAACAATACTTTGTTTAAAATAAAGAGGAAGCAGTGAGGGTTTTATACAGGGCTGGTAGAGAACAAAGGAAACAAACTTGTTCATGTTAAGAGCTTGTCAGGTTATTGTTTTTTTGGGGGGGATGGGTGAGGGAGGGGCAATTCTGAGCACGAAGTGTTGTGGGTTAAGTTAGGGAAACTGATAAATATTCACTTATGGTGTTTTACTGGAATAATCTGATTAATAAAGACTATCTTTAGAAAACTGGATGCAAAGACTGATTTTGACTGGCAAAATCTGATGTATTCTGTATGTACTGAGCTGCCATGATCTTGAGGAAAATTATGTCATTATTGCCTGAATGACATCAGGAGTCACCTAAGAATTCCCTTGCTGGTCTGAAAATGTCTGTGGGATTTTCCATGAAAACGTCAAATAAGACAGGCAATAAAACATATCTGGACATGAAAAATGACAGTTCTTGCACTTTACTTGCAACGTATATGGACTTGTTCTGATGGTGAGCAAATAAAATATGTTAAAAGCATTTTAAAAACACTGCAATTAATCTTTAAAGTGAGGGATGCAAAAGGAGAAGGCATTAGAGAAGCAGAGGTATGAGTTTGTGTTTTTCTGTGTACCAGTAACTTACTGGACACCTTCCTCATGTTTGTGTAACTGCCAATTGTTTTACTATCAATGAATTCAGAATAAGGCTCTGTATTTTACTTGTTTCTAAATTGTTCTTATATTTATATGTATGTCATGACTGAGTTTTTTACATACAAATTTCAAATAAACAGAAACTGAAATACACTGAAAAAGTAACAATAGGAAAAGATGGAAAGCAGAACACCATGGAGCAGAGACAAAATACACAAAAACAGGTATCTTAAAAAATTACAAATATCAGAAGGAAAAAATTAATAACATACTGTATGACAGTGCAAGAATCATTTAGCAGGGGAGGCCTTTCTTTCTTTCTTTCTTTCTTTCTTTCTTTCTTTCTTTCTTTCTTTCTTTCTTTCCTTCCCCCTTCCTCCCTTCCTTCCTTCCTTCTTTCTTTCTTTTTTTTCTTTCTTTCATAGTGGATAGTTTATTGAGGCTAACCGCAGTTGCAGATAGGACTTGTTCCTGAATAGAGTGCCACATTTGGGATGGAATAGCTTATGCATTGCACCAATGTGCTATAGAAATCAAAGTTTTGATCTAACCACACACTGAATTACTTGAAGTGGCAAGTGTCTATCAAGGTTACTAAAGAATGGGTTTGTTCTGAATCCAGTCAAAAAATAGCCATGTGCCAAAAATCATGGAAACAGTTATTTTTCACTGGAAGAGCTGGTCTGAGAACCATTATTGGACATTATGAAAGTAATGTTGAAAGAACGTTTCATAGCTGTATCCCTAAATCACCCCCCCCTACTGCATAGTGGGGTGGCCCCTCCAAACTGCCTTGTCCCTGAACCCTTGTCAGTGCATCTCACTGTGCCTTGCCTTCCAAAATGTGGAGTGGTATATCTTGGTAGCTGGTTAAGAAGAAGGCTGCTTCTGTCTTCACTCATCTCAAAATATATGAAGCAGCTTCTTACTTCATTAATCAGGCCATTCCTGCTATTTCTCCTGCTTGTAACCCTTGCAGGTGATGTTGAGCCAAACCCTGGCCCTCCATGCCCTCTCCTGTCCCCATCCCCATGGTATCCTCTCATCTGCTGCCGAAAGGGCTGAAAATTGTTTGCATAAACATACGCAGTCTCAGACCTAAGTTGCCTGATTTAGAAGCCTGGATTAATCAACACTCACCTGATATCCTGGGCAGCTCTGAGACTTGGCTAAAACCGAGCATCAAAACAACATGAGATTGCCCTCCCTGGCTATAAATGCTTCAGGAAGGACCGAACAGGGAAAAGGTTGAAAGTGTTCTAGTATATGCCAGGGATCACCTCGACATGACTGAAATCCCTATGTCTGGCTCTGGACCCATGACCGCCAAATCCATCTTCCTTGTTCTCACCCATGGCAAAGTAAAAAAACTCCTTTTTGGTTGTGTGTACCTGCCCCCTAAAGTGGCAGCTTCTGGCCTCTCTTCTTTCATATCCTCCCTTGCTAATCTTCCATGACATGACCTCATTCTCAGGGGTGATTTTAATGTTGATTGGCTGCATACTAACTCGTTCAAATTACCTGCTGTTCTGGCTGATTAAAATCTGGTGCAACTGATAGGTGATCCTACTCGCTCTAACATGAAGATGGGTAACCACATATTATTAGACTGGGTGGTCACAAACTGTGCCCCAAAGATCAGTGAGGGTGCTCCCTGACAGCATAAGTGACCATGCGCCAACTCTCTGTGTGTGGCGAAATAACTGCCCCAGTCCCCCTCCTAAAATCATTACTGTACAGGATTTGACCAGTTTTGACATCAACAACTTTGTGGATACCATCAGGGAAACAAACTGGGATCCAATAAACACCCCGTCAAATGTAAACTCAGCTCTGGACTATTTTGTGGTGAAATTCGCAAACATTGTTGACTGGCACGCCTCATGAAAGAGGCACCGTGCAAAAGGTGGAAATGCCCCATGGCTTAACAAGGAGTTAGGGCAGCTAATGTCCTCTTGTGATGAGTACTGGAAGGCCTTCAAGGATAGCGGGTCTCATACAGAACTGGCAGACCTGCAGGCAGCTTAGGAACAACTGCAAAAACTCTATCCAAAAAGCATTTCAAGAGTCTCCAGACTGAGCATCTCAGTAACCCAAAAGAATTTTGGAGGCAGGTTAACTCCCTCTTAAAGGGCAATACATCTGAGACTCCCAATTCTCTTGACGGCCAGGGGGTCACTCTTACTGACCCCCCCATCACCTCTGGATTTATCAAGATCTTCACCAACCTGGACAGATATACATCACTATTCTCTAGTTCATCCTCCACCCCCCCAACCTGACCTTTGGCTGTCTAATGACACTGTGGACTGCCCTGCCTTCCACCTAAAGCTTGCTACCCTCAAGGAGGTCCACTGTCTCCTTAAGAGTCTGAAGGCTGACAGTTCACCCAGCCATGATACTCTTGAACCTAAATTCCTACTGATAGGGGCTGATGCTCTTATTTGACCAGTTTGTGATTTATTTAATTGGTCATTCCTCTCTGGCACCATTCTGGAGTTATGGAAAGTTGCGATAGTGGTACCGGTCCCCAAGGGTGATCTCTACTGAACAGTGGAAAACTTCCTGTCTATCTCATTACTTTGCCCCCTAGCTAAAGTACAAGAGAGGATAATTTATGACCACTTGCAGGACTATCTTGACCTTCACCATCTGCTAGCAGCATCTCAACATGGGTTTAGGAAAACCAACAGTACACAAACGGCTCTGATTAAAGTCGCCTCTGACATTTTCAGAGATATGGACTCTAGCCAAGCCTCTGGACCAATTTTTGTAGACCTGACCAAGGCTTTTGACCTGGTCAACCATGGCCTCCTGCTGCAACAGCTGCAACCTGGTCTGGACCAAAAGCTACCTTCACAACCCCACCCAAAAAGTAAAATGGGCTGGCTGCCTATCTGCCAGAGGAAGATTAGCTGTGGTATCCCCCAGGGCTTCATACTTGGCCCACTACTCTTTTCCTTGTTCATCAACAACCTCTCCAATAATTGTGAGGGGGCCTCTGTTCATCTGTATGCAGATGATGCCATCATCTACCGTTCCCCACTCAATGTAGAGTGGCTTAACTCCATGCTATCCTTTGATTTCCACACCCTTGAAACCTGGTTCACTCAGAGGCAGTTGTCCTCAATACTAAAAAAGACAAAATATGTGTTGTTCTTCCACTTGGTCACACAAACACTCCCCCCTCTGACAGTACTCTCACACTCTGGGGAGGCTCTAGAAACTGTCAGGTCATTCAAATACCTAGGTGTTACCCTAGACTCCCTCACTTACCCTGGATGAGCATGTTACTGCCCTCACCAAAATGATAAACCAAAAATTAGGTGTCCTCTCCCATATCCATCCCTTCCTTACTTTGATCTCCTGCCACAAGATTGCTGATGCCATGCTCCTGCCCCTTCTTATGTATGGGGCACCATTACTCCTCTCTACTACCACATCCATACTCTCTCACCTATCCCAGGTGTACCATAGAATTGGTAGGTTTGCTCTCAGGACCAATGCTAGGCATTATCACTGTGATGTCCTATGTATTGGGTTGGCTACCCTATGAATCAAAATTATGTTATGTCATGCTAAGCTTCATACACAAGCTTGTCCATCGCTTTACTCCTCCATGCCTTGCTAGTATCTTTCAACGTCGTTTCTCCTCAATGTGCCCTCAGATCAGCCTCTATTCCTGTACTATCAGTCCCAAACCTATGACTCTCAGTGTTGCAGCAATCCTTTGCATTCTTGGCTGTGTCCTGCTGGAACTCCTTACCTCCTCCTATACTGGCCTGCACACCTCCTTCTCCCAATTTCAAAGCTCGCTGTCATCTCACTTAACTGCCCCACCTTGCTCCTGCTTCCATTAACTCCATACACTGGTCCTCTTGTCCACTCATACCATGTATCTGCTTATCCACGGACAACCCTTGTCTTCTGTCAACTGCTATCATGCCTCTACTAATCATAACTTTCTACTCTCTCTCTTCTTTCAATCTCTGGAGAAAAAGAAAAACTGTTAACGATGTCTGTATGCTTTGGTTTGCAAACTGTAACTATTTTTTCTCTATTACTTGTATTGTATTGTTATTGCTGTTTGATAAAATGCTGCTTGCCTATTTTCCTTGTACTACTGTGTGTCTTCTTTGTACTACTGTATGCACTATAAATGTAATGCACTTACTGGGTCGCCCCTGAAAAAGGGACTGTCTTGTCTCAGAGGGCTTACCCGGTTACCAAAATTCGATCAATAAATAAATAAATTCCATGCTCAGAGACTGAGTTTCCCATAGAAGAGTACAGTATTAGTCATGCACGTATGAATGCTCAAAGAGACATGGAACAGATTGTGGGTAGGGCATTGAGACACGCACTAAAAAAAAGAGGATGGGGTCCAGAATGGAGTCCTGAGAGACTCCAGAAGTGATAAGGAGCTGGGAGGATAAGGTATTGCAGACACTGACTGACTTATGCTGGTCTGAAAGGTTGGAGTAAAACTAGACAATCACAAGGCAGACAGTCCCACCTTCCTAGTTTATCCAGGAGGATAGGATGGGTCACAGTATCAAAGGATTGGCTAGGTTGATGAATATTACAGACGTTATCCGTTCCTGGCCCATACCTGCCAGTATGATGTTAGTAACCTAGAGAAGGGAGATGGTGGAATGGCATTTTTGAAAGCCAGACTAGAAGAAGAAGAGGAACTAGAAGATATCAAGGAAAGAATAGTGCCGAGCAAGGACTAGCTTCTCC
Source organism: Neoceratodus forsteri (assembly GCA_016271365.2). Taxonomy (NCBI): domain Eukaryota; kingdom Metazoa; phylum Chordata; order Ceratodontiformes; family Ceratodontidae; genus Neoceratodus; species Neoceratodus forsteri. The sequence continues at coordinate 771,670,320 of CM057456.1, read as the reverse complement.
TGCATCTTGGCCAGGGTAGAAAAGAGCAAGATGGGCCAGTAGTTTTCTGGAGCTAAGCTGTCACCCCCTTTGTGGAGGGGGAGGACTTTGTACAACTTCCAGGCCCTGGAGACTGTCCCAAGATGAAACAAGAGAATGAGAAGAGTAGTAATAGAAGCAGAAATATCAGAGTTGAGATATGCAAACATCTTGGGTCCAGTTCCTCTGGTGTTTGACCATTAGAGGGATTGAAGGAGAGCAGGAGAGACAACCATCTGCAAGTGAGATGTGGGAAATAGGAAAGGATGTGAGAGGAAGTTGAAGGAAGGAGCAGGGGACAGAAAAACATCAGAGAGGGAGACAAGTTAAAATTCAATGTAGCAGAGAAGGGGACAGAGAGAGAACATAAGAGGTGAAGAAGTCATCAAAAGCAGTGGCAGCTGAGATTGTGACACACATGCATAGCCAAATCAACCACTCACATTTCATGATCCTGTCTATGGATCATATAATCAGGACATCTATTTCCGCATCACAAAGCCAAATAGCCTGGATTCTGTAATGACCAGGGTGTCAGGCTAAACAAGTAGGGCCCACAGTCTAAGTTGGTAAGTTTAAGGAGGATGCTCCTGGCATTCTCATGAAAAATGCTCAGCCCTTTTGGACTGTGGGGGGGGAGGTAGGAAGGAAGGGGGTGTTGTTTATCTTCACATCAAAAGTTCAAACACTTCAGGAGGACATACACTGTTGCAGCCAGTGCTCTGGTTATAAAGGCATATTTTTGTATTTTTATTTAGTTTTTTTATTAAGCAGGTAAGTGTACTAGACAATCAAATGCCTACTTTCTGGCACAACCTAGGAGTTTATAAACAAACTGATAAGGCATTACAGTATACAATAAGCACGACAGAGCTAAGTACAACTGATGCATAGTCTAACAGTAAAATACAACAAAGATGAAGAATCCTAGGATTAAGCACCAAGGGATGTGAAACATGTCAGGAGGCATTTTCTGTATGTGGTTATGGAGGGGTAGGCTGGAGTTCCAAGTTGTGCACTACTTGAATAAAATGAAGCACTTTGTTTGAAGAACATTGAAGTTCATGGAATTATTCTCCAGCAAGCATCTACCTGTTATGTGGTCAGAGTACAGTGTGAGTAACCGGTGCCAGCAGACTTTTTTCATACAAACTGCAGTAAAAGACAACAACAGGAAAGACATGAAATAATGCATGTCCTATGAAACATTTACAAAGGTCATCTAATTACAACAATACAAAGATATACATGACTCAACAAATAACCTGCAAAACAGAGCAGTGAAATGTAAGGCAAGAGCAGTCTGTCGCCTTAAGAAGATATTGTTGATACCTGCTGTGGAATGAAGCAATGGAGGGCCATAGATGAAGTTCAGGAGGGATTGAGTTCCATAATCTAGGAGCGGCATAACCAAAAGAAGATTCACCTATGTTTGTACTAGTATAGAGACAGACAATAGGGCATGCTCACCAGAACTAAGTGGGTATAAACTGCATGCTGATTTGAGGAAGGAAGGAATGGGTAATGCAGGCAGTGGTACAAAGTGCTAAAAAGTACCCCACCAAATGTGTGGTTTCATAGAGAAGATGGGAGAAGACAACCAAGCCTGGAATACAGGGAGCAATCATAAGTGAGTCGGTGGGATGCCAGTGCAAATTGCCAGATATTGTTATAAGTGATATCCCACCTAAGATAGGCAGATTTGGAAACACCTGAGAATACAGTGGCACTATAGAAGATTTTCATATTTAGAGAAACATAAAAGAACAAGCACTCTTGATTCTCCGATCCAAATATAAGTATATTGTTCACAAAGGAGCCTTTACTGAAAGGTAGATGTGCTGAGTAAAACAAAAGAGACACAAAGTAAACACCCCAACATTTTGCTGGGCTCTTGAGCTTCATGTTTCCTGAAAGTAGGACCAGAAAGGCAATGAAAGGCATGACAGAGTGGGATTTATATAATTGTAGAGGTGGAGAAGGGGAGCAATGTAGTAGGGGAGAAGTGACAGAGATAGTCCTTATGATGGTTTCAAAGGGAGGAGAGGAGAGGAGCATGCACAGGGAAGTAGCAAGATGGGGAAGTTAAGAGGTGAGAGTTAGAACAGGGGGTTGAGGGGGGTGAGAACAAGCAAGGGTAGGAGGAGATATGGGAGGGAAAGTTTGAGAAGTAGAGGTAGTAGACACAGAGTAGTAGTGGTAGCAGACACATAATGAAGACAGAGTAGAGAGGAGGATACTAAGGAAAAAGGCAGGTAAGAGAAAACTGCTATATTCTTACTATTATGACTGTTTTCACTTGTTAGGTATGATATTTTGTTATATAAGTCCTTATGTTGCAAGATATTTATCTATATCAAATCTCATTCACATTTGTAGTTGCTTACTTTCATGAAAAAAACTCATAATACAAAAAAGACAGTGAGAGAGAGAAAACTGAGAGAAAATGGGGTAGAAACAAATTAAAAATAAAACTCAGACAACTATCAGCTAAACTACAGTACATTAAAACAGAGTAGGGGAAAATAAAATTAAGTAAAAAACAGCTAGAAAGGGCTAACTAAGCAACAGCAGTGCAGAGGAAATACCAATAAACTAAGCAGTCTAAAGTACAGTAGGCATAATAAGCAGAACAGTGCCGGAGAAAATACAAGTCAACTGAAATGTGCTAGACGGGCCTAATAAGCAAAATAGTGGAGGGAAAATACAAACAAACCTATAGGCTAGAATGGGCTAACTAGGCAGGTACAGTGAAGTAGATGAAAAGTTATACCCAGAAAAACCGTTAAATACCAATGCAAGGTAGACAAGTAATACCAGTACTGAAATACCAATGAGTCCATAAGCAGAAGTACATCGTGCATCAGTAGTCAAAGCAGGAAACTTGGACCTCTTGATTGCAGGCAGTGGTGGAAGGAGAAAGAAGTGGCAAAGATCTGGTGGATGGCAATTGGTCATAGTCCCAGTGGTGGTTGGGAGTGCCTCACAGGTAAATGTAACAGTGGCAGGTGGACCCTAAATTAGAGTGCTAGAGGTAGCCAGGAGAAACTCTGTAGATCAGAGTCTTGGTTGTGGCAGACAGCAAGAAGCTTGTCAAAAGGGGTCCTGTTGGGGGTGAAGTGGGAGATTCACATGTCAGTATCAAGTAGACCATAGAATAGAGTGCTAGGAGACAGGAGGGAGTCTACAGATTGATATCTTGTTGGCTGGAGAGAGCCTGTAGACAGGTGTCCCAGTGAGTTGTGGCTGGGAGCACATAGAGTTGAGTGTGGCAAGGAGTTAGGTAAGTAGGCTAGATTCCCAGTGGAAAGTAAAGGACCCAGGCCCACAGATCTAGTCCTTTGTTGCAAGCAGGGGTCTGGCAGATCCCAGAGATGCAAACAATGTTAGCAGATCAGAAGAATGACCAGAAAAATTCAGTCCCAATAGTTGATGAGAGACCCATAGCTGGCCACATTCCAGTGGTGGGCAGGGATCCATCAAACTACAGTTTGCTGAAGGAGCAACAACCATTAAAAAAAGAGGCAAGCAGGATGATAAACTCTATAGAAAGTGGGAAAACCGATCACCCTCCCACAGGTCAAGCATAATACAATGAGGTCCTGTAGGTAATTAAGGGAGAGAGAGGAACTGTCCTAATAAAACTCAATCAAGATATGAAGGAATCACTCTGATAAATTCCACCAAAAAACCCTAATGACCCCAAGGTGCAACATGGCTGAACAGGATTATTAAATATTTAATAATTCTTGAATGTTTGCAGAGGGTAAGCAGATCCCTAGCGGGAGAAAAGGGCTTGGGTCAGTGGATTCATAGAAAGAGAGGTAACCATAACTTTGAATCAGAGGAGACAAGAACCAAGTCAGCAATAAAGAAAAAATAATATATACTGTAGCTAGGGTAAGAGGACCAATGAGCATCCAGGAAGGGTAACACAAGGTCATTCAGCAGGGCTGGGACACTACGGAAAGTGTTAATCGCTGCTAGAGATGTGCAAAATTGACATATTTTGTTCCATGAAAAATTATGCAAAATTTGTGCATTTCACAAAATTTTTTGTGGAAGTGAAATGCAAAATTCCACCCAAAAACAGCAGAATGATGCCATTGCATGGTCATCAAAATGAAGGGAATGGTAATGGGCATGGCATGATTATACCCCCCACCGCCTGGCTAGCGGTCCCTCTCCACACATGATCACCTGTCCACCCATCCAACATTTATATAATTAAAGCCATGGTGGCTAGTAGCCCCTTCCTTCACCAGATCACCCCCCACCCACTGCATATTAATTAAAAAAAATATTGGCTAGCGGACCCCCCCCTTGATATTCCGCCCCATATGAATTAACAAAATGTAAAAAATAATACAACCCTGGAGGCTAGTGGTCCCTCCCCCACCCACTAATCCCTCCTGTATCCAGTACTGCCTGACCCACCCATCCCTTGCCCTCATTTAGTAAATTAACTTTCTAGAGCAGTGAGAGAGGCTGTCAAGAAATTAAGTGATGACAGAACTATCATTATAAAATGTGCAGATAAAGGAGGTGGAATTGTTATACAGGACAGGGATCAATATAAAAAGATGTGTCTGAAATTGTTAGAAGATACAACTAATGATAGTTCTAGACAGGGTTCCAACTTCAGAGAATCAGCATTTATTGAAGAAAATTGGAGGAATACACTGATATGAACTGGCTTAGGGAGTGGGAAGTGGAAAATTTGGATGATAAATTTCCCAGATTGCCCACTTTTTACTGCTTACCTATGGTGCATAAAAATCCATTGGAGCCGCCTGGTAGGCCTATTGTGTCTGGCAATGAATCCATTTTTGAATGCATATCCTCTTACATTTCAATGTTTGGTGAATAGAGTAGTGCTTGTGTGTACTGTAAAACTTTGGCCTGTCTCTATTCCCATGCTTAGTAGATAAACTGGGTAATGTGTAGGGAATAGAAAGTCCAGCAACAAGGGTGAGCAGAGTGCCAGAGGAGGAAGAGGAGGGGAGGATAGTGGGTGTTTCAAAACATGCTAAGCAAGAGTTGCTGGGAGAGGACATCTTTCATTTGGAATGTGAGAGGAGCTGTTACCCCACATTGATCCTTGAGGGTCAGCCTTCCCATTTCAATGTTTGGTGAATACAGTAGTGCTTGTGTATACTTGTTGAACTTTGGCCTGTCTCTATTCCCACCCTTGGTACATAAACTGGGTAGCATGTAGCGAATAGAAGGCCCCCAAAAATTACCTACTCCAATTCATGGAGAGTTTGAATTGTAGCACACAAGACAGGAAAAAGCCCCTGTGGAGGAAACCTCTGAGTACCCAGGCTACTGACCTGCCCGTCCTCTGGGCAAACTAAACAGAGATGATCCTAAATGCTTGTACTGGTTTCAGGTTCTCGTTTAGGATGTAGATTTGAAGTTTGATGAAGTTGATCTTCTGAGTCTCTTGATAATGTGTGCAGGAATGTTATTTCTTGAGGCTGAAGAAGCTGCTCCAATCTGGATAAATGTCCTGATTATGAATATGGATTAAGTTCAAGCCATTGAAGAGAAGTTTAAAATGATCCAGGAACCATTTGTGGTGACAGTTGTTTATTGAAATGAATACTTCTGTTCTGTCTTCACAAGGGAGAAGGGCTGAGCAGTGTCTTCAGGAGAGAAAAGAGGACTGGGGAGGGGAACACAGATGTAGTGATAGAGGAGGATAGAGTGAGGGAGGGGCTGCTGGCATTGAAGGTGGACAAATCACCAGACCCGGACGGAGTACATATAAGGGTACTAAAGGAACTGGCTAAGGAGCTGACAGGGCCACTGACAGACCTGTTTAATAGTTCACTAGAGACAGGCATAATACAGCAGGACTGGAGAACAGCACATGTGGTGCTGCTCCAAAAAAGCAGTCCCAAGGATGACCCTGGGAATTACAGACCAGTCAGTCTGACCTCCATTGTGATCAAGCTCATGGAGACCATACTAAAGGAAAGGTTGGTGGAATATCTAGAGCAGCATGGTCTCCAGGATGTGAGGCAGCATGGGTTCATGGGGGGAGAGTATGTCAAACAAATCTGATTGACTTCTTTGACTGTGTCACTAGTAGACAGAGGCCAAGCGGTAGACATCCTCTAACTTGATTTCAGCAAGGCCTTTGACTCTGTACCCCACAAAAGGTTGAACAGGAAGTTGGTGGATCTCGGGGTTAGGGAGAAGATGGCCAGATGGGTGGAAAACTGGCTGAAGTACAGAACCCAGAAGGTGGCTGTGGGGGGGAGGGGAGCTATCTGGCACAAAACAGGTAACCAGTAGGGTCCTTCAGGGCTCAGTGCTGGGGCCGGTGTTGTTCAATGTCTTCATTAATGACATTGGAGATGGCATTAAGGGCAAAATGTGCCTATTCATGGATGACACCAAGCTCTGTGGGAGAGTGGACACTGCTGAAGGGATACAGGACCTACAGGAAGATCTGGGAAAGCTAGAGAGGTGGTCCAGGATCTGGCAGCTTGGCTTCAATGCCAAGAAATGCAAAGTTATGCATGTTGGAGCCAAGAATCATAGAACAGAGTATTATCAGGGTGGAGTCAGAGCATCTGCATCAGAGGAGGAAAAGGGCCTGGGAGTGATGATCACTAGTGACTTGAAGCACTGCATGCAGTGCAGGAAAGCAGCAGCAAAGGCAAACAAGTTGCTGGGATGCATATCTAGGGAGATCAGTAATAGGAGAGAGGAGGTTGAACTTATTCACTTTCAGATATCTGCCCATTTATTAAACTTCAATCTTCAGTCGCCAGTTCAACATGGTTTCTGGGCTGGTCATAGCACCACTACAGCTCTTACCCTGTTCACTAGCGAGGTTAAGTCTAACATGGACACTGGCCTACTTACTGGGGCCATGTTCATTGACCTCACTAAAGCTTTCAACCTGGTTAATCACCCTCTGCTCATGCAGAAACTGCAGTCTCTTGGCGCCTCTGGTTCCACCTTATCCTGGATCAGCAGTTACTGCTCAAACCATTCCCAATCTGTCTCCTTCAATAAAGTCCTTTCATCTCTGGCTCCAATCTCCTGTGGCATCCCTCAAGGATCCAGTCTTGGACCCCTGCTTTTTTCCATTTTTGTCAATGATTGTCCCTCTTCCTTCACCGACTGCAACTCCATCATGTATGCTGATGATATGGTGCTCTACTCAGCCACTTGTTCTGTAGTCGACCTTAATGTTCGGCTGTCGTCCCTCATTCCAAATGCTCCAATTCTGGCTGAAAACCAACTTCCTGTTCCTCAATCTACCAAAGACACAGAATATGATCTTTGAGTCTGCTAGAAAATTTCATGCTGGGACCCCTAAGCTTTGCTTACACTGCTGTGATGGGTCTGTAGTCCTGTCCTTGGACTCCTTCAAATACCTCAGAGTGACACTGGATCCTGCTCTTGATTTCTCTTCTCATTTAAAGGAGGTGTGCAGATCTGTCAACATTAAGATTGGCACTGCATACCAGGTGCATCACTCTCTAACCCCTGCTGCTAGGATCTTGGTGGCCAGAGGCGTCTTGTTTCCTGGGCTTCTGTATACCATCCCTATCTTTTCCCATGCTAACATTGGTATTCTTCATAAATGGGACGCCACCTACAATAACATCTGCCCGATTTACCTTGTCTGCCCATCTCCTTACTCACCACTGTCTCCTGTACTCCACCCTACACTAGCTGTCCCCCCCAAAACCTGCGCTTATACATTCTGGGCTGCTTCACTGCCTCCAGGACAAGACCCCCTTGCCCTGACAGCATTGGGGCTATGCTCACACCAGTGTCACAATTCTGCCTACTGCAATCCTCTAATTCCTCTTCACTCTCCATCCCACACTGTTCTACAAAAATGGGGGAACAAGCTTTCTCTCACTTTGCCCCCAAATTCTGGAACTCTCTACCTCCCAGTCGTAGATGCTTTCCATCTCATTCCTTCTTCAAGACTGCACTTTTCTCCTACTTACATGCACATGATTCCTGTGACTGTACCTAACCCCCCTTCTCTTGCTTTCCTTACCATTGTCACTGTAATTATTGACTACTTTGTCTTGTTTCCCATACCTGCTTCCTTCCATCCCTGCATGGATGGCTACTGCTACATATATGTTTTGTTTCCATGACTATCCCTGTGAGAATATCTACTGGTTCTGTATTATTTGCTGCTCTGTATTTCATCATTGACTTGTTGCCCGGATGGTGGTGCTGAGGGTTGAAGCGCTGGACGCCACACCTCATGCCACGCTGGTGACTGAGTTCGGGAGCGAGCCCTGGTTGCTGGGGGTCGGGGAGGAGGGAGATGATCGAGCATCTGGAGGACAGCTCTCCTCTCCCAGGAGGGACAGGGGTTCCTGTTCGGTGCTCAGCTGGCCTCTGGCAGAATCAGGAGACACAGCAAGCACTGAAGTGTGAGAAGGAGTCGGGAGTGGCAGACGTTGGTACCAACGCCTTGACATCAGGGCACTAGCCACTCTCTAGAAAATGGGAAAATACCCTTTGGCTCTGGTGGAGACAGAACACCAGAGCTTGCCCTCAATTTGTGGTCTCCCTCCTGGCACCCTCCTGACCAATGCTACTAAAGATATCGGGGTGTTGGGGCCCACCTCATCCCTGCCTGGGGGGGTAACTGAGGCTACATGGGTGATGTAGGACTGTCCAGGTAGGAGTGGACCGTAGGGGGATGACTCCTTGGGGAGGAGAGGAGGAATAAATAAGAAAGTAACCAAAAAAAAAAACATTGTCTTGTTTTTTGTAAACTGTATATTGTACTCTCCTGGGTCATGCTTAACAATAGGCAGGGTTTTGCCTAATGCACCTACCTGGTCAACAAAAGCTAATAAATAAATAAATAAATAAATAAATATTGCCCTTGTACAGGTCACTGGTAATGCCACATCTAGAGTATGGAGTTTAGTACTGGTGCCCGCAATTCAAAAAGGACATTAACCTGCTGGAGAAGGTCCAGAGGAGGGCTACAAAGATGAAAGCTGGTCAGCAGGGTAAAGCATACGAGGAGAGGTTGAGGGCACTGAACATGTACTCCCTGAAAGACAGGAGACAGAGAGGGGACATGATTGGGACCTTCAAGTACTTGAAAGGAATAAATAATGTCGATAAGGAGAGTCTCTTTAAGCTGAGTGGCAACCATAATACGAGGGGGCACAGTCTTAAGCTGGAGGGTGGGAGGTTTAGGAGGGAGGTCAGGAAGCACTTCTTCACAGAGACGGTGGTGGACACTCGGAATGCACTACCAGAAGAGGTAATCTCATTGAAGACAGTGGGCAGCTTTAAGAGAGGCTGGGAGAGGAATAGAGGGAGGGTAAGGGTCATGGGTAGGGAGGATGGGAGGAGTGGGGAGAGAGAGAGAGCAGGGACAGTAGCTCAAGCTGTGGACCCTGCAACATGAGCAGACTTGATAGATCAAATGGCCTTCTTCTGCTGGCTTCTTCGTATGTTCGTATTGAAGGTAAATGGAGGACATGCTGGCTCTGAGCATGAAGAAGAGTATGAATTTGTCTAGGTGAGCTATCAGACTCTAGTAATTGCAGGATGGATAATACAGTAGAGTAGATTATGAACCCCTTTATGTAATCTGACAGACTTTGAAGACGGTAGCAGCAGGACATAATGATCAGCCCTTTTCTGAAAACTGGAGATTTTAAGGAAGTTGGTAGAGAAGGATGATAAGATAGCGAAATCTCCAGGATGCAGGAATCTAAAGAAAGCTAGACAAAATACCATGATGTTTGAGATAGAATCGACTGGATCCAAGTTCAGTAAATCCTCTGTTTTTACTATAGGGCCATCTATAGGGTGACGACAAGGAGTTTAAGCAATTGAGCTCTTTGGATACCCAGTAGAAGAAGTGTAACTGAAGGACTGAAAAAAAATGTGAATTGCGTGGATGGAGTAGGATGTTAGGAAAATAACTGGATACCTGATAGGTGTAACTTAATTGTTCCATATGATAGTTTCAGAGCTGGCCTTAGGGGATTGTGAACTGTGCATTCGCACAGGGTCCCAAGAGCAAAGGGGCCCCACAAAAAATGTAGTTGTCCAGTTGACCTCCTTCTTCCTGGTCCTATATGTACTAATTTAAGTAAAGTACAAAAATGGCACAAAATTAGCTACAAATGAAGCTACAGGGAGGCCATGATAGAGATGAGAATGTTCCATGGTGGCTTCGCAACTTGTGATATGGGGCCCCAGCAAGGAGGTTCACACAGGGCCCTGGTACAGCTAGGGCCAGTGCTGGATAGTTTCCAGGTTTGATGGCAAAGTTAGAAATGCTAGTGCATGTTCTACATGAGCAGAAATATTCAAAGGGGCCTGCAATGTGCAGAATGAAGAATACTTTCTATGCTGATTTTTAATTTTATTGTTTTTTTGATTTTATTCTTTGGTAACTGGGTAAGGCCCACTAGGCACAAGTGCCTGTTTTTCAGAGGCGACCCGGGACCACTGGGGAGGTTAAGTGACTTGCTCAAAGTCACACAGTATGTAAGTGGAGGTTGTGGGACTCAAACCCAGTCTGTCTGCTGGATGCATCAAGCTCATAAACCATTGTCTGAATTAAGGTCCCACCGAGATTTGAACTCAGATCACTGGATTCAGAGTCCAGAGTGCTAACCATTACACCATGGAACCAACTAACCAACTAACTGTAGTATAAGTAGCATGGATGGTGGGAGCTAGAGTGGCCTCATGAGGCGTTGACTTGCTAGCAATTAAATTCTAACACATTATGAGGTTGATAAATGAAAGGATGAGTCATGACTGGAGTCTGCTGAAGGATGGAGGTGATGAAGGTCTGACATTGGAAATGGGATAATGTTATTGGCTGTGTCAGTTGTGCAGCTTGGAATGGAACCATTGTGGTGTAGAAGAGATAATCAAGTCAGTCTCCACATGAATGCCATGGTGGGATAAGACAAAGAACTGCCTTGTTTATGATATTTGCTGTGGTTTGATTATCAGGAAAATAAATATTGTCTGTAGGGACCAGTGATGACCTCAAGAGAACTGACTGGCATGATTGGCTTTATCTTGAAAAGGAGATGTAGATAAATTCATGAAGTATTGCAATGTTCAGAGGCCAGGGAGCAATGATCCAGGACTGCTCACAGATAGCAGGATAGTCATGTGTTGCAGGTGCTTTGGTGTATAGTCTGAGATGCAAGATGGAAGAAGGGTCTTTAAAGAATATAATGAAAGAAATAATGAGCTGGAAGAAGAGGCTAGTAGCAAAGAAACAAGGACTGGGAACAGCAGAAGGAGGACAAAATGTATACCGTGGAACAAGAAGCAAAACAGGAAAATCTAAAGGCATACACCACAGAAGCTCTAGAATGACAAAATGTGGGTGTATATAGCTTAAAGCTGAGCAAGAAGAGGATAAGAGCACAATGCAATAGACTCTGGTTCATGCCTGAGTTGTCAAATATGCAAAATACTAGTAAATCACATTGCAAAGTATACCAAAAAAGTTAGGACTATGTGAACCACGTGATTTGAGTGATGCAACTTGGAGAAAACTAGGTAGCACAGTTTGAACAAGTTGGAATTGAGCAGCTATGGCATAGCATCACAGGTTCGATTGTCATGGCTGCTTTTGTTTACAATTCAATGGGACCGTATGGCTACTATAGAAAACAACTTACATGCTTGAGGACTCAGACAGCTATAGAGCTCAACATGTGGCAGCATCTTGGAATTATGAGAGTATGGCAATGCATGCATTTGCTGTATGTGTTCAGTGAGTACAGCTGAAACGGAGCACTACAGGAGTTCGGACAACCCAGAAGCGCTGGTGCAAAGAAAGAGGGGTGGCTCTGAGAGGAGTGAGAAACTGAATGGCCAAAAAGAAAAATGAAAACAGAGAGCAGCAGACAACAAAAAATGGAGCCCAAAATGAACTGAGGAAGGGGGAGGAGGATGGTGGAACAAAAGGCAAGGTGGGGGATAAACAGCACAAGAACAACAAACATTAGAGAACAGGAGTTTGGGGGCACAATAGAAACAAACAGGAACAGGAGAGCACAATGGAGCAAGGAAATGGGAGAGGGGCACAAGGAACAAAATAAGAAAAAGAGGTAAAGGAGGTTGGGAGACACCACAGAGAAAAACAGAGAACAAACAGAAGGCAAACAAGGGAGGAGAAGAAAGCAACAAAGGAGCAGGAACCCATGGAGGCTCAGTCACACAGGCCATGCAGGAGGCCAGAATGCTTCTGTTTCAAAACATGTTAAGTGAGAGCTGCTGGGAGAAGCTGTCTTTTATTTGGAATGTTGGAGGAGCTATCCCCCACATTGAACCTTGGGCTTCAACTATCCCATAAATTTTATTTACAACCTTTTGCAGAAGAAATGAGTGCTTATGTATAAGATTCACAGGATACGATTAAAAAAACTGCAATTGCTTTTGCAAACAGGTGTACAATAGGGTAGTTTTTTGGTTACATGTGATATAGTGGATCTGTATTCATCCATCACCCACACTGAAGAAGTTGATAGCATGGGTAAAATGCTAAACATTATACCTGAAAGATCAAGATCTAGGACACGTTTGTTGTAGGAAATGGCTGAATTTATTCTTTCCAAGAATTATTTTGAGTTTGATGGTGTTTTCTATGAACAGGCAAGAGTCATTGCCATGGGACGCACCATGGCACCAGCTTATGCCAACTCATATGTTTATGACTTTGAAATGCCACATATTCTGAATCCAGATGTGAATCCACATCATCAGTGTATCATGGTATGATATAGGTACACTGCAGATGTGTTTTTATCTGGATGGGATCTGAAAATGGTCTGAGAGAGTTCTATGAATATATCAATACTAGGAATTCTAATCTAAAATTTACATGGGAATACAACCAAAAAGAAGTGTCATATTTGGATGTATTGATTCAACTTAATGGAAAACTAACTACAAATTTGTTCAGAAAATCAATAGATAGAAATACAATTTTGCATGCATCCAGCTACCATGATCCAAATCTGGTAAGGAGTATTCTATACCCCCAGTATACAAGGATCAAAAGAAATTATAGCATGGAACTAGATTTTAAGACCAATTTAGAGGATATGCAAAATAGATTCAAGTAACAGGGTTACCATCATGAGATTTGAAAAAAGCTTAATCAAGAGTTAACGGTGTTAGCAGCAAACCACTTCTAATGGAAGGTCACACAGCAGAGGAAGATTCCAGGTTAGTTTTGTTCACTACATACAACAGTCAGTTTTCGAATATTAAAAAAATCATAAATAAAAGCTGTCATGTTATAAGCAGAGTACACCCTATGATACAGCAGAAACATATAATGGCTACCAAAAAAGTTAAAAATATTAAGGATGGTTTGGTGAGATCACAGTTTCCTTTTCCACAAACAACAGGGCAACAGTTGCTTTAGGATCTGTATAACCAGGGATGTTTCCATGTGGCAAATGTTCAGTATGTAATCATAGTAGTAGGAAGAAAAGTTTTAGACATCCATCATCCATACAGAGCATGGAATATGCTATTAAACAGCATATTGATTGTGACAGCCAGGGTGTGATAAATGTGCTTCAGTGTCCTTGCAACATGTTATATGTTAGAAAAACAAAGAGAGTATTAAAGACACGTTTTCAAGAACACAAAGGTGAAACACGAAGACAAGTCAAAAAGTCACCTGTAGTACAACACTTAAAAATGCTGGCCATATGGGTGCATCTCTGAGATTTTGGGTCTTGGAATTAGTATATCCAAAACCACGTGGGAGGGATTATATCAAAATTTTGGATAAATCAGAAATGAGGTGGCTTTTTCAGTTACAAGTTTTGAATCAATGTATTGACATGAACGTGGATACAAACTGGTGTGCCTGCTGGTGATCTGTGGGTTGTGGTTCTGAGATGCTGCACCTGTAGCACATAATAAATGTTATGTGCAGAATGCTGTTATATAACATGAAATGGTTTAATGTATTTGTATTGTAACAGGCTTATCTATTCTTCCATTTCTCCTTTTTCCCTCTTATCATGTAAAGAATTGTAAATTCTGTGCCATGTAGATATCTGGATCTCCAGTTGGTTCTTCCCCTGATCCTCTTGCTTTTCCATTTGTTTTTATGGGTAGATTTTTATGATTAAAAATTGAGCATTTATCAATGAAATTAAATTGTGACATTCATGCGTTATTAAGCTCAGCTTTGAAAATTGAAAAGATTCTCTGTAATAGCATTTTTGCATATTCCTAGTTCTGGGTGCACAGTAGAGCATGCAGTCTGGGAGAATAGTGTTGTCAATTGCTCAGTAACTGAGCGTGGATGTCACCAGATAAGTTGTCTGACATCTGAAGCTTCTGCAGGCACAAGAGGGAGACATGTCTCTGTTGACGTTCTCTCACAGTCAGACGCCATTCCACAGAATGCCAACTGGTAAGAGAAAGATTTTGGACATACAAACACTATTTGTTTTTAAGTGTATGAATGAGATAAGTCTTTATTTAACTGAATGCACAATATTGGGTACAGGAGTTTTTATTCATTTTTATAGAAAATGGCACAGAGGTTTACAATCTGTATAATGCAAGGAAGACCGTTAAGAGGCAGGACCTTATAACTTAGCAAGGTATATTGAACATTTTATATTGCCAACAGAGCAACATGCGGTAATGGGGTCTGAAACACTTAGTATGATCAGTACATTTGGCACTAGGAATAGTATAGTTGTTTTCTGTTTTTTAAACAAAAACTATAGATAGAATTAAGATGTATTTATTTATGCTTTATCATAGCACTATGGAAAACAAAAGAGCAGCCCTTGGGCTATTTGTGATTTAAAGCAAATTGCAGTTACAACTTATTACGTGATATGAATTACATAAATGTATTTTTTCATGAATATTAGGAAAGAAAATTTACTGAATGCTTTATGTATATTTGCTTTTAGATAAAAATCTCTTGGAAAGAGCCTATGCAATTAGACGAAACATTGGGATACTGCATGTAAAAATAAAGATTCAGAAGTTTGGAAGACATTTTTTGCTGTGGTTCTTTACAAAGACCCTGAAACCTGCACATTGGCACACTGCAATACTGAAATAACCTTCAGTGGGATGCCATTATATATGAATTTATGAAGACTGACCATTTCCCGGTTTGTTTACTGATGGACCCTTATAGTACCTCTCAGCTTTCTGTCATTGAAATGAGGGGCATTGGCACTCAAAATGGGGGAACATTTCAAACATGAAGACTAAAGTGCAAAACACTGTGAAAGCCAGTGCCTTTGTGCTAAGTTTAATGTTGCATTAGCATCATACAGTACTATGAATTTCTGCTCTAAAGACCATTTTTAGTGCTTTCCTGAAGCCCTCCTCCAGTAGCGTTTCAGTAGTGTTTAGAGGCTTGGGTAACAGATAATGCTTCAATTTCTCTGTTCCAGTGTGGTTTTCATAAAAACCACAGCACAGTGGATTTGGTGTTCACCTTAAACTATATTCTAGAAAACTATGTGGTATGTAAAAAAAAGGAAAATCTACATTAGTTTTGTAGATATAAAAGCTGCTTTTGACTCTTCCAATAGAAGCATATCATGGAATAAGCTTGCCTCCTATAATATTGATTCCCACCTGTCGGAATCCTGGAAATGATACGTTTGAATAATAGAGCTGGAGTTAAGGTTTCAAAGGATGGTGCACTTACTGCCCCTTTCAATATCAATAAGGGGGTATGGCAAGGATGCATACTAGTCCCTGTACTATTTAATATGTATACAGAAAGTTTGATTGATGTTTTTCTTAAAATAGACACAATTCCCCAGTATTAAATGGAATAAGGATAAAAATAATGCTGTATGCAGATGATGCCATTATGTTACCTCAACCCCCACCCCCACCCCTCCTGAAAAAGGTCTAAGTGCTGTAATGGAGCACCTAAGTGAACTAGAACTAGAATAAAGCACAGCCAAAACAAAAATAATGATATGCAGAAATAAATTAAGAAATAGCAAACAATGGCCAATCAATTGACACACATTTGAAGAGGTGTCAGACTTTAAATATTTGGGCACTATGTTTGATAAAGATGTAAAATGGAAATTCCAAATTTCCCTTATCAAGGATAATTCACAGAAAACAACACAGGCCTTAATCAGATTTGCAAATCATTTTGCAAGCAATTCATTTGCAGCATTAAAATTTGCCTTTGAGGCAAAAACCTTAGCTCAGAGACTTTATGGATCCAAGATTTGGGGCATAGCATCTAAATCAGCCTCTTTAGAAACTTTTCAAAACCAGTTTTTAAAAATTTCTTTAGGCACCCCAAGGGATCCTCCATCTGCCTTTATGAGGCTATAAGCTGATATATTGTCAGTTGAGCAAAAGTCATTATCAGCTCCCTCAGACTTTTGCACAGAATACAACAGATGGATGTGGAGAGGTTGCCAAGATGTTGTTGGAATGACATGTTGACTAAACTCTTGCTAAATGCAGAAAGGCAGAACAATTGGTTTACAAAATTAAATAGGATAGTGAAAAACCTTGGGCTAGTTGATATATGATGAAAAAGAGCCTGCTTACAGCCAAAACATTTTTTGTCTGAAATAATACAAAGTGTTAGACATTTACATTCAGAGGGACTTTGAAAGGGCATGGGATAAAGATATAACCAAAATTTACATTATGTTGAAATTTACATCAGGAACTGAGCAATATTTGTTATTTACAGAAAAGGAAGAGCATTGAAGGGCTATTTGCATTTTTAGGCTGGGGGTCCTCTGGGGCTAGTTACCAAATATTATTTATTATAGCACTTATAAACACTTTGGGCCAGATTTTCAAAGTGCCCCTAGGTCGCTGCAACTTATGGTAGTCTAGAGGCTGCATCCCAGCTGTGTCAGGGACCCTGCACTATATTCAGAAAGAGCAGGGTCCCTATGCCAGAAATGGGTGTTTACTCACCTGGTAAAGGTGATTGTGTTGGTTGGCATCCATGGCACTCCAGACATTACCTCATGGGTTACAGCCCACCTGATAGGCTAATGATGCACATGACCCAGATCAGATTTCCAGTATATCCAGGTCCCAGGAACCCCTGCTCTCCAGTTTGAATCTTCCATAGCTGAAAGGAAGTTAGTTAGTACAAGAGACACAAAACAAACCGTATATATATATAGTCACGCACAAAAAGAGGTCCACCACGACATGTTACAAAGGGAAAGGCCAGATGCCTGCGTTTATTTCCTATTATATACATCCTAACTTCGAACCAGTGGTTCAACTGAACTTAGTAATGGCAAATTCCTTGAGGCACCGGAGTGAGTAGGGACCTCCTGTTTGCCCTAGTGGCGGACGCTCCGAACACTCCCAAGGGATGGGCCTTGGAGTGCCATGGATGCCAACCAACACAATCACCTTTACCAGGTGAGTAAACACCCATTGTGATTGGTTGGCATCCATGGCACTCCAGACATTACCTCATGGGAGATAAGAAGCAGTTAGCACTCTGGGTGGGAGACAGGTGAGTCGGAGTGTCCGGATGAAGAGGCCGCTGCCAGGACCTGGGTTGCGAAGGCTGACCTGAAGTCCCGGAGCTGTTCCAGCCTGTAGTGCCTAGTGAAGGTGTGCAAGGAGCTCCAGATGGCCGCTCTGCATATATCTTCGGAAGACACCGAGGCTCTCTCTGCCCAAGACGTGGCGACCGCCCTGGTGGAGTGTGCCCTGATCCCCTGCGGTGGGGTCAATTGATTTGCCGTGTAGGCATGCTGGACGACCCGTCTGAGCCATCCTGCGATAGTGGTCTCGGAGGCTGCGAGCCCCCTTCTCTGGCCCTTTGAGATGATGAAAAGCCTCTCCATCTTACGGATGGGGCGAGTCCTGGCCAGATAGACCGATAGAGCTGACCCGACGTCCAGGGAGTTGGGGGCCCCGCCCTCACCCTGAGAACTTTCACGTGGCAGGGTAGGCAGGTTGATGGGTTGCTCCCTGTGGAACCTTGTCGAAACCTTTGGCTGGAAAGCCGGCACTGTTCTCAGCCTGACCCCCTGCGGGGTGAAGACGGTGTATGGCTCTGCGCATGACAGGGCGCCGAGCTCCCCGATTCTTCTGGCCGAACAGATGGCTACAAGGAAAGCGGTCTTTAGACTGACCCAGAAGAGGTCTGCCTCCAGGAGCGGCTCACAGGGTGATGCTTTTAGAGAGCCCAACACCAGAGGTAGGTCCCAAGGTGCGATGGTTGGTCTGGTCCTGGGACACAGGAGCTCTACCGCTCTCATGAAGCGTATGGCGTCCGGGTGAGCTCCCGGTGGGTGCCCCTCTATGAGCCCTCTGGCCGCCCCAATGGCCACCAGCTGCACCCTCAGGGAGGAGGGGGCTAGCCCCTTGTCCACCCCTTGCTGTAGGAACAGGAGAATGGTGGGCAGGTTGGCCTGTTCTGGTACCGACCCCCTCAGATGGCACCACTGCGAGAAGATGGCCCATTGCCTCTCGTACGTGGACGTGGTGGAGACCCGTCTAGACTGGAGAAGTGTACCGATGACCGACTCGTGGTACCTGGTCACCGTCAAACATTCCCTTTCAGGAGCCAGGCCGTGAGCTTTAGGGTCCGAGGGGACAGGTGGAGAACCGGTCCCTGTGACAGCATGTCCAGTCGGACGGGAATCCGGAAGCTGGCTAGCGACATCTCTCTGATCGCTGCGAACCATGATCTGCGTGGCCAGTAAGGGGCCACCAGAATGATGGTGACACGAGATTCTCGGATTTTGGTCAGTACTTGTGGGAGTAGAGGGAGCGGCAGGAACACGTACGCATACTCCCGTGTCCAGGCTTGTGACAGGGCGTCCGTGCCCTGGGAGTGGGCGTCTCTGAACCGGGAGTAGTACATGTTGACCTGGGCATTGTCCCGTGATGCCATTAGGTCTAGAGACACGGGTCCCAACGCTGCCTGGATTGTCTGAAAGAGGGCCGGGTGCAACCGCCATTCTCCCGGGTGGATCTGCTGCCTGCTGAGCCAATCCGCCCTGACGTTCAGTTTCCCTGCCAAGTGCACCGCTCCCAGGTGTGATAGGTGAGTCTGCACCCAGTTCATCATCCTTGTGGTTTCCCTTGACATAATCCTGCTTCTGGTTCCCCCCTGTTTTGCGATGTAGGCCACCGTCAGGTGATTGTCGGACTTGATCAAGACCGAGCGCCCCAGGATGAGATGACTGAACGCCCTCAGGGCGTGGAATACTGCTCTCATTTCCAGAACATTGATGTTGAGTTGAGACTCTGTGGGAGACCACGTTCCCTGTGCTGACACGTCCCCTAAGCAGGCCCCCCAGCCGGAGAGACTTGCGTCCGTCTCTATGGGGATAGGGCGAGGGGCCTCCAGGGGGACTCCCCTGGTCAGATTCTCCAGTGCTGTCCACCAGCCCAGGGATGATCTTACCACTATGGGCAGTGGCACCACGCACTTGAGGTTGTTCTCATTTGGCGCCCCGCGAGATAGGACGTAGTTCTGGAGTGGGCGCATGTGCCACCTGGCCCAGGGCATGAGGTCGATGCAGGAGGCCATGCAGCCCAGAAGTCGCGCCACCTTCCCCACCGTGGTGTGAGTGTGCGACTTCAACTCGCGCGCCAGTTCCCGTAAGTTGCGGACTCGGGCCGGTGATGGTTTTGCCCATCCTTGGTCGAGTTGATGATGGCCCCGAGGTTCTCTATCTGTTGGGTGGGGCGGAGGTGGCTCTTTTCCTGATTCACCACCCAGCCATGATCCTCGAGGGCCTGCAAGGCGAGTTCCGTATGCGCTCGCGCCTGGTCCTCGGAACGGGCGCGGATGAGCCAATCGTCCAAGTATGGGATGATGTCCAGCCCCTGTTCCCTGAGTCTGGCCACCAGAGTTATAGAGACCTTGGTGAAGACTCTGGGTGCCGAAGACAGGCCGAATGGGAGCGCTTTGTATTGGAAATGGTGTCCTAGAATGTGGAAGCGGAGGAACTGCCTGTGTCCTCTGATGATGGGGATGTGGAGGTAGGCGTCCTTCAGATCGATGGATGTCATGAAGTCGCCCACCCTGATGCCCTGTAAGGTGGACCGGATGGTCTCCATCTTGAACCGGTGAGGGACCACGTATCGGTTCAGTAGTTTTAGGTCCAGGATGGGCCTTAGTTCCCCCGACTTTTTGGGGACCAGGAAGAAGATGGAGTACATGCCCATTCCTTGTTCCTGGCTCGGGACAGGCTGGATGGCCCTGTTCTGGATTAGCTCTGCTAGAATCCACTGAACCTGGTGGGGAGAGGCTCTCCTTCTGGAGACTGGTGATGAGATGAACCGGTGCAGTACAGAGGAATGGGATAGCTCGATGGCGTATCCCTTGGAGACTACGTCCCGAACCCACTTGTCCGATGTGGTGGCCGACCAGCGGTGGGCGAACAGGGCTAGTCTTTGACCTACTGGGGGGTACGGGTCCTGATCGCAAAAGTCAGGCGGTTGGGAGTCACTGTTTTCCTCTGAAGCCTCTACCTCGACTTCCAGATGTTTGTCCCCGGGGTCTGAAGGAGGCGGACTGGTAACTGTGAAAGGAGTGGCCGTGGGAGCTGGAAGGGGAGGCCCTACCCGGAAAGGAGTGGCCCTGCGGAAAGGAGTCTCTACGGTTTTGGCCCTTGATCCCGGCCCAAAACCTCCGTCTTGCGGAGGGCAGATAGGAGGATTTTGACCTATTCCTAAGGAGGTCCCTACCTTCCTCCCTCTGTTTCAGATAGTTCTGGAGTCCCTCCCCAAAGACATGGATCCCCTTGAGTGGTAAGTTCTGTAATAATGCCTTTGATTCTGAATCGGCGTCCCAGAGCTTTAACCACAAGGCTCTGCGGGCCCGGTTGATGATGGCGGCGGCCCTGGCCTGAAGGCGTAGAGAGTCCACTGCCGTATCAGCCAGGTATTTTGCTGCATCAAGGGCACAGTCCAGTAGTTCTGCCTCTTTAGACTTTGGGATAGCCTGCTCCTGGAGCTCCTCGAGCCAGCGAATTTGAGCCCGAGAGGTGTAGATGGCAGTGGTCATTGCCTTGGCCATGGTTCCCTCGATCTCGAAGGTCCTCTTGAGCATGTCCTCAATTCTCTTGTCCGTTGGGTCCTTGAGGGCTATGGTGCCACATGGTAGCACAGTCTTTTGCTCAGGGCGCCACTTGTGGATCAATGGTGGGTGCCTTGCACCAAACATTGGATTTGTCAGCCCTGTACCGGGTACATTCTGTTCAAGTTCCTGCGGTTCGGCATTCTGCCCGGGTCGGGGACTGCCATTCCGTGTTAACAACCTCTTCGATGGCCGGGCATACTGGGAATGTCTCTATGGTTGTGGGTCTTAGCTGGATCATGGGATCGAGCTTCGACTCCGGCTTGCCCTCTTCCGGCTCCTCAGTGGACAGCCCCATGGTGGCTTTGATGATCTTCATGAGCCCGGGAATGGTGTCGAAGGAGCACAGTTTGGAAGTCAAGGACGGAGTTGCTTGCAGGTCCATGTCCTCTGTGTCCGAATCCAATCCAGCCTCCTCCTCCTCCTCTTCCTCGTCCGCGTCGTCCTTCTCCTCTTCCTCTGGTGTGCCGTCATGTGGTGCGACGGGGCGGGAGTCCTCAGGAATGGACGGCTCCTCTGGTGCACTCCTCGGCCGGGGGTGTTCCGGGCTGGGTGGTCTCGCTCTGTGTTGGGTGAGGGCCTCCAGCTTCTCCATGATCTTGAGCATGAAGCTCTGTTGGCTCTCCATCATGGCCACTGCTGCCTGCTGGTTCTGGATCAATAGGGAACCCGGGTCCACCCACGTTGAATTGCTGGGGCCGGGGTTGGAAGGTGCCAGAGGTGGTGTCCTTTCCATTGAGGAAAGATCGTCATCCAAAAGGCAGGCCACGCACAAGGGCCCCGGGGTTTGGGGGAGGAGGTTGGTGCTACATGCGGAGCACTTCTTTGCCTTTACCATCTGGAATTAGAGAGAAAAAAGGTAGACTTGTGAAGAGGCCGATAACTCCGTTTTTTCCCCCTCTTTGTCCCTTTGTAAGAATATCCACTCTGCCGTTCGTTCGTCCTCCTCTGGACCAGGGGGACAGGTGGCAGGAGGGGACTGAGAGAGTGTCTGAGAGTAGGGGTGCTATGTGAGGACCCCTATCACAGCAAGTAGGAGGAAGCCATGTTTCTTTCCTTGGTGGAGCCGAGGCCCGCTGTGGGAGGGGCAGGGCCACCATCAGGAAGAAGGCACTCCGCAAAGACTCTACTAGGTGCATATGGGAGGGACCCAAGCAGGTTAGAATGATGCTCCCCTTTTTTTTTTTTTTTAAAAACATAAAACCACTGAGAAGAGGAGGGGTCTGGTCTGCTGGATGTCACCAATTTTTGCAGTTCAGAGCCTTAGACCACTCGCTATACTGCCTCCAAGGGGGGGGCTGTAGGTTTAAAAACGGAGGTCTGGAGGATTGCTGTGGTCCCAATTGCTCCCTCATAGGACCCAGCGTTAACTTGCCCACCAGCCAGCTCCTGAGGAGAGGAATGACTGCTGGCCGGAGAACCTGGTTTTCTGCCCTTTGTGCCCTCTATTTATTATTAAAATTTTTTTTTTTTTTCGAGCGATGGGGCGACGGAGGAGGTCCGAGAGGAATGCGCTGAAGGGCCTTGCCCTTCGGTACGTCGGAGGAGAGGACTGCGAAGACCGCTGGCTACCAGAAAAATGCCTCTCCGCCTCCCGAGGAAAACGGCCTGCGAGAGAAGGAGGCGGAGGGCGCGGGGTATCGAGAAGGCTCTGGCCTCCTGAAGAGATGACTGGGCTCTGCTTCCTCCCAGGAAGCCTGCGGTTAGTGGCGGGAGGGTAGGCGGTGGACTACGAGTGGCGGACTGAGCGCCTGAGGCAGCAGGCACTTTCGGCCAGCGGAGGCGCCACAAGGGGCGAGGTCTCAGCCCTACTGCGCTGCACAGGCACCGAGGAGTGGAGAGCTCGGCCTGTAGCGGGCCCGGTGGCGTGGTGGGCGGGGGAGCCCCTAGGCCAGAAAGCACACCACGTGGCCTTGGGGGCCGGGGGAAGCTAACAAACACGCCGAGAAGCGCGGCGGTTGGGGGGGTGACCCTGCGATAGCCAGGCCACACACATGGCAGAGGAGCCACGTGGCTGGAAAGCAACGGGCCAAGAGGCCAAACAAATAATAAAAAAATGAGCCCTTTTAAGGGAGAAGAACCTCAGGGAGAGACACAGATTAGGGGCTCAAGCACAGGAGCCTCAGTAGCCTTTTTAGCACAGAAAAAACAGCGTTCTTATGTAGGATATGCCAGCTAGACAAAACTTTCAGGCATTTATTAGCAGGCTAATAAAAACTTTCATAAAAACTTTCATAAAAACTTTCATAATTTACAATATAACTGGCTCTTAAGGAGAGCTCTGCTAATTAGGTCATTTCATTATAGTGAGCAGCAGAAAGAGCAACTAACTGCACAAAAAGAATTAGATTTCTGGTTCCTACCTTGTATAAGAGCAGACAGGGGTCCCTGGTATGCTTCTTGCCTGTTCAGATGCACAATTCAAAACTGGAGAGCAGGGGTTCCTGGGACCTGGATATACTGGAAATCTGATCTGGGTCATGTGCATCATTAGCCTATCAGGTGGGCTGTAACCCATGAGGTAATGTCTGGAGTGCCATGGATGCCAACCAATCACAATCCAGGATTTCCACACCTGTAGGTGTGTGCCACAGCAAGTGGCACACCTGCAGGTCATGCCACAAGGATTTGGCTGCCCCCCATCAGCACATGAGATGGCTGGGGGTGGGGGACACACATATGGCTGGCAAGGGGGTTCAAGGTGGCATGAGCACAGGATGGTACTGTGACATTTGGGAAAGTGGTGGGTGAGCATGTCATTGTGAATGCACCCAGCAGGGGTTTCACTAATGGCACAATACTGGCACGGACTCCACATGGAGCATGGGGGGTATAGTGCCACACAGCACCGGGGCTCCATGTGGGCATGGACCTGGGGACTGCTGCCAGGGCTGTGCCCATGTGGGGCCCTAGCACTGTGTGTCACTATACCCCCATTCTCTGTGTGGAGTCTGTGCCAGTATTGTGCCATAAGCGGACCCCCCCCCAGGAACAACCACAATGACATGCTCACCCACGCCTTCCCCAAATGTCACAGTAGTATCCCGCGCCCATGCCATCCCCATACATGCCTGTTAGGGTTCTCTAACCACACATCGCCCCAGCATCTGCAGTGGTGCAAGGGGCTTAGACCAGGTTTTCGCTGGTCTATCTCCAGCCCTTTGCGGCGGCCATGGTGGGGCTTCTTGAATCCCATACAAGGGGATGTTGCAGCCCCACCATGGCACAAACACCATTGTAACATGACACACCCTCAGATATGTCACAAGGGGGTGATGTGCCTGTTTACCGCAGTGTTTCCAGATTCAGACACATACCATGTTTCTGAATCAGGACCGCCACATCCTTTGCCACAAGGTGCAAGCTGCAACTGATCCCTTTGCTGCAAGCACCTTGCGGCATTCATTGGGCTTTTAGAATACGTCTCTTTGTATCAGATTGCACCTGTAACCAAGAAAGCTTAATAACTGTACAACACCTATTGCTGGATTGTCAGGCTTTTACAAAAGAGTGTAAGTTGTGGATTGAACCCCTGTTGGTCAATAAGCCCTTTAGATGCAAGCATGAAGAATGTGTACGTCTAATATTCTTCCATGATAGCAAAACTATTTACAGTATAGCACAAGTTGCTAATACTGTATTATGTCGATTGTGTAACCGTAGATAATGGAAAGTTTTAAAGCGGTAATTCTGTTTTACTTATTTAATTTTAGAGTTTGTTTTTAAGTCATTTGTTTTTAAATGCAATAATTCCAATGAATTCTTATGCATTTTTAATAAAGAATCTGAATCTGAATCTGAAATAACCTTCAGCGGGATGTCCTCATATATAAATTTATGAAGACAGGCCATTTCCCAGTATTTTTTATTGATGGACCCATATAGCACCTCTCAGCCTTCTGTCATTGAAATGAGGGGCACTGACACTCAAAATGGGGGAACATTTCAAACATAGATTCAAGTACAGAACACTGTGAAATCCAGTGCCTTTGTGCCAAGTTTAATATTGTGTTAGCATCATACAGTAACATGAATTTCTGCTTTAAAGATAATTTTCAGTGCTTTCTTAAAGCCCCCCCTCCAGTAGCTTGCCTGCACTGGAGTTCTAAATTCCACTTTTTATAATCTTCTTTTACTTGTATATTGAAGAGGAAAGGATCATAAATCCTCTCTTAGAGGAGCAAGTGGCCCAACCCCTTCTCCTCCTGGTCCTGACTTAGAGAAGCTCAGACCCTGTGCTGCCCTCACGCTCTGATGCTTTTGGACATTGGAGTTTGTAGATCATAGGGGCATGCTCAATGGTTATGAATTGGGCATCTTTTAAAATATGTATGTTTATATTTCAGAGGTCACTGGGGGCACATCAGAGCCACCAATCAACATAGAAGAGCCCTCTTAGTTGATCAGTCACACTGTTATGCTCCCAGTGTCCCACTAAACTATAAAAATATATATTTTACAAGATGCTTCCATTCATGGGCATGGAGCATGCCCTCACGCTCTACTAACTTTGATGTGGCAAAACATCAGAGCGTGGGAGTGGCATGGGGGCAGGGCTTCTTTCAGTCGGGACCTGGAAAGGGAAGGGATTGTGCTGTCAGCTCCTCCAAGAGAGGATTTATGACCCCTTCTCCGTCAGTATACAGGCTCAAGAAAATTCTAAAAAGTGGACTTTAGAACTCTGATGCAGGTAAGCTACCAGTAGAGTGCTTCTTGAAGATATTTGAAATGAACACAGATACTGCTCTTTAAAGTCTTGTAGACCACATTCACCAGTGACTCATTGTTTTCAGTTTGAAAGGGTTAGACGTCATATAGTATCTCTCAGCCTTTTGTCACTGAAATGTGGGGAACTGACACTCAAAATGCGGAAATATCTCAAGCATGAAGATGCAGCTGCAGAACTCTATGAAAAGGTATCCTGTGAAAGGGGTGACTGAAATTGAGTGACCTGGATATGAGCAACTCCGTTTCATTTGTTTGCGATGGTATTGCCTCATTGGGAGTGTACATCGCTGTTTTAGTTTTTCAGTGATGAGCACTCGCTATAATGGTGATCGCTATTTGGCGATCAACGTTATGACATGGAACCCTATGAAAATTTAGTGCCTTTGTGCCAGGTTTAATAGTGATTTAGCATCAAAGTGTTTTTATGAATTTCTGCTTTAAAGTCTTAGTTTGCAGCATCTTCTGTGTGGGCAACACTTCTTCTATGTGGGATTGATATGAGGTAGAGGCCGTCTGAGGGTAAAATGAGGGACAACCTTCATGATATGGGACAGTTGAGAGGTATGCAGGTAGGATCCACACCCTTCATGATGTGGGACAGTTGAGAGGTATGCAGGTAGGATCCACACCCTTCACGATGTGGGACAGTTGAGAGGTATGCAGGTAGGATCCACACCCTTCACGATGTGGGACAGTTGAGAGGTATGCAGGTAGGATCCACACCCTTCACGATGTGGGACAGTTGAGAGGTATGCAGGTAGGATCCACACCCTTCATGATGTGGGACAGTTGAGAGGTATGCAGGTAGGATCCACACCCTTCACGATGTGGGACAGTTGAGAGGTATGCAGGTAGGATCCACACCCTTCACGATGTGGGACAGTTGAGAGGTATGCAGGTAGGATCCACACCCTTCACGATGTGGGACAGTTGAGAGGTATGCAGGTAGGATCCACATCCTTCACGATGTGGGACAGTTTAGAGGTATGCAGGTAGGATCCACACCTTCACGATGTGGGACAGTTGAGAGGTATGCAGGTAGGATCCACATCCTTCACGATGTGGGACAGTTGAGAGGTATGCAGGTAGGATCCACACCCTTCACGATGTGGGACAGTTGAGAGGTATGCAGGTAGGATCCACACCCTTCACGATGTGGGACAGTTGAGAGGTATGCAGGTAGGATCCACATCCTTCACGATGTGGGACAATTGAGAGGTATGCAGGTAGGATCCACATCCTTCACGATGTGGGACAGTTGAGAGGTATGCAGGTAGGATCCACAACCTTCACGATGTGGGACAGTTGAGAGGTATGCAGGTAGGATCCACACCCTTCACGATGTGGGACAGTTGAGAGGTATGCAGGTAGGATCCATATCGATCATTTTGCTGGGGACCGAGGATCAGCTGAGACTGGGACCCAGTAGTGCCATACACACCTGTGCTGCCCTTATTTTAGGTCCAAAATGCATTGTGTAGGAAAAGGAAAGGAAGGGAAGGAGTTTGGTTTTATACAGTGCTTTTCATATAAACTGTAACTAAAAGCACTACAATCCAGGAGAGGGAAGGGTGGGAATGTTGATGTAATTTGCTAAACAAAAGAAGATGCAACAAGCACAGAAATTAGATCTTAAAGAGTGATTTCAGAGAGGTTATGTCTAGGGACATTACAGCAATTTGACTTGTTTAAGGATTCAAAGTGAGTGCTAGCTACCTGGGGAATACAAACCCTACTTGGAGATCTGGTCACCAAGGTTTGTATATATGCAGTATCTTGCAATTTTATCAGTACCTTGCAGCAAGCTTATGTTCATTCCAGTTGCAATCTTTACAATTGCTCTCTGTATTATCTCTGGGCAATTGCATAGATCCTCTGAACTTTTTTGTACATTGTTGTGTCAGTCTGCACTGTTATGGTCTCCAAGGTTGTGTCACCCTGAAAACAGGCAAATGTTTTGTCAAGTGCACCTATCTGGTAAATAAAAACTAATAAAATCACTGCAAACATGCAGAAAGGTAACAGTGTTTTAAGGGGTTTCCATGATCAACACTCTCTTACTGCAACTGTCTTGCAAACATGATGAGTTGCAGGGGAGCTCAAGAACTGCGGCAGCTGAAGCTGCCCTCCTTGTTTTAATTACAATTTAGAAGACTAATGGTTTTGTGCACTATCTGTTTGAATATGCATGTACACATTCTTTTGTAGTTCATTGACCATGGCTATTCCAGTGTAGGCTTCTAATGTGAATAAGTGATAATGAGAATCTGTGCCATTTTTTTAAATTGCTCATATGAAAACAAAAAAATGAGCTGAAATGAGTGAATCTGCAGCACTGTTTCTTGTTGTTTACTTGTTCATTTTTTAGAATATTAAGGCTCCCTGGTGGCACACTTAATCTGACTATTTAGGAGATTCTGCTTTATCCCATCATTATTACAACATTATTGATGCAGTCCCTAAGTAGCTGTATGGGAATTCTTTGTAGTTACTAATAATGACATATTACGCTATTGTCTTGAGTGGCATCCAAAATAAGGCAGATAATGGAGCAATACTCGATTGTAATCCCATCCTGTGTCTCCCAGAGGCTAGCATATTGTAGCTAACACAGCAATATAACTTGTTCTACAAAATGGTAAGAAAGAACCTACAGTAGAAACTTTGGTGGCCAAATCACATCACCCCATGGTTTAACCTACAATATACAGTATGTACAAAACCAACCTGTCTTCCCTTTGCTCTCCATCTGTTGAGCATAGCGCGCGCCACACACACACACACACACACACACACACACACACACACACAAGCTGTCTCTTAAAGGGGCCACAATGGAAAATGTAGTTACATCTAAAGCTATAAAACATAAGCTGAGTTTACATTACTTTGCTTGCTGCACTCCCATTTGCACTGCTCACTGGCTGCTCCTCTTGAAACACTGCCAACCAGCATTTACTTGCAGCTGACTGTGGCTTGCTGCAGGGTTAGTTCTGATGTTGGACTGAACCTCCTGGGTTGTGACTGCATTTCCTCCTGGCTCAGGAAGGAGGGGGTGTTACAGTCACTGCAGAGATCAATCATTTTTTTCTGTTAAGTATTTCTGTTGTGTTAAACTATAAAAGCCCACAGTGACTCAGCTGGATGCCTTCTGTAGCAGTACATTCCTGGCTCTTGGTGAACTATGCTAGGCAAGGTGGGTGCCCTTGTGACTGGATGCCTTGTAAGTGCGCCTTAAAGGGAGGGTTATAGGTGGTGTAACTAATGCTAGGTGCAGCTGCTATAGTGCTGGAGCCCCCACCCTTGTCACTTTTGTTATAGTTGCACATTTTTTACTCGAGACAGGTTTGGTGCGGGGGCTTGCAGAGCTGCACCATTGCAGGTGGAACAGCATGTTTATCCAGCAGAAAAGAAACACCTGCACTGGTCCAGCACCCAAGTAAAACAGTGTTTGTTCTGCACTAGAATGGGACTACATGCTGTAGAATGCACCTCAGGTTGTTTACACTTCCTGATTTACACTGATGCAGCTCATCTGCACTACATGCAATGGTGCAGATCAGGTAGTGTAAACATACCAATAAATTCACTGTTCTATAGTTCGGTTGCACTCATAAAACATTGCTTGCCTATTTATTAAAGCTACCATGTACAAGGGTAGCCCACAGGCTATTTGGGCCATTTAATAAGTGCAATACACGATGGGGGGCATGGCCTGGGAGCAGACAAGATGGCCACATAAGTGAGCAGCATGAGCTATCTAGGGCATTGCATCCAATTTTTTAAACAGTGGAAGTGTGCTCCGAGAAAGGAAAAGCTCACCTTCAACAACCGGAACATCCCCATTGCAAGAAAATCCACTTCTGGCACTGATCGGACTTACAAAGCACCCGCACAAATTGTTTCTTCCTCACGATCTGTGTCAGCTAAACCACATGGTGGCCAGCATGAAGGAGAGCACAGGCACAGAGGCTTCAGTGGGGGAGATGTTTTCCTTCTTAATGAAACAAATGGTGGACATTACTCTCACCTCCAATAATGCAGTATTAGCCCTGTACCAAATGGACTACCGGGTGACTTAAACTGAGAGATCTGCAACCAAGCATGATGCAGCAATTAAGAAATTACAGGTGATGGTGTGAGACCAGGTGCATGAAATCAGTGCCCTACATGACAGAGCTGAGGATCAGGAGAATAGGAGCTGCCACAATAACCTGAGGGTCCTCAGATTCCCTGAAGGAGCAGAAAATGAAAGGGCAGTTGATTTCCTACAAATAGAGCTTCCTAAAATTCTCTATTTGCCAGAGGGTACCAGGCTCACCATAGAGAGAGCCCACAGGACACTCCAGCCTCAACCCAGGCCTGGGGAAATACTCTGGCCTATGCTGGCCAGATTCTTAAATTTTGCAGAGAAGGAGGCCATCCATGCCAGAGTAAGGAAGTCTGGAGCACTGAGCTAGAGGGGCCACAAAATCCTCATGTTCCAGGATTATTCATAGGAACTGACTCAAAGAAGAAAAGGGTACACTGAAGCTAGGCATCTCCTGCGCTCTCTGAACATTCTGTTTTCACTCAGGTACCCAGCCATTATGAGAATTGTTCAAAATGGATCACCACTGCTATTTAGTACCCCTGAGGCACTTATGGACTACATCTCATGGACTTGGCCCCATGCAAGTAAAGCCAACCCATCACGGCCTGTGCAGTACAACAGGCAGCATCATGAGAGTACCAACAGACCAGACCAGGGAAGGGTGACAGAGCTTCCTGGATCCAGCGACTACACTCCGTATCCAGTAGGACAACCTGGGAGAGGATCACTGCCACTGTGACCCAGGAAGTGGCCTTAACAGGAACAGCACACCAGGAGAGAGCACCCGGCTGAGAGAGAGAGAGGCCCAGCAGCAGAGGAAAGGACCAAGACACCACCATTGAGCCTAGCCTGAGAGAAGAGGCTGAGATCACCAGCCCATATTTCTTGAACAACCGCTACACACCCTTAGCAGTTCCAGAGTCCTTGGCCAAGCACTTCTGAATCAGCCACCATGTCAAGAGCGACCACTCCACCTGCGATGCACCAACAACCCTAGAAAATAGAAGTGGCAAATGGCCCCGAAATCCAGCCAGAGAAAGAAAGCACTGCAACAGGCCCAGAAGATGACAGTGCACTCCAGACAGCAAGTGGACTTTGGAAAAACAGCAGCATGGACTTGCAAGCACCTCCATCACCAGACCCACCGGACTGAATTACCAGGCACGGGGCATACCACTGTATGACAATACAGCGTGGCTAACAATGCCACAGCCAAACAGCACCGAATACAAACAGAGTCAGGCAAAATGCCAAGCTGTTTGTGACAGCGAACCAATTGAAAACAATGGGTGTTTATGTTTTTTTGCAGGGGGCTTTGCCCCCTACACCCCCGGAAACTTAAATAACTAACTCTGGGGGCAGACTTCGAGGATGGGGAGAAACTTGGAAAGGGGGGAGTTTGATTTAAAAAAAAAAACAAAATGCCCACAAAAGTTGCAGCAGGGGAGATCTGGGGGGAACCGAACCATGGTCCCAGGTCTCCTGATTGCTCCGTGTGCTGGTGCCCTAGCCACTCCACCATAGGAGAGGCCCAACCAGGCACTTAGCACACAGCTACTTCTCCTCTCTACACATCAGCGTGCTGTGACAGGGGTAGTGATATATCCCTATTGCTGTTCTACCCCTGCCGCTGTAAATCCAAGCACTGTACATACAGCTCAGTTAATACCGCGCTGTCTTACATGCGTGTTATTGACCTGGTACCAAATTACCATACATTCAAATAACTGGAATTTTTACTTTTTTGTGTGTGCTCATACAGCAAGGGGTATGCAGGAGAGGGAGCTAAGGAGGAGGGGGTAAGAATAGATAAGATTTACAGGGTCCGTGGTGATCATTTGCAGAGACTCTTCCCCCATGGAAGGTCAACTTCCTGGCTGACAAGTTCACCGACCTTACCCCAAGTGTACTTTAAGGGAGGGCAGTAAAAAGCCTGATCTCCCTCACTGGTAAGCACAAACTGAAAGACATGGTTTCATTTCTTTGAGGGGCAGTAAGAGTGAGTGCTTGTTAACAGTTAAAGTTTTGGGTTTTCTAGGAGGTTAAGTGTTTAACTTTACTAATCATTCACTGCATACAGAGCAAAATAAGGTTTATTTCTAGTCTAGTATGAGTTTAGCCAGGCCAGAGCTTGAAGCGTTCAGTCTGATGTCAAAATAGGCCTAAGGATCAGGGTATAAGGCTTACTATATAAAGAAACTTGTACAGAGTGCACTATTGGACAGCACTTCATGGTCCCCCTAGAATCCACCTCCCACCCAGGGGATGGCCCCCTGACAATATGAAGTACCCTAACAAGACCAGATCAATCTCACCCTATATGTTGCACCACTGAAGACAGTTGCAGCTCTCCTGGGGAGGCTAGACCAAGGGACAGGTTTCCGCAAGGCAGAGCTCCCCCTCCACCATGGGGCGGATAGCAGTGGAACTCCTGGAGATAATATATAAAGGTCCCTCTGACTGACAGCAAGCATTACAGCCTAAAATGAAAAGCATTCTAAGGACTACAGTATTGCTAGCCCCCCCCATAGGAAAAGGTTAACCCCACCAGGTGGGACCAGTGATTAACATGACATACCCTAGGTCACAGGAGGCCTGTATCAGCCCAGAACCAGCCTTCACCTGCAATGGCACTAAGGTGGACCGCTGTTATGGGAATGAACACCATGGTGAACTATCTAGACGCAGTGCCACTATTTTGCTCCTGCTAGCCGTAGGTGGCTTTGTTGGCTGGAGCACTGCCATCAGAGGCAAGATTAACCTCATGTGGCAGCCACTAAAGTCGGCTCAGGTCACTGCAAGCAGTTTCATCACCATGGAAGCTAACAGCTCAGAGCAAATGAAAGATGGCATGGCTTATACCCCAAGAGGGGCCATGGCCAGGATGGCCACTGGGCGACCTAATTCACCAGCCACATGTGTGATAGCCTCCCTAAGGCAATCTGTTTTGTGTATATAGTTCACTGTTATATCTGTTATTATTGTGTATTAATGTGTGTTTGTTGAGTGGGTGCTTAGCCCCTATAGGTGGGATGGAGAGAGAGACCCATCATAGCAGAAACTTGCAAGCTAAAATGGACGGTATGGAGATACAATTGGTTTCAAGTGTTTACAGTATGAAATGTCTTGAATTGTATAGTTCAACACCGAGGAACAGCCATGACCTCAGCACTGCATCATTTTGGTTAAGGTCCACATCATACATTAGACCCCCACTGACTGACCATGGATGAAGCAGTATGCCACACATGGAATGTCAGGGGGTTTAACATTGCTATTTAAAGGAAAGGTCCTTTCTCACTTAAAAAAGCTGAGATCCAAGATGACTTTTCTTCAAGAGGCCAAACTGACTCACAAGGATCACTCGTTTTTAGTGAAAGACTGGGTTGGGCAGGAGATTCATGCAAGCGCCCCTGCATGGAAAAGAGGGGTGGTCATTCTTTTCCACAAGTCCCATAATTGGTCCATAGCAGACCCAGAGGGTCGATGGGTGATAGCATCTATCACCACATCAACAGGGCCACTAGTTTTATGTAACGTCTATGCCCCCAACCAGGATGATCCACATTTCTTCCATAAATTGGCCAGCACCCTGAACACCAGTATGCCCCTGAACACCCCAGTACTGATGGGAGGTGACTTCAGCCTCACCCTGACCCCACAGATGGATAGGAGTTCATCTGGCAAAGAAACACACATGAGGAATAACAAGGCCTGCATCAGCTTATTGCTGGCCTGGGACTCACTGAGAGCTGGAGGCTGTTCCATTCCCACGCTTGAGACTATACATTTCACTCTGGAGTGCATGCCTCATTTAGTAGGCTTGATTTCTGGCTTTCTCCCACCCCCCACCCCCAAAACAAAATATACTGGACGTGGCTATACTGCCCCTAGTGATCTCAGACCATGCTCCAGTGCAGCTGCAATTTTCATGGGCCCTCCCCAAGACCTCCAAGTCCTGGAGACTGGATCCATTTCTCCTTAGGGATCCTGAATTCATCCCATGGGCCCAGAAGGAAACTACCCTTTTTCTTCAAAATAATCCCATATCTGCCACAAACCCTGGCAACACATGGGAGACATACAAAGCCACCATGAGAGGCAACATTATGAGCTTTGCCTTGGCTAGCCGAAAGGAGAGGGAGCAAAGGTTGGTAACCCTCAAAGCCAAGCTAAAAACTTCTGAAGCAGCTTACAAGGTCCTCCTACACCCCTCTCCCCTCTCCCCCTGGGTCAGAAAGTATTGTGGCCAAGGATGGATATTAACCAGCTCCAGAATAGGAAGGCAGAAGTTGCAATTTTAAGACTTTGCCACAGGTACTTGGATGGAGGGAGGTGACAAAGGGGGGAAAGTGCTTGCCTACCAGCTTCGGAAACAGATGGCAGGCAGGCAGATAGCAGTTTTAGAAGGCCCCTGATTGACTAGTAAGAAACAGCCCCCAGGACATCAATGACACAATAGCAGTCTTGTACAGCAAACTCTACACCTCCTCACACACCACCATCCCCACCAGGGAACCCAACTGTTCCTTGATCAACTCTCCCTCCCTAGGCTGTCCCAGCAGCAGGCCCAGACACTAGACACACCTATCTCAGAAGAGGAAGTAAGGCAGGCTGTTCTTGCCCTTCAACCTGGCAAATCCCCTGGAGGGGACAGCTACCCCGTGGACTTTTTTTAAGCTACTGCCATCCAGATAACCCTCCCCCCCTTTCTGATTAAGGTGTATCAGAATGCAGAGTCACAAGGATGTCTCCCACCAATACACAGAGAAGCAGTTATAACAGTGATCCTAAAGAAAGGAAAGGACCAAGCATCTAACTACAGACCCATATCCCTTACTAATGTGGATAGCAAGATCTATGCCAAGATTCGGGCTAGCAGATTAAGCCCTCTACTTGCAGGGCTAATCTACCCTGCACAAGTGGGCTTCATTCCAGGGAGGAATAGCTCTGACCACATTCCAACCCTTATCAACCTCATACATATGGCAAAGGACACCCCCACCCTTTCTGCAGCTATTGCTGTCGACTTTGAAAAGGTGTTCTAGTCCTTGGAATGGGACTACCTCCACTTGGTGCTGTCCCACCTGGGGATTGGGGAACGGTTCAGAACATGGGTCCAGGCCATGTATCACTCCCCAACAGCCAAGGTCACCACAAACCACTTGCTGTCCCCCTCATTTACACTGGGACGAGGCACTCATCGGGGTTGCCCACTTCCCCCCCTCCTGTTCATCCTTGCAGTGGAATCCCTTGCCACTAAAATTCAACAACTTCTAGATATCCTGGGCCTAGAAATTGAAGGCAAAAGGTACTTGACCCTTATACATGCACATGACCTCCTCATCCCACTGGCAAATGCACCAGCTGCTCTTCCACCGTTATTGGAACTCCTTGAATCCTTTGCAGCACACTCTGGCCTTCGAATGAACCAGTCAAAAATGGAGATGATGCCCCTGAGCCAAAGCTGCCCAGAGACCTTAGCCTTCAAAGTAGGACTGCTGTGGGCACCACATAATATCCCATACCTGGGGATTAGAATCACCCTTTTATCCCACAAAGTTATGGGACAAAAACCTCCAAACCCTTACACAAACCATACAAATGGAATTTGATAGGTGAAAGCTCCTTCAGCTTACACTGGCAGGCAAAATTGCAGCCATGAAAATGGTTACTTCCCCCAAGCTCTTCTATCTACTCACTCACTCACATTCTCACTTTCCTCCCTACGAAATGGCTGCAGAACATTGATGAGTTAATAGGGGAATTCCTTTGGGAGGGAAAGAAAAACACGGTTGCAATAACATAAGAGCTCACTGGAAGGAGGGGGGCTGGAATTTGCCCTGACTGGAGGGACACAAGCTGGCATTCCACACAGCGCACAGACTACAATTGTGGAGCCCAAAGTTGGAGCAATCCCCTCAATGGATAGATATTGAACATGCCCTAGTTGAGGTATGCTCATCATTGGATCTTCTATACAAAGCAAAAGGATCAGTTGGGGCACAGCATCCCACAATCAACCCTTCAGTAAAGTACTGGAACACAGTACATAAGAAGCACAGCCTATCCCCTAACCCACTCTTTCACACTCCCCTTTGGGACAACCCCCACATCCTCACTGGCTCCAATGGTGTGCTAAAGGCATCCAATATATCCCTGATATTCTTGATCTTCAATGCCCCAGAGTTGTCACTTACCAAACGCTCAAGGACAGGTGGGAGTTGCAGCAAAAAGACTTCTGGCAGTACCTCCAAATAAGAGAGAGGCAGTGAAGCTGCTTCTTACAGAAAGGCAGGCAACCAGAAAGGGCAATGAAGTTAAATTCTGGCTGGGTACTTCCAAGGGCTTAGCAGGAACAACCTGCCATCCCAATCAGAGGACTCAAAAGTCAAATAGGAGAAGTCCCTAGGCATCCAAATCTCTCAGGAGCAATGGCAGTGTGGAAGGATGCACACCACTGGTTATGGAATGCTTGCAGTGCCCGCAGTAGACCAATGCAAAACAAAATCCTTCATGCATGGTACAGAACTCCTGTGGCCCTGTACATAGCTAAAGTAATAGACAATGACAGGTGTTGGAGATGCCAGAAAATCAGAGGCGATCTGTACCATATACTCTGGACATGTTCAGAATCAGACCCCTTTGGCAGTAGGTTGCTCAGATAGGCTCCTGGGTACTTAGAAGACCCATCCCCATTTCTGTCCCTCTCCATCTACTAGGTATAAGGGATGGCAATCTGAAGCTACTACCACAGGAACACGGATGGCTGGCATTGCTGGCATTACAGATCAAGAGATCCCTCTTGTGCAAGTGGAGAACAATGCAAATCCCTACTATAGGGGAGGTCCAGGGGCACTTACAGCAACAGCTGAACTAGACAGGATTTTGCACTCACAGGAAAACCGAATGGTTAAGCTCTATGCCTGTTGGGACCCTTACATGGCTTTCAGAAGCCCCTCCACTGGCGTAGGCTAACTCCATCCCAAGGCATGAAGCAATAGGCCTCCACATCCTAAACGGCCATCCTTATTCCATGAGTGTGTACGGCATGAAGGTTCCTGTTACTACAAATACCCAACTTTAAGGACTCTGTTACTACTCCTTCAAGGGAGCATTATACTGCTAATTTAACAATCTCTCTCTCTCTCTCTCTCTCTCTCTCTCTGCTCTCTCTCTCTCTCTCTCTCTCTCTGTCTTTCTCTAAAGGTCTGGCAATATTTCTTCTGGTATAATGCATTAACTGTAAATAGTTCACTGTTAGTATAAACAAGGTATTCTTTGTGATATCTCGTATGTTTCAGAGGCTCGTATGACTACCAAAGCAGCTGGTCTGGAGGCATCAGCTCAAGATCTTATAGAAGGCCCTGATGGTTAATAAGATCAAGTCACCCCAAGTTGCACAACAAGACCCTCATCCAGATAGAAGAGTAAGTAAGTCTATATTTCTGATATCCTGATTAAGGGAAAATGTCTGCCTAGCCTCGGGCTCAGACCTCAGGTATCATAGTATTGCATGATGCTAGCACTCTGTAGATAACTGGTACTATGTCCTTTAATGTATCTTCATGTCAATATATGTCTACTGATACCCTGCACCCTGTAACCACTCACAGTGTCTGACATCTGCTCTGTACCAGTCCCCCCTTCTTCTTGTATGTTGTGTTTGTATGATTGAAATACCAATAAAACTTTAAACTAAAAAAATAAGTGCA
The DNA here is from genome assembly GCA_016271365.2 of Neoceratodus forsteri. Classification (NCBI taxonomy): domain Eukaryota; kingdom Metazoa; phylum Chordata; order Ceratodontiformes; family Ceratodontidae; genus Neoceratodus; species Neoceratodus forsteri. The sequence continues at coordinate 771,632,657 of CM057456.1, read as the reverse complement.
ATACACCACTTCAGACTGTGATATAAGGGATCTGAGATTCACTACCCAGGTGCATAAGGACACTCAGTGTTCAGCATTGTGCCTAACACCTTGGGAACATGCATCGCAAACCCTTTATTCCACACTCTGGCATGGTCTATTGCTTACCCACTACCCAAATGATTGTCACTCTCTGTAATAATGATTCTTTTATATACAGTGTGGTTTAATGCTGACTTTGAAAATGGGCTTACATAAATCTTGTAATATGGTTTAGGACATGAATCATGCCTCCCCCTCAGCTGACCTAATCAGCATCAAGGTCCAGCCAACCAAACAGATGGCATGGATCACGAGCTGATTTAGACAGCTAAAACTCAGTTCACTTCATGAACAGTCGCTCACAATGGCACCTCATTAAAAAAAAGCCCACACAAAGCTTGCATCACAAACAACACCTAAAAAGGAACACTTTCCTCACATTATGCTCATAGTGGGGGTAAACTGCAGCCTTTCCTGAAGTATTTATGAAAAACAGGCTGATTTTGTATTGCATGCAATAAATAACCCCCTCAAGAAGAATTCACTGGTAGCCTCACTCCTGGTCAATGTGGTGACATCATAACAATGCTCAAGCTTTGCTCTCCTGATCATGATGTCACCACACTAACTCAGTGTGAAGTTACCAGCTTGTTCTTCATGGATATGGGTTAGTTATTCCCTATACAGTGTATAACAGCATTCAGTTATAGCAATTTAGTAAGCTCCAAAGTAAAGATCCCAGAACACATTTTTAATCTATTTGACTCTTGGAAAGTCAAGCATGGGAAAGGGAAGGATTCAGAAGTTGTTTAATATTTGGGGATTAATTTATAAGTTGCTATTGATAAAAAAAAATGGAGGATTGGGGGTGAAAGAGAAACTGAATGGGTGGTAGTTAGCTGGCTGAAAGGCAGGATCCAAGGGTTGATGGTGGGAGGAAAGCTTTCAGGTGCTAGGGATATCACCAATGGGGTCCCACAGGGTTCAAAGCATAGTCCAGTACATTTTAATGTCTTTGTCAGTGACACTGGAGAAGGCATAAAGGGCAAGATTTGCTTATTTGAGAACAACACCAACCTCTGTGTTAGGATGGATACAGTGGAGGGGATACAAGACCTGAAAGAAGATCTGGCAAAGCTCAAGAGGTGGGCTGGGATTTTCCAACTTGGCTTTAATGCAAAAAAATGTAAGGTTATGCATACTGGAGCCAAGAACCCAAAGGCTGAGTACAGCCGACGAGGGGTGCTGGTAACCAAATCTGAAGGGGGACAAAGGCCTGGGGCGTTGATCACTAGTGACCTGAAGCACTCCATGCAGTGCAGAAAAGCAGCAGTAAAGGCCAATAAAATGTTGGGCTGCATTGCAAGAGGGATCAGCAGCAGTAGAGAGGATGTAGTACTGCCATTGTACAGGTCACTGATGAGGCTGTACCTGGACTACAGTGTGCAGCACAGGTGTCCCTACCTAAAGAAAAACATAAACCCTGCTGGCAGTGCTGAAAGTGGCCCAAAGGAGGGCAACAAAGATGTTTCATGGTTAGAAGGGCAAGACATATGAGGAGATGCTGGAGGCCCTGAACGTGTACTCCCTGGAGGCGAGGCATGAGGGGGGGAACATGATTGAGATCTTCAAGTAGATTCAAAGGTATACATGGGGTGGAAAGGGAGCCCCTCTTCAGGCTCAGTGGAAACAAAAACATGAGGGGGCATTGTCTTAAGTTGGGGGGGTATGGTTCAGGAGGGAGACCAGAAGGCAGTTCTTCCTTGAGACAGTAGTGGTGGAGTGGAATGGGCTCACTGAGTAAGTGGTATCAATTGAAACAGTGGAAGGCTTCAGAAGGGATTGGGACAGGGTAACAGGGAATGTCATGTTCGGGGGGGTGTATTCAGAAAGGATAAGGGAACAGTTGCGAAGAGGGGCAGAGTCCTTAGCTGGTGTTGGGGACTCTGCAATACAAGCAGACTCGATAGAACATAAGGCCTTTTTTCTGCTGACATGTTTGTATGTTCATATATTTTCTTACTGTACAGAAGTACAATATTTTCTCTGTTGCTACCAATAAGGCACATTGCTGAAACAGGACTCCTACGGCTCAATTTTTATGTGTCTAGGACTGCCGCAAACCCCAGCTGTGCCAGAAATATGGGGCTCTGGGCTTGCAGCTATCTAAAGGGGTTTTCTATCCCATCCATTGAAAATAGGCTTGCTACACCATTTTTTGTAGTCTTGTTTGTGTCTAAAGTGGGGACCCTTTACAGGCAACTTGCATCTGAGGTTTGGAGCAAGTTGCCAAAAATTGGGTTGACTGTAGCAACTGTGGCAGAGATTGTAAAATTAAGTGCAGTTGCAGCTTTCATCAGTGCTACAGCTGCATTGATGCTAGGGTTTGAATTTGGGCTGGATGCAGTGCCCTGCATCAACCTTCCAAAATTCAGCCCCTAGAGTTGTTACTTGGAACTCTTACACATCTAATGGTGGAGGGGGCAGTTTAGCCTGATAAAAAAAAATCCTAATGGGATTATATTCAGTAACAGCTGGCACTTCACATCTGCATAATTTTGAAGAAGAAGAGGTCTACAGGTGAATTCTTGAGAAATAAAGTTCACTTAAAAACCTTTGCACTCCTGTGTTACATTATCTGTGAAATTTAAATTCATTCACTTCATAGATCTGCACCACGTGTACCAGTTTCTTAGATATTAAACATGCTGTTCTGGGGAAGTTAAACATGCATATGTGAAGACTGGAACTATGAGTTCTTATTTATTTATTAGTTTTTGTTTACCATGTAAGGTACACCAGACAAGTCAATGTCTATTTTCTATTTGGCAGTTCACGAACTCTAAGGACACGGGTCGGTGGGCCAAGAAAGCTGCATCGGAATTTAATACTAGGCCGGGGACAGTCAGGGAAGCACCTGGTTTGGACTCAGAGGAAGGATGAGTTCCAACTCATTTTACTGCTGATTTCTCTGTTAAAGTGAATCACTTATAAATCAGAGACTGGGACACTTGAATTCGATAACTCTTTTTGGAGGGGGGGGACTTATCATTTATAATAGTCCTCTTTCTGTACCGAATTAAGGAATACAAGTAAACTATAATTACTTTTACAGATGGGGGTCCTGTTGCCCTTCAGTTAAATAGTGCTGGAGTTAGTATGGCTGTGTTGTGCTTAATGAACACTGGTTGATATTTTATAGCATGTATTGGTGGGCATGGGGGAGGGGGAAATTGTGGGGCATTTGGGCCTAAGTTTCCCTTCCTAACATTTTTTCTCTACAAGGTTACAGCACTACTGGTTAGTGCAGTTCATTCTTTTTCAGACATTCTACCTACTTAATGGACAGTTACCTTAGCCATGAGGCCGGTGGCATTTGGGACACTTTCACTTTTTTGGGACATTTGGTGGATTATATCCACCTAACTTGGATGTACCTCCACTCTTACTGTATATGCATGCAAGAGCTAACAAATATGATACCCCAAGCTGTTGTTATTGTACTGTCTGATACCTCTTGCATGAGGATGGTGCCTGTCATGTTTTCTTTACTAAAGCAACAAAAAGAAAGTACAAAAAAAAAAAAAGCACCAGAGGGCGAATAATTGGGCACCAGTAGGGGGAGCTAACCCAGGGAGGCATACAGGCAGCAATGGTGCAAAAGGCTCATTTTTAGGTAAAATAAACAATGACAGTTAAAATATTCTGAACAGACTGTGGGTACAATTAACTTAAGGTTCGCAACTTCCTTTACATGAGATGTGAAATATCTGACTGTAAATTGTTTTGAGATTGATGTTCAAAGATCAGAACCAAAACTTATAGGTCATGTTTTAATGTTTGAAGTTGTGGCTTCTTTATTGTCTACCTGCTTTCGGTCAGAAATCTTGTACTTGCAGGATTCACATAGGTATTGTGTTTTGTGTGGCTTGTCACCTTTTGCCCTGAGATATTGTAGAGACTGTGAAAGAAATACAGATCATCTGTCAATCACACTGAAACATGCTGAAGTTTACACAGATGGAGAAGAGTATGGGGCTTGGAAAATGCACATGCATATCCAAGGGTAGAAGTTTAAAGTGAGTTTGTCACTTTCGAGGCAACTGTTTCCTTGTACTGGACTCTGTTTCAATGTGCTATAAATGAACCTAGTAATAAAGGCTAAAATGAATAACAATACAGAAAAATATATCAAATAGATTATGTACATCTGAATATTATGTTTCTTAAAGTTTTCCTAAAAGTGGCAAACTCGCCTTAAAATAGAGGCAGCAAAGAGACTCTATAATACAATGTTTTTTTATATAGATATATCATCACATGATATGGTATAGAAAGAATAATGGACAACCAGCAATGCACAACAAGCCTGTCTTGCCACTTTAGTATTATTCTTGCCAAAATGCAGTACAGTGGATTTGTTAAGACTGAAATTCATTTTGGCCTTAGTTGCCCATTGACTTAGTGAATCTGCTTCATTTTGCAGGTTTTATATGTCTTCTGGTATACTAACTTCACTGCCTAATTTGGTGTCATCAGTGAATTTTGCTATCCAACTACCAAGCTATAATTGTATTCTCCCATGTTGTACTTAACCTTTAAGTCTTCCTGTGTACTTAAACACCTATATTTTTTTTTTTTTTTTTTTTTTAGTCTTTGGTAACCAGGTAAGGCCCACTAGCCACAAGTGCCTGTTTTCAGGGGCGACCTGGGAGTACTGGGCAGTTAAGTGACTTGCTCAGAGTCACACAGTATGCAAGTGGAGGTTGTGAGAATCAAACTCAGGTCTGGTCTGCTGGATGTTTTTTTTTTTTTTATTTAGTTGTTTAACCAGGAGTAGCACACTAAGCTGAAAGCTTTTTTTTTTGCAAATAACTTTACTTTTTAGAAAAATAAATACAGAAACTCATGATAACAAGGTCATAACCAACATTCTGTTTTAATTAGACAATCACTGATTTGTTCATGTACCATAAAATAAATCAACATAAAAACACAAAAAAAATCCTAACTATAACCAAGACAAGGCCCTCCCTCCCCCCACCACAGCAGCCCTTTTACCATAGTCTAGGTGCTTCTACAGCTGATATTGTACGAACCATGTAGGCCCATACAAGAGTCATTAAATGGTACAGTAGAAATTCCTGGCGCAGCCCTTGAGCAATCCAACACAAAGAGTAAAAGAAGGAAGGAAACCACGAAAGAAAGGTACCACATAAGGGGGATCAATATATAAAAAAGGAAGAAAAAAACCACAAATTGGAAGGAACATGTTGGGAGTTAATGTGCCCCTCAACAGAAGCCTAGAAATATAGCCCTCACTTTACAAAGGGGTAACTAGCACAACAAACATCTATGGTGAACTTGTAACTGATGAGTCTTACACCTGATAGAGGGAAAAGGAAAAGGAAGTGGCGGAGATTACTTCAATAACCAAATCTGACCTTGAGAATTGAAAAAAGTTCACCCCAGCATTCTTGAAACTTCTCGCCAGAGTGGGAGAACCAGGCTACACATCTTTCTGCATTTAGAGCTGTAAGAAATTCCGCCCACCATTCCCCGAATGAAGGTTCCCATTCCTCCTTCCAGTGTCTAAGTATTACTAACTTAGTGACCATCGCCACCAATGCTAATTGCGTTTTTTTGAGAATATGCAGGGATCGTTGAATACATACCTAGCAAACAAGTGTCCTCATTGAAATATGTGGCAATTTTAAGGTAGGACGCCACCCACTGTTTAACCGAATTCCAGAATTAACTATTTTAGGGCACGACCATAGTTTATGATGTAAAGTGGTGAGCTCCGAGCCACAGTCCTCACATTCTGCTGAGGGTAGCTTCCCAATCCAAAATAATTTAGTGGGTGTAAAATATAGGTTATGAAGAATACTGAACTGGATGTTTCTTAACCGATCTTGTTTAATTAAAAGATAATTATCTGTCCAGATCCTTACCCAAGTTTTATCTGAAAAGTCTTTGTTGCAATTATTCTTCCAACAGTAGGCTATGGGAGAAACCTTTGACACTACATACTTCACAATTCTCTTATACAATTTAGCTATCGCTTTCCGCCCTTTAGATATTGACCAGAGGTTATTTAATACTACCCCCGCATTGTCCAACCATGGAGGTTTACCCAGAAAATGATCAATACACTGCCATATTTGATATAACTGAAGCCGATTCTTTTGAAGCACCTTAAATTTTGTTTGTAGAATAGGGATAGATAGGATCGAGTTACCCGAGACAAAATTGGCTAAGTATAACTTATTGTGGGATCCACCAAAAAATGTTTTCATTGTTTTCCCATCTATTTTGAAGTTTGGGTTATTTAGCAGAGGTTGCTTCAGGTCTTTTAAAGTGGAAATTTGAAGCAAAGAGCATAATTGCTGTAAAGCTCTCACATCCCAGCCGAGGGGAGAATTCCTAAGTTTTTCTAGGATATTCGACCATGGATTAAATAGGAAAGCCTCCAGATCCATACTACAGGAACCAGTTTGTTGAATGTCTAAGAGCAGCCAAGGGGTGCTATCCAATGTATAGGCCGCAGCTGTAAACCAATGTAAAAATCTATTAGCATGAATTGCTAGATAATAAACATAATAGTCAGGTACTTGAAGCCCCCCCAACTCTCTAGGGTGAGTAAGTTTTCCATAAGCCCTACGCAGAGCTTTCCCTTTCCATAAGAAGTCTGAGCAGAGCCTATGAAGCGATAAGAAAAAAAGACTTAGGGAGATAAATATTAAGATTACTCAAGGGGTAGAAAAATCTGGGCAAAATTGACATTTTGAGAACATTAGCCCTTCCCCAAAAAGATAGTGGTAAATTGTTCCACCTCGCCAGATCTTCTTTAGTAGATTTTATCAGTGGGACTAAATTGAGATTCTTAAGAGTAGACATGTCTTTAGAGATTTTGATAGCAGGTAAGTTAGATATTCCTTTTCCCATTGGAGGCCCATGTTTAGAATTAAGTCTCTCGTGAAGAGAGGGGATAAGGAATACACTATAGTTTTAGTTTTATTAAGTTTATAACCTGAAAATTCACTAAACTGAGAAATAATTTGAAGAGCATGGGTGAGGGACTGTCTACTACTCGATATGTGAAGAAGTAAATCATTGGCAAAGAGGGATAGCTTAAATTCAAGATGTTCAAATCGAATACCTTTTATCTCTGGATCCAAACTAAGAACTCTAGCTAGGGGTTCTATGTATAGATTAAATAAATAGGGGGAAGGAAGGCAGCCCTGGTGGGTACCTCGACGCAGAGGGAAAATATCAGAGATATGATTATTACATTGCAGTCTTGCTGACGGACAGCAATACAATACTCGAATTTGGTTAATGAAGGGTTGCGGTATGCCAGATTTTAAGAGGACCTCAAACATATATTTCCACTCCACCCTATCAGATGCTTTTTCTGCATCCAGGGACACCAGGGCCACTTCCAGCTCGGGGTCTCCGGATGCAGAAATCAGGTGGAACAACTTCCTAAAATGATCTGCTGAGGTGTGCCCTGCCACAAACCCTGCTTGTTCAGGGCTTAATAGACATTTCCATACTCCCCCCCAACCTGTTAGCCAGGATTTTTGCATAAATTTTAACATCAATATTCAGCAATGAAATAGGTCTGTAATTGCTAATCAGTGACAGATCCTTCCCTGGCTTAGGTAGAAGGATTATTCTCGCTTCAAATAAAGACTGGTCCAAGGCTGGGAAGGAGCTCCAGTAACTATAAAGCTGTAGTAGCAGAGGGATAAGATATTTTTGAAAGGTTTTATAGAATAGGCCTGTGAACCTGTCTGGGCCCGTTGCCTTATCTGGTTTTAAGGAATCGATCACTGCCGAAATTTCTTCCCTTGTAATTGAGGCTATTAAGAGGGTCTGACTATCACTGGGCAAGGTGGGTAAACCAGCTTTCTCCAAAAATGCTGACATTTTCTCAATATGGGCCCCCAGCAATGGGTCCGGAGAGTACTGTGCCTTATAATACTCCCAAAATATAGTTAAAATCTCTGGAGGACTAACCACCAAGGATTCTGTTTGGGGATGTTTGATAGCTGTGATCCATTTAGATGCTGACTGCTGCTTTAATTGCCAAGCAAGTAATTTACCTGCTTTACTACCCTGGCCAATATAAGAAGGCTTTAATAATGAAGCTGACCTCTCCACCCTCTCCATTAAAATATTAGCATAGTGTGCTCTTAACCTAGTAAGTTCCTGATCTTCTAAAGACGAAAGGTTGTTCACCCCTTTATTTTACAAACTTTTAATTCTCTGTAGGCAGTTATTCATTTGACTGATCTTTTTCTTTTTTTGTACTGTAGCAATACGTATAAGTTCTTCCCTCCAAGTTGCTTTTAAAGCTGCCCAGACCCGATCCACAGCCGGGATCGAGTTATAATTAACCTCGATGGAATCTTGCAAAAAACATTGGAATTTTGAAGTGATTAGCTTGCCTTTTAATAACCTATTGTTTAATGACCATGTGTGCACCCTGACGGGGATGCTAGGTATTTCTATCTGAATTAGTATTGGGGAGTGGTCAGAAATCACTCGAGCTAGTATTTTAGAACCAATCATGCATGAAATTAGTTGGTGACTTAGAAGAAAGTAGTCAATACGAGAATAGCTTTTGTGTACTGGGGAAAAAAAGGTAAACTCTTTTCCTGATGGATTAAGTACTCTCCAAGGGTCTATAAGGCCCAAGGAGGAGGTAAATTCACCTAGGACTTTTTGTGTTGAAGACAGTCCCACTCCCTTTTAATAGATGCAGTCCAGATCATTTGCTTGAACTAAATCCAGTCACCTCCAATTATAATAGGATGTTGTAAAAAAGGGGCCAATACCATAGCTAGTTGAGCAAAAAAAGAGGGTGTTTCTATGTTAGGACCATAAACTGATCCCAGTACTATATCAAAACTACCCAGTTTGCCTACCACAAAAATAAACCTCCCCTCAGGGTCAGTAATGGACTCCACCAGAGCGAAGGGTATTTTTTTAGCAAGCAGCAAGGCCACCCCACGTTTATTAGAGCTGAATCCTGCTCCAAAGGCTTGGCCTACCCAGCTCTTTTTAAAGAACTGTAGCTGTTCTGGAAGCATGTGTGTTTCTTGAAGAAACACTATAGAAGGGTCATACTTGGCAAGATGGTTTAAAACAATGTATTTCTTCTTGTTATCTTCCCCCCTTTTATATTCCATGAAAGAATATTCAAGCCGTAGGACATAAATTAATCCTTAACTGTGCCATGTATTAAAAGGTGGTTGAAGGGCTGATCTGCTACCACCCCCTCCCAAAAACAAAAAAAGAAAAAAAACTATCGCAAAAATATTTTCCCAATGCCCTAAAATTAAACTAGCCCTCAACGATTTTGAACTATATACAAAACTCCATACCTAGTCCCAAAGCCTCCACCTTACCACACAGTCCATGATACTCACAGAGAAGCAAGCGCTGCTCTGCAACCTCCCCAACCCCCGAACAAAAAAAGGCATGGGAGTAGCTCATGGGACAGCCACCATCTTCCCATCCCTGTATGTTCTCCCTGCCTAAATAAGATAGAATAACAAGGGGATACTGTATGACACTCCTAACATTAGCTAGAAAACCTGATTTCCGGAGATAGACAAGAAAAGAAAATCTATTGCTATTCAGCTTACATAACTGCTGACCTTTAGCTAACTTGATCCTACCAGGGCTCTAACATTTCTATATGGCAAAGAAAACTCCCAAGCATTAGAAAATAAAATAAATAAAGTTAGAGATCCCGGTAGGAATATTCCCTTGAAGGACCATGCTGTTCCCGGAGCAAAGGTAACATCCAAACATATTTAATGGCCTAGTACATTTCCATTAAAGCCTAAGACCCAAACTCCCATATAGGCCGTGAAGCACTTTCTCAGGATAGCTATAATTAGTATAAATTATGCCCGAGTAGCTAACTGGTCTGGTAACAATGGGACTAAACAAGAATAGTGGGAAAGAAACAGCAAAGCTATCATGGGACTAAATTGTCACAGCTCTCCCCTGGGAGTGCTGATCAGTAACTCTAACTGTCCAAAGCCAAAAAAGGAAACTTATCCATCTCTTCCCTTAAGCCAAAAAACACAATGGGAAGAAAGCCCCCACCAAAAGCAGTATTGAGAGAGGGAGACTCCGAAATAACTATTGTACCGAGAAATCAGGAAACCTAAATCATAGATCTGACAGTAAACACTTATCAATTAACCCAAAGTATTTGGCGCCATCTAACGGACAAACCAGACTATGGCATCCCTCGGGACATCTTCATAAATAAACCAGAGAGAAAATCCTAAAACAGATAATCAGGATCAACCAGAAAAAGTCCAACAATGGTCCAAAGAATAAACTTTCCCCATTCGATTAGAAAAAATACATGCTTTTCTTTTAACAAGTGTTCAACAGGGCAGATCTGCCCAAAGGCATCCAAACCATGTCGAGATGAACAGTCCTTCTCGAATGTTCTTAAAGCTGTACCCAGTCCTCTTATAACTTGACCAGAATCTTATCATTTAGGAAATAAATCAGGATAGCCTTTTTTTAGGGTTTTAACAGCATCCTCTACAGTGTCAAAACGCTCTGCTCCTTCCTTTAAGGACACTTACAGATGAGCCGGGTATAACATACGATGCTTAATACCAGCTGCCCACAACTTGGAAGTGATGGGTCGAAATGATGCTCTTAGCTGACGGGTTTTCAATGTTAAATCAGGAACCAGCCTCAGTTTTTTGCCTTCCCACATAATAGCTGATAATTTTATAGCTTCCCTGTGAATGAATTCTCGGTCTAGGTAATTCAGTAGTTTAAAAATTATAGGCCTAGCGGGTCAGCGGACGGTTTTGCCCTCAGAGATCTATGTGCTCTTTCAATAATAAACTCTAGACCATTCGGGGAGGGACCCACAGTTTTCTTCAAAAAACGCTGTAAAAACTGAATTGTATTAGGGCCCTCTTCCCCTTCAGGCAGCCCTATCAGCACCAGGTTGTTCCTCCTGTTTCTCCCCTCTAAATCGTCTAGGTGATCTTCCACTTTGGTTAAAGTCCTTTTAATTTCCACCACCTCAGGCTCCATTTTATCCTGCTTTCTTTCTACAGAGGCTATTCTGGCTTCTGTATCTGTTACCCTGAGGGCTAGCTGGGTAAACGCAGGTTTGAAAGCCGCAACATCCTCAATTAATTTCATCAAAGCCTATTTAATAGATGATAGCTTTTCATAGACATGCGAAGGCGAAAGCTCCTCCGAAGGAGTTTGGGGAGAGGAACTACGATGAGGGCGCTTTGCTTCTGACTCTTGCGTGGCCTCCTCAGACACTTGCTGCATAGACATACTGCAAAACTGCTCTGCTGCTCCAAACACCACCTTTTGACTCACAATCTCTTAATTTGTTGTAATATTGGGGAAATAACTGGAGTAAATGGACGTTAATAGCGGTTTGGGTCGGTGAAAGAGAGGAGCTCCTATTAAAAACACGTCTTATCCCCTGCACAGCATCACGTGACTCCCTCAAGCTGAAAGCTTTTTTACAGGAGTGACCTGGGAGCACAGGGAAGTTAAGTGACTTGCTCAGGGTCACAAAGTATGCAAGCGGAAGCTGTGGGATTCAAACCCAGGTCTGGTCTGCTGGATGTCACCAGATTTGCAGCTCAGAGCCTTAAACCACTGCACTATACTGCCTCCCTATGTATCAAGCTTGTTCACACCTTGTTCCTCTAACCTCTAGGCTATACTGCCAGACCAGTATCACTGTGATTATTGTTATATCTTGTTAGTAACTGCCTTTGCCTGATTAGTTGATACACACTGTATACTGGCAACTCTGTGTAGTCTATTCCAATATGTACTTTTGTGTAATTAATTCCAAGTCACCCCAGAAAAAGGGACTGATTGTTCCAGGGAGCCTTACCTGGTCAACAAAATTCAATAACTAACCTAACTAACTAACTAACTAACTAACTAACTAATTAACTAACTAACTGACTAAATTACAGCACTTCAGGACATTTGCATAAATGTTGAAGAGTATAGGTCCCAATACTGATCCCTGGGGCACCCCACTGGTCACTGTTCCACAGTCTGAGTAAAATCCACTTATGTGGGCCCTTTGTCTTCTTTGAGACAGCCATCTACTAATCTAGCTGACAATGTTTTTATGAATACCCATACCATCCAACTTAGATACTAATTCAAAGTGAGGAACAGTATTAAATGCATTGCTGAAATCCATCTATATTACATCAACCAGTATACCTTTATCAAGAGCCCTGCTTACTGGTTCATAGAGCTCCAACAAGTTGCTCAGGTACAATCTTCCATTTCTAAATCTATGTTGTGTTTGATCTAGTAAATCATTTACTCAAGAAATTCTCAATTTCCTCCTTGAGCACTACCTCAAGAAATTTTCCCAATCCTGGATATAAAGCTCACTGGCCTGTAGTTAAACTTATCACCCCCCCCCCCTTTATTTTAATATAATGGTATGACTGTAGCATCTCTCCAGTCATCTGGAACAACTCCTCCCATTACACTGATCTCAAATGTGTGGGTGATTGGTTCAGCTAGGTTAAACAGCCAACTCCTTAAGGACCCTAGGATGAATGTTATTAGGGCTGTCTGACTTAAAGGAAAACTATACCCTCACACCTTGTCAATTTTATTAGTTTTCATGTCAACAAACAACTATTTTTCTGTAGCCATTAGAGATATATCTGTTTGCTTTAGTTTGTTTTCACTGTTCAAGCTAGTGCCCTATAAGTATCCTATAGTCTCCATGTTATAGTTGCTGAAATCACATTGTCCTTGACAGCTGCATTAACATATGAAAACATGATGTCACATCACCCATTTATACCATGTATTTCTGTACTGAAAGTAACAATATCCTGACAGAACTATCTGGAAATACATCAACTGAATGTAATTTAAAAGGAAAACCCTGCATTACATCTCAGACAGTTTGCAAAGCTAATTGAAGGTAAATGTGGTATTCCACACCTTGTTGCAACTTGATTTGTTAAATTCCAGTTATGGAAACATGCATATTGTGAAGTCTAAAGAGTGCTGAAATATTTTGTTCTTATATGCTAATGCTAATGCAGCTCTCAAGGACAATGAGAGTTCTAAAACCAGACAATGGAGACCCCCAGAATAGTTACAGGGACTAGTATGACAAGTGAAAATAAACTAAGGCAATCACATATCCCTAACAACTACATGAAAAGAGTTGTCTGTTGACATGGAAACAAAATGTATGAGGTATCAGGGGGCAGTTTTCTCACTCAGCCCCAGGTGACCATTTTGAATAAGGTTAAGCATATAAATCTTTCAACTCATATTTACACTGTGGGGCTTAGTGAGGGATTTAGACCATTTAGTCTATCCTCCACCATTGACACATTTATTATCATTTGATTCTCAGTTCTTTCAATATTATTTATGGGGTGTGTTGATGCTGGGTTAAACATCAAACAGAAGACATTTTTAGAGTATTGACCATTTCATGTTCATCACATATTGTTCTTTCTTCCTCCAATAAGGGCCCACATTTCTGGAGGTGGTCTTTTTTGAATTTACATAATTATCAAAAATGTTGGTATTTTTTTCTATCTTTCAGCAATCTGGTTTACCAATCTCTGCTTAACCCTTTCAGTTGGAATTTACAGTTCCTCTGAACTTCCTTATAATTCTCCCTATCCCTACTCATTATGTTGTGTTTTGCAATTCTATATAACTTTTTTCTATTTAATTATTTTTTTGATATTTGGATTTAGCCATGTTTGCACCTTGCCCCTTCTGTTATATTTCCATATATATGATATATACATGAACTCCAGTTCACTGTTTTGTTTTAGAAATTCCCCACATTTCCTTAGTATCTTTCCTATCAAACTTGTTTCTTCAATTCCAGGCTGAGAGTTCCATCTTCATACCCCCAAAAGTTGTCACACTAAACTTTCTGTGGTGCGTACTTCCTTTTTCAATAACCAGTCTCTGTTTATTGTGAACTGCACAATACTATAATCATTACTTCCCAATGGTTCCCTGATGACACAGCCATTGATTTTATTAGAAATATTGCTGGCAACAATATCTAAAATGTTTCCATCTCTTGTTGACAGCTTAACATGCTTTGTCAGATCATTCCCAAACAATACCCTTAGGAATTCTTTTTCAAACATAGTCTGAGCTTCTGGAACAGATCAGTTTATCCAAGGTAGTTTGATAGTTTCCATTAATTTCATACTACTCTTCTCGCACCGTTATAATAAATCCTGTTTCAGTAGTATATCAGTCATCCGTCTAGTTTAGAGGCATGTAGCAAGTGCCTAATTATATGTTTTTTATTATAATTTTCTTAATTCTAATGTTTCCAGCTATCTGTCCAATTGTTCACCCATTTCCACATCTCTTAAACATTGCTTACTATATACTCCCACTCCTCCACCTCTTGTTTCTGTTATGACCCTTCTAAAGATATTGTAACCTCCAATATTATTAAGCCATGAATCCATGTCTGACCAACAGATCTCTGTAATGGTGAATATATCTATGTGTTCCATACTTAGTAATACTTCCAAACCTCCTTTCTTTTTATTCATACTTCTTATACTACTTAATATGCAAGTCCATTGCTTCCTAGTTTTATATTTATTTCCATGCCATTTACTCTTGCTGTTATGCTTGACTGTCTACATATTGTCTTTGAGCAATTCACAGCCTGCTCCAATAGATCTTTTAACCTCTAGGCCCCCATCAATTTAAAGCCACCTTTGAGTAAGTCACACATGTGCAGAGAACTCCAGTGACCATCTTGAACATGGCAGACAGTGCCATGTTCCTCTGTAAGTTTGGCTGCAGCTGTACCAGCTCTGGACAGAGTTTGTTCTTATTGACATTGCCCTCCCAGTGCCTGCCCTTGGTAGTGGTAATATTTCTGATATTAAAAGTTTGCATTCTCTCACCTTTAAATCCCTTCCTATTTCTTCAAAATCCCCTTTGTATCATTGTCTGACCTCTATCCTGTGTCATTAACACCCACATGCAAGGCTACTATTGAGTTTTCTCCTGAATTTTTCAAAAGTCCCTCCACATTGTGTTGACTGTGTGGTGAGAGTAAACAACATTTGTGAGACGCAAAGAACACAGAAAGCACGAGTTTCCATTAAAATTAAAAAGTTGTTGTACCACAGAAGGGTACAATAGCAGACTATGACCTTTGAACTATTTACTGTAAGTATTGATAAAATATTGAAGTCAAAAGACAACATAGACATTTGCCTTTTGAGAATCAAGAGCTATGGCAGCATGACCTAGCCAGAGAGCTGCTTTGACATCTAAACCTAGGGCTCCTTCTGACATGCCTTCTCAGTCATTAACATCCACATTTATTTTGTTAAAATGTCAAGTGTATTGGATTCAGGATACACTGTAGCATGGATGACAACCATTGTCAAATCAGCCTGAAATCAAGCAAAATGAGTTTAAGAACAAAAAAGATGGACTGGAGGCTGATGGAGTGAGCGAGCTGGTAGCCAGTGGCAGAAAGGGAGTGGCTGCAGCAAGTGCTAGTTTATCCACAGAGCGCCTGCCGGCAGAGGACATCTATATATAAAACAACTGCCACAACTAATATATGAGATGAAATCAGAATTACAGGCTGGACTGGAGACTCTATCAGTACAGTATGTGCATACACAGCAAACTATTAATGGGCACAGGGCCTCTGTTGATGCACATGCAAGAGGCTCAAAGAATTGAAAGTCAGACTGGATGTACAGGAAAAGCTGCTCAACCATGTTAGCAATGAGCTGCATGAGGAACCAAAATAATCAAGGAGTTGGAAGAGAACACTGATGATCATGCAAACTGGGAAAGACATAATAATATATGTCTGGTGGGATTCCAGGAAGGGGGTAGAAGGTAAAGATCCCATATTCACATACCTAGCTAAGTGGATCCCTGAGGTCTTGGGCTTCCCAAAAGGCACTGTTGTTGAAGTTCAATGAGCCCATCATTCCCCTGAAAAAGGTGTCAAACCATTTATTTCTGGATCTGTTTTTACAAGGACTAATCAGCTTACTAATTCTGTGTGTCATCATTCCCCAGATAATAAACCTGAACTGACAAAGAGCCCTTTGATACTTTCTAATCACATTTTTAGGATACTCAGACCAAGAGCATGTGTTGCAGGTCACAAGGTAGAAAACAGTGATTAAAATGAACAGTTCCTCTGTGCATATTTTTCCTGATTGAAGCTGCCAGCTTCAGCAAAAAGGGCAAGAGTTTAACAACAATTCACAGGAAACAGGCATGGTTCTAGAGGACTGGAGAAGAAAAGACTTGATACCTCTCCATAACAGCAGCAGCAGGGAGGATGGTAGCAACTATAGGTCAGTCAGTCTCATATCAGTGGTGAGGAAATTAAAGGAAACCCTGTTAAAGAAAGATTGGTAGAGTATCTTGTATCCAATGGGCTACATGACCAAAGGCAGCATGGATTCAAGGGAGGAAGAGGTCAAGCCAGAGGAATCTGATTCATTTCTTTAACTAGGTGACCAAGGAGATAGATCATGGACGGACAATGGACATGGCCAATCTGGACTTTAGCAAGGCCTTCAACACTAAACCGCATAGTAGACTGATAAAGAAATTGAGCAACCTTGAGGTGGGACCCAAAGTGGTGAACTGGGTAAGAAAGTGGTTAACTGATATGCAACAGAGGGTGATGGTTAATGGGACTCACTTTTATGAGGGCGAAAGTGACCAGGGGGTGCCACTATGGTCAGTACTGTGACTAGCCCTCTTCAATGTATTCATAAGTGACATTGCAGATGAACTGGAGGGGAAGGTATGCCTTTTTGCAGATGACACCAAAATGTATAATAGGGTGGACACTCAGGATGGAGTGGAGAGAATGTGGGGGACCTTGGGAAACTTGAGGAGTGGTCAAGAGTATGGCAGTTGGGATTCAATGCCAAAAAGTGCAGCATAATGCAACTAAGGCATAGGAATCCAAGAGCTAAGTATAGGATGGGGGAGTTACTGACTGTCACTAAGCAGGAAAGGACTCTGGGGTTATCATATCTGATGGCCTCAAAGAGGCAGCCCAGTGTGACAAAGCAGTGGGTATGGCCACTGGGATATTGGGATGCATAGGGAGAGGTATCTCCAGCAACAGGATGGAGGTGAGGTTGCCATTGTATCCCTCACTTGTGAGATCCCACTTGAAGTACTGTGTCCAGTTCTGGAGGCTGCACCTCAGAAAGAACATTGACAGGGTGAAGGCAGTCCAGAGGAGGGCAACAAAAATGGTGCAGGAGTTGCATCCAAAGTCTTATGGAGAGAGACAGAAGAACCTCAACATGTACATCCTGGAATAGAAGAGAGCAACAGGTGACATAATAGAGACCTATAAGTACCTTACAGGAGTGAACTGGGTGCTGGAAGGGAGTCTCTTTCAAATGAGAAATGGCACCAGTACTAGATGGCATATGATGAAACTGGAGGGGGATGTGATGAAGTACTAGTTCACTGAAAGAGTCTGGCCTGCAAGCCAACCACTTGCGTTCAATGGGGGGATTGGGGTAACAGTTACAAGCCGGCTCAAACTGTGAAAAGGGTAGATGGTTTCGAGCTCCGCTTTCCATCTTGTCTTGGAATGACAGGGGAGGGGAATCCAGAGTTTTGTTGGAAGCGCATGATATTGTTAAAGCATTGTTTTATTATTGTTCTAGGAAAAGTTCAATTGTTCACAGTTGGGAAAGGGTGGGGGAGAACAGTAAGGAGGGGAAAACTGCAGCTTAATGAGATGGTATGATGATCTCCTCCCTACTAGCAAGACCGCCTGCCTGCATTATCTGATTTACCACAAGGTTGCCTGCAAACCTCAACCTGAAAGGAACTGCTGCTTGTATTTACACCATGGCCAGGTCTGCACCTGTTGTACACATTAACTTGCTGTGCCAACGTGAGTAACTGTATTGCTGCTGCTGAGAGGGGTTTGTTTTTGCTGCTCCGACCTGAAGGACTGCCCATTCCTTAATATTGTGGCCAGGTCTGCAGCACTATTCTCATGCTGCTGTGTAATTAATGACTGCAGGATATTCAATCTATATTCAGGTGTGTGTCTGGGGTACCCATTTGTTACAGGGGGCTCTGCGGTGGGACAATTATTTTGCAGGGTTGTCTCAGTGGGAAGGGTCAGGCTCTTTTAAATCCTAGTGCTCGCTACACAGCATAAGATCTCTCCCTACTAGCAAGATCACCTGCCTGCACTATCTGATTTACCACAAGGTTGCCTGCAAACCCTGACCTGAAAGGAACTGCCACTTGTATTTACACCACAGCCTGGTCTGCACCTGTTTTCTACATTTACTTGCTGTGCCAACGCTAGTGACTGTATTGTTGCTGCTGAGAAGGGTTTGTTTTTGCTGCTCTGACCTGAAGGACTGCCCATTCATTGATATTGTGGCCAAGTCTGCAACACTATTCCCATGGTGCTGTGTAATCAACGACTGCAGGACAATCATTCTATATTCAGGTGTGTGTCTGGGGTACCCGCTTGTTACAGGGGGCTTGGCTGTGGGCCAATCATTTTGTGGGGTTGCCTCAATGGGAGGGGTCATGCTCCTTTAAATCCTAGCACTCGCTACACAGCATGAGCGCTGGGTGTGAGCAGGAGTGGCATGAGCGCCACTTGGTAAAAATAAAATCTTAATAAATATTACTTAACCCTTATCAGGGATAGCACTGTTTATCTAGAGTATAGGTATGGAACCTGCATTTTTAGGTAGTTTGGTGTTTGATACCAGTTAGACAATTGCTTATAAAAGTGCACCATATAAAGAACAGTATTTTTCTTTTTTTAATTGAATTTTTATTTCTTTTTATATTTTTTAGTGAATTAACATTAATATAATGCTGCTATATTTAGTATTAAAGTGATTTTTGGAGCCCTTACCATGTTTTGATTAGTGAGTGGTGTAAATCTAGTGACTCACAGTTCAATGTACAACTCAGGGTTACCTGTTACTTCCACCTTCAATCATTATGCTACCACTTTTCTAGGAGCCTTAATGTTATTACAGCTATCAACTGAGGTAAATATTAAGGGAGATATTATTTTAAACTTGCCACCAAGAGACTGATAGTTATGCTGTTATTACTCTCAGGCTCTGTCCACCCCATCCTGGCCCATTTAATTTACCTAATTCTATCTTTCAGGCCAATATGGATCACAACTTGAGTCTAAAACAAGTTAAATTCCACCAGTGATATTGTTCATTTGAACATACAAAGTAACCAGACAAAATGGTCCTCATTTGAGGCATGGGTAGTTCAACATGATTTTGACATAATTACCCTTATGGAAACCTGGTTGACTGGCAACATTGATGATGCTACAGTACATCTCAATGGGTATAATATTTTCAGGAAAGATACAAAAGCGAAGGGGGGAGGCAGTCTTGATTTATGTAAAATCTAAATTTAATTGTACTGTACTGGATTTTTCACCCCATAATTCCAAATATGACTTGATCTCTGCAATCCTTACCTTTGGACAGATTACATCTCTTGTAGTTAGCTCCATCTATATTCCCCCAGGTAATACTAATGATGGATTGGAACTCCTATTAGGAACTAGAAACTCTTTTGTGGTAAACAAGGAATGGATCATACTGGGAGATTTTAACTGTAATTGGGAATCTGATACATCTCTCCCAGCTAAAGAGATATTGTTAGAGATAGGGATCCAACAGATTATTAAAGAAACAACAAGATTCAATTACAATCCTGGTCTGGGGTCAATTCCAGACTGGATTATAGTCTCCCACCTAGATAGTATTACCTTGTCACAAGTACTTTTGGATGCAATTAGTGATCATTGTCCTGTACATTGTCATTGGTCAACCAAGACACCAAAATACCCCCCTGTTTTTGTTGAGACCAGGAATTTTAAACAATTGACACCTGCACCGGTCACTGCTGAATGTAATAAAATTGATTGGATGGTTCTTAGAACCATAAAAATCATTGATGAATATATTCATTTATTCTCTTCTTTAGTTAATACCATTATGGAAAAAATTACACCAAGGAAACAAATGTGTATCAAGGCTACTAAGAATAAGTGGGTCAATTATGAACTACTTAAATTGATGAGATTATGGGATCAAGCCTGGAAAGAGTACCAGTATGCAAAAAACAGGGACAATTCTAAATTAATAATTTACAAATAATTAAGAAATAAATGTAAAACAGAGGTTCACGAATGCAAAATATTTTTTTTTCTCTCTGAACAGGTCAAATATTCTAATAACCCTAAAAAACCTGGCAACTTTTGAACAATTTATTGGGGAAGGGATATAAAGAAACTGAATTTGTCATTAAGGATGGTGATAATTTAATAAATGAACCTTTACAACTAGCAGAATTATTCAAAAATGTTTTCGGTGCTCTAGACCAATATCTAGGTAAACCTAATACAAATGTACCCTGCCCTGAGATCCATGAAACAGAGCCAACATTTTACTTTAAAGTGCTTTCCCTTGCTATTGTTAGGGACTATGTGCATAAGAATGATCCTAAACCAAAAATCAGTTATGATGACCTAGATTTTAGGTTAATTAAATATGGTATCAATGTTCTTGCATACCCTATAGCTGATTTGTTTAATGTATCACTTTGTTCTGGAGAATTTCCTTGGGTATGGAAGATGGCCATTATAAAACTCATTTACAAGAGTGGTGGGAGGGATAATCGGTCTAATTATAGGCTGATCTCCCTCCTCCCACCATGTCAAAAATATTAGAGAGAATAGTTCTCAATAAATCTATGGATTTTTTGGTTAAATTTGATTTGCTGTCTGAATTTCAACATGGCTTTATGCCCAAGCACAGCACTGAGACGGCCTTGGTGGGGTTCACTGGCTGCTTACAAAGTTCTCTTGATAAAAGGGACTATTTTGCAACCATTTTTGCAGGCCTCTCCAAGGTCTTCCACCTTGTTGATTATGATTTGGTTCGTTATTCACTTTCCAAGATTAATTTTTCTAATGAGATTTCTGATTGGTTTGTTAACTATCTTACTGAAAAAGCTCACAACATCGCCATTAATGGAGTATCATCACAACCCAGGAAAACCAAGTGTGGAGTCCCCCAGGGTCCATCCTTGGTCCTCTTCTTTTTTCTCAGTACATGAATTTTGCCCCTCAAACCTGCCTTAAGTCTCATATGATTTTATTTGCTAATAATGCAGTCATTTATTACAATCATAGTGATCCATCATTTAATTGCAGTTGATGTTGTTCAAAGTGATTTTTTATCTTTCCATAACTGGTTAGTTTCTAAACAATGATATTGAATGTTAAAAAAAGAGCAAAGTATATGGTACTGTCCAGCTCTAGGAAACATAACAGAGCCTTTCCTTCAATTGTTGATCTAAATGGAGACATGGTGGAGAAAGTTGACCATTTTAGATACCTTGGAGTTATTTTGGATTCCAAACTAACCTTTGAAAATCATATTTCGGCATTAATAAAAGCTATTCACCAGAGGTTAGGGGGACTTTACAGAATTAAGCAGTTCCTGACCCCCCAATCTAGGGCATAACTTACCCATGTTTTTTTTTTTACCAAGGGTACTTGATTACAGTATTTTGATCTATTCATCTACTAATGAAAAATGTATTTCTAAACTTAAAGTTATGTATAATAGTATCTTAAGATTTGTTTCAGAACTTCCCCACAGGACACATGGTTGTGGCCTATTGAGAAATTCCAATCTTCCTTCATTGGAAAACGGAATTAAGATGCAACTTGGCACTTTGTATTTCAAGATCTTTCGGCGTCAGTTTCCTGCTAGAATTCTGTCTTTATTCCCCAAAGTCTCTAATCCCTTTGGGACAAGGTTCCAATGTAAGACTCAGATTTTGGTTCCAAAAGTCAAAATAAATTTGGTCAGAAATCTCTTTAACTTAGAGTTTGTCTATTTTTTAACTCCATTCCAACAAAAATCAGTAATTGTTTAACATTTCTTACTTTTAATCGAAACTTAGGGCTTGGCTAAAAAGTTTTATTACATGTCTTTGTACCACTAGTTCTTCCAGGAACTAGCTTTTGTCCAGTTTGTCTTATGATGTATCATGCTATTTATTGTATGTATAGTTTGTATTGTGTGATTATGTTTAAATGTATTACTTGTCACTTGTGAAAATGGGCAGTGATGCTCAGCAAATTATCAAGTATAAAAAATAAAAATGAAATGAAAAATTAAATGGTATCACAGTGGGGGAGAGACTGTCACAAGATGCTGCAAGAAAAGGGAAGTTAACTAGTTGATGTTTTTGATGTTATTTGGTTTAATGCATCAGGTTCAAAAAGGAAGAAATGTAACTTGAAATATGGTGCAGTGCAGCAAGTGTGGGGGTAGGGAATTGAGCTAGTAGAATGCTGCTACATACTCTATCAGTTCATATTAGATAACAAAAATACAACTGGATAATGGCTGGTAATTAAAACCTGGAATGGAAATGCCTAAAATCTGTAATTAGAAGAAAGTTTGGATGCAGGCCAAGAAAAGTTATACCAACATGATGCTTTTACAACATAGAAACATAGAATTTGATGGTAGATAAGGACCACTTGGCCCACCCAGTTTGCCCATTTCCCTACCTAATGAATAAGCTGCAGATCCTAGTTAACCAACAGCCTACTTCCTCCTACCCCCCACTAGAATTCCTTTATGTCTGTCCCATGCATTCTTGAATTCCCCCATGGTTTTTAACCCCACAATCTCCTCAGAAAGGCCATTCCATGCATCCGCAACCCTCTCTGTGAAAAAATACTTCCTCACATTACCTATGAGCTGTCCTCCCACTTCAGATTGTGCCCCTTGTTCTTGCACATCTCTTTTTCTGAAAGATACTACTCTCTTGGACTTTGTTGATTCCCTTGAGGTACTTGAAAGTTTCAATCATGTCCCCCGTCTCATTCCTTTCCTCGAGGGTATATGTATTAAGCTCCTTTAGTCTCTCTTCATATGGCTTCTGGTGCAGACCCTGCACCATTTTGGTTGCCCTCCTCTGGACAGCCTCCATCCTGTCTATGTCCTTGTAGAGATGGGGTCTCCAGAACTGCACACAGTACCCAGATGGGGTCTCACCAACTGTCTGTACATAGGGATAATAACTTCCTGTTTTCTACTGATGTCTCTCCCTGTACATCCCAATATTTCCCAGTCATTCTTACTGCCTTCTCACATTGCTTGCCCACCTTTAGGTCATCTGATATAACTATCCCCAGGTCCTTTCCATTTTTGTTGTTGTTAGTATCCCCCCCTCCGTGTACTCTTCCCCTGGGTTTTTGTTTCCAGGTGCATTACTTTGCACTTTTTCTTTTACAAGACATCTATATGGCCCAAGAAGAAGAATCCACAAGGCTAAAAAAATTCAGGGGGGGACCCTGGTGGGGTCTACCTTTATGACCAAGGTGAGAGGGGTGGCAGCCTGGTTTTGGCTGGCTTTAGCAATACAGATCTTAAAGACTGACAGAGACCCTCAGGGTACACTTGTAATAGTTGAGGCACTACTGGGTTTTAACAAAAAAGGACACACTACAGAGAAAATAAGGTGGGACACCCTAAACACTTATGTTAGAGGTGCAACAATATCTTTCGCCTCACAAAAAAGAAAAGAGGAAGCCCAAAAAGAAGAAAAAAAAAAGCAGATAATGGAAGAGGTTGTCAGTTTAGAGAAATAATATAAGGCTTCTGGCTTGCTGGAGGCACTGGAGAACCTCATCAGAAAGAAATGAGAACTGAATCAGATAATTTCTGGGAGAATACAGAGAGACTTCCCCTTAACACACACTACTGTATATTTGGAGGAGGACAAATGTGGTAACTGGCTGTCATAACAGCTGAGGAAAAAAGAGAATGAAAGGGTGATCAGTAATATTCAAAAGCTGGATGATACCCTCTTGGCTGACTAGAACAACTTGGGGAAGCATTCTAGAAGTTCTCTAGCCATCTTTACACAACAGAAACCTCTGAGGTTGTTCCTAGATCCACCTCTCCTGCCCCATGTGATTCCAACAAACCAGGATAGTATGGATGGAGATCTTTGAATAGAAGAGATTATGGCAGTATGTTTCACTGGCCCAGGGAAAGCCCTTGATACCTGATGCCATCTTGTTAGAATTGTACAGGTGCTTCTGTGGGATTTGACAGAGGCAGTAGGAGATATGACCATTGAATCCCTGGAGATCAGCCTTCTGCCTGACTCCCAATACATGGCCACCATCACAGTCCTGCACAAACCAGCGAAGCCCCCCACCAGATGCAGCTACTTAATGAAGATCATAACGTTTTAGTGAAAATCCTAGCTGTCAGGGTGGCAGGATTCTTCCAAAAGTAATTCACACTGACCAGGCTGGATTACAGAAGGGAAGGTAGGGCAGATGCAACCTCAGAAAGACACTGAGTATTATGTAACATTGGGCCAGGGGTAGGGCCACTCAGCCCAGTCTTTTTCCCCTAGACAATGAGAAGACATTTGACCAGGTTGAGAGGCCTTTCATGTTCATGACATTATCTCATTCTTAATTTGGCTCGAGGATAAAAGAATGGATAGCCACCTTATATAGAAAACCACAGGCTGAGGTGCTGATAAAAGGATACTTTGGTAACCTTTTTTTTTTCCAACCAAGAGGACAAGACAAAGGCACCCTTTGTCCAGCTTACTGTAGATCCTTACTGTAGACAATCTGGCAGTAGCCATAAGAAAACATGCGAATATTGAGGGGCTGCGGGGGGGGGGCAGACCATGTGATTTTACTGTTCGCTGATGAAAATTTTGCTCTTCATGTCTGACCCTGTGCTGGCACTGCAGGCCCTGATGCAGATATATATATATATATATATATATATCTAGATAGATAGATCTATCTATCTATCTATCTATATATATATATATATATATATATATATATATATATATAGTCTATGTAAAAACTTTGTTAATGCATCATTTAGGGTTAAAACACAAAAAGTAAGGAAATGAGACCTTTAGGGTTGCCCCCCCTCCCGCGTATCCCTCTCCTCCTGAGATTGACAGATGACGGGGTGTGTCATTGGGGTTGTGAGGCCTAAGTTTGGCAAATCAAGAGATCTACCATGCCCCACCATGCAAATAAACTGGGCAAAGTGTGAGTGGATGCCCATTGGAAAGGAGGCATGCCCCTCCAGGTAGCAGGAACCTGACTTACTCGAAAAACCCAGATGAAATATCTGGGAGTCCTGTATCCAAAACAGCTATCCTCCATCTGGTCAATTAACTTTAAACCCATTCTCTCCTCCATCAGAACTGGCTGTGATAGATGGGAATCCTTAGCTCTGAATTTAATGGGGAGGGTTAACATGATGAAGATGTGTATGCTCCACAACTGTCTTTACATGTTTCAGGTCCTGCCGGTCCAGTTACCCCTAAAGTTTTTCCAAAGCATTAAAGGTTATCTGACCACCATCTTTTGGCATGGAAAATGCACTAGAGTGAAATAGGAAATTTTATATCAAGCAAGGGAGGAAGGCGGTCCTGTCCTCCTTAATTTTAGGTTTTACTACATGGCTGCTCAACACTCCTTTCTATCAGATATAATTGGTGGAGGGGATCAGCTGGCCTGGGTGCAGATAGAGGAACAGGATCTGGGGGTTTCCTTGATGTTGTATATCCTGATGTCAGCTCTCAGTAGGATTGCCACCTTTCGATGAGGTGAAAACCGGACAAAACCACACTGCAAACTCTACCCCGGCTCCACCATTTTTTATGATTGATGAGTATGTTGCTTCCCAAAGCCATTTGTAACATCAGAGAATATTTTAAAAGTATAGGAAATCATTTTTATGCTGTTTTTCTTTCTTTCTTTCTTTCTTTCTTTCTTTCTTTCTTTCTTTCTTTCTTTCTTTCTTTCTTTCTTTCTTTCTTTCTTTCTTTCTCTCTTTCTTAATTGATTATTTTTCATTGTTATTTGCTGAAATGCTGGTAAAGCCCACTAGGCACAAGGCCCATTCACAAGGATGGCCTGGAAGCAAGGGAGGTTAAGTGACTTGCTCAAGGACACACAGTATGCAAGTGAAGGTTGTGGGAATCAAACCGTATCTGCAGGATGTGCCAGCCTCATTCACAGCTCATTGCTCTAACCTCTGTTAAACATCCTTCCTCTCCCTTTATATGTCAGTCATGTATTCTGATAGTGTTTAACCCATGTTTGATAGATTAATAACCCATGTTTGTGGTACCTTCCATTCTGCATTGTGTTTCATTTAATTCTAATTTTAATTTTCCCAGATCGTGCCTGAAAATAGTCATTTTATGGCTAGTGCACCAACCTGGTTAACAAAAAATAAATAAATTCAGCAGCCACTGTTGCTTCTTTTCATATTTCAAAACATGCCACACCATCAGACACATTATTCCATGCTGTAACTAGTGTCATGGATTGTCCAGGAGGTGTGAAAAATTAGAGCAGTATCTGCTGAGGACTCATGTGAGAGAGAATCCATGTAGTGACAAAGACAATAACAATTAGATAATTAACACAGATTGGTCTAAAACAGATTACAGGACAAACAAAAAGAAAAATAAGAGGGCATACAAAGGTATAAAAACTGCTCTCTCCCACAGCAGTAAAAGACGATACTTAAAATTCAGAGTAGAAAAGATTAGGCTGATGTACTGCTAATGGCCTAAGTGGCCATAATGATCACCTCTCCGACTGAAGCTCTGTGTGACATTAGAACTTCACCTGGACCTGCAGCCAGAACAGCAAATGATCTGACAGAGTCAGTTGTAAGAGTATGTGAGCATTCAAAATGACCCAAAAACCATGCTAAATTCAAGCAAAACTGGATGACTCGATAAGGACAATAAAAAGTGGATTGTCCAGTCTAAAATCAGACAGTTGGAAACCCTAGCCCTCAGGACAGGCATAGTCAAAGCCATACCAAACCTCTTTACTCAAGCAGCCAAATGGCTTTGCTAGCAGCACACAGAAGCACTAGGCACATCCAAGAACTATATCCTGAAATAGATGGAGGTCAAAGAGGCCTGTGGGGATATTCAGCTCCTCCAGACACAGTAGTCCAGGTTCTAAGGAGATGGCATTCACAGAGACTGGTCTCTATGTCGGAGTTAAATGAGGCAGGGATTTTAAGCAATTTTCAGAGCCTCACAGCTAAGTTCGGGCTGAAGTTATCTGATTTTTTGTGTACTTCAGTCAGGCAAACATTTGGGATCAGTCCAATTTATGCACCCAGTCAGATAGATGACTCATGTTGTGGCAGGAGTCAATTTTAACGTTATTTTACTAGCCCAGAACCTAGTGCAAATTGATCAGGGCTAATGTATCTAACCCTCTACTTGTCCGTCTTGACTAGTGTAAGTTTTTCATGTTTTTTAATGAAGTTAAAAAAGTCCCTAATTTAGCAGGCTGTAGTCCTCATGTTACTGTCTCTCAGTGTTTCATAATTAACAGCTCATTAATTATCTGGCAGTTCAAGAGGGGGATTCAACAAAAAACTTAGTGTGAGTCATTATCACTCAATTGTTAGGACTTTCAGCTAGTTTACACACTGTGATCGGGGGAAAATGCTGTTAAGTCATTAGCCTCCAGTTTTCTGAACTTGTCTTTGTCTGATGATTCATCCCACATTATTAAGACCAATGTGCCTCAAGTAATGTTCCAACACTTTGAGTGTCTGTATTCAACACGTCAGCGATAAAATGCTAAGATGTATACAGGGTCTGCCATGCAGGTGGTGGGTTTTATCCCAGCCTCACTCACCATAGCTGCTCCCTCTCATTTCCCAGTCTCTCAACTGTATGCATTCCCTGGACATCACTGCAAACCAGACTCTGAAGTGACCATCCATAGTCCCATAGCTGCCATTACTGGCAGGTGTAGGGGTCCACAGTTCTTAATTGACAGACCCCACCAGTCAGTTCCATCCATGCAGTCCCACCCTTATCCCACCCAGCATGTCATTTCATCCTAAGTAGCAGCAGCAGCAGTAGTAAAACATTTTTATTTATACAAGCAGATATTTATGACAAGCAATAAATTATTTCGCCTTAGGTCTTACATGAGGCCTATTTTCATGGTGATCCTGTAGCTGTTACACATCTAGATTCTTTAAAAGTTCCAAAATGTATACAAACAATTTATACATATATAAATACTTTTCTCTTTCATTGTACAAGCTAATTTTTACAAACTAAAAACAATGCTATGGAGCATGTATGGTACAAAAATAAACCTTAGTAAAACATATAATTTGAAAGGTTAAAACAGGTATTCCTGGGGTGCATAGATCATCCTAGATAGAAACAGAGATAGTATAGTGTCATGGCTGTGCAATGTTTCCCCATGGCTGATCAAAGAACAATGTTTTGAAAAATCTGTTTTTGTTAGGGCAGAGCATTTTAAATCAATATTTTGTGCCTGGTATATATAAACAGAAATGTTAACGTTTTCTACATCCCAAGCCCCCTGTGTTTATGTAGCTCCTTCCCTAAAGAAATCATAGATATGCCCTGGCTCACTTCGCAGTGTTCAAAAACATCCAGAATTGCAGTTCCAGTTGATCACAGGGTGGGGACTGAGAATGTCTTTCTATGCTTCAATCTGTTCATTTCCCTGCAGGTGGAGGCGGACTGTGGATAGGTGCATAATGATGTTGGCTATTGTGTATGCTGAGCTAGGACTGCTTGGTTGAACATTTGCTATTATGCTGTCCTCTGATTCAGTGGAGGGGGGTGCAGAAAGAAGAAGCGGGGGCATGGTACAAAACAATGCAGGTGCACATTGTGTGTGATTGCATTGCAATCTCTTTATTTTTGCTGGGGCAGGAAGCAATGTACGAGCAGGTTAACAACAGAATATTGGCTCAATGGGGTCAAGCTCAATACCTTACAAGAAGAGAGGGACCTGGGGGTCATCATATGTGACACTCTCAAGCAGTCAAGCCAATGCAACAAGGCATGTAGCAAGGCAAATAGAATGTTGGGGTATATAGGAAGAGGATTCAATAGCAGGAGTAAAGAGGTGATCCTCCCCATCTATAGGTCCCTGGTGATTGTGTCCAGTTTTGGAACCCTCACCTCAGAAAGGACAGGGATAGGCTTGAGGCTGTACAGAGAAGGGCAACAAAGATAATTCAGGGACTCCATGGGCTCTCGTATGAGAGGCGCCTGAAGACACTTAACATATTCACTTGAGTCAAGGAAGGAGAGAAGGGATATGAATGAGATGTTTAAATTCATGAGAGACATAAACAGAGTGCCCAACTCTGAACTATTCAACAGGAGGATTGAAAGTTCAACTTCTAGGGGTCACGAATGAAAGTTATGGGGAGAGAGCTTCAGGAGGGATGTAAGGAAATATTACTTTACTGAAAGAGTGGTGGAACCGTTGAATAGCCTGCCTGCTGAGGTGGGTGGGACTAGGTCAGTGGTGGAATTCAAGCATGGGTGGGACAAAGCAAGAGAAAGAACTGTAATAGAGATGGACAAATGCCACAAGGGGGGATTGGTCCCAGGACCAGTAGAAGGTCTTAGAAATTCATGGACAGACTCGATGGTTCCTTGGTCTCCTTCTGTCATCTTTTTCTATGTTTCTATGTTTCTGTGTTTCTATAAGCAATAGTAAGAGTATGTCTTGGCTTGCATTTTTTCCCATATAAGTGATCAAAATTTACCATTATTATTGTGGGCTAGTGCAACCACCTGTGGACTAGTGCAATTTTGAATCAACTTGTCCTGCTGGCTAGAGAAAAAAGGTTAAGGTTGACCCTTTTATTGTGGCTTCCTCCTGCAAGGGCAGTATATCATTTAAAAATCCTTTTGAAGTGTTACTAACAGCCTCACCATAACTACAGTATACAGTAAAAGAAAAATGGTATAAGGCTTGGGACAGCAGACCCTATTAGACCAAACTTGAAGGGAGGCGGTAGGCTTGGTGCAGTCTTGTTAAAAAAACAACAGACTGAAGCAAGCACAGTTTAACTTCATACATCAAGTGTACTTTACTGCCTCCATGTGATAATGGCTAATCAATTAAAGCGAACGTCAAAACGGCAAATCCTCAACGGCAAATGCAGGAACAGCACCCTCAAATTATGGTGACCATCATGTTTAGCGAAAATTACACTGCTGTATCCAGCATTGACAAAAAGCATCCACCCCTTCTGACACATAAGGTATGTAGTGGACATCTTTCACTTACTCCACACCTGCATACACCTTTGCTGCTTTTATTCATGTGAGGGGCTCTGCCACCCACACCCCTCACTGGGGGCTGTACCCCCAAACCCCTCTCTCTAGATATACCACTCTGAGGTACTCCTTGACACTAAACACTGCAATACCACCAGAGTCACCATTATTGCAGGATCACCTTGACTTGTATGTCACCATTAACGTGATCACCATTATGCCATCACCTTTATTACTTTGCCATTTTAACTTAACTGTATTCATGTGCTATCTAATTTATTTATTTATTTATTGAAATTTCAGATAACACCTTTGAGAGCAAGCTCATTTCATAGGTTCCATGTCAGATGAATGATACATATTGGGAAAGCATGAGACGGAGAACAAACAAAACAAGGAACTATACAAGACATTACAACAGTATATAACTAGAGAAGTTCCAATACATGTGGCATTGTACAATGTATGTCATGGTGCATATTTGATTAAAACCTGGAATTCAAAGGGTCATATTAGAGGGGTTGGGGTCTTATGAAACAACCTGTTACAGAAAAATGAGAACAGACTCAGCCTAATATCTAATAATCAACAAGGTAAGGGATGGCATCAGCCCAGGGGCATTGTCAGAGGTGAGAAGGTATGGGACAAAGCGTTTTAAAGTGAGCAAGGGAGCGCAGGACATATAACGGGGGAGGGGGGATAGGAGGAAGCCATAGAGGGGTGAGGGGAAAAAGTGGAAGGGATCAAGAGGAAATGTGAAGGAGAATGATTAGCAACTTAGAACAGTTATTTACATGCTGAGAACAGTTATGCATATGGTCAGGATAGCATAAGGTTAGAATAAGTGCTGGGTCACAAAAAGGAAGGTTATTGGAAGCAGTCATAATTGGTATCAGCAACTAGCTGTTGCTTAAGTTTAACCTTGAAGGAGCCCAAGGTGGATGCTGAAGTGATGTCATGGGGCAGCGAATTCATCCATAGTGGGGCACGGTAGGCAAATGACCTTTGTCCCAGAGAAGTGCAACAGCACGGTATATTAAAAATCTGGCTAGTAGAGCTTCTGGTGCAATGACGGTTGATAGTGGGGGTAATAAGCTTTTGCACTCCTGGGGGCATTTTGTCTAAGCTTACTTTTTTGGACAGTAAACATGTTTGGTACATGAGTCTACCTTTGAATTGGAGCCAGTTAGCCTGAGCGTACATGTCGCAGGTATGAGACAGACAGGCTGAGCTGGTAAGGAGCGGACACGCTTTGTTAAGTGCAACTTTGATGTGACGAAGAGTTGTTTCAGCAGCTGATCCATAGATTAGTGAGCTGTAGTCAATAAGCGAGACAAGAGAGTGAATGGCCAGGTTAAAAGCCTCTGGGGTCAAACATTGCTTATGCCTATAAAGTAGCCCAATGCGGGTGTTAACAGTCTTAGCAATGTTGTCAATTAATAGGCATAGGTCATCATACTGTTAATAGTAATCCCCAGATATTTAAAGAGCTGAACTAGCTCCAGGGGAGATCCCTCTTCGTTGGTGATAGAAAGAGGGTAAGTTCTGTGCCTATTTTGGGAGCTGGAGAACAGCATAGTTTTAGTCTTGTTGTAATTCCTAACTAACTTTTGCTTATGGAACCATCTTTCTACAACTACGAAATTACTCTGTAGCCTAGATTCAAGAGCCGTAGGGTCTTTACTCCTATAATGCACTGCTTGAAACTCCAGGGAGGTCGTGAGGCACTGGAAGTGCAGCTGTCCCACCATGGATCGCTTCACTGGGCCCCCCCACATACCCGGAGCAATGGAGGTCGCGAGGGCTGTGATCCTCCCCTAAGGAACTGTGCTTTCCCCATGGTCAGACTGAACGGTGCTGACCCATGCCCCTCAGCAAACAAGGCACTGCTTGAAACTCCAGGGAGGTCGTGAGGCGCTGGAAGCACAGCTCTCCCACCGTGGATCGCTTCACCAGGCCCCCCCCCTGCATACCCGGAGCAACGGAGGTCGTGAGGGCTGTGACCCTCCCCTGAGGAACTGTGCTTTCCCCACGGTCGGACTGAACGGCGTTGACCCACGCCCCTCGGCAAACAAGGTACCTTTTTCTTCAGGCACCAGGCTCTTGTGCCTGGGTGGACTGCATCTCATGCCTGCTGTCTTCTACTATAGTGAGAACAAAGGACTGAGACTAATTTGGTGCATTTTTTGAAAATTGGCGTAGTAGTGGCGATAGTCTCTTGATCTTCACTTTTTCTGCCAAGCCTACCTTTTTGCTACTTTGTGACTGTTGCCTTAACATCTCCCTGGATAACCCTTGTGTTTTTAGCTCATATTAGACTGTTACCTTAAGAAAGCTCATATTAAGATAGCTCATATTAGACTGTTACCTTAAGAAAGGAAAAAAAAATATAACTGAACCTAACGATTGACTTTTAAAACTGTCTACCCTTTGTTTCTTTTATTGTTGTAAGGTTTTGCTAGCTTCAGACTAAGGCCTAACGGGGAAAAAAAAAAAAAGTCAGAACCTAGAGATTGCCTTTTTTTAATTGTCCACCCTTGGTTATTAATTCTGTCGAATACAGTAAGCTGTGCTGTGGTCATTGGTGAGCAGATAGTATACCTATCACAGCCTGCCTTGCTTTGTAGTAAAATAATAAGACCGTGACTGGGGCTGCGTGAGTCTGGTGGCATTTCCAAATCATACCTGCCGCAACCCAGCCGAATCCTTTTTCGGGTCCACCGGGGAATGCTCTGCCTGTTGCCAGGAGTACTAGGGAGTGGTCGGTCATACAGTTGGTCTGCAGAGCAAATGGTAATTTGGGACCGAGGCAGCTTTTGGCCGGCACTGTGAAAATTTGAATGTACCCAGCCCTGTATTGTTCCTAGGATTTTTTGCATGCTACACCACGCGGCCAATCCCCATGAGGCCGGCAGGATCCGTCTTGCAACCCAATATTGAAGTCAGCTTAATGCCTATTCCTGTGCCCTACTTAAACTCACCTTCTCTCATTTTCTTCTTTAGGCACTGCTTGAAACTCCAGGGAGGTCACAAGGCACTGGAAGCTCAGCTCTCCCTCCGTGGATCGCTTCACCGGGCCCCCCCCCCGCATACCTGGAGCAATGGCGGTTGTGAGGGCTGTGGCCCTCCTCTAAGGAACTGTGCTTTCCCCACGGTCGGCCTGAATGGTGCTGACCCACGCCCCTCGGCAAACAAGGTACCTTTTTCTTCAGGTGCCAGGCTCTTGTGCCTGGGTGGACTGCATCTCATGCCTGCTATCTTCTACTATAGTGAGGCCCCGTCGGCGCTCCGCGCCGGCTCCCCACCACCGCCCTTGGTGAGCATCTGCATTTATAGAAGTCACGTGAGCTGTAGATCCTATCAGCTCACTTTTCCATCTGCAGATTATCACCTATACCCACTAGAGGCAGCTTTCATTATCCTATTCCCTCTAACCTGTTTCTGCAAATTTAAAGCAACACTACTGCGTGCTGCTAGCTGTAGCAACCTCTACTCCCATCCTCCTCGTTCCCCTGTGCCCTGCAACTCTGCAAAAATCTCTACAAAACATCCCTCTGTCTCTCAGGATACCCTGCTCATTGTAATAATTCCTTCAGAAAGGCCCAGCCCCAGGAGGGCTAAGACACTCCTCCCAACAATGCTGTTGGCCCACCCTCAAGCCCTCACCTGCCATAATTCCTCCCCCCCCAGTCATGTGGGCCCTCTGCCCAGCACTCTACTACTATGTGGGGGAGATGTTGAATCCAACCCCGGCTCTTTCTCTCCAAATTGCATGCTCAGTGACCCTACCATCCCCTCCTGGGCAAACTCCGGGGGGCTCAGACTGGTACACATGAACATTGGGAGCCTGCGATGCAAGGTGGCCAACCTCGAGACCTGGACCCTACTCTACAAGCCGGACATCTTAGCTGTGACTGAGACATGGCTAAAGCCTGACATCATCCCTCATGAAGTCGAACTAGCAGGATATCAAGCCATACGAAAGGACAGACTTGTAAAATAAGGGGGTGGAGTCCTAATCTATCTGAAGTCCCCCTTGAATGCCACCCTGATCGACCTCCAAGCACTGGACGGAACTCAGGCTGAGGTATTATTTCTCAAACTTATCCTCCGAGGTACAAAGCCTCTCTATATTGGATGTGCCTATCTCCCACCTCAATCCGCTATCCTCTCCCTTGAATCTCTTACCAATGCCATCCTCCAGCTCCCCTTGGGGGAGAAAATCCTCCTTGGGGACTTCAACCTCAACTGGCTTGCCCCTAACTCCTCCCGAACTAAGAACCTGTTACTTGATGCATCCCTCACCCAAGTGATTGACATGCCAACCAGGCACAACGCTAAAACCGGCAACCATTCGCTTCTTAACTGGGCACTTACCTCCAACCCTGCTCGGATACTGACTGCTGGGATCATGTCGGACTCCTTGAGTGACCACTGCCCTATCTACTGCATCTGGTCCTATAAACCCCCTAGGCCAGCTGCCAGACTGATCGTTGCAAGAAATTACAGCAGATTCGAACCAGCAGGCCTCTGCCCTGACCTCTTAAAGGCAGAATGGGGTCCTATTGTCTCCCTTCCCACAATAGACGCGGCCCTTGAATATTTTTCCCAGATGTTCCTGGGCATAGCAAACCATCGTGTCCCCTGGAAAAAACTATGGGTTCAGGGAAAGTGCCATAAATGGCTATACCCGGAGCTAAAATACACCATGCGGCTCCGGGACAAGGCATGGGGGCTCTACAAATCCTCTGGCACAATTTCTGACTGGGAGAATTACCGGTACCTGCGCAACAAGTGTAAACAAGCCACAAAACAGGCCAAATCAAAATACCTCGGAGACCTCCAAGTGGGCAGCCTAAGAGAGCCTAAGAAGTTCTGGGGCCACATAAAACTCCCTCCTGAAGGGTCGCATGCAGGAACAATGTGTTACGGTCATAGCTGCGAACACACCTACTGCTGACCCCTCTAAGGTGGCTGAAGTGTTCAGTACATCTTTTTCATATCCCCCTGGTTGCTCTCCTTCCGTGCCTGGACCTCCTCCTCTCACCCACCCTGACACAGTGCTCTCTCGACCATTATTCCACCTGAAACTAGTGGACCCTGACATGGTACTACCACTACTCTGCAAAATTAACCCTGAATCATCTACTGGGAATGATCAGCTAGAGCCTCGCCTACTGAGGGCTGCGGCACCAGCCATTGCCTACCCCATAGCCCTACTCATTAACCGATCCCTTCAGGAAGGGACAGTCCCCAGTAAATGGAAAGGTGCCACCATAGTTCCAGTCCATAAAAAAAAGGAACCCGGGACAGGGTGGAGAACTACAGGCCCATCTCCCTCCTCTGCCCTCTGGGAAAAATCCTGGAAAGATTAGTCTACGATCAGCTGCAAGGCTACCTGGAACAACAGTTACTCCTCTCCAAGGTCCAGCATTGTTTTCAGAAAGGCCATGGCACGGACACTGCCCTAGTCAGATTGACATCTGACATACTCAACACCATGGACCAAGGCACCCCAACGGGGGAGCTATTCATCGACCTCTCCAAGGCCTTTGACATGGTCAGTCATAAACTGCTCCTTTCAAAGCTTCAAAGGCTTGGCATGGATCAGCTCTCACTCTTCTGGACCACAAGCTACCTGACAAACAGAACTCAGACAGTCCGCTGGCAGGGCGTCCAATCAACCCCCAAGCCTGTGATCGCTGGGGTACCCCAGGGCTCCATCCTAGGTCCCTTGCTATTCTCCCTGTTTGTGAACGACATAGAAGAGGTGTGTGCACCCTGCAACCTAATACTCTATGCTGACGACACTGTAATCTACCACAGCGACCCCAAATCCTCCGTCATCTCAACTGAACTTCAAGCTTGCCTGGCAAAACTTGAAACATGGTTCACTGCCAACCACCTAAAGCTAAACGAGGATAAAACAAAAGCTGTCCTCTTCGGGACACGGCGACTGGGTAAAGACCGTAGCGGTCTTCTCCGGATAACATCAGCTTGAGGAATGTGTGTTGAGGTCACTGACCAGTTTAAGTATCTTGGGGTTACCCTTGACCAGGAGCTAACCTTCAAACCCCACATAGATGTCCTAACAAAATCTATCCACCAGAGACTGGGCTTGCTATACCACCTTGGAAACTCCCTTTCTGGAGAAGCACGTAGAACCATTGCCAACTGCAACCTCCTCCCTCTTTACTGTATGGCTCTCCACTATTACAGTCCTCAGAGAACCAGCTAGCCAAGCTCTCCACCCTCTACCACCGCATTGCTCAACCGCCAGCCCACTCCTCCCCTAGGAGGCATCACTGAAAGCTCTTAAGGACCTTCACTGGCGACACTCAGGCATAAACTATCCTTTTCCCCTGCCTTCCTTTCCTAAAAACTCCTCTCCATCCACCACTCACCTCACCTTAGCGACTTGCTTACCCATAAAGTCCCCCTCCGCAACCTCCGGTCTACTTACAATCGACTCCTGAACATACCCCGCATCCGCACCAATCAAGGAAAACGCTGCTTCCAGTTCATTACCCCTCATTTCTGGAACTCGCTCCCCTCTTCCCTGCTTGACAAACCCTCCCTCTCCTCATTTAAGGCCGGTCTTAAAGTCTACCTCCTTGAACTGAGCCACTGCTGCTGCAACCACTAGATAAAGCTCCCTACCTCTCCGAACAAAATTTGGCTACCGACAAATCCTTGGCTCCCTGTGTACTAACTAACCTCTATTGAGTGTTACCTCTGTACAAACTGTGTTGTTTTTTTTGAATGACCCATGGACTTATGTACCCCACTGGCAATGCAAGTTCTCTGAATCTGTTACTTGCTACATGCTCTCTGTCTCTGCCTTACTGTTACCCAACCTCCTGTACAAACTGTATATGTATTTTTGAAGCTGTATACTGTACCTAATGTAATGTTGGTGGTGTACTCACCCCGGGTCGCCCCTGAAAAAGGGACCTCCGGTATCAGTGGGTTTACCTGGTTAACAAAATCTAAATAAATAAATGGCACATAGATATGACTCCTTAAATTCAGACAAATACCCAAAATGTAAAATAGGAGTGGGCTCTTTCCAACACAAGGGATGGGTATGCCTGGGGATCAGTCAATTCTGGTGGGCAGTCACCCACATCTATCAAATTGTCTGAAATTTGCTTGTGAAGCTCAGTGGAGACAGTTATCCTAGGGTGCCACCTTAAGGGTTCTAGACAATGAGAATATAAACATCCATTGTAGAAGTTAGGCCTGGCAGTAGGGAAGCTAGCAGTAGCTAGGCATTGGCTTGCTGACAAATGATCAACTCTGGCACAGTGTGAGAACATATGATGGACTGTCTTAAGATAGAAAATATGCAATACAGTGCATTGAATAATATGGATGTTTATCAGTCCATATGTAGCCCCTTAGAACAAGCCCTGGGGGTGGAGTATTTCCCCAGCATGATAAAACATTAGGTGTTATACATGCTATATACCATACCACTATACCTGAGTTACTGAAAACAGGCCAGAGGGTGCTCACTACACAGGGGAAGAAACAAGGGAAAGCCTAATGATTTCTTACGAGTAAAATAAAGAAGGCTCACAGTGGCTTTTCAGAATTAAGTTTTATTCTCTTGAACTTGATTATCACCTCACCATTAATTATTGAACTTCTAACAATTTATCAATACTAGGATGCTGTATTTATAACTGTAAAATCTGCAATAGGAATACATTACTGCCAGGGGTGTAGCCAGAAATATCTGTTTTGTGCACAATCTCCAACAGTTACCCCCCCATTACAAAATTTACACATCCTTTCCAAATGGCACCCTCTTCCAAACAAGTCAGACTGTTGTTAGATGATTCCTGTACTCTCTAAAGAGGTTATACATGTACCTGTCTCCTAAACAACAGAAGTTTAAACAGAGACACTCCTCAGTGGCCTACACTAACTCAAATACTACAGATTAGAATGATAATATTAACAGAGTGACTTGTGGTTTGTGACAGGCACTCAACAAAAGTGTACACAAATGTGTACAGTGAGTATGCCTGTCTACACCCTTGATTACTGCAAGCGGAGCCTGCTAATTTACTGTACATTGATCTATACGAGAATCAACTTTACTGGTGGATGTCTTCATCTTGTACCTCAACTGCGCTGCTGTTCTGTTTGGATAACATAGTCCTGCACAGTTGTTTTAATATAAAAACATTTACAAAAACAACCTAGAAACAAAAAAAATCACGAATTTCCTGTATTTTCTTGGACAATACTGCCTACGAGACATTTTCATATATATCTGTTATGACACGACAAATAAAGATACAGGAATATGAAAGCCTTAAAGCTATGTTTACTGTTTTACTGAATACTGATAACATACCCCTGCCAAACATGGTCTCTAGGCACTACGATATCCTAGGATAAGTACACATCCATATCTCTTCACTGAGCAGCTTATTTTTGGCTCCAAGACTAAATCATGATTCCACTTTGGCCTTTGGATCACACTGCCATTACATTTTTGATTTTTGGCCTTTTTTTGCCATTAATAATAGCAATGAATGACTGTGGCATCAAAGGGTAGACAAATTAAGTCTTTTCTTTAAAGTTGTTCATGAAAGGGCAGCCACACAGTTACTTCTCTAAATGACCTCATTATAGCAAGGGTGACATTTTAGGAAAATGTTAAATCAAAGAACAGTGCAGGCCCCAGAGGCAAAAATCCTTGGCTCGTGACAGCAACAGACTGGCCAGGAAGATAAGACCTGCATGGTACGTCAAGATTTATGAGAGTGTTTGATGTGTCCATAGGTTAGATAAAGAGGCAAAGCAGTGCTGAGCCATTAAAGACTGAGACACTGCCAAAAGTGGTTTGCTGGTGGTTCTCACTGTCCTGGGTTTAAGTGCATCCTGCTGTTTGTGCCTCAGTTTCATCCAGTTTGCTAACTCTGGACCTCTGAACCTGGTCTGAACCCCATAGGCCCATTAAGACTTCTGTTTTGTCTACTGACTAGGGATTCTGTTGACCATCAAAAATACTGTAAACTGGAGCCTCAAGTATTATTTTGTTTATTTATTTAGCTTTTGTTGATTGGGAAAGGTAAGTTAGATAATACTGCATTTTTAGCACTGTCCTGGTTGGAGGGGGGTAT
This sequence comes from Neoceratodus forsteri, assembly GCA_016271365.2. Lineage (NCBI taxonomy): Eukaryota > Metazoa > Chordata > Ceratodontiformes > Ceratodontidae > Neoceratodus > Neoceratodus forsteri. The sequence continues at coordinate 771,593,214 of CM057456.1, read as the reverse complement.
AGATGCAAGACAATTACAACATAATCAGATTAAGCTTGGTGGTAATTTAGCGTGTGGGGGAGCTTTGTCCTACTCTTTGTAGAAGTGCCTTGGGATCACCCCCCCCCCCACCGGTGACAATAAGAGGAAATGATGCCAGGTAGTATTTCTGGTATCCTGGTTTCCCCAGAGCTTATTCAAATTCTGCGGGTCAGTTTCAGGCCTTCTGATATGGCTAACCTTAACTTGTCAGAAAAAGTAGCTAAGGCTGAGAAAATGGTGTCTTTCTGGGATCAGTCTCCAATGTACAGAAAGAAGCGAGTGCATATGGTGAAAACTTTTCTTGTGCCACATTTTATTTACATTAGTTATGTTCCCCTGTCCCATATACCTGGAGTCAGAATTGTATGGAGTATTTTTTCAATTATTTTTGGGCAGTCATCTGAACTCTATTAAATGAATACTTTTTTTAATTCAATATGCTTTATTGATTTTAAGTTTAAATGACTACTTTAGCTCTGTCTTCACTAAGGAAGCAGAAGGGCCCATACCAAAGGGAAGGAAGGGGGGGATCCTGTGGGGGTGGAATATGAAGGGGAGACTGGGATGGAAAGAGTCTTAAGGGAGCTAAGTAAACTGTGGGTGTGTAAAAGGATGTGGGATAACCCCACCTTCCTTTTTCCCCACTACCACAATGGGAAAACTCCATTCACTATGTGAGGGTTCTATGATACCTAACAGTTGCCTTTTCTGGAGTTCTTTTACTACATCTTCCCTAAGCCTTTCAGGTAATCTGTAGGGTCTTTGTCTTTTGGGAGTATTTTGAGTCACTTTTATTCGGTGAACCACGTCTTTAACCTTTCCAGGGGTTCCAGTGAAAGAATTAATATACTTCTGTAGCATCTTTTGTAATTCTGCTACCTGTTGGGGTCTTAAATGGGGATTAATAGTTACATCACCAATGTCCCCTTGTACCTCTAACCGTTGGTACACCATATCTACTTCACTAATAGGGGATTCAGGGTGTGTATATACCCACAAAAATGGGTCTCTCCACCCATCATTTTAGTAAATTGGCGTGGTACACATTTTGTTTCTTTTTCTTGTCAGGTAACTCTATTTTATATGTTACAGGCCCCTTTCTTCTCAATATTGTATATGGACCTTGCCATTTCATGTGTGTTTATTCTCTGAGGAAGGTAGTAAAAGTAGTACTGTATCTCCCTCTTCAAATTCTTTGTTTCCAGTTCCCTTATCGTAATGAAATGTCTGTATTTCCTGGTGTTTCGTATTAGAGTAGTGTGCCTTCTGCATGTATTTTACTATCATCTGTCCAAAGCTATGCATGTAGTCATTTGGCATCAAACCTAATGGGGTTTGTCCTTCTTCCCATTCTTCTTTAATTAGGTCTAAGGAGCCTCGGGGATTATGCCCATATAATAATTCAAAGGAGAAAATCACGTGGAGGCCTGGGGTACCTCTCTGTATGCAAACATTAAGTATGAGTGTACGAAGAAAATTATTTTATTCAGCTGCCTTATCCAAAAAAAAAAAACGGAACAAGGGTAATTAATATTTATTTCTGAACCTAATCCTCTATTTTCTTTTCCTTGTCTTAAGATTTATTTGCCCTGATGGTCTGCAAAGGCAAATCGGTTGTCTCCGTGAAGATTACCAACTAGATTTAAAATTAAGCTCAGCTGAACGGCTATTCTACAGCAGTACAATTTTTAGAAGAGTGAGCCGTCCTGCCGAGAAGCATTCTTAGTTCAGTTCAATAGAATGCCTTCTCTGGCGGCGGCTCCTTGTGTTTGTTTGCACTAACTTTGTTTTAAAAAAAAAAACTCGGCAGCTGTGCGAACGTGCACACAGTCGCATGGCACTTCCTGGATCAAGTCGGGTCTTGCAATATAATAAGTCGCACAGCCGAGAAGCAAACGCATCCTATTTAATTCTCATACAGTGGCTTTTCTTTACTACAACAGCACTTGAGGAGAGATTTTTACCAAATGAATCTTCCGTTTGTTCATTTTCTTAAAAACAACCAGAAGATGAAACAAATTACAATGAGGCTTTTTTCCTTTTAGCAAACAGAAAAGGGGAAAGCTACCCAATAAACACATTCTTATTGTCCTTTGAAATTTCACCAAGGCTGCCTGGCTAAATCTTAATATTTTACCACTATTCTTTGTTTTTAGCAGTTACCAGTCCAGGCACAAGGCTGATAAGTAACCATGGAGTGGGGGGCACCAGACAACAAGACAACATAAAATAAATAAATAAACATGGGTGGCCAGTCCATATACACAAACAATACAAAAAAAACTGAAATACTGAAAAACAAATTCAAGGGGGACACTCCATGAGATACTCCAACCTGCTGGCATACCTTCTTATACCCTTTTACAGGGTGGACAAAGCACCGGGACCAGATGGGTTACACCTGAGGGTCCTGAGGTAGTTGGCGGGAGTACTAGCAGCCCCACTGATGGACCTGTTTAACATCTCGCTGGAGGAGTGGTGTGTTCCACAGGACTGGAGAACATCTGATGTGGTTCCACTCCACAAAAATGGTCCCAGGGATGAGCCGGGTAACTACAGGCTGGTTAGCCTGACCTACATAGTGGGGAAGATAATGGAGACCATTCTAAAGGAAAGACTGGTGTCCTTCCTTGAGTATAATGGTCTCCAGGACGACAGGCAGCATGGGTTTGTCAGGGGGGAGATCTTGTCAAACCAACATGATTGACTTCTTCGACTAGGTTATGAGGTAGTTGGACAGGGGACAGGCAGCAGACGTCCTGTACCTAGACTTCAGCAAGGCATTCAATTCAGTGCCACGTGGCAGGCTGATCAGCAAGCTGAGGGACCTGGGAATAGGGACAAACTGCTAGGGTGGGGGGTGGGTCAAGAACTGGCTGCAGGATAGAAATCAGAGAGTGGTGGTATGGGAGACCAATCCAAACCTCTGCCTGTAATGTGCAGGGCCCCACAGGGCTCAGTACTTGAACCTGTGCTGTTCAACATCTTTATTAGTGACATAGCAGAAGAGGTCAAAAGTAAGATCTGTCTCTTTGTGGATGATACTAAGCTCTATGGGAGGGTGGACACAGTGGAGGGGAGACAGGAATTATGGGAGGATCTGGCTAGGCTGGAGAAATGGTCGGGCATCTGGCAATTGGGTTTCAATGCCAAGAAATGCAAGGTCATGCACCTGGGTTCCAGGTGAAACACTTGGCACAGTGCCGCAAGGCAGCAGCCAAAGCAAACAAGATGCTAGGCTGCATCACCAGGGGAATATCCTCTAAGAGGAGGAAGTTATCTTGCCACTGTAGGTCACTGGTGAGGCCACACCTGGAATACTGTGTGCAGTTCTGGTGCCCGTATCTGAAGAAGGATATCAATCTACTGTAGGGGGTCCAGAGGAGGGCGACCAGAATGACTCAGGGTATGGTGGACAAAACACATGAGGAGAGGCTGAGTGAGCTAAACATATACTCCCTGGAGGATGGGAGAGAGAGAGAGAGAGGCGGGGAACATGATAGAGACTTTCAAGTACCTTAAGGAAATAAACAGAGTAAGATCAGAGGGCATCTTTAACTTAAGGAAGGAGGGTACAACAAGGGAGCACAACATGAAGCTGTTGGGGAGAAGATTTAAAAAGGAAATGAGGAGGAACATTTTCACTGAAAGGGTGGTGTCGGGTGGAACGAGTTGCCAGAGGAGATGGTTGTGGTAAATACAGGGAGTAATTTCAAAGGGGTTGGGGGGTGGAATAGGGTGAAGAAGAAAATTAGAGTGGGTGTTCCGGGGATGGGTAAAGGGGAGGGTAGTAGGGAATGGATAGTTAACTCCAGGGAGAGTGGGAGGGCGGGCAGCTCCAGAGAACTAATTTGAGCTGAACACTCTAACAGACTTGATAGACCATTATGACCTGTTGTTGCTGGCAAATTCGTATGTTTATATGTATATGTTAAAAGGGTCCACACATACACAGACTTTAGGGAAGAACAGCTCAGGATGTTAAATCTGGTGGTTTTCTTTTTTAGCATATTTCTTTTTGTAACCTTTGGGGGTGTTAAATACCAACAAATTGTGAGCTTCTCTCTTTGTCTCGTCCTGTGGACAGCATTTGATGTCCAGATTGGCAGGTTCTTTAAAAGTCATATGGAAAAGAACAAATTTGATAGGAGGCTACTTTGCTGTACATCCTCAGAAAAATGACTAAATGGAAGATAATGCCCCAACAAATCCACCTAGGGTCCCATAAACAGTTATATTCTTCTAATTTGAACTCATTTTCTTCATAGATCCTACCCCCCCGCCCCGTTACCACAAATCACTAGTCAGACGATTATGGCAGAGCGCCTTGATAATAGATTACCAGGGAAGATGTAGAATGTGGTATGGCTGTCAACATATGGACGATTATAAGTTAAGTATAATCTAAAACACAAGGTTGTTGCAGAAAAAAAAGTGTCCAAGACCTGAATGTGTGGATGAGGAAGAGTCTTTGTCCCATCTTTTTTTCCAGTGTTCGTATATATAAATTTCTGGAATGTGCTCAGTGCCAGATTGGGGGGAAGTTTATTAGTCAAATGTTCTAAGAAGCCTTAGTTCTTGAGAAGATATGCCAGGTTAAACTCAAAGGCCATAAGAACACACTCTTTTTTTTTAACCAGGAGAGACACACTAAGCTGAAAGCTTGTTTACAGGTGCATCTGGGAGCACAAGGAAGTTAAGTGACTTGCTCAGGGTCACACAGTATGCAAGTGGGGCTGTGGGATTCAAACCCAGGTCTCCAGGTTTGCAGCTCAGAGCCTTAAACCACTGCACTATACTACCTAAGGAAGCAACAGAAAGCTCAACTGTGAAGGCATTGAAGGGAAAATGGGCAAAGGGACCTCCTGTATGGGGTTCACAGCCAAAGTAAAGAAGGAGGTAATAGCCAGAAGGAGAGCATTCTTAAAGTATAAGGGAGGTCAATGGGAGGAGAATAGGAAGAAGTACCTGGTGGCAACAAAGGCAGCATTCAGGGAGGTGAAGGCCAAAGCAGAGATTTTTTTTTTTTTTTTTTGAGTTTTTGTTGACTGGGTAAGTGCACTAGACAAATCCTGCCTATTTTCAGGCACGACCCGGGGGGAGGGGGATGCAGATGGATGCCAACTGACCTTGAACCAGATTAAGCTGTTGGTGGTATTTTGAGTGAATGAGGGAAATTTGGCCAGGACACCGGGGAAATTCCCCTACTCTTTTCGAGAAGTGCCATGGGATCTTTAACATCCACCTGAACTACCACCAATCCAGGCAGAAGGGACCTCGGTTTAACATCTCATCCGAAAGACGGCACCTCAGAAGTGCAGCACCCCTCTCACGCTGCAATACAGTGTCAGTACTGGGATATTAACACAAGTGCCAGATGTGGGAATTGAACCCAGAGCCCTCTGATCTCCCAGCCTCAGAGGTGAGAGTGCTACCTACTGAGCCACTGACACTTTGACACTGACTGAGATGGGACACTGGCTGGCAATCAGAGTGAAGCAAGGGGAAAAGGTATTTCTCAGGTACATCCAGGAGAAGCAGCATATGGTCAAAAAGGCTATTGGGAGACTGAAAAATGAGGAAGGATTGGAAGAGGGGGACAAAGGGAAGGCAGAGATACCCAAAAAATATTTTTGTTCTATATTTGCTAGGGAGAAGGAAGGGCTATTGCCAGAATGTGGGGTTAAGAGGGGAAGGAGGAGAGCAAGGACTCAAAATACATGGTCAATATAAGTGAGAAAAGAGTGCTGGAAAAGCTTATAGGGTTGAAGTAGATAAATCTATGGGACTTAATGGCTTACACCAGAGGATGCTGAAGGAGGTATCTGAAGTTACAGCAAGACTACTTGCACACATTTTCAACACCTCGCTGGCCACAGGGGTGATCCCTAGAAATTGGAGAACAGAGAATATGGTCCTGCTACATAAGAAAGGAAGGCAGGATAAGTCAGGGAACTATAGACCAGTCAGCTTAACGTCTATAGTGGGAAAAAGTATGGAGTCTTTACTAAGGAAGGAACTGGTGGATTTCGTGGAGGAGGTGGGCTTCAGGACCTCAAATTACATGGGTTTATGGGGGAAAGGTCTCGCCAGACAAATCTGGTCAACTTCTGCAACTCGATGACAAGGGCAGCAGATAGGAGATAGGCAGTAGATGTGGTGTACTTGGATTTTTGCAAGGCCTTTAACTCAGTACAACAGAGGAGTCTGGTCAAGAAGACAAGGGGATTTTGGGGTTGGGGAAGAAGTGGCAACTTCTGTGGAGAACTGGATGAGAGGAAGAACACAAAGGTAGTAGATAATGGGGAGCTTTCAGAGTTAAGCAACAACTGGAATACTTCAGGGGTAGGTGCTGAGCCTGGCCTTTTTCAGTTTATTCATTTGTGAAATGTAGAAGACATCAAGGGCAAGAGCTGCCTCTTCACAGATGACACAAAGATTTGTGCAATGGTGGACACAGAGGAAAGGATAAGGGAACTCAGGGAGGACCTGGGCAGTTTGGAGAGCTGGTCAAAGACCTGGCAGCTAGATTTCAGTGCAAACATGCGAAGCTATGCACACTGGGAAGAGAAACCCAAGAGTGCAGTATGAAATGGGGGGACTGGTGCTGGAAAGCACAATGGAGGAAAAGGACCTATGGGTCATGATATCATAGAGCATAACATCACATTATCATAGAGCTGTGGGCAAGGCAAACAGTATACTGGGTTGCATAGGGGGAGGGGGATAAACAGCAGAAGTCAGAATGGATCCTCCGATTGTAAAGGTCACTGGTATGGCCACACCTGGCATGCTGTGCAAGATACTATAGTCCAAACTTGAGGAGAGTCTACAACAAGGTGGAAGCAGTACAGTGCAGGGCAACAAAGATGGTCCATAGACCAGGGGGTAAGACACATGAGGAGAGGCTGCAGGGCTTGCACATGTACACCCTTGACAAAAGAAGGGAAAAGGGTGACATGACTGAGACATACAAGTAGCTGCATGGAGAAATAGGGTGGACGTCAAGAAATCTTTCTCCTTGTGTTTGGCTATAGCGACAAGTGGAAAATCACTTAAACTCCAGTAAGGGGGAGATTCAAAAGGGATGTCCGTAAACACTTTTTAAAAAATATTTTTCTCTGGCACTCCTGCTAGGGTGAGGATATGTCTCATTCAGCCTAAGTCTCCTCGGATCACCCCAGCACTTCCCTCCCAGTTTCCTGGTCTGGGAGGACTGTAACTTGTCCCTCACAGAGGGGCACCTTGAAGGGAGTGACCAGCGTCAACCTATTGATCTCAGCCCAGACTTATGTCAGAAGGTCATTCAGGAAAGAGGCAGTCCTTGGAGCTTTAGCTTCACACTACTGCCTGACAGAAGGATTTTTCCTTTTTCTGTTGCACCTGATAAGTTGGATGCATAATGGCATCAGAGGCATGTCACACAGGCTCAGATGCATGAATGTGCCGATGTACATTGAGCCTCTAGCTTGCATGCACACAAGGTGTCAGGCACAGTGACTCCTAGCACCCACCAGGATCATCCTTCTCCTCCCTGACTGACCCTTCAGTGCTCTAGGCTTGTTCCCAAACCTTGGTTATTAGTGCCACAAGTGGTAGTGCTACCATTTGCAGCAGTGGGCTGGCCCTGATGAAAGCACTTTTCGCAGTAATAGTGGTGGACAAGTGAACAAGCTGCCAGAGGAAGTGGTACAGGCCAAATCAGTGAACAGCCTCAAGAGGGAATAATACAGCTATATGGGGTTAGTTAGGAAAAGGTGGCAGAAACAAAGGGGAGGGATGGTCACTAGGGCCTTTGCAGAGTACTTACTGTAGATATGGTTAGCAGACTAGATGAGCCGACAGACCTTTTTCTGTCATCATTGTCTACATATCTATGTAATACCAAGCCAATCAAAGAGCAGCTTTCACAATGCTGATGACATCACAATGCCTAGTGCAGCACTGAAGCCAGCTGTTAAAAGCAAAGACAACAGCAAAATCTTCAAACTGCCGATTTAAAAGCTATATCTTGTAAACTGCAGTTGTATATATAAAATACATAATAGCCTGACTCAAAGAAAGCAATTTTTGTTCACTTGCAAGTGGGCAGGACTTTCATAACTCACTTGTGACCCTGCCACTCATAAGTAATGGTCCTGGTCTCTCACACTTGAAGATAAACTAGATATTTTTAGTCAGCCCATTGCATATCCCCTATTTCCAGTATAAGCCCAATCCGGGTGTGCGGTTAGAACCCACGATCTACTGGCCCAGAGGCAGATATGCTACCAATTTAGATAAACTGAAACCCCACCAAGTAAAGACAAGTAAACAGAAGGCAGCCTGATCTTGTAATTAAAACACTGAACTGTAAACAAATGGTCACAGGTTTGAATCCTACCACAGTCACAGAATAGCCGCATGATCTTGAACAAGTTCCTTGACAGCTGTGTGCTTCGGTCCTCCCAAATTTATAATTGGTGGGAAGCAGTCCCCCAGTGAAAATGGTAAAGGTGATTATAGGAGTACCCTTTACAGCACTCCATAATGTCACATCTGGGTATGAAAGTGTCCTCTGATAGACTGATGTACAAACTTGAAAAAGTATCAGGAACTTGATCCTGACTCCTTGCCTTCCTGCTAGCCATTCCTCAGTCTGAAACTTCCAAAGCTGCTTTCTCTTGAGTTTAACAGAAACAGGAGATTTACAATGAGCAAGAAAAATCATTTATTGTCTAGTTCATCTTTGCACACAAGACTACAAGACTATATGATGGTTCCATGTCATAACAGTGATTGCTTGCCAAACGGCAATCGTTGTTGGACGAGTGTACATTGCTGAAAATAAAAACAGCAATGTACACTCATAGCCGCTGTACACCAACACATCTCTATGTATGCGGGGGGCTGTGCCCCACCTCTAATTACAGATTCTCAACTCCAGGGGGTGCATGTCGGGAGGGATGAAACCTGCAAAAAAAAATACAATTCCTGCCGACTGCAAAATTATTCCCACTCCTCAGACCCAAACCTTGTACCCTCCCAGACGTAGTCAACCACTCTCACCATCACACCACAAAGTCAGGTTGGCAGCCTTCTCCTGCACTGCCTCCCACATACCTTCCCTTCTATCCATTCCCTGCAGTTGTTCCAGTCACCTTCCCTTTTGCCTGACGCTACGTTTTCAGGGTAGCTCAAAACACAGGCGCTGAGATTTGAGTCACTCATATCTGAATTTCTCAATCTCAGTCACCTATATGACATATATTCTATATGACTACAAGAAAAAATTAAAAGGACAATGTGTAGAAAAATGACTGCTCATAACGTACCATAATAGGTCAATACAGTTGTAATGGAGTCAGTTCCCTTTGCTGGGAGGGACACAGAGTGTTGTAAAGGGTACTCCTGTAATATCATTTACCAGATGAGTAAACTTCCATTATAGAATTGTATCCTTTTCAGCAGTCTGCGATGTCACAACTGAATGATTAAGAAGCAGTGTCCACAGGTCAAAGGGCAGGTTGAGGGGAACATTGCTCCAAGGCAGCACATAGCACACAGATCCCAAAGGAAGGACTATTTACAACAAATACATCAATGTGCAGTTTCTGGTGAACATGTTCACAGAGCCCAAGTAGCTGCTGTGTCCATATCCTAAATCTTAGCACAGTTCCTCTCTGCCCAGGAAGTGGCATCCATCCTGGTAGAATGCGCCTTCAACCTTTCTGAAATGGGAATCCCCTGAATCACGTATGCCTCTGTAATGGCAAGTCTGAGCTATCTGGCTAGGGAGGGCCATGAGGCAGGGGCATCCAGCTTGGAGCTCAGACATAAAACGATCACTTTCTTTGTTTTTCTAATAGAGACAGTCAAATGAAGGTACTGTTTGAGATTTAGTGGGACATCCAAGGTCATCACTTTGTGAGGCAGTGGATCCTGGATCAAAAGAAGGCAGGAAAATGTCTTGCTCTAGATGGAATTTAGTGGAACCCTTGGTAGGAAGGCAGTGACAGTTCTCAGAATCACTCTGTCAGGCAGACATTTTAAAAGCGTGTCTTGGCAGGAGAAGACATGGATCTTGCTAGATCTGTGAGCCAAGCACACAGCAAGCAAAAACAATGTTTTTAGAGTCACAAGCCAGAGCCATGGAAAGTCTAGGTACAACAGGTGTTTATTTAGGGCATCTAGAACCACATTCTGTCACCATGGAGCCAATAAAGGCTTGGTCTTTGGCTGAAGATTCATAGTTGCTTTGAGAAATCACAGCACATGGGAATGGGCCGTCTACAGTGTATTTCCTCTTACTACTCCAGTGGCCACTGTTTTAAGTCATAATGTAGGTGTGGCCAGCCATTTAACAAAACAGTTATGTACAAATTCCAAAAGCTGTGAAATGGAACATTTTAGGGAATTAAGATGTCATTCTGTGCACCATTTGTTAAAGATGCACCACGGTGTTTGTATGTATGGTTAGTGGAGTCACGTCTGGCCTGAAGAATATCTGACACCTTTGCAGAGTATCTGGCATCTAACATTCTGCCTTTGACTAGCCATGCTGTCAAGTTGAGACTGTGTGGCTGGATGTCATAGTGAGTCCTCAGTGAGCAGGTCTTGGCTGACTCTTGGCCTCATTAGGCTGTCTTGCAGCATATTCATCAAGGAAGCATACCACATCTAGGGATGTTGTGAAATAAAATTTCCCCAGTGAAATTGCTGCGAAATCTGCGATTTCACCACGTGAAATATTTTGCAAAATTATGAAATTTCTCCTGAACTGTCACAGCTTAGTGCCCTGCCCTACCGACCTTATATATCTATCATATCATCCCTGGTGTCTAGTGGTCCCACCCCCCCACCAGCTGATCACCCGCCCAAGAATCCCAAATTGAAGAATCCCCCCCCGCCGAGATCTGCATGCTTGTACAAGCACGCGCTCATTCATTTAAGCACCCAGTCAGGCTGCTGGCCATGGAGATGAGTGGAGGGCTGTGCCGGTGGCCCACTAGGGGTACTGGTGGGGGGAGCGGGGGGCACTATCTGATGACAAGGTGGGGGTCCACTAGACACCAGGGTGTTGGGAATTTTGTTTTTAAAAGAAAGCTCTAGTTCAGTTTTACTGTACTTGTCCTCCCCATTTTGTTTGTATTTAATGTCACTTTTCTAACTTTTTTTAAATTTAGTATTCTTTTCACAGTATGGGTGCATTTTGTTTTAGTTTAGGAAGAGAGAGACAGTGTGTGGAGTTGGGCAAGCTAGAGGGTGACAGACAGAGATAGGTGTATTGCGGGCATGGAGAGCGTCATGAAGAATGTAGCCTGGTTTGGGAGCATTGGTTGCATTGAGGGCAGTGGGGAAAGAGACAGCATCAGTGAGGTGTGAGCGGAGATGTTTTACTGGTGTGCCAGTTTGTATGGAGAAATGGAGAGGTGATTTTATTTATTTTTTTTACAGTTGAAGACACGGGAGCAGGCTCTGTTGGATAGGTACTATAGATATGGAGTGCTATACTATGTTGTTTCACAGCTGCTTGAAGTTTGTGCAGCCACAGGAAGGAAACTGTTAAAATATCTTTACAGGGATGATAGTTTAAAAAATACTAAAGCCTGCTAAATGGAAGTGGCTGAAATAAATGTAAGTGTATATAAAAACATCCTGTGTGCTGTACCAAAACAGCAGATTCTATTGGTTCATAGACAACCCCCCTCAGTATTATCTGTACAGTTGCTGTCAAAAGGCAGTGTATACAGAAAATGGTAAAATTTGACCTGTGAGTGGCAAATTTTGCCATTTTGCGGTAAATGTTTGCCCACAGAGCATGGAATTTCACGTTTCGCACCTGCTAAATATTTTGCAAAATGTGCGAATTTCATGAAATATTCTGTGTAACAAAATGTGTTAATTTCGAACAACACTAATCATATCCTTCTGGGCCAATCTGGACCAACAAGCATCACTACTGTTCTCATTCTTTAAATCCTCTTGAGTACCTGAGAGATAAGGGGGGGGGGGTGGAAATATGTAGGCTATGGTAAACGTCCATGTGAGTGATAGGGAATCAACCCCTGCTGATTCATGCTCCTTATACCGGGAGCAGAATAATGGGAGTTGTGTGTTGTGACTTATGGCCATCAGGTCCCCCCCCCCATCTTGAGATCTGATTGAACACCCTTGAATAGGGTCACCATTTGCCTGGGTTTATTGTTTTATCAGCTGAGCCAGTCCACTTTGGTGTTGAGGTCCCCTGCTAGATGAGCTGCTGAGGGGCTCTTGATATTTCGCTCTTTCCAAATTAGAAGGATTGATGCATCCCAGAGCTTCAGTGTGCTTCTTATTCTGCCTTGTTTGTTTTTATATTCCATTGTCATTTTGTTGTCCATCCTAATCTGTACATGTTGCTTTAAAACTTGTTGATAGAAATTTAGGAGGGCTGGACAGAGGGCTCTGATCTCTAGAACATTAATTGGCAGCTTGGCTTCCTCTGGTGATCATGTCCCTTGGGCTGCGAGATCTCTGAGGACTGCACCCCAGCCACTGAAACTTACATCTGTCTCTATCATTCTTTTGATTTGTCGATTGTGATACGCTCCTTATTTGAGGTTGTTGGGAGCTGTTCACCAGAGGACTGAGAGCTTTACTTTTGGCGGTAGATGTAAACAATCTTGATAGTTCTGGCAAGTGAAATCCCAATTCTTTAACAGGAATTGCTATTATGGTCTTATGTGCCATTGTGCCCAGATGTGCAGGTCTATGCAGGATGCCATGAGTCCCAGGAGCTGCATTTGATCCCATAAGTCTGTCGTGTTTCCTTCAGAGTTTCTTTGCATTGGCTCAGGATGTTGCTTATTTGTTTTCCTGTGGGTCAAACATTCCCTTTCGTTGTGTGGAACAGGGCTACCGGATACTCCAATGACTCCACTTGATTGAGATTGCTCTTTGTTTGGTTGATGACTCATCTGTGGCTTGTCAGTCATTGCTGTACTTTGTGCACTGCACTCACTGTCTATATTCTAGTTCATGCTCTTATAAGCCAGTTGTCTAGGTGTGGGATTTCATGTATTGCCTCCCTGCAGGTGTCTGTTACCAATGCTGCCATGATCTTTGTGAACAACTGTGGTGCTGATGCCAGTCTGAATGGGAGATAACGGTATTGCAAATGATTGACCGGTATGTGAAAGTGGAGGAATTTGTAATATGAAGTACAAATAGAGATGTGAAGATAGACATTGTTCTTGTCCTCAGGTGTGAGAAAATCACTTGGAAATGACTTCTGTTATGGTGGACTTCATGGTCTCCATTTTGAAGTGCTTGTATTTGACAAACTGGTTTAGAAACTTAAGGTCCAGGATGGGTCTCAAATTGCCTATCTTCTTTGGAACCAGAAAGAAGGTGGAATTTGTTTGTTTGTTTCTGGGTACTGGAGCTATTGCTTTTTCCACAATCAGTTGGTTTAGGAGTTCACTGGCTAGTTGTAGTGGCATCTGTGATGGTGAGATACTGGATGGAACCAATCTGTTTGCTTTTGGAATCTCAGTGAACTCTAGGGAGTATTCAGAGTGCACTACTTCAAGTATCCATTTGTCTTTCACTGTTATGGCCCAGGTGCGAACAAAGTCTAGTAGCCTGCCGCCCTTTGGAATGTTGGGTTCCTGAACCCATCTTGTCTGAGGCATGTTGTTTTTTGTAACCTCAAATGACTCTTGCTCCTCCTCCTCTGCCTTGGGATCTTGAAGAGTGGAAGTGGTTGTTGCAGTCTCCTTGCTTGTTGAAGAACTTGGACTTTAATCCAATATTTCCATTTTGGGTTTTGGTAATAACTGCTTTTTTGTCCTCACTGGGAATGATTCCAAAACCTGTTCTTGTAATTTGGAAGAAAGTACAGTCTTGGTGAGATCCTTTCCTTCTCTTTCTTTGTTTGATGTATCTCTTGAGACATGATCCAAAAATACTGTAACCCCCCTCTACCCCCTCTGTCTAGGGGCATAACTTTATCACTACAGATGTTCCAGTGGCTAGAGAGGATTATGACAATGTGAAGCATCTCTGATATAGTGCACCTAAAATAAAGATTGGAAACGTGTTACCCTACCTCTTGATGGCTCCATCACACTGTGCACTCTCGATCTCCATCTTCTTGAACTGGATTTGCCCCAAACCTCTGGCCGACAGACACAGGACCTCCAAACCTGCAGCCTCATGTCTCTTCTGAGCCCCCGAACCCCTTGGTCCTGGTGCAACTTATTACAAAAAATAAATTCAAGGTGTTTCCATTTCATTCTCTCCTTCCCAGCTTAAATAAGAGAAACCACCACCGAGCTTCTTGTCACACAGCTTCTTTATTTTAGCACCTGCATTCCAAATAATTTCAGGAGTACAGGGGTCCCATCCTTCACCAAATAAATAAAGCAGCTCCATGGGGCAATTCAACTTTTTGCAGTTCACCCAGTGCTGGACCTATCAAGCAGACTAACTGTTATACAGGCAGTACAAGCAGGTTATCTTCACTTTCTGAATCTTGGATGGTTTACCCAAGCAGATCCTTCACTGGAAGAATCAAGAGGTTCCTGGATCACTGGCACTGGTAAGCCTAAGCTTCTCTTTTCCTTTTCTTGGTTACCATTTCCCCATCTCCCTATCTGGTCTGGCTCTGGTTGGCTGCCCTATTTCTGGCATGGGGAAGCGTGCTGCTTCTCTCACCTGGCCCCTGGACCTTGGCCTAAATCTCAAGGGGTACCAGGATTTTCCCTTCTCCCACCCAGGCCCTGTAACCTGTATACTCTTTTCACATATGGAACCTTAACATGCAAGTTCACCAAGCACTTCCCGCACCAGTCCCCATGGTCCTGCTCATTCTCTCTCTTCCCACTGGTGCTGAGGCCCTCAAATCCAGCCCTACCCCAGTGCCCAAGCTGCATCTCCCACGCTGCCTTGCCAAAAGAGGGTCCTGAGAATTGCCATCACTCAGGCCCTCCCAGCAGCCCACTCCTACACAGTGACATCCCTTTTTCTTTACTGAGCTCCCAGATGACCATTTAAGGATGGTCCCAGCCTCCAGCCCACATCTCCATCAAACATATCCTGGGCTTGAAAAAAGCTCCAGCCAAGAGCTGCCCCCCCAAGGCCTGTCCTAAGACCTGCAACCTGCCTGGCCCTTAAATGCCGGTGCCCCAGGACCTGCCCCTCAGTGCAGGTCCCTCTGAAATGGGTAGAGGGCCCTCCTGGCTCCCTCTGCACTGGGACTGCCCTGCCACTCCAGGTACAGAAAAGGACCACTGCCACTGGCCCCTCCCCTGTGGGAACCCTGCCATTGCCCCCACAGCCCTGACAGCCCAAGCACTCCTACAAAGGATCCCATGGGCTCCTGCCTTATCCTGGCATTCTCCTTTCTCCCAGCCACCCTCATCCTGAAGACACAGGTACCTGGCTGATCATCCTCCCTTTGGAGCTCACTTCCTGGCTCCTCGATTCCATGTTGCTGCGGAGACCATCCCTATCTGCTCACTTTGGGAAGGGTCTCACCAGAGGGCCAACTCAAATCATTGAGCTCCCTCCTTGCCTGCCTATTCTGCTCCTCCAGCCACCCCCCTCCAGCCTCAGGCCTAATGCCTGGGCTGGAAAGGCCCAAACTTCCTGACTCCACACCTTATATATCTTCCTTAACCTGCACTCCAAAGAAAGGGGGGTTACTAGTGGGGTACAGCAGCTTTCAGTACTGGGACTGGTCCTTTTTAATGTCTTTAAAAGTGACATTGCAGAGGGACTGGAAGGAAAAGTATGCCTCTTTGCAGATGACACAAAGATCTGCAACAGGGTTGATGCACAAGGGGGGTGGAAAGGATGAGAAGAGTCTTGGCAAAGTTGGAGGAATGATCAAAAGTATGGCAGCTTAAATTCAGTGCAAAGAAGTGCAAAGTAATGCACCTGGGAAACAAAGACCCAGGGGAAGAGTACACAGTGCAGGGGTACTAACAACAACAAAAATGAAAAGGGACCTGGGGGTAGTCATATTAGATGACCTAAAGGTAAGTAAGCAATGTGACAAGGCAGTAAGGAGGGCTAGGAAGATACTGGGATGTATAGGGAGAAGCATCACCAGTAGAAAACAGGAAGTTGTTATCCTTCTGTATAGACAGTTAGTGAGACACCATCTGAAGTACCACATGCAGTTCTGGAGATCTCATCTCTGCAAGGACATAGACAGGATGGAGGCAGTCCAGAGGGGGGCAACTAAAATGGTGCAGGGTCTGCACCAGAAGCCATATGTATGAAGAGAGACTAAAGGAGCTTAATATGTATACCCTTGAGGAAAGGAGTGAGAATGGGGACATGATAGAAACGTTCAAGTACTTCAATGGAATCAAAAAAGTCCAAGAATGTAGCATGTTTCAGAAAAAGAGATGTGCAAGAACATGGGGGCACAATTTAAAGATAGAGGAGGGACGAATCAGGGGCAACGTGAGGAAGTATTTTTTCATGCGGAAGGTGGTGGACACATGGAATTGCCTTCCTGAGGAGGTCATGGGGTCAAAAACAGTGGGGAAATTCAAGAATGCATGGGACAGACATAAGGAAATTCTGGTGGGGGTTAGGAAGAAGTAGGCTGTTGGTTAACTAGGATCTACAGCTTATCCAATAGGTAGGGAAATGGGCAGACTGGGTGGGCCAAACAGCCCTTATCTGCCTTCAAAGTCTATGTTTCTATGTTTCTATGCACTCTGCTGCCACCTTGAGGCATCCAACAGGGATTAACCCCCCAGAGCACTGATAGATTCCCTACCTCGTGGGGGAGGTAGGAGGTGGAAAAAGGTCCCTAATGGAAGCATAAGCCCCTCCGGAGAGAGGGGAGGGCATACAACAACATTTCTGCTAAATATTAATAAGATTCATGAGCATGGCCTTAGAGTCCTTTTCTGCCTGCCATAATTTGAGCCACAGTTGGCAGTTCACTCTGTTAATTGTGGATGTTGCTGTAGTAGACTTTTTAAGAATGTCTTCCACTGCCTGTATAATGTAGCCCAGAGTAGAGACGAACATGCCGGATTTGGCCTGATCTATCTGAATGTTCTTTAGCCATCTAAGGAAAGCCCTAGTGGTGTATATGGATGCCATCAATGCCCTAGTAATCATAGACAGCTTATTGTGAGTTTTTGTTTAAAATGCCCTCCACTTTTCTGTCTATTGGATCTTTTAAGGTGACTGAGCCATCTGATGGAAGGCCTGCATGTTGGCTCAAGGCAGTAATCTGAGGGTCAGCCTTTGGGGGAGTTCCTCATGCCTCAGAATTATATCTTCAGGTAGTCGATATCTTTGGTTGAAGGGTCTCTTTTCTGTGGTTATTGCTGGGTCTAATGTCCCACTCGTTATTCAGGATGTCCTCAACAGCCTTATATGTAGGGGAAAAAGGCCTCCAACTTAATGCTTTCTCTGACTAAGGAGTTAAGGTTTTGTTCCAAGTGGGTGGTGAGTGGTTCAAATATTAGGGTCACCCAGGCCACCCTGACGGTCTCCAGAATAGTGTTGTAAAGACAGATTCACAGCCCAGTCTTCCCTCTCTTCTTTTTCCTCTGCCGATATGCCTGAACTGGAACTTCCATCATTGTGGTCATCTAGAGCAGGTTCCTTCCTTGGCATTTTAGACTTGGGGGCTGTATCTTGTTACTAAGACCCTAAGTCCCCCCTGAGATGTTTATTGGATGCCAGGGCACCAATCAAGTCAATTACTTTTTGAAAAATATTGGCCATGGCAGCTGTGGTAAAAAGGACATTAGAATCATGTGTATAGTCCTCCTGTGATGTGGAGGTACCCCGAGAGTCTCCCTACTTGTCTGCATCCACTTGGCACAATAAGTAGAGATCTCCAGTTTGGTTAGAAAGCAAAAGATTGGGGCATTGTCTGCAACAGGTCTTACTAGGTCCCATGTTGACTTGCTTGAGCACTGACCTTGTGGGGGGGACAAGGTCAGAGCTAGTGAGGAAAACTGCTGTATACAGTAGATGAGCTACATGTCTGCAGAAGTACATATGTATGTGCAGCTGCAAACATACATATAAATAGGTTATTAAATATTTATAGCCATCTCTAGCCATCTCAATGATTGTTAGAGAAGAAAAGACATGACTAGGTAAGTAATCAGTTGCTATAGCCTTCAAAACATTCCACCGGCTTAAAGGGACGCTGTCAGCTTTGCCCCATGTGCTTTTGATTTTCAATGGTGTGCCTGCTGGCATCATCGATATTTTAATGCATCACTCCACAGATCCAGGGTTGCAGTTAGGTTTGAGTTTATTTAGAAATTCTTAATTCGCCAGTTAATGACGACATAGGGAGATATTGCGGGAAGTTGGATCGAGGTGGCCAGGCACGAGCGCATTCGAAGTGATTTTACACGGTTACCGTAAAGATGTTGCCTCTGTTAATTCAGCAAAACAGAACTGCTCTTGGTGCTTATGAATCAAAACTGAGCACTACAGGTATCAAAATTTACATTTCCAGACCGCAGCCAAAATCCCGTGCATGCACAAGGGCAGCATGCTCTTGCGCATGCATGGGATCTTTGCTCGTGTCTCTTTTGCGCATGTACAGGATTTTGGCTCCAGTCTAGAAATGTAAATTTTAATACTTGTAGTGCTTGTTTTTGATTCAAAAGCACCAGGAGCGGTTCCGTTTTGCTGAATTAACAGAGGCAACATCTTTTTGTAGTGTTCCTGGTATAAAATCCTACTTCAGGAATGTGCTCGTGCCTGGCACGCATTCCCAACCATGATATGCTTCCGGTGGTGGGTCGACTGAGTGAACAAGAAATTTCACAAAAAATTACAAAACCAGGTACAACTGCCTATTTTTTAGATCTGTGGATGCATTCCAGGGTACAGATGTCATCGGTATGCGCCAGCAGGCCCACTACTTGGAAGTGATAAAAAACATGGGGCCAAAGCTGACAGTGTCCCTTTAAGATGTGCAGGTGTAAATGTATCTGTCAAATGGAAAGACAAAATGACTGCTGCAGTAAACAGAATGGCTGTCTTGCTGGCCATGTACACAAAATGGCCACTGCACATATGCGCATTCTGCTACTGGTGTGCCACTGGGAAATTTAAGATGGCCTCTGTGCACATGCGCAGTCAGCAGGGAGGCTGCTATTGTGCCACATAGAACCCTAAAATGGCCATTGAATGTATGCACAGTTGGCCCAAGAGGCAAACAGTGACCATCATCTCAAATACAATGATCATACATACCTAGGTGTCCTGCACATGTGCAGTAGCGCTCAGGACTAAAAAACAAGGAGCCGGATGACAAAATAGGAACAGAAAGAGTGCAGGGGGCCATGCTCAAGATGGAGGCTGTGACTGCAGCAAGTGAGAGTAAAGGAGTGACTACCGAAACCAAAGAGGAGTGGACATACAGTGGTAACAAAATGCTCTAACCAAAGTCCAAGGTCATACAATTTTTTTAAAGCCAGATAAGCAGAACAAAGCGCCACCTCTCTCAAAAATAGCAAGGAGAGAGGTGTGCACAGTAACTGATGATGGTAATTTTTATTCAAAATAAATAGCCATGTTTCCTCTGCTGAGGCAAAGCTCATGGGGAGAGGAGCACATAGCACAGCACAGCTAGCATTGATAGAAACATAGAAGTAGTTGACGGCAGATAAGGACCGTAAGGCCTATCCAGACTGCCCATTTTTTCTACCTTATGAATGTGCCATAGGCCTTTACTCTGTCAATGGCCTATTTACTAATACTCATCTGTATTAATAATATTAATAACAATATTCTTTATTTATTTTGCACCTTTCAAATATCAAGGCGCATTCCAATAAAATAAAAAGGATAAAAAATACAGAAATACAGAAGTCAATATTATAAAAACCGACAAAAACAAATCAATGAACAGTAAAACCATAAGCCTTTTCCCACAGGAAGGATTTCAAAGCCTGTTTAAAACAGTCGTGCACTCTAAGGTCCGACAGGGTAGAGAATTCCAAAGGGAAGGAGCCGCAAACATAAAAGCACGGGCTCCAGCAGATTTTAACATCACCCTTGGAATCTCTAGTAACCCCTCGTCAGCTCAGCAGAGCGATCTCACAGGTCGATAAGGAATCAGGAGTTCTTTCAGGTAATCAGGGCCCAGATCGTGCAGGGCTTTAAAAGTCAATTATCCGACTTTGAAGGTGATCCGCCACTGAACTGGCAGCCAGTGCAGTTCCCACGGCACCGGTGTAATATGGGAAGATCTAGGGGTACCCATCAACAACCGAGCTGCAGAATTCTACACCAGCTGCAAGCAGTGGATATCAACCCCCGGAAGCCCAAAGTAAAGTGAGTTGCAGTAGTCTAGGTGTGAGCTCACAAAGGCATGGATAAGAGTTGGCAGATCACCAGACGGAACAAGGTGCTTGATCCTAGTGATGTTTCTTAGATGGTAGAAGGATAACTTAACCACCAATGACACCTGGGACCGAAGAGTCAGCCCTGCATCTAATATCACCCCCAGGTCTCACACCCGTTCAGAAACCTGTAGCTTGACATCCCCAAAAAACAGCCCAGATGGGGTGCTGGCCCCAGGTCCCCCTATCTGGTGATCTGGATCCAATACCAACACCTCCATCTTTCCAGAGTTCAACTTCAGCCAGCTGGACCTCATCCAGTCCTGGATTTCATTTAGGCAACTGTTAAATACTGAGATTGCTCCTTCCTGGTCGGGTGTAAAGGACAAATATAACTGGGTATCATCGGCATAACAATGAAACCTCAGCCCTTACCATCTCACAATGTCTCCGAGGGGAAGCATTTACACCGCAAACAACATGGGGGACAATATAGAGCCCTGAGGAACCCCACAATGTAGGGAAATGGGATCAAAAGAAAAAGACCCTGACATCACCCTCTGGGTTCTTCCGATGGGGTACAAAGTGAACCATCTGAGAACAATCCCAGACAGCCCACAAATACATCTCAGGCGCTCAAGTAGGACCCCATGGTCAATGGTGTCAAATGCTGATGACAGATCTAATAGTACCAAAATGGACCATTTTCTCTGGTCTCTTGCCATCAGGAGATCATTAAGAACCCGAACCAACACAGTCTCGGTACTGTGCCTCTTTTGAAAACCTGATTGGAGAGGTTCGTAAATGCTATGGATGGTCAAATGGTTCTCCAGCTGGGTCGCCACTACCTTTTCGATCACCTTCCCCACAAAGGGGAGGTTCGAAATAGGCCTGTAGTTGGCAAGACAGTCTGGGTCCAAAGATGCTTTCTTCAACAAGGGTGTCACCACTGCCTCTTTCAAGGAACAGGGATATTCACCCGAGTCAAGGGAACACCAGACTGTCTGTGCTAGAACCAGGAAAATGGACTCCCCACACCCCAGAATTAGGGAAGTAGGGCCTGGATCTAAACTACAGCAGGTAGGGCGCAACCCTTGGACAATCCGCATAACATCTATGATTTCTGGACGGTCGAAGGTACTCCAGGAAAACGAAGGGGTGGTGACCAGGTCCTGACCAATAGCAGCCTGCACAGAATGTGTCAAACGGATCTCTGACCTAAAGTCAGTCACCTTATCAGAAAAGAACCGAGCAAGCTCATCACACTGTAATTGTGAAAATGCTCTACAGAGCTGTAGACAGGTTTGGCTGCATAATCTGTCCACAGTTCTGAACGGCTGAGCTGGTTGGTTCTGAGAGGCAGAAATTTCCCCAGACAGGAACTCTGCCTTCTTACAAGAGATTTCTGACTGATAGAATTGATAATGTTCTAACAGTCTAAGGTGGTCAGCATCCAGGCCAGATTTCCGCCAACAACGTTCTAACCTGCGTCCAAGTCGTCGCAGCTCCCTCAAGGCCCCATCAAACCATGGAGCCCAAGGTCGAAGAAAGAGAGAGAGGACGCACACGAACTGGAGCAATGGAATCCAGGGCAGAGGTGATGGCATTATTATAGGCCACAACCAGCGCCTCTGGATCACTGCAATGCACAGAACATTTTGATAGGTCAAGAACCGCAGCAAGGCCATTGCTCCCTTATGCTTATGCCATGCCTGTTTGAAGCTCTGCACTGTATTCATATCCACCACTTCCTTACGTCGGCTATTCTATGCATCCACTACCCTTTCTGTGAAAAAATAACTTCCTGACATTACCCCTTAATCGGCATCCCTCTAATCTCATACTGTGTTAGGCTCTTTCACCTTGTTAATGCCTTTAAAATATTTGAATGTTTAAATCATATTACATCTCTCCCTCCTTTGCTCTAGGGTATACATATTGAACTCTATTAATCTGTCCTTGTATGTTTTCTGATGCAGTCCCTGCACCATTTTGGATGCCCTTCTCTGGACTGCTTCCATTTTGTTAATGTCCTTGTGCAGGTGCGGCCTCCAGTACTGCATCCAGCACTCCAGATGGGACCTAACCAGTATCTTGTAAAGAGGGATTATTACCTCCCTTGTACGACTTGTGATACCCCTACTAATACTCCCCAACATCCCTCTAGCCTTACCTACCACTTTAGTGATCTGCATGGATGATTTTAGGTCATCTTTGATGATGTTGTCCAAGTCTTATTCTTTCTTTGTGATTGCCAGCAACTCTCCTCCCAACCTATAGGTAACTTCAGGGATCTTGCACTTCTTTGCTTTAAACCCCAGCTGCCACTCTTCAGACCATTCTTCCAGTTTTTCCAGATCTCTTCTCATTCTGCCCACCCCCTCTGGATCATCTACTCTGTTGCAGATCTCTGCAATTCCACTAATAAAGATACTGAAGATGACTTGCCCCAGGACTGATCCCTGAGGTACCCCACTTGTGACTTGTGACTTGCAAGGAGGTGGCAGTGAAGGTTCAAGAGAAAAAGAAAGCATTCAGAAAGTACAAGAATCACAAGCTGGGAAGGCAGTCAGAACAGCAAAGGCCCAAACTGAGGAAAAGATAGCCAACTCAGTTAAGAAGGGGGATAAAACCTTTTTTAGGTACATCAGGAAGCAAAGGAAGACTAAGGGAGGGATAGTGAGGCTTAATAAAGGGAAGGGGAGGTGGGCAGAGGGTGACTGTGAAAAGGCAGATACTAAACAAATATTTTTGCTCAGTATTTACAAAAACGAAGAGGGGGAGGTACCTAAAACAAACAATAGAAACACTCTGGATACAGAAGTTGATACCAGCCCATTTACAGAAGAAAGGGTCTTGAAAGAACTCTTAAAACTGAAGGTGGACAAAGCCATGGGGCCTGATGGGATTCATCTCAGAATTCTAAAGAACTAAGGTAGAACTAGTGACACCACTGACTACCCTCTTTAACAAATCATGGGAGGATGGGGTGGTACCTGAGGACTGGAGGAGGGCGATGTGATTCCCTTCACAAAAGTGGGAGCAGGGCAGAAGTGGGAAACTACAGACCAGTTAGTTTAACCTCAGTGATAGGGAAATGATGGAATCACTTGAAGGAAAGAATTGTCGAGTACCTAGAGGCCAGAGGGGCACAGGACCCAAGGCAGCATGGATTCACAGCGGAAGGTCATGCCAGACAAATCTAATAGATTTCTTTGACTGGGTGACCAAAGTAGTAGATCAGGAGGGCTGTGGACATGGCCTACCTAGACTTTAGCAAGGCATTTAACTCAGTCCCACACAAAAGATTAATATACAAGTTAGCCAGCCTGGGAGTGGGTCCCAAGATGATAGCCTGGGTAAAGAATTGCCTGGAGAATAGGACACAGAGGGTAATAGTAAATGGAGTCCACTCTGAAGAAAGGGGGATTACTAGTGGGGTGCCACAGGGTTCAGTATTAGGACTGGTCCTCTTCAGTGTCTTTGTAAGTGACATTGCAGATGGACTGGAAGGAAAAGTATGTCTCTTTGCAGATGACACAAAGATCTGCAACAGAGTTGATGCACAAGGTGGGGTGGAAAGGATGAGAAGGGACTTGTCAAGGTTAGAGGAATGGTCAAATGTATGGCAGCTTAGATTTAATGCTAAGAAGTGCAAGGTAATGCACCTGGGAAACAAAAACCCAGGGGAAGAGTACACAAAGAGGGTGAGATACTAACAACAACAAAATGGAAAGAGACCTGGGGTAGTCATATCAGATGACTTAAAGTGGGCAAGCAATGTGAGAGGGCAGTAAGGAGGGCTAGGGGATACTGGGATGCATAGGAGAGGCATCACCAGTAGAAAACAGGAAGTTGTTATCCCTCTGTACAGACAGCTGGTGAGACCCCATCTGGAGTACTGTGTGCAGTTCTGGAGACCCAATCTCCGCAAGGACATAGACAAGATGCAAGCTGTCCAGAGGAGGGCAACTAAAATGGTGCAGGGTCTGCACCGGAAGACATATGAAGAGAGACTAAAGGAGCTTAATATGTATAGCCTCGAGGAAAGAAGGGAGAGGGGACATGATAGAAACTTTCAAGTACCTCAAGGAATCAACAAAGTCCAAGAGGGTAGCATCTTTCAAAAAAGAGGTGTGCAAGAACAAGGGGCACAATTAGAAGATAGAGGGGGTGGCTCAGAGGTAATTGTAAGAGTATTTTTCCACAGAGAGGGTTGTGGATGCATGGAACGGCCTTCCGGAGGAGGTTGTGGAGTCAAAAACAGTGACTGAATTCAAGCATGCATGGGACAGCCATAAGGCAATTCTAGGGGTTGGGGGTAGAAAGAAGTAGGCTGCTGGTTAACTAGGATCTGCAGCTTATCCATTAGGTAGGGAAATGGGCAGACTGGGTGGGCCAAGCGGTCCTTATCTGCGGTCAAATTCTATGTTTCTATGTTTCTATGTATCTCTTCTGACTGTATACCATTTACCACCACTCTCTGTTTTCTTCCCACCAACCATTTTGCCACCCAGTTGATCAATTTCTGACCCACCATGAACCTACCTAGCTTATTAATCAATCTTCTATGTGGAACAGTATTGAAAGCTTTGCTGAAATCAAGGTAGGTGACATCAACTGCACCTCCTTGGTCCACCACTCTGGTTACCCAGTCAAAGAAATCTATGAAATTAGTTTGACAGGACCCTCCTGTTGTAAACCCATACTGTCTTGGATCCTGTGCTTCTATGGATTCCAGATGTTGCACTATCCTTTTCTTAAGGAGTGCCTCCATAATCTTGCCCACTACTGAGGTAAGTCTGATGGATTTGTAGTTCCCTGCCTCCTCTCTGCTGCCACTGTTGTGAAGCGGGATCACATCAGCCCTTCTCCAGTCTTCTGGGACCTTGCCTGTGCTTGGAGGCTCACTAATCAGTTTTTCTAATGCCTCTGCTAGTTCCACCCTTAGCTCCTTTAGTACCCTGGGATGTATGCCACCAGGTCCCATTGACTTGTCCACCTTTACCTTAGCGAGCTTTTGTAGGACCCATTCTTTTATGAAGGGATTTGTGCACACCTCCCCCCCCCCCATGTCAATGGTTCTGAGCTGTGGGCCCTGCCCTACCTTCTCCTCCTAAATACTGAGCAGAAGTATCTATTTAGAATAGATGCTTTTCCTTGGTCCTCCTCCACATACTCACCCTTAACCCATTTGATCTTAGCAATACCCCTCTGGACTTTCTCCTTTCACTAATGTATCTATAGAAAGTCTTGTCCCCTCCTTTTACTGTTTGTGCTAGTGTTTCCTCGGTTTGGGCCTCTGCCTGCCATACTGCCTTCCCTGCTTCCCTTAGGAAGGTTTGGTATGCCTCCCTATCTTTATCCTGCTACGTTCCCTTATATTTCCTGAAGGCCAGCCTTTTTACTCTGACCTTTTCTGCTACTTTTTTTGAGAACCAAAGTGGTTTCCTCCTTCTTTTGCGATTGCTTTTCTCCCTAACACAATGGGATGTTGCTTCAAGTATTACATCCTTAATGCTTGCCCACTTTGCCTGTACCCTCTCACCTGTATTTCTTCTTGCCAGGGCTAACTTTGCTCTGTTGGCCATCATATCAAAGTCAGTTCCTCTTAAGTCCCATAATTTTGCCTTGGAATGGGATGATTTAGTTCCACTGGCCAAAGTGAAGCAAACCATGTGATGGTCATTGGCCCTCAGGTGACATTCTACCTGGAGCTCTGTGATCCTTTCCTTATTAATCAGTACTAGATCCAGGATAGCCCTGTCTCTTGTGGGTTGTTGTACCAATTGTTTAAGGCCCTCCCCCTGCAGGAATCATTCAGTCCAGTAGCTGCAGAGGCATTGGGATGGCCTCTCTTAGTATGGCCAGAAGTTTGGACTGTAAGGGTGGCCCAAGACTTCATACAGTGCATCAATGGTTCAGGTAGGGTGAGAGAACCTAGAAGTGTGCCATACCCTAAGCGCTGGAGTGTCAACAGGAAGTCACCATAAGAAAAAAGAGTGGCCCAAAACAATACGAAGATCTGACAAAAAAGAGGGGAGAGAAAAAGCAGGCAGCAACTGGAAAAAAATTGTTTAAGGATGCTGCTACAGATGCTTAGGAGTAATGAACCCCAAGCCAAAACAAGGTAGCAAATGCATTAATATTATACATAGCGGAACACAGCAACTCTTAACTGAAAGTACAAAAACTTTGAAAACATTTTGCAGTAAAACTAAAGTAGAATGGGAAGTATCAAAGGGGCATGCACTCAATCCTGGCAGAACATGTTGCAATCAAAAGGGATTCTGGTTAGCTGGCCTGGTGGGAGAGGGCTGGGCACTTCAAGTGACTTACCTCTCCCATGCCGGTGACCTGGGTTCGGTAATGAACTCGAGCTGCCAGGGGTTATCGGGGGGCTAGGAGAGGACTGAGTGGCCAAAAGGCAGCTCTCCTATCCTGAAATGGGAGGTAAGGTCTTCTCAGCTCTTGGCTGCAACCAAGTGGAGGCTCGGTGGCAGTGTCAGGCAAATGGAGGGCTGGCTTTTAGTGGTGGGCAAAAAGTGCATTAAATTCACCACCCATAGTATTTTGTGTGCAACACAAACTTTGGCTCATGCTACAGGTAGCAAAATGAGTAACTACGCATCCAGAAGTAATGTGACGTTCCCATTTATGTGAGTACTTCGCATTGCTTCAGGATGCATAAAATAACTTGTATTCGGTTTCCCTGGTGTCTAGTGGCCCACCACCCCTGCTACCCCCCCAACCCCAAGTCGGATCCTTTAAAAAAAAAAATTATTTTCCCTGGTGTCTAGTGCCCCACTCACCCTGTCTGGAAGTACCCCCACCCCACTCCCCCAACCCTGATTCAGATCTTTTAAATACATTTTTTCCTTAGTGTCAAATGACTCCCACCCTGTCATGTAGTATCCCCCAACCCGCTGTCCCCAACCCCAACCAGAGCAGGCCACTGGCACATCCCTCTACTCATCTCCATGGCCTGGCAGCCCACCCACCTCAGCTCAATGAATGAGTGCATGCTTGTACAAGCACGTGCCTCTTCATTGCAAGTTGCAGTAATTTACTTCCTCCTGCAGGCTTCTACAGAAGGGTAGGAGAGGGGCTGCTCCGGTCATTGGTGGCGGCAGTGGGATGGGAGGAATGGCATTGTAGACCCCTGTGGGGTCCACAACACCATTCCCCCCATCCTGTCCCCTGCAAGACACCGGAGCAGCCCCCTCCTCTACTGTACAGCCCTGCAGTGGGAAGTAAATTATGGCGACTTGCACTGAATGAGTGCGTGCTCGTACAAGCACGTGCTTATTCACTGAGCTGAGTCGGGCTGGCTGCTGGACATGGAGGTGAGTGGAGGGATGTTTCAGTGGCCCGCCCAGTCGGGTTTGGGGGAGAGCGGGTGGGGGTACTACATGACAGGGTGGGGTGGGGCTAGACATCATGGATAAAAAAATTATTTAGAAGATCCGATTTGGGGTTGGGGGGAGCGGGGTGGGGGGTACTACCTGACAGGTGTGTGGGGCACTTCTGACACCATTCCACTTGTGGTTGGGGGAGCGGGGTGGGGGTACTACTTGACAGGGTGGGGGCCACTAGACACCAGGGAAAAACTATTTTTTAAAAGATCTGCTTTGGGGTTGGGGGGAGCGGGTGGGAGTACTACCTGACAGGGTAGGGGAGGGGCCATTAGACATCAGGGATAGATCAAGAGTGATATTGAGGGCTCTCCATTTTGTCCTACTTTCTTTGGGGTTTTAAGTGCAATTTGCATAAAACCTCAAAAGCAAAAGTATAAATGGTGAATTCACGGGTTATTTGGAAGAGTGCATAAAGTGCTGCGATGGTGCAAAATTGTCCACCTTGTGGCAATTTTGCCCACATAGTAAAACTTTGTTGCGTCTCTACTGGCATTAGGCCAGGTGGATGGATGGGGTCGCTGGTTCCAGAGTGCATGAGTGCCTCCATGCACATTTGCAGCTGTGCTGCTGAGGCCCTGGGACATAACGGGAGAAAATGGGAAAATGGCAGTCACAGGCTCCATGAAGCCATGCCTGCCTGCCCTCACCCTGCGCTGCCACCAGTTCACTGACTAACAAATCTGAACACTAGGTCTTCAGGTCGGGGGGGGGAGGATGGCCTTCCCCTTCCTAACCCCACAACGAGGTGAAATCTGAGGGGGATATGGGGCTTGGTGGACCAGGAAAGCATTTTCTGGGTGATGTGCCTGTAGGATAAAAACCTTTATTAAAAAAAAAAGAGAGATTCTGGTTACATCTAAAGGGCATAAACACAATCACTGCAAGACTGAAAGGGAGTAGAAAATTATTATGTAGACTTACCAAGTGTAAGGATATTTAATTTTATTGGATTGGAAAGGCTCAGAAGCCCACTACAGTGCTACCAGCATATAGATATATAAACAAGACTGGGGAATGTTCAACAGGATACAGAGGAGTTAGGATTAAGATCCAGAAACTGTTTTCAAAGTTTGTGCATCAGCCTATCAGAGGACAGCTACATACCCAATGTGACATCACAGACTGCTGTAAATAGTATGACTGGAAAATGAAATGTTACATTTGAGCAGGGCTATTCTGGGCAAATATGTTAAAAAATTACAGCAAAACAAAAAGATTCTTTGCTAATATTAAACAGCACTTGGTGTAATACAATGGTTACATAAGTTCAGTCAGATATTATTGAAAGCTCTCCATCAGGGTCTTCTTTAATGTACCTACAAAAGTTTAAGCACCTTTTTATCTTCACTTTAAATACAGGCTCTTATTATGTATATCAGGACAAGGTAGAAAATTTCCTCTGAAAGGGGAAATAGCCTAGCACCCCAGTTTAAATAACTGAGCAGCTCTCCCTACAGATATCACAAAGTGGTTAAGTGGCTATATCAGTGACTCTCCATACTCAAAATAGTAGATCTTTTTTTTGATATTCCAGTAATAACATCTCACAGTACCCGCAGCAAGTATAGGGATTTCAAAGCCTCAGGCAGGGAGGTCACAACTTTTTGTTTGCAATGGGGATTGAGAATCAGTGAGAGGGAGAGTGGGAGGGAGGAAGAAGGAAGGAAGGAAGGAAGGAAGGAAGAAAGGAAGGAAGGAGCCAGTTGTGAGTCCGTTAAGCCTGCTAGAATCATAGCCGTAACTGACAGGATCCTGCTATAGGGAAGCTTAGAGTGGTGTCAGAGCCCCACAGCCACCAATGGCTGTTACTCTGGAACTTATACTGTACAATGAATGCTGGAGATACAAATGAGAAAAGGGGTCTTGACAAAGTTAGGGGTTATGGATGGAAAATGAGGGTAGAAGTGGTTTAAAATAGAAATACTGTATGAAATAAAGGCAATGATAGCCCAAAGCAGTATAAGATGAAAAGCAATAGTATTTTAACTTCAAAAAATGTAACCTTCTCTGCATGGGTTTTCAGAAAACGTACACAATGTAGGTAGGCTATGCAGGATGTGTGCTATCACTGAGGTGTCCAGCTATGTGAAAACATGTAGAATTCTTTATTTCTAGACAACAGATGAAAGGACTCTCTTCCAAGAAACTTCAGTACCTCTAACAGGTCAAAACTTTCAATGCAAAAGCTGTCATCATGTTGGTGAACTGAAACTTCAATGTTGAAAATCAGGGCCGAAATCTCAAGGTGCCAACCCTTTGAAAATAAAAATCAAAGTGTTTTGCTCCATGCAAACATGAAAACAACAAGAGTACTAGAAATGACTGTTAGTTTTGTAGATCAACAAGAAGCAAGAGCTGACACTAGGTAAGGCTGTTGCTTGAATCTCCCCAAATAACATATCAGATGTCTGGCATCAACGCCAAACAACAAGTCCTTCTGTGAGAAAAGGAAGCAGCTGAAGAACACTGTAGCTCAACACCAGAGACATGCAAAGTTGATAAATTTCACTTTGTGAATTCATTCTCAAAGTTTGCTGACTTTTCGAAGTGCAAAGTGCCAACTTCACGAAGTTTTCAGCAGGCGAAGTGGCACTTTTTCAAGTAAAGTCATCCAAATTCACCAGCGAAGATGCAACTTCATCATAACTTTATCTGACTTCACTAGAAAAACATGCCAAAGTGGGAAATGCACAAAGTAATTTGTGAAGGTGAATTTCACATCTCTACTCAACATATGTTTTCAATGTATCCCATTACTTACATAGTTGTAATACAGTAAGTGCCAACACCGTGAAAGGCTTGTGATCCCTTTGTGTATAGCACATTATACAATGAACATTAAAATCCTGCAACCTTATTGCTCAGCTACCATCCTCACCCATGGGTAAATACTGCCACAACACACAGGTGAGGAAGGGTATTAAAAATACATAATTAAAAGCATTTTATTTTGTCCCTGGCACCCCCACTCCCTGAAGGAAGCTCAGCCCCTGCTCACTCACTGCTTCCACATGCCCAAGTTAACCCCCCCCGGGTGGGGCCATTGGGTGGGCACCCCCTCCCCATGGTCCAAGGTCCACAGTAACATGCCCCAGCTTACCCCCTAGAATGGGGCCACAGGGGCACCACGGGGGTGGGACCCCACAGGGGCACCATGGGGGTGGGACCCCACCTGGTGGATACTGTTGATAGTGAGGGCAGTGCCCAAGCGGGGCCTGGTGTCCAGTGGATCTTGCTGTTGAGTCATCCCATTACTTACATAGTTGTAATACAGTAAGTGCCAACACTGTGAAAAGCTTGTGACCCCATTGCGTATAGCACATTATACAATGAACATTAAAGTCCTGCAACCTTATTGCTCAGCTACCATCCTCACCCATGGGTAAATACTGCCACAACACACAGGTGAGGAAGGGTATTAAAAAAAACATAATTAAAAGCTATTTTTGTCCCCAGCATCCCCACTCCCCTAAGGGAACTCAGCCCCTGTCCACTCACCACTCCCCCATGCCCAGGCTTACCCCGCAGGGCAGGGCCAAGGGGCCACGGGAGCAGGACCCCACCTGGTGGATACTATTGGCAGTGGGGGCAGTGGCAGAGTGGGCTGGGATTTTGTGTGTGGCTGTACCTGGGGGCGGGAATGTGCAATGACAACTGGCATCCACCCCACCGACCCGCAGATTATGGCACCAGCAGAGTGGATCCCCCAGCCTCCGCAGGGGTCTGTGACATGTTGGACACACTACACCCTCCCCCCCAGAGTAGGAGTGCAGTCCCTAGGACACTCAATCCTTCTACCTCTGGTCTGCCCTCTGATGTCCTAAGTTCATTTCCAAACCCGGATCATCGGCGTCGCAGACAGAGGCACTGCCTCTGCGCTGGTGGGCTGGCACATATTAAAAGTATTTTAAGTTTATGTTACACATACTGTAGGTCCCTTATATAATCACAATAAGGCATGTGCAATTAGTGGATTACCTACTTATAGTATGGTTAAGGCACTCGACTGCTCCTCTCATGACACACCACATGATCCATGGGTAAATCCCCCAATAACCAATACTGTGTTATGCCTTGTTGCTTAAATGCAGCACTGTGAAAAACCTTGGTATAAAGTGATTATTTTGACCACTTTGCAATAGCAAATTGTGATATACAAAAGGATCCATGTTTTTCAGCATTTCCAAAAATGTGGCACACTCATTCTAACATTTACTGTTTTGTCTGGGCATCAAACTAAAACAACAACAGAGCATCTCACCTAATGGAATTAATAATGGGCACCTTCTGTTAATGTCTCTCATCGACAATTCTTTAGATGCCTTACTGATGTGCCTGAATAAAAACATTGGTAAACTACATTAAAAATTGTACAATGGCTAAAGGACATACAGTATGTGTTATAAGTCCAGAGCAGTAACAGAGAAAGCTTTGGCATTAAGTTGCTTTAGTCCTCCAGGTGTATAAAGGAATTATTAGTAATTTATTAAGTTAAAGCGGCCATTAATGATAAAAAATAAGATCTGCCCCAATGCATTGATTTTCAAGGCCCAGCATTGATCCCTGTTGTTCACTTTTATTCTCAAATCCCTGTGCCATGGTGCTCCATTCCATTTGATGTTCACTCTAGGAGATTTCGGTTTGCAGCCAGAAGTTAGTCTTAATGCCCCCAGTGTCTTCTAAGGACACTGGGCAACATCTGTGTCATGCTGAATCATCTTAACCACAAGAGGAGCGATATTAAACAATCGCTGATCAAACAGAGGTGAGACTACTGATGATTTGATGAAAACCTGGGGCAGCCTTATTTAGAGGATCACTCTGCTTATTTCATATTTAAAAATATATATGGTAAAGCAGACTGTAAATGAAAAGGGAGCATATTACAAGATAGGAGAACAAGGTATTCTAAAATGGAATAAAAAGGTATGCATAAGACTGTTTCCAAAACCCACACTGTTACTGTATATTAACAGTATTTATACAGGATAGACCCACAAAGGTGTAACGTTTTTTTTTTTAGGATTGTGACAAATTATATGGTAAAAAGAAAGCAAATAACAATTACCTGTGCAATAACACAGTAAGCATATAATACTTCAAAAATGTATAATTAATCACATTACTAACTTCCATAAGGTTTCTTGGGCCAGTACACTGTCCCACTGTGTGGTGGTGGTGGTGGTGCAAAATCAGGGTGCAACAGACTCCCAGTTGTGCCACTGCATATTTTAGACACATGCAAAGTCAGCAGACTGATGGCAAGGGGTGGGCCCCCCCCCTCCTGTGAGAGAGTTGTTCATCACCTAAATGAAAATGAGCTCCCCCAGATTTTATTGTGTGCAAAAGGGGTTTTTATCTACTAACAGCAGGGAGTGCAACAGCCACAGGGTAGGGCTATGTCATTATGCCAGTTATGTGGGGTCATATCATGGGTTGAACCCTGTTCAAATAGTGCCTCTACCATAGCTACTACCCCATCCTTCTCACTCCATATGTTTTTCCTGCTTCAAGGCTCATGCTGCTGTGGTGGCCATACAACTTTCTGGTGGTAAAGTTGCCCCTGTATTGTTTACCTGTTAGCTGTCGTACATGGTGTCCAGTGGAACTCCTTCCTGATCCAATCTCTTCAGTGGTAACTCCTCGCCCCTGTGGAACTTCCATTCACATTCATAGGCTTGTGCCTCCACAATAGAACTGTGTTTTTCAGTTTTACTAGGGTCAGGGGCACTGTGGCTTGCAAGTTGCGATCGGGGGAGCAGGTGCTGGCAAGCTGTTGCTCATTAGCATGTTGGTGCCCACATCATCTTGGCTACCACCACCCTTTCTCCATGCAGCTGCAGTATCAATTACAACAGTGCAGGGAAACTCTTGTGACTCCACTATGTATCAAAATGATGTGCATGGTGTAGCAATGTGGCAAAGTTGCCACTGTGACCAATTTTCACCACAATTTTGGGTCTGTGTATAAGGCCCCTCGTGTTTTTTCTGAGCAGGAGTTAGACAGAAAAGAATGTATGGAAAGGGATGTATTTTTAAGTTTTTGTTTTGCACACCCATGTCTCTAAACCTCAAAAAGCAAAGCTCAAGAGGTTTATGAAGACATCACACACTGAAAATGTGGGGGAAAAAAACCTCACTGTGAGACCTTTCCAGCATCTTATTTTTTGAAATTACTGGTCTTTGACAACAGATAGTACGTAATAAACGTTGAACATTTTCACTTGTGCTGAATTAATTTACTTGTGTTGTTAAGAGTAGACTGAGGTGGAAAACACTAGTTTGACAGCAAGATCTTGCATCCCATCTGGGCCATACTAGGTAATTGAAATGTAACAAAGATACTTGCTTCACACCCCAGGAGGAGGGGGAGGTAATCATGAGAGCTGTGGGTTAATTTGCTTTTACTGTATAGTAGTCAGCAGACCAGACTGCGAACAGGAATACTGCATTTTGGCTCTCTACACAGTACTTGGCCTGGGGATAGTATTCAGCTTCACTACCTACCCCTTACAGTTTATAAGAACAGACAAAATAAAACACCTGTCTTCTCTTACAAGATTTCAATAATTTATTAACTGACAAGCTGTCTTGTTTCTAAGTTTCAGCATTTGAAAATGTCTTGTCAGACAAGCCTTAGATCTCAAATAAATTTGTGGAGTGCTAGAGGAAATCAATGGTTTTTATATGAACAGCACTCTCTCTCTCATTTTTCATCCTTGTTATAAAGGTTGTGAGAACAATAAAAGGTTTTGAGTCACTAAACAGTTTGATAAGCTATAAAATGTTTTGATAGTTATCTGAGCCTTATAAGAAATTTCAGGTTGTTTTTGCTTGTAGTTTTAAGGAATACTGGAAATGTTTAACACATTAATGGGAAAAAGTTTATTTAGAAATTTGGGCATGTGTGAAGTCTGTTTGATAGGTCAGGGGTCTGATGCTTAAAATGTCAGTGTAGCACTGACAGGATTAGCATCACACGAACCATAGTTACTATGACTGAAAGCCTATTAGTATGGGTGGTACTATTTTAATGGTCAATCAGGTATTACTACTATAGATAAATGTCATTTCATTCATTCTATGCAGGGCACTGACTAAGTAAGGATGCTCTGCCATGGGATGTTCTTCTACTTTTAGCAGGCTTTCAAACAGTATATGTTGGGGCTTTGGGGGGATGATTGGATATAAGAGGTAAGGTAGGGTTGGGGCGACATCCTAATTTGGGGGATACTGAATTGGTTTGGAAGGTGGGTGAGTAAATTATTTAATTTGGAACAGGTGGATGGAGGGATTTGACTACTATGCACTGTACTGAGACTTTATATTTAATGTCAAGGGTGGAAAAGAGGACGGTGATAAAGGATGGCAGTATGAGGGAAACAATTTTTAAAGGTTGGTGCTCTGGGGGGATTGGGAATCATGTGAAAAGGATTGTGGTGGCTTTACCGGCTTACATATTCAAAACTGTTTTTGTTTCTTTTGTTAAAGAGAAACACTTAATGTAGCTTGCTCTAGCAATGTGCTACTTCACCTGGCAAAATCTAGGCATAGTGGCACTTCACCTACACCTTCAATGGCAAAGTAGCACTATGTGTAGACTTCACTGGGTGAAGAACTTTGTAAAATGTCACTTCGCACTACACAAAGTCAAGCAATTCAGCAATGTTATTGCAAAGAGGAGTTTTGTGAACACTGCATATCTCTAGGGGTGGCAGCCCCCTGCTACTTGCCTTGTTCACAATAAAAATCCCTGGTAGTTCTGTGGTCCCTCCTGCCTCCCCTAATCCTGGTAAAATATGTAAAACTCACTCTTGTAGTCCCATGGTTCCCTTCCCTGGTAACAGACTTATGGTGTTCAGTGAACCTCCCCTGTCCCCCTGATGGGGCCCTGCACATGCCCTTTTCTCACCTCCTCTTCTGGCAACCATCTGTGTCCCAAAAGTTCATTCACTCTTGCCACCTAAGTCACTTTATCTATACTATACTTATGTAAGTACAAGATCAATAAAGTGACATGGTTAGCAAGAATGTATGTACTTGCAGGACTTTAAAGGAGCCTTTCAGTAGAGGGTAGGTGGTGACCACCATCACCAGGCCAGGATATGGTGCAGTGGGATGTGGGAGGAAGAGTTCTCCAGCCAAGAAGTAAGCAGCTGCTGGTGGGGAACTCTATCATTAGAGGGATAGACTTGAGATTTGGAGGGAAGGGAGAGGGAGGAGAAGTGCCTTAGTGGTAGTTCAGCTTGGAGTAATGGAGAGTGGATCCAGAGGATTGCTAGGGCAGCAGGATATAGGCGGGAGCTAGATGTCATTGTCCACCTAGGAACAAATGACCAGGCAAGGGACTAGATTGGGGTAGTGCAGGGTAATTTCAGGGAGCTGTCAAGGGATCTGAAGCAGGAAGCATAAATGACTAAGGAAATAGATCTGGGGAGGGCAGTGGACATGGTCTGTCTGGACTTTAACAACACATTCGACACTGTGCTGCACAGGAGACTGATTAAGAACTTGAGTAGACTAGGAGTGGGATCCAAAGTGGTGAACAGGGTAAGAAAGTAATTGATGGATAGGAAACAGAAGGTCTTGGTTAACATAACTCGGTCTAATGATGACAGAGGGACTAGTGGGATGCCACAGGGCTCAGTACTGGGACCAGTCTTCTTCAATGTCTTCATAAGTGACATTGTAAATGAAACGGAAGGGTAGGTATGCCTTTTTACAGATGATACAACAATCTGTAGGAGGGTGGACAATAAAGAGGGGTGGAAAGAATGTGTAAGGATTTTGGGAATCTCAGGAGTGGTCAAGACCATGGCAGTTGGGCTTCAGTGCCAAAAAGTGAAAAATCATACACCTAGGGCATAGGAACCCAAGAGCTGAGTATAGGATCAGAGGGGGGTACTGTCATCACTAAGCAGGAATGGGACCTTAGGGTTATCATATCTGATTACTTCAAAGTGGCAGGGTAGTGTGGCAAAGCAGAAGGTAGGGCAAGTGGGATGTTGGGATGCATAGTGAGAGGTATCTCCAGCTGGAAGAAGGAGGTGGTGTTGCCACTATATTGCTCACTGGTGACACCCCACCTGGGGTATTGTGTCCAGTTCTGGAGGCTGCACCTCAGAAAGGACATACAGAGTGGAAGCATTCCAGAGGAGTGGAACTAAAATGATGTGGGGGTTGCACCAAAAGCCCTAGTAGTAGAGACTGGGATCTCAAAATGTACACCTTAGAAGAGAGAAGAACAAGAGGGTGCATGATACAGACCTACAAGTACCTCACCAGGGTAAACAATGTGTAGAAGAAAAGTGTCCCTTTTAGGAGGGATTTGAGTGCTACTTCACTGAAAGAGTGGTGGGTACCTGGAATTGACTGCCAGCAGAAGTGGTGGAAGCAAAAACAATAGGGGCTTCAAGCATGCATGGTGTAGACATAGGAGACTATTAGGAAATGGGCAGGGCGGAGGGAGGTTCAGTGGAGACCAGTTAGGGTCTGTGGAGATAGATAAGGTAGGGACCATCAGGGAAAACTTGGTTGGCCAAGTGGTTCTTTTCTGCCAACAAATTTGATGTTTCTATGTGGATTCCACTGGACACCAAGGATATGGGAACCAGGAGTGGGACCAATAGTGAATCAGGACAAGTTTTATTTACTTTATTGGATTCAGATGATAAAGGGGAACCTCTGGATTACCAGGGAATTCTTTCTTTCTTTTTTTTACAGCAGTGGGGTCAGTGGGGAGGAGGGAACAGTGAAATACCAAGGAATTATTTTTTTACATTACTGGATCATTTGAGGGAGGGGGAGATCAGTGCACTACCAGGGATGTACTGTGTATGTGTTGAAACCCCAGTGGAGTTGCATACAGTACTCATTGTTTAGCTTTAAGCAAGACACTTAACCTTTTATAGCTTCATGTCCATGCAGCTGTGGAAATGTGTAGATGACAGCACTGGAAATGATAATTTGCATCCCACCTGGGCTATCTGGAGTAAACATGTTATAGGCCTATTCATAAAAAAAAACACTACAACAGAACTGGGCCATATGTGGACCTATCACCAATGACCCTGGTTTTCCATTTTTCACAGAAAAACAGCCCAAAATTACAGAATCCTAATTGGTTTGCTGATTTTGAATTAATCCACCGGTGCCACATGGAAATTGTATGTCACCACCTGGAATCCCTACGACTGTAGCATCTTAAAACTGATGCTGCTTTGCTGTGCATCTTCTTGCTCTGCTTCTTATAGAATTAGTAAGGAAACCACTCGTACTGCTTCATTGTAACCACTCATGCTTCAGTTTAACCACACATGATTCCCCTTATGAAAATGAAATATATTTTAAGATATATTATTAACAATATATTTAAAAATGGTGAAATATATTCCAATCTACTTGTTTTATAATATATTGTAATGTACAGGAAAATCAATATATTTCTATATATTTTAAAATGTGCAATCACATTACAATGTACTGGAAGTATAAACATTATTGCCACTTTAGTATACTATTTATATTGCAAAGTATATTGATTAAATTCCAAATATATTGAAATAAGGATGGTAAATATATGTGATTGGTATATTGCCAATATATGTATAAATGTAGTTTTATACATTTCTAATGTTGTTTCCTATATTTACAAATATATGTAATATACATATGTAAAATATACTAATATTACTATTTACTTAAAAAGAAGGGAAATAAAACAGTAATTATTTATGATTTACTGTACCTTTATATGTACAACTAGAGTTCATCTTGTTAGTAACCATGGTGATATTTTGATTACTATTGTTTTATACTGCACCTTAAACTCAGACATTTTACACCTTTAAACTTATACATTAGACTTACCTCATGCTTATAAAGGGCTCATATCAGCATTTATATCACCCTATTTTGTTTTTCTTTTATGTCAGAGTGAGATCCTACATGCACTTACTTTATAAGTTGTACCTTTCCATTCAGTCTGTAAGCTAATGTTGTAAATTCAAAATTATTCTTAAACTACAAATTATCATGATTTTGGCTGATAAACTATGTTTTTGAAATATGCAAACTAGTTATGCAAATATACAAATAGGATGAGACTAAGCATTTACAAGAGATATATGTAACATATATAAAATATATGTAACATGTATGTAACATATATAAATGTATGAAGCATATGCAAATATATGTAACATATGTAAGGAATACAGTATATATTATGAAATATGCTAATAATTAATTTCAGGTAATGCATTACTAAATAGATTGACAAGATCTCAAGCAAAGCATGAGGCAAAATGCATTCAGAATATATATTTCTGAAATATATTGTTTAACGTATTTCATCAATTCAATGTATTGACACACTTAACATAATTTCCAGTATATTGAAATATATTTCGTTTTTTAATAAAATATATTATTTCAATACATTTAACATATACTAGATCATTTACAATTTCTTTACTTAGAAAAATATAGTTTCAGCATATGCTGAAATAGAATGTGCATTATATTTCATTGAGTCAATGTATTTGTTAATATAGTGATATATATTTTTGCATACTATAAGTTAGGAATATATTATGTCGGTATATTTAAAAATATATTTCATAATATATAATATATCACATTGGGACAATGTATTTCTCAGTGTATTGACATACATTAGTGCAAACTGTTCAATATTTTGCAACATATTCCATTTTCTTAAGGGTCCTGCCAACCTTTCAATCAGTTGAGAACTGCTCTCCATCCTGAAAGCACAGTTTTCATTTAGTATGTGCCTAAATGTTTTATTATGTGTATTACACTGGATGATATAAAAAAAAGCTATGTGTTGTCACATTCAACAAATTGGACTAGGTAGCGGGGGTGGGGGAGTCAGGTTTAAAGTTCAACTGCTCCTGAATCTGACCCTTCATTCAATCAATTGATATGACTGCTCACCAACCTGAAAGTAACTTTTTTCTGTAGAAAAAGTATATGCCTAAATGTTTTTCACTCTAGATGATTTAAACAACAACAACAAAAAAGTTAAGTATCAGCCCACTCAGGAAACTGGGTTGGGCAGCAGCCACGAGGGTGTCAGGTTTAAAGTTTAAACAACTGTGCATCTAATCCTTGGATCAGCTGATTCAACTTCTCTCCATCTGGACAGTAAAGTTTTTGTGTAGAAAAAAGTACAGTATGTGCCTAAGTTGTTTCTACCTGGCATGATTAAAACCTCAAATAACCTTAGTATCAGCACACTTGAAGCATCAGGCAGAGGTTCAGTCAGGCAATGTTAATTGCCTTTATTTAAATGTGTGCCTCTTCGAAGCTGAATTGTTAGTCTTGCTGAGCTACGAGGCTCATGGGATGCTTGCTGATCTGGTTGTCTTTGTGCGGGATCAACAAACTGGAGGGGGACTTACAACACTGTGTGGTCACCCACATTATCAAGGCAGGCCCCATTTCCTCCTCTGAATCACCCTCTAAACCCTACCAGCCCAGGGCAGGGGAGCCTGAATTGACTGAACTCACAAACCCAGATCTCCTACTTATCAGTATTGTGTACCACCAGCCTTCACTACTAGACAGTATGGATTCACAGGTGGAGGACATGCCAAACAACCTGATAGATTTCTTTGAGTAACCAAGGAATTAAGAGTATAAGGACATAAGAATGTGCCAGCAGAACAAGACTGTGCAGTCCATCTAGTCTGCCTGAGATGTCTATATCAGGGAGAGTTTGTGGATGTGGTCTACCTAGATTTCAGAAAGGCTTTCAACACCATTCCACGTAGGAGACCAATAAGAAGATTGGTAGCTTAGGGTGGGTAACAAGCTGGAAGATGGTCTTAGAAATTGGTTAGGAGACAGGAGGCAGAGGGTTGTAGTACACGGATTTTCACTCTGAGGAAGGGAAGGTGACCAGTGGGGGTACCTCAGAGTTCAGTGCTAGCACTGGCCCTCTTTAATGTCTTTATAAGTGACATTGCAGAGGAGCTGGAAGGGAAGGTCTGTCTTTTAGTGGATGACACCATGATCTGCAACAGAGTGGACACTCTGGGGGGTGTAAAAATAATGAACTGAGACCTAAAAAAACTGGAGGAGTGGTCAAGGGTATGGCAATTGGGTTTTAATGCAAAAAAAGTGTAAATTAATGCATTTGGGGCACACAGATCCAGAAGCAGAGTACAAAATGGATGGATTGGTATCGACAACAACAAAGCAGGAAAGAGATCTGTGGGTGATCACATTGGATAACCTAAAGGTGGTCAGACAGTGTGAAAGGGCAGTCATGAGGACAAATGGTATGCTGGGGTGCATAGGAAGCGGTATCACCCACAGAGAGAGGGAGGAGGTGTTGCCCCTGTACAAATCACTGGTGAGACCTCACCTTGAGTACTGTGTCCAGTTCATGAGACCACATCTCTGAAAGGACATAGACAGAGTGGAGGTGGTCCAGACTAGGGCAACTAAAAATGGTAGAGGGTCTGCATCAAAAGCCGTATGAAGGGCTGGCCCGGTGGCACTGAGGGCTGAGGCGCTAGACGCCACACCTCGCGCTGCGCCGGTGACCCGGGTTCGGGAACGGACTCGGATGGCCGGGGGTCGGTGGGGGGCAGGGAGGATCGAGCATCCCAATGGATGCTCTCCTCCCTCAGGGGTGGGAACCAAGAATGCTTACGCGTTCTACATCACCCTCGTAGCCAGTGGAAGCACCGACGATAGAGGGGATGGAGGTGGCTCTGTCTAATGGAGTCGAGGAGGGAGGACGTCGGCCGACGCATGAGTGCTCTGGCATGCGTCAGCACGCCATCACTCGGGACGTACGTCCCAAGTGTTCGACGTCCCAGGGGGTAGGGGACGTAAGGGGAGAAAATGGAAAATCTCTCCGCAGCCCTAGATGAAGGCCGCCCTAAGTCTACCCGACCACCTACAGGACAGACCCCACTGTGCAAGGAGAGGAGGATGGGCACTCTAGGGGCAGATCCCCAAAGGTAAGCAAGGGAGACATGAGCGGATGGAAGGAGGGGGCTCCGGAGGTAGGAAGGAGGATAAAGAAAAAGTATAAAAAAAAAGCCGTATGAAGAGAGACTAAAGGACCTCAGTATGGGCACCCTAAAATAGAGAAGGGAGGGGGGGAGATATGACAGAGACCTTTAAATATCTCACGGGGGTAAATAAGATGCAGGAAGGTAGTATATTTCAGGAAAAAAAGGTGCTCTAGAACAAGGGACATGATATGAAGCTGGAAGGGGGTAGATTCAGGAGAGATGTGAGGAAGTACTTCTCCACTGAAAGAGTGCTGGATTCCTGGAATAGCCTTTCAGTGGACGTGGTGGGGGCAAAAACAGTGGTAGGGTTAAAAAATGCCTGGGACAGGCACAGGGGAATCATAGAGGTAAGAATGGTGGGGAATGAGTAAGAGATATAGATCAAAAGTGTATGTATCAGGGGGCGTGGCTAACGCTCAACCAAGATGGCGACTTAACCTCGTAGCTCCACTCGCATAAGATCCTAGAACCCATAAATTATACTTTCAGGGGAGGACTTTCAAGAAGAAAAGTGAAAGACCAGTGATCCAAAGCTTTACTCTATCAACTGGGCAACTCCGAGGGAAAACTGACCGTAACCGAGCCACCTAGGAGCGAACGAACTTGCTGTTCAGACAACGTGATATGCACTATGGTGCACTTAGCAAAAGAGAGAAATGAACCCTCTATAAGAGAGATGTTCGCGTCAATTATGGCCACTATTGATACCCTCACTCTGGTAGCAAATAACTGCCTTTTCAATACAGTAGATCAATCTCAGAGTTGATGCGGTACAGCAAAAGGCTACTACGCAGGAGGATACACTCCAGAATTACTCGGCCATCATGAGAGAACAGGTGGCTCAGATACACCTCCTACAAGACAAAGTAGACGACTTAGAGAACAGAAGTCATCGTAATAATTTTCGCCTTCTTTGCTTCCCGGAGGGTTGTGAGGGTGGGAGGGTTCTACCCTTTCTACAACAAGCACTGCCCGAGATTTTGAAACTTCCACAGGGTACAAAGATTACCACGGAGAGAGCACACCGTATGTCACAACCCAGGCCTGCGCAGGGGGAGAGGCCTCGCCTTATCATAGTTCGAATTCTGAATTTTGCAGAAAAAGAAGCGATCCAGACAAGGGCTAGGGAGTTAGGGCAGCTCCAATGGAAGGAC
This sequence comes from Neoceratodus forsteri, assembly GCA_016271365.2. Classification (NCBI taxonomy): domain Eukaryota; kingdom Metazoa; phylum Chordata; order Ceratodontiformes; family Ceratodontidae; genus Neoceratodus; species Neoceratodus forsteri. The sequence goes on along the minus strand of CM057456.1, from coordinate 771,550,255 downwards.
CATAAGATTATGATTTTTCAAGACTATTCTAAAGAGCTAGCAGCCTGACGCAAAGCCTTCTCCGAAGCCCATCGGAAGTTACATGCGCTGAATATCCCCTTCACTCTGAGATACCCTGCAATGTTGCAAATCTCATTTAATGGAGCAGTCCAGCAATTTTCATCTCCAGATACTGCCCTGGTCTTCATTGCCAGTACCTGCCCGACCGGCTTGAGCTCTCCGTCCTCTATCCAGGTTGCAAACAACTCGCTACCTTCCATGCCAAAAACTGATTCTCCTGATATCTCGCCCCATCCTGCCCCTCAGTTGGGATTAGAACCCCGAAATTTGAAAGTTCGGAAGAGACCTCCATCCTCACCGCATGTTAAATGGGGCCATCCACAGGAGAGGAAGAACAGTCTCGACATATAGGCCCCAACCTCCTCCTTGGCAGAAACTGAAGCCCAGATAGAATATGTGAACCCCTATTTTGCACACAACCGATTTTCAATCTTGAGCGATCTTACTGATGCAGAGGCATGTGTAGAATTGCACAATAAGAGGGGACACCCGGACTGCAGTCTCCCTGAAGAACTACACACTGAAAGAACTCAAAGTGCAGAGATAGATTCAGCGATCCCCCCACCAGACCTCCAGGCCCCAGGCTAGCCCTCAGACTGAAGCTCGGGCTGAGAACTCGCAGAGGCAAAACAGCTGAACCCTCCATGAACATTGGGAACCCTCACTAGTTTAAAATGTTGAACAGTCAGATAAATATCGGAGGGTGTTGATATAGAAAAGTTGTAATTCTGAGGGTGGGGAATAAGGAACAGCTTTTGTCGGCATGTACAACAGGAGCTAATTTTGACCCATTTTGGGACAGAGGTTTACTAGCAATTGTTAATTCAGCCTGTGTCAATACAGACATACTTGTTTATTTGTTGGTTTTGTTGGCCAGAAGCTGTTTACTGAATGGGAAGGCTGTAGGCACTGATAACTGAAAGGAGTGTATAAAGATACATTTGCCCAGGATTACATGCCGGAGGAGTGGGAGCACCAGATAATCCTACTGGTACTGATCATTTACTAAGGGATTTAATGGTACCCATCTCCCCCCCATTACTCTCCCAACTGGCCCACTGCCCTCCTTTAAGATGGATTCTAAAGTTCATTCCCTGATTTTGTTTTTCACCCTTATACTGGTTCATGAATGGGTTTCCATTAGTTTGTCCTGAGGGATCATCAGTGGGGTGGTAAAATACTCTTTCTGGATCCTGAATGGGCTATATGCCATACTATGTACCCAAATAGTACTTGGGCCAATGCATCAATCCTTCTGTATAGTGCTAACTTGCTGGTATATTTGACAATCCTATCCGGAACTGAGCTTTTTCTTTTCGGCAGATAGGGCTGTAAAATGGGTCAGCTCAAATGTCGTCTGCTGTAGAATTTCATTAGAAACGTTTTCAAACCTGTAGTATAATGGTTGAATGTTTTCAGCGACCGCTAAAGATATATGTTTTGGGGACTTCCCTCTCTCGCCTTTTGGATGATACCAATATAGTTAAGAATTAAGAATTAAGAGCGAGTCACTCACACCTTTAGCTCATACATTCTTGGATTTCACTTAACCTACATGCTAGTAATTCCAAGAAGGTTAGCCCTAATGATATAAGCGGATTCTTTGATTTCTTTACCGGTATTAGATTTGTACGCTGGTCTAAGAATCCGTTGATAGGACTCGTACCCCCCCCCCCCATTAGAAGGGTTTGCAGGTAGATCCGGATATGGCTCTAGTAAGAGTTGACTAGTTGCTCTTCCTGATTTTACCTATACTCTACTACTGTGGTATAAATACCACAGTAGTAGAGTATTTTCTTCCCCTCTTTGGGAAGTATCTGTTCCACACCCCCAGGGTGACAGGACATACCATTGGCTAGGGCTCTAGGTGGTTTAGTCCTACCGCACCTCCCTTAATATTTTGTAGATAAGTTAGTTTGATAGTTAGACTTATAGACAGTATATAGTCTCTATAGTCCTGATAGATAAACCCTTGCCTCCTATAGAGGGGCCCTGTTAAGACTGGGGCAGTGATCCTTAATTACCAAGCATACAGAAACACGCTGCTTGCTCTTTCCTTTAGGTTCTTCTTTATGCTTGTTATACCCTGGGGCCCTTAATTAAAATGTCTGACATTGTGATACATACATGGAATGTCAGGGAGCTAAACTCCCCAATAAAATGAAAGAAAGTTCTGGCTCACATGAAACGTAATCGATCCCAAGTGGCCTTTTTGCAGGAGACGAAATTCTCTGGGGGGGGGATCATACCCATATGAGAAAAGACTGGGTTGGCCAACAGGTTCACTCTAATGCCCAGACCAGAAAACATGGGGTTCTTATCCTGGTGAATAAATCTCTAGCCTGGACATTAAAGCAAACACGTTCAGACCATGAAGGCAGATGGGTAATGGCCACTTATAATACATCCACAGGTCCACTCACTCTCTGTAATGTATATGCCCCCAATGAAGATGCCCCTTGGTTCTTTCATAATTTGGCAGAGGTAGTACTTGAATTTAACCCCCTAGACTGCCCACTACTTATTGGTGGGGACTTTAAACTCACTCTAATGCCTCTCTTAGATAGGAATGATGGGGAGAAAGAGGCGCATCTTAGAAGGAGAAGGCTCTCCAACAAATGCTATCCAATCAGGGGCTTACAGACCTCTGGAGATTATTCCACCCCAGAACAAGAGATTACACATTTCATTCAGCTGCAAACGCCTCATACAGTAGGCTGGATTTTTGGCTTGGCTCATCTACCCTGACTACTGAAACCCTTGGTGTCTCAGTTCTTCCCTGCTGTATCTCCGACCATGCTCTAGTCCAGCTTCTCATACAATGGGACCCTGTGGCTCCCCCAACCAAACAATGGAGATTGGATCCACTCCTAGTTAAGGACCCTGAATTTACCCATTGGGTTAATAAGGAGGCTTCTCTTTTTTTAGCTGAAAACCATATAAGAGATATCTTTGCCAGCACAGCGTGGGAAGCCTTCAAAGCCACGATGCGAGGTAACATTATGGGGTTCACTGCAGCTAAATGTAGGCAAAGGGAAATGCAGCTGGTCACGCTTGAACGGAGACTGGCTGAAGCTGAAAGTACTTTTAAGGCATTGCCCTCCCCTTCCATTCATTCAACCATAGGTAAATCCATTTTGGGTATTCGTTTTGAAATTAACCAACTTTTGAATAGGAAAGCTGAATCTGCTATCCTTCACCTTAAACATACCTTCTGGGAAGGGGGGAACAAAGGGGGTAAAGTATTCGCATATCAATTACGCAAACAGCAGGCTAGCAGATATATCCCAGGTTTGAAAAACAAGGGATACTGAGTACTTCTACTGGGGATATTAATGAGATCATGTCCTCATTTTATAAATGGCTATATTGTTCCACCCACATCGGCCCTAACAGAGACACACAAGGCTTTCTAGATACCTTAGGCCTGCCCAAGCTGCAGAGTCAGCAACATAACTCCTAGATCTCCTCATTTCAAAGGAAGAACTGACTGCAGCCATCCAAGACTTGAAAAAGGAAAATCCCGGAAGTGATGGGTACACTGCAGAATTCTACCAGATTCTGGTCTCCACTATTTCTCCCTTTTAACTCAAGTGTTTCAGGAGATAGAACTCAAGGGAGCCTTACCGCCTCCAAGTGGAGGCAATCATAGTTGTAATTCCCAAAAAGGCAAAGACCCTACCAACCCCGGAAATTACCACCCAATTTCCCTTATAAATTTGGACAGTAAACTTTATGCTAAAATTTTAGCCTCCAGACTTAGTTCTTTATTGACTGTTCTTGTACACCCTTCACAAGTGGGATTTATACCTGGAAGACACAGCTCAGATCACTTAAGAACTCTGCTGAATCTGATCCCCTTTGCCAAGTCCCTTCATACTCCCACGGCTACTATTACGGTTGACTTCAAAAAGGCATTTGATTCTGTGGAGTGGGACTATCTATATATGACTCTTTCCCATTTTGGGATAGGGGAAACATTTCTTGCCAGGATAAAAGCCATATATGAAGGCCCCTTAGCCAGAGTTAACACAAACTCAATGCTTTCTGATCCATTCCCTTTGGGCAGAGGTACGAGGCAAGGGTGCCTGCTCTCCCCCCTCCTTTTTGTGTTGGCGGTCGAACCTCTGGCTGCAGCTATCCGTAACCACCCAGAGATTAAAGGGTTAACAGTGGGGAATACGTCCTATATAACTTTTATGTACGCTGACGATCTCCTCCTCCTTTTGGAGGATGCACACACCGCTATCCCCCCGCTCCTTGCTCTGCTAGAAGTTTTCTCTAAATATTCTGGCTTACAGCTGAGCCAGAATAAGATGGAAGTACTCCCTCTCAACGATCAATGTGTTCAGCAAGTGATAGCCGCGGATGACCTAATTTGGGCACCAGAGGGATTACGTATCTGGGTATTTTTTTGACCCCATCTTTAGAGACAATCTGGCAAGCTAATGTACAACCCCTTCTCTCCTCCATTAAGACAGACTTCGATAGATGGAGGCTTCTTAAACTCACCCTAGTGGGGAAAGTTGCGGCGGTGACACTGATCTCTGCCCCTAAACTATTCTATCTCCTGATGCACCTGCCTGTTCCCTTACCTACACAGTGGTTTCAGGGTATTGATAAACTAATTGGGAATTTTCTATGGGAGGGATCCAAACCCAGATTCAGTCGATCTAAACTAAGGTCACATTGGAAGCAAGGTGGGTGGAACCTCCCATGGCCAGAGGGATACCGCCGGACCTTTCTTTTGGCCCAAATGGTTAAATAGGTGCACTCTCCTTCCCCTCTTTCACTGCAGTGGGTACAACTAGAAACAGATATTATGGGTCTGAGCCATCCCTCCTCCCGTTTTGTACAGAGGGGCAGCTCTAAAAAATCCGGGGCCAGTAAGACAAATACAGAACTCACTTCTCCCACAGTGATGGCATCCAGGGAAAACTGGGTTAGTTCTCACCATGAAATGAATCTGGACCCCCCTCCCACTCTCCTACATGCCTATCTGGCAAAACCCAGCCATTACTATAGGTGGAGCTGAAATCCTATGGAGACACTGGGTGGAACTGGGTGTTACTACATTGGGTGATTTGCTGACCCCTAACCACAAAGCCATGCAGACATTCCATTCTTTAAGACAAGAATGGGGTATCCCACCACTAGACTTCTGGAGATATCTCCAACTCAGGGATGCAACTCGGCACCTTCTATACCATACCATAAACCGTGCCAAAACTTCGCCATTGGCCAAATGGATACTCTGTACTAAGGGCCTTGCAGGTCAGATATATGCTACTCTTAGAGATACTCTTCCATCCCAATCAGACGAAGCAAGGCAAAGATGGGAGAAGATGTTGCAGACCCATATATCCTCCGAGGCCTGGGACAAAGCGTGGGTGGATGCACATACCTGGTTCACAGATGCTAAATCCAGATTAATCCAAAATAAAATTGCACATTACTGGTACAGAACTCCAGTCATTCTTCATAAAGCTAAAGTAATAGATCAGGACAATTGCTGGAGATGCCAACAGCCAGGAGGTGACCTAGTGCATGTATTGCGGTGCTGCCCAAAAATCCAACCCCTATGGCAAGAGATACAAGAAATTGCCTCTAGGGTTCTGCAACAGGCCATTCCCCTCAGCCATCTCTTTTTTATCTTGGGTATTTGTGTTGATATACCCAAACTGCTCTATTAAGATATAGGTGGCTGGCATTTCTGGCTTTACAAACAAAAGAGCCATTCTATGTAAATGGAGAACCCTCTGATTCCTACTATGACAGAAATACTGGGGTCCCTGTCTATCCTGGCCAAACTGGACAAGATATCCTATTTACAGAAGTCCAAACTTTCCTCATTTGAAGCCTGCTGGGATCCCTATCTTAAATATCTGGGTAAAGTCCAACCACCAACGGGAATAGGGTGATCATCTTCAGTCTCCTCTGCCGGTATAAAGGTAATACGACAAATGGGATCTCTACCTAGGGTCCCAATAATATGTGGAGAGGCCCAGGTTTTTCTTGATAGGACTGGAGACTTTATTTATGGTGATTGTATACATAATGATATGTAGAATGCTTTAATTCACCGGGTACAGATTTAAGCTTGGGATATACTTGTTTCCATTCCAGGATCAGTCTGGTCTCTTGCAGAGCATATACACACTCTCAATCAACTTTCTCTAGATGCTATGAAGAGGGATAAGTTTTCTTGGAAAATAATAATAAAAATTATTACAATAAAAGTGTATGTAGCAAGAATGAAGACAGAAAAATTTATGACCAGACTGGGTGGGCCAAGTGGCCCTTATTTGCTGTCAGATTCTATGTTTCTAACATGTTTCTATTTTGTTCTTAATTTTGGGAATGCTTTTTATGCTGGGTAGGCGGGTGAGCTGGGCTGCTGATGGTGTAAGTGCTGTGTGAATTCTCCATGCTTCTGTTGTTCATTGTGTGCCCCTGAGTGGGGGGGGGGGTAGCTTCTGTGTGCCCCGAATTTTCTGAATGACCTGGGTGCTGTTGTTACCCTACCTGTCCTGCAAAATGCCGGGATGGTTGGTGGGGGTGCTGCAACAGCACCCAAGCCAGACTGCACATTACAGGTATTCAGCAGGTAATCTGCAAGATACTGTACAATGCTAGTGGGCATAGCGGGGCTGCTGCTGTTGACCTGACCTTGCTGTTGACCTGAATTTATCTAAACTAGTGCGCTGATCCCTACCTGATGTACCTCCAGATACACTTGCTGTGCTTGTACAAACCACCATATTAACAACAACTGTAAACTTCCTTCCACTTGTACCATGCCAGTTCCAACCATTATCCTAGTGGCTTCAGTGGACTGTGGCCCAACTCCTTCTGCCTCGTTCTCTCCCCCAACCCCCATCCCCTGAGGGCTGAGACCAGCACAGAATTTACAAAAATTAAACAATTCAGTGTTGCTATAATTGTGATTTCCAACCGGCAGTGAGAGGATGCAGACTGTAGACATAAATAAACTAGTCTGTGCACCATGTGACGACATGCCTGCAGGTAATGTGACCACAACTAGCCATTTCTAGTCTGTCAGGCACTTGCAGTAAAAAGCAAGGTATTTTAAATTACACTGCATTCAATTGACTTCTTAATTCTGATTTTAATTTTTAGTTTTAAAGAGCGTTTGCAGCAAATTTTATACCAACTATAATTAAAAGAGAAGCATGTAGCTTGATCTGCGCATTTTCCATTAAATTAATGGAAATAAATTAATTACAGTTAATGAATTTATATTTAAATGCAGTGTTCAGCTGTATTGCAAGGTAGGTAGAAAAGGTGCCTGACCATTTTTAAAATAAGTAAGCATCTGAAAGATTAGGCTTTAAACTAAAATATGAACTTTGTTTTAAATTCAGCAAACCTTTCTTAAATGCACACTGCCAGACAATATCTAACCATGTTCCAGATGACAGGACATGAACTTTAGTTCCATTTACATTAATTAGAAGACTAGAAACATTCTGCTGCCAGTCCCCCCAAAAAAGATTTATTTCATTCATGATTGCCTTGACATTATTGTGAAGGGCATTTTAACATTAAAAACACGGAACCGAAGGTAATGCTTTTATTAGGTGAATGAATAATTCAGCTAGTCATTACCTAATCTATTAATTAGTCTAATTAAGGCAAGCCAAGGCAATTGTATTTCCTATATACAGTGCTCTATCCAGAGCGCTCAGTTTACTTCACAAATACTGCATCAGAAAACAGATAATATAGTGGTTGAAAATTTTCAAAATTACAATAATAATTAATTTACCTATCAGCACAAAATAAGTATCAGCAACACAATACAACTAAGTTCCCAGATGTCAAAATAGTTCATTTATTTCTGCCCAAATGCTTGCATAAACAAAAATGGACTTCAAAGGGACTTCAGCCACTTTTAAATGCCTTCACTCAGGGTGAACTTCTGAAATGGTTTGTATAGAGTTCCAGATAACAGGAGCTAACACTGAGGAAGCTCTATCACCAGATTGCTTAAAAGGGGCCTCAGAACTCCTAACAAATTCCTCTCACTGAAGCAGACGAGGTGATCAGAGGCATAACGGTATGAGAAGTCATTAAGGAAGCCTGGACTCAGTCAGTGTAGAGGTTTGTAAACTAATAAAGCAATCTTGAATGTGGTGTGCCACCTAACTGATAGCCAGTGCAGACTGCATAGCACAGGTAAAATATTGTATGATCCACAGATACAGCTCCTGTAACCAACCTGACTACAGCATTCTGCACCAGCTGCAGGCATCGCACCAACTTTAAAGACAGTCCGAGGTATAAAGCATTACAGCACTTGAGTCTTGAGGAAATAAATGCATGTGACAGGGATACCAGGTCCTCTTGTTCAAGATAAGGTTTAATCTGAGAGATATTCTGCAGCTGGATAAAAGCCACTACGTATTTCTGCTGCCACATGGTGTTGTAAAGTAAGTTTGCAGTACACAGTGACTCCTTGATTCTTTACCCTATCCACAACTTTCAAAGTGTTGTCATTTAGGGATGACAATAAAGGCACACCACTCATCCTAGCTGATCCACGAGAATGTAGTTCCACAAGCGGCAACTCTGTCTTGTCCTGATTTAGACTCAGACAGCTAGAGGCCATACAATCAGAATTTTATTCTAGGCATTAAGTCAGCACGGAGAATGCCTCATGCTCTTCTGGTGTAAACAACTGGTACAGATGAGTATCATACTGTATGTACAGCAGTGAGATCTCACAGTATATAGTCTAATGACCCACCCAAAGATAAGTATATTTCAAATGATTTGAAGGACAGGATTGAACTCTGGGGAATCCATGGCTGACCACGGAAGGGTGCAATAGAAATAATTCATAATTACTCACTGTGACTGGCTGGATCGGAAAACCTCAGACCAATTTAAGGCTAATCCAGTGAGCCCCTTTTATTCCTACAGGGAACCTGGCAAAACCCTGTGATCCACAGTATTATATGCTGACACGAGATCAAGTAGAACAACAATAGAGCCCTCCCCTCAATTCCTCAACCAGGAACAGTTCATTAAACACCTTGACAAAAGTAGTCTCTATGTTACACCATGGCCTAAAACCAGATTAGAAGGGTACATACAGTACAAATGTCCAATTTCTCAAGATGAGCCTTGAACTGCACCACCACTACCCTCTTTATGATCTTCCCCAAAGAAGTGAAGGATTGAGACCATCCCGTGGTTTGTCAGCAGTTCTGGGTTCCAATTATGGTTTCTTCAAGAGGAGGTTTCCCAACAGTTCTCTTAAGATTAAGAGCAGCTGGAAAGCACCCCTCCACAACAGAACATTAGACAATGCTAGTGAACACTGGACCAATGGACTCCCAGCAGTCCCTCAACAGATGTGTAGCCATGGGTCAAGATCAGAGAAAGTGGGATGTAGTTTAGAGATCACTCTAAGCAACTCCTCCTTTGAAAACCATTCCAGAGCACTGGAGGGCATTTGTGCCTTTCTTACTCAACAATGTCAGCTCCTAGTAGGCCACCTAGAGAGGATCCTGCTCTAATGGTGGACTCTGTCCAGGAAGGCTTGGCCAAACTTCTCCCACCTTTCTGCGGATAAAACATTTCCTGACTGCAGACAGGGAGGATGGATTAACCTGTCCACAATGTGGAAGTTTTGAGCTGGTCTATTCTTACCATGACAGGAACTCTCTCTTTGCAGTGAGACTTCCCTCTGATAGTCCTAATAATGGATCTTCAGAGCCATTCTATCCTCCAGTGAGCCAACCCTCTTCCATGAATGTCCCAGCCTCTGACATGTTGCCTTCAGTTGTCACATATTCATTATACCATGGCAACCTGTGTTGGGGGGGGGGGGCAATGAGCAGGCATAGACTGTAGCAACTGAGCCCAGATCAGTAATGATAGCTATATTATATCCATACAAGACTGCTACTGTACCTCAGTCATATGCTAACACCATGTTAAAGATGCCCAATACTGCAGTGCAAAAAGAGCCATACAAAAGTATGCCACTCTGTTATACAAAGTAACTGGACAGGCTACACATATTAGCTGCACACTGTTTTAATGTTTTTCAAATGCTTTAATAAACATCTTCAATAAAACAGTAGCTTGAACAGACTTCCTTTACCCTTCTGATGTATCTCTCATGTAGAAGCTATTTTGAATGGTGGCAGCATGTGAGGGGCACTTACAGAGTCAAGATGGCATTTCATTTTTGGCAACCAAACCAAATGCAATTTTCTTGGAAGTCTGTACAACAACAGTTCAATTCTTCAGCTGCAAATGTCTTGGTTTTAGACTTAATTCATATGCACACACTGATAGAGCTCTGAGGAAGTTTGTTGTGAACTGTCAATGTGCATGCAAGCGTGGTTCAAGTTATGAATCTAGTTTGAGTCTTGTTTACTCCTATATTAAGTCTGTCTGGGTGGACACCCCCCCCCCCACATGCTGCCACCATTCACAACAGTCTCTACTCAAAAGGTACATCACAGGGATAAAGGAAGTCTGTTCAAGCTACTAATTTATTGAAGATGTTTATTAAACCATTTGAAAAACATTGTGCAGCTGATATGTGTACTTGGGTCTAGATGTGTCATGAAAGCATGAACTAGTGTCATCAGATCATCATGCACTATATAGTGACTGATCTGGGCAATATTCCTAAATTGGAAAACTCCACTGCAGACCCACCTGCCACCTAATGTTCTAGTCACAGCCTGTGGCCCACAATGATGCCCAGATCCTAAACCCTATGCATAGTTCATATAGAAACACCATATACCAAGGCTTTTTCTCTCTTTAAAGGAAGTCAGACCATGATTAAACATATTAGCTCATTACAGTCTAAATGTTTTGGCTTCTGTGTCTCTAAAATGCTCAAGTTCATCAGATTCAAACACTAAGGCTGTGGTTTTATGGTTTGGGTACAAAAAACATAAAGAAGTAATGAACATTTTATACATCTCTGATCCAGCATAAGTGCTAACACTTCTGTTGACTGTTTCTCAAGGTAAGTTTGCAAAACCATAAACACTTAGCACAAGACCATGGGAATATGTCATGTTGTGAAGGTATGGGGGACTTACAGGAGCATAAACAGATGCTTTTAATAAAGAACTGTGTATTCCTTCATCACAGAGTGCCTGGCACATGACAGGATAAGGGTGCTGGTACTACTAAATAATAGGAAGATTCTGACACAGGGTGGAAAGTATGAGGGGTGTTATAGTGTCACCAGGAAGCACTTGGCATAGGACAGGGAGAGGCAGAGAAATGTCACTCAACACCAGAGTGTATGAGGCATGTGCCAGGAGAGTGAGAGACAGAGACAGAGAAAGAGAGAGAGAGAGAGGGAGGGAGGGAGAGACAGAGAGAGATGCCCCTGTTGGGGTGGACTTCCTTAATGTCATTGGAAGTGGAGTTTCACTGCCTGACCAATCATTGTGGAAAAACATTTTTATAAAAGAAATTTATTGCAAAACAAAAAAACTAGGTAAAGTAATATTAAGGTGGCAAGCAAAGCATAAAAAGTCGGGAAATTCAAAGTTAGGGTACACAAGTCAGTGACCCTGCAGTATCTGTGTCTATTCTCTGCAGGTAAGGTAATAGACTTTCATATTTAGTTTGGCAAGATACCTTTTGTTACAGCAAACTGTAGGATTTGCAAGAACAAGGATATCATTATTGACTGAAATATCTTAGGCTTAAATTTCCTGATTTTGTGCTTCATACAACAACTTATTGTTACCAAAACATTGTGTTTTCCAAAGAAATATTCAATGAAAATTAAAATATGTAAAAATAAATGATGGGCCCAGTCTCAGACACAATTGTTTATGCCAGACTTTGGGGTGCAATGTGTGCCCTTTGCATCAACCCAAAATTTGCTATACAGAGATCAAAGGATCTGCATTAGGGTAGAAGACCCCAGTTGCAGATCCTAATTGTTAAGCTAAGGTGCCTAGATGTTACTATGTGTGAACAGGGTTGTGCACAACAGCACTGATTTCTGACATTCACATGTCTGCACATGATGAGTGCCATGGAAATATAATAAGGTATACAGATGTTAGCCTATAGAAATAGAGTTTGTGCACAGTAACAATACCAATTTCTAGCACACTCATTTACAGCAGAGCCACCAGGAGGCGATGGAGAGTTCTGCAGAGTTACTGCAGGAAACAGTGCAGTTTCAATGGCAGTAAATTCCTTTTATCATAAAGGAATCTGTGACACTGCATTGCATCCTGGCAGGCTCCATTGTATGTGCATGATGCATTGCAATGGACATTCATGTGTGTGTTATGCACTGTCAACTAACATCTCCCCCCAATCCATACCACTGGGTCCCTTCTGATCTTTGTCTACACTTCTGCCCTTGGTCCTCTAAGATTCTCCCTGGTAGTCTGATTGGCTCCCCTAATGGTTAGTGACATACTGTATGCATTTTGCTAATGGTCTAGTGATTGCCCCCTCCCTAGCCCAGCATGCCCGATTCCATCCCTCAGTGGTCATGTTGCATGTTGATCTCTTTCCTCCAATCTCTCTGTGCACCCAACACAGCATTCTGATTCCCAAACATCCAGTTTTTCCTGGCTGTAGTAAGGGACTGGTGTACAAGTGCTGCACTGGGTACAATGGTGGTAGTTGATCAACTCCGCCCCTTCTACGTATCAATACATTTTAATGTGGGTTGCTGTGGAAATGCTCCCCAACCCCCTTTGAGCATAATTCATGGGGGTCCCAGGCAAGGAACTGGCATAAACCATTCTAAAACAATTTACTGCCTTGCACTTTTTTTACTTTAGCCTTAAATAACTCAATTCGTCAATTTCTCATGTTGTTCAATGGCACATTCTGAATTTTGTTAGAAGAGGTAAAATAAAATGGGGCAGTTAAAGCTGGAGGTAATGTTTGTGAATATAGGCCAATGTTTCCTCAATATTTTCCTCAGATAACAAGGGCTCTTTAATGGTTTGGTTAAAGGTTTTAAAGAGGATTAAGGAACATTTAGAGCTCCCTTTTTTTCTATTTTGGTACATTATAGATTTTCATTAAAGTAATAATTATGGAATGCCACTTAATAGATTTTCCCATCAGCTGAAGGAATTCTTGAATACAGTCCAACAAAAACAAAAAAAAAAACTTGCATTCACTCACCTGTCAACCTCACTCAGGTAGCAATCTACGATCAAACAGAAACATAGAAACTTAGGCTTTTACAGCAGATAAGGATGGCTTGGCCCATCCAGTCTGCTCATTTCTCTCTACCTGCACTATTACTGCAGGCCATGCCCAATCTTCATCTCTTTCTCTTGCCCCCCTTCCTTTACACTATGATTTCGTTGTGCTTATGTCATGCATTGTTAACCCCACCACTCTTTTTACCCCCACCATATCCACTGCCAGTCAGTTTCAGGAATCCACCACTCTTTCTGTGTAGAAGTACGTCCTCACATCTCTCCTGAATCTACTCCCCTGCAGCTTCATAGTATGTCCTTTGGTTTTTGAGCACCTTTTCTTCTGAAAAATACTTCCCTCCTGTACCTTATTTACACCTGTGAAGTATTTAAAGGTCTTTAGCATATCTCCCATCTCTCTCCTCTCTTCCAGGGTGTACATACAGTATTGAGGTGCTTTAGTAGCTCCTCATAGGGCTTTTGATGCAGACCCTGCATCATTTTAGTTGCCCTCCTCTGGACCTCCACCACTCTGTCTAGGTCCTTCCAGAAATGTGGCCTCCAGAACTGTACACAGTATTCTAGCTGAGGTCTTACCAGCGATCTACAGAGAGGCAGTATCACCTCCTTCTTTCTGCTGGTGGTACCCCTCCCTATGCACCCCAGCATCCCACTAGCCTTCCCTACTGCCTTGTCATTTAGGGCATCCAATACAATTCCCTCCAAGTCTCTTTCCTGTTTCATGGTCAGCAAAAGCACTCCACCCATTTTGTTCTGCCTCTGGGTTTCTGTGCCCTAGTGCATTATTTTGCATTTTTTTTGCACTTTCACTTTACTGTACTTCTGAAATGAAATAATACTGCTGCTTTGGTGAATCAAGTTCCGGAAGTTTTCATTGATCATCGACCATGACCCAGAACAGGGATTGGTGGACGAATGCAACACTCTTATTGTTTTTGCTGGATTTTATGGTTCAGTGTTGTACACACCCCAGCCATTCCATCCCCAGCATCCTGAGCATCTGTTTGTTGTTTGCTGTGTTCCTGAATACAACACTGACAAATGTTCAGAACTCCAGATTCAAATCCCCAATATTTGGGTCTATTCAAATTCAAAGCATGGTTTGTGGCCTTTTCTTAGTAGGATCAGTTCATCAGGGTGTGGGGATGAGGCTGTGGAGAGGAAAATGGGAAAAAGGAGCAACATATAATGCTGTACTTCTAAACTTTTTATATCTTTAAAAATGTCACCCTTGCTGGAACAGAATCTAATAATAAGGATAATGTTACTGCAGTCACTACTGGAGCTAGCATTCTTTCCAGGGCACACTGCCATCATGTCTCCAAAGAGGAGGGCAGTCCAATTGAGAAAGTCTATATCATTACAAGCACGTCCAATGTTATGTGACATGCACAATTAGCATTACCAGAAAAGCAGTGCATTGCTATCTCTGAAATCAACCCAACCATAATTTCTTTGACATGCTGAGACACTACTAAAATAAAAATGACATCGTGCAGAGTTTATTGCTATAATCTTAACATTCATTAGCACGTAATAAAAAAGATCCCTGCTGGTAGTCTGTGGAAAGATGTTCCATTTTCAGAGAAATTAGTTAAGGAACTTGTCAGTTTAAGATTTAAACTTCCTAGCAAGTTTCATACTGCAGCTGATAAAAAAAAGAATTTGTAAACAGCTGAGACCCTCACCTATGATATCCAACCACTACGTAAAAAGAAAAAGAGAACTGAAGAAATAATTAGACCTTGTTTTCAGAAAATATATCTTTTACTTCCAAGGAACAATGGTAAATCCAGCACCACAAATGATATAAAACTGTGCTTTCTGTGGTCATGAAATTTCACCCTGTAAGCAGGTATTATGTGTTCAGAAAAATGCAACTCCAAGCAAATTAAGGATATGCTTTTTGTGGCACTGCAACAATAAGTAGTTTGCTTGAAAGTAACCTGATCATTTGCATGGAGTACAAACTCAAGGAAGGTAGTTTTGATAGTAAGAAGGCTTAGCCCTGCTCTTCATTTTCTATTTAGGGTACTTTTCTGCCCAGTCACTGATTTCTGCATCTTACTGTGCATATCAGTTAAAAAAACTTACAGAGATAAAACATGTACTTGCTGGTGGCCAGAAGGGGGACAAAGGACATGGTTGAAACATTTATATACATGTAGCATATTAACAAAGGGTCTGGCACTGAGCTGTTCACAACAAGTGACAATGCAAATATCTGGAGGAATAATAAGAAACTGGTGGGGGGGGCATTAAAAGGGACATGAAGAAATACTGCTTCATAGAGATGGTGGAGGAGGGGTGAAACAAGCTGCCTAAAACACTAGTCAGTGCAAAAATGGTGGAGGGCTTTTAGAGAGGGTGGGATAGACATAAAAGGCTACTCAATGGATCAGGGGAGGCAGGGAAGGGAAGGTCAGTTATGATCCCTAGGGGCATATGCAAACTCTCTCTCTCTCTCTCTCTCTCTCGCCTCTCTTTAGTGGATGGTTATAATAACCGGTAAATAATGTGCTTGCTTTCTGTAAATGGAGGACTAGACACAAATCATTTGGGCAGTTTAATGTGACTTGTACTGTAGTTATTTCTGATCCAGTAAATCTCTACTTACAGTGAAGTTCTTTTGTTTTAAAGGGGAACTGTCAGTACTGAAAGCCTTACACCCAACTATGGGTCTAGTCCCAATTTCCACTTTGTGAGCAAAGACTTTTTTATTGTTTACTTACTGTTTACTGCAGTATAGTAGATTATATCAGGCTGATGTTGTTAAGTTCCAAACTGACATTTCCTGTAACCAAAAGTCCCAGAATCCCCTGTAGCTTACATTGGAAGAGGGCTACAGCAGTGGGATCTTTAATAGTCTGCTGTGCATATTAGAGTTTTTTTTTGTCAGCTCTGATCTTTTGTTTGATGGTCCTGCTCTCCTCTCAGAGCTCAGTACAATCACAGAGGGTTCTACATACCCTCATGAGAACACTGGGACCAGAAAACATCTGGGCTTACAAAATATGCAACATGTACTGCAGGCTCATGAATCTCCCCATGCTGCATCCATCGTCTGATGTCAGCTGCAAGGGATTCTGGGATTTCCGGTTACAAGAAATGCCAACATGGAACTTGGAAAAGAATCAGCCAGATAAAATTTGTTATACTGCAGTAAACAGTAAGTACAAAATGGTTTTGCACACAAAGTGCAAATTGGGATCAGCCCCACAATTGGGTATGAGACTCTTAGGGCTGACTGTTCCCCTTTAAAAAAAGGACAGTAACAAGAATTTCTTATGTTATGTGACTCCGGTTATGGTGAAGTTTTTTCTGCATAATTTGAACTTCATTATAACAGGGTTCCACTGTATTTTTAGAACCACTGGAATGTAAGGGCAATAACAAATTACTTGAACTATATTATTTGGTGTATATACTGTAGGAACTTCTTAGCCATTTCCTGATGCATGGTGCTGCAGGTCAAGAGCTTCTTAGCACACACCTGAGAATTGCTTTTAGTGCATCACCATGATTGTAGCCCACTGGAGTATAATATTGCACTTATAACCTAGCCTGGTATTAAAATGACTTGGACTTGGAAATGGTTTTGTAAATATAAAAAAGAAACAGAAAATGTAGATTGCTTCAAAGTACTTTTTATGCTGTATTTTCTCTGTAAATTGTGCTGTCCCATGGCATTGTTACTTCCTGGTTTGAAGTCTCAGAAGGATTATTGACAGCTGGGTTTAACTGGAGTTATGAAATCTTTCAGGTGGGTAAGATTATCAGTTTGTTATAAAGTGGTTGATCTGAGTTTATTGCTGACTTTTTCTAGGAGGGGCTGACAGACCTGCTCTGCTGTTTGCCTTAGTCTGCCTGCTGCTTTTGAAGGGGTTGGTGTATTCTGCCATTGCTATTATACAGTAAGTTAGTTAGTTAAAATTTTATTTTTAGGCAGGATATAACTTTAGATCAAAAAGATCTATTTTCAAAGTTGTCCTGTAGAGTAAGTTGAACAGGTTCTGGGCCAGCCCATTGATGCAGTGGTAGTGCTATCATTTTTGATGCCAATGACCCAGGTTTAGGATTTAACCCAGGGCTGACAAAGGACTGGCCAGGAGGAGAAGGCTGAGCATCCATACCTCTCAACCTTTTGTTCCCCAAATGTGGAACATTGCCTCTCCAAATGTGGAACAAATGAGCAAAATGTGGAACACTTAATCAAATCTTTACCTAGAAGGCTCAGAATACTGTTAAAAGGTTTGCATTTGTGTTCAGAAAGTCTGTTATTAATTGAATAATATATTTTTTGCATCATTTACTACAGATTTTTGCTTTAAACTGTTAATACTGAATGTGGAATAAGTCCTCACAATGTGGGAACAGGGAGCTTTTGCGAAGTGAAATGAGGAACGTTCCTCATAATGTGGTACAGTTGAGAGGTATGTGAGCATCTGTGGACTGCTCATCTTGTCGGTGGGGGGAGAGAAGGGATCTGGTTCCCGGCAACTACTGACCCCTAGTGACAGCTAGGAGTTGGTAAGCCTGGGACCAGTACTGTAAACTGGATTGGCTTTGGCAGCTGATGTCTGCATGTCAGGGGAGAGAGAGACAGCCTGGCCACGTGCTAAGGTAATTGTATGTCCAACCCCATTGGGGGCCAAGGGTGAACCACACAGCAGATACACCCTTTGGATGAGCCAGCATGATGTCTAGAATCCTTGCAGGGACCCAAACCAATTGATGTGGCATATATCCCCTAGCTGACCCAAGGAGAACAAATAGAATTGTGATAAAAAAAAAAGAAGAGTTGAACAGGTTTTAACTAAAATGGTGGGGGAAAAGAACTCAATGGACCAGTGGACATCTTTGATTCCTAAATTTGTATGTCCATAATGTATGTTCATACTAGAAACACTGCTTGCACAGGCGTGGTGACATGTAGAGCTAAATCTGGGGGGGGGGGGGTTGTGCTTTAGGTAATGAGGTATACACAGCACTGTGAATACTTCAAGATATACAGGAATCAAACGTGATCTGCTTCATCAAACCAGAGAGCACTATTTGTAATTACCATCCTGACCCATTTCATAAGTAAAGTTAGTTCTCTTTGTCTGACCTAATTATTCCACCACAGAACCTGATGGAAATGTGATTACTGTCTGCAATAAGCATGCAATAACACACAATGAGGTGTGGGTAACCTCCTGTTAAGAGCACGCCCAAGTGTGTTATGAGGCATGAGGAACTTGTGCTGAGTGCCTTATGCACCTGAGTGTGCTCTTATTAGGAAATAACCCACACCATGGAGTCCGTTATTATGCTTATAAAATGGGCCTCCCCCCATAAATGCACCCTAGTAAAAAAAAGAAGATTGAATAGTATGCTAAAAATGTTTCCATATGCAGATGATAGAAAAGTAGTCCATCTGTATGAGACTTGCAGGCTATGTATATCATCCAGCCAGTACATGGCGCTTATTGTCTGTCTTCCTATCTCTGTCTGTCCTCTAACAAACACTTTATTTTCTTTTGTTGTTTTATTTACTTTATTTTACTTTTATGAGGCTTTGGTTTACAGTTGTTGCCACTGGCCAGCTTGACTGTCGGCCAGCGTGTCTGTTATCAGGTGCTCTATAGACTGATTTCAGTGTAGTGCCTGTCAGTCTCTCCTCACAGCTCTGTGTCCCCAAACACTTCTTTTTTTCTATTTACTTTCATTTTTTCACATTTTTTTTACTTGGAGCCACCATTCTGTGAGTCTGCTACCTTGTCAGCGAGTGTGTCCCATAGCGGCCGCCATAGTTACCGATGCTGGGAAGAAGAAAAATACTCTGGTTGGGGAGGATGCCCTCAAATACTTTTTTTTAAATTTCTTTTGTTTTTTCACAGTTTTTGGTTTTTAGTTGGAGCCACCAGCCTGTGAGTTATCTAGCTTGTGAGTGAACGTGTCCCGTAGTGGCCGTTGTAGTTGCCGATACTGAACCTGGGAGGAAGATATTTACTGTGGTTGGGGCAGACGGGCAGTGAACAAAAAACAGAGGTACCAAATCTGCACACTTTTTTGCTATGGAAGTAGTGGTGGGATGTTGTATTTATAGCTACACATTTCTTGGTGCCAGTCAGGTGCCTTGATGGAAGTGTAATTTCTCGCTAAAGTGAGCTGAGCTGTGCAATTGTATGTTTTTTGTTTACAGTTGGCACAGTTCAGTGATTTGTTGGTGTTATGGGGCCGGGCACAGGAGGTTAGTTCCGGTTGGCTACAATATCTTCTGATAAGGACATGGCTCAGAAGATGTTGTAGCCAATCAGGTTTCTGAATTTTTGATGCCCATTTTATAAAATACAAGAAATAACACAGAGTGGTGCACATGGTACAGTACAGTACAAGTCACATTTATTTATTTTATTTATTTAGTTTTTGTTGACCGGGTAAGTGCACTAGACAAATCCTGCCTATTTTCAGGCATGACCCGGGGGAGGGGGATACAGATGAATGCCAACTGACCTTGAACTAGATTAAGCTGTTGGTGGTATTTTTCATGAATGGAGGAAATTTGACCAGGGCACCAGGGAAATTCCCCTGCTCTTTTCGAGAAGCTTTATAGGATCTTTAACATCCACCTGAAATACCACCAGAACAGGCAGATGGGACCTTGGTTTAACGTTTCATCCAAAAGACGGTACCTCAGGAGTGCAGCACCTCCCTCATGCTGCTGTACAGTGTCAGTATTGGGATATTAACCCAAGTGCCTGGTGTGGGGATAGAACCCACAGCCTACTGATCTCCCGGCCTCAGAGGTGAGTGTGCTACCTGCTGAGCCACTGACACTGACAGGCTACATTAAATTGTTCCATCAACTCACTGGTGTAGCATTTTTTTTTTTTTTGTGATGCTACTGCAGTGGCAACTTGAACTGTTGAAGCTTTCAACTATTTTCCAACCCTCCTTCACTGCCTATTCAACTCACTTGTAACTGTTTAGTGAAATGGCAGTAGCTGCATTTTCATGGTATTGTTTATAAATATCACAGCATTCCTTAAGAGTTGTTTAGTCTGCCTTTTGAAATGAAACTCATAAGCACTCAGCTGAAAATAAAGCTTATAGCACATGACAGCTAGATGCAAACCAATATTAACCTTTTACTAATTCATTGAATTAAACACTGCACAGATTAGGAAACTCATTGAACAATGCTACACCAGTGAGTTGAGGGAACAGTTTAATGTGGCTTGTACTGTACAAGTCCTGCCTCTACAGCCTGCTTGAAAGCAAAGGACAGTGCAGCAAGCTGCATGGCAGCTAGGGTTGCGAATGCCTTGTAACAAGTACTCAGCAAGTGTACATACTCAGCAGTCAAAACCCCCAGATGCTTGGTTTTCAGTGGCAAAATGTACAATAAAAGGTCCTCTCTTTCTCCAAAGGCAGCCAAGGCTAGTCCCTTGGCAAACCCCTGTCTTACTCCAATCATCTCCAGCCTTCCACCTCCCTCCATATCTGCCCAGATTATGCTTTTACAAAGGTATAGCATTGCAGGCTCCTGGATAACATCTCTCCCCACTCTGTATCCCAATTCCTAATGTGCAAAGATGTATTATATCAAAGTTTGGCATCCCTCTTCCTGATGCTCAAGCCATGATTTGTTTGGGTCAATGGTATGCCATTTGACTAGCACAGTTATACCCCCCACCCCCAATCCACTGTGGTGTACCAGCAGCTCTATTGGATTTCATAGACTGAAAGAGCATAAGCAGTGCATAACTGGGGTGGGAGCGTATGTCTCGATGATGCAAGGCAAACTGAATGGTCATTTTTCAAACAAAGCTCCTAGTACATGACTCCAGGCAGTGAGCTATTTTCTGTTAAGCACTGAACTGAAGTCTGTTTTATGAGACTTATGATTGTATTCAACTTCAAGTCTCCAGTGCTGAAATGCTAGTACATTATTCAGTACGCTGATTAGTTCAACTCTGTTTGACTATAGTATATAGAAAATATGAGCCTTTCGGTTAGTCACCAACTAGTTCAAGGCCACCGACAGAAAGAAAAGAGCAATGCACACATGTGCAAAGAGTCCAAAAAGAATATACTGTATTTTCCTTGCTAGACTACATACAGAAGTTGGTTGGAACTCTTTACTTGATTTCTGCTCTGAGCACATTTCTTCAACCCACAGCAATAATGCATGAGTGCCTAATCTAGACTCAGGAAAACATTAAACACACAGAGACATAGACGTTGATGGCTGATAAGGAACACTTGGCCCATCTAGTCTGCCCATTTCCCTACCTACTGGATAAGCTGCTGATTCTAGTTAACCAACAGCCTACTTCCTCCTACCCTTCACTAGAATTGCTTTATATCTGTCCTATGCAGTCTTGAATTCCTCCCAGTTTTTGACCCCACTACCTCCTCAGGAAGGCTGTTCCATGCATCCACCACACTCTCAATGAAAAATTACTTCCTCACCTTGCTTCTGAGCCATCCCCCTTCTATTTTCAAATTGTGCCCCCTTGTTCTTGCACATCTGTTTTTCTGAAAGATGTCACCCTCTTGGACTTTGTTGATTCCCTTGAGGTACTTAAATGTTCCTATCATGTCCCCCCTCTCCCTCCTTCCCTCAAGGGTATACATATTAAGCTCCTTTAATCTCTCTTCATATGGTTTCTGGTGCAGACCCCTGTACCATTTCAGTTGCCCTCCCCTGGACTGCCTCCATCCTGTCATTAACTGGATTTTGATGCCAAAGTGCAGTATTGTTTGATTGGCATTACATGAATGGAAATCCAATGACTTATATCCCTCTGTGATATAGCAGACACGTCTTTGGTAAATGTTTTAATGATATATGGTTGAAGCTTCACACTATCGCAGTTGCAGGTATTTTTTGCACCAGAAATTGAGACATCAGTAAATCATTCAGTCAAGGTACAAATAAAACCAGCACACTACAGAATCGGCATTCAATACCCAAAGAATACAGCTGTGAGCACTGGTGGTGGAATAGTCTGAAATGTGGTAGGCCAAGGATGTAAAGGGTAAACCCCTCCCCTCCCCCAAATGAGTTGGTTCACCAACAGTCAATTTTTTTCTCATCCAAATTTATAATCTGTGGAATAACATTCCACCCAACTTCTGACTGACAGCAGCTTCCAGTGCCCAGTTCCATGATGCTCACCTGGTGGTCTGGCCCTTCCTTTTCATGTTTAAAGTTTGACCACTGTGCCTTAACTCAGCAGACCATAGGTTCAGCCCAACCCATCAACACTACTCAGGCCTGCACTCTTTCCAAAATTCTGCTGACACCACACAAACTACAATGGAAGCGGTTTGAAAGTAACACTGCTTACTGTACATGCTGCATTTGAAAGACACAGTCTTCCATAGTAATACATAACATGGTTGCAAAAATTGATAGGGCCAGACAGTGTTGGAATTACAGCGGGGCTTGCAAGGGCTTGGCCCCTCAGCCCTGAAATGGGCCCTGGTAGCTCATACATTCCAGCCATTGACTTATAATGGGAAGGGGGCTCAGTTTAAAGGTAAGGCACTTATGGGTTCCCCTAGCTCATATAATGTAATTCCAACACTGGGGTTAGGCCGTACCCATGTATGACAGTGGTAATGCTATGGCCGTGGTGCCCTCCCCACCTGTTTTGGCAACTATTGCAGTGAGTACTGCAAGATTGGTTGGAGCCCTAAATGAATACTCCAAATACTGCTGCTGCTTCTCTAAAATTAGGAAACTTTTAATGCTGATCCAGGAGCATGCAGGCTTCATTCTACTGAATGTCTGAGTCACTTGTGTTCCTGTGGGCTGCATCATCTGCATGTTGTGCCCCTTGCATCTTTGTTTACAAATGGAGACATTCTTAAATCCTTAAGATTTAATTCAGTCTGCAGGGTTCAAATTGTTTCAGAAAACAACAAGAAATTTATTTCAAATTTGCCCATCTACAGATTCTTCTTTGATGCACATCTTCTGTTTGAAAGTGCAAACTTTGATTTATCTTTTAACATTGCATTCAACATGTGAACATACAGTACACTGTGATCTTCCCATCCCCAAAATGTAGGAGAAATGGCTGCTTCCACCTAATCACAAGTGTTCAACACTGGTCACAATTTGCAATCATCAATAGATTGACAAAACAGATGCAAACCCTCCACTAACATACAAAGCTTAGATGGAATTTGAAGATTGCTCATGTTGCATGGAATGTTAGGACTTGTATATAACTATGGACTTCAAAAGTGACAAGAAACAAGTTTGACTACATGTACCTGTTTGCTTCTTTTCATTATCCATTCTTCCCATATGCTTTGGTTATTTTGCTGGTAAACACATTTATTTTTACAGAGCAAAGTCGATGTCACATTCATAAGGCAGAAAAAAGAAATGAGCAGACTGAATGGGCCTTGAGGTCCTTTTCTGCCATCAACTTCTATGTTTCTATGTTGTTCTATTTTAACTCTCAACACTGTATGTCTGCTGTGAGTTCACCTCCTTTTCTGTTTACTGCATTCTGTTTCAAGGTTTCTTGAGCATTCTATGATGACAATTTCAGCATTCCTTTTTGACTGAGGGAGTAGCACTTAACAGTGGAACTTATATCATAGAATGGCCAAGAGACCTACAGACTGAAAACAGTAACAGTCAAGAGGAAGAATTTAAAGCAGCCTGATTAGCAATGAAAAAATACTAGAAATAACTTCAGTAACAAAACTCACCATTAGAATACTGGAAGGGAGGATCACATTGAATGAAAGGAAGTCAAGGCTAGGTAAAAGCACACATTGAAAATTATTTTAGCATTAAGGCATGATTGGTGGTGGGTTAATCTAACCCTAGGGAAATCATGAGGTACAGGGAGATGCTGTGTTGCCACTAGAGTTACATTAACAAAAGGTAAACTGATGACTGGAGCGCCCTAATGCATTTATTAAACTGAGCTGTTTTTAAATTTTAAATGGAATGTTTTTATAGCTAACATTCTAATGATTCTAAATTGCCAGCCAATCAGGTGTTATGATAGAGGCCCTCATATTTATTCATGTATTCAATGATACTGAAGAGAGCTGCCCGGTGGCGCTGAGGGTTGAGGCACTGGATGCCACACCTCGCGCCATGCCAGCCATCTAGGTTTGGGAATGAGCCCGGGGAGCTGGGGTTTGGCAGGGGAGAGATAGGATTGAGCATCTATAGACTGCTCTCCTCTCTCTGGGGAGAGATCCAGGGATTGCCCATGCTACACCAACCCCTGGTGGAAGCTGGAGGGGTATGCGCACATCGGGGCACACAAGTAGTGGGGCGTAGCTGAGACAGGTGCTCTAAGGCACGATTGCATGACCGAGTTCCAGGGGGGTCTGGGGTGAAAACAAGAAAATTCCCTACCTCGGGGAGACAATGGAACCTCCAGTGGCCTGGGCCCACATGCCCAATGTCAGCCATCTATCCCGACTTCACCCTTGGGGATATCGGGCCTCTCCTAGGGGTCCAGAGAGCCGAGATCCTGAACCTGATTCCACTGTTGGGAGAACACGGTTCAGACGGGTGGTCAGGTGCACCAGTTGCCGAGTGTGGATTCCCAAGAGATGCCCCATCAGGTAGGAGCAAAAATAAAGGATACAAAAAAATGATACTGAAAACAGTAGACTGCTCCTCCAAGGGACTGAAGTTCATGATTTTTTTTAGATGTGCTGACACGTCCTTTAGCTTTGGGAGCTCGGGGGAGTGAGGTTGGGTGCTAGAGAGGGGTATGGTAGAGATTCATTCATGAATTATGGAGTAAGGGTGTTTGAGAAGGTGGCTGGGGGAGTTACACGATTTTGCATGAGTGGGGGGATTTTAATTTGTATCAGCAGACTTTCTAGCTCCCATACATGCTTTAAGAGACAACTGCACTCAAATCTGCTGATTGCTGCTTTCACCCTACCTAATGACTGACGTCTCTGGCCATACAATAGTATTTCCTCACCTCTATATAACCCTCTTACTGCCTCAGCCTGTCCCAGCTCCCTTTCCCTGCCCATATACAATCTTGCACTGCAGGCATCTCCCTTACACTTACATACACTGATATAATCTAATTTCATGGCTTGCTCCACTCTTCCTCACTTACCAACCTTTTCCTTAATGACACCCCCTGCTCTCAGTGGTTATTTCTTCCTTTTGTATTACCAGTTTTTGTTTTTGTGTACCTTGTTCTGTTCATATGATATGTCACCTGGTAATTTATTGTCCAAGGCCCTCTCTATTCATTGCATAGGTAGGCACCTATGAACTTATGAATGGTCTACTCTGTATGTCTCTGATATATTGTATCGACTTTAACTCATTGTATGTAAAGCGCTTTACTTTGTGTGTTTTGCTATATTGTATCCTCTTTAACTCATTGTATGTAAAGCACTTATAATTTATTATCCTGTTAAGTTTCTGCATGTCTGTACTCTTCCGGGTCGTGCCTGAAAATAGTCATTTTATGGCTAGTGCACTTACTCGGTTAACAAAACCTAAATAAAATAAACAAATATACTTATTATAAGGAACTTTATCAAGACTGTGAGGGGGAGAGGAGGGAGGTGGATGCTAATAGGTGGCAGGATGGGGGGAAATTATTTTTAACATGTCCGAGAGGTGGATGAGGGGCAGGAAATGGTTGCACAGTGGGTGGGGTGAGTATATCTCATAAAAAGGGTTTATTTGAAAACAGAAGTACACTTCATGTAGTTGATGACTAACATATAGAATAGTGTATGAGTCACTATGCACAACAAGGCTGTTATCCATCTAGTGATTACTATGCAGGCTGGATGTCTTTGAGAGGGAAACTCGAGAGGGCTCTCGGTCGACATAGTAACCATGAGGTGGAGAACAGCCTTATTGTGCATAGTGACCAATACACTGTTCTATACAGTGTATGGTGTCTCTCAAAGCACATAAAAATAGTTTCATACCTTTGTTTCTTTTTTCGTAAGCAGTAAACTCAGTGTTGTCTGCCGATACGTAGACCTGGTTGCTAGGGCGTGCTGCATTGTTGCTAGGGACCTGGCGTCCCTATGCTTTACTCTTGCCCCTTTCAATTGGTTGTTTTAGGGCTCTGGGCGGGGTTTTGAAATTTTAAAAAATGGCGGCTGTTCCTCTCGCTTAGCGAGAGGGCATACATTTTGACATTCAAGTGTTTTTTTTTAAATATCTGGTTGATCCTGCAGCACTGAAATATTTAATTTTATTTATCTGGTTGATCCTGCCATTTTCTCTGCTATCGGATAGAGCTTGTGTCTCTCTGCCCAATCATTCGCCGCTTCCTTTTCTCGAGTGGCAAACAGCTTGGGAGCTGTCTGCTGACGTCTGTACTGCAGCAGAATGAAAAGTCATTCTGCTGCACTAAGGACATCACTAGTGCAGCAGAACAACTTTTTACATGGCATGGAAATCCATGCTAAACTACGTTCCACCATACGCTATAAAGTGTTACTTCACCCAGCAATAAACTACACATAGTGGCACTTCACTAGCATATTTGCTGGCAAAATGCTATGTATAGACTTTGCTGGGTGAAATAGGGACTCTGCCTGGTAAAGAACAATATAAATTATCAGTTCATACATTGCAAAGTTGGGGTTCATTATGAAGTTACTTCACAAGGATAAGTTTCCTGACTTTGTATACCCTTAGTTGCCACCTTTCGATGACGTTAAACTGTATAATGGACCACACTCTAAACTTCACCCCAGCTCACTCCTTTTATGGTTTATGAGGATACTGCTTCTCCTCCAAAGTCATTTTGTAATATCAAAGAAGACTTTAATGGAACAATAAAAGGCAAGGCATTCTTATAAAGCACTCAATCCTGCAGGCTCTGAGCCATATACATGTCATACACATGCAAAGCTAAATCAAAACAACCCTTTAAATTACAATTAAATGCAACTTAATAATGTTAGTTACAGTTTATTAGCAAGAAAATGCCTGATCAAACAAATAGGTTATGAGAGAGGCTTTAAAGGCCACCACCCTGTTGGTCGTGTGAAAATATAAAGGTAAATATAAAGGTAAAGCATTCCATAAAACAGGAGCAGCCTCTCCAAATGCTCTGTCCCCTGAAAGTCTCAACTGAGAAGGCGGGACAACAAGCAGGCCTGTATCAGTGGAGTGGAGAGGACAAACTGGGTGGTAGGGAACAAGGAGATCTTTCCAGTAATCTGACTCCAAACCATGTAGGGCCTTGTAGGTTAACAAGTAAATCTTGAAGGTGATGTGACACTGCAAAGACAGCCAGCACAGTGCACGGAAGACTGGCATAATATGGTCACTCCATGAGGAGCCCACTTTCAGTCAGGCTGCAGCATTCTGGACAAAATGCAGGTGTTGCATCAAACATCCAGATAGCCCTAAGTAAAGACCATTGCAGTAACCCATCCTAGAGGTGACAAAGCATGGACAATAATCACCAGGTTTGCCTGAACTAGATATGACTTGATCCTGGCAATATTTCGGAAATGGTAAAAGTCAGATCAGACCACAGCTGACACTTGTTGTTCTAGCATCAGTCTGCAGTCCAAAATGACCCCCCAGGTCCTTCACCATATCAGCCACCCTGAGAGATTGGCCACTCACTGAAGGGAGAGACTTACCTCACAAGGCAGCCAAGCACCAATGTCCTGGTTTGATCACCATGACCTCTGTCTTTCTTGGGTTAAGACGTAACCAGTTCAAGGCCATCTAGTCATTTATTTCAGTTAGATATTGACTTAACATAGAATCTGCAGAATCTTCTCCAAGGGATGAAAACAGGTACAGCTATGTATCATCTGCACATCAGTGAAACTCCACATTGTATTGCCTGATGATCTCCCCAAAAAAGCATATTAAAAATGCAGTGATGAAAGGATTAGGTTAATTTACTGCAAATTGTCTTCCTAGTTTTGCTTCATACTTCCCAGAGTTAAAGGTTTTATAAGCAAAGGTCTGTACTACATCAGAACTTGTTTCTAACCTGGATATTCTGGCAAAAAACTGAATGATTTGACAGAATCAATTTAAAGAATACAGTATATGTCCACTCAAAATGACTACAAAACTGTACTGCCTCTAATAAAAACTGGATGATGGGATGAAGACTCTTGTAAAGATGGTCTGCTCCAAAACTGGACAGGTGGCGAGCCTATGAATGGGACAACATATTTCAGTGCACAGTTTAAATACTTAATCAATGCTTTTTCACTTGCAGAGGTCCAAAGCAACCTGTCTGAGTAGTAAATCTCTGCCCCAGTACTTCCCAGTAAAGCCCAGGGATTCACATTTAGCAAGGTTATCCCTCACAGAACAGATGCCACACATAAGCAGAGGAAGTAAAATGTAGATATACGATCAATGGAAGATGCAATGTCAATAACCAAGCTGGAGATACAAAATGTTTTGTACCTGCCCTGCCCTGTTCTGAATCAGTTTATGAAGAAAACAGCTACATATAAAAACATAAAAATAGACAATGTTTCTGTAATGATCATTTTTTTCATGTGTGAGAAATTAACATGCAATTGTTTTTAATTACAAGTATTAAAGTAACTAAACTGAAGCTAGGTGGCTGTGGGTGGGCCATCTTTCATGATGACATCACAGTAGGGGGAATCTGTGGATTAATTATATAGCTGAGCCTTTACACAGCAATATCACAGTATGAAAAAGCCTACATGTTTACATAGCTAAATATTCTCCTCCTATGATTCAACATTGATATAGTTGAACAGATTAAGACAAAAAGTGCAACGTATTTCACTAGATAATGTAATTGTCATAGCTATACTGTTTTTCTCTACTTGAAGATCACTAACATCATACTTTGTATTTTGCTTGCTCATTGGTGTGGTGGTAGTACAACATGCTGCCACCAGGGAGATGGATTTAAGTTCAACTCCTGAACCCCCAGGCTGAAGCCTGTTGGGAGTTGGGTATGACACAGAGGTGAGCCAGCTGACATTTATGCACTCCTGCCATGTGATAATGGTGAGCCACTGCCGCCGTATGTGAAGATAGCTGTTTACCTGTTATCACAGCTGCATGAAGAGTGCCTCTATGGTAACTACAACTGTCAGGGTGGGGAGAGATGGATCCAAAGGAGGGAAAAATAAGAAAAAACAATGAAAAATATACTGTGTTGTCTTATAGGTTTCTGGTATTACTTATAAAGTAATATTTTTTATCAAAAACAAAATTTGTCAGACCCAATATAGGAATGTGCAAAGGTGCAAGTTTTTTCTTTCAGATGCACACTTTTACAGCCCTACTTACGTCAGTACTAATAAGGTCATAAGTGTCTAGTATTTCATAGAATCCTTAATCAGAAATCAATGGCAGTTGATTTGGAAGAATACACTTTCTCAAAACTTAGGAACAGGGGAACTTAGGAAACTGGGTTGGTCACCTAGAAGGGATTTGCTTTAAAATACTAATGTGGGCATATAGTAAGATCTTGAATTTAAATAATGGTATAAAGACATGTTTGCATAAAAAGATATTTGAATAAGTTACCAAGAGAAGTTTTGAAATACTAATAAGACAAAGATCTATGAAATCTTTATACAAGAACAATTTTACTGTTTGCATAAGTTATCAAAACTGCAAGCTGTGTGCTTTTGTTTTGTTTTGTTTGATTTCTTAAACCTTTACTGTTTTGTATTTTTGTTGCTTTTCACTATGTTTACAATGTTTTATTATATATGCAAAAGTTATAAGAAACTAGTTATATTGTATAGGGACAAATAAAATAAATGTTTTATATATTACATGAGAGGGTGACAGAGAAGTTATTTGTCTTTATCTAGAACTTTATATAGTAGGTGGTAAAGTAAGATTTGATCCAGTCTTACATTGTTTATATGATTTTATGCAAATTCTGCGACACAGGGTTGAAGGCTTAGCTAAATGCCCATAATAAGAAATTAGTATTCCAGCCTATTGTTGTTAAATGTTAGAACAATAGGCTGGAATACCAATTTTTTATTATGTATATACTACCTGCCTGTGGAATTCCCTCCAAGATTGTGAGGCAGTGGTGCTATGGATGCCTTGCCAAATCTGAGCCCAATCTGTCTCTGAAAGTGATACTCCAGCTTCTTCTTCCCATTTATGTTTAACGGGAGTAAGAAGGTCTGGTGCCAAATCCCTAAGTTGTTTATATAACTTCAAAACTAGGCCCTTAATTTTCACTTGCGTGCTCAGTGCTATTAGAAAGGTTTGCAAGGAATTAACCTCTGATCTCAGAGTAGTGGCCCTTGATGGTTTCATTAAGGAATGTCAAATTTGCTAATAATGGAAATAATCCATTGGAGTAGGACAAATTCCTCCTGAAGCTGTGCAAAAGATTTAAAGACCTCCCCAACATGAAACTGGGATATCCGGTCAAGACTCCAATCAGCCCAATTTCAAAAGCCAATATCTGAATGGATGGGGGAAAAATCCAAACAAGGGCAAAGTGTGGTCTTGTCACAGATACATATATTTAATTGGAGGACTTTACCGACCTCCCGCTAAGTCTTAATCATAAGAGCTGCCCAAGGATTTGCAACCTGCAATAAATTAAGATTGATATTATCCATAAACAAGATATCCAACAGTTTTACAGGGAGTAAGGAGGACGATTTCAGACCTATCCATCTGTGCAGATCCTGATCAGACATGTATGTCATAAAATACTGAAGTTGTGCGGCCCAATAGTATGTTCTAAAATCAGGAACTGCCAGACATCCTTTCAACTTTAGCATCAACAAGACATCAAATCCTCAGATGTCCCCCCTTCCATACATATTTGGACAAAGTTCTTTTTTAAGGAATGCTAGAAAACAGCCAGAACTGGTAAGAGAAGGATTGAAAAAAGAAACAAAAAACGAGGAAGGATATTCATTTGAAATGTTTCTGCTCTACCTGCCACTGATAATGGGAGTTCCTTCCATAGAAGACAATCTGCTTGAATATAGTTCAGTAATTTACCATAATTAGTGGCAAAAAGTGCAGAAAGCTCCCAGGGTATCCTTATTCCTAAATAGCTAAAGCCATGGGATACCTATTTGAATCCATAAGTATTATGAGACAAACCTGTTGGGGAAGGCCCTAAAAACAAAATTTCTGTCTTTATCTCATTAACTTTAAACCCTGAAACCCGACCGTATTGAGATAACATAGTCTGAATATGCCAGATGTTAACTGGAGCACATTTGCTGCAGCCACATCCAAGAGCAGGGCCATTCTCGATGCCCTGCAGGTGGCAGGCCTCAGACAGCTAGTTTCAGAACCCACTCATGAGGGAGCAATCTTAGACCTCATACTCTCAAATGGGGGCAGTGAGAGGATCTCAGATCTAGAAATGGGTTGCCATCTGGGAACAAGTGACCATCAAACAGTGTGGTTCACGTTAAACTCAGCTACAGAGTCAAGCCACATAAAAGTGAGAGTACTGGACTTCAGGAGGCCTGACTTTGGCAAGATGGGACAGTGTCTCAGAAAAGCACTAGCAAACAGGCTAGAAGGAGGGGTGGAGCAACAATGGGGAATCATCAAAACTGCCATCACAGAGGCAACAAGCATTTGTGGGAAGCAAATAAATCAAAACGAAAGAAAAAGTCACTATGGTTCTCAAAAGAGGTGGCTGGGAAAGTCAGGGAGAAAAAAAAAGCATTTGGGAAGTATAAGGAAACACAGAAGAAGCAGGACAGAGAGCTGTACCAGTTAAGGCAGAATGAAGCAGGGAGGGAAGTCAAAATAGCAAAGGCCCAAACTGAGGAAAAGATAGCCAACTCGGTTAAGAAGGGGGATAAAACATTTTATAGGTACATCAGAGAGCGTAGAAAGACAAAGGGAGAGATAGTGAGGCTGAATAGAATGAATGGTGGGTGGGCAGAGGGGGACAGTGAAAAAGCAGGGATATTGAATGAATATTTTCTGCTCAGTATTCACAAAAGAGGAGGGGAAGTGCCTAATCCAATTAACAGAAGCACTCTTGATAGGGGGGTTGATCCCTGCCCTTTCACAGAAGAAAGGGTTCTGCAAGAACTCTTAAAACTGAAGGTGAACAAAGCAATGGGGCCTGATGAAATTCACCCCAGAATTCTAAAAGAATTAAGGGGGGAACTAGTGAAACTACTGACTACTCTTTTTAATAAATCATGGGAGGATGGTGTGGTACCCGAGGACTGGAGAAAGGTGGATGTGATTCCCCTTCACAAAAGTGGGACCAAGACAGAGGCAGGAAACTACAGACCTGTCAGTTTGACCTCTGTGGTAGGGAAAGTGATGGAATCACTTCTGAAGGAAGGAATTGTTGAGTACCTTGAGGCTAGTTGGGCACAGGACCCAAGGCAGCATGGGTTCACAGTGGGAAGGTCATGTCAGACGAATCTAATAGATTTCTTTGACTGGGTGACCAAAGTAGTAGACCAGGGAGGGGCGGTGGACATGGCCTACCTAGACTTTAGCAAGGCATTTGACACAGTCCCACACAAAAGATTAATAGTCAAATTAACCAGCCTGGGAGTGGGTCCCAGGGTGGTAGCCTGGGTAAAACATTGGCTGGACAACAGGACACAGAAGGTAATTGTAAATGGGTCCACTCTGAAGAAGAGGGGTTACTAGTGGGGTACCTGCAGGGTTCAGTACTGGGTCCAGTCCTTTTTAATGTCTTTATAAGTGACATTGCAGAGGGACTGGAAGGAAAAGTATGCCTCTTTGCAGATGACACAAAGATCTGCAACAGGGTTGATACACAAAGAGGCGTGGAAAGGATGAGAAGGGACTTGGCAAGGTTGGAGGAATGGTCAGAAGTATGGCAGCTAGGATTCAATGCAAAGAAGTGCAAAATAATGCACCTGGGAACCAAGAACCCAGGGGAAGATTACACAATGGGGGGGAGGTAGTAACAACAACAAAAAAGGAAAGGGACCTGGGAGTAATCATATCAGATGACCTTAAGGTTAACAAGCAATGTGAGAAGGCAGTAGGGAGGGCTGGGGATACTGGGATGCATAGGGAGAGGCATCACCAGCAGAAATTAGGAAGTTGTTATCCCTCTGTACAGACAGTTGGTGAGACCCCATCTGGAGTACTGCATCCAGTTCCAGAGATCCCATCTCCACAAGGACATAGACAGGATAGAGGCAGTCCAGAGGGGGGCAACTAAAATGGTACAGGGTCTGCAAGAGAAGCCGTATGAGGAGAGACTAAAGGAGCTTAATATGTATACCCTTGAGGAAAGAAGGAGGGGAGACATGATAGAAACTTTAAGTACCTCAGTGGAATCAACAAAGTCCAAGAGGGTAGCATCTTTCAGAAAAGAGATGTGCAAGAACAAGGAACACAATTTAAAGATGGGGGCAGTTCTGGGGCAATGTGAGAAGTATTTTTCACAGAGAGGTAGTGGATGCATGGAACAGCCTTCCTGAGGAGGTTATGGGGTCTAAAACTGTGGGACAATTCAAGAATGCATGGGACAGACATAAGGCAGTTCTTGTGAGGGGTAGGAAGAAATAGGCTGTTGGTTAACTAGGATCTGCGGCCTATCCTGTAGGTAGGGAAATGGGCAGACTAGGTGGGCCAAGCAGTCCTTATCTGCCGTCAAAGTCTATGTTTTTATGTTTCTAAGAGGGATTCTCTAAATATAACAAGTTATTGCTAGCGTACAGAGAAACCCGCAAATTCTCACCCGCTAATGAAACACCTTGATATTCCTTTGATTGCCTGATCCATGCCACCAATGGTTCTAAGCTCAAAGCAAATAAAAGGGGGAAAGACAGCACCCCTGCCTAGTGCCACACTCTATTTGAAACCAGGAGGAAAGTAGGCCACTGACTCAGACTCATGCCTATGGTTGTGTATATAGGTTACAAAGCCAAATACAAAATTTCTGTCCAAATTAAAAAGTGGATGGTGTGGCCATTAGAAAGTTCCAATTTAAATGGTCAAACACCTTCTCAGCATCGATCGACACTACCACACCCATATGTTCCTGGAGCCATGTCCGAGATGCCGAGAGGATGTTTAACAATTTCCTGATATCATCTTGTAAATGTCTGCCAGGAATAAACACAGTCAGATCTGAGTAAATAAGTGATGGTATTATTTTCTGTAGGTGTAGCCCAATAGCCTTAGTAAAAATCTTCATATCATAATTCAATAGAGAAATAGGGTGAAAACTAACACAACTGACTGGGTCCTTTTTGGGTTGTGGCAGAACAGACATGATCGCCTCATTCCACGTATCTGGCAAAGCTCCAGGCATGTGTGCTAAACTGCACAGCTGAGTAAATAAAGGGGACAACTCTCAGACAAAGGCCTTGTTAAATTCTAGGATAAAACTGTCTGGGCCCAGGGCCTTGCCAGATGTCAAGGAATGAATAACTGCCTGTACTTCAGCCTCCAAGAAAGGGACCTCCAATGCTCATGTTGTGATTGGGTAAGAGATGGGAGGGAAATTCCACTTAAAAAGCTGGTCACTTGAGCTTCATGATTAGGGTCCTGTTCTTTAGCGTATGAGTGTGATAGTCCTGAAAGTCCCTTATGATTAATTGTGGGTCAATATGTGTTTCTTGAGAGGGACTATCCAAAATAATATGGGGAATACCTAACAGCTTCTTGTTTTCTTAACTGCTTAGCTAAAAGCCTACCTGCTTTGTCCTCCCCCATAATATTTTTAGTTAATAAAATGAAGGGAATTTTCCACCTTATGAAGAGACGGTTTATTAATCACTTCCCTAATCCCCCACATCTGTGGTATTAGTTGAGGATCCTGCATCTGCTGATGTTCCTTTTCTAACTTAAATAGTTGGGACTCCAAATTACTATTCAACTTTCAATACTCTTTGTTTTTAAAAGAAGCATATGAAATCATATGCCCATGAACCACTACCTTTAGACATCCCAGACATACTTCAAAAGGACTCCCTTCCCAACATTTTCTTCCAAGTAGTGTTGGATCACCTCCTTAGTCTGTGAAATAAAAGTCTTATTGTGAAGCAATCCTGCATTAAGACACCAAAGACCAACCTTCCATATGGGACTTACTGCTAATTTACAAACTAATAAAGCATGATCTGAAATAGAGATTGGGTTAATACTAATCAGTGTAAACACTGACACCCAGTTTTTGTTGTACATAAAAATCAATCCAAGTTGACATGTGAATTTGAAATTAGGGAGTAAAAGGTACAGTTTCTGGAGGTCAGGTGTTGCTGGTGCCAAGGTTCCACCAATCCACCTTCAGAAATTAAGGTTACAAGCAATCTTGAATGAGCCTCATCTCCCTTCTGGGGGGCTGGAGTTCTATCCACTTGAGGAATCTCTATATAATTCCAGTCCACAGCACATATCAACTGGCCTTCCGGAAGTGTGGCTAATAAAGTAAAAAATTGTTGAAAAAAATCTTTAGAAGGAGGTGCCGGAGCATAAACTGAAAATAAATGAACAGGAGTACCCCATAAAGTACCTGAAGCTACCACATATCTGCCTCCTGGATCATTATGCAACTGGATCAGGTTGAACGCGAGTCCCTTCTTTAACAGTATAACCATCCCTCCCTTTTTAGCTGACGGACGTGTAACTGAATAAACCGTTTCCACCAACAACCCCAGAGATTAATTTGTTCATCCTCAGTCAGTTGAATTTCCTGCAGAAACCCCACATCACTCCTATGATGGCTAAGTTCTTCTAGAATTCTGGCTCACTTTACAACATTATGCATCCCCTTTACATTTAAAGGACAGACAGTTAAACTTAACATGGAATCCAAAAAAGGACAACTGAATATAAAATAACCAAAAAGTATCTGCCCTGGCTAGCAAGTGATTCTGAAACATAACCCCCCTTACCCCACAAATCCAACAGGAAAAATTCAACAAGTCTAAATGTGCACCCCCCCCCCACACACACACAAAGCAGCAACTGACAGTTCAAAACTAAATGTTTTAACGCCCTATAACCACAAAGGGACCAGGTCCTGCCTAATACTACAGTAGAATCTATATTTACACAAATCAATATGCAGGCCCCATATCACACACAAACAAGCTTCATAGAAAGACAAAACAATCCCAGGCCTCTTAGAGCCAGTACCAACCAGATACAGAAGTAGATCACAGATGGAAAAAAAAAGATCTATGAGAGCAATAAAGGTTCCCCACAGAGGAAAAATCCCTCCTACTCTGGAGAGGCAACAGTGAGTGAAGGAGGCATGCAGACCAGTGCAGTCTCCCTCAGATGCACCACCCTCTGAACAATGAACTTCCAGTGTCCTTGGTAATGCTATTTGCCTGACATCCAGATGAAATTCCCCAACTTATGGACAAGAATCTTTAAAAAGAAAAATAATAAAAAATATTCATTTTCATTTCATTTCCATTTTATTGTTTATACTGGAAAGGCATGCGAGTAAAATTGGCCATTTTCACACATGTCCAGTGACAGAATATGTTACAATAATACACATTGGTAAAGATTACATAGCTTGGAATGAGAGTGCATACAAAATTGGTACAGTAACACATATTGGTGAACATTACATCATCAGGAATAACAGTCATACAAAAGGGACAGAACAGAATAGGGAAATAGAGAAATCTAGATGAATGCAAGACTCTAACTACTCTCCCAAATGTAAAAAAAAAGTGAACACTACCATCTACTAAATGATCAAACATATAACAGATAAGAACAGGAAAAATATATAAAGCAGTCATCTTGCAGAAAGAACATAGTCCAAGTCAGTCCTTTCAAGGGGATAATCTCAATATTCAGTATCTTCACAAGCTGTTACCTAGGTAAAGATGAAACCTAAAAGAGGGAATCAAGGAGCCTCCCACACAGCCCTTAGTAACAGAAACATCTTAAAGCCAAATTCCAATAAAGTGAACTGCTTAAAAGGTATGAGGAAAGAACCATACCATAACATAAAAGATAAATATAAACAGGGTCCTCTTACTCCAACCCAGACAACAATTATATTCTTTACAAGGAACCAAAAGACCCAGCTCTAAGGAATTCTTCTAAATTTCCAATACTCAGATCCAAACTATGAGCCCAAAACCCAAATGTTAACAACTATTTAACAAACTAAAGCCAACAAGAAGGCATTTATGGGCAATAGAATTAATAAAGGACTCTATACCCCACTTTTTGACTGAATCTGCTCATAAAAATAAAAATTAAATAAACACAGAAATGTATAATAATAAGATAAACTAATGTCATTTCAACGTATGTTTTTAGATAAACATAAAAAGAGATCTATAAATACAACAGCTCCAGAGATAAGCAAGGTGTACCAACAACACACAAAAAAGAAAAACAGACAACAGTAAAACGTGTTAGTAAACACTGCCATCATGTGACCAAACAGGATCATAACAATCAATGTGTCGGGAATCTCAGAAATGTCTGAAGGAATGAAAAATTAACTGAACTGAAACTCCCCCATTGTGAGCTGTTTAAAAGATGTGAGGAGATAAC